>CP125975.1:390083818-391343818 GCA_030063025.1 Avena longiglumis
TTTACTTAGTTGTTTTTTTATGCAAAACACAAGTCCAAAGACTTAGAAATATTTTTATCATAGCATGTATATTTCACCACCCTTGGTTGCTACTAGCTAGGCTAAGCATGGCATAGATAAGCATTCTTAACTTAGAAATTTCCTAGCAATTCTACAACTACTAGGATTTCCCAACATGGCATATAAGCAAAATATAAAATGCAAGACTAGCAAAATATTTCTAATGCTTAGTAGAAAACATAGGGATAATAATATCATGAAGCACCACTTGCCTTGGTAGTTTGGAGAGTAGCTACACTCCTCACAATCACAATCACAATCACTATTGGCACCAAAATCTACACATAAAATCATAGCAACAATCACATACAAAATATATATAAACAAAAATATTTGAATGCATGCAATATGATATGTGATGGTTTTTAAAACTCAACAAAGCAAGTGTACAATACTGGTTCATAAAAAGTTCAAAACTTGCCAACCAACATTTATTTAAACCTTAAAACATTTCTTAAACAACTTATATACTCAAATTATCCCTACACATGTTTCTGTAAATAAAACCATTTTAACAGAAGCAAAACATTAAACACATTGCATATTTAGAAAGGGCTTGTTCTCCTGATTTCATTGATATAAAATTCATCAAATTTGAACGTGGGGATCAAAATTTATAGCCAAAACAAATTCAAACATCTAATAGATTTAAATCCTGGTTTTAAACCATAACTGTTGCCACGCGTCTTAATCTGATTGGCCGGTACCGCTTCGCGTTGGATCACGTTTCTGAGCTGCTGGATCTAACTTAATCGCGCGTCCCAGATCCAATCTTACCGCTTCGCCCAGGTTCTATCGTATCCGCAGGATCTAGATCTAACGATCCTAAGCAGCCTGACCATCCAGTGGCGGCGCTAGCGGCAGCGACAGGGTGCGGCGCCTCTGTCAGAGTTGCTAATGGCGTTCTAGGTCACGCGGGAGAGGGGGAAGGGGCTTACCGAGCTTGCCGTGCGATGCTGATGCTCAAGGTGGCGATGGCTGGTCAAGGGGCACGCTGTAGTGGCCGAGGGAGCTCATCGGAGTTGCTGGCGGCGTCAGGTGCTTGCTGTCGAATACGTTGCCGAGGCTCTGCATCGAACTAGCACAATCCAGATGGTTTAGGAGATGCGCAAGGACCTGGCGATCAAGACAGTACCAAAGGGGAGGCAAGGGGCGATCTCGTTTTACCTGAATCGCACGTCGGAGTCGAGTGGCGGCTCAGGTGCTCGCGGGTGAGAACGAAGACGTCGCTCTGGGTCATGAGAAAGCAAACGGAGGGCATTAGCGAACACGCAAGGTCGTGCTGGTCACGATGGTTTGAACTAGAGGCAGAGGGGCGGTCTGTACTCACCGAGATTCGTCGCCGGAGTTGCTCTGTCTGCGGCGGTGCAAGGGCGATTGTGGGCAGCCTGGGGGCGTATCTGTCTGGCTTTGTTGGGGGAAATGGCCGCGTGGGGGAGGTGGTCTTATAGCCAGAGCGGGGGCGAGCATCGCGCGCGGTATCAATGGCAATTAAGCCCGTAGTGATTGCGGCGAGGTAACGGCGGAGCGAGCGTCACGACCGCGCGTGATTGACGACGACGACGACGTGGTCGCAGGGTCCACTTGTCAACGAATAAAACAGAGAGGGGGTGGGGTCCTGGAGTCAGTCACTCAGTTGGTTCGTCTGCAAGTGATAAAGAGAGAGAGAACCCGGGTGGGCTTAGTGGGCTGAATCCGTTGTTGGGATAGTTAGGTGGCGCCGGCCTTTTTCCATTTCTTTTCTCTTTTTCTTTTTCTGTTTTGATTTTCTAAAATGATTTTCAATTCCAAATAAAATGAGTTTGAATTCAAATTTTCTCTAGGTTTTTATACTGAAAACCTTGCACTCAAATGTGTGTCAAACACTACTGTTTAATCAAAACACTTTGATCAAATGAAAATAAAAATAAAACCAAGCCCTTATGTGATATATACAATAGGCATAATATTGGTTTTATTTACTCATTTTGTTTTGAAAACTTTGCTCAAGCTTTTGATGGTTCCTAAGTTTGAATTTCAAACCTTACTGAACCAAAAAAAGTACTCTTCTCATTGGAAGATAGCACTAAGGCTAGAGCAAACTTACATGAAATAATAAGCATATATGCTTATGTTTTGAAATGATTTGTTTGAAATGAAATTAATATGACCATGGATGCATGGATGATATGCATGAGTTTGAAACATGATTTTAGGGCTGTTACATGAGATTTGAAAAAGGACGAAAAAATTACCTAGGATTTGAAGAGATCGGGAAACTCCGTCCTGATGTGATCTTCGTGCTCCCAGGTAGCTTCCTCTTCCGTGTGGTTGCTCCACTGAAACTTGAGAAACTTTATGCTTCGGGTTCTGGTAGTTCGAAAAGCTTCTTCCAAAATACGGATGGGTACTTCGGGATAGGTCAGGTCATTGTTGATCTGTATGGTCCGATGATCGATATTCTTGAACACTTCGGTCTTCTCGGGGACTTCGAGACACTTGCGAAGTAACGAGATATGGAACACATTGTGCACGGCTGACATCTCTTCGGGTAGGTCCAATTGATATGATACTTCTCCTCGACGGTTTAGAATCTTGAAAGGTCCGATATATCTGGGGGCTAACTTTCCCTTGAGTTGGAAACGCTACATTCCCTTCAATGGCGACACTTTCAGATAAACAAAGTCTCCTACGTTGAAGGCGAGGTCTCTACGTCTCTTGTCGGCGTAACTCTTCTGTCTGGATTGGGCGGTCTTGAGGTGCTCACGAATCTTGTGAACCTTCTCTTCTACTTCTCGTACGATGTCGGGTCCGAAAATCTGACTCTCTCCTACTTCCGACCAGTTCAAAGGGGTACGACACTTCCTTCCGTACATAAATTCAAATGGGGCCATTTGCAAACTAGCCTGATAACTGTTGTTGTATGAAAATTCTGCAAATGGCAGACAATCTTCCCACTTGGATCCATATTCTAACACACATGCTCTCAGCATATCTTCGAGTATTTGGTTTACTCGCTCCGTTTGTCCATCGGTCTGAGGGTGATACGCGGTACTGAAATCTAGACGGGTTCCTAAACCTTCTTGGACTTTCTTCCATAATCTCGAGGTAAACTGAGTTCCTCGATCCGATACGATGTTCTTGGGGACTCCATGCAAACTAACAATTCTAGCGATGTATAACTCAGCTAGCTTCGAACTCTGATATGTGGTCTTGATGGGTAAGAAATGGGCGACTTTGGACAATTTGTCCACTATGTCCCAGATAGAGTCATTGCCCCTACTAGAAGTAGGCAGTCCAGTGATAAAGTCCATTCCAACGGAATCCCATTTCCATTCCGGAATCTGCAATGGTTGCAACAATCCAGCGGGTCTTTGATGTTCGGCCTTGACTCGCTGACAAATATCACACTTGGCGATATAGCTTCCGATTTCTCTCTTCATCTTATGCCACCAAAATTGCTCTTTCAAATCTTGATACATCTTAGTTCCTTCGGGATGGATAGAATAAAGAGTATCATGAGCCTCCTTCAAGATAACTTCTTTCAACTCAGAATCTGCTGGTACACAAAGGCGTCCTTTGTACCACAAAACTCCTTCTTCGTCCTCGGTGAATCCGGGTACTTTGTCTGTACCGATACGACGCTTGATTCCGTCAATACTAGCATTTCCCTTCTGCGCCTCTTTAATCTGACTGATCAAAGTGGGCTGGAGTTATATGCTAGCCAAAACCCTCACTTACTAATTCCATTCGAAAAGCTTCCATCTCTTTGTGCAAACTTGGTTGCTCCTTCAAAATCATGGAGTTCAAGCGGCACGGCAATCTGCTAAGGGCATCGGCTACTACGTTGGCTTTACCAAGGTGATAGTGAATGTCCAGGTCGTAATCCTTGATTAGCTCAATCCATCTTCTCTGCCTCATATTCAGCTCCTTTTGAGTGAATATATACTTTAGGCTCTTGTGATCCGAATAGATCTCACAAAGGTTTCCCATCAGGTAATGTCTCCATGTTTTCAGGGCTAGAACTACGGCTGCGAGTTCGAGGTCATGGGTTGGGTAATTTTGCTCGTGTTGCTTCAGTTGTCGAGATAGATAAGATATAACTTTGCCTTCTTGCATTAGCACACATCCAAGACCAATCTTGGATGCATCACAATACACATCGAAGGGCTTCGTGATATCTGGCATGATCAAGATTGGGGCTGAAATAAATCTCCTCTTGAGTTCTTGAAAACTCGCTTTACACTTGTCTGTCCATTCAAACTTCTTGTCCTTCTTCAGCAATTGGGTCATGGGTCGGGCGATACTAGATAATCCTTCTACGAATTTGCGGTAATATCCCACCAATCCGAGAAATGCACGAACTTGGTTTTGAGTGGTTGGGGCTTGCCAATCTTCTACATCTTTCACTTTGGCAGGGTCAACGGAAATTCCTCCGGCTGATACAATGTGACCGAGGAATCCTACCTCCTGTAACCAGAATTCACATTTGCTAAACTTTGCATACAGCTGATGCTCTCTAAGGGTTCCAAGAATAGTCCTTAGGTGTAGCTCATGTTCTTCTTCTGATTTGGAATAAATCAGAATGTCATCGATGAAAACAACGACAAACTTATCCAGGAATTCCATAAAAATCTTATTCATGAGATTCATGAAATAAGCGGGGGCATTGGTTAATCCAAAAGACATAACGGTATACTCGTACAATCCATATCTGGTGGTAAAGGCAGTCTTTGGAATATCCTCTGCACAAATTTTGAGTTGATGACAGCCAGTTCTAAGATCAATCTTAGAAAACACTTTGGCACCGGTCAACTTATCAAACAAATCTTCTATCTTGGGTAAGGGGTACTTGTTCTTGATGGTGACATCATTCAATTTCCGATAATCCGTACACAAACAGTTACCTCCATCCTTCTTGTCCACAAACAAGACAGGTGATCTCCAAGGTGACGCACTTGGTTGAATCAATCATATTTCCAGCATGGAATCCAGTTGCTTCTTCAGTTCTGCGAGCTCTGACGGGTTCATACTATATGGTCTCTGGCTATGGGTCCGGCTCCAGGAATTAGTTCGTTGATAAACTCGATATCCCGATCTGGGGGCATACCGGGCAAAACATCTGGAAATACATCGGGGTATTCACAGACTATCCGGACTTGGTCAATGGTAGGTTGGGCTATACTCTTATTGAATTTGAATTGGCGAGGTAAGGTTTCAGATATATGCTCGACTGATATTTCGGCGGTACTGGTCATGGTTATGGCTTTCTTGGCACAGTCAATCAATCCTTTATGTTTGGACATCCAATCCATTCCTAGTACTACTTCCAAACCTTTTAGTTCCGAGTACTATCAGATTTGCATAAAAATCTATGCCATGGATTCAGATAGGGACGGTTTTGCAAATTTGCCTAGCCTTGGTGGTTGATCCGGGAATTTGAACAATCATAACATGCTTCAGTTTGGTTGGTTGAATTTTACTAGTGCATGCAAATTATTCGATGACAAATGAATGCGATGCACCAGAATCAAACAACACTCTTGCAAGTACTGAATTAACGGAAAACATACCCAGCACGACGTTTGGCGCTTCCTAAGCTTCTTCAGCATGCATGAGAAAAAGACGGCCGTTGCGGTTGAGCAAATTCCCTGGGGCAAATCTTCTCCCTGGCTTAACACGACGCTGCTCCTGAGCTGGGGCATTGGCATTGGGGGCTGTACCATTCTTCTTGTTGGGGCACTCGTTGGAATAGTGGCATTTATTTCCACAGTCATAACAAGTCACTTGCGACTTGTCCTTTGCTGCTACAGGCACATCATTGCTTCCAGTCCTACGGGCAGTGTTGGTGTTGGAGGTAGCATTGTTGTTGTTGAACTTGGGTGGGGCACGATTGAAATTGCTAGCATTGCCGAGGTTGTTGTGATTTCCTCCGGGCCTAGGGTTTCCACGGTTGGGATAGGTCGGACGGTTCATCGGGGGTCTGTTGGTTCTTGGGGTAAATCCTAGAGATGGGTTGGGGCGATACTTTGGGGTCTGATGGGTTCCTGGTTGATGCATCATGCGACGCTTGCGAATCTCATTGGCTTGGTTGATCTTTCCTTCCATCTGGATAGCAGAGTCGACAAGGGCTTCAATATCCGCAAAGGGGATATTGACTAACACCGTCTGCATCTCGTCATGCAGACCATTCAGGAACCTTTCTTTCTTCTTGGCTTCGGTGTCGATCTCATCCGGGGCATACCTAGATAATGACAAGAATTTGTCACGGTATTCCACTACAGTCATCCTTCCTTGCTTCAGCTCTCTGAACTCCTCTCTCATTCTCTTGATCAAACCTGGTGGCACATGGGTTCTGCTAAACTTGACCTTGAATTCCTCCCAGGTCATCATCTGGCCTCCGGTCATTCTTGAAACACTGTTCCACCATGCCCTGGCATCTCCGGCTAGATAGTGGGTGGCGAACAGAACTTTCTCGTTGGCTTCCACTCCGGCTACTTCTAGGTTATTTTCCATGGTCTGCAGCCAATCATCGGCATCTAGGGGCTCTTCTGATTTAGTGAAAACATGTGGGTTGGTATTCTGGAAGTTCTTGAGCTTAGATCTGTGGTTGTCCTGATTTCCGTGGCCTTGGTTGTTGTGGGCTAGCTGGGCTATCTGTTGAAGTGTGGCTAGGTTGGCTTGACGTTCCGCTCTTTTAGCTTCGCGGTCAGAAGTCAACATTTGCAGAATCTGCAACATCGGGTCCAGGGTTGAACCACTTCCTCCACGTGGCATCTGAAGATTTAGATAGATCATGAGGAAAGAGGGAAATTTCTAAAGTTTTGGGTCTTTGGGAAAAAATTTAAAGTTTGACTCAGATTTTCTAGTAACTTGCTTTTCATTCATTCATTCATAGCACCCGATACAACACACACCACAACAAAGAAAAACAGATGGTTTTAAGAACCATTCTGAGAACTACGATATAATGGGAGCGAATACTACTCACTACGCTAGTGCTCAAGTGCTACTATTCCTCGGAATCTGTGGCCTCATCATCCTCATCATCATCGATGAAGGCGAAATCATCCTCATCGGTGAAGAAATCCATAGCCTGATCCTCCAGAAAATCATCGTCATCGCTGAGATAGGAGTAGGGGTCTCCACGAAGATCCTCTCCGGCATTCTCCCTTTCCTCCAAATGCATGTCTCTCTCATGGATAGTCTCCTCCAGAGATGAGATGCGGTGGCGAAGACGGGCAATAATGCGCTCCTTCTTGTCGAGCTGACGACGGCGAGACTTGCGATCCTTTGTTAGCATGGCGATGGTTTGGTCCTTCATCTTGATGATGGCAGACTTGTGGTTGCAGTAGTCACGGCAGTTGTCTAACTCCTGCTGATGATCGTACATCATGAATCTAAGGTGGTCCAATTGAGTCTTCAGCTCGAGGTGGTATGGGGCTTCCAGTGGTTGTCCATTAGCATCACGCCTTGGGCAAAACTCAAAGCGAGTACCCTTGATCTGATTGATGCTCTGCCCACACAGACGGGAAAGAGCTTCCTGCATGGCCCTGGCAAGTCCATCGAGCCAGTTGTTTTCTCTCAAGGTAAACTGAATTCCCTCAGCAGTGGGAGGTTCAATCTTTCCTCGGAGACTTGCAACAATTAGCCACTGCAGATCTTCTCCTCCTTGATCATTGAGCTGAGCTCCGAAGAACTCGGGGTGCGGACGCTCCAGAAGTTCCGAAAGCTGGTCCAAATCCCTCTCAAAGATTAGGCCTCCTCCATTCCCCAGCTGATAAAACTTGCTGTACTTCACGTCCATCTATAAGAATATAGGATGAGTAAGTTAGTAGAGTGATTAAGTGTGTCAAAATTTTATGTATTTTGCAAGAGTTTTTGAGGAACATGAATTTTCATGAAAGAATCAAAGGGATAAGAATGAGAATAAGTTTTTGTAAATATTTGCTTTCTTTGGTTTTGAAACTAAGTTTTTGATTCAAACGTCCAGTCTAACTAGGGTCTCCTATGGTCAGGATGGCTCTGATACCAACTTGTCAACACCCGGATTTTCAATCCCAGATGCCTGTTATGCCATACATCGCAATCCCAGGATTACCATTTTTGCGAGACATAACAGAATTGGATACCTTACTACATCATCCATTACAACCGTACATAAGTTCTTACACAAATATGGATCTCATGATCCAGTTCTTAATAAAACATCAAGCAGCGGAATACGTAATAATAACGTTAGCGTAGGCGAAGGTCCATCTTCGGGGTCACAGGCAATGCTGACGATGGGAGGTGATCCTAGTTGTCGTAACCTTCCTGGGGTCCATCCTCCAGGTACTCCTCTTCATAGTCTGGCCATGGGAATAGCCAGGGACAAAGCCATGAGTACTCTTTAAGTACTCGCAAACTAATACTAACAAGTGTAAGGGGTTTTTGATAAAAGGACACTAGGCTCTAGGGTTGCTTTGCAAAAGCCAGATTTATCTCTACTAAGTTTTAGAAGCAACGAATGCTAGTTGAAGTTTTATAACACCTAAATGGGAACTTGTATTTCATATCACAACCCTTTTGTGGTCAAGTCAAAGTCTCATTTCATTTCACAAGTCATTTTTAAAAGTCTGACGGGGGAACAATATAGCCACTCCAACTGTCCATAACCGCGGACGCGGCTATTCGAATAGTTTGACACTCTGTAGAGATTGTACACTTTCACCACAACATTCGATACATCCGTCAGGAAAAAATCCTGAATTCACCATACTCAGTATGCGGATAATCAATCCTAACCTTTCAATTACACGCCCTAGTATAAGCACCTCTCCTGTGAGTTTGGCCTCCCAACCATGACCAACTGTCATCTTGGGTACTGCACAGGTGGACAATCTTCACAAGGTAGCCTCAGCTCAGACCTTGGTCGTGAGGGAACTAATACTAAGGTATATAATTTTCCAGTCAAGCCCTACCTAATCTTCGGATATTGTGTTGTACGATAAAATTGGAATGATATCGCATCCAGACAACCATCAGTTTTATCAAGGGCTAAGGCTCATGCCTTAACATTTTCATCACCCAAAATCATCAGGTGTTCGAAAACACATGTCCAAAACATTTCAATAGAATGATCCATCATTCCAAGGTTTTCATAACCATTTTTCCACCAAGTATTCCCATCTAGAGTTGATCAAGTTTTATGCTTAGCACTAGCATCTACAGGTGGGGGTAAACAATAATGAGGGGTGGTAAACTAGTGGAGTTCTAACTAAGTTCAGTCTCATGCCGTAAGATGACATCAAGATTATCTAGCGTAGGCCAAATTTTATGCTTTTTATGCAACCTTCAAATATCTTTCTAGTATCTATAATTCACTTAAGTAAACTCTAAGTAATAGCTTTGATAAAGAAATAAAGTATAAATCTTGTAAGTAAAAACTAGGATTGGTTTATCAAGTGGATATGATCACATATGCTTAAGGCATATAGTGGGCAGAGTAACAAGTAGTGGTTTGTGGCATCAGTAGGGTATCTTGCAAGGGTTAGCTTGCATTGGTACACTTAGTTAATAAATCTTGCACATTCAACTAGTAGTATTAAGCTTGCCTTGTGCAGAGCAGTGGTTGAAGTTCTCCTCGGCTTCTTCTTCGTAGAATCCTCCTTCCTCCTCGTATCCTTGGTCGGTGCTAGCGTCTATAAATAAATACGAGGTACACAATCACCAAACAATACTTAACTACTTGCAATCATCACACACATGGGTCCTATAGATGACTGACATCATCTCTAACATTACAAGATTAAGGCTTGGTTTAATTCATTTTATTTTTAGAAAAGTAATTTCTACTCATTGAAAAACTACTTAAGATTTAATATTCTCCAAACCAAACATGGGATCATGTTGACACATCTCATCACCACATATTTTATTCCATGGGAACATGATTTAAAGTGGTGTCACAATTTAATAAGGTTTTACCCTTTTATTTTAATTAAATAAAGTGACTAGAAATGCCTATGTAGCATTCTTTTATTACTTGAACATTATTTCTGCAAGTAAACCTATATATTTTTATATATTCTGAAAGGTATGGTTAAATGTGATTTTTGAGAGTTGGAATCAACTCAAAAGCTATTAAGGTTTAAATTTGAAAAATGTTTGAATGCAGAAAAGCTTCTACCTTGTTATTTTTACCATGGATGATCTATAGATCCAAATGACTTGAATCCAACGGGCTTGGATTCAGCATTCCCAGACCTTTCCAACAAAACTGGTTTCATTCAATTTGGTTCACTGAATCGACCTGGGTTGATTTTTGAAATTGGGTACAGAAGTGTGTTTGAAATAAAATGGAAAAGGTTTAATTCAAATAATTGGGCTGCGCGGGAAACTATACTGGGCCGGCCTGCTAACCGCCATGCTTCCGTGGGATGCTTAAGTGGCTGTCCCCACTCGTCAGTGATACAGGGGGGTGCGAAGCGGTATGGGGCAACGTGGGTCGTTCGATCTGATTCTAATCCAACGACTGGGAGTCATCGTCGACGTTGGGCAACGCCGGCGAGGTGGGCGAACGACGAAGTCGACGATGGCAAACTCAGGGGTGGTCGCCGCAGCTCCTGGGGTGGACGAAATCGATGGCGCCTTTCTTCTCCAGAGGCGGCGGGCTCCGGTGAAATTCTGGCGATGCGTTGCTCGCCTTCCTTCGGGACTGAGGTGGGGTGGTTCTAGGTGAGAGAGGAGTGGAATGGTGTGAAGAATTCGAGCGGGGGAGTCCTCTATTTATAGTCTCGACGGTGAGACCGAATGGCATGGGCAGGCGACGGTGGCGACATGGCTACGGGCTGCTAGAGGCATGGCCGGCGGTGGCGATCGCTTGGTGGTCTCCTTGCGATGCTCTACGTCTTTAATGCGCTTGTAGGGGCGGTGCGGTTTGGTCTGGAACACGCGACGCTCTGCGCGGCAGAGGCGTCGTCTTCGACGGCGAGCGGTGGCTGTGCGGCACGGGGCGGCGAACGAGGATGTCTGGCGGTCTCCTGGGTCGGTGGTGATCGTGTATGCACGCGGTGAGGGAGGCGCGCGGTTTGTGGGCTTCGGTCGAGGGTGGTGCTCTGGCGCACGCTCGGCATGGTCGCTGGCGGTCTGGGCGCGGTCCACGCGTGTGGTCCAGTGGTTGGCAAGGTTCGAGCGTTGGACATGGAGTGGCGGTGGACGGTGGGCTGCCTCCCAGACATACTGGCTAGGCTTGTTTCTCCTCCTAACTTGCTGTTGACATGGGGGTGACAATGGTGCATTCGGCCTGATCACCATTGATGGCATTGCCAAGCTTACAGTTGTGCTAGTGATTAGTTAAGGTTGTTAGATGATCTACTAAGGCTAGTGGTGCCCAGAGAGGGAACAAGTTAGGCTCAAAACACTGCACACTATAGTGTTTTGATTTTGTTTGATTTGTGTCTGCAATGTGTTTGATGAAATGGCCGCATGAAATCAAGTTTTGAATTTTGAAAAGATTTTTGGTGGGTGTGCTAGATTGGTGCTGGTGAGTCTGCAGATGCTTGGGTTTTGAAAGTTGAGCTTGTTTGAGTGGTTTTTGAAAAAGTGGGATCTTCCCATATGATAAAGATTCAATTTTGAATTGTCATTTAAACTATGAATTTGAAAGTTTCTGGATGATCACAAAGTGGGCCTTGATACTTTGTTATGAGTACATTCAAGGGGTGCAAAGATCCAGAAAAGTTTCTGTTAGGTTCTGAAAGATTGAGACAGCCAAAGTAGGCATGGGAGTTAAATTGGTCAAAATGACCATTCACTCATTTAGCTTTGTTTTGATTTTTTTGTCTTTGGGAAAATTTTGGGAAATGTTTAGATGATGTTTATTTCACCTAAGAAACATTTTACAAGCAAAGAAACACACAAACAAGGTGGTAAACAAGAATTTCAAATTAAATGCATACACATATGCATGCTTTCATAATTTTATTTAGAAAAGTTTTTGTTAACCCTAATTTTGATGATTAGAGTTTTATGATTTAAGTTTAGTATTTTTAGGATGTTACAAATTTCCCAATGCCACGAAGTCTTACCTTCTTCTCCGAGTCTATCCCACGAAGGAATAGGCCCTTTCCTTATGGCTAGATTTTCCTCCACTCCGGAGATGGCAAGTTCCACAACCACTTCACAAGCTCCACGAAGGAGAAGCCCGGGTCTCTTCACAATCTTCCATGAAGAGGACACCGCGGCACCAACCTCCAAGCCAACTAGGAGGTCACCCTCCAAGAGTAACAAGCTCACGGTCTCTCACTCGAACAAATCATAATGGAGAGCTCAACACTTATGCAAGAATGCAAAGCAAGAACACCAAGGGTGCTCAAATCCTTCACTCTCAAATCCCACCAAAGCAACAAGTGCTAGGGAGGAATTAGAGAGGAAGAACAATGGTGGAAGTCAACAAATGACTCCAAGATCTAGATCCAATGGGTTCCCCTCACTTAGAGGAGGAATTGGTTGGTGGGGATTGTAGATCTAGATCTCTTCCAAAGCCCTCAAAAAGATGCAAGAATCATAGGAGGGAAGGGGGAGGAAGCAAGCTCAAGAGGTTCAACAATGGAGGTCAATTTCATGGTCAAGAACACTTTGAAACGTTGGGGGAAGAACCCCCTTTTATAGGGTAAAGCAAATATGGCCGTTAGGAGAAAACTATGCGAATCCGGTTGAAAGTTCGGTTGGACCGGCTCTAGAACCGGATGGTCAGGTTCTCAGCCCGAAAACCGGACTCCAACAAGGTTTGGTTACTGACCCCAGCCTCGGTTAGATTCGGAGTAACAAAACCGAAAATCCCGGTTTAAGATCCGGTTTTCTGGTCCTCGCACCAGACCACCCGGTCTGGGAGCCGGTTGAACCGAATCCACAACCGGGATGAAACAGGCTGCACGAAAAATGCAATAACTTTTGCATCCGGACTCAGATTTTGATGACCTTGGGATTATTTTGACGAGGACAACAAGCTATAGAAGATTGTGCAGAGAAACATCATATCCCAACAAAGTAGGATAGAACCAAATGAAGAAAGGTAATAAGCCTCCCTAAATAAGAACCGATAAAACCTTCAAACTCGAAAACGCCATAGAAGATGCATACGAATTCCGTTTTCGATGAACTTGGGCTTGTTGAAGAGCTAGCAACAATCTCAAAAATCTCAAATGGAGAAACACCAAGAAGGAACAAAATAGGAAGATTCAAAGTATGCAAAGGATTGAGCTCCCTATGACGATGTGATCAAGTTACACAACCGAAAGCCCCTCTTGATAGTGCAACTATCTATCCTATAACCCGGTCTCCCAATAACCACCTTGAGACCGGTAAAAGGAAAACCTACCAAAGGCCATACCTTTGCCTTGCGCATACCGCTTGATCTTGATGACAACGCTTCAAGCTCCACCCAAGCCGGAATGCAACACTTGATCATTGTTGCTTCGTGAAGACTCCTAATTTGCTCCCCCATACACCACTACGAGATAGATTTATTAATACATGTCTTCACATGTACATTATCAGCAACATGGACGACAAGCTTCAAGCAAATGATCTTCTCGAGATGCTTATCTTGAACTTTCCCTTCTCAACCTTGATGACGATCACCACTTGATGTCATCTTCTCATGGGCTATATAATATCTTCATTTTTTGAAGCATGCCCATGGAAAGATACCTGTACCATATAGAAAACGGAAAGGCACATATATAATGGGTTAGTTCATGATGCATAATTGACAAGGCTTACCATACCACAAGACCATGTGGTACATTCTTTATGCTTCATGTGTTGACCAACTTGAAATCACTCTTCACTCTTTGTACTGGTCAACCAAGTATCTTATCGTGCTCCATATTAATATCTTGAGGTACATAAGGAACTCTTCATTTGGTTACATGCTCTAAATCTTAGTCAACCATAGCTCAACTAATGAGGCTATAATGACACCGACTTAGAGCCATATCTTGAATTCTTCTATTGAGATCACACTCTCAAGTATTAATCATATCAGATTCTTCTCTTCAACTCGATGATTTTGATGCCAATACTCAAGGTCAAGGTATATCTTTATCTTCATGGCATCCATACTTGAATCCAACACATGGACTATAAGCATGACCTAAGGAATATTCCTTCATATAAAACTCAGTGAAAACATTAGTCCATAGGGATTGTCATTAATCACCAAAACCACACATAGGGGCAATTACCCTTTCAACACTTGAGGTTGATCTTGCCGTATCCGATCAAGTGGTAGAAAATCTAAAACATGAACTTCAAGTGATGGGGGAGGAGAATAGTAGATTCATGTGGGCTGTTTTAGTAGTTGTCATCCCCGTCCTAACATTTACACTATGGGGTTGTGGTGAAGGTTGCACATGTAATGATTAGTTGTACTGATAGCTAATTTAGATAGTAGAATTGTTATTCGATGGATTATTGTGAGTTTCTGCAAATTTAGTCACTTTGCGGTCCCAAAGTTGTCATGAGAATGCATTGCGGGGCCCGAGTTGCTTGCCACTGGATCTAGGTGCCCGTAGTTGGCGTGCCAAATGCCATTGCGGGGCCTGAGTTGCTTGCCATTGGATCTAGCTGCCCATAGAGGCGGTCTATCAAAGAAAGTACTACTCCCTCCGATTCAATTTAGTTGACTCAAATTCATCAAGATACGGATGAATCTAATACTAATTCATGTCTAGGTACAATCGAATCTAGACAAATCTTAATCAACTAATACAAGCCCACCGGAGATTGTCAAAGCAAGTACTACAACTTATGAATCAACTTTAGAGCATATCCTGTTGGAGATATGCCCAAGAGGCAATAATAAAGTGATTATTATCATATCTTCATGCTTATGATAAATGTTTACATACCAAGCTATAATTTTATTAACCGGAAACATTAATACTTGTGTGATTTGTAAACATAAAAGAGTCCCTAGTAAAGCCTCTTGTTAAACTAGCGTGTTGGTTAATATATGATCATGGTTTCCTAATCATGAACATAGAGATGTTATTAACAACAGGGTCCTATCATTAGGAGAATGATGTGATAGACATACTCCTATAGTTAAGCGTAACATAAAGATCAAGTCATTTAATATAGTTCACTTGCTATTAGCTTTCTGATACATAGTAACCTAATTCCTTCGACCATGAGATCATGCTAATCACCATCACCGGAAGGATGCTTTGATGACATCAAACACCACACCGTAACTGGGTGGCTATAAAGGTGGGATTGAGTTTTCAGAAAGTATGTGTTGAGGCACATGGATCAAGATTGGGATTTGTCCATCCATATGACAGATATATATACTCTGGGCCCTCTCCGTGTAATGTCATCCAATTAGCTTGCAATCATGTGTCTGGATCACAACGGATCACGTATCACGGGAACGAGAAAAGAGTACTTATTGGTAACGAGATTGAACTAGGTATGCAGAGATACCGACGATCAAACCTCGGATAAGTAAAGTATCGTGAGACAAAAGGAAATTGGTATCATAAGTAAATGGTTCATTCGATCACGAAGTAATCTTAGAAATATGTGGGAGCCATATGAATTTCTAGATTCCTCTATTGGTTATTGATCAGAGAAGAGTCTCGATCATGTCTGCATAATTCACGAACTGTAGGGAGACACACTTAAGGATTGGATGTTGTTTAGTAGATATGGAATGTGAGTAAAAAGACTGAATGTTGTTCGGAGTCTCGGATGGGATCCGGGATATCACGAGGAGATCTGGAATGGTCCGGAGAATAAGATTCATATAAGGAAAGTCCAATTTTGGAGTTCGGGAATGATTCCGGTGTTTTCACCGGAATGTTCTAGAAGGGTCTAGAAGGTTCACCGATCCGGAAGGGGAAGGGTACATGGATGTGTCATGACAAAGTGTAATGGTTGCATCATGTCCTAGGTCACTTGGCTGGACACTTGGAAGATAGAAATCAAACTCTAATTTGAAAGTCAAAAAGGCAGTTTGAAAAAGTCAAATCCCAACATGGCTTCCGAGTTAGGGAGGGTTTTTCAGTTAGGGAGGGTTTCCACCTGGGTTGGGAACACCCTTGGACGCCTCCACCTATATAAGGAGGGGTAGGGGCTCTGTAACATCCCAAAAATCATGATTTTCAAGTTTGCATCTCATCCATGCATTCATAATCATTTTAGGATCATTTTCAATGTCATTTCAAAACAGAAACATTTGAGTGTATATTATTTTATGTAAAGCAAGGCATTGGCCCAATGCTACTCTCTAGTAAGAGATTATTTGTTTTAAACCAAAGATATTTTATCCTATGGTTGATTGATGTTTTCCAAAACTTGGACAAAATTCTTAAAACAAAATATGAATTTAAAACCATTTTTATGTCTTTATTAGACAATGGTAAAGGCACTATTTTCTTTTAAAATTTCAAAGGACCAAAGTAGGTTTGAGTGAACAACAGTGCTAAATGCTCACATAAGAGCTAGATCCATCCTACCAAAATCCAGAATAATTTTTAATTCAATTTGGTTTGAAACTCATTTGAATTTGGTTCCTAGAAATCCAAACAGAAAAAGAAAAAGGATAAAGAATAAGAAATGGGCCAGCGCCACCCTTTCGTCCGAGTAGCCAAAACATCCCACCCGAGGTTTCCCTTCTCCCTCTGTTTCTCACCGCAGCCGCACGCACCCACTCGCTGACAGTACGACCCCACATGCCCCGTCATCGTCATCCCCAAACCCCGCCCACGACCTGGCCTCGCCGTTTCTTCCTCCTCCTTCACTGCCGTATTTTAAATCGATTAAATGCCGTTGATTGCATGTGTAATCCTCGCCCCTGCTCCGGCTACTTAATCCCCTCCCCCTCGCGGCCATTTCCCCCAACATAGCCAGCCAGAAGCGCCGCCAGGCTCCGCGAATTCTTGCTTGCACCGCCGCAGCACCGAGAAGCTCCGGCAACTGATTCCTGTGAGTTCCGAGCGCCCCTCGCCTTCTTCTTGACCCTGTCGAGTTCTCCATGTCTCTGTGCTTCTCCTAATGTCTTTGGTTTGCCCGCGCATGACCCAGGTCGCCGTCCCCGACCACCTCAGCAAGCGACAGAGTCGCCGCCTAACTCCGGTGAACGATTTAGGTAAAACACGACCACCCCTTGCCTTCTCTCTGACCCTATCATGATCGCCAGATCATTGTGCACACCCTGACACCTTTGGTTTGTGTTAGGGCGGTCCATGTCGTCGGCAACGTCATCGTCTGTAAGAACCCGACGTCGCCCGCAACTCCGACAAGCCCCATCGACCTCCACAACATGCCCCCGTCCACGCCAGCGAGTCGTTGAGCATCAGCACGACCTCGCGCGTCTGGTAAGCATCTCGACCAACCCCAGCCCCTTCTGTATCCGCCGGAACACCGCTGGCAGTGCGCCGCCGTCGCTAGCGCCGCCCATCCATGGTCGCATGCTTGGCAACCGTTGGATCTAGATCCAGCGCATAGGAATAGATCACTTATCGAAGGGGTACGTTTAGATCTGGCCGTGCGTTTTCACTTAGATCGCGCGGCCCACGTTTATCGATCCGGCCGAACCGTTACGGGCCAATCAGAACACGCCGCGTGTCTGAGTTTAGATTTAAAATTAGAATTTAGATCTATTAGATGTTAAAACTTACAAAATTCATAACTTTTGATCCACATGTTCAAATTTTGCAAATTTTATATCATTGGAATCAGGAGAAAGAATTCTATCGAACCATGCAATTTGTTTAATGTTTTGCTTCTGTAAAATTGGTTATTTTTGCAGAAACATTCATAGTCTTATTTTGAGTATAGAAATTATTTTAAAAACGATTTAAAGACTAAATAAAGTTTATTTAGTGTGTATTTGTCTTTTTTGTGATTCAGTATTGTATACTTGTCTTGTTTGGTGTAGAAAATCATCACATGGCATATGCATGCATTCATATATTTTTGCTTGCATATTTTGATATGTGAATTTTGTGCTATTATTTTATGTGTAGATTCTAGTGCTAATAGTGATTGTGTTTGTGAAGATTGTTGCTACTCCCCAAAATACCAAGGCAAGTGGTGCTCCATATTTATGTCCCAATATTTTTTCCTATGCATTAGAAATATTTTGTATAAGGCTTGCATGAATATTTTTCTAAGTATCTATATGCTATGCTTGGGAAATCCTAGTAGTTGTAGAAATGTTAGAATTTCCTCTAAGTTAAGATACTTGTTATTGCCATGCTTAGCCTAGCTAGTAGAAACCAAGGGTGGAATATATTCATGCAATGGAAAATATTGTTAAGTCTTTGACTTATGTTTTTGCTTAATAAAACAACTAAGTGAATGAAACACCTGGGTGGAATGGAAAGAATGGTTTGTGTTGAGTGGTTACATAAGGCCCATTTCCATGGTTTACCTTGTGTATCTCACTTGTGGAAAGCCACCCAGGAACAAGGGGATTTGAGATGCCAAATGTTAAGAAGCTTCTAGTGCAGCCACATGGCATTATGGGCTCTGCCTGGATCATATAGGTTGAAATAACTTAGCCATTTTGGAAATTTGATTGTAGTGGGATGATAGGTTGGAACGCGTCCATTTGGTCTAAGGGAAGGCTTTTGAAAGGTCATGTCTTGGTGAAAATCAAGTCTTGTGGGGAAAGTGCACAATCGCTGCAGATGGAAGAACCTAAGTACTTATCAATGTCCCTGGTATTGGACAATTTGAGCATCAAGACATGGAAGCTATCAACAATCTCCTCATCCCAACTTTCTAAGTTAAAACTTGTGGTTGAACAAGGGTGAAGGTTCACCAATTTCTATTGGTGCTTCCTTGGGAAAGTTTTATCAAAGAAAAACTTAGTGTTTTCAACTGATAGATAAAACCTATTTTGAGCAAAGAAAGCCTAAGCTACACTTAGCCAAATTCATGTAGTAACCAGATGCTAATATTCTACTAAGGTATCACTTGCTAATACTATTCCAATGTATTGACCCACTGTGGCTGTAACTTGTGATGTTGCAGGATACTCTGATGATGATTAGGAGTTATGAGTCTACACTCAACATGCTTGCCTGTGGCACATGAAGATGAAGACTTCTATTTATATATTGTTAAGTTAAACTCTTGTACTAGCCTATGGCTATGGAGTTGTAAAAGACTATGTTATCTCTGGAATGACGATGTAATAATGACCTTTGTTTCTATGTACTTCATCTTAAACTGTGGATGCTAGCATTGATCCAGGGACTAGCATTGCAATCATAGGGATCTTTACCTTATAAAGGTGGGATCTTACAGGCTCACCCCAAGGTATCCCCATTTCCCTGGGCGCCCAAGAAACCCTAGGTTGGCCACCGCCCCCTCTCTAGTTGTGACCAATCTAGATCTCCTCTAAACCGCTACCGACTAGCTAAACTCTAGTTGCTAGCTACCTATAAACCTTGGCCCTTTAAACCCTAGATCGCCAGGGCTCCCTCTACTCCACCATACTCGCTCCGGCTTAGGCGAAGCCCTGCGGGATCTCCCCTCTACTTCCGACACCACGCCTTCGTGCTGCCGGAATCGCGAGGAGAGAGCTACAACCTCCGATGTCTGCTAGAACAAGGGAGAGGAAGGTCTTCATCGAGTACCGTACGTGTGATCGACTGTGGGAACTCTGCCGGAACGCGGCGCCTGAAGGATCGTCTACGCGATCTTGAGATCGACAAGTGAATGACTACATCACCCACGAGAATTCACTCTCGTTAAACGCTTTGGATATTCGAGGGTTAGTACTCTATCAACTTGTTGCACCGATCTAGTAGATAGATCTTGGCTTGATCATAGATTGGATCTTGATTGTGTGTTCATGCACTAGATTTTTTTTTGTTTTCCATGCTACGAACCCCTACAGTGGTATCAGAGCCGTGTTTATATGTAGATCTGTTGCATGAGTAGAACACAATGGTCATTGTGGGCGGTGGTGCTTTTATTATCAATTGCTTCTTGTGTACTTTGCACCTTGCGGTATGGTGGGATGAAGCGGCCCGGGCTAACCTTACATGACATCGTTCATGAGACTTGCTCCATGCTCGACATGCAACTTGTATTGCATAAGTCGCTTTGCGGGTGTCTGTCTCTCCCATCATAGTAAAGATTCAATTTACAACGGGCACTTGATAGTTCAAGCATCAACGTTGTGGTTCTTGTTCATAAGTTAGAACGACACTTATTGAAAGCTCCAAACCACGTAAAACATGCAAATAAAATTAGAGGCATCTAACTTTGTTTTGCAGGGGTGTGATGTGATGTGATATGGCCATGATTGTGATTATATATGATGTATGCAATGTTCCTTATTGTAAGTCGGCAACCGGCAGGAGCCATATGGTTGTCTTTTAATTTCGTCTATACCTGCGTGTATATTATTCAAACTAGTTGTATAGTTGATGCTGGTGGACGACAACCATGGAGCGACGCCATTGACCTTGACGCCACACCGGTGATGATGGAGATCATGTTCGTGCTTGAAGATGGAGATCGGAAGCACAAGAAGAAAGGCCATATCATATCACATATTTTGAATTGCATGTGATGTTAATCCTTTTATGCATCTTGTATTGCTTAGTTTGCGACGGTAGCATTATAATATGATCCCTCTCAAAAAAATATCAAGTTATAGAGTGTTCGTCCTTAGTAGGCAACGTTGCCAAAGCTCGTTGTTTCGAAGCACCACGTGATGATCGGGTGTGTTAGATTCTGCGAGTGTATACAATGGGAGCAAGCCAGATTTGCTCATGCGGAAGCTAAGGTTTGATCTTGACGAGCCTAGCATGTATAGACATGGTCTCGGAACACGGAATACCGAAAGGTAAAGCATGAGTCATATAGATGATATGATGAACATGATGATTGTTCTCCTTTGAAACTATATCATGTCACGTGATGATCGAACTTGGTGTAGTGAATTTGGTTTGTGTGATCACTAAAACAATGTGAGGGATATTGTTTTGAGTGGGAGTTCAATAGCAATATGATTAAAAGTTTAACACTATTTATCATAAATTAAATCAAAGTAAATTTGCATAGTTGTTGTAGTCATTGGCATCCGTTTACCACCTTACGCTTAGTTATAATTGAGATAATAGAACTATAGAATTCTGGTTAGTTACTTTATGAACTGGTATCGTATTGTTTTGAAGTGTTAATCTAAATTTTAAAAGTCCTATTGCAAACTTTCAGTAAGTTCCGGTTACTCCGTGAAGTTTAATAATTGGTATTAAATCAAGAGTGACAATTCCAGTGTTAGTATATAAGTATCATGTTTGTCTCCATGATTCTTGATATTCAAAAGATTGTTTTAATATCAAGGTTATCTAGGATCTGAAAGAGTTGTTTTAGAAACCATGATGTGTGGAAGATATTGCGATATCTGAAATGATGTTTTGGTTGCAACATGAGAGAGTATAATATGGCAAAGTTTATGTTCTCATATTTGATGAGAATATGAAAAAGGTTGGAGACGCTTGTCGTCCTAATCCTCCAAAAGGTTTTGGAGAGCAACATTATACTCGCGATTCACCGTTATAAGCTAAAAGTAGCTTGATCATGAATAGTTCCATGATAAGGGTGAATATTTGATAAAATGTTTACTACACTAAAAGATTACTAAAGAATGGAATTTGAAAGAACACCAAGTATTTGATGATGGTGATCTACTTCAAAGTGCAAGTCCAAAGACATTGGTATTTAACTATACATGCTTTGGACTATGTGTCATGTGTATGGCTCCACTATTGATGTTGATAGATTCTTTCGAACAGAAAAGGAAATACTGAAAGAGAATATCAGAAATATATGGCAGAAAAGAAAAACTAGAATTGTTCAGCTTAGGTATATAGAGGATATACATGTTATGGCTATATTATTTGCTTATTAAATAATGTGGTTCTTAAGTATTGGATACTGAATTTGTTGGTGTGAATCGTCATACGAAACAACACAATTCATGAACTACAATGGCCTAAGTAACTAGCAAAAGAATATGTGATGATGTTCATCGAGAACAAATAAAGGGTTGTTGTGTTGCTCGTTAACATCAAATCTTGCCTTCAAGATTTGTTTTATCAGGTATTATGAGAACAAAAGGGTTGTTCAAATAATTGCTGTAATCCATAAAAGACGGATGATTTACAAATCTCGTTGGATAAATCACATCCATAAAAATATTGCTAAAAATGTTGAAAGACAATTGATAAGAAAGATCACTTAGGAAGTGAAATCTCCGTTTAAATTATATTGGAAAGAAAACATGAAGAAACTCCATGTGGATAGAATTTTGGAGCTTGTGAAATTTTCCTAGAGATAATTAAAACTCCGCTCATAAGCCAAAGGGAACGGGTGACTAGCCTATTGGAACTTGTACATATTGTTGTATGAAGTCCATTATGTGTAGTCAAGAGCGATAGATTTGAACTTCATATGCTTTCTCTAAAAATTTGAGTGAATATATGAATATTTACTTAATAAGGGTGAAGTGTGAAACATTTGAAAAGTTTAAAGACTTTCAAGATGAAGTGCAAAATCAATGTAACAAGAAAATAAAGAATTTATGATAGGATCATAAAGGAAGATATTTGAGTTATAAAGTTTAGCATAACACCTAAGATTTGAGGAATCGTTCCATGGATTTGCATTTCCCAAAAAACCATATGAGTATGGAATAATCGAGATATGCAATGAAACCTTGTTTGACATGGTAAGATCAAAGGTGTAATTGATAAAACTGCCATTATATTTTAAAAATTAAAGCTTTAGAGACTACCGTTTTTCCACTAAAAAGAGCTCCATCATAATCCGTTGAAATGACACCATATAAAGTTATGGTTTGTGATAAAACCCAAGTTGTCCTTTCTTAAACATTGGTATGCTATGCATAAGAAAGATGTTTGCAACCAAAATCAGATGAACATATCTTTGTATGTTATTTTGAATAATCGTTGAGTATTCCTCCATAACACCAAAGACAAAAATGTTTGTCGCTTAGAACGTCAAGTTTCTTTGAGAAAGGAATTTTCTGTGAAAAGTTAAGTGGGAGGACAATAGAACTTTGATAAGGTTAAAAGAACTTTAGCTATATGTGCAAAGTTGCGCAGCGCTGAAAAGTGTTCCGGAGGCAGCAACAATGCTCATGGCTCACGTGCCTCAAAGGTTGTGGTCACGGAGGTCTAAGTTCCTATTGAAACAAGTAGGTCGGGTAACCAATCAAATACCAAGATTTGAGAGTTAAATCATTATTTGACAATAATGATCCGACTACATGGAAAGAAGTGATGATGGGCCCTAACTCCGTCAAATGGTTTGAAGCCATAAAATCCGTGATAGTTCCATATACGAGAGATCAATCTTTGAACTTGAAAGACCCTCTGAAAAGGTGCAAGACCTTACAGTCGTATTTGGATCTATAAAGAAATAAACATGGATGTTTCACATCTATGAAATTATCGACATGTCGGGAAAGAGTTCATGACAATGTTCAAAGAGTTGACTATGACAAGATCTAATCTTTCATTAAGCGATATTTAGTCTAGACGGATTAATGTAGAAACCACTACATATAATTTTGTTATGTGGTAGTTGAATAAACAAAACAAGTTCTTCTAATAAAATGGTTACCTAGGACGTGTGCATGACATGGTCTAAAGTGTTTTGTTAATTCAAAGGATGCTAAAAGCATATGCAAACTTCAATGGTTGAAGTAAGCATCACGGAGTTGGAATCTTCACTATGATGAAACTGTTAAAAGAGTTTAATTTCATCGGAGACGATGAATATGCTTGCATTTGCAAGAAATTAAGTGGGAGCGCTAAGACATGTTTCTAATACATTATGTGGAAGACATATTGTTGATTGGAAATGATGTATCTTTTTATTGACACAGGTTAAGAATTTCATCTCGATCAAAGGCTTAGGCAGAACCCGAATATTTGGCATCAATGTCTTTATGGATAAATTGAGACGCTAATATGGTTGTGCCAGAAGTACATAGATGATATATTGAATGAGTTCAATATAGAAACTATAAGAAAGGTTCTTGTTGCATAGGAAGGATTGAATAAAGATTCAAGTATTTTTGATACTTGATATATAAAATCACAAAGAGTACTTCATCAATCATGCTGTGATGTGTACAAATCCAGATATATCCTATGCTCTAAATGTCAGAGCGTATTCTAGAATGATTCATAAGATGATTATTGGATGATAGTAAAGATATTCTTATGATCTTTCAGAAAAACTAAGAATATGTTATTTTGTAGAAGTGACAAATACATGGTTAGTTCATTGTAAAAGTATTACATTGATACTAGTTTTGTCACAAAGTACAAATTAAGTTTATCTCTGTCTAAACTAAGGGTGGCACAATATGATGGAAAATAATTTCCATAATGGATTTGGATGAGTTCCAAAGTTAAGACATTGTGATAGATACTAAAACAAAAGGCTAAGTATATGACTGCTATAATAGCAGCAAAAGAGGGCATTTGTATCAAGTAGTTTGTTATCAAACTAGGTGTGGTTCACAGAGGGATAGTACTATGGAGATGTATTGTACGACAATATTATCAACATGTTTTAACCCCAAGGAACTAAAGGTCTCACCAAAGGACCAAATTTATACAAAGCCATCTCATTAGAGAATGAGTGATGCGTAGAGACGCAAAGACATGCAATTACACACGGACCTGAAAGTGTCGGATCCGGAGATCAGTTGACCACTAGCAATCGTGTAAATACAACACCAGAAAGCCATAGGTGTTGAATGCACAAAGGTTTGAAACTAGATTATTGACTCTAGCGCAAGTGGGAGACTGTTGGAGATATGCCCAAGAGGGAATAATAAAGTGATTATTATCATATCTTCATGCTTATGATAAATGTTTACATACCATGCTATAATTTTATTAACCGGAAACATTAATACTTGTGTGATTTGTAAACACAAAAGAGTCCCTAGTAAAGACTCTTGTTAAACTAGCTTGTTGGTTAATATATGATCATGGTTTCCTGATCATGAACATAGAGATGTTATTAAAAACAGGGTCATATCATTAGGAGAATGATGTGATGGAATACTCCTATAGTTAAGCGTAGCATAAAGATCAAGTCATTTAATATAGTTCACTTGCTATAAGCTTTCTGATACATAGTAACCTAATTCCTTCGACCATGAGATCATGCTAATCACCATCACCAGAAGGATTCTTTGATGACATCAAACACCACACCGTAAATGGGTGGCTATAAAGGTGGCATTGAGTGTTCGGAAAGTATGTGTTGAGGCACATGGATCAAGATTGGGATTTCTCCATCCATATGACGGATAGATATACTCTAGGCCCTCTCGGTGGAATGTCATCAAATTAGCTTGCAAGCATGTGACTGGCTCACAAGGGATCACATATCACGGGAACGAGAAAAGAGTACTTATTGGTAACAAGGTTGAACTAGGTATGCAGAGATACTGACGATCAAACCTCGGATAAGTAAAGTATCGTGAGACAAAGGGAAATTGGTATCGTATGTAAATGGTTCATTCGATCATGAAGTAATCATAGAAATATGTGGGAGCCATATGAATTTCCAGATTCCTCTATTGGTTATTGATCGGAGAAGAGTCTCGATCATGTCTGCATAATTCACGAACCGTAGGGAGACACACTTAAGGATTCGATGTTGTTTAGTAGATATGGAATGTGAGTAAAGAGACCGAATGTTGTTCGGTGTCTCGGATGGGATCCGGGATATCATGAGGAGATCCGGAATGGTCCGAGGAATACGATTCATATAATGTTCTAGAAGGGTCTAGAAGGTTCACCGGGAACGATTCATATATTGTTTAGTCCAATTTCGGAGTTCGGGAATGATTCCGGTGTTTTCACCGGAATGTTCTAGAAGGGTCTAGAAGGATCACCAATCCGGAAGGGGAAGGGTACATGGATGTGTCATGACAAAGTGTAATGGTTGCATCATGTCCTAGGTCACTTGGCTGGACACTTGGAAGAGAGAAATCAAACTCTAATTTGAAAGTCAAAAAGGCAGTTTGAAAAAGTCAAATCCCAACATGGTTTCCGAGTTAGGGAGGGTTTCTGAGTTAGGGAGGGTTTCCACCTGGGTTGGGAACACCCTTGGACGCCCCCACCTATATAAGGAGGGGTAGGGGCTCACCCAAGGTATCCCCTTGCCCTAGGCGCCCAAGAAACCCTAGGTTGGCCGCCGCCCCCTCTCTAGTTGCGACCAATCTAGATCTCCTCTAAACCGCTACCGACTAGCTAAACTCTAGTTGCTAGCTACCTCTAAACCTCGGCCCTCTAAAACCTAGATCGCCGGGGCTCCCTCTACTCCACCATACTCGCTCTGGATTAGGCGGCCTGCGGATCTCCCTTCTACACCACGCCGTCAGGCCGCTTGGAATCGCGAGGAGAGAGCTACAACCTCCACTGTCTGCTGGAACAAGGGAGAGGAAGGTCTTCATCGAGTACCGTACGTGTGACCGACTGCAGGATCACTGCCGGAACACGGCGCCGTAAGGATCGTCTACGCGATCTTGAGATCGGCAAGTGAACGACTACATCACCCACGAGAATCTGCTCTCGTTAAACGATTTTGATCTTCAAGGGTTAGTACTCTATCAACTTGTTGCACCGATCTAGTAGATAGATCTTGGCTTGATCATAGATTGGATCTTGATTGTGTGTTCATGCGCTAGAATTTTTTGTTTTCCATGCTACGAACCCCTACATATCCACCGGTCTCACAGCTCAAATCCATACTCCCTCCGACCCATATTAGTAGTAAAACTTGACTAGATACATTTCATATCTAGATGAATCCAAGTCATCTAATATGGGTCTGAGGGAGTATGCAATTTATTCAAATCGGTTCACAGGGGCTTGATCTGCGCCGTCGCGGTGATGTTGCGGATGATGGCTTCAATCGTCGTTGCATCGATGAACACTGTTGGCATCGCCGCCGCTTCGGTGTCTTTAATCAGCAACGGATCTGAGGAGGTAAACGAGAGTGAGACGGATAGAGACAGAAATTTTAGACGCTTAGATCCTCACCGCCGCATGCTGTTCCAGCCGTCACACTTGGATCCATGCCATCGCAAGTCGTTCTGACCCCCACGCTTAGTTCCGCGCCGCCACACGCTGTTCCGACCGCCAGGCTTAGATTCGTGTCGCCGCACGCGTTCCAACCCCCACGCTTAGGTCTGCACCACCGCACGTCGTTCGGACCGCCAGGCTTAGATCCACACTGTCGTACGTCGATAGGAGGGGAGGAAGATGCGGCTGGTATACGTGCGACAGTGAAAGGGAGGGAGAGACATCAAGCCCGTCGGGCTCTCCTCTCCGTATAAGGTAGGTACAGTGTAACACCCTCAGAATCGGCCCTATGCAAGTTTTAGCGAAACTCGCCAAACCCGCATAGAAACGATTCGAAGGTGCCCACCAGGCACTTTCGTGCGGGTGGAAAGCAAAGTAATAACATTACACAACAGCCCTCGATGGGACCCACAGAACAGATATATATACAACAGCGACTCAAAGAGTCAAGAATACAAATATACGGTACAAAGATCCAAATCACCTTGAAAATGATAGAGCGTCCGTCTACGGACAAGATGCAAATGGGGCTAAGACCCTGAAGAATAACCAATGGTGTCCATAACCCTGCCCAGGCCAAGCCGGAAGGGTAACCCTGCTAACGGCGTCGATCTCAAAACCTGCTTAAACAAAAGGGGTGCCGACAAAGGGCAAAGGAAAAAGAGGAGCGTCAGTACTGAGGCCAGTACACAGCGAGGCAGCATGCACTAAACAACCTATAGAGACTCGATACAACTGGCGGCTATCAGAGAGGGGTAAGAAAGACCTATTCGGATCCCACCTGATACTATCATCAAACAAACCCATCCTGGCGTTTCCCCCTCGAGACCAAACGAGGAAGTCAACCGAGGAACTCACACAGTTGGCAGTTTTACTTATTCAGTTATCGTTGCAGCAATTACTAGTCAGGTTTAGATAATCGTCCTGATAAAGTAAGCAGTGGGCACTTTTAGTTAGTCATTCCGTTATAGTGGCATCACTTACTAGTCAGATTCAATTAGCATGAGATAACCCAAAACCCAGCAGTTGTTGATACTTTTACTTAGCCATTCCGTTGTAGTGAAGCTGATTACTAGTCATATCGGATACAAGTCAATTTAAAACAGTAAACTTTAGTTATAGTTGTCTATGATCAAGCACTGTGCTCCAAGTCGTCCATAACCGCGGACACGGCTTCTCGAAAAGATTAAACCCTGCAGGGGTGCACCAAAGTATCCACAGGCACTTCGACCCTTTTTGCCAGATCAATTAACATACACCCATCGGTATGTCGGCGGGGCCTAAGTCATGACGTTCCCAGACCCAAAGCAAGCACGGGGGGGCCACCCCACTAAGTACACCCGCAACGAAGTCGGCCGGTCTCCGAGACGGACTTAGGGTTTGTGGGGTCATGGTAACGACAATGAGTCCCCAAAGGGATCCGATACCACGTAAACGGGTCACAATTCCTAAACAGTACAGTGTGCTCCTCGCACAAACGTAAATACATAATTAGCATGGCATAAGTACAGGATAGTAAAAACACCTCAAACTAGTTGTGGCCCCCAGTACAATACTTTGAAATCAGGTAATAATCGATGGGGGGCCCATATCTCCCCACCTGTGGTTAGCGCGCTCGATCTCGGAACAGGTGTCAAGAACTCGGGTCCTACGGGACACAAGTGGGCGTTCGTAAAACCAACATTACCTATCACCCACCGATGCCTCTGCTTAATTCAATTTTAGTTGTTGAACAGGAGTTAAAGTGAACAATAAGTAGAACCATGATCATCTCCAACATCAACATGCGGCACTTCTCCAACAATTGTGGTACTTGACGACAGGCAAAACACTTGAGCAAGCGACTACGACACGCGGGTCCAACTATCTACCAAACAACAGGTAATAGGATGTGTCCAAGGCTATATATGGCTGCAAGGGATATCACGGGTACGAAACTAGAGCAACGCAACACAGATAGCAATAGATCAACAGGAGGGAAGTAAATACTGTAAAGGTAAGATAGGTAGAAAGAGGGAGATGCTCGCCTGAAAACATTGCCGAAGGGTTCAACCGAAGATCGGGCGAAGCTCACATCAACTCAACGGCCTTATCCGCGAAGAACCAAAACACTAGAAGAAACACCGGATGCAATATTTAATACAACGGCAGAAGATCGGCATGATGCATGTATGATGCATGGCATGGCAAAGTGCGATGCAATTAGTCCATATTAAGCGGAACCGGGGTCCCGACATCAATTAGATGGTTCAAGTTGTTTAGCTACCCCGCAATTTAAATGTTGTTTAACAAGGCAGAAAGTATCACCGGTTCGCTACACAAGTTTAAATGAGGCCAATATAAGGCTAGATTTGCCCGCATATGGCCCCATATTTAATTATGAGGTGAATCGGCATAAGGCCCCCAAACCACACAAAGATGCATGCAAGCATGACAATTTAATATGCAACAAGTTGTTGTATTTCATTTATAAAAATAGGGTTTGCGGGAAGGGGGTTCACACATTGAGGGGTCTCGACGATCTTGGTGTTCCGGGGGTCAGGGTCGGTCTCGGGGTCCAGGGTTCGACGGGTCGGTCTCGGCGGAAACGTTCTCGAATAACGGGGCAGATCTTGAGTTCCGGGGACAAGGACTTCGTGTTCGGTGGCGATCTTGACGGTCTTCGGGTTCGGGCCTTGGCGTCCGAGGGAAGTACTTGGCGTTTCTGGGACGGTCCTGTCGCATCCATGCCGGCTCGCGGTCGACGGTCTTGTCGCCTCACGGAGATCTTGGGATTCGGGGTCTTGCCTTCGGATCCGAGAGGAAAACTTGGCGATTCCGAGGGTCTTGGTGTTCGATGTCGCTTGGTCTCGCCGGTCGTTCGGGTTCCGTGAAGAAGATCTTGAGGGTCCATGTAGGAGAACTCGAGGATCCGACGTTGTTGCCTTCGGTTTTCCGTGAGGGAGATCATGGCGCCGCACCGGCAATGGATCGGCCTTTGGTTTTGGGGGGTCTCGGCGTTCGTAGTAGGTCTTGGCGCTTCCCGAACACGACGAGCTTCATCGGTATCGCAGATCTTGCGTCGACGACGACGGCGCCGCGAGGCTGCACCGAGGACGCCGCCACCACCACGAACTTGCTGCCCTTGGTTAGCTCAGGGATGCGCGCACAGCGGCGCCGACGGAGCACGTGCACGGGAGGGCTCGACAGGCAGCGGGCGAGGGGAGCAGGGCGCTGTTGCGAGGGCGGCGCTGAGGGACCGGCCATCGCGGGCTGACGCGAGGGCGAGGCGAGGGTCGAGTCGCCGGCTTGGCGACGGGCGGTGCTTGGGGTCGTCGGTACTTGGCGGAGGCCGGGCGGCGGACGGGACGCGGCGGGCTTGATGCGGCCGGGCGGGTTGGCGGGACACGGCCGGAGGCGCGGTGGACGGCGGAGGCCGGAGCGTGGCGGCTCGGGGCTTGCAGGAGGTGGGCGGCCGGCAGCGGGAGGCGCTGCCTGGGCGGTGCTCGGCTTGCGGGGCGGAGGGGGCTGAGGCGGCGAAGAGCGGAGGCCCGCTGCGGTGGTGGCGGAGGTTGGCGGAGCCGGGCGCCGGTGGGGCGAGCTCGGGCCGGAGGAGCCCGCTGGCGAGGCTGCGGGGGAAGCTCGACGGGGAGAGCGGCGAGGCGAGGCGGAGAGGAGGAGGGGAGAAGGGACGCGAGGTGGGGAAGGAGAGGAGAAAGGGAGCACGCCGGCGGCGGGGGAGGGAGAGGTGGAGGAGCGCGACGGGAGAGAGGTGAGGGCTGGTGGCGTCGGGAGGAGAGAGGAGGGTCGCGGGCGCGCGTGCGGCTGGCGCGGGGCTGCCGCGCGGGTGGGGCCCAGAGGGGAGGGCGGTTCGGTGGGCCGTGGTCGCTGGGTCCGGGTGGGCCAGGCGGCAGGTGTGTGCGCGTGAGTGCTGAGTGGGTGTGCTGGGTTGGGGAGAGAGAGGAGAGAAAGAGGGGTGGAGGAGGGGTGGCCAAGTGGCAGCTCCTGGTAGGCTAGGGGGAGGGGAGAGGGTGAGGTGGCAGGTTGCCATTGGGTGGGGTGAGGTGGAGGGTTGGGCTAGGTAGGTAGTTTGGTAGACTTAGGATTTGTTGGGGGTGTTCAGGTGGGCCGATTGTAAAAACCTGGGGGTGGTCGTTCGGGTCGATCCGGCCCGTTCGACTGCCCCCGCTAAAACAATTAACTAACAAATATTTATTTTTACCCAGCGCTTTTGCAATCCGACAGCGGACAAAACAAAATAATCCGGGGACCCGGGTTTGCGTGTTTGAATGTAGATGGGGCATTTGGAAAACAAAACGGGCTTTGCGAAAATAGTTTTGACAAACAACATATGATGATGCCGATGCAATGCACAAATTCAACGCGATTTTCTAGTAGTGGTTTTGCGGGATGCCACAATTCGACACCACTAACAATGGATCTCGCCCTTGAGATCCGCCTCATGGTACCGGAAGGAAAGGTCGGCGATCTGCGTCTTCTCGCTTCGTGTAGATCTTCGCGACACCACTAACAAGAGGTCGTTGATCCCGTTCGTCAAGAGAACACTCCGGATAAACAAAGGACGAAGTTGAAGGTAAGGCCACCTCTAATTTCCATGGAAGGAGTAAATTGCATCGATCCACCATTCAATATACAAAGCAAATGATAAGAGTAGTGGTATGGTCGCGACTCCATCCCGCACTCAAAGAATTACTATGTACAAGAATAGACAGATTATGCAACCAACCCTCAAGATTCAGACTGAAGATCTCGACAAGCGAGGTTCGGATCAAGGGAGTGATGCGGACTCTGCATCGGATCTGGCATAGAGGATGTCGTCGCGTCAGAACACCGGAAAGCACAAACAAGGAACAAAGAATGGTACCACAGACAAGGATCACTCAGGCAACATGAACATCGGATGGTAGAACACCGTTATCAAAGGAGGAAGCGAAACCCTGAAGGTACGACGGAACCCAACCACGAGAATTCCTGGACTCGAAGAAAAGGGACGAGAGCGGATTCAAAACACGTAGGGGTAAGAGGAGAACAGCAGAGGGGTAAGGAGTAAAATCAGACCTAATCAGAACTATCCAACCGATTTTCAAAAATAGTTTTGACACTCTACTTCGGCCGTTAGCTAGGTTATCCTACAGGCTGGTCTTGTGGTATCGCAACCCTGAGCTCGATACCACTCTCAGAACACCCTCAGATCGGCCCTATGCAAGTTTTAGCGAAACTCGCCAAACCCGCATAGAAACGATTCAAGGTGCCACCAGCACTTTCGTATGGGTGGAAAGCAAAGTAATAACATTACACAACAGCCCTCGATGGGACCCATGTAATGATATATATACAACAATGACTCAAAGAGTCAAGAATACAAATATACGGTACAAAGATCCAAATCACCTTGAAAATGATAGAGCGTCTCACGGACAAGATGCAAATGGGGCTAAGAGCTCAAGAATAACCAATGGCGCCCATAACCCTGTGCCAAGCCGGAAGGGTAACCCCGCTAACGCGTCGATCTCAAAACCTGCTTAAACAAAAGGGTGCCGACAAAGGGCAAAGGAAAAAGAGGAGCGTCGATCGAGGCCAAGACAGCTCATGAGGCTAGAATTCGGTCCTCGCCTACATAGGTATGGTGGATCGAGCGGCGGCAAAGATGCACTAAACAACCTATAGAGACTCGATACAACCGGCGGCTATCGAGAGGGGTAAGAAAGACCTATTCGGATCCCACGATACTATCATCAAACAAACCCATCCCGCTTTCTCGAGACCAAACGAGGAAGTCAACCGAGGAACTCACACGCTTGGCGCTTTTACTTATTCGCTATCGTTGCAGCAATTACTAGTCGTTTAGATAACCGTCCGATAAAGTAAGCAAGGGCACTTTTAGTTAGTCATTCCGTTATAGTGGCATCACTTACTAGTCGATTCAATTAGCATGAGATAACCCAAAACCCAAAGCTTGTTGATACTTTTACTTAGCCATTCCGTCGTAGTGAAGCCGATTACTAGTCATATCGGATACAAGTCAATTTAAAACAAGAACTTTAGTTATAGTTGTCTATGATCAAGCACGTGCTCCAAGTCGTCCATAACCGCGGACACGGCTTCGAAAAGATTAAACCGCAGGGTGCACCAAAGTATCCACAGCACTTCACCCTTTTGCCGATCAATTAACATACACCCATCGGTATGTCGGCGGGCCTAAGTCATGACGTTCCTGCACCCAAAGAAAGCACGGGGCCACCCCACTAAGTACACCCAACGAAGTCGGCCGGTCTCGAGACGGACTTAGGGTTTGTGGGGCGGTAACGACAGCAGTCCCCAAACGGGACTGTCGATACCACGAACGGGTCACAATTCCTAACAAAGACAAAGGTGCTCCTCGCACAAACGTAAATACATAATTAGCATGGCATAAGTACATGATAGTAAAAACACCTCAAACTAGTTGTGGCCCCCAGTACAATACTTTGAAATCAGGTAATAATCGATGGGGGGCCCATATCTCCCACCCGTGGTTAGCGCCGATCTCTAACAGTGTCAAGAACTCGGTCCTACGGGACACAAGTGGGCGTTCGTAAAACCAACATTACCTATCACCCACCGATGCCTCTGCTTAATTCAATTTTAGTTGTTGAACAGGAGTTAAAGTGAACAATAAGTAGAACCATGATCATCTCCAACATCAACATGTGGCACTTCTCCAACAATTGTGGTACTTGACGACAGGCAAAACACTTGAGCAAGCGACTACGACACGCGGGTCCAACTATCTACCAAACAACAGGTAATAGGATGTGTCCAAGGCTATATATGGCTGCAAGGGATATCACGGGTACGAAACTAGAGCAACGCAACACAGATAGCAATAGATCAACAGGAGGGAAGTAAATATCAGAAGGTAAGATAGGTAGAAAGAGGAGATGCTCTTTGAAAACATTGCCGAAGGGTTCAACCAAGATCGTGAAGCTCACATCAACTCAACGGCCTTATCCGCGAAGAACCAAAACACTAGAAGAAACACCGGATGCAATATTTAATACAACGGCAGAAGATCGGCATGATGCATGTATGATGCATGGCATGGCAAAGTGCGATGCAATTAGGCCATATTAAGCGGAACCGGGGTCCCGACATCAATTAGATGGTTCAAGTTGTTTAGCTACCCCGCAATTTAAATGTTGTTTAACAAGGCAGAAAGTATCACCGGTTCGCTACACACGTTTAAATGAGGCCAATATAAGGCTAGATTTGCCCGCATATGGCCCCATATTTAATTATGAGGTGAATCGGCATAAGGCCCCCAAACCACACAAAGATGCATGCAAGCATGACAATTTAATATGCAACAAGTTGTTGTATTTCATTTATAAAAATAGGGTTTGCGGGAAGGGGGTTCACACATTGAGGGGTCTCGACGATCTTGGTGTTCCGGGGGTCAGGGTCGGTCTCGGGGTCCAGGGTTCGACGGGTCGGTCTCGGCGGAAACGTTCTCGAATAACGGGGCAGATCTTGAGTTCCGGGAAGAAGGACTTCGCGTTCGGTGGCGATCTTGACGGTTCGGTTCGGGCCTTGGCCCGAGGGAAGTACTTGGCGCTTCGACGGTCCTGCGCATCCGCGGCCGTTCGTGTCGACGGTCTTGTCGTCTCTAGCCGGAGATCTTGGGATTCGGGTCTTGGTGTCTTCGGATCCGAGAGGAAAAACTTGGCGATTCCGAGGGTCTTGGTGTTCGGCGTCGCTTTGGTCTCGCCGGTCGTTCTTCGGGTTCCGGAAGAAGATCTTGAGGGTCCATGTAGGAGAACTCGAGGATCCGTTGTTGCCTTCGTTTTCCGTGAGGGAGATCATGGCGCGCACCGGTACGGATCGGCCTTCGGTTTTGGGGTCTCGTCGTAGTAGGTCTTGGCGCTTCGAACACCGACGAGCTTCATCGGTATCGCAGATCTTGCGTCGACGACGACGGCTGCGAGGCTGCACCGAGGACGCCGGCCACCACCACGAACTTGCTGCCCTTGGTTAGCCTGCAGGGATGCGCGATCGGCACGGCCGACGGAGCACGGCGCTGGAGGGCTCGCACAGGCGGGCGGAGGGGAGCAGGGCATGCTGGGACCCGGCGGCTGAGGGACCGGCCATCGGGCGGGCTCGGACGAGGGGCGAGGCGAGGGGTCGAGGCTGGCGGCGCGACGGCGGTGCTTGGGGTCGCCGGTACTTGGCGGGAGGCCGGCGGCGGACGGGACGGCGGGACGCTGCCAGCGGGCTGGCGGACACGGCCGAGGCGCTGGGCGACGGGAGGCCGGGCGTGGGGCGGCTCGGGCTTGCAGGGAGGTGGGCGGCCGGCGGCGTGGAGGCGCGCTGGCTCTGGGGCGGTGCTCGGCTTGCGGGGCGGAGGGGGCTGAGGCGGCGAAGAGCGGAGGCCCGCTGCGGTGGTGGCGGAGGTTGGCGGAGCCGGGCACCGGTGGGGCGAGCTCGGGCCGGAGGAGCCCGCTGGCGAGGCTGCGGGGGAAGCTCGACGGGGAGAGCGGCGAGGCGGAGAGGAGGAGGGGAGAAGGGACGCGAGGTGGGGAAGGAGAGGAGAAAGGGAGCACGCCGGCGGCGGGGGAGGAAGAGGTGGAGGAGCGCGACGGGAGAGGGGTGAGGGCTGGTGGCGTCGGGAGGAGAGAGGAGGGTCGCGGTGGCGCAGGCTGGGGCTGGGCTGGGGGCCCAGAGGGGGGAGGGGCGGTTCTGGGGCAGGGGCTGGTGGTCGCGCGCGGGGTCCGGGGTGGGGCCCGCGGGGCCAGGCGGCAGGTGTGTGCGCGTGAGTGCTGAGTGGGTGTGCTGGGTTGGGGAGAGAGAGGAGAGAAAGAGGGGTGGAGGAGGGGTGGCCAAGTGGCAGCTCCTGGTAGGCTAGGGGGAGGGGAGAGGGTGAGGTGGCAGGTTGCCATTGGGTGGGGTGAGGTGGAGGGTTGGGCTGGGTAGGTAGTTTGGTAGACTTAGGATTTGTTGGGGGTGTTCAGGTGGGCCGATTGTAAAACCAGGGGTGGTCGTTGGTCGATCCGCCCGCTCGATCGCCTCGCTAAAACAATTAACTAACAAATATTTATTTTACCCAGCGCTTTTGCAATCCGACAATGACAAAACAAAATAATCCGGGACCCGGTTATGGTTTGAATGTAGATGGGGCGTTTGGAAAACAAAACGGGCTTTGCGAAAATAGTTTTGACAAACAACATATGATGATGCCGATGCAATGCACAAATTCAACGCGATTTTCTAGTAGTGGTTTTGCGGGATGCCACATACAGTCATCAGGGGAGAGAGACCTCCAGCCTGTCGGGCTCTCCTCTACGTACAAGGTAGGTGCGCCCATCGGGAAAGAGAGACCTCCATCCCGTCAGATCATGATGTATCCAATGGTGGTTGGCCAAGATCCGTGTGGCATACATCTCGACCAATCAGAGCGCGGTAGACAAACTGAGCAAGTTGAGCTGTTGTGAGGGTTTGAGTCAGGAGCGAGGGGAAAAGTGACGAAAACTTTAGAGGGAGGGGAAAACTGAGTAGAGCTAACGAAAACAAGGGCACTCAGATAAAAAAATGAGTAAGGGAAATTCAAGCTTTTGGCATAAAAAATGGAAAATGTGTTATTTGAACAAAATAATTCGTCTTGGCACATTATATTGTTTGCAACTCAGATATACACAAGTGTTCCAAATTTGGCCTTATTTATACAAAGTATGTTTTGCGATGGGTTATTTTGGAGGTTGATCGAGTAGAAAGCCATGCATCTTCATAGCTAGTAGCTCATTCCAACAAGGGTTTAAGAAGTGGTTTAGGGGATAAGTCTATTCTCTTTATTTCCTTTTCCTTTATTATTCATGCTAGGTTGTAGGCAACATAACAAGACTCCATTTGAAGGTTGCACTATGTTTTGACTTTTTTTGAATTAAACTAACCCTAAAACCATTTTTTGAATTTAATCACTTAGAAAAAGAAAAATGTGGCTGATTACAAGTTAATCCAAAATTTCCAATTTCATATGGTAAATTAATCCAAGATACACAAGTGTGCCAAATTTTGGATCAATTGGTCAACATTTAAGCCATTAACTAGCTAAACCCCATGTGTTGACCACATGTAGAGGGCAAAACTGAGCAGTGCTAAGCAACTAGGTGTATGACCATAGAAACTTGCAATAACACATACATTATGGGATTATCTAACATACAAACTTGGGAGCGTCACACTAGTTCGAATTAAATACAAACATTGACAGTAGTTCAAATTTATCATACAAATTCAAATTAATAATTCAAATCCATTATTTCTTGCTCCTAGTGTTTTTCGCTGGGTTCACCACCTTTCTCCTGGTGATCCTAGCTGGAATATTCTCGGAGTCCACCATCAGCTTCTTCCGTTTTTTACCTTTGTTCTTTTGCTCTGCATCCAATGAATCAAGTGCTTCAGTCTGTCGTACAATTGGTTCAATCACGTTTCAATCCACTGGTTCATACGGTTCAAAAGGCATTGTCCCCATTTATGCCATATATGCTGGTGTAATTCCTTTACGCTTGAACTCTGCTTCAATCTCCCACGCAGTTGATGTAATATCATCTCGATCGACTCGTTCAATCTACCCTGCATTTGGTTCAATCTCCTCTCGATCAACTGGTTCAATCTCCAATGCATTTGGTTCAATCTCCTCTCGATCAACTGGTTCAATCTCCCCTGCATTTGGTTCAATCCCCTCTGTATTTGGTTCAATATCCTCTCAATCGACTGGTTCAATCTCCCCTGCATTTGGTTCAATCTCCTCTCGATCCATTGGTTCAATCTCCCCTGTATTTGGTTCAATCTCCTCTCGATCCATTGGTTCAATCTTCAATGTATTCATTGCTTCATTCTCCTCTTGTTCAAAAGCTTCATTCTCATCTGCATTTCCTGCTCCCGCCTGATCATCCATTCCATAAGCTGGGTCCACTGCATTTTTACAAAGCCTAGAAATGTGCCCTAGGATCCCACAATGTTTGCACTTACGTCGTCGAGGTGGTGCACCACCCTCTGCACTAGCTCTTATCCTATTCTTCCTTGGCCTACCCGCTGGTCTAGTAAAAACTGGAGGGCATAGCTTGAAGCATGGATCCACTTCCATCCATTGGTCTTTTCCCAACAAGGCTGGGACATTCTGAGAATATGCTGCCCTAAATTTGGCAACAGAGAAATACTCTGACACGTACTGATCAACTTCACCCTCTTCACCTCCTAGAACACCCATGGAAAACAATGCATGTATGCATGGTTTCCCATGGAGCTGCCATTGCCTGCAATGGCATGTCCTACCAACCAAACTCACTGGATACCTCCATTGCCTATCTTTACTATTAGTGTATGTTACCTCAGCCTCCATTCCTCTTCTAATGCATTTCATCTTCAATTGTTTTGCCCTAGCATGCAAAGCCTTAATCAAAGATGGGAGGATGAGATGGCCAGCATATAATGTTGATGCAATTCTTTGACGCAAATCGATCTTTATCATGATCATCTGCCTAATCTTATCAAATCTTTGCCACAACATAAGCCCTTTCAATGACTTGACCTTTTCATTGAAACTCTCTGCAAGGTGACTTGTTACATAGTCTACCTTGCAAATTTCATTGAATCAGCTTCTTGACCACACCATTCCATGATGTGCATCCAAGTACTCCTTCACTGCAGGTTTTTGTCTATACAACACTTCCAAATGATACATATTCTTCCTCAAACTGCATGTGTATGAAGCTGGCCATAGGTTGTCAGTATAAAATTTACCCTTGAATTTCTTTGTAAAATTCTGCACTAAGTGTCGCATACATTCCCTATGCTCCACTCCGGGGAACACTGCTTCTACAACTTTCTCCAAACCTTTGCAAGCATCCGTGTGGATAGTAAGTCTTGGTAGATGACCTATAAGGTCGCGCAAATTCTCCAGAAACCAAGTCCAACTTTCCTCTGACTCAATCTCTAAAACTCCATAAGCAACAAGGAACATCCAATTGTGGCCATCAACTGTAGTAGCAGCTACTAGCTGTCCTTTAAATCTGCCATGAAGAGCTGTTGCATCCATGGACAAATAAGGCCTGCAACCATCCAGAAACCCTTGCCAGCAAGCTTTGAAACAAACAAAAGCCCTTCTAAAGCACTCCTTCTCCATTGTCTTCCCTCTTATTTTCTATGTCTTCCCTCTTATTTTGTACTGAACTTTATGCACGTCTATCTGTACAACATTACCTGGACTAGACATCTCCACTTCAGCTTTGAAGCTGTAAAGCAACTGAAAACTTTCATTCCATGGACCATTGATCCTCTCAAGAGCCATTTCCTTTGCATAGAACATTCTCATGTAGGGTACTGTAATAATAAACTTTTTAGGAACTTCTTTTATGAGCGATGTTGCACCAAGTGATGAGTTCACTCTCATCCAATCCATGATTGCATCTACCAACCACCTAGTCTTTGCTATTTTGTTTTGTCCTTTGGCTGTCCCCCTTGAGGTGGACAAGTATGTTCGAACCGGTTAATTTTTATACGAAACATAATTAAAATATCAGGTACAACTAACAAACTCTACATAGTGATCTAAAATACACAAGTGGTTGTAATACCTGAACCAAACTGCTCCTGAGCATAGTGGATGCATGCATATTCCACCTACACCTCTTGTATGGGCACTTCACTATGAACCTTGCTGGCTCACTCTTAATAACATCATAATCATTATTGGTGCGAATACAATATGTAGTAAGGGCATTATGACAGTCTTGCATCATTTCAAATACGCCTTCTGAAATCTTAGGATCATCCCTGTCCCACTCAATTACTGGCAAGTCCTCACCATCGTACTCGGCCAAAACGAGGTTGTCATTGTTCTCCTTGTTCTCTTTGTCATCAAATCTGGCACCCTGGGCAATTTTATCCGTGTATTGATCATCTAGTGTCTGTTTACTGAATCTATCTACAAATTCAGGAAACATCAACTCATCCTCATCATCTAGTGGAGGCACTCCCTCGTTAGGCTCTGCCTTGTCCTCCACATCAGCCACACGAGCGGTTTGGCTTACACTCGCAGTGCGAATAGATGGTATTGCTGTGGACCTACAAGGATCGACGGGGCACACACACACTATTAGCAGAGGCAGCCGAGACACATGATGCCCGACCACCTGATGATGCGTGACCACCAGATGGTGATCTAACAATCTTTCCAGTGTCCTCGACTTTAGGTTGCACATAGAGACGAATTCTACCAAAACGTTCGGCAGCATTCAAAGAGACAAGCATTACCAGATCATCTTCGCTAGTTAGTGGGAGCAATATTTGCTCGCTAATGTTGAAATATTGCAAATCAACTGAATCGCCACTGCTCCAGGGGAATTTATAATAGATTTTATCTATCAAATCTCTGCGAATTATGGAGGTTGCAACCACCACTGGGAAGTAAAATCCAGAGAGATATTGTTCATAACCATGAATTACGCTAGTATCCAGTCTAATCGCCAGCCGAAATGCCAGCACTAGATCAATCCTATTCGAAAAGCAAGACAATTAGTTGAGCACCAGAGATTCGCGCTCAAATACTGCCAATAATCAACCCACAAAATGGAAATGATGCTTACGTAGATGGAATCCATGCGTTAGATCCCTGCGATTCCACCCAATCTTCTCCTTGCTCGACGCGGATGGATGGTGCACCAGCCGGCATTGCATACTATTCCACGAAAGGGGTTGAAAGGACATTTATTTTCATAATCACTTTTGGTGTTTGTTAACAACAAGTAGATCATTTTACAGTTTGTCACTGTCCACAGGTTGCTATTATGATAAGTGAAAAGTACCCTCACACTTTGGAAAGATTCCTGCAAGATTGACATAGTTCTGGAAATACCAGACCGGAGTCCGGTGTAGACCGGAGTTTCCGGATGTGTCCCTGGTGGAGGCTTCAGGAACATGGTTGGGTCATTCTGTATGGGGGTGCGAAGCAAGGTCCGGAGGCTGCTCCAAAATCTCCGGTCTTGGCTCAGACCGGAGTCTCCGGTGCTGGAGGACCGGAGTCTCCGGCCCAGTTGGGTCGTGTCTCGCCCTGCTCATTCAAAAGGGTGGTCCGGAGGCTAGACCGGAGATAGGTCGGAATCACCAGTGTAGACCGGAGTCTCCGGTCTAGATTTTCTCCAATGGTCAGAAAATGGTTCGTGGAGGGGACTGCTTATAAATAGGTACCCTTATCCCCTTCCTCCAGCTGCTCGATCTTCTCAAAAACACAAACTCCATTAGAGCCACCAAATCTACATGATATCTTCATCCAACCATCCAAAGTCATTGATCTTTGTAGAATCGAAGGAGGAGGCCTTGATCTACAGCTGCACCAAGAGAGATCTTCATTCCCCCCTCATTCACTTGAGGGCCCCCAAGCTCTAGTGTTTCTTTGGAAACCCTAACTTTGATTTGGTTCTTACAAGCTTGTCTTTGATTGTTTTGACAGCTTGCTTGTATTTGGGAGCCTCCAATTAAGTTGTGGATGTGTGCCCCGATCTTGTTGTAAAGGTGCCGGCTTCCACCTCAAAGGTTGCCGATATAGTGGAAGGTGAATCGATCCCCTTGGGGTAAGGTTCATCGGAGAACAAGGGAGGCCTTTCGTGGCGTAAGTGGTTTGATACCACCACCTCTCCAAATGTAGACGTACTTCCCCTCAAAAGGAAGGAACTACGGGAAATAAATCCTTGTGTCTCTGCGTCCACCACTTTGGTTACTTCTATCCTTTACCGCACTTTACTTACTTGTTCTTGCTTAGTGTTGTGTTAGTTGTTTCTTGCTTGACATATAGGTAAATTCACCTTAGTTGCATAATATAGAGAATTTACCTTTCTTGTCAAACCCAAAATTGTAAAAGAAGAAAATTTTATGTAGCACCTATTCACCCCCTCTAGGTGCCCATACGATCCTTTCAATTGGTATCAGAGCCTCAGCTCTTTATTCGGGATTTACCACCTAAAAGTATATGGGTAGCGACGATGGGGAAGGTGGTGGTGAGCATACCTCGGTGACCATGGAGAATCTCAAAAACTTGGAAACAAGATTGAGCTCATCCTTGGTCAATGAAGTCAATAAAATGCTTGAGCAGCTTCTTAAAGATAAAGATGGCTCATCATCCCCTTCTCCTCAAGAGGAGCCTCCATCTGTTGTACCTAAGGGTAATGCCCCGGTATCACCCGAGGGTATGGTGGTGGGGGTAAACAAGACAACACTAATTCCTCCACACAAAGGATGGTGGGAAGGGTGAGCACCGTGATTCATGGTACTCTCCCGACCCCCCAATTCCTCACCCTCATATAAACAATAGAGGTGACCCACCTTTGCTTGAAGCATCTACTACTTTTGCTCAATGGCAATCTCTAATGAAAACTCATGTGCGCAGCTCTTGCATTAAACTATGGAACATCATTGAACAAGGACTCTATATTGGGGATCTAGACAACTTGACAAGAAGAGAAATTGTCAATAGTAAACTCAATGCCATCTCCTTGCACATGATTCAACAAGGATTGGGTACAAAGGATTACCGACACATTGAGCACCTCAGCACCGCCAAGGAAGCTTGGGGTTCTCTCACAGGGTTGTTTTTTGGGAATGAGAGCATGATGAGGAACCGATATGATGCACTAAGCAATGAAGCCGAAGGATTCTATGTGAAGGAATACGAAGATCATGAAGACATGTATCGTAGGCTCAAATCCACCGCCACCGCCTTTAGGAATGTGGGTGCCCACATGTGGATGATGCATGGATAAATAGGAAATAAGTGAGTGCACTCATGCCCTTTGAGCCCACCGACTTGAAGAGCCTACAAGGAAGACACAACTACCACCTCATGAACTCCAATGAAGTTATGCAAGAGATGGCCTCATTCAAGGTTGCCACCAAGTGTCGTGGGAATGACCACGGCAGATGCTGCAATCGGCAGCGAGTAGTAGAACGAAGGGCAAGGGCGGCCAGCCATCTGCGGTGCGAGATGAGGGCGGAGACTCAGGGTTTTACCCAGGTTCGGCCCCCCGGAGGGTAAAGACCTACTCCTGCTAGATTGTATTATGGAGGTGTTTACAATGGGCGAACTCATGCTAGGCGGCGAGTTGCTTGGGTGTATGAGGAACGATCTCTACTCACCCTTAGGGAGGTTTATATAGGCCTACCTCCCTAGGGTTTACATATCTCAACCGATTCGGTTACAACTTTGTCAATCGCTTAACTCAGACCGACCGGGCCTATCTACCGCTCGGGCCTTGACCTCCACGCTCGGTACTGATGGGCCTTGATCCATTCGCCGCTCGCAGCCCACTCGCCAGCCTTTGGGCTATCGGAACGCCCTACCGAGGATACCCCAGAGGCATATCCCCATCGTAGTCCCCGAGGCCGCGTTGATTAGGCGCGGTGGCCGGCAGTCGGAGTATACGACTTCAAGTTGGCATCCAGTCGAATCGTCGGCGGGCTCCTGTACAAAGGAAAAAATCCGGCGAACCGAGTCGCGTTTTGAGTGTACCGAACCAACGGGTCGCGGCCTCGGCGAATAACTCAGCGAGCCGAGTGGCAGGAGGCGGACCGTCGGGCGTGGTCAAACTAGCCGTTAAGGTAACTTAACGGTAACTTTCGGCGTAATCATCGCGCGGTAACGGCCCCCTAATTTGGCGGGCAGCTCTCGCTATATAAGGGGAATGGTTGGCCATCGGAAAGCCAACCGCCCACCATTTCTTCCGAGTACGCACATCTTTCGCCCGTTGATCTCGCGACCCGCAATCCTCCGACCTCCAGGCAAATCCTCCCATGGCCCTTTCCACCGAACCTTGGGGCAGATCCAAGTGCACCAGGGCGCAACTGGCCTCCTTCGAGGAGGCCGGAATCCTGCGGGCCGGCTGCTGGCGAATCCCCGCAGCCGGAGAAACGATCCCGAACCCGCGCGCGAGAGAGTTCATCTGCTTCACTAGTCACCTCGAGCGGGGTTTAGGGTTTCCCACTTCGTTTCTTCCGCGCTTCGCTTACCACGGATCCAGCCTCGATCGGGTCCCCATAGTATCGAGCAGCTCGCCATCTTTGTATGCTCATGAGTGCTACTTGGGCCGCCCTATTTTCCCTTGTGGCAAGATCTGTTCCATGGACGGATCAGCCGCGAGGAGGCGGGCGGCCCAATGCTAGCCGCGGGCGGCTTAACCTTCCAGCTGAAATCCAAAGCCTCCTTCTTCGACCTCATGCTGCCGGCCAAAGCAAAGCGATCGAAAGTCTTGGTTTTACGTGACCGAGGCGACCCCGGAGGACGAGGCGGCGATCCCACGGTACTCGGCCGACCGCTCCGAGCCGCGCAATCTTCAGGTCGCCAAGCTTCCCGACGATCAGCGGATGGTCGTCGACGAGATGCTCCAGACCATTCGCGGTCTGAAGAAGAAGGGGCTCCAGACGGTGAACCTGTACAACTGTTGGCTTGGGCGGCGACTCGTCCCGCTTGCCCAGCGCGAGCACTACATGTACCAGTACACAGGCCGAGAAGACTCGACGAAGGCCTGCCTCGCCGAGTGGAAGCTGGAGGACTACCTCCTGGCGCTGAAGAGGATCACCCAGGCGGCATACACGGATGCGCAGGCCGGGCTCCCTCCATACACCACGGCGTCCGGCCCAACGGTAATAACCTGATTTTATTCGCAATGCAGCATATGCAACAAGGGTAATTCTAACTCGCGTGTTAACGCAGCTATTCCAAGTGGTGGAAGGGTGGCTTCCACCCGCCGATGACGAAAGCTCCGAGCCATCCGCCCAGACACAAGCGAAGTCGCCTCGCCAAGGGCAATGAGGACGATGAAGACGAATCAAGAGGAGATCGCCCATCGGTCCGAAAGACCCGCTGGGCAACGCCAGCGAACTCGAGGCGTAGCAGAGCCTCGAGCGTCATGACGATGACGAGGAACTCCCGGAGACCACCTCGCCCCGTCAGGCCACTCCCGCGAAGAAGAAGAAGGAGAAAGAGGCGAGGGCCCCCCTAAGGAGGAGGGCGAAGCCGCCGAAGACGGCCTCACCGCCGCGGCCAGCCGAGCAGCCCGATGCCCATAGCTCGCCGGTGACGGGCGGCCCGGCAACAACCACGCTTAGACGCACCATCCATGGAGGCACCACGGCCTCGATGCCCCGCCTTCGCCGATCTCCGGCTAGGAAGGCTCCACCAAGCGACTACCGCAAAGGGGTCCCGGCGTGGCGGTCTCGCCAGAAGGAGGCTCCGGCCGCAGCTCCTAGCAAGGAAACCTCCGCCGAGGGCGCCCCGGAGGCGCCAACCGCTACCTCGACATCAAAGAAACCGTCCGTGTCCTGGGCCCCTGGCACCCTGGACCTGGGGCTCAGTCGCCGGCTTGGCCCCGAGCTGGAAAAACCGCCGGCCGCATTGTGGCTGCGTTTCATTCCGTCGCCAAGTGAGTGTACTGGCCGCCTTTCTCTCTTAGTATTTTGAATGTTTTTCCTGAATTGTCTCGATGCGTGCGACCGGAGTGAAGAAGATGAGCCACCCGACGGTGGCCAAGGTGCCCTCCGCCACTAGCGGGGAGGGCCCTTCCCATAAGAGGAAGGTGGATGAGGTCGCCGCTTCCACGGAAGGCAGCAAGAAGGCCAAGGGCGATGACATCACATCGCTCTCGACGACACGGCCGACCGGCTGGGCCGCCGCTGAAGCGACCGCATCCACGGGAGGCACTTCGCTGCCTAGACCGAAGAAGCGAGCTCCTTTGGGGCGGTGCTACCTTCCCCGCTTCATGACCAAGGCGGCCACGGCGAGTGAGGCTGCGACCAACCCCGCTTCCGAGGCCGCCGACGCTGAGATTGACCAACGTCGCGGCACACACGGCGCTTGCGTCCGTGGACGCAGCGCAATCGCACGGCATGCTTGGCGCGCCATCCGGTACCTCCGGTCCCGAGGATCAGGTCGGTGTTTTGCAGCCCGATTCTTTATAATTACTTGTTTCTGCGTTGAGTCCACCATGAAAAGTGCATCGCTAAATTGTAGCGGTGGGCACTTAGTATTTTTCGAGCCACGGTCGAGTGCGCACCCGCTACATTGTAGCGGGTGAGCACTGAGTATTTTTCGAGCCACCAGTCCCCGAGTGCGCACCCGCTAAATTGTAGCGGGTGGTCACTGAGTTGTTTTCGTGTGAACTGACTTTGAAACTTTGCAGGGTTTACAACTGGAGTCGGCAGAGCGATTGGCTGCGGCAGCGTTTGAAAAAGGAGTTGGGCGCCTCCAAGAAGTAAACAAGGAGCTGCAGTATTGCTGCAGCAGAGGTGGCTCGCCAGAGCTTGTCCTCGCCGGGCGAGCGGCGAAGTCTGCGTTAAGTCGCTGAGCAAAGGATTGCCGACCTCGAGCGAATCGGGAGGCAAAAGAAGAAGCTCGGCGAACGGCGAGCTAAGGCCGCCGTTGCCGCCGGAGGAAGACCGGAAAGTGTCGGAAGCCCTCATCGTTGGGCTTCGTGACGAAGACATCGCTGAAAGCTTCATTATCGGGCTCGCCCGCCCGTTGATCGGTGAGTGCGTCTTCCCAGTCTTGTGGTTGTATTTTTTGTGGTTTCCGTGGTGCTCACAACTGTTTCCATCTAGCAGGCCGTATGATTGGTAGCCATGAAGAAGCGAGTTCTCTTGATGCGAGGGAGTGCGTGAGCATGCTCGTCGACTCGGCGACGCTGTCGGCGACTTGCATCCGCGCCTACCTTCAAGAGATGTCGCCCACGGAGGTTATTCCCAATGACCTCATTGAGGTGTGGGAGTACTTGGAGAAGGCGCCTACCGTGGGAGTTCATGACGCGGCTTTTCGACGTGAGCGCCGACGGCTCGAGTCCGGACTCGCCCACTTCCCCGAAGATTTCGACCTCGACGACGTGACGAGTGGTTATCCTTCATCGTCTGGCGCGGTGGATCTGTCTGAAGTTCTTAAGCTGCAGGAGCGTGCCGCCGCGTACTCGGAGCGTGTTTGGGCGATGGGCGACCTTCTTCCGTACCAGGAAACGGTCGTCGCGCCGAACGACGCCGAGCCGCCGCATCGCGACTTCAAGGTCGAGCAGCCCTTCCGCGCGGCGATGGCGGGCCAGCTGACGACTTATCCATCGAACCCGTATACTGTATTCATCCGGAAGCGCCGGGACGCTGGTGCATCATCGTCGAAGCCTGCGGAGTAGTGTTAGTAACAATTCTGCCGAGTAGGCATATTTTGTAATGTAAGACAATGCGATATGCGATTGAATGGAACGTTGTGTTCATTTTGCTATTTGTTTGCGTGTTTTGATTGATTTTGGGTGAGTCCTCGAGCGCCCGCCTTTTGCGGTTTCACCTTAAATATGATGTTTTGTTGTTTATCATGTGTGTTGTTGGTTGAGTCGACTCCGAGCTCGGAGAGCCGCAAAGGCGACTCCTCGAGTGCTCTGTATTTTACCGCTTTTCCGACGTGAACGGTGTCGGTGACCGAGTCCCCGAGCGTGGTACTTGGTAGTTCAAGGCGCGACTCGAGGGTGGTTGAGGATCAGCGTTTGTGTTAGCGCCCCGCCTGCCCGTGGGTGGCCGCGTGGCGAGTCCTGGGCATGCTCTCTTACTTGGCGTTTTCCCTGTCCGATCGAGACGAACTGGTATCCAGTCCCCGAGCGTGGTACTTAGCCGTTCGAGTCGCTCTGCCAAGGATGCGGAGGACCAGGGTCGCTGTGGGAAGCGAGGACAGATGTCTTGGTTCAGAAACCAGTCGAGCTAGGCGACTCGATGGGGCTCCGGATTGGCGTTTTTAAGTGGACGATGCAAGACCTGAATGACTCGGTTTTACATCGCACTACTTAGCCGTGCCGCTGTACCAAGGGTTGACTTCGTATTTTAGCATGACGCTGTCATAATTACGAAAAGAGTGGCACAAGGAATGGAGAGTAGACAATTTTTGCGGTAACCGCTTTTTATTCATAGCGATGGAGAGTACACATGTGGGGTTCTAGGTATAGAACTTCCGAGGAGATTTACATTCCACGGCCGCTGACGCCGAGTTCACCATCCCCGCGACGTCGACGAGGTAGTAGGCGTCGTTGTTTAGCACGCGCTCGATAGCGAACGGGCCTTCCCATGGAGGGAGAGCTTGTGCATGCCCTTCTTGTCCCGGATGAGGCGTAGCACCAAGTCGCCTTCGGAAGGTGCGGTTTTCACCCGCTGTGGTAGCGACGAGCCCTTGCCGATAGATAGCGGTGCGCGATCGGGCGAGGTCGCGCGCTTCGCCGAGTTGGTCGAGCCCATCTTGGCGGGCCAGTTCGCTTATGGCCTCCGTATAGTGGACGATCCGCGCGAGTCGTGTTCGAGGTCGGTTGGCATGACGGCTTCCGCGCAGAGACCATGAAGAAGGGGTGAATCCGTCGACCGTTGACCGAGGTGCGAATTCCCGGATGACGAGGGAAGCTTCGACCCAGCACCGCGCGCGCCGAGTGGTACTTGGAGTCGCGGCTTCAGGCCGTGGAGGATGCTTTGGTTGGCTCGTTCCGCTGGCCGTTGATTCGGTGCGATCGACGCGAGGTCGAGCCGGATGTGGTGCTCTCGCAGAACTCGCCATTGCTCCCTTGGCGAAGTTTGTTCCGTTGTCCGTGATGATGCTGTTGGGAAACCGTGGCGGTATATGAGCTCGCAGGAACTTAGTGGCGTCTTCCGTCGCATTTCGGACTGGCTTGGCTTCTATCCACTTTGTGAATTTGTCGACGGCGACCAGCGGTGGGTGTAGCCGAGGGGCCTTCTTGAAGGGGCCGACCATGTCCATGCCCCACGCGAATGGCCGTGATGGGTATTGTTTTGAGCGAACTTGAACGGGCGTCGGTTGGCGATTTCGCACCCGCGCATCGCTGGACGATATCGACAGCCGGGCGCAGCGGTGGGCCAGAAGCCGTGTCGCATGGCTTTGGCGATCAGGAGCGCGCGGCGTGGTGGCCGCAATCGCCGAGTGGATGTCGTAAGATTTTGCGTCCTTCACCGGTTGGACGCAGCGTTGAACACGCCGGTGACGCCGCGCTTGTGTAGCTCGCCGTCGGCGATGGTGTAGGACTTGCATCGGCGAACAATCATTCGAGCGCTTGTCTCGCCTCGCGGGCAGGTTGCCCGTCTGTAGGCGATGTAGGGCTTGGTCCGGGCCGTTCGTTCGGTGACGAAAAGCGACCAAGGTTGCCTCTGGTTGGAGCGGGACTCGATGTCGATCTCCTTCGGAGGAGAGACCGACGCGTGAAGATGGTGTCGAGGAACACGCCGCGGTGGTGCGGATCGTGCCGACCGGCGCGAGAGGGCGTCGGCCTCGTTTTTCCTCCTGTCGATCCACTCGACCGAGTATCCGGTGAAGTGGCCGCCCACCTTGTCCACCTCTTGGCGGTATGCCGCCATGGTAGGGGAGACTGCGTCGCAGGTGCCGGCGACTTGACCCGCGACGAGGTCGGAGTCTCCGTAGCATCGAAGGCGATTGACGCTCATCTCCTTGCGGCTCGCATGCCGGAGTAGGGCCTCGATTCAGCCATGTTGTTGGTGCAGGCGTGAATTCGAGGCGGAGTATGTAGCGGAGCTTGTCGCCTTTGGTGAGGTCAAGACTATCTCGCCTCCCGCCGCCCGTTTGGACCCGTCACAGGCTCGAAGAATGGAGGTACGGCGGCTTCTCGGGCCTCTTCCGGGCGAGGAAATCGGCTGCTCGTGGACTTAATCGCCTGCGTGGCTCGTATTTAATGTTGTGGACGCCGATCTCGACGGCCCACTTGGCGACTCCGTCGCCTCGCGATTGCGTATAATGTCTTGTAGTGGAGCGGAGGAGACGACCGTGATGGGGTGCTCTTGGAAGTAGTGCGGCAGGCGCCGCTGAGCTCAAGACCGCGTATACCAGCTTTTGGTATCAGTGGTATCGCTGGCGCGACTCGGTTAGGACCTCGCCGATGTAGTATACCGCATTGGATCGGGCGCTTTTTCCTTCCTCGTCGCTCGACGACCATTACAATACCGACGACGCTTCGGACGCCGCGACGTAAACCAGCATGGGCCCTTGTCGACGTGCGGCGAGTAGTGGTGCGGCGAGTAGCACCTTTTTGAGGTCGCGAGCGCCGTCCGCCTCCTTGTCCCATCGGAAGGTGGGATTCTTGCGCATCGTGGTGGTATAGGGCATCGCTTTTCGCCCAGCGGGGATGAAGCGATCGAGAGCCGCCACCGCCCGCCAGCTTCGACGCCGCGCAGCACTCGGTTTGCCGAGCCGGGCGATCGTGTCGATCTTCGTTGGGTTTGCCTCGATCCCTCGCTTGGAGACGACGTACTTAGTAATTGCCCGCGGTACAATCAAGGTGCACTTCGGGTTGAGCTTTATCTTGTACCTCCGCAGTTGGCGAAGGTCTCGCGAGGTCGGCGAGTAGGTCGCCTTGGCGGCGGATTTTACGACCACGCCGTCGATGTAGACGTGGATGTTGCGCCAATTTGGCTCGCGAGGCATTCTTGCATGCACCGTTGGTACGTTGCTCCGGCGTTCTTGAGGCCGAAGGTCATGGCGGTGTAGCGAAGGCTCGAATGGCGTGATGAACGCCGTTTCTCCTCGCCTCGACGGCCATTTTGATCTGGTTATACCCAGTAGGCGCCGAGGAAACACAGCGACTCGAGCCCGCGGTGGAGTCGATGATCTGATCGATCCATGGAGGACGAATCGCCTTTGGGCAGGCGCTCGTGTTTGTGTAGTCGATACACATTCTCCAGTCCCGCTTTTTCGACCAGGACTGGGTTTGCCAGCCACTTGAGTATTTGATTGGCGAATGAAGCCGGCAGCGAGTAGACGCTGCACTTCCTCGGCGATTGCCCGACGGCGTTCTTCGTTGAATGGCCGAGCGACGCTGACCGGTCGCACTTTGGGGTCGGCGTTAATTTGTGCTCACGAGCTCCCTAGGGACACCGTGCATGTCGGAGGGTTTCCATGCGAAGATGTCCCTGCTCACGGAGGAACTCGGCGAGCGCGCCTTCCTATGCTGGGCTCATGCCTGTCCCGATCGTCACCGTCTGGCTGGGGTCGCCTTGGACCAGCTCGACGGTGCGGGTGTGCGTCGTGGCCTCAAAAGTTGAGGTGTTTGTGCCCTCTGAGTTGGGCTTCTTGAGTATTGTGGGGTCGTTGTTGACCCCGCCGCAGATTTGGCGAGCTCATCGGCGTGACTAGCTTCCGCCGCGATCACGGCGTCGGCGAAGTTCGCCTTTGGCCTCGCATTCGCGGCCATGTCGGGTCACCGTTGATGGTGATGACGCCGCACGGCCGGAGCTTCATCGCGTTATGCAGCGCGTAGGGTGCCGCCATGAATTTGGCGAACGCCGCGCCAGTGACGCAATGGTAAGGGCTCGTCGAAGGGCACCAGTCAAGACGATCCGCTCGGTGCGGAAGTTCGCCGAGTGCCGAAGGTGACGGGTAGCGTGACCTTGCCGATCGGGTACGCCCGACCGGGAATGCCGTGGAACGTGGTGTGGGTTGTCTCTATCATCGATCGCGGAGCCGCCGCTCAAGGTGTCGAGGTAGAGGATGTTGATGGAGCTGCCGCCGCCCATCGTAGTCTTGGGGAGCCGAGTCGCCACCTTGGGCTTGACCACCAGGGCGACTCGCCCCGGTACTGGCGCGTGGCGAGTGGTCTTGCGGCTCGGTGATAGGCTGCTCCGACCAGTTCAGAACCGGGGACGTCGTTCTGGCCACCGCGTTGACGGCGACAAATACGGGCGATGACCTTCTTCTCGCGCTTCGTGTTGAAGCCGGTGAAGGTGTGGAGCGAGCCGGCCACTTTGCCGAATTTTCCGCCATTATGCGGGTCGTTGTCGGTGTCCTCCCGCGCGTGCCGTGCCTTCTCGATCTCCCTGAGGGTGTGGCAGTCGGCGGTGGTGTGCGTGGCGGGCTTTCCTTCCCTGCTGTGAAACGCACATGGTTGGTTAAGGAGGGCCGCGGGATCGAACCTTGGCTTGTTCTTGTAGTTCCCGCCGTCGCGTCGTTGCCCTCCGTCGCGGCGGTAGCTCTTGGGGTCGCCAGCGTGCTCAGCATTGGCGACAAGTCGACGCCCATCGTTGCGGGCGCTTGCTCGTGAGGCGAGTGCCGTAGCGTAGGTCTGCCGGGCGCCGCCGCTGCCGCCTGCGGCGCCGTTGTCCGCCGGACTCGTCGTCGACGCCTTGATTGGGATCTTCCTCGGCGATCGTTTGGCGATCTCGAGGAGGTCGGGATGTTGTCGAGTGTGCGGGCGTGTCGCTTGAGCTTGGCGACTAGGGGCTCGTGAGCGCACGAGGTCTTGAAGCAATGGATGGCGGTGTCCGGTGGATGCCGACCGCGATGTACCAGAGCTCTTGCCACCGTTGGACCCAGCTGGTCGACTCGCGGGTCCCCGGACGCATCGTTCCAGTCCTCGATGGTGGTGGCGGGGTGTAGGAGCACTCAAGTGCTCGACGATGCTCGCATTTCCTCCCGTGAGTCGACATCGCCCCGGGGAGCGTGTTGATCCATTGCTCGCACGCCCCTCCATCATCGCTGGGAGGTAACGGGCGGCGAGTAGGTCGGTGTGACCCGCGATCCCCATTGCCATGAGGTATGTGTCAAGCTGCATCGCTGGGTCGACGAGGAGTCGATTTTTTCGATCTCCTTCGGCGCCTTGAAGTTGGTGGGTACTTTTCCGGATCATTGGTCCGAAGCACTTGGGCCCTAGTCGATCGAGCGACCCCATAGGCTCGCCATCGCGGCGAGTAGTTAGGTGTGCCGCAGTCGTCGGGCTGGCGGCGCGCCAGATTGCTGGCGGCGATATGAGTGCGGCGCCGATTGGCTCTCCATTGGCGCACGAGGTTGGTCGCCGCCCGGGATCGCAGGAGAGGCCGCATTCGCGGTCGCCGTTGAGCTGCAGCGTTCGCGGCGGCGGGCAATTGAGGTGTTTGCCACCGCTGGGCGGCGCTTGAGGCCGCCCGCTTCCGAGGAGCGCGAGTACACTCGCCCTGCGGCGCTTGCTTCGCTGTTCCACGGCCTTCGCGAGTAGGGCCGGACGCATGGATCTGTAAGGCACCGCCGCGGTTGCCGTGATCTTGTCGGCGGCTCGGCCTGCCACGAGGTTGTCCATCGGGTGGAGAACAGTGGAAGGCCGTTCGCGTCGCTCCGTGAGGAGACGACTATCCGGCTGGTCACAGGAGGTGCGGTTGGGTGGTGGGGCACCCATCGCCGTTGATCCCGGCGGAGGGCGGTTGCTTCCTCCCGGTGGCGCGTTCTCGCAGATCGCGCGCTCGGCTATCGCGGTCGTTCTCGTCGCCGAAGTTCGTGGCGCCCTGAACGGTGGGGTTCAGCGTGACCTGATCCGCTGCTGGTGGTAGCGCGACAGTTCTGCGGTCACACCGCCGAGGCGAAATTTTTCGCTCGGCCTGCTCTTGCCTCCGCCCGATTTGGCGGAGTTCCTCGACCTCCGTCGCCGTGGCGTTAGGAGGGATCGGGTGGAGAAAGGGTCCTCCGGCGGATCGGTGCGGTAGCCATGTAGGCATGGCGTGGCGGCACCGTCGTGGAGGTCGGCGGAGTTCTCCGACCCGGAGTCGGAGTCGAAGATCCCGAGGATGGAAGGGTCCTCGAAATCTCCTGCGTTGGAGACCTGAGCGATGGAGCCCGCGGACGAGGCCGCGGTGATGGATCCGGTGAGTGACGCCGGGGTCGCCGAGTCGGCGTCGTCGGTGGTCGCGTCTTCCGCGCCGCTGAATTCGGCCACGTTGCGTGGGCGAGTACTTTCGAGGCGAGGCGGTGGATTGTGCGGATCCGGCTCTCGGAGAGCCGATCGCGTGGTGGCGATCTTCGCGGAGCCGAGTCCTCCGAGGTGATGATGTCGGTGAGGCCGACGAAGAGGCTGATCGCGACCGGCAGGATCACGCCGGCGTGACGGTCGCGCCACGGACGTAGCTGCTTGGCAAGATCTGGAGCATCTCGCCAATCGCTATCATGCGGTGGCGACTGCCTCGCTGATGGGCAGATTGATCTCGCCAGAACACCGCCAGACCAGGCCCCACGGGGCGCCATCGCCGTGGGAATGACCACGGCATGATGCAATCGGCGGCAGTAGTAGAACGAAGGGCAGGCGGCCAGCCATCTAAGTGCGAGATGAGGCGGAGACTGGGTTTTACCTGGTTCGGCCCTGAGGGTAAAGACCTACTCTGCTAGATTGTATTATGGAGGTGTTTACAATGGGCGAACTTCGGCTAGGCGGCGAGTTGCTTGGGTATGAGGGAACGATCTCTACTCACCCTTAGGGAGGTTTATAGGCCTACCTCCCTAGGGTTTACATATCTCAACCGATTCGTTACAACTTTGTCAATCGCTTAACTCAGACCGACTGGGCCTATCTACTGCCTGGGCCTTCGACCTCCGATGCTTTGGTACCCTGATGGGCCTTGATCCATTCGCCGTTCTGCAGGCCCACTCGCCAGCCTTTGGGCCAGTCGGAAACGTCCCGCTGAGGATACCCCAGTAGGCATATCCCCATCACCAAGAATGCCAAATATGCCCGTTCTCGGGCCCTTGGAATGACCAATGTTGTCAACCTTGCATTGAAGGACAAAGTTGTTGAACATAGGGATGGTGATGATACTGATAAAGGCCTATCCATGAGCAACCCCGATGATGTATGGTCAATATATGGCCTTCTATGCAAACAACTTCTGGAAGAACCCCGCCAAGGCTAAGATGGAAATGCTACGAAAAATCAACCCCAAGGGACAAAGAGGCAATCCCCTAAGATTGAGAACTTGTTATTGTGGCGACCGAAATCACTTCTTGGCCAGTTGTCCCTATGAGAGAAGAGAAGATCATGGTGGCAATCTTGTGCGAAAGATAGCTTCCAAAGCACCTTACAAGAAGCCCTTCATCAAGAAGAATTCCAACAAAAATAAGAAGGGTGAAATTGTATTGATCACTCATGAAGAATTATCCTCCGACAATGAAGATGATGAAGATGAGGAAGAGGAAACATCAAGTGGTGTGGCTGCTCTAGCAACTACTTCTACTCCGACATTGTCCCTCTTCGATTCTCCAAATGAGAATACTCCCAACAAGAACGTCACTTGCCTTATGGCAAGAGGAACGGAGGTATCCTCATCATCTCACCCTGCTCCCTTAACTAATGATGAAATGGATGATGAGATGTCTCTTGAAGTAAAACGAGAATTAGTTGCTTTTGATGAATTTGTGACTAACTTACAAGGAGAGACCAAGATGCATTTTGGGAACGTCTTAGATCAACTATCCCACACTCAAGAGCTTCTAGATGTAAGATGCAAACTTGGGAATGAACAAATGATAGAGATATAAGCCCTACATAATGCTCTAGAAGAAGAACAAGAGACTAGAATGTCTCTTGAACTAAAACTTGAAGGGCTTGATGAGGCCAATGACATAATCGTTAATAGACTCAACAAGGAACGTGATCATGCTATTGCTAAGTATAAAAGGGATAAAAAGGACAAGATTGAGTTTGGTGTGGTTCATGAAAAACTTGCCGAGGACTTGAGTTTACTTAACAAGGCTCACAAGGCATTGGAAAGTGAATTCTTGTCTCTCACAAAGTCCCATGAAACTCTTCAAACTCAATTGACCAATATTCCTTCACCTAGTAATTTCATTCCTTCTAGTACCACAACTATTCTTGAATAAAATGCTAGGTTGAAGGGGGAGCTAGCAAAGGCCACATTTCCACAAGGTAACAAGTCCATTGATGATCTTTTGAGTAAGCAAAGGACTAGTGGTGAGAAAGGGGGCATTGGTTTTGTCTCCAAAACTAATAAGAAGAACAACAACAAGAAGAAGGCCAAGCCCGCACAAGAGACCAACAAGGCCATTGTGGATAGTAAGACCACAAGTGGTAAAACTATGTCTCATGATGACTTTGCGGGAAGTGCTAACCCTCACTATGTTCTAATGCATGATTATTATGGTGATGTATATGCACAATATGTTGGCCCATATGATGGTTATATTTCTTGGTCTATTTGGGTCCCCAAGACCCTTGTCGCTAACAAAAGAGGACCCATTGAAAAATGGGTACCTAAAAATTAGCTTGATCTTTTGTAGACATATGCTTTCAGACGGTCAAAGTGGGTGCTTGATAGTGGTTACACAAGTCATATGACCGGAAGCTCGTCTATTGTCAAGGACCTAAAGCAAAATGATGATCAAATAACCGTGACATATGCCGACAAGTCAAAGTCTAAGGTAATGGGTTTCGGCAAGGTAGTGGTTGCTCACGACATTACACTCGTGAACTTCATGCTTCTTGAGACCCTTGGATACAATTTACTTTCAGTCTATGCTCTTGGAAATATGGGCTTTGCCGTCTTTATTGATAATGATATCGTGGTCCTCATGTGGAGCAAGTCTCTCAAGGTCGCTTTCGTTGGGTACGTCGAACATGACTTGTATGTGGTGGACTTTTCGGGGCAAACCACTACAAGTGCGATGTGCTTATTTGGAAAGGACGATGTGGGTTGGTTATGGCGCCGCCGACTAGCCCATGTTAATATGAGAACTTTGAAAAGTCTCCACAAGGAGGGCCATATTGTTGGACTAAAAGAAAATGTTTCCTTTGCCAAAGATCGTGTTTGCAGGGCTTGTGTTCTAGGAAAGATGCATGATGCTCCCCACAAGCCAAAGAACTGCATCAAGTCAACCAAGATCTTGGAGCTCCTTCATGTGGATCTCTTTGGTCCTCCATCTCATGCAAGTCTTGGTGGGAAGAAATATTGTTTGGTGATTGTTGATGACTTTTCAAGATACTCCTGGGTATATTTCTTCAAGTTGAAGAGTGAGACCCAAAAGACCTTCATCAACTTCATCAACATGGTTCAACGTCAATACAATATTCCTGTGTTGATTATAAGAAGTGACAACGACACCGAGTTCAAGAACTACACCTTGAATGATTTCCTTAGTGATGAGGGGATAAAACACCAATATTCCGCAGCATATACCCCTCAACAAAATGGTGTGGCCGAGAGGAAGAACCGGACTCTTATTGAGATGGCTAGGACCATGTTGGCGGAGTTTAAATCCCCATACAACTTTTGGGCCGAAGCCATTTCCACCGCTTGCCATGCATCAAACCGGCTCTACCTCCGCAAAGAAATCAACAAGACTCCATATGAAATACTTACCGATAACAAGCCCAACATATCTTACTTCTGGGTGTTCGGTTGTAAGTGTTTCTATCTCATAAAAGGTGTTCGTTTGTCCAAATTCGAGTCTAAATCATTTGAGGGTATTTTTGTTGGCTATGGTCTCGAATCTCACACTTACAGAATCTATGATAAGCTCTCCGGAGCCGTCATAGAATCTTGTAGTGTGACCTTCGAAGAATATGATGGTCCCCAAGGGGGGCGTGTTGATGCTTGTGATGCAGATGATGAAATACCTCAGGATGCCATAGGAAGAATGGGTGTGGGATATATCCGCCCCGTTGAGGAACCCCTTATGGCGGATCGAGAAGAACTATGCTCTACTCAAGTGGAGCCCTCATCTTCACAACATCAACAAGCTCCATCCACCGAGGAGGGCAATGACGCAAGCCAAAGACAAGCTGTGGACCCTCAACATGTTGATCAAGGTGACAACTCTAGTGAAGAAGAGCTTGATTCATTCTCCAGGATGTCAAGTGGTGCCAAGTCAATTACTCAAGGAAGATCCGTACAAACTGCCTTGAGATAAGCTCAAATCGATGCTAGAAGAGTGCTTGATCAAGACCAAGGTCAATCTTCGCCTCTTAATGAAGAGAATGATTCTGGTAATGATGAAGGTCAAGTTGATGGTTAAGACGAGGACCAAAATGATGAAGAGGGTCCCCCAAGAAACAACAAGGAGATCCACGCTCGTCGTGAAGCTAGAAAGGAGAGAATGTTAGAATTAAGAGACCACTCTCTACAAAATGTGGTTGGTGACCTAAGGAAAGGCATTTCCACAAGAGCACAATTGAAGAGGTTCAGTGAACACTAAGCACATATCTCCATGATTGAACCAAAGAAAGTGTGGGAAGCTCTTGAAGATTCGGATTGGTTGAAAGCTATGCACAAAGAGCTCAACAACTTTGAAAGAAACAAAGTATGGAAGCTAGTTGAGAAGCCAAAGGATTGCCGCAATGTTATAGGCACGAAGTGGATATTCAAGAACAAACAAGATGAGCATGGAATTATAGTAAGGAACAAGGCAAGATTGGTTGCACAAGGTTTTTCTCAAATTGAAGGCATTGATTATGGAGAGACATATGCACCCGTGGCTCGCCTTGAGTCCATATGTATCCTTCTTGCCTATGCGGCACATCACAACTATAAGTTGCAACAAATGGATGTAGAAAGTGCATTTCTTAATGGTCCATTATATGAGTTGGTATATGTAAAGCAACCCCCGGGATTTGAGGATCCCAACTTCCCAAATCATGTCTACAAACTTGATAAGGCGCTCTATGGTCTCAAGAAAGCCCCACGCACGTGGTATGAGCACCTTAGAGAGTTGTTGTTTGACCGTGGATTTGAGGTTGGGAAAATCGATCCCACTCTTTTTACTAAGAAGGCCAATGGGGAGCTTTTTGTATGCCAAATATATGTTGATGATATTATATTTGGCTCATCTAACAAAGCTTTTAATGATGAATTCTCAAAGCTTATGACTAGTAGGTTCCAGATGTCTATAATGGGGGAGTTGAGAGTATTTCCTGGTTTTGAGATCAAGCAAGTTAGAGGAGGGACATTTTTCAACCAAGCAAAGTATACTCAAGATCTGCTCAAGAGATTCAATATGCAAGATTTAAATGGAGCTCCTACTCCCATGGCTACAAAGACCCATCTAGAACAAAATCCAAATGGTAAAGATGTGGATCAAAAGGTATATCGGTCCATGATTGGTTCTTTGCTTTACCTTTGTGTATCTAGACCCTATATTGTGTTGAGTGTAGGTGTGTGTGAAAGATATCAAGCGGCTCCTAAAGAAAGCCATTTGATGGTAGTCAAGAGAATCTTTCTATATTTGGTTCATACCCCACATTATGGTCTTTGGTATCCTCGAGGGTCAACATTTGCTCTTTGTGGATACACAGACTCGGATTGGGCTGGTGATAAGGATGATAGGAAATAAACATCCGGGGCTTGACAATTCCTTGGTAGGTCCTTGGTATGTTGGTCTTCTAAGAAACAAAATTGTATATCTCTCTCCACCGCCGAAGCCGAGTATGTGGCTGCTTCTAGTGCTTGCACTCAATTGCTATGGATGAGGCAAACTTTAAAGGAATACAGTGTCCATTGTGACAAAGTGCCTCTTCTATGTGAAAATGAAAGTGCCATCAAGATTGCCTACAACCCGGTGGATCACACAAGGACAAAGCATATTGAGATCCGTCATCACTTCATTAAGGATCATGTTGCTCGAGGTGATATTGAACTATCATATGTGCCTACCAAAGATCAACTTGAAGACATCTTCATGAAGCCACTTGATGAAGCAAGGGTTTGCTATTTGAGGAATGAACTAAATATCATAGATTCAAGGAGCTTGACTTGATTATCTTGCATTCTCACCTATGAATTGACCCATATTTGGTTTAGGTGTAGGCATGGATATAGGGGAGTGCGGTCCTAATTGATTGGACTATCCCTCCCCCCATTATGCCCAAAGCAATCAAAATCATTCCTCTTAATATCATTTTGTGATATGTGAGCTTAAATGATGAGTTTCGGTAATGGACCCAAGATATATCTTCCTGGTGCCAAGCCGAGTATACTCAAATATGGTGGCCTATAGCTTTCCTGAATATCTTTGTGAATTTCTATGGCTCTTATTGGTTCTTCACAGTTTGATATCTCAACATAATCCTATTCCATGTATTAAACCTATCTATCTCTCATATATGTCCCCAAACACCTATCCTGGAGTTTCTGGTCGAGGAGGACCAGACCGGAGTCTCCGGTGTAGACTGGAGTTTCCGGTCCAGACGGTTTTTGCCACTTATAGGAAGGGGACGGGATGAACTGAAACAACAGTTCTTCATTCTCAACCCCGTCCCCCTCCTCCTAACCCGTCGCCTCCTCTTCCAAAACTCCTCCCCGGAGGTCAAGAAGCCCCCGGGATCCGCCGTGCCGCCGGCTAACCTTCTCCTCTTCTCCATTGGGTCATTCCCACCGGAGGAATCGATCCCATGGACAGATCTAGTACCTATCCTCCTCTTTTTCTCGTAGGGTTCATCTCTAGATGTGTTTTTGAGGATTGGTGTTGATTTGTCCATTAGAATCACTTGTTTGCGTGCACTTTAGTACTTTAGCCTTGCTGCATTGCCCGATCTACTAGATTCACCCCCACCAGCATCTCCCCATCTCATGCCCGAGCCTCCCGACCGGAGATTCCGGCCCCAGGGCCGGAGACTCCGGTATGAGGTGCGGAGACTCTGGTGTAGGGTGAATCAAAACAGTCCAGAAATGCATCAAAGCTCTTGTACTGCATATCTAGGACATATATACTCATCTCCATGCTATCTCCCTCACTGTTGTTCACAGGTGATGGTTCTAGCCATCCTCGTCGTACCAAGGCCAAGTCACAAAGGGGCACTCCTCGCTATAATGAAGCTCAGGGTCAGTTTATCGTGCCTCCTTCCAACCTAAGACAGCATGAACGTGATGCAGCCTATTTGAGGAGGGAACAGGAAAGGACTGAACAAAAGGACCGTGCCAAGAAGGCCAAATATGACAATCTTCAGTCCTTGGCCAAAATGTCAAAAGAGGAGTTCTGTGAGCTGAGAAAGACTGATTTTTATGGGCTGCCTCGTACCAGCGATGACCCTCGTTTCTGGAGGAAGGAGAAGGTTGTGTTCATGAAGGATGTGTATGGTGTGCTCACCAAATCACCTGTATGCCCTCATAAGTTCAGGAGTGTTGAGCAGATGAGGATCAGCCCCTACTTCAATGATGCTCTATGGATCTGTGAGAAGCTGGGACTGTTTAACTTGATGGAGCCTCGTGAAGACTACAATATCTACCTTGTGTAGTAGTTCTACGCCACTGTAGTGTTTGGGTCTGATCAAGACAGGACCATGACTTGGATGTCTGGCACCACCCGCTGCATAGCGACATTCCATGACTTTGCCAATGTCATCTTTGAGACCTTTCATGGCGTATCCACTCCAGTTGGGCTACGCATGCACTCTGCGGCTCTTGGTGAGAACAAGATGAAGCTTGCACCTCTGTATGGCAGCGAGGGTGTTGTAGGGGGTCCAAGGGACTCAAGCCTCTCTACAACTTAATGTTGAGGATATTCCGTCATACCATCTCACCAAGTGCTGGGAATGATGATGCTATTAGGGGTGGGATAGTCAACCTTCTCTATCATACCCACCAGACCTACAATGCTGGTCCAGAGGCAGATGCTGATCCTATTGATGTGATGGATTTCATTTTTTAGGAGATGTTCCATGCTATTCTTTTCAAGAAGTCTCCTCCTTATGCACCATTGGTCATGAGGCTCATCAACTCCAAGGAGGATGGTTCTCCACTTAGCATGGCTCCCCATCTCACTGAGCACACCTTGGTTTCACTTCATCAGAAGGGGCGTATGGGGCCTGCTCCTAGGGGTCACTATGGCAATGATGATGAGGAGAGATATGAGACTGTGAGGGATCCATCCCCTCCTAGAGTTCGGAGGAAGAATGCCTCCAATGCACCTATGACTTCCATGACTAGGGAATATGTTCATGAGAGGGTCAAGAAGTCCACTTTCTGGGAGAGGACTCTGTGCTGCATGAATGTTGACATCCCCAAGTAGCAGCATGTCTCCTACCAAAGCAACATGCGTATTGAGAAGATCCTCAAGGAAATCAAGGCACATGGTGAAGCGGATGATGAGGAAGGAGAGGGCGAGTACAATGATGAGCATGGTGCTCAGGGGTCCACAGAGTCAGATCACACTCTCTCTTTTGGGGCATGGAATGTCCAGCAGGACAGCCTTGTTGACTGGAAGACATTCTCCAATATCACCTCTGGATACGAGTACCAGGGTACCTCCTCTTCTCGCCCTCAATGCAAAGGGCCTGTAGTTCCTGATGATGATGATGACTTTGTTGAGGACGGTGAGGATGAGGATGAGGATGCCGACGATGACGAGGATGATGATGACTACTGAGTTGTTGGGGCGCTAGCTTAGGTCTTTTCCCTTTTTTGGCGTTTCGATGCTAAAGGGGGAGAATACATTATCATCGATTTGCATGGGTTTGGGCTTTGGATTTGATCTTATTTTCTTTCATTTGCCATATTCGAACTTTGAACTTGATGTGTGTTATTTGCCGTTTATGTGTTTGACTATGTGCTTGTGCACTTACTATTGTAACTCATGTGAGATCTATGTGTGTTATTGTTGATACTATCTACCTTGCATGATTTACTTGTTTACCTTATTGCACATAGTCAGGGGGAACCCCATGCAAAATCACTTGTTGTCATCGAACACCAAAAAGGGGGAGATTGAAAGGACATTTATTGTCATAATCACTTTTCGTGTTCGTTAACAACAAGTAGATCATTTTACAGTTTGTCACTGTCCACAGGTTGCTATTATGATAACTGAAAAGTACCCTCACACTTTGGAAAGATTCCTGCAAGATTGACATAGTTCTGGAAATACCAGACCGGAGTCTCCGATGTGGACCGGAGTTTCCTGATGTGTCCCCAGTGGAGGCTTCAGGAACATGGCTTGGTCATTCTGTATGGGGGTGCGGAGCAAGGTCCGGAGGCTGTTCTAGAATCTCTGGTCTTGGCTCAGACCGGAGTCTCCGGTGCTGGAGGACCGGAGTCTCCGGCCCAGTTGGGTCATGTCTGGCCCTAATCATTCAGAAGGGTGGTACGGAGGCTAGACCGGAGATAGGCCGGAATCTCCGGTGTATAGACCGGAGTCTCCGGTCTGGATTTTCTCCAACGGTCAGAAAACGGTTCGTGGAGGGAGCTGCTTATAAATAGGCACCCTTATCCCCTTCCTCCAGCTGCTCGATCTGCTCAAAAATACAAACTCCATTAGAGCCACCAAATCTACATGATCTCTTCATCCAACCATCCAAAGTCATTGATCTTGGAGAATTGAAGGAGGATGCCTTGATCTACAGCTGCACCAAGAGAGATCTTCATTTCCCCCTCATTCACTTGAGGGCCCCCAAGCTCTAGTGTTTCTTTGGAAACCCTAACTTTGATTTGGTTCTTACAAGCTTGTCTTTGATTGACAGCTTGCTTGTATTTGGGAGCCTCCAATTAAGTTGTGGATGTGTGCCCCGAACTTGTTGTAAAGGTGCCGTCTTCCACCTCGAAGGTTGCCGATATTTTGAAGGTGAATCGATCCCCTTGGGGTGAGGTTCATCGGAGAACAAGGGAGGCCTTTCGTGGCGTAGGTGGTTTGATACCACCCCCTCTCCAAACATAGACGTACTTCCCCTCAAAAGGAAGGAACTACGGAAAACAAATCCTTGTGTCTCCGCGTCCACCACTTTGGTTACTTCTATCCTTTACCGCACTTTACTTACTTGTTCTTGCTTAGTGTTGTGCTAGTTGTTGCTTGCTTGACATATAGGTAAATTCACCTTAGTTGCATAATCTAGAGAATTTACCTTTCTTGTTAAAACCTAAATTGTAAAAGAAGAAAATTTGAAGTAGCACCTATTCACCCCCTCTAGGTGCCCATACGATCCTTTCAAGGGTAGATCTAGCGGGGGCGGGAGCGGAGCTGGAGGTGGAGTGGGCTTCGTGGCTAGGGGGAGGGGGCAGCTCTGGGTCCGAGGAAGACATAAGGTAGGAGGGCACGACGGCGGGGAAGCAGAGCGGCGGTGTGGGAGTTGTTCCAGGCTCGGGGGAAGCGAATGCTTTGGGTGAGCGAGAATGGCCGGTCTAACGTGTCTCCATGTGGCCCCACCCTTCACCACGTATGCAAGACCCGTCCCAATGCAGCCCCACCCTTCACCATGTATGCAGGACCTGACCCACACACGGCCCCACCCGTCAGGCATTTAACGGTCGAGGCCTTGTAATGTAATGCTCAACGCCTGACCCGCCCCAACGCGGTCCCACCAGTCAGCATGTAATGGTGAAGCCTTTGACCTGACGACATCCCTCCGTCCGAGCGCCCGCGAGGGTTTCTTAACATGGAGAGGGGAAAAGTGAGGACAAATTAAGCGGCTAGGGAAAACTGAGTACAACTAACGAACCAGGCGCACGAAAATAGAAATCCCAAATTAATATGAACAATACATATTTTGGAATTTTTGCTCTAACCGGCCCCCCTCAACATCTAAAATTAGGAAATCCTGCTTCTGTCAGTCTATCATATCGATGACCAAACCAGAGTTTATAGCATGCACTATAGCCAGGTATAGTTTTGTACAAATCTAGCAAAGTGCTACTGGAGGCTTCCCCTCTTTTGAAAATTACATCATTGCAATGATGTCAAGATCATTTCGAATTCGAAGTGCCTTGGTGCGGGTACATGACGGTAGGCTTGAGCCACCTTCCATGGCCGCCGCTTGGGCTAAATAGGACGGGTAGGTCAAATACAGAATTGCAGTCATCAAGCCACACGACAGCCTAGGGGAGGGAAACTGCCCCGGTCACCTTGAGGTGAGTGCCGTCCGGACGCATCGGGCAAATAGCTCAGAGACGACGTCTTTCATGGGAATTGGCTGGGAAGCGACATAGTTGGCCATAATAGCCCACGTACGACGTTTGTGAGCAGAAAAATAGCCATAAGCCACACATGGTGATGAAACGACCAGATCAATTATTTGTTCTAGTTAACGAGTGTGGAATTAGGTTTAGCGGATGTGGGACCCACTCAGTTGCCACGGGCGAGTCAAACCTGCCCGACCGACTGAGCATCGACCGACCCTGCCTGAGCGCACCCTCTGAGCTCGACGGCTCTCGCCCCAGATTCCTCTCCGGCGGCGGATCTATCCTACTCCTGGCGTCACATTCCTTCTTAGCGGCATCTGTGGTGAGCCAAATTGACCCCTACTCGCACCCCTACGAATTTAGCCCCGAATCTCATCTATTGGTGCCCGATTTTCCCCGATTTGCAACCCGATTTTGGGCGGTGGCAGGAGCCCGGCGGAACAAGGATTGCCGTGAAGTAGATGGAGCCGCCAGAGTCAAATGCGAGGTAATCCATCACTGTCGTGCTGATTTTGCATTCGATTAGAGCTCGTTCGCTTCCAATTTGTCACATTCCCGCACGATTGTGAAAACAGGGGAGATGACCAGCGTTCGTTCGAATTGTCATTCACATTCTTTCTATCTAAGGAGAAGCTAGGTGATGGTAGCTTTAGGAACATAGAGAATGCCAGATTAGTTAGTTGGGAGGTTAAATTTGCAGAGATAGATCCACAAGACCTAGTGAACCAAGAAGCGAAAGCGGAGAGGAATGTCATGGATAAAATAGGGGAGGGTATTCCTTGGGGTCCTGAACAAGAAGTGGCATTGCTACCGTTCGAAGAATGGAATGGCGAGTACGTTATAATGGAGGATGGTGAAGCACTTGTTGATGAAATCGATCAGCAAGACAGCTGGACAAGAAAACATGCTACATTTTTTACCGAGCTGGTTGATCTTAAATCAGGTTCAAGGGTTGGATATGTTCCATCAAAGTTGGCTATGCAGATTGCAGATGATGATTGGGCTGCAAGTAGACAGATAATTCCCATTGTAACAGAAATGATAGTGTTAGCCGATGATGCATAACAGGGCTGTGATGGTGCTTCAAATGGGGCTACCGTTGACTGGAATTTAGTACAAGTGGAAGAACATACTGATTTGGTCATTGCACCACTGTATGACATTGAGATGGCCATTTTTTGGAATTCCAGTAGATGATAAAGACAAGGATAAGGAGAAGGAGAGGGATGAGCCTGCTGGTTCTGAAGATGTGGATCCAGAGTTGATGAAGGAAGCCGCTGATGATTTAGATGATGACAATGGTGATGAACTGATAAATGTATATGACAGAGACAACCCTGTAATTGAAGTAGGAAAGTGATATGGAGTGGCCTGATCTTCTAAGTAAATGAGGGTGGTATATGATGATAGTCAGTGTAGAGGACTTGTATGACGCTCATGAACCTCTCGAGCAATCCCTGATGCCAATGCAACAACTCTCTATCTTGTAGATATTCGCAACTTCACACACTTGCACACGTAGCCGCTGACCATGAAGCGGTATTGCAATCTTCTAATTCCCAATAGAACAACATATCACATAAAACTTGCAATTGGCTAATTCCCAATGGAACAACTAATCACACTTGATTGATAGTAGCAAATACACCAGATCGATACGAATTGGTGTATGGAGTTAATTGGAAGTAAGTAGTAGCTCAATGGATCTAGGGTTTACTTTAAACATGGTCTAAAATCAACTATGGGGGCGTCTCAGGGCTTATAAGGTCTGCCAGAAACCGAAACTAAAACATGTACGACTCAAACTGATACATGCCGACTCAGACAAAAATTCATCGACGGGCGGACATTCCGGCTGATATCGGCCATACACTCCGGGTGGATTCGGTCAGACAGTCCGATTCTTCTGGAAACTTCAAAGTTTCCAGGTGGTGTCCGGGTAGTCCGATCTGGCATACAGACTGGGAACCACGTCGTCGCTTCTTGGGCAGGCCGGACAGTCCGGTGGGAACCGGGCAGACAGTCCGGTCCTTGCAGGAACTTTGGCCTCCTTCTTGATGATCTTCTCTTGCATTCCTCCCGCTCCTCCCTCACGCATCCTTGTGCGATCATCATGATGGGCTCCTCTTGCAGCCCTTCTCCTCCTTGCGACATGCTTGTTTCCACAACAAACCTGATCATACATAAATGCATAAATTTAGGTAGTATAAAATTCTCATCAATTAAAATACCAGATTCGTTCAGGAGTGAATTCACCTGTTGTTCATGTAGCTTTGCACGAGGTCTAGTAATTGTTCCAATCCTGATTTCATTGGACTTAGTCTTGTCAATAGCATCGACAACTTCATTAGGAGTTGGAGATGGTGAATTAGTAGGGATGTCCTCATCATCTTCCCCTTCAAAATGTCCAAACACATCTTGTGGAATATCTATCTTGTAGGCATTATCATGGATCTTGGAAAGCACTTCATAAGGACTAACACCGTGGGGGAAGTAACTTGGATCTACGCAACTCCGAAAATATGTCCTTGCGAAAACCCAAACCATATATCTAGGCTTAACCAACACCTCCTTGCGCTTCTTGTTAGCTCTTTCAACATTGTTCTTGCCCTTCTTATCAATAGCCTCTTTAGTCTTCATATGTATCTTCCTCACAAAATTTGTTCTCTTCGATGCGCTTCCATGTTAACTCTCTCTTGGATAGGAAGTGGCAACAAAATAAGTGGTGTAATGGGTTTGAAACCATAGACCACCTCAAAATGACAAAGCTATGTGGTAGAGTGGACCACCCTATTATATTCAAACTCCACATGCGACAAACAGTCCTCCCATTCAGTAAGATTATTCTTGATCATATCTCACAGCAATTCGACAGTGTTCAGTTCACCACCTCCGTTTGACCATCAGTTTGGGGATGAAAAGTTGTGCTGAATAGTAACTTCGTCCCAAGATTTCCCCAAATTGTCTTCCAGAAGTAGCTCATGAACTTCACGTCCCTATCAGAAATAATCATCTTGGGTTCTCCATGTAGACGCATGATGTCCCTGAAAAACATGTTAGCAATATGCGACTCATCGTCGCTTTCATGGCAGGCAATAAAGTATGACATCTTAGAGAATCTACCCACTAACACAAAAAATGAATAATGGCCTCTTTTAGTTCTAGGCAAAACTAAAACAAAATCCATGCTTATATCTTCCCATGGTGTAGTAGGTGCAGGTAAAGGCATATACAAACCGTGAGGCTTCAACTTTGACTTGGACTTATTGCATGTAATGCATCTCTTGAAAAACCTGTCCACATCACGCCTCATCTTAGGCCAGTAAAAGTGATCAACGAGCATGAGTAGCATCTTCTCATGACCAAAGTGACCCATCAATCCTCCAATATGTGATTTCTGTAGCAACATCAAACGAACAGAGGATTCCGGAACACATAATTTGTTAGCACGAAACAAGTACCCATCATGGATGTGAAATTTATCCCATGCTTTCCCAATAGTACACAAATGATATGGTTCAGAAAAATCATGATCAATTTCATACAAATCACACAAACTCTCTAAACTAGGAACTTTGATATATCATTGTGTTAACAACATGTTCTTCCTAGATAGAGCATCAGCAACAATATTATCTTTTCCCTTCTTATGTTTAATTATGTATGGATAAAACTCAATGAACTCAGTCCACTTAGCACGACGCTTATGAAAATTAGATCAAGCTTTCAGATACTTCAGTGCCTCATGATCAGAATGTATGATAAATTCCTTTGGCCAAAAATAATGTTTCCAAACCGCAAGAACTCTAATAAGCACATACACTTCTTTATCATAGACAAGATAGTTTAACTTTGCACCAGATAATTTCTCAGAAAAATATACAATGGGACGACCCTCTTGCATCAACACACCACCAATTCATATACCACTAACATCACATTCAATCTAAAATTGCTTAGAAAAATCGGGTATTGCAAGCAATGGTGCAGAAGTTAATAATCGTTTTAGTTCATCAAATGCATCATCTTGGGCTATGCCCCACTCAAAACATACACCTTTCTTAGTTAGTTCATTTAAATATGCAGCAATAGTACTAAAGTCTTTCACAAAACGCCTATAGAAACCAGCTAGACCATGAAAACTCCGTACTTGACTCACATTCATGGGAGTAGGCCAATTTTGATTAGCTTCAGTTTTAGATGAATCTACCTCAACAGACAACATATCCAAGAAATATGACCTTATATTTGCAAAATGTACACTTTTAAACATTACCATATAGCTTAGCATCATGTAACACTTGCAAAACTTGTCTAATATGATCACTATTCTCATGTTCATTGCGGCTGTAGATTAATATGTCATCAAAATACACAACCACAAATTTGCCAATAAAGTTCCTTAAGACATGGTTCATTAATCTCATGAAAGTACTAGGTGCATTAGTTAAAGTTGTAAACTAAAAGGCATTACTAACCACTCATATAGACCAAACTTAGTCTTAAAGGAAGTTTTCCATTCATCCTCTTCCTTCATCCTAATTTGATGATAATCACTATGCAAATGAATTTTATAGAAAACAACAACACCACTCAATTCATCTAACATATCTTCTAAACAAATAATAGGATGACGATATCGAATAGTAATATTATTTATAGCTCTACAATCTATACACATGCGCCATGCACCATCTTTCTTAGGAACTAAAATAACAGGAACGACACAAGGGCTTAAGCTTATACGAATATACCCTTTGTCGAGAACCACTTGTACTTGTTTTTGAATTTCCTTCGTCTCTTCGGGATTTGTATGACAGGGTGCACGGTTGGTCAATGACGCTCTAGGAATAAAGTCAATTTGATGCTCAGTACCTCGTAATGGTGGCAATCCAGTAGGTAACTCCTCCTGAAACATGTCGTTGTATTCCTGTAATACATTAGAAACACCAAGAGAAATAGGGTCATGTCATTAGAAACCAAAACCTCACCCTTGTACATGAGCACAGGAGGCATGGCAGTAGGATCCTCACTAAATTCTCTCGTGTCTTCTTTGGTGGCTAATATGAGTAAGTTGGCCACTCTCTCAATTTTCGTTATATTACTCACAGTTGTTACATTCTCTCACCTATCAGCTAATGCAGATGCATCCTCTAGATTGACTTTAGTTTTCTGACGAGACTCATTAACAATCTCCTTTGGTGACATAGGTAGTAGATTGATTTTTCTTCCCTTGAACTCCAAGTGATATGTACTGGCTCGGCCATTATTTTGCACAGAATAATCATAGAACCAAGGCCGACCCAAAAACAAGTGGCATACTTTCATAGGAACCACATCAAAATCAATGGAGTCCTTGTATGGTCCTATCTCAAAATCAACACGCACCATGTGTCTTACTTTCATATGACCATTATCACTCAACCACTGAACATAATATGGACGTGGGTGCGGTAGATACTTCAACTTTAGCTTGGCACATAATTCCTTGCTTGCTAAATTGCGTCAGCTTCCACCATCAATAATGATCTTGCAAGCTTTGTTTGGACCAACAAGTGCCTTTGTTTGGAACAAATTACAGCGTTGGCTTTCAACACTAGACTGATGAGTAATGGTGAGAGCATGTTGTGACACAACAATAGTAGGCACACGTATAGGATACGCATCAACACCATCACTTGTGTAACCATCATCATCCAAAGCATACGGATCAGCATCATCTCCTGTCTCATACTCATTATCCTCATTGATAACCGTGACCTTTCTATTGGGACAGTCCCTCTGGAAGTGGCCCTTACCACCACATGTATGGCACTCCATGTCGCGATTGCGTGTTGTAGACATATTGGAACTTGTACCACTAGATGTAGGAGCAGACTTCTTTGTATTGGACACATTGGAAGAAGTTTTGGTTGATGTAGAAGGAAGCTCATCAGGGTGGCTACTAGATGAAGGTGAAAACGGTCCCGACCGTGAAGAAAAACTCCCTATAGAATGATCCTTGAACTGAGCCTCTTTAGCAAACTGGACTTCACCTTCTCTAGCATGATGTAATAGCTCATTCATAGTATTATAATTGTGATGCCTAACAATTCTCTTGATGTTGTACTGCAAACCATGGATAAAAGCTGCATAGTCTGCTCAATAGATTCATAGATCCTTGCATGTTGTAGCAACATCTCCATCTCCATATAATATGCATCAACTGTCATGGCACCTTGTCTCAATAGTGTAAGATTATCATAGAGGGAACGAAAATAGTTGGGTGGAACAAAGCAAGCTTTCATCACCGCCTTCATGTATCGCCAAGTGACAATAATCTCACCATCTGCATACCGTTCGCGATACACACTATCCCACCAACGAAAAGCGTAGCCATCAAATTCCGAAGAAGCAAGATGGACCTTTCTATCTTCGGTGTAGTCATGTAAACGCCACAATTTATCAATCTTGAGTTCCCATGTAAGATACTCTACAACATTAGTAGAGCCCTCAAATCTTGAAATAGAGAACTTCGGCTTACCCAAACCGTCATCTTGATGTGGCTGGATTGGAATACGTTGGGCACCAAGCGAAGCAAAAACTTGGCCACGAGCAAAAAAACCACCTCCACGATGAGTAGCATGAGAAGCAGCAGGCGGAGCCTAAACACCATGATTTTCACCACGAACACTATCATCATCAGCTCCATCATCATGCGGTTGTGGACATTGCTCCATAGCAATACGCAAAGCTATCATGGACTATGTCAAAGCATGGAGACTTGTTTGAATATACGTGACATGTGTTTAAAATGCCTTGATGGTCTGATCAGGTTCACCCATCTTCAATTTTACACTTTGGATTTGTGAATTTAGGTCATCAGCCGTATGAGAAATCATCTCCTAAAGGTTATACCACAATCCTTCGAAATTAGTCCAAGCAACAGTAGCACCTCCATCCTGATTCTACACATTCTCAGGACTAGTAGACATGATTAGTAGATTAGTGCATGAAATCAAAACCTTTGGTGGCTCATTCACAACTGCAAGAAAAGGAAATCTTACCGCTCCAAAATGAAAAGAAAAGCTTACCAACTTGGATAAACGACATGTGCATGGATGTAACGAAGCGAATACCAAGGGTATAAGAACAATTACACGACAAAGCAGGAGTATGTAGAGGAGCTATAGGTATGGATACCTAAATACACCAAAGCAAATCCTAGTGTTGTACGTGTAATAAACACCCAAGGAAACTCACACAGTGGAGATAAACGTCGCAAAGCAACTTATGAACAAGAATATAACAATGCACAAGAGAGACGTTAGTAATAGCTCAAAATAAATAGGCATAAGATTGCTCAATCTACAAGTGATATGATAAACCAGGCCTCTAATAATGCACACTTTGATATCTCTTTTTGTCATGTTTGTAGCTCTTTTATCTTTTTTTATACTGGTTCTCTTTTCTTTTCTTTTGCTTTTTTTATTTTTCAACTATATGAATCAATGCAAAACAAATGCAAAAATTCTACAACAAACTAGGCCAGATAGTCCGGTGTGTTTCGGCCGGAGACTCCGGCGGCGCCGGATAGTCCAGGAGATGTAAGTCGGATAGTCCGGTGTGGCCTGTCGAAAATTGTCACACTTGAAAACCCTAATGATCAGCCTGTTGGAGTAAAGTAACTAGTCTCGTGAGTACGTTCCTAGGCACGAATGTTGTAGATAGGCTATGTCTATGGTATGAGAATAAAGGTGCGCTATGTGAACTCAGAAAAATTAGATGGAAACTTGCGGAAACGGTGACGAACAACATAAAAACGAAGAACAAATGACAATAAGAAAAAGTAGACACTATGACTTGTACTAGAAGAGATCGGATCAAAGACACGACAACAACCAACAACTAAGACTCAACTCCGATGCAATCTAGGCTATGACAAATACAAAACCTAATCTTTTTGTATGCCGTTTTCTGTATAGGACGAAAAACAACTAGATTACAGATGGATTTGTGGATGCTTATCGCGGAAACGCTGGAAACTGATACCAAGATGATATGGGGTGGCCCGATATTCTCAGTAAGAAAGAGTGGTATATGATGATAGTCGGTGTAGATAACTTGTATGACGCGCACGAACCTATCGATCAATCCCTGATGCCAATGCAACAACTCTCTACCCTTGTAGATATTCACAACTTCGCACACTTGCGCACATAGCCGCTGACCGCGAAGCGGTATTGCAATCTTCTAATTCCCAATGGAACAACATATCACACAAAACTTGCAATTGGCTAATTTCCAATAGAACAACTAATCACACTTGATTGGTAGTATCAAATACACCAGATCAATACGAATTGCTGTATGGAGTCAATTGGAAGCAAGAAGCAACTCAATGGATTTAGGGTTTACTTTAAACGTGGTCTAAACTCAACTATGGGGATGTCCCAGGGATTATAAGGGAGGCTAGGGCATCCATAAAATGAAACTAAGACACGTACGACTCAAACTGATACATGCTGACTCAGACCATAATCGTCGGCGAGCGGGCATTCTGGCTGATGTCGGCCGGAGGCTGGATTCGGACGGACAGTCCGGTCCGACCAAAAAATTCAAAGTTTCCGGGTGTTGTCCGGGTAGTGTACGATCTGGCATACATACTGTCAACCACCTCGTCGCTTCTTGGGCAGGCCGGATAGTCCGGTGGAAACCGGGCCGACAATACGGTCCTCGCAGGAACTTTGGCCTCCTTCTTGATGATCTTATCTTGCGCCTTCCTCCTGCTCCTCCCTCGCACATCCTTGGGCAATAATCATGCTGGGCTCCTCTTGCAGCCCTTCTCTCCCTCCTGCCATGCTTGTTTTCTCAACGAACCTGATCATACATAAATGGATAGACTTAGGTAGTATAAAATTCTTATCAATTAAAATACCAGATTCGTTTAGGAGTGAATTCACATGTTCTTCAAGTATCTTGACACGAGCTCTAGTAATTGGTCCAATCCCGATTTTATTGGACTTGGTTTTGGCAGCAGCATCGATAACTTTATTAGGAGTTGGAGATGGTGAATCAGTAAGGATGTCCTCATCAGAAAGTTTTTTCCAAGCATGAATGAGTGTAGGATGTGTTTCAAGACTTATGCAGTGAAGAGGGAGTTTGACACCAATACTCCATGGATAGATACAAAGAAATTTTATGCGAAGTGCAGAGGCTTTGATGGGGGTGCCAAGCCTTGCAAGTGGCACATTTCTGCTAGACGCCAACCTGATGGAAGTAATATTAGTGTTAATCAAATCCCACATGAACATACTTGTATTACAACTTCACATAATGTATCAACCATGACATCATAGGCCTAAGTTGCACAAAATATCACTCCTATTTTAGCCAAAACACCAAACACTACTGCAAAGAAACTGAAAGTAGAAATGAAAAAGTAGTACCCTATTAAGCTAAATTATACCGTAGTGTGGAAGGAAAATCAGAAGGCAATGAAAGAATTATATGGTGATTTGGCAAATACCTTCATGATGTTGTATAGTTTCAAGGTAGAGGTGGAGAAGAGGTCATCTGGCAGTGTTGTGGAGATAGATACCGAGGTTGCACCTGATGGCAAGATATTTTTCTCCAAAAAATTTATGGCTTTAAAGCCTTGCATCGATGGATTCAAAGTAGGGTGTCGGCCATATTTGAGCATAGACTCATCTTTTTTGACTAGAAAGTGGAATGATCAATTGGCAAAATGCAATGCTCTAGATGGACGCAACTGGATGTTTCCTATTGCTATTGGCATGTTTCAACCAGAGATAGAGGCTCCATGGAAATGGTTCATGATGCAGTTGAAAAGATGCATTGGGCCAGTGACACCTTTGGCTATACACACAAATGCTTGTAAAGGGCTAGAAAATGCAGTCAAGAATGTATTTCCACATGCTAAGCAGAGGGAGTGCTTCGACTATATGTGGATGAATGTGATCAGGAAACATAGAGGAGAAGAGTTTAGGCGACTGTGGACAACAACAAGATCTTACTCTAAATAGACACATGCTTATCACCTTGGCAAGGTCATTGCAACAAATCCTGAGTTTGAGAGTTGGCTTAAAGCATACTATTATATTTTGTGGTATAGGTCAGGATTTAATACGGCCATCAAGTGTGATCATATCAACAACAATCTGGCAAAAAAATTTAACAACAAGGTGAAGGATTTAGGATTTGGAAGACTTTCGTGTGCATGGCAAGGTTGACCAAATCATGATCATGATCATGCGGTTGTAGTAATCGAGAAGAATAATAGGTGTTGTTCTACAAGGGGATAAGCCTCCAGCAGTGGTACAACATGTAGTTAATAGGAGCAGAAATCTTACACATTTGGCAGTTGAGAAATCTTCATTGTGGGGCATTGAAGTGAGAGATACCAATACTGGGAGGAGGCATGTGGTTAACACAGAACTACATGAATGCACTTGCCTCGAGTGGCAACACACTGGAAAACCATGTGAGCAAGCCATACTCTTCTTGGCTTCCAAACCAAAGGTAAACATGCACCCTTATTTGCATGAATATTATTCAGTAGCAAGGTTCAAGGATGCGTATGCAACTCCAATACCCCCACTTATAGATCAGTCTTACTGGCCTGAAGTGGATTTTGAATTTTATATGTGTCCCCCTTGCCAAAAGAAAGGCTGGCGGGCCTAGAATGAGCAGATTCAAGGCCTGATTTGAGAAAGGTAGGAGTAGTAAGAAGGGGAAAAAAGATTGTAAACAAAAATGTCCTTAGAAAGGAAACAAAAATAGATGTCAGTTGTGTGAGAAACTTGGTCACCTAGTTGGATCTACCAAATGCCGTTACACTCCAGAAAATCCAAAGTAAGTTCAAGTTTTTGATGATTTATTTAAAATTTTGCTGCATTTGCTACTCTGTCTTGATACTCTATTATGTTTTTTAAGAAGAAAGCATGGAAGTGAGCCCTCTGTTTTTGAACCCATTTTAGTTGAAAATTGCTGGTCAACAAAAAAGGATAGACTAAATGTCCCTAATTCAGATTTGGATGATGTGGTGCCATCTAATTCAGTTTTGGATGATGTGGTGCCATCTGAATCCATTTTGGATGCTACGGTGCAAATTTAAATTGTTCTAGATGTCGTGGTGCAAACTGAAGCTGTTCTGGATGCTATGGTGCAAACTGAATCCATTTTGCAAATTGAAGATGTTCTGCACAAGCCGTAGGACATGATGTGCAGCGGCCTAGTCCTACTGATGCGAAGAAAATTAAGAGCATGAGGGTTTTATGTGGTGTGCTGACACAATAATGTGGCAAGACGAAGAGAAAATCGAGGGCAATGCAAACTCTTGTGTGAATGATTGCTGTTTGTATGCACTATGTGTTCTATAACTTGTGTGATAATTGTAAACATGTATGCACTATGTGTGCTATAACTTGTGTCTTTTTTAATTCAAATATGAATTTGAACCATTTAAATTTCTCCAAATACTTGAAATATTTTGATCGGCTTTTGGCTTAACCGTGACTCCAAGTCATTTCTCTGTTGTCATGCTCGTTTTGAGAACAATCCTAGCCCTTTTGGTAGGGTAAACATCTCCATCAAGCAATCATTTATCCAAAATGAGCTAAAAAAGGAGCCCCAAAGGTAGCCCAAACAGCCCTACTTCTAATTCGAGCATTTTTTCGACCTTCTCCAAATGACCTAAAACTCTAGGGTTAACATCTATTGCACTAATAAAGTGTCCTTGAGGAATATGGAGGTTTTTGTTTTTTTTTTGAAATTTTTATGCTCATTTGAATATTTGGTCAAACCTAACTTTGACCAACATTTAAACTTGCATTGGATATCTGATGAAATAGCATATTGTCAACCGAAAAATGATTTTTGCTAAAAATCATGAGCATCAGATCATGTACCTATAGTTCAAATTTGACCCACTTTCTGCCAATTCAGCATAAATTTGTCTTTTTCACCAGGGGTGGACAGAAAGGTTTGAGATTTTGCTATTGGTACATTGTCCATGTAAGGTGGTCTATTATTTTTGAAAATAGGGTGGTACCATTTTGAAACTGCCATTTGGTGGTTGCTTCACAAAACGCCTCGTTTTTGGCACTCGGAAAATGGAAAAAAGATTTTTAGTGCGACGAAAAGGAATTTTTTTCTGCATCATTGTTCGCCATCTCATTGTGCACATACATGCACAGTATGAGCACATTATCGCAAAATATGTCGCTATTCTCGCCATAACATTGGTCTTTTGACCTAAAAACCAGAAAATCTCGATTGAGATAGGTCATTTTGTGAAGGGTTTTTTGAGAAACAATCAATATAATAAGTTTTATAGTTTTCTTTGCAACTATGTCACATAGTATGACACCACGCGATGGTTTCGCATTGTTTTTGAATTTTTAAACCCCGTTTCAAACTATCTTCAAACTTTGTCGAATAGTGGGAACAATGGGCATGAAGATTCTTAGCTCGGGACTGAGCCTTGCTAAACTTGCATTGGATCTCTTATTAAATAGCATATTGTGAATCTAAAAGTTATTTTTTGTAAAAAATCATGAGCATCAGATCATGTACCTGTAGTTCAAATCTGACCCACCTCCTATCGATTCGGTAGGAATTTGTCCTTTTCACCAGGGGTGGATGGAAAGATTTGAGATTCTCTTGTTGGCATATTGTCCATGTAAGGTGGTCTATAATTTTTAAAAATAGTGTGGTACCATTTTGAAACTGTCATTTGGTGGTTGCTTTACAAAACGCCCCATTTTTGGCACTTGGAAAATAGAAAATGGATTTTTAGTGCAAAAAAAGGAAAACTTTCTCATGCAACATTGTTCGCCATCCCACGATGCACATGCATACACAATATGGACATATTATCACAAACTATGTCTCGATTCTAGCTATAACATTGTTTTTTGACCTAAAAATCTAGAAAACCTCGATTGAGATAGGTCATTTTGTGAAGGTTTTTTTTTTTGAGAAAAAAACAATATACTCCCTCCGTCCAACAAAGGATGTCGGGGACACAGTTATAATTCATTCTTGCAAAAAAGTCCCTGGTACATTGAAAACGTGACAACTTTGGCCTTCACGTGTGAATCTCAAACTGGAATTTTTCTCCGTCCGCTGCCCTCAACTTCCGCATGGGTCGCCTCGCTCCGCAGTAAAGCTTCCGCTCCGCCTGCATCTCCTCCTCCGTCCGCCCCTCCCGTACTCCTGCTTCTCATGGGGTGCTGAAGCTCTGCTCCCGCCGCCCAGCTCCTGCTCCATGGAACAACCCCTCGCCCCCCGCTACGCTCTCATCAAGCCACGCTTATCGAAGCCGTGGATTAACGAAATTGAGGCCGTCTCCTCCCACTCTGGCCGCCGTTTCCCCACACGAGCTCGATGCCACCGCGCCTCCTCAGACTTTCCCAAGCCATTCAACAGATTCAGGTTGATCTGATGGTCCTCCAGGACCCTTTTCCCTCTCGCTTGCTTGCTGGATTGTCTGGTCGTCGTGGTCTGTAGCTTGCCACCGCTGGATCTCGTCACAGTAGCTCCTCCGGTGACCAAAAACCGGCAGCGGCATGACCACACTCAAAGACGCTAACAATCTTTGAACTATGTGAGAAAATCATATCACAGACAAACCGAGGGCGATTTCCAGCAGACAATATTCCAATGGTCACCTTCTGAACATCAACTTTAGCAGATACAACTATATTGTGAGTTCCTTTCTTTGTTTCACAGCCTAAAAACAGTAATCAGAACATGCAAGTAAATTAATTAGGATGAGAGGCTGCTGACAAAGCTTAAGAGAACAGTACACACAAATAGGCACAGGATGGACAATGAGGGAAATGCGTAACCTGTGAGAAACGAAGAATACACCCTCCCAGGGTCACAAGAAACAGTCTGTGTCCCGGCTACACTTCCACGCCTGTATCAAAATACCAAATAATTGTAATTAATAAGGATATACCACTTGATAAATTGCCCTCCACTCTAATTGGACGCTCTGCCGCAGGCGGCGAGGCGCGAATAGACAGGAACGTGACGAACCTGAAGATCTTCACCATCCCATGGTAAGCGGGCAGCAGATCTTCACCATCTTGCCCATAATTTCTTGTACTGTCATTTGATCAGTTGCATACCCAGAATGACCATGCAATTTTGTATAGGAATCACTGCAGCATCCACACCAAATCAAACCAAATTGGCAAATAATTGGTAATAATGTGTGGCTGAATTTGCATAGAGAAACACCTAAATGAACAGTGTGTGACTGAATGTGTGAATTAAATCTGTCATATCAAGTTGTTAATAATCTGTCAGCTCAGCTTCTAAGCTTTCAAGATGAATTTGCTTAGAGAAACACCTACTCAATGCATAAAGTAAATGAAATCTCCAAGAGTATCATATCATAGGTAAATTTGTTCATGTACTTACTCCTGTGATAAACCAGTGGTGCAGGAAACCTCGCATTAGTACAGTAGTGTGTATTCAAGATACACAATTAACCAGTACCCACTTCTATCAAGAAAATTTGCATGTGTGGCCTACCACTTCAGTAAAGGAAAAACTTTAACAATTCAAAACTACACTGAATTTTACAATCACTCCACTATGCTATACTGAACGTGAACTTAAGTAATCCATATTTAGTACTCCAAACAGCAGTGAAATAAGTTGGCTGAAAATCTCTTCATCAACCTACAGTATTGAAATAAAACTATCAAGAACAACTTGGTTAGCTAAATATGTTGCAGTACTTAAGCATAGAATTATTTTTGGAGATGATAATGTTTATTTTTGGCTGAGTGCCTGAGTGTACATCTGTTTATGTAAAATAACTATAGATTTATCGATGTTCTTGCCAACAGCAATATTCAAGTAAGTTAAAAATGTTGAAATTCTACATACAAAACATCGTCATGGTTAACTTACATATCAGCAGAATCATACTGCTTTAGCAAGATAACCATCTGCAGAGTAAAGAACAACAACAAGTACTCATTTACATATCAGCAAGCTCATACTACTATTCAACTTGGATATGTTGTTTCGCATTGCCACTTACCGATAAATTCTCAGGTTTGAATCTCACCAGCAGCAACTAAAATTGAGTCAATGTGGCAAGATGGCAACATCATGCCAGACTGAGTAATTAAAGGATGCCAAATAATTAACTAAAAACTAAAAAGGCATGAAATTATTCTTAACATACAACCAATGTTGATTATCTAGTTCAGACATACAAGGAGAAACATGTTGATTTGGAGGCTTGGGGATACATATATAGTCAGTCATAAAAGGAAGTGCGACTTACCAGGCTGAGTAGAGGAGGTGCAGTAGCTGTACGTGGAGGAGAATGGCGGCAGCAGCGGCAGATGCCATGGAACCCCTCCCGCTACCTCACCCTCCCCGAGGCAAGCAACCTGAGCTCTACTCGCATCGGGATCGAAATCAACGGATCCTCTTCTCGGCGAGCCGTCAGTGTCTTGGATTGAAATCAACGGGATCAAAATCACAGGGATCCTCAACCTGTGGGGGAATCAAGACGGTTTCTTGGACATAAAAATCCAAGCTTGGGGAGGCGGCGCCTTCACAGTCGGCAGCAGCACGGGGGAGCTATCCGACGGGGAACAAGGCGATGGTACCACGGCGTGGGGGAAGCGGTGGCGTGGGGCAAGGGGAGAGCAGCGGCGAGGGGCAAAGGGAGAGCAGCGGTGTGGGACGGGGAAGGGGAGCACCGGCCTGGGGCGGCGAGGCGAGCCGAGGGAGCGAGGAAGAGGACCATCGCGGGCGAGGGGAGCGGAGCGAGGAAGACGAGCATGGAGTGCGGGTTGTGTCGGAAATTTTGCGAGAGTTTATTTGCAAAATGATCACTCTGACATCCTTTTATGGACGGAGGGAGTACTAAGTTTGATATTTTTCCTTGCAACTACTCCACATAATACGACACCATGCGAAGGTTTTGTATTTTTTCGTTTTTTAAATTAGTTCATCCCATTTGAATATTTGGTCAAACCTGTCAAAACACTATTAACTATCTATAAAACCCAGCTAACCCTAAGACCGAATGTGGACCATTGATCTAACCCTAGCGCGATACCATGGCCATGCCATCGCATCTTCCAGAAGTTTTCCGCGGCTTGCTATGGGCGATCCGTGGACGGCCTGCTTCTTGAACGCTCACATCTTTTTTTTCCACGAACAACAACGATTGTCCGTTGGGCCGAGCGGACCGGTTTCTGCACTACTATGCTGCCGTCTTCTTAGAATGGGCCCGAGAGAGCCTGGCGTGCATGCGTGCGTCCACGTCGGTCTCTGTTGGCATGCGAGAGGGGCAGGCTGCACGACACCATGCATGGCATGGGGCAGCTAGTCCTAGATTTTTTTTGCATGTGCATCGATGCAGCTATCCTATTTCGTATCGCATGCAAGCATCGACGCAGTAAAGCAGGCAGTGAGGGGTAGTAGCCAAGCACGCACGGACGCGGCATCAAAGTTACGTCGCATCAGAGCTATTATCATCGCATGCAGCGACGCTCGACACGGAGAAGGCCTGCGACGGCAGGGGGCGCATGCAAAGAAGGCCAGCGACTGTGGACGCAAAGGAGGCTAGTGACGGTTCACGGGAGGGAGAAAACGAGCACCAACGACACGAAATCACGGCCGACGAAGCCCACGCTACTTCCAACCCGTACGACACGTAGTACCAGGGCTATTATTTCGGCTTGACTTTTGGGCTGGCACAGGTGGCGGGCTTGCCTTCCACGATGTGCAGGACTGAAACGAAAGGAAGTAGCGCATGCTATCGTCGCATTAAACAAGCCGTGTTTATGTTAAAAATGTGCCCTTTCACTTCATCTCCCCACCGCTATAAAAGCGGAATTGCTATTTTTCAGCTATTTCTCAGGCGCGCGTCCCGTCGTATGATTTGTTTCGCGATTCGGTCTATTTTTTATGGTACTCTGTGGTATGCGGGTTGTATCTTTTACCTTTCTAACGGGAAGCTGAACTCAAGATGAATTTATCAGGCGCTATCGCTAGTACTGTGAAAACTCGAATCCACTATGCCGCTTCGTCTTTGGATGAGGTTGTTACGTCTATGGGCGGCCCGTCTGTTTTTTTACTTTGCTGTTTTATTTCTGTTATTTTGTTTCTGTTGTAACTAGGAGTGCATTTTCTTTTTCTGGATGTTTTTTTGTTGATGTTTATGATTTTTCAAAAATTCAATTTTCCTTTTTAAGGTTTTTTGTTCACATTTTTTGGTATTTTTTATTTTATGTCGTGAATGAACTATTCCAAACCCTCTTCAAATTTTTTTCTCTTCTATTTTGGTCATGAATGAACTTTTATGTAATTAGTTTTCTGCTATTTTTTTCTCATGTTCAGTTTTTCTCTGTTTTTTTATTGGTCTGTTGTTTTTTCCGAAAATCCATTTTTATGTTTTTGAAATTTTATGTTTTGCTTGTAACGAGAACGCCCCGAGGCAGTTGCAATTATGTATCGACTAGGATTTTTAGATTTGAATCATTTTGCAATTTTGCTTGTAACCAAAACGCCCCGAGCCAGTCACAAGTATGTTGCGACTAGGATTTTTGGATTTGAGTCATTTGCATCTTGCTTGTAAGCGAGGACGCGCCGAGCCGGTCGCACGTATGTTTGCAACTGAACCATAACCCTAGTTGCAATCATGTTGATGCTATTTTTTAGATTTTGAGTCATTTGCAACTTGTTTTGTAACCGGGAATGTATTGAGCCAGTCGCAAGCATGGTGTGACTAAACCCTAATTGCAACTGTGTCGCGACTAAATATACTTGGATTTGAATCATTTTGTAATTTGCTTTGTAATCGAGAATGTACCGAGCTAGTCGCAAGTATGTTGTGACTAACCCCTAAACCCTTGTAACTTGGGGGGGACTTGATTTCCATCGGCGGGCCAGTTGCAACTTGCTTGTAACTGGGGTCCCGACGGAGGGACAGTTGCAACTTGGTTGTAACTGAGCTCTGCTGGGTCCCAGTTGCAACTTCCTTGTAACTAATCACCCATCGGTGTGGAGGGGGTGCAGTTGCAACTTACTTGTAACTGAGCTCTGACGGGTCCCAGTTGCAACTTGTTTATAACTAGGGCCCCGCCAAGGGGGGACAGTTGCAACTTGATTGCAACCGGGAGGGAGGGGGACCTGTTGGAGGTATGCCCAAGAGGCAATAATAAAGTGGTTATTATCATATCTTCACACTTATGATAAATTTTTACATACCATGCTATAATTGTATTAACCGGAAACATTAATACTTGTGTGATTTGTAAACTAAAATAAGAGTCCCTAGTAAAGTCTCTTGTTAAACTAGCTTGTTGGTTAATATATGATCATGGTTTCCTGATCATGAACATAGAGATGTTATTAACAACAGGATCATATCATTAGGAGAATGATGTGATGGACATACTCCTATAGATAAGCGTAGCATAAAGATCAAGTCATTTAAATAGTTCAATTGCTATATGCTTTCAGATACATAGTAACCTAATTCCTTCGACCATGAGATCATGCATATCACCTTTACGGATGGATGCTTTGATGACATCAAACACCACACGTAAATCGAGTGGCTATAAAGGTGGCATTGAGTGTTCGGAAAGTATTGGTTGAAACACATGGATCAAGAGGGGATTTGTCCATCCATATGACGGATAGATATACTCTGGGCCCTCTGGTGGAATGTCATCCAATTAGCTTGCAAGCATGTGGTGCTCACAAGGGGATCACATATCACGGAACGAGAAAGAGTACTTATCGGTAACGAGGTTGAACTAGGTATGCGAGATACCGACGATCATAACCTCGGATAAGTAAACTATCGTGAGACAAAGGGAAATTGGTATCGTATGTAAGTGGTTCATTCGATCGCAAAGTAATCGAGAAATATGTGAGCCATATGAATTTCCAGATTCCTCTATTGGTTATTGTTGGAGAAGTGTCTCGATCATGTCCGCATAATTCACGAACCGTAGGGACACACTTAAGGATTCGACGTTGTTTGAGTAGTTATGGTATTATGAGAAAGAGACCGAATGTTGTTGAGTCTCGGATGGGATCCGGATATCACGAGGTGATCCGGAATGGTCCGAGAATAAGATTCATATAAGGAAAGTCCCGTTGAGTTCGGGAATGATTCCGTGTTTTCATCGGGAATGTTCTAGAAGGTTCTGGATTGTCCGACACTCGGAGGGTACATGAATGTGTCATTGCATATTGGAATGATTGCATCATGTACTAAGTGTTCTCGCTGTTCCAAATAAAGTATTAAATTGAATCCCAAACAGAAAAGTCAAACGGCCAGTTTGAAAGTCAAACGGCTAAACAGAAACTGGGAAACAAGAGGTGGTTGGAACCGACTTGGGAGGAGTCCTCCAAGCCTGCGCCAACCAAGGCCGACTTGGGAAGGGACTCCCCTCCCTTGGCCGCCTCCCACCTATAAAAGGAGGCGAGCCTCCTCTAGACACACAAGTTCCTATCCTCTAATCTCCGGTTTAGAGCCGCTTTTGGTTTAGAGCTTCTAATTGCCCTAGCCTTGGTTTAGAGCCTTCTAATTGGTGTGTCTAATCTCTAGACCACTAATAGCTCTCTCATACTCCACCATACTCGCTCCGGCTTAAGGCGAAGCCTCAGGATCTCCTCTACTTAGGTACCACGCCAGTTGTCTGCGGAATCGCGAGGAGAGTGCTACAACCTCCGTCACTCTGGAACAAGGAGAGGAAGGTCATCGTCGAGTACAACGTGTGACCGATGCGCTGCCCGTAACGCAGCGCCGGAAGGATCGTCTACACGATCTTGAGATCGGGAAGAGTACGACTTCATCACCCACGAGAATCCGCTCTCATTAAACACTTTGGAATCTTCAAGGGTAAGTTATTCCATCGACTCGTTGCTACAATCTAGTAGATAGATATTGGCTTGTTTGTTTGTATGCGATAGAAATTTTTTGTTTTCCATGCTACGAACCCCTACAGTGGTATCAGAGCCGTGTCTATATGTAGATCTGTTGCACGAGTAGAACACAATGGTCATTGTGGGCGTTGATGCTTGTATTGTCGATTGCTTCTTGTGTACTTTGCATCTTGCGGTATGTTGGGATGAAGCGGCCCGGGCTAACCTTACATGACATCGTTCATGAGACTTTCTCCACGCTTGACATGCAACTTGTATTGCATAAGTGGCTTTGCGGGTGCCTGTTTCTCCTAGCATAGTTAAGATCCAATTTACAACGGGTGATTAACAATACTAGTATCAATGTTGTGGTTCTTGTTCGTAAGTTAGAACGACACTTATTGAAAGCCCCAAACCACGTAAAATATGCAAAGAAAGTAGAGGCGTCTAACTTTGTTTTGCAGGGGTGTGCTTGTAGGGGTTCGTAGCATGGAAAACAAAATTTTTTCTATCGCATACAAACAAACAAGCCAAGATCTATCTACTAGATTGTAGCAACGAGTCGATAGAGGAACTCACCCTCGAAGATTCCAAAGCGGTTAACGAGAGCAGATTCTCGTGGGTGATGTAGTCGTACACTTCCGATCTCAAGATCGCGTAGACGATCCTTCCGCCACGCTCCGCAGCGCCCGCATCCGGGTCACATCGGTACTGACGAAGACCTTCCTCTCCTTGTTCCAAAGCAGTGGAGGTTGTAGCACTCTCCTCGCGATTCCGGAAGACAACGGCGTGGTACCTAAGTAGAGGGAGATCCCGCAGGCTTCGCCTTAAGCCAAGTAGTATGGTGGAGCTTATGAGAGAGGCTATTAGTGGTCTAGTAATTAGACACACCAATTAGAAGGCTCTAAACCAATTAGAAGGCTCTAAACCGCTGGCTAAAGCAATTAGAAGCTCTAAACCAAAACGGCTCTAAACCGGAGATCTAGAGTAGAAAGTTATGTGTCTATGGAGGAGCCCTGCCTCCTTATATGGGAGGGGTCCTTGGCGGCCAGGAGGAGGAGTCCTCCCCAACTCGGACCAGGGCTTGGCGCCGGCCCGAGGAGTCCAACTCCTCCTCCAGTTGGTTCCAACTCCTCTTGCTTGTTTCCCACGTTTCTTGTTTTGGCGCTTTGACTTTCAAACCGACATTTGACTTTTCTGTTTTAGGATTCAATTTAATCCTTTATTTGGTACAGCAAGAACACTTAGTACATGATGCAATCATTCAATGAGCAATGACACATTCATGTACCCTTCCCCTGAGTGCGGACAATCCGGAACCTTCTAGAACATTCCGATGAAAACACGAAATCATTCCCGAACTCAAACGGGACTTTCCTTATATGAATCTTATTCTCCGGACCATTCCGGATCACCTCGTGATATCCCGGATCCCATCCGAGACCAACAACATTCGGTCTCTTTCTCATAATACCATAACTACTCAAACAACGTCGAATCCTTATGTGTCTCCTACGGTTCGTGAATTATGCGACATGATCGAGACACTTCTCGAACAATAACCAATAGAGGAATCTGGAAATTCATATGGCTCCCACATATTTCTACGATTACTTTGCGATCGAATGAACCACTTACATACGATACCAATTTCCCTTTGTCTCACGATATGTTACTTATCCGAGGTTATGATCGCTTGTATCTCCGCATACCTAGTTCAACCTCGCATCGATAAGTACTCTTTTCTCGCTCCGTGATATGTGATCCCTTGTGACCAAGTCACATGCTTGCAAGCTAATTGGATGACATTCCACCGAGAGGGCCCAGAGTATATCTATCCGTCATGTGGAAGGCCAAATCCCACTCTTGATCAATGTGTTTCAACCAATACTTTCCGAACACTCAATGCCACTTTTATAGCCACCCGCCACGGTGTGGTGTTTGATGTCATCAAAGCATCCATCCGTAAAGGTGATATGCATGAGCTCATGGTCAAAGGAATTAGGTTACTATGTACCAGAAAGCATATAGCAATTGAACTATTTACATGACTTGATCTTTATGCTACGCTTATCTATAGGAGTATGTCCATCACATCATTCTCCTAATGATATGATCCTGTTGTTAATAACATCTCTATGTTCATGATCAGGAAACCATGATCATATATTAACCAACAAGCTAGTTTAACAAGAGGCTATACTAGGGACTCTTATTTTAGTTTATAAATCACACAAGTATTAATGTTTCCTTAATACAATTATAGCATGGTATGTAAACATTTATCATAAGTGTGAAGATATGATAATAACCACTTTATTATTGCCTCTTGGGCATATCTCCAACAGTCTCCCACTTGCACTAGAGTCAATAATCTAGTTTCAAACCTTTGTGTATATATAACACCTATGGCTTTCCGGTGTTGTATGTACACGATTGCTAGTGGTCAACTGATCTCGGATCCGACACTTCTAGGTCCGTGTAATTGCATGTCTTTATGCCTCTACGCATCACTCATTCTCTAATGAGATGGCTTTGTATAAATTTGGTCTTTCGGTGTGACCTTTAGTTCTTTGGGGTTAAAACATGTTGATAATATTGTCGCACAATATATCTTCATAGTATTATCCCACGTGAACTACACCTAGTTTGATAACAAACTACTTGACACAAATGCCCTCTTTGCGCTAAAATAGCGCTTATATACTTGGCCTTTTGTTGTAGTATCATCACAATGTCTTAACTTTGGAACTCATCCAAATCCATTATGGAACTCACCTTCCATTATATTGTGCCACCCTTAGTTTAGATTGAGATAAACTTAATTTGTACTTTGTGACAAAGCTAGTATCAATGTAGTACTTTTACAATGAACTAACCATCTATTTGTCACTTCTAAAAATATTATACTCTTAGTTCTTCCAAAAGATCATAAGAATATCCTTACTATTGTCCAATGATCATCTTACAAATCATTCTGGTATATGCTCACAACATTTAGAGCATAGGACATATCCGATTTGTACATATCACAAAGATGATTGATATAAATACTCTTTGTGATTTCATACATCAAGTATCAATCTATACTTGATTATTTGTTTCACTTTACCAAATGTCAATACACTTGAATATATCATCAACATTGAACTCTTTCGATCCTTTCTGTGCGACAAGAACCTTTCTTGTAGTTTCTATATTGAACTCATTCAATATCTCGTCTATGTACTTCTGGCACAACCATATTAGCGTCTATTTATGCCAAATATTTAGGTTTTGCCTAAGTCTTTCATCGGGATGAAATTCTTAATATGTGTTAATAAAAGATACATTATTTCCAATCAACAATATGTCTTCCACATAATGTATTAGAAACATGTCTTAGCGCTCCCACTTAATTTCTTGCAAATGCAAGCATCTTCATTGTCTCGATGAAATTAAACTCCTTTAACAGTTTCATCATAGTGAAGATTCCAACTCCACGATGCTCACTTCAACCATTGAAGTTTGCATATGCTTTTAGCATCCTTTGAATTAACAAAACCCTATGGACCGTGTCATGCACACGTCCTAGGTAACGATTCTATTAGAAGAACTTGTTTTGTTTATTCAACTACCATATAACAAATTATATGTAGTGGTTGCTACATTAATCCGTCTAGACTAAATATCGCTATGAAAGATCAGATCTTGTCATAGTCAACCTTTGAACATTGTTGTGAACTCTTTCCCAACATGTCGACTATTTCATAGATGTGCAACATCCATGTCTATTTATTTATAGATCCAAACACAACTTGTAAGGTCTTACACCTTTCTCGAGGGTCCTTCAAGTTCAAAACTTGATTTCTCGTGTATGGAACTATCACGGATTTTATGGCTTCAAGCCATTTGGGAGTCAGGCCCATCATCGCTTCTTTGCATGTAATCGGTTCATTATTCTCAAAAAATGATTCAACCTCAAATCTTGGTATTTGATTGTTTATCCGACCTACTTGTTTCAATAGGAACTTGGATCTCGTGATCACAACCTTTGAGGCACGTGAGCCATGAGCATTGTTGCCTCGGAACACTTTTCGGTCTTTGCAACTCTGCACATATAGCTAAGGTTCTTTCAACCTTATCAAAGTTCTATTGTCCTCCCACTTAACTTTTCACGAAAATTCCTTCTTAAAGAAACTTGGCGTTCTAAGCGACAAACACTTTTGTCTCCGGTGTTTATGGAGAAATACTTAACAAAGACAGATTTATCCGACTTTGGTTGCAAACATCTTTCTTATGTATAACATACCAATGTTTAAGAAAGGACTACTTGGGTTTTATCCCAAACCATAACCTTATATGGTGTCATTTCAACGGATTATGATGAAGCTCTTTTCAGTTGAAAAACTTTAATCTCTACAGCTTTTAATCTTTAAAATACAATGGCAATTTTATGAATTACACCTTTGATCTCACCATGTCAAACAAGGTTTAATTACATATCTCGAATGCTCCATACTCTTATGGTGTTTCGGGAAATGCAAATCCATGGAACGATTCCTTAAATCTTAGGTATTATGCTAAACTCAGAACTCAAATATCTTCCTTTATGATCTTTATCATAAACTATTTATATTCTTGTTACAATGATTTTGTACTTCATCTTGAAAGTCTTTGAACTTTTCAAATGTTTCATACTTCATCCTTATTAAGTAAATATTCATATATTCACTCAAATCTTTGATAAAGCATATGAAGTTGAAATCCATCTCTTGACTACATGATGGTCTTTGTACAACAATATGTACAATTCCAATAAGCTAGTCTTTCGTTCCCTTTTGGCCTATGAACGAAGTTTTAATTATCTCTAGGAAAGTTTCACAAGCGTCATTTGATCAAAATCAAAAGACTCCAAAATTCCATACATATGGAGTTTCTTCATGTTTTCTTTCCAATATAATTTAAACGGCGATGTCACTTCCTAAGTGATCTTTTCAATCAATTTGTCTTTCGACATCTTTAGCATTAGCTTTATGGATGTGATTTTTCCAACGAGATTTGTGAATCATCCATCTTTTATGGATTACGGCAATTATTTGAACCACCCTTTTGTTCTCATAACACCGATAAAACAAATCTTGAAGGCAAGCTTTGATGTTTAACGAGCAACACAATAACTCTTTATTTGTTCTCGATGAACATCATCACATATTCTTTGCTAATTACTTAGGCCATGTAGTTCATGAATTCGTTGTTTTGTATGACAATTCATACCAACAAATTCAGTATCAAATACTTAAGAACCACATTGTTTAATAAGCAAAGAATATAGCCATAACATGTATATCATCTATATACTTGAATTGAACAATTCTAATCTTTTCTTTTCGCCATATATTTATGAGATTCTCTTTCAAGATTTCCATTTCATTTGAAAGAATCTATCAATATCAATAGTGGAGTCATACATATGACACATAGTCCAAAGCGTGTATAGTTAAATACCAATGTCTTTGGACTTGCACTTGAAGTAGATCACCATCATCAAATGTTTGGTGTTCTTTCAAATTCCTTTATTTAGTAATCTCTTGGTGTAGTAAACATTTTACCTACATCAAATATTCATCCTTATCATGGAATCGTCCATGATCAAACTACTTTTAGCTTGTAACGGTGAATCGCAAGTATAATGTTGCTCTCAAAACCTCTTGGAGGATTAGGACAACTAGTGTCTCCAACCTTTTGCAAATTCTCATCAAATATGAGAACATGACTTTTGCCATATTATACTCTATCATGTTGTAACCAATACTTTGTTTCAGATATCACAATATCTTCCACATATCATGGTTTCTGAAACAAATCTTTCAGATCCTAGATAACCTTGATATTAAGAGAATCCTTTGAATATCAAGAATCATGGAGACAAACATGATACTTATATACTAACACTTGGAATTGTTACTCTTGATTTAATACCAATTATTAAACTTCATGGAGTAACCGGAACTTACTGAAAGTTTGCAATAGGACTTTTAAACTTTAGATTAACACTTCAAAAACAATACGATACCAGTTCGTAAAGTATCTAACCAGAATTCTATAGTTCTATCATCTCAATTATAACTAAGCGCAAGGTGGTAAACGGATGCCAATGACTACAACAACTATGCAAATTCACTTTGATTTAGTTTATGATAAATTGAGTTCTAATTAATAATTAAATTAATCTTGGTGAACTCCCACTCAAAACAATATCCCTCACATTGTTTTAGTGATCACACGAACCAAATCCACCACATCAAAACCGATCATCACGAGAGTTGATATAGCTTCAATGGCGAACAATCAACATGTTCATCATATCTACTATATGACTCATGCTCTACCTTTCTAATCCGTGTTCCCGAGGCCATGTCCGTACATGCTAGGCTCGTCAAGATCAAACCTTAGTTTCGCATGAGCAAATCTGGCTTGCTCACGTTGTATACACTTGCAGAATCTAGCACCCGATCATCACGTGGTGTTTCAAACAACAAGCTTTAGCAACGGTGCTAACTAAGGGTGAACACTTTAAGACTTGAAATTCATGTGCATGAGGATCATCTTATAATGCTACCGTGCCTACTAAGCAATACAAGATGCATAAAGGACTAACATCACATGCAATTCATAATATGTGATATGATATGGCCTTTCTTCTTTGTGCTTCCGATCTCCATCTTCCAAAGACGAACATGATCTCCATCATCACCGACATTGCATCAAGATCAATGACGCTCTCCATGGTTGTCGCCCACCGGCTTCAACTATTACAACTACTTTGAATAGACACGCTGGTCTTAACATAAATTAAAGACAACCATATGGCTCTCGGTTGCCAACTTACAATAAGGAACATTGCATACATCATATATAATCACAATCATGGCCATATCACATCACTGCACACCCCTGCAAAACAAAGTTAGACGCTTCTACTTTCTTTGCATATTTTACGTGGTTTGGGGCTTTCAATAAGTGTCGTTCTAACTTACGAACAAGAACCACAACATTGATACTAGTATTGTTGATCACCCGTTGTAAATTGGATCTTAACTATGCTAGGAGAAACATGCACCCGCAAAGCCACTTATGCAATACAAGTTACATGTCAAGCGTGGAGCAAGTCTCATGAACGATGTCATGTAAGGTTAGCCCGGGCCGCTTCATCCCAACATACCGCAAGATACAAAGTACACAAGAAGCAATCGACAATAAAAGCATCAACGCCCACAATGACCATTGTGTTCTACTCGTGCAACAGATCTACATATAGACACGGCTCTGATACCACTGTAGGGGTTCGTAGCATGGAAAACAAAATTTTTCTATCGCATACAAACAAACAAGCCAAGATCTATCTACTAGATTGTAGCAACGAGTCGATAGAGGAACTCACCCTCGAAGATTCCAAAGCGGTTAACGAGAGCAGATTCTCGTGGGTGATGTAGTCGTACACTTCCGATCTCAAGATCGCGTAGACGATCCTTCCAGCGCCACGTTCCGGCAGCGCTCCCGCAGTCGGTCACACGTTCGATTTCGACGAAGACCTTCCTCTCCCTTGTTCCAAAGGCAGCGGAGGTTGTAGCACTCTCTCGCGATTCGGCAAGACAACTGGCGTGGTACCGAAGTAGAGGGAGATCCCGCAGGCTTCGCTTAAGCCGGTGCAGTATGGTGGAGCTTATGAGAGAGGCTATTAGTGGTCTAGTAATTAGACACACCAATTAGAAGGCTCTAAACCAATTAGAAGGCTCTAAACCGCTGGCTAAAGCAATTAGAAGCTCTAAACCAAAACGGCTCTAAACCGGAGATCTAGAGTAGAAAGTTATGTGTCTATGGGAGGAGCCCTGCCTCCTTATATGGGAGGGGGTCCTTGGCGCGCCAGGAGGAGGAGTCCCTCCCAACTCGGACCAGGGCTTGGCGCCGGCACGGAGGAGTCCAACTCCTCCTCCGGGTTGGTTCCAACTCCTCTTGCTTGTTTCCCAGTTTCTTGTTTTGGTTTGACTTTCAAACCGACATTTGACTTTTCTTTTAGGATTCAATTTAATCCTTTATTTGGGACAGCAAGAACACTTAGTACATGATGCAATCATTCAATGAGCAATGACACATTCATGTACCCTTCCCCGAGTCTTGACAATCCGAACCTTCTAGAACATTCCCGATGAAAACACCGAAATTATTCCCGAACTCCAAAACGGGACTTTCCTTATATGAATCTTATTCTCCGGACCATTCCGGATCTCCTCGTGATATCCCGGATCCCATCCGAGACTCCGAACAACATTCGGTCTCTTTCTCATAATACCATAACTACTCAAACAACGTCGAATCCTTAAGTGTGTCTCCCTACGGTTCGTGAATTATGCGGACATGATCGAGACACTTCTCCGAACAATAACCAATAGAGGAATCTGGAAATTCATATGGCTCCCACATATTTCTCAGCTTCCTTTGCGATCGAATGAACCACTTACATACGATACCAATTTCCCTTTGTCTCACGATATGTTACTTATCCGAGGTTATGATCGTCGGTATCTCTGCATACCTAGTTCAACCTCGTTACTGATAAGTACTCTTTTCTCGTTCCCGTGATATGTGATCCCTTGTGACCAAGTCACATGCTTGCAAGCTAATTGGATGACATTCCACCGAGAGGGCCCAGAGTATATCTATCCGTCATGTGGATGGACAAATCCCACTCTTGATCCATGTGTTTCAACCAATACTTTCCGAACACTCAATGCCACTTTTATAGCCACCCGATTCACGGTGTGGTGTTTGATGTCATCAAAGCATCCATCCGGTAAAGGTGATATGCATGATCTCATGGTCGAAGGAATTAGGTTACTATGTATCAGAAAGCATATAGCAATTGAACTATTGAAATGACTTGATCTTTATGCTACGCTTATCTATAGGAGTATGTCCATCACATCATTCTCCTAATGATATGATCCTGTTGTTAATAACATCTCTATGTTCATGATCAGGAAACCATGATCATATATTAACCAACAAGCTAGTTTAACAAGAGGCTATACTAGGGACTCTTATTTTAGTTTACAAATCACACAAGTATTAATGTTTCCGGTTAATACAATTATAGCATGGTATGTAAACATTTATCATAAGTGTGAAGATATGATAATAACCACTTTATTATTGCCTCTTGGGCATATCTCCAACAGTGCTGTGATGTGATATGGCCATGATTGTGATTATATATGATGTATGCAATGTTCCTTATTGTAAGTTGGCAACCGGCAGGAGCCATATGGTTGTCTTTAATTTATGTTAAGACCCGCGTGTCTATTCAAAGTAGTTGTAATAGTTGAAGCCGGTGGACGACAACCATGGAGAAGCGTCATTGACCTTGATGCAATGCCGATGATGATGGAGATCATGTTCGTGCTTGAAGATGGAGATCGGAAGCACAAAGAAGAAAGGCCATATCATATCACATATTATTGAATTGCATGTGATGTTAATCCTTTATGCATCTTGTATTGCTTAGTAGACGACGGTAGCATTATACGATGATCCCTCATGCACATGAATTTCAAGTCATAAAGTGTTCACCCTTAGTTAGCACCGTTGCTAAAGCTTGTTGTTTCGAAGCACCACGTGATGATCGGGTGTGTTAGATTCTGCAAGTGTATACAACGTGTGCAAGCCAGATTTGCTCATGCAGAAACTAAGGTTTGATCTTGACGAGCCTAGCATGTACAAACATGGCCTCAGGAACACGGATTACCGAAAGGTAGAGCATGAGTCATATAGTAGATATGATGAACATGTTGATTGTTCGCCATTGAAGCTATATCAACTCTCGTGATGATCGGTTTTGATGTGGTGGATTTGGTTCGTGTGATCACTAAAACAATGTGAGGGATATTGTTTTGAGTGGGAGTTCACCTAGATTAATTTAATTATTAATTAGAAATCAATTTATCATAAACTAAATCAAAGTGAAATTGCATAGTTGTTGTAGCAATTGGCATCCGTTTACCACCTTGCGCTTAGTTATAATTGAGATAATAGAACTATAGAATTCTGGTTAGTTACTTTACGAACTGGTATCGTATTGTTTTGAAGTGTTAATCTAAAGTTTAAAAGTCCTATTGCAAACTTTCAGTAAGTTCCGGTTACTCCATGAAGTTTAATAATTAGTATTAAATCAAGAGTAACAATTCCAAGTGTTAGTATCATGTTTGTTTCCATGATTCTTGATATTCAAAGGATTGGCTTAATATCAAGGTTATCTAGGATCTGAAAGAGTTGTTTCAGAAACCATGATGTGTGGAAGATATTGTGATATCTAAAACGAAGTTTTGGTTGCAACATGATAGAGTATAATATGGCTAAAGTCATGTTCTCATATTTGATGAGAATTTGCGAAAGGTTGGAGACACTTGTTGTCCTAATCCTCCAAAAGGTTTTGAATAGCAACATTATACTCACAATTCATCGTTATAAGCTAACAGTAGCTTGATCATGGACGATTCCATGATAAGGGTGAATATTTGATGTAGGTAAAATGTTTACTACACCAAGAGATTACTAAAGAAAGGAATTTGAAAGAACACCAAATATTTGATGATGGTGATCTACTTCAAAGTGCAATTCCAAAGACATTGGTATTTAATTATACACGCTTTGGACTATATGTCATATGTATGACTCCACTATTGATGTTGATAGATTCTTTCAAACAGAAAAGGAAATACTGAAAGAGAATCTCATAAATATATGGCGAAGGAAAAGACTAGAATTGTTCACTTAAGTATATAGATGATATACATGTTATGGCTATATTCTTTGCTTATTAAACAATGTGGTTCTCAAGTATTTGATACTGAATTTGTTGGTGTGAATCGTCATACGAAACAACACAATTCATGAACTACAATGGCCTAAGTAACTAGCAAAAGAATATGTGATGATGTTCATCGAGAACAAATAAAGGGTTATTGTGTTGCTCGTTAAACATCAAAGCTTGCCTTCAAAGATTTGTTTTATCAGGTATCATGAGAACAAAAGGGTTGTTCAAATAATTGCCGTAATCCATAAAAGATGGATTCGCAAATCTCGTTGGAGACATCACATCCATAAAACTAGTGCTAAAGATGTCGAAAGACAAATTGATTGAAAGATCACTTAGGTAGTGACATCGCCGTTTAAATTATACTAAAAAGAAAACATGAAGAAACTTCATGTGGATGGAATTTTGGAGTCTTTTGATTTTTGATCAAATGACACTTGTGAAACTTTCCTAGAGATAATTGAAACTTCGTTCATAGGCCAAAAGGGAACGAAAGACTAACTTATTGGAATTTGTACATATTGTTGTACGAAGTCCATTATGTGTAGTCAAGAGCGATGGATTTTAACTTCATTTGCTTTTTCCGAAATTTTGAGTGAATATATGAATATTTACTTAATAAGGATGAAGTATGAAACATTTGAAAAGTTCAAAGACTTTCAAGATGAAGTGCAAAATCATTGTAACAAGAATATAAACAGTTTATGATAAAGATCATAAAGGAAGATATTTGAGTTACAGAGTTTAGCATAATACCTAAGATTTAAGGAATCGTTCCTGGATTTGCATTTCCGAAACACCATAAGGGTATGGAGCGTTCGAGATATGTAATTAAACCTTGTTTGACATGGTAAGATCAAAGGTATAATTCATAAAACCGCCATTATATTTTAAAGATTAAAAGCTTTAGAGATTACCGTTTTCCTTTGAAAAGAGCTCCATCATAATCCGTTGAAATGACACCATATAAAGTTATGGTTTGGGATAAAACCCAAGTTGTCCTTTCTTAAACAATGGTTTGCTATGCATAAGAAAGATGTTTGCAACCAAAGTCGGATGAACTGTCTTTGTATAACTGCTGAGTATTCCTCCATAACACCGAGACAAAAGTGTTTGTCGCTTAGAACGTCAAGTTTCTTTGGGAAGGAATTTTTCGTGAAAAGAAAAGTGGGAGGACAATATAACTTGATAAGGTTAAAGGAACCTTAGCTATATGTGCAAAGTTGCGCAACACGAAAAGTGTTAGGAGGCGAATAATGCTCATGGCTCACGTGCCTCAAAGGTTGTGGTCACGGAGATCTAAGTTCCTATTGAAACAAGTAGATCGGGTAAACAATCAAATAACAAGATTTGAGGGTTGAATCATTATTTGAGAATAATGAACCGACTACATGCAAAGAAGCGATGATGGGCCCGACTCTCAAATGGCTTGAAGCCATAAAATCCGTGATAGTTCCATACACGAGAAATCAAGTTTTGAACTTGAAGGACCCTCGAGAAAGGTGTAAGACCTTTCAGTTGTGTCTGGATCTATAAAGAAATAGACATGGATGTTTTACATCTATGAAATAGTCGACATGTTGGGAAAGAGTTCACAAAATGTTCAAAGGTTGACTATGACAAGATTTGATCTTTCATAGTGATATTTAGTCTAGACGGATTAATGTAGCAACCACTACATATAATTTGTTATATGGTAGTTGAATAAAGAAAACAAGTTCTTCTAATAGAATCGTTACCTAGGACATGTGCATAACACGGTCCATAGGGTTTTGTTAATTCAAAAGGATGCTAAAAGCATATGCAAACTTCAATGGTTAAAGTGAGCATCATGAGTTGGAATCTTCAACGTGATAAAACTATTAAAGGAGTTTAAAAGTTCATCGAGACGATGGAGATGCTTGCATTTGCAAGAAATTAAGTGGGGCGCTAAGACATGTTTCTAATACATTATGTGGAAGACATATTGTTGATTGGAAATAATGTATCTTTTATTAACACATATTAAGAATTTCATCCCGATGAAAGACTTAGGCAAAACCCAAATATTTGGCATCAATAGACGCTAATATGGTTGTGCCAGAAGTACATAGACGAGATATTGAATGAGTTCATTATAGAAACTACAAGAAAGGTTCTTGTCGCACAGAAAGGATTGAAAGAGTTCAAATGTTGATGATATATTCAAGTGTATTGACATTTGGTAAAGTGAAACAAATAATCAAGTATAGATTGATACTTGATGTATGAAATCACAAAGAGTATTTATATCAATCATACTGTGATATGTACAAATCCAGATATGTCCTATGCTCTAAATGTTGTGAGCTTATACCAGAATGATTCGTAAGATGATCATTGGACAATAGTAAAGATATTCTTATGATCTTTTGGAAGAACTAAGAGTATAATATTTGTAGAAGTGACAAATAGATGGTTAGTTCATTGTAAAAGTACTACATTGATACTAGTTTTGTCACAAAGTACAAATTAAGTTTATCTCGATCTAAACTAAGGGTGACACAATATAATGGAAAGTGAGTTCCATAATGGATTTGGATGAGTTCCAAAGTTAAGACATTGTGACTGATACTACAACAAAAGGCTAAGTATATGACTGGTATTTTAGCATCAAAAGAGGGCATTTGTGTCAAGTAGTTTGTTATCAAACTAGGTGTAGTTCACAGTGGGATAATACTATGAAGATATATTGTGCGACAATATTATCAACATGTTTTAACCCCAAAGAGCTAAAGGTCACACGAAAGACCAAATTTATACAAAGCCATCTCATTAGAGAATGAGTGATGCGAGAGACGCAAAGACATGCAATTACACACGGACTGGAAGTGTCGGATCCGAGATCGATTGACCACTAGCAATCGTGTACATACAACACCGGAAAGCCATAGGTGTTGAATACACAAAGGTTTGAAACTAGATTATTGACTCTAGTGCAAGTGGGAGACTGTTGGAGATATGCCCAAGAGGCAATAATAAAGTGGTTATTATCATATCTTCACACTTATGATAAATGTTTACATACCATGCTATAATTGTATTAACCGGAAACATTAATACTTGTGTGATTTGTAAACTAAAATAAGAGTCCCTAGTGAAGCCTCTTGTTAAACTAGCTTGTTGGTTAATATATGATCATGGTTTCCTGATCATGAACATAGAGATGTTATTAACAACAGGATCATATCATTAGGAGAATGATGTGATGGACATACTCCTATAGATAAGCGTAGCATAAAGATCAAGTCATTTAAATAGTTCAATTGCTATATGCTTTCTGATACATAGTAACCTAATTCCTTCGACCATGAGATCATGCATATCACCTTTACCGGATGGATGCTTTGATGACATCAAACACCACACCGTAACTGGGTGGCTATAAAGGTGGCATTGAGTGTTTGGAAAGTATTGGTTGAAACACATGGATCAAGAGTGGGATTTGTCCATCCATATGACAGATAGATATACTCTGGGCCCTCTCGGTGGAATGTCATCCAATTAGCTTGCAAGCATGTGACTGGCTCACAAGGGATCACATATCACGGGAACGAGAAAAGAGTACTTATCGGTAACGAGGTTGAACTAGGTATGCAGAGATACCGACGATCATAACCTCGGATAAGTAAACTATCGTGAGACAAAGGGAAATTGGTATCGTATGTAAGTGGTTCATTCGATCGCAAAGTAATCGTAGAAATATGTGGGAGCCATATGAATTTCCAGATTCCTCTATTGGTTATTGTTCGGAGAAGTGTCTCGATCATGTCCGCATAATTCACGAACCATAGGGAGACACACTTAAGGATTCGACGTTGTTTGAGTAGTTATGGTATTATGAGAAAGAGACCGAATGTTGTTCGGAGTCTCGGATGGGATCCGGGATATCACGAGGTGATCCGAAATGGTCCGGAGAATAAGATTCATATAAGTAAAGTCCCGTTTCGGAGTTCGGGAATGATTCCGGTGTTTTCATCGGGAATGTTCTAGAAGGTTCTGGATTGTCCGGCACTCCGGGGGGGGAGGGTACATGAATGTTTCATTGCATATTGGAATGATTGCATCATGTACTAAGTGTTCTCGCTGTTCCAAATAAATGATTAAATTGAATCCCAAACAGAAAAGTCAAACGGCCAGTTTGAAAGTCAAACGGCTAAAACAGGAAACTGTGGGAAACAAGCAAGAGGTGGTTGGAACCGACTTGGGGGAGGAGTCCCTCCAAGCCGGCGCGCCAACCAAGGCCGACTTGGGGAGGGACTCCCCCCCCCTTGGCCGCCCCTCCCACCTATAAAAGGAGGGGCAGGGCCTCCTCCTCTAGACACACAAGTTCCTATCCTCTAATCTCCGGTTTAGAGCCGTTTTGGTTTAGAGCTTCTAATTGCCCTAGCCTTCGGTTTAGAGCCTTCTAATTGGTGTGTCTAATCTCTAGACCACTAATAGCTCTCTCATACTCCACCATACTCGCTCCGGCTTAAGCGAAGCCTCGGGATCTCCCTCTACTTAGGTACCACGCCAGGTTGTGTTCGGAATCGCGAGAGAGTGCTACAACCTCCGCTTCTTTGGAACAAGGAGAGGAAGGTCATCGTCGAGTACCGAACGTGTGACCGATCATGGAAGCGTTGCCGAACGCATTTGCTACCGAAGGATCGTCTACACGATCTTGAGATCGGGAAGAGTACGACTACATCACCCACGAGAATCCGCTCTCGTTAAACACTTTGGAATCTTCAAGGGTAAGTTATTCCATCAACTCGTTGCTACAATCTAGTAGATAGATCTTGGCTTGTTTGTTTGTATGCGATAGAAAATTTTTGTTTTCCATGCTACGAACCCCTACAGGACCTCATCAGCGAGACCTCATCGTGGAGAGTCATTTTTGCAACTTGCTTTGTAACTGAAAATGTTTTGAGCCAGTCGGAAGCATGGTGTGACTGAAACCCTAGTTGCATCCATGTCGCGACTGGATATACTTTTGGATTTGAGTCATTTGCAACTTGTTTTGTAACCGGAAATGTATTGAGCCAGTCGCAAGCATAGTGTGACTGAAACCCTAGTTGCAACTATGTCGCGACTACATATACTTGGATATGAATCATTTTGTAATTTTCTTTGTAATCGGGAATGTACCGAGCTAGTCGCAAGTATGTTGTGACTAACCCCTAAACCCTTGTAACTTGGGGGGACTTGATTTCCATCGGCGGGCCAGTTGCAACTTGCTTGTAACTGGAGCCCCGCCGGAGGGCTAGTTGCAGCTTGGTTGTAACTGAGCTCTGCTGGGTTCCAGTTGCAACTTCCTTGTAACTGAGCACCCATCAGTGTGGAGGGGGTGCAGTTGCAACTTACTTGTAACTGAGCTCTGATGGGTCCTAGTTGCAACTTTCTTATAGTTGACAACGACGTCAGCGACTGAGAAATAGCTGGAACTTGCTTTAATTGACAACGACGTCAGCGACAGGCGCTTGGAACTTGCTTATAATTGACAACGACGTCAGTGACTGAGAAATAACTATTTCTCAGACGCCTGAGACGTAGACACTCCCTGGCACCCAATCTATCTCCAACTCTCATACCGCATCCCATCCATCTGCCCATTCTTCTCCAAAGACCGAGCCCCTCTACCACCCCCGCCGTAGCCTGCCCTCCACCATGCAGTTCCATGGTCTGACCTTCCGCCCTCCCTGCCATCGTCCAGGAGCGCCAGTATCCACCAAGAAGGATCGTGGAGAACACCTTGAGGGACTGGGCCATCTCTAGGTGGAGGGATCCTACCGATTTCGCTAAGTTCTTCCTCAGGTCCTGCATCAGGCACCTCCCCGCTGGCACTCTGCCGATATTCACCCTCGAGGAGGTCCGTACGGGAGGAAGCAGGCTCCAGGTCACCTTCACCAACCCATACGACACCTACCATCTCCTTGGACAAGTGTTCTGGTGCGGCACTGAGTTCATCTGCTTCACCGTATGCAACATCTACACCTAGTGGGACTTCATCTTCACGACCACCAACCACATGCACTGCCTTCCCTACCCTTCCTCAACGAGGACGAGGAGTGAAGGGGGTGCATATGCAACTCGAAGTAGTGAGCCTGCCCACCGCCCAAGATGTGTTGCTCGTTGACGTTGGATCTTGGCATAGGGGTAGGGTTTGCCCGTTTAATTTCCTTTGTTGCTAGTTTTATTTGTGTCATCGATCGAGTCGTGCTTTGCCTTCTATCATGCATCCCTTAGTATCGTCGAGTCGGGCACGCTATCATGTAATGTTTATGTCGTCGAGTGCATGCTATCTATTAAGTAATGTTTGTGTCATCGAGTGAATTATATTATTATATATATTTCTCTCCGATTTCCATTAGAGAAGCCAAGTTAAGCTACATGATCCATCACAACATCACAACCACCAACAACAAAAGGTAAAAGGTCCACACCATAACTTGACACATACACACCTTTGTTTGAGCCAAGTAGACATTTCTTTTAACTTGACACGTTATTTTTTGTTACCACTAGAGCCACCATGACATGTATTTTTAATCCAACAATATTTGAGCCAACACAACAATATTTCATTTAGCCAACATGACACACCAATGTTTTTATCCAAAAATAATGTTTTAGCTAACAATAATGTGTCAATAAACTTTCATCCACTTAGCAAACCTTTCCCACCTTTCTTTCCAACACGAAATTATTTTTATTCCTTCACTTTTTTGAGAATCCACCCTCCTTGCATTATTATTCAGTCATAACATTAATACAAACACCATCGGTGGAGAAATAAACAAAACATGCCTCCCTAGGTCGAGAGTAAAGAGAACCTCTTACTAGGTTGTGAGCATCACCATTCGACCTTCGGTTTTGATGAGCAAACACGAAAATCTTATTTTTTCTTCACTTAATTTAAGGAGTACTCACGGCTTTTTTCCAACAATGGACCCAACAACGGCCCATTAACTTGTCGCTTTTATTTTTGGAAATGGCTAATCGAACCTGTTTGAGGTGTTAACGAACTTATCTGAATTCACACTCTTTCAATTTCGCCGTAAAACCTTTAGAGCTAATTTACTCAAATTCATAACATAGTTCATCTTACAAATAACATTCTACGGGCATCCCGAATCCACAACTCCTAAATTCAAATTCCTAATCCGAATGACATAGAAACACAAAATAAATTGCAATGATACACATATAATGCTCATGCAGTCATGTTTGATCTTCTTAAATTCTACAACTGCTCGACTGCTTGTTCGATTTCTGTAACTCCCCATCCAAAAAATCCTCCAATGACCGAACGACTCTGTTTGAAATCTCCTCCTCCACAGCAGACGAGATGGGAGTATGGATTGGGAGCAGCACTTGAACTTGAAGATCTCTATCCCAAATGTACTTATCCATCCACTCAAAATGGCTGCATTTCTCCAAATCCTGAAAAGGGGAACGCTAACCTTAATTCCCAAATCCAAAGTGCAAAATCGAAATCACGCCAAATCGAGAAAAATCAGGACAAAACCTACCTTCCCATCCTTCCCCTGACGTGGCTTGCTCTCGAATTTGACAAATTCCCGACCGACGTTGCCCCTCAACGAGCGCACACATGTCAAGAAGTTTAGTGGTTCAAGGCGAGGGAAGTCCGGGCATCTAGTCATCGGGACTTCTCCATAACGCGGCCATGACTTCTGGGAGCCAGAAGCGGAGCTGGACATCCCTCGCCGCTGCCACCGCGGACCGTTGCCGGAGAAGAGGAAGAAGAAGGTGCGCCAGGAAGAACAGGGGAAGGGAGGGGCGAGCCAATGGTGATGTCGGGGGAAGGGAACAAGTAGGGGAGCGGGGGCTGACTCTGCCTCTTTCTAAATAGGTAAGGCTGACATGTATAAGTGGTGAGAACCAGTCTGAGGTGGCATCTTGTGGGTCTGCATAGCAATGGTCGATGGTGGGTCTCCTGCTCAAACAGCCTAGCTCACGTAATCCAAATTCGTTAACTGCTTCCTTCGGTTTAAGGGCTTAAAAGAGCCGTATCGGGCCGTGGCTATTTGGACCGTTCCATCTATCATATCTGAGCTATTTCAACCAACGACATGTAGTTCACAGCCAATAACGGTTAAAGACGTCGTCTCTAAGATATTTGCCCGGACACAGCAGTACCAATTAGGTTAAGATCAGGCCTGGCCAGACCTTAGATCTAGCCCAATTGGCTCCGCCGCCACGCTGCTGCAACTAGGCCGCCACGCCCGCCGGAAGCCTTCAACTGTGCCACCGCTGCATCACCTCCCCTAGCCCCGCGGTGACCGTGGACGCGTGCAGGGGCCTTTGTTCTAACCCATCCCCCTTTCATCACCCATCCCACAAATATGACATGTAGGAACAAGATTGCATCCATCGGCACCTTTAAATGCATGACTAGATTCTCGATCGCCAATTTCCAAATTAATTGATGCAGAGATTTATGCAACATGATTAATTTGGAGCGGAGGAGGAGTACTAAAATTTCACGTATCACATCAAATCTCCAAACATTTGAGGAGATCTATCGCCTCCCTGGTCGTCTCCCGTCCGGGTTCCTCCCAGAACGCACAAGAATTGTGGCGGAGTTGAATCGACATATAGCCCAACATTTGAAGGTCCGAGCGGAACACGTCTACCTACCTTCTCACCAAAATAAAACAGTAATCCGTCGGTTTCAGATCCAAGGTGACCAGTCACCAACTCACCACCACGGCGTCGCGATGTCCGGGGAGCCCAACCACACACGGAAGGCCCAAGCGGCAGCACAACCGGAAGGACCGGTGGCGCTCGCCTGACGACGTTCTCGCCGACATCTTCGTCGCGTCCCTTGCTGGCTCGCCTCCCGCTGCGTCTGCGGGCTCGAGGCCGTCGACTCCTGCGGCCTCCTGCGGGCCGACTCCGCTCTCGCTCGTCGGCCTCTTCGTACACTTCGCAGACCACAAGTTCCCGGAATTTCTCGCCCGCCCTTCCTCCTCGGCTCCGGTCAGCGGCGACCTCACCTTCCTGCCCTCTGCCAGCCTCCATTGCAGCCGTTGTGCTCGCCCCGTCAACGGCGACCTCAGCCTGCTGCCCTCTGTCGGCTCCCATTGCGGCTATTTCTGTTACAAGGATGTAGCATCCCAGTTGTCTAACCCCTGTAATGCTACTGGTTATAATAATAAAATGGGCCACTTCCAACATATAATTGTTGCATCATCATCATATCATGCTCATGTCATCATGTCCCCTTGCATTTGAGCATCATATAAAACCTTTTCTTGTTTGGTTCTTATCTCATGTGCATGATTAATTGTAGTTGCCTCTTGATATTGTATTTGGTTCTTGATATATTGTTAAATGCACAAGTTGAGTTGAGGGCATCTCTCTTTTTGACTCCACCACCTTATCTTTCACCACCTTTTAATTCCACCACCCAATTAATATGAGCTTGGCATTTTAATTTGATTTATCTCTAGCTCATGTTGTTGGTTGGATTCCACCCATCATCTTTTGCTTGGCCTTTGCCCACCTTTTGGGAATGCATATGAATAATGCCTTGTTAATGTTTTTGTTTTCACAAAGATTAGTTTGGCATTAATTATTCTTGCATGGGCCATGCAAGTGCCACCTTTCCTAGTATTTGGGGTTTATTTGAATTTTAGTTGGATCTTTTTCCTTGGCTTAATCTTGTTTTTGGGCTTGTAGATTCTTCATCAAATCTCTCCCTCTCTTCTTCCCTTTTGGTTAAACCCTCACCCCTTTCTCCTTGCATACACATGTGTCCATGTGAGAGCATAAGATAAATCCCAACCCTTAAACCCTCCTCTTTCTTTGATCTTGCTTGTTCCTTGTTGGAGCATGCAGGGATCAAGGAACCACCCCTCTCCCTCTCCCTCTTTGCTTGTTTTGGGTCTTGTGTAGGCTAGTTGGACCTTGCATGATCAAACTAAAGTACCACCATCTCCTTTTCCCCCTTTTAGCAAACTCTAAACCACCCCTTGCCATCTCTCTTTCCTACCCTAAGCCAAACCCTAATCCACATCTACCCTAAACCAAAACCCTATCATCTAACCTTGCCATCTCCACTAAGCAAAACCCTAAGCCCTCCCCAAACCCCAAGCTAGCTAAACCAACAAACCCACCTAGTCTATGCAAAACCGAAGCTCTCCTCTCTTCCTTCCCTCTAGTGTGCTGGACCCACCTAGCTTCCCTCGAGGGCAAACCCCAGATCGAGCCGGCCCTCTCCCTCTCGCTTCTTCCCTCTCTTCTCTCTCTCTGCCAACCGGTCCTTCCCCCTCTAGCCTCACCTGCCACGAGCCTGCCTCCTCCCTGGTGTCCTCTCTCCCTCTCTCGGCTACAAAACAGAAAAGAGGGGAAAGGGGGAGGCCTAGCCCGAGCTACCCCCCCTCTCCTTTTGCACGCCACCACCAGCCCATGTGCTTTCCCCCACGCAAGCAACCTCACCCCTACCTGCCTCAGCGATCTTATCCTCCCCTCTCTAGCACTCCCAGATCTTCCCCTCGGACCTCCCTTTCCTCCTGCCTCCCTCCTTCTTTCTCCCAGCAAGCCAGAGCGCCCATGGCCTCTAAACCCTAGCGACGTCGCCCCCCCAGCATCCCTTCGCTCCAGAGCTTCCCGAGGCGCACCAGCAGTACCAGGAGCTCCACCTTCTACCACTGCTTCGCCGTGACGCGCCGGGAACCGCTGGACCTCGCCGGAGGAGCCCCACCGCCGCCGTGCCCGCGAGTACCAGGACGCTCCCGCCCGCCAGCCTCCTCGACGATCACCGGCCTCGCTGCCCGAACCAAGCCACCAGCGAGCCCCTGGTAAGCCTCTCATCCTCCCTGACATGGTCCCCGACCCCCTGGTGCACCGTAGCGCCGCCGGCCATCATCGAGCACCCTGCGTGCGTGCGCGCGCCGCCGCAGTCACCGCCTCCGTGCGCAGCAACGTGCCTGCAACCCGCCGTACCACCCCTGTTCCTCGCCGCTTTCCGGCCAGCACAACCCTCCCCCGTAGATGCGCCCTAAACGGAACATGTAGCCAGTACATCCCTCTGCAACTTTCCCTTTTGCGTCGTGGCGAAATTCCAAGTGTTTAGCTCGCCATCGTCGACGCAAGATCAAGCCATCTTGCAGTTTCGCGCTGTCAAAACTCAGTTCGTCAGGCTTCAGATCAACCTGCCCTGGACGTTTTCTAGTTAGGCCCTCCAGCTTCTGGCAACTCAACCCGCGGTCCAGCCTGGCCCCTTGTCAGCGTCAGATGCAGTTTTGCAAATAGGCTCCTGAAGAATTCGAGCACCAACCCGCGGTCCTCCCCCCTCCTAGCCGCTGGCATGTGGGTCCAGTGCTGTCCCCACTGTCAGTGGCCAGAGCTAGCATAGGCCCGGTGTGAAAAGTTTGTCTGTGTCTGTTTAGTTTATTCAAATCTTTTCTGAATATTTAAAATTCAAATAAATTTCAGATTTGAATAAGTTTTTATTTGTAAATCCAAATTGAACAAGTAATATATGTTTGGATATCAGAAAAATGAGAGGATTTCAAATATTCCATCCAATTTGACTTTTGCACAAGTAAAATTCCAAGTTTAATTAAATTTACAACTAATGCCACTAGAATTTAAATAATTAATAACTTGTGTTTTATAATTCCAAATTAAGCAAATGATATGTCTAAAATGATCAGCTCGACGAGACCGTTCTGTTTATGCTATCCATAACCTCAATTGCAGCATGCATCATATAAAAATATAGGGAACAGCAAGTGTTATGACAACAAATGTGATTCCAAAACCCCATTAAAATGATGTTACTTGTCTACCACACCTCACCATGCCATGCTACTTATTGCCATGCAACTTGTGCATCATTCATCATGGCATGATTGTTTGCTTGACGCATTTAATTCCAATGCTTGTGCTCTATATTCATGTTGGCCTTGTTTGTTTGGTTTTTCTCGGATAGACACTGAGCAGGGGTTGTATCAAGAGAACCAGGAGCACTACCCAGATCCGTCCCTCGCTTCAACTGAGATACCAGGCAAGCACTTCCACATGCTTGCATACATACAGTACCTATTGCCTCTATCTTACTCTTGCATCATTGAGTCGCGATTGCATTAAAATGAATCCCAAGTATGCATAGCCTTTACTTTTAAACCCCACCAAGCTTGTTCCTCCACCCCATGAGCCATTACTATAGGAGTTGTTTGAGCCATGCGAGTCGTAGAACAGCATGTGTAGGGTATGTGAGTCATGAACAATGAGGTACCTAAACAACTTAACCTGAGTAGTTCTGGGATAACTAAAGAAAGTGGCACCGGTGAGCAACATCTGCTGTTTGGTTTTTCCTGCTCACTTGTGTCCCGTAAGGCCCCGAGTACTTGATTCCTGTTCCTTGATTTATCGCGCTATCCACATCCGGGAGGTATATGGGACCCCCTGGGCCAGAGCTTGATTCCGTCTTATTTCTTGGGGCCACAAACTAGTTTGAGGTTTCATTTACTATCCTGTACTTATGCCATGCTACTTTCTGCATTTAATTTGTGCGAGGAGCACACTGTACTGTTTAGGATCGGGACACGATTCCGCGGTGTCGACAAGCCCAGCCACACTTTCGGGTTCCCAGTCGTTCACAGCCGTATACCCAAACCTTGAGCCCGTCTCGGAGTCGGTGGCCGTTCGCGGGATCTACTTAAGGGGTGGCCCCCTGAAATATTTCTGAATCTTGTGATTGTTCAGTCGTGAAAGCCTCGTTGGGTTTTGATTTGGTTTTTCCGAGGTTGATCGAGCGTGTGTTGCTATTGGTGCACCCCGGCCGGGTAAAACTTTCTGAAAGCCGTGTCCGCGGATATGGACGACTTGGAGCACAGTTTCTTGATCATAGACAAGCATAACTAAAGTACCGCCTTAATCTGACTAAATAATTTGACTAGTAAATAGCGCAACACTCATGGAATGGTTAATAAAATTGCCAACGGATGGGGGGTTGTTCGTCCGCTTCCTTGTTGGTAAGCAGGGAGGAGGATGGATCGGATGAGATTACCATTATAACTGTTGTACTTAATTCACGGACATCCGTCTATCATTGGTTAGGCGGATGGTTAGCGTTATCGTAGAATTGCTAGGGTTTATCTTTCACGCAATTGCGTCACCCAGTTGTGTCCCTTTAGAGGCATAAAGACTTCTTGAGTACCCTTAGGGTCTCACACGATAAATTCTTGATTCAGATGAGCAGTACCTTCTCGGGACGGATCTTGGGTGGAAGAAGTCAAGATGTGGGCAACGATCGTTCGGTGTAGAGATTAGGAACGGGATCCGTGAGACCTGTAGTTGGGATGTGCTTATTTCTATGGCATCTTATGCCGATTTGCTTCTTATCCGTACTCGGATCTTGTTTGCCTTCGCATGATACTCGATGTGTGTTGTATGAGGAAGTATCCTAAAATATAGATCTATCTAGGTCATTTGAATCTTGCCGTATGGCGTTGGTATATTTCCTTTCTTTCTAGATGGTGTGGCTCTGATGTACTCTTGTATGGTGGCTTGCGTACATACCCACTTGTGTACGTAGTTGATCCCTTCGCCGACCACGCCCGTCTGACAGTCCCGTTGAGAGGGTAGTGGTTGGGACGTGAAAGGACTACCAGTGAGTGGCTTTTGGGGCCCCACCGTACTATTTCAACCACTATCACTCATCCAGGCTTGTATCTAAGAGCGTAGTTCACCGAGGTAGTTATAATTGGTATCAGAGCCATCCCGACCTTCAGGGTTTCAGCCAAACGGTCGTTGTCAGTCTAGCAAATATTTTGGTAGTTATGTATATTAGGAAAAACAAAAGCGAGTAGGACTGCTTCCATTTTCTTCTTACCCTCCCACCCACCCTTTTCTGGTAAGGAAGTGCAACGTTTTCAATCCTCTTCTCAAAGTTCAAACTAGGATTCACGTGTTCTGGGTTTCCGTAGTACCATAGGTTGTGTGTGTGTGTGTGTCTGTGTGTAATCCCTTGTCTATCTATTGCATCCAAGTTGTTATCTTATCTGCCTTTGGTTATCAACTGTTGGTACATTCCATACCGACAGGCTTTTGCAAACCGACGCAATCTATTTTTCCTCTTGTATCCGACGCTATCTTGTTTGGGGTGTTCGTTTCAGTAGTTACCAATCCTAGGTTTCGTCGTGAGAAGAAGGGGTTAGGATATGTGTTCCACTTGTTCATGTGCGGAGTAATGATTTGAGTGCGGGATGGAGTCGCGACCATACCACTACTTTTATCATTCGCTTTTGTATATTGAATCGGTAGAGTCACTAATCTTGATTCATTAAGTAATTTTGCGCATCTATTGGTATTTTAATGCCGAAATTTGTGGAAAATTTTTCTTTGATATATTTGTGTACCACACTCCTTTTCATGTAATGCGATATGCTTAATATCTTTTAGGTGCTATGAACTTTGTTGATATTTTAATATCATCTCAGTAAATTGTATCCTTTAATCTTGGTTAATTCCATCTTGGTACTATTTTGGATTATTATCATTCTCCATCATAGTACTGACTTGAGTTTTATATCAATGACAGGATGGCTCCCCCACGCCGGACTGAAGAGGACATCCCTCCGGAACTGGGCTCAGCGCTGTCAAGCATAGCTAATGCTTTGGCGGCAATGCAAGAGAACCAGCAGCGCTTTGAGGAGAGCGTCAGAAGGAATGAGTTTGCTCCACTTCCTCCACCTCCCAAGCGTGGTGACATCAAGAGCTTCCTCAAGTTCAACCCTCGTCAGTTTGATGTGTCTGACCGACCTCTGGACGCGGATGATTGGCTGCGCGAGATCTCAAGGTTGCTCGAGACTGCTGATGTTCCAGAACAGGAGTGGGTCAAGTGTGCTACCCACCTTCTCAAGGGAGATGCAGCTCTTTGGTGGGAGAACTACTTGAAGGCAAGCTGCACTGGGTTCCAGCCAACTTGGGAGAGGTTCACTGCAGCTTTCAAAGAACAGTTTCTCTCAGAGATTGTGATGGAAAGGATGAAGGAGGCTTTCCTCAACTCAAGCGGAAATGATAACGTCAACACCTATATCAGAACTTCATGAACTGTCTCGCTATGGTGGTGATGAGGTATCGATGACAAGAAAAGCGAGAAAGATTCAGGCAAGGGCTCAATGCGTCGATCAAGTATGCAATCACGCATGCAAGACCGGCAACCTTCCTGGAACTACAGCACACAGCACTGCAAGAGGAGGCAAGCAGGCAAATGTTCGAGGAGTCCAAGAAACATAACAGGGATGCATCAAGCTCTGCAGTTATGGCAGCTCCTTCTAAGCGGCGTGTCTGGGTTCCTAACACCCCACCGTCGCTCCCGGCTCCACCAAGACCTGCGAGTTTCACGTCAAGGCCACCAAACTTCACCACTGCGGCTCCCAGGGGCTACAACAACCCTTACCCTGGAGCGCCTGGCGGAGTCCCTGGCTACTCTGCTCCACGTCCTCACGGTGCTTGTTACACATGTGGAGATCATGGACATCCCAGCTGGAACTGCCCAATGAAGAACAAAGCTCTCCCTCCACCCCCGCCAAGATCTGCAACAAGCTCTCCTTCGGTTCGTGCACCACCGCCTCGGGCTCTCAACATCAACACTAAGCCCGGGTCTGCGGTTGTTCGCGCCAACTGCGTCAACGCCTCTCAAGCTGAGCTCGCACCTGGAGTTGTAATGGGTATGCTTTCAGTTAACTCAGTCCCTGCACGAGTTCTCTTTGATTCTGGTGCATCGCATTCATTTGTGTCTCACAAGTTTGCAAATGAGAATGAGTTAGTCATGGTCCCTCTCCAAAAGCGGTTAATGGTTCTTTCGCCTGGAGCAAATATGGTAGCATCTAAGATCAGTCATGGCAATCAAGTCGAGATTGGTGGTTCTTCATTCTTGGCTTCTTTGATTGTTCTGGGCAACTCTGACATTGATGTCATCCTGGGCATGGATTGGTTGACAGCAAATGCAGCTGTGATTGATTGTGCTGAACGCTCAGTGTCTTTGAAGATTCCTGAAGGCCACATAGTCTTTTCTCCAAGTCTGACTCCTGCTGTCCAGCTCTATTCCTTGGCTGCTCTGAATAATGATGCTATGGAAGCTATTCAGAGGGTACCAGTGGTCTGTGAGTTCCCGGATGTCTTTCCTGAAGAGTTGCCAGGTATGCCTCCGGATCGCGAGGTTGAATTCGTGATTGAGCTTGAACCTGGAACGGCTCCTATCTCCAAGAGGCCATATAAAATGGGTCCTTCTGAGTTGGCTGAACTCAAACGACAACTTGATGAACAAGAGAAATTGGGTTTCATTCAACACAACACTTCATCTTGGGGTAGCCCAACAATCTTTGTGAAGAAGCGTGATGTAAACCGATAGGCTATGTGTTGACTACCGGGCTCTAAATGCTAAAACCATCAAGAACAAATATCCTCTTCCTCGAATAAATGATCTATTTGATCAGCTAGCAGGAGCTGTGGTGTTCTCTAAGCTGGACTTGAGAAGTGGTTATCACCAAATCAAAATTCGCAAAGAGGATGTGCCCAAGACAGCTTTCACCACCCGCTATGGCCTGTATGAGTACACGGTCATGTCTTTCGGTCTCACCAACGCACCTGCTACCTTCTCGAGGCTGATGAACTCCGTTTTCATGGAGTACCTTGATAAGTTTGTGGTGGTATATCTGGATGACATTCTGGTCTATTCCAAGTCCAAGGAGGAGCATGAAGAGCACCTGCGGTGTGTCCTGAACAAGCTTCGCGAGAACCGCTTGTATGCAAAGTTCTCAAAGTGTGAGTTCTGGCTGCCTGAAGTAACCTATCTGGGTCATGTCATCTCTGCCAAGGGCATTGCAGTCAACCCGGAAACCGTGAAGACAATAGTTGAATGGCTTCCTCCTGCTAATGTCAAGGAAGTGCGGAGTTTTCTCGGCTTGGCTAGCTATTGCGTCGCTTTGCAGAACTTCAAGATAGCAAAGCCTCTTACCGATCTCCTCAAGAAAGGCAAGAAGTATCTGTGGACTCGCTTGTCAAGAAAGTTTGAGACACTCAAAGAGAAGCTCACTTCCACACGGTCTTGGTTCCTCCGGATACATCTAAGCCTTTCCGGATATTGCGATGCCTCTTTGCAAGGATTGGGTGCGGTCCTTATGCAAGAGAGACAGGTGGTTGCTTATGCCTCTCGTCAGTTGAAGACGCATGAGATCAACTATCCCACACATGACCTCGAGCTAGCAGCAGTTGTCTTTGCTTTGAAGCTATGGAGGCACTACTTGCTTGGTAACCGTTGTGAGATCTTCTCGGACCACAAGAGTTTGAAGTATATCTTCACTCAACCGGATCTCAACCTGCGGCAAAGGAGATGGATTGAAGCAATCAATGAATTTGATGTGACCATCAACTACACTCCAGGCAAAGCAAACGTCATGGCAGATGCGCTTAGCCGTAAAGCTTATGTAAACAACCTCATGGTAGAAGAGCAACAACCTCTCTTGTGCGAGGAATTCCGTCAGCTCAACCTGGAAATTGTGGAACAAGGGCATCTCCTGAACCTTCTGGCTACTCCTCTCTTGGAAGAACAGATTCGCTCTCGTCAGCTTGGTGATCCGCACACCAAGAAGCTCATCGCTAAGCTTGACCTTCCGAAGTACGAGTCCTTCCATGTTGATGATCAAGGCACGCTCTTCTTTGAACACCGGATGTTTGTTCCAAACTACCCGGGTCTGAGAGACCAAGTTCTCAAGGAGGCACATGATTCGGTTCTTTCCATTCATCCTGGCAGCACAAAGATGTACATGGACTTGAAAACACAATACTGGTGGCCTGGGTTGAAGCGGTATTGTGCTAAGTACGTCTCAGAATGTGATGTCTGTCGCAGAGTGAAGGCTGTCCATCAGAAACCATTTGGTCTGCTACAGCCATTGAAACCTCCGGAATGGAAATGGGAGAAAGTTGAGATGGACTTCATCACTGGCTTTCCGAGGTCGCAGAAGGGCAACAATGCAATTTTTGTTGTCATCGACAGGCTTTCTAAAGTGGCTCATTTCTTCCCAGTCAAAGAAACAATTTCTGGAATTCAGTTGGCTGAGCTCTATATCAACAGGATTGTCTCTTTGTATGGGGTTCCACTTGAAATCAGTTCAGACCGTGGGAGCATCTTCACCTCAAAGTTCTGGGAGAGTTTCCAAAAAGCTTTGGGAACAAAGTTGAACTTCAGCACTGCTTACCACCCTCAGTCTCAAGGACAAGTGGAAAGAATCAATCAGATTCTGGAGGATATGCTTCGGGCTTGCGTAATCTCGTTTGGCATGAAGTGGGAGGAGTGTCTTCCATATGCTGAATTCTCCTACAACAACAGCTTCCAGAAGAGTCTGAAGATGGCACCATTCGAGGCTCTTTATGGACGCAAGTGCAGAACTCCCATTGGTTGGTCAGGTGCAGGAGAAAGAATCTGGTTTGACCCTGACATTGTGACCCAAGCAGAGGAGAAGGTGCATATCATTCTGGAGAACCTGAAGATTGCTCAAAGTCGTCAGAAGAGCAACTATGACAGGAAACACACGGATATGGTATATGCCCCTGGGGATCTCGTCTACCTTCGTGTCACTCCCATGAGAGGAACACACCGCTTCGGTATCAAAGGAAAGTTGGCTCCTAGATACATCGGTCCTTTCAAGATACGTGGTAGAAGAGGAGAAGTTGCTTATGCACTAGAGCTTAGGAAAACTCAAAGTCCATGATGTTTTCCACATCTCTCAGCTCAAGAAGTGCTTCAAAGACCCGGCAAGACCATGGAACATGAGCTAATCGACCTCCAAGAAGATCTCTCTTATCAAGAGCACCCCAAAATCCTAGAGACCTGAGCGAAGGACGCGCAACAAGTCCATCAAGTTTTGCAAGGTGCAGTGGTCACACCATTCTGTTGATGAAGCAACATGGGAGCGTGAAGATGAACTCCGTGCCAACCATCCTTCTCTCTTTGTATCTTCTTCTTCTTCCTAGAATCTCGGGGCGAGATTCCTGTTTAGTGGGGGAGAGTTGTAGCATCCCAGTTGTCTAACCCCTGTAATGCTACTGGTTATAATAATAAAATGGGCCACTTCCAACATATAATTGTTGCATCATCATCATATCATGCTCATGTCATTATGTCCCCTTGCATTTGAGCATCATATAAAACCTTTTCTTGTTTGGTTCTTATCTCATGTGCATGATTAATTGTAGTTGCCTCTTGATATTGTATTTGGTTCTTGATATATTGTTAAATGCCCAAGTTGAGTTGAGGGCATCTCTCTTTTTGACTCCACCACCTTATCTTTCACCACCTTTTAATTCCACCACCCAATTAATATGAGCTTGGCATTTTAATTTGATTTATCTCTAGCTCATGTTGTTGGTTGGATTCCACCCATCATCTTTTGCTTGGCCTTTGCCCACCTTTTGGGAATGCATATGAATAATGCCTTGTTAATGTTTTTGTTTTCACAAAGATTAGTTTGGCATTAATTATTCTTGCATGGGCCATGCAAGTGCCACCTTTCCTAGTATTTGGGGTTTATTTGAATTTTAGTTGGATCTTTTTCCTTGGCTTAATCTTGTTTTTGGGCTTGTAGATTCTTCATCAAATCTCTCCCTCTCTTCTTCCCTTTTGGTTAAACCCTCACCCCTTGCTCCATGCATACACATGTGTCCATGTGAGAGCATAAGCTAAATCCCAACCCTTAAACCCTCCTCTTTCTTTGATCTTGCTTGTTCTTTGTTGGCGCATGCAGGGATCAAGGAACCACCCCTCTCCCTCTCCCTCTTTGCTTGTTTTGGGTCTTGTGTAGGCTAGTTGGACCTTGCATGATCAAACTAAAGTACCACCATCTCTTTTCCCCCCTTTTAGCAAACTCTAAACCACCCCTTGCCATCTCTCTTTCCTACCCTAAGCCAAACCCTAATCCACATCTACCCTAAACCAAAACCCTATCATCTAACCTTGCCATCTCCACTAAGCAAAACCCTAAGCCCTCCCCAAACCCCAAGCTAGCTAAACCAACAAACCCACCTAGTCTATGCAAAACCGAAGCTCTTCCTCTCTTCCTTCCCTCTAGTGTGCTGGACCCACCTAGCTTCCCTCGAGGGCAAACCCCAGATCGAGCCGGCCCTCTCCCTCTCGCTTCTTCCCTCTCTTCTCTCTCTCTGCCAACCGGTCCCTCCCCCTCTAGCCTCACCTGCCACGAGCCTGCCTCCTCCCTGGTGTCCTCTCTCCCTCTCTCGGCTACAAAACAGAAAAGAGGGGAAAGGGAGAGGCCTAGCCCGAGCTACCCCCCCTCTCCTTTTGCACGCCACCACCAGCCCATGTGCTTTCCCCTCCCCCACGCAAGCAACCTCACCCCTACCTGCCCTGGCGATCTTATCCTCCCCCCCTCACCTCTAGCACTCCCAGATCTTCCCCCTCAGACCTCCCTTTCCTCCCCTGCCTCCCTCCTTCTTTCTCCCAAAGAAGGGCGCCCATGGCCTCTAAACCCTAGCGACGGCGCCCCCCCAGCATCCCTTCGCTCCAGAGCTTCCCGAGGCGCGCCAGCAGTACCAGGAGCTCCACCTTCTACCATCGTGACGCCAGGGAACTGGACCTCGCCGAGCCCCACCGCCGTGCCCGCGAGTACCAGGACGCTCCCGCCCGCCAGCCTCCTCGACGATCACCGGCCTCGCTGCCCGAACCAAGCCACCAGCGAGCCCCTGGTAAGCCTCTCATCCTCCCTGACATGGTCCCCGACCCCCTGGTGCACCGTAGCGCCGCCGGCCATCATCGAGCACCCTGCGTGCGTGCGCGCGCCGCCGCAGTCACCGCCTCCGTGCGCAGCAACGTGCCTGCAACCCGCCGTACCGCCCCTGTTCCTCGCCGCTTTCCGGCCAGCACAGCCCTCCCCCGTAGATGCGCCCTAAACGGAACATGTAGCCGGTACATCCCTCTGCAGCTTTCCCTTTTGCGTTGTGGCGAAATTCCAAGTGTTTAGCTCGCCATCGTCGACGCAAGATCAAGCCATCTTGCAGTTTCGCGCTGTCAAAACTCAGTTCGTCAGGCTTCAGATCAACCTGCCCTGGATGTTTTCTAGTTAGGCCCTCCAGCTTCTGGCAACTCAACCCGCGGTCCAGCCTGGCCCCTTGTCAGCGTCAGATGCAGTTTTGCAAATAGGCTCCTGAAGAATTCGAGCACCAACCCGCGGTCCTCCCCTCTCAGCTGGCATGTGGGTCCAGTGCGCCTGTCCCCACCTGTCGATGTGAGCTAGCATAGGCCCGGTGTGAAAAGTTTGTCTGTGTCTGTTTAGTTTATTCAAATCTTTTCTGAATATTTAAAATTCAAATAAATTTCAGATTTGAATAAGTTTTTATTTGTAAATCCAAATTGAACAAGTAATATATGTTTGGATATCAGAAAAATGAGAGGATTTCAAATATTCCATCCAATTTGACTTTTGCACAAGTAAAATTCCAAGTTTAATTAAATTTACAACTAATGCCACTAGAATTTAAATAATTAATAACTTGTGTTTTATAATTCCAAATTAAGCAAATGATATGTCTAAAATGATCAACTCGACGAGACTGTTCTGTTTATGCTATCCATAACCTCAATTGCAGCATGCATCATATAAAAATATAGGGAACAGCAAGTGTTATGACAACAAATGTGATTCCAAAACCCCATTAAAATGATGTTACTTGTCTACCACACCTCACCATGCCATGCTACTTATTGCCATGCAACTTGTGCATCATTCATCATGGCATGATTGTTTGCTTGACGCATTTAATTCCAATGCTTGTGCTCTATATTCATGTTGGCCTTGTTTGTTTGGTTTTTCTCGGATAGACACTGAGCAGGGGTTGTATCAAGAGAACCAGGAGCACTACCTGATCCGTCCTCGCTTCAATCGAGATACTGTGCAAGCACTTCCACATGCTTGCATACATACAGTACCTATTGCCTCTATCTTACTCTTGCATCATTGAGTCGCGATTGCATTAAAATGAATCCCAAGTATGCATAGCCTTTACTTTTAAACCCCACCAAGCTTGTTCCTCCACCCCATGAGCCATTACTATAGGAGTTGTTTGAGCCATGCGAGTCGTAGAACAACATGTGTAGGGTATGTGAGAGTCTGTTGAACAATGAGGTACCTAAACAACTTAACCTGAGTAGTTTTGGGATAACTAAAGAAAGTGGCACCGGTGAGCAACATCTGCTGTTTGGTTTTTCCTGCTCACTTGTGTCCCGTAAGGCCCCGAGTACTTGATTCCTGTTCCTTGATTTATCGCGCTATCCACATCCGGGAGGTATATGGGACCCCCCTGGGCCAGAGCTTGATTCCGTCTTATTTCTTGGGGCCACAAACTAGTTTGAGGTTTCATTTACTATCCTGTACTTATGCCATGCTACTTTCTGCATTTAATTTGTGCGAGGAGCACACTGTACTGTTTAGGATCGGGACACGATTCCGCGGTGTCGACAAGCCCAGCCACACTTTCGGGTTCCCCGTCGTTCACAGCCGTATACCCAAACCTTGAGCCGTCTCGAGTCGGTGGCTTCGTTGGATCTACTTAAGTGGCCCCTGAAATATTTGAATCTTGTGATTGTTCATCGTGAAAGCCTCGTTGGGTTTTGATTTGGTTTTCCGAGGTTGATCGGCGTGTGTTGCTATTGGTGCACCCGGGTAAAACTTTCGAAAAAGCTGTGTCCGCGGATATGGACGACTTGGAGCACAGTTTCTTGATCATAGACAAGCATAACTAAAGTACCGCCTTAATCTGACTAAATAATTTGACTAGTAAATAGCGCAACACTCATGGAATGGTTAATAAAATTGCCAACGGATGGGGGGTTGTTCGTCCGCTTCCTTGTTGGTAAGCAGGGAGGAGGATGGATCGGATGAGATTACCATTATAACTGTTGTACTTAATTCACGGACATCCGTCTATCATTGGTTAGGCGGATGGTTAGCGTTTATCTGTAGAATTGCTAGGGTTTATCTTTTCGCTGCAATTGCGTCACCCCAGGTTGTGTCCCCTTTAGAGGCATTAAGACTTGCTGAGTACCCTTAGGGTCTCACACGATAAATTCTTGATTCAGATGAACAGGTACCTTCTCGTGACGGATCTTTGGGTGGAAGAAGCCAAGATGTGGGCAACGATCGCTCGGTGTAGAGATTCCGGAGGGATCCGTGAGACCTGTAGTTGGGATGTGCTTATTTCTATGGCATCTTATGCCGATTTGCTTCTTATCCGTACTCGGATCTTGTTTGCCGCTTCCGCATGATACTCTGATGTGTGTTGTATGAGGAAGTATCCTAAAATATAGATCTATCTAGGTCATTTGAATCTTGCCGTATGGCGTTGGTATATTTCCTTTCTTTCTAGATGGTATGGCTCTGATGTACTCTTGTATGGTGGCTTGCGTACATACCCACTTGTGTACGTAGTTGATCCCTTCACCTGCCGACTACGCCGTGCATGGTCCCGTTGAGAGGGTAGTGGTTGGGACGTCTGAAAGGACTACCAGTGAGTGGCTTTTGGGGCCCCACCGTACTATTTCAACCACTATCACTCATCCAGGCTTGTATCTAGGAGCGTAGTTCACCGAGGTAGTTACAAAGGACTGCGGCGATTGGTACACCTATAACATCAAGGATCACTGCAACGGTCTTCTCTTGCTTGCCGGCAACTATGTGGTTAACCCTGCGACGCGGCGATGGTATACTTTGCCGAGCTGCCCGTCGTTCCAACTTGCTAGGAGGGATGTGTGCTACGACGACGAGTATCTGGTATATGATCCCATGCTATCTCCATACTTTGAGGTGTTTAGCACTCCCACTTTGGACTCCTTGGAGGAGGCAGATCCCTCAATGGAGGAATCTGAATGGCCACCGTCCGTGTACAAGGTGTATGCTTTTTCATCAAAATCAGGTCGTTGGGAGGAGAAGGATTTTTTGCGGGGTGGGGATGCTGCAGGGACCGTCGGCGAGATGCAAAAACGTTACAGCGATTTCATATCCATCTATCTTCGAGGTGCACTTTATGTCAAATGTGGAGATGACTTTCTTATGAGGTAACATACTTACTAATGTTTAATGTCTACTTTTACCTTATGGTTTCTTTTTTTAAAATAATTAATTGGGACAATCATTCGATTTTGCAGACTATCATTGTCTAATAATACCTACAATGTGATTAAACCACCGATGGATCTTCAAGTGGAGGGCCGTCAAGAAGTTAGTATAGCAAGATCAGAAAAGGGTGTGTATTTTTTGGCATTATACAAGTATCGTCTTCGAGTTTGGGTCCTTAATGAATCGTCTGGACAAATGGAGTGGATGTTGACGCATGACAAAGACCTTAAACCCATGCTAGCATGTCACCGGTTCGACCATCGAGTCCATGCGCCCTGGAACTTAGAAGATATTAACTACAACTTGTTTCTTTCTTCCCGTTCTCCAGAAGAAAACAATAAACCAGCAACCGGAAAGATACTCGAGTGGAACTCTGATGATGATGGTGACGATGAAAAGGAAAACATGGCTAAACACTCTGACTCAAAAGACAACAAAAATTGTTACAGTTACGGGGACATCGAAATACTTGGGCTTCACCCATATAAGGAGTTTGTCTTCTTGAGTTCGTGTGCACAAACAGGACTGGCCTATCATTTGAACAGTTCGAAGACTGAAATCTTAGGAAATATATACCCAAAGGAATATGACAGTTTCAAAGAGTTCATAAATGAAGGGGAGGGGATTACATGTTTTCCATACACGCCATGTTGGATTGAAGAGTTCTAGATAGATTAGTAGTCTTTCTTGCATAGTAACCATGTATGAGAGTAATCTTTAATTTATATGTATCTACAAGGATCGGTTAATTCCTTGAGTGTTGCACTTTTTCTGGAGTTATACTACCATTATATATTTTAATCAATGCTCTTTACTATTCCCTCCATTCTAAAATTTAAGATGTTTTAGCCTCTTTTTAAACATATGTATCTTGACGCGTTTTAGTGCATAGATTCGTACAAAATGACTGAACCTACACATTAAAAGACATCTAGATACATCTGTTTTGGAACCTAGGGAGTACACTACTATGCTCTACCAACTTTAGTTCTTTTGAATCATGCACTCATGGAAATATCTACTCGACTAGATTCACTCGAGAACATATTTATTCTTATCTCTATAGATACGAAAGAAACATCCTGTAGTTAATATCAGAGTTCCACTTCAATAGATTCAGTCAAGAACTATGTACCGACTAACTCAAGAAATATGTAATCGACTACATTCACTCAAGAACCAATCTGGGATGAATTGTATGGAGAAGCAAAGCGTGTGTCTTCCTGTAGATAAGGCATGTTTATTCTTACCTCTCTGGATGAACTTCAAAGTAACATTACAAAGTTCTACAAAGACCGCAAGTAAGTCCACCAATTAAATTGTTCATGGATTATAGGATTATAAGTCAATGTCGAAGCTAGTCTCTCGTCGGTTGTTGTGTACTTGGACTCAACTCTCGGAGGCTAGTCTATAAGAACTAGCCAACATCTAGAGGACGGATGGCAGAAAACAGATTCAGATGGATTGGCACGCCTGCATGCCTCATGTGATCGTATCCATATCTGTTGGAAAGAAAGGTATTCAGTTGGACTTGGACGTGAGTGTTCCTTGTTCCGAGTTTGTGCGTCCGGTGACCATCAAGGTGGTACATGTCGTGGTGCTGGGTGTGTCTATGGTAGCACATGAAACAAGGAGAATCCCAAAATTTGTTAGACAACACTAATATCATGTTTGCCACAATAATTCCAATAATATAGTTCCTCTGGTCTACAGAGGAACCCGATAAACAGGGAATGTACCCAAGAACATACACCCTCCGAATCTATGATATGCGTCGCTGGACACTTATTATGGATCAGCGGGAGTATCATGTTGTCAGTTCAAGGTAAATTTCGGAAGGTAATCTTTCAAATCTTTGAGCACTGATCTCCACGTACTTCACTATTACGTTTCTCGTCCGCCCCTGCGTGGCGGCAGGAGGGAAACCCTACCGCCCACCAACAATCTCCGCTGATCCTCCCTCTTCCCTCCCCCGCCACCGCCAAGGGTGCGGCCGAGCAAAGCTTGGTCGTCGCCAATGGCGGGGGGAGGGGTGGGGGCTTCCTGGCCTCCTCGCTTGAGGGTTCGGCGGTACAGGACGCCTATGCCTTTCACCTGAACGTTTTGCGACTGAGCACCTCGGTGGCACGGATGACCAGTGCTGTTGGGGATATGCCGACCGGGGTATCCACGAAGGAAGTAAGTGACTGGCCCAGAGCAATGTCGAGTAGGCAAGTAATAATGGCGATTGGAAAGAAGGCCTCCAAGGAGACCGGTGACTGAACGATGAAGGACCAAGACGGTAGCTAGGCCCAATCAGATTAGGTCAAATTCCTGAGTCCCTTACTAATTCGGTTGAGATTCTGTAAAACCCTAGCGATGCACCCCTATATAAGACTCCCTAGGGTTACCGCCGTGGACACGAGCTATTAGCTACCCCTTCCAAGCGACTCGCCGCCCTAACGCCGAGATCGCCCACCTTGTATCCCATTTGCCATCAATACAAACAAGCAGGAAGTAGGTCCTTACCCTATGGGGGGGGGGGCGAACCTGGGTAAACCATGTGTCTCGCTCCCAATATCGATCCGCAGATGGATACTCGCTCTTGCCCTACTTAGAATCAATCGCTACCCTTGGTAGCGACCGACATGGCCATTCCCACGATAGTGGCGCCCACCGTGGGGCTTGGTGAGTCAAGCCTAAGATCTGCGGCGAGACCGTTCACTCCAACTCACCGATCCTTCGCCACCAGACGCATGATCGCCACCAGTGGATTTCTCCAGATCTTGCCGAGTAGCTACATGCCGGCCTCGCGACCAGTCACGCACGCTGTCGTGATACCAGTCGGCTCCATTGACCTCTTCGTCGGTGTCAGCGATGCCATCGACCCGGCGGATCCTGTCGCATTCGCCGCTAGCACCGGATCACCCCCGCGAGATCTAATCTCGGAGGAGCAGGTCCAGTCGATCTCCCTACTCACCTCCAAGTATGATTCGACCGAGGACGGCTCAGTCGAGATCAACGATAGCCTCTGCGACGACACCGACTCAGCGGCGCCCATGCCAGCTGCGGAGCTCGTCGTCCGTATGTCCAAAGCCAGCTCCATCACCAAGGTCCCCAATGCAGGGGACTACGAGAACGACAAGATCCTCCATCTCCTTGACTATGATTCAGGGTCGGAATCTCCATATGAGACCTACCCTGTCATCCACCACGCCATCTACATGGCAAACGACACCAAACTTACGGTGGATCCTTTCACCACGTGCTCCCTCCACCGCAACCACCGTTGAGATCAAGCGGCACCGCGTGGACCTAAAAAAGGCAATGGATAAAGAGAAGACCGAGCGCGAAAAATTCCGCCTCGAGCAGGAAACCGCACAACAACTCTCAGTCTACCACCGGAACCGAGTAACGCGGCAACTTAACCTTGCCTCGCAGGGGCGAGTCCTCAACTTCAATGACGATAACGACCCTGCACACACAGCCGACCACGAGGTCTGCAACAACGCACCACCAAGAAGCAGTCGCCCACCAGCTGAGTCGACTGCGCACGGTGATCCCACACCACCCAATCGCGCACCCCCTCTAGAGCAACCTCGGGTCATCATCGTGCCACGAGAATACAACACCAGTGGAATCCCCCTATACTCGACCCCTATGGACAACGTCATCACGAGTCAAGCCGCAGTTACAATCTAAACCCCATAGGTGACGGCGCGATCTAGATCAAGTACGCCCAAGCAGCCCTGCTTGCCAAAGCGGTCGAGCAGCAGAATGCGGGTAGAGATTCCCAAGGACGAGTTTACTCCTGATCTACCAACAGCAGAGCGACATCATCTAACCACCCATGCGAGCGGACAGTCGCCAATGTGGCCAACTGCCTGGCCCCAGAACCGCGACAACTGGCGGTGGCCAACCCTGTTGTCTCTACCAACGACCTGTGGCCCATGTACAACGCACTCACTGTTGGAGATATGCCCTAGAGGAAATAATAAATGTAGTTATTATTATATCTTTGTGTTTATGATAAATGTTTACATTCATGCTATAATAGTATTAACAAGTAAACATTGATACTTGTGTGATTTGTAAACTTAATTTGAAGTCCCTAGTATAGCCTCTATACTTCACTAGCTTGTTGGTTGATTAATGATTGTGGTTTCCCTATCATGAACATTGAGATGTTATCAACAACAAGATCATATCGTTAGGAGAATGATATGGTGGACATACTCCTATAGATAAGCGTAGCATAAAGATCAAGTCATTTCAATAGTTCAATTGCTATATGCTTTCTGATACATAGTAACCTAATTCCTTCAACCATGAGATCATGCATATCACCTTTACCGGATGGATGCTTTGATGACATCAAACACCACACCGTGAATCGGGTGGCTATAAAGGTGGCATTGAGTGTTGAAAGTATTGGTTGAAACACATGGATCAAGAGTGGATTTGTCCATCCATATGACGGATAGATATACTCTGGGCCCTCTCGGTGGAATGTCATCCAATTAGCTTGCAAGCATGTGACAGGCTCACAAGGGATCACATATCACGAACGAGAAAAGAGTACTTGTCGTAACGAGGTTGAACTAGGTATGCGAGATACCGACGATCATAACCTCGGATAAGTAAACTATCGTGAGACAAAGGGAAATTGGTATCGTATGTAAGTGGTTCATTCGATCGCAAAGTAATCGTAGAAATATGTGGGAGCCATATGAATTTCCAGATTCCTCTATTGGTTATTGTTCGGAGAAGTGTCTCGATCATGTCCGCATAATTCACGAACCGTAGGGAGACACACATAAGGATTCGACGTTGTTTGAGTAGTTATGGTATTATGAGAAAGAGACCGAATGTTGTTCGGAGTCTCGGATGGGATCCGGGATATCACGAGGAGATCCGGAATGGTCCGGAGAATAATATTCATATAAGGAAAGTCCTGCTTTGAGTTCGGGAATGATTCCGTGTTTTCATCGAATGTTCTAGAAGGTTCGGAATGTCCGGACTCGGGGGAGGGTACATGAATGTGTCATTACATATTGGAATGATTGCATCATGTAGTAAGTGTTCTCTGTTCCAAATGAAGGATTAAATTGAATCCTAAACTGAAAAGTCAAATAGCAAGTTTGAAAAGTCAAACGGCTAAACAGAAAGAGAGGGAAAGAGGAAAGAGGGGCAAACCGAGTTGGAGGAATCCTCCTCCAACCGGGCCTCCACCAAGCCGAGTTGGGAGGGACTCCTCCTCCCTGGCCACCGCCCTCCACCTATAAAAGGAGGGGCAGGGCTCCCTCCTCTAGACACAAGTTCCTATCCTCTAATCTAAACCCTAGCCAAAGCCTCCGGTTTAGAGCCGTTTTGGTTTAGAGCTTCTAATTGCCCTAGCCTTCGGTTTAGAGCCTTCTAATTGGTGTGTCTAAACCCTAGACCACTAATAGCTCTCTCATACTCCACCATACTCGCTCCGGCTTAAGGCGAAGCCCTGCGGGATCTCCCCTCTACTTCCGGTACCACGCCGTTGTGCTGCCGGAATCGCGAGGAGAGTGCTACAACCTCCGCTGCCTGCTGGAACAAGGGAGAGGAAGGTCTTCGTCGAGTACCGAACGTGTGACCGACTGCGGAAGCGCTGCCGGAACGCAGCGCCGGAAGGATCGTCTACGCGATCTTGAGATCGGGAAGAGTACGACTACATCACCCACGAGAATCCGCTCTCGTTAAACACTTTGGAATCTTCGAGGGTAAGTTATTCCATCGACTCGTTGCTACAATCTAGTAGATAGATCTTGGCTTGTTTGTTTGTATGCGATAGAAAATTTTTGTTTTCCATGCTACAAAACCCTACAAAGGGTATCGAGCCGTGTCTATATGTAGATCTGCATGAGTAGAACACAATGGTCATTGTGGGCGTTGATGCTTTTATTGTCGATTGCTTCTTGTGTACTTTGCATCTTGCGGTATGTTGGGATGAAGCCCGGCTAACCTTACATGACATCGTTCATGAGACTTGCTCCACGCTTGACATGCAACTTGTATTGCATAAGTGGCTTTGCGGGTGCCTGTTTCTCCTAGCATAGTTAAGATCCAATTTACAACGGGTGATCAACAATGCTAGTATCAATGTTGTGGTTCTTGTTCGTAAGTTAGAATGACACTTATTGAAAGCCCCAAACCACGTAAAATATGCAAAGAAAGTAGAGGCGTCTAACTTTGTTTTGCAGGGGTGTGCAGTGATGTGATATGGCCATGATTGTGATTATATTTGATGTATGCAATGTTCCTTATTATAAGTTGGCAACCGGCAGGAGCCATATGGTTGTCTTTAATTTATGTTAAGACCCGCGTGTCTATTCAAAGTAGTTGTAATAGTTGAAGCCGGTGGACGACAACCATGGAGAAGCGTCATTGACCTTGATGCAATGCCGGTGATGATGGAGATCATGTTCGTGCTTGAAGATGGAGATCGGAAGCACAAAGAAGAAAGGCCATATCATATCACATATTATTGAATTGCATGTGATGTTAATCCTTTATGCATCTTGTATTGCTTAGTAGACGACGGTAGCATTATAAGATGATCCCTCATGCACATGAATTTCAAATCATAAAGTGTTCACCCTTAGTTAGCACCGTTGTTAAAGCTTGTTGTTTCGAAGCACCACGTGATGATCGGGTGTGTTAGATTCTGCAAGTGTATACAACGTGAGCATGCCAGATTTGCTCATGCAGAAACTAAGGTTTGATCTTGACGAGCCTAGCATGTACAGACATGGTCTCGGAACACGGATCACTGAAAGGTAAAGCATGAATCATATAGTAGATATGATGAACATGATGATTGTTCGCCATTGAAACTATATCAACTCTCGTGATGATCGGTGTTGATGTAGTGGATTTGGTTCGTGTGATCACTAAAACAATGTGAGGAATGTTGTTTTGAGTGGGAGTTCACCTAGTTTAATTTCATCATTAATTTGAACTCAATTTGTCATAAACTTAGTCTAAACTATTGCAAATATGTTGTAGATCAATGGCAGCCCCTACCATCAATTTTAATGCGTTCCTAGAGAAAGAAAAGTTGAAAAACAATGGAAGCAACTTTGCAGATTGGTTCCGCAATTTGAGGATTGTCCTCACAGCTGGTAATTTGACCTATGTGCTGGATGCACCGCTGGGTGACCCACCTGCAGCTGATGTTGCCGATGAAGTAAAGAATGTTTACCTCGCTCGGAAGAATCAGTACTCCATAGTTCAGTGTGCTATCTTGTATGGTTTGGAATCGGAGCTTCAGAAAAGGTTTGAGAATTCAGACCCATATGATATTGTCGAGGATCTCAAATTGATTTTTGAGACTCATGCGGCAATTGAAAGCTATGAGGCTTCTGAAAAGTTCTTTAACTGCAAGATGGAAGAGGGCAGCTCCGTCAGTGAGCATGTGCTTAAGATGTCCGGGCACGCAAACAAACTTCAAAGCTTGGGTATAGTGATTCCTAATGCTTTGGGGATTTACCGTGTCCTCCAATCACTACCACCAAGTTACAAGAACTTTGTGATGAACTACAACATGCAGAACATGAACAAGACGTTGCCAGAACTCTTTGCCATGTTGAAATCTGCAGAAGTGGAGATCAAGAAAGAGCACCAAGTGTTGTTGGTCAATAAGACCACCAAATTCAAGAAAGGCAAGTCTAAGGAAAAGGGACACTTCAATAAGGGTGGTAAGAAAGTTACCACGCCGGCGAAGAAGACCAAGGCTGGACCCAAGCCTGATACTGAGTGCTTTTACTGCAAGGAAGAAGGTCACTGGAAGCGGAATTGCCCAAAATACTTGGCGGATCTGAAGAACGGCAACATCAAGAAGAAAGGTATATCTGATATACATGTTATTTATGTGTATCTCACTAGTACTCGTAGTAGTGCCTGGGCATTTGATACTGGTTCGGTTGCTCATATTTGTAACTCGAAACAGGTGCTGCAGAATAAACGGAAGCTAGCGAAGAACGAGGTGACAATGCACGTGGGAAACGGATCAAAGGTTGATGTGATCGCGGTCGGCACGCTACCCCTTCATCTACCATCGGGATTAGTTTTATACTTAAATAATTGTTATTTAGTGCCTGTGTTGAGCATGAACATTATATCGGGATCTTGTTTATTGCGAGACGGTTACTTGTTTAAGTCAGAGAATAATGGTTGTTCGATTTATATGAGTAATATGTTTTATGCACATGCACCTTTGATAGATGGTCTATTCTTATTGAATCTCGATAGTGGAAATACACATATCAACAACATTGAGGCTAAACGTTTGAAATCAAGCGATAATTCGACCTATATGTGGCAATCGCTGTCTTGGTCACATTGGAGTGAAGCGTATGAAGAAACTCCATTCCGATGGACTTCTTGAATCACTTGATTTTGAATCACTTGAAAGATGCGAAGCATGTCTGATGGGAAAAATGACTAAGACTCCATTTTCTGGTATGATGGAGCGAGCTACGGACTTATTGGAAATCATACATACCGATGTGTGTGGTCCAATGAGTGTAGCATCGCGCGGTGGTTATCGTTATGTTCTTACCTTCACGTATGACTTGAGTAGATATGGGTATATCTATTTCAGGAAACATAAATCCGAAACTTTCGAGAATTTTAAGGAGTTTCAAAGTGAGGTAGAGAATCAACGTAACAAGAAGATTAAATTTCTACGTTCTGATCGTGGAGATGAATATCTAAGTTACGAGTTTGGCGAGCATTTGAAGAAATGCGGAATACTTTCACAGTTGACACCGCCGGGAACACCACAACGTAATGGTGTGTCCGAACGTCGTAATCGAACTCTCTTAGATATGGTTCGTTCTATGATGTCACTTACAGATTTACCGCTATCATTTTGGGGTTATGCATTAGAAACAGCCGCATTCACTTTAAATAGGGCACCGTCTAAATCCGTTGAAACGACACCGTATGAATTATGGTTTGGGAAGAAACCTAGATTGTCGTTCCTTAAAGTTTGGGGATGCGAAGCCTATGTAAAGAAGTTACAGCCGGACAAGCTTGAACCCAAAGCGGAAAAATGCGTCTTCATAGGATACCCAAAAGAAACTATTGGGTATACCTTCTATCATAGATCTGAAGGCAAAATCTTCGTTGCCAAGAATGGATCCTTTATAGAGAAGGAATTTCTCTCGAAAGAAGTGACTGGAAGGAAAGTAGAACTCGACGAGGTTGTCGAACCTCCTCTCGAAATTGCGAGTAGCGCAGCACCAGAAGAAGTTCCTGTGGTGCCTGCACCAATAAGAGAGGAAGCTAATGATGATGATCATGAAACTTCGGTTGAAGTTGCTACAGAGCCTCGGAGGTCAACGAGAACTCGTACCACTCCAGATTGGTATGATCCCGTTATGAGTGTCATGTTGGTGGACAACACCGATGACCCCGAGACATATGAGGAAGCGATGATGAGCCCAGATTCCAATAAATGGCAAGAAGCCATGAAATCCGAGATTGGATCCATGTACGAAAACCAAGTATGGACTTTGGTGGACTTACCGGATGGCCGAAAGGCTGTCGAGAACAAATGTATTTTTAAGAAGAAAACAGATGCTGATGGTAATGTTACTGTCTATAAAGCTCGACTTGTCGCAAAAGGGTTTCGACAAATTCAAGGAGTTGACTACGATGAGACTTTCTCACCGATAGCGAAGCTAAAGTCTGTGAGGATTATGTTAGCAATCGCTGCATATTATGATTATGAGATATGGCAGATGGATGTCAAAACAACATTCCTCAATGGAGATATTGATGAAGAGTTGTATATGATGCAACCCAAAGGTTTTGTCGATCCTAAATATGCTAACAAGGTATGCAAACTTCAACGATCCATCTATGGATTGAAGCAAGCATCCCAAAGTTGGAATCAACGTTTTGATAAGGTGATCAAAAGTTTTGGTTTTATACAAACTTATGGAGAAGCTTGTATTTACAAGAAAGTGAGTGGGAGCTCTGTAGCATTCTTAATACTATATGTGGATGACATATTGTTGATTGGGAATGATGTAGACCTTCTTAATAGTGTCAAGGAATATTTGAATAATAGTTTTTCAATGAAGGATCTTGGCGAAGCAGCTTACATATTAGGCATAAAGATTTATAGAGATAGATCGAAACGCCAAATATCATTGTCACAGAGTACATATTTGGACAAAGTTCTAAAGAGGTTTGGAATGGAAGAAAGCAAGAAAGGGTTCTTGCCCATGTTGCTCAATACGACCTTGAGTAAAACTCAAAGTCCGACATCCAGTAAGATAGAGAAAGGATGAGTAAGACTCCCTATGCCTCACCATAGGATCTCTAATGTATGCCATGCTATGTACTAGACCCAACATTGCATATGTCGTTAGTTTAACTAGCAGATATCAAAGTGATCCAGAGTGGATCATTGGACGTGATCAAAAACATCCTTAAGTACTTGAGAAGAACTAAGGATATGGTTCTTTCTTATGGAGGTGATGAACATCTCGTTGTTAGCTGTTACACCGATGCTAGTTGGAACACCGATCCGATGATTCTAAATCACAACTGATAATCGTATTTATTTTGAATGGTGCAGCAGTTAGCTGGAGGAGTGCAAAGAAAAGCGTTGTGGCGAGATCTTCAACTGAATCGGAATACATGGCTGCTTCGGAGGCTTCACAAGAAGCGATATGGATGAAAGAGTTCATTACAGAGCTGGGTGTGGTTCCTAGTGCTACCGGACCCAATGTCTATCTCATTGTGATAACATGGGCGCCATAGCCAATGCGCAAGAAGCAAGGTCACACAAGAAGCTGAAGCACATCAAGCTGCGTTTTCACGCTATTCGAGAACATATCCAGGATGGGGATATAAAGATTTGCAAAGTACACACAGATCTGAATGTGGCGGATCCATTGACTAAACCTCTCCCGAGGGCAAAACATGACCAACACCAAACTGCCATGGGTGTTCGGTATATTACCATGTAATCTAGATTAGATGACTCTAGTGCAAGTGAGAGACTGTTGGAGATATGCCCTAGAGGCAATAATAAATGTAGTTATTATTATATCTTTGTGTTTATGATAAATGTTTACATTCATGCTATAATAGTATTAACAAGGAAACATTGATACTTGTGTGATTTGTAAACTTAATTTGAAGTCCCTAGTATAGCCTCTATACTTCACTAGCTTGTTGGTTGATTAATGATTGTGGTTTACCTATCATGAACATTGAGATGTTATCAACAACAAGATCATATCGTTAGGAGAATGATATGGTGGACATACTCCTATAGATAAGCGTAGCATAAAGATTAAGTCATTTCAATAGTTCAATTGCTATATGCTTTCTGATACATAGTAACCTAATTCCTTCGACCATGAGATCATGCATATCACCTTTACCGGATGGATGCTTTGATGACATCAAACACCACACCGTAACTGGGTGGCTATAAAGGTGGCATTGAGTGTTTAGAAAGTATTGGTTGAAACACATGGATCAAGAGTGGGATTTGTCCATCCATATGAAGGATAGATATACTCTGGGCCCTCTCGGTGGAATGTCATCCAATTAGCTTGCAAGCATGTGACAGGATCACAAGGGATCACATATCACGGGAACGAGAAAAGAGTACTTGTCAGTAACGAGGTTGAACTAGGTATGCAGAGATACCGACGATCATAACCTCGGATAAGTAAACTATCGTGAGACAAAGGGAAATTGGTATGCATGTAAGTGGTTCATTCGATCGCAAAGTAATCGTAGAAATATGTGGGAGCCATATGAATTTCCAGATTCCTCTATTGGTTATTGTTCGGAGAAGTGTCTCGATCATGTCCGCATAATTCACGAACTGTAGGGAGACACACTTAAGGATTCGACGTTGTTTGAGTAGTTATGGTATTATGAGAAATAGACCGAATGTTGTTCGGAGTCTCGGATGGTATCCGGGATATCACGAGGTGATCCGGAATGGTCCGGAGAATAAGATTCATATAAGGAAAGTCCCGTTTCGGAGTTCGGGGATGATTCTGGTGTTTTCATCGGGAATGTTCTAGAAGGTTCCGGAATGTCCGACACTCGGGGGGGGGGGGGGACATGAATGTGTCATTACATATTGGAATGATTGCATCATGTAATAAGTGTTCTCTCTGTTCCAAATGAAGGATTAAATTGAATCCTAAACTGAAAAGTCAAATAGCAAGTTTGAAAAGTCAAACGGCTAAAACAGGAAAGAGAGGGAAAGAGGAAAGAGGGGCAAACCGAGTTGGGAGGGAATCCTCCTCCAACCGGCGCCTCCACCAAGCCGAGTTGGGAGGGACTCCTCCTCCCTTGGCCGGCCGCCCCTCCACCTATAAAAGGAGGGCAGGGCCCCTCCTAGACACACAAGTTCCTATCCTCTAATATAAACCCTAGCCAAAGCCTCCGTTTAGAGCCGTTTTGGTTTAGAGCTTCTAATTGCCCTAGCCTTCGGTTTAGAGCCTTCTAATTGGTGTGTCTAAACCCTAGACCACTAATAGCTCTCTCATACTCCACCATACCGCTCGGATTAAGGCGAAGCTCGCGGATCTCCTCTACTCCGGTACCACGCCAGTTGCCTCTAGGAATCGCGAGAGTGCTACAAACTCCGCCGCTTGGAACAAGGAGAGGAAGGTCTTCGTCACCGAACGCAGCGATCATGAAGCGCCGAACGCAGGAGCATGGCCGGAAGGATCGTCTACGCGATCTTGAGATCGAGAAGAGTACAACTACATCACCCACAAGAATCCGCTCTCGTTAAACACTTTGGAATCTTCGAGGGTAAGTTATTCCATCGACTCGTTGCTACAATCTAGTAGATAGATCTTGGCTTGTTTGTTTGTATGCGATAGAAATTTTTTGTTTTCCATGCTATGAAACCCTACACTCACGGCCAACGGCCAACCCATCGACCTGCAGGGCCACATCATTAACACACAAGCATGGAGAGCCTGCCAACCATACGATCTCTGCCATACGCTCTCTAGTCGCGGCGGCCTTAGCTGAGTCGGCCCTCCATGCTTTGGACCAATGGTCCGGGGAAAAATCTACCCTCCAAATTTCAGAGGTCCAAAGGACATGGAGAAGTACGACCCTACACTCGATCCCAAAGTATGGATCGACACATACCTCATGGCAATGGAGATCGCCGGCCACAACGAGCTGCTGGCCACTCGCTACTTTCCCTTGATGATGGAGTGTGCGGCCCGCCAGTGGATCAACACCCTACCGGAGAATAGCATCGACTCCTGGGAAGAGATGCGTGCGGCCTTCATCAAACTTCGAAGGATCCTCCTCACGCACCACAACAATAGAAAACCTGGAGCGGTGCGTCCAGGGATCCAGCGAGTCGACCCGCCACTGGGTCTAGTGCTAGCAAGAGTTGTGGATCAACGCTGCAGGCATCCACCCGGATACAACCATCCACTTGTAACACCCTCAGAATCGAACCGATGCAAGTTTTAGCGAAACCCGCCAAACCCGCATAGAAACGATTCAAAGGTGCCCACCAGGCACTTTCGTGCGGGTGGAAAACGAAGTAATAACATTACACAACAGTCCTCGATGGGACCCACAGAACAGATATATATACAACACGACTCCATGAGTCAAGAATACAGATATACAGAACAAAGATCCAAATCACCTTGAAAACGATACCGCGTCCAGCTACGGACAAGATGCAAATGGGGCTAAGAGCCCTGAAGAATAACCAATGGCGTCCATAACCCTGCCCAGGCCAAGCCGGAAGGGTAACCCTGCTAACAACGTCGATCTCAAAACCTGCTTAAACGAAAGGGGTGCCGACAAAGGGCAAAGGAAAAAGAAGGAGCGTCAAGATCGAGGCCGTACACGAGACTAGAATTGGCGGTCGCCACATAGGTATGGTGATCGAAGCGCAGCAGATGCACCAAGCAACCTATAGAGACTCGATACAACGGCGGCTATCGAGAGGGTAAGAAAGACCTATCCGAACCAACTCGATACTACACCAAACAAACCCATCCTGGTATTTCCCCCTCGAGACCAATCGAGGAAGTCCACCGAGGAACTCACACAGTTGGCAGTTTTATTTATTCAGTTATCGTGGCAGCAATTACTAGTCAAGTATAGGTAGTAATCCTGATAAAATAGGCAGTGAGCACTTTTAGTTAACCATTCCGTTGTAGTTGCAACACTTACTAGTCAGATACAATTAGCATGAGATAACCCAAAACCCAGAAGTTGTTGGTACTTTTATTTAGCCATTCCGTTGCAGTTGAAGCTGATTACTAGTCATATCGGATGCAAGTCAAATTATAACAGTAAAGTTTAGTTATAGTTGTCTATGATCAAGCACTGTGCTCCAAGTCGTCCATAACCGCGGACACAGCTTCTCGAAAAGATTAAACCCTGCAGGGGTGCACCAAAGTATCCACAAGCACTTCGACCCTTTTTGCCAGATCAGTTAACATACACCCATCGGTATGTCGGCGGGGCCTAAGTCACGACGTTTCCAGACCCAAAGCAAGCACGGGGGGCCACCCCACTAAGTACACCCGCAACAAAGTCGGCCGGTCTCCGAGACGGACTCAGGGTTTGGGTAGACGGCTGTGAACGACTGGGAACCCGAAAACTCGGGGTGTCGACACCGCGGAATCGTGTCCCGATCCTAAACAGTACAGTGCGCTATCCATCGCACAATCGTAAATAAAGAAGTAAAACATGGCATAAGTACATGATAGTAATAAAACCCCAAGATAGTTTGTGGCCCCCAGTACAATACTTTGAAATTAGGTACTAATTAATGGGGGGCCCATATCTCCCCACCTGTGGTTAGCGCGCTCGATCTCGGAACAGGTGTCAAGAACTCGGGGTCCTACGGGACACAAGTGGGCGGTCGGAAAACCAAATATTATCTATCATCCACCGGTGCCTCTGCTTACCTACTTCCATTTTAGTTATTAAAAAATAATTAAAGTGAAAGATAATTAAAGCCATGATCATCTCCAACATCGAACATGCGGCAATACTCCAACAACTGTGGTACTTGACGACACGCAACAGCACTTGAGCAAGCGACTACGACGCGCAAGTCCAACTATCTACCAAACAACGGGTAATAGGGTGTGTCCAAGGCAATATAAGGCTGCAAGGGATATCACGGGTACGAAAACTAGAGCATCGCAACACAGATAGCAATATATCAACATGAGGGAATAAATACTATAAAGTAAGATAGGTAGAAAGGGGGAGATGCTCGCCTGAAAACATTGCCGAAGGTTCAACCGAAGATCGGGGCGAAGCTCACATCAACTCAACGGCCTTATCCGCGAAGAAGCAAAACACTATAAGAAACATCGGATGCACTATTTAATACTACGACAGAAGATCGGCATGATGCATGTATGATGTATGACATGGAAAAGGTGCGATGCAATTAGGTCATATTAAGTGGAACCGGGGTCCCGACAATTAATTAAACGGTTCAAGTTATTTAGGTACCCCGCAATTTAAATGTTGGATTAACATGGCAAAATATAATACCGGTTCGATGCACAGATTTAAATGAGGCCAATATGAGACTAGATTTGCCCGCACATGGGCCCCATATTTAATTATATGGTGAATCGGCATAATGCCCCAACCCACACAAATATGCATGCGAGATGAATGATTAATATGCAACAAGTTTTATATTACATTTATAAAAATAGGGTTCGAGAAAGGGGTCACACATTAGGGTTCGGCGATCTTGGGGTTCCGGGGTTCGGGGTTCGGGGTTCGGTCTCAGGGTCCGGATCTGGGGTTCGGTCTCGGCGGGATCGTTCTCGGATAACTGAGGTAGATCTTGTCGCTTCCGGGAAGCAGGACTTGGGTCGGTGTCGGGGCGCATCAGATTCTTCCGGGTCGGTGCCGATCTTGTCGTCGCCGTGGTCTTCGGGTGTAACACCCTCAGAATCGGCCCTATGCAAGTTTTAGCAAAATTCGCCAAACCCGCATAGAGACGATTCGAAGGTGCCCACCAGGCACTTTCGTGCGGGTGGAAAAACAAAGTAATAACATTACACAACAGTCCTCGATGGGACCCACGTAATGTATATACAACAATGACTCAAAGAGTCAAGAATACGATATAATATACAAAGATCCAAATCACCTTGAAAACGATAGAGCGTCGCCACGGACAAGATGCAAATGGGGCTAAGAGCCCCAAGAATAACCAATGGCGCCCATAACCCTGCCCAGCAAGCCGGAAGGGTAACCCCGCTAACGCCGATCTCAAAACCTGCTTAAACAAAAGGGGTGCCGACAAAGGCAAAGGAAAAGAAGGAGCGCCAAGATCGAGGCGATTACGGCATGAGGCTAGAATTCGGTCCTCGCCACATAGGTATGGTGGACGAGCGGCAACAAGCACTAAACAACCTATAGAGACTCGATACAACTGGCGGCTATCAGAGAGGGGTGAGAATGACCTATCCGGATCCAACCTGAAGCTATCACCAAACAAACCCATCCTGACGTTTCCCCCTCGAGACCAAACGAGGAAGTCAACCGAGGAACCCACACAGTTGGCAGTTTTAATTATTCAGTTATAGTTGTGGCACTTTGCTAGTCAGGTTTAGGTAATCGTCCTGATAAAGTAAGCAGTGGCAGTTTTAGTTAATCATTCCGTTATAGTGGCAACACTTACTAGTCAGATACAATTATCATGAGATAACCCCAAAACCCAGCAGTAGTTGGTACTTTTATTCAGCCATTCCGTTGTAGTTGCAATAATTACTAGTCAGATACAATTGTCGCAAGCGACAACCAAACAAGCAATTGTGGGCAGTATTAATTAGCCATTCCATTATAGTGAAGCTGATTACTAGTCATTATAAGTCAAATTTATAACAGTAAACTTTAGTTATGCTTGTCTATGATCAGACACTGTGCTCCAAGTCGTCCATAACCGCGGACACGGCTTCTCGAAAAGATTTAACCCTGCAGGGGTGCACCAAAGTATCCACAGCACTTGACCCTTTTGCCGATCGCTTAACATACACCCATCGGTATGTCGGGCCTAAGTCACGACGCTCCTGCACCCAAAGCAAGCACGGGGGGCCACTCCACTAAGTACACCCGCAACGAAGTCGGCCGGTCTCCGAGACGGACTCAGGGTTTGCGACAGTGGCTGTGAACGACAGCAAGTCCCCAATCGGGGACTGTCGACACCGCGAAAACATTCCGCTTCCAAAACAAGACAAAGCTATCCGTCGACAATCGTAAATAGCAAAGAAGCATGGCATAAGTACAGATAGTAATAAAGCCCCAAACTACTTGTGGCCCCAAGACAATACTTTGAAATCAGGTAATTATCAATGGGGGCCCATATCTCCCACCGTGGTTAGCGCTCGATCTCGGAATGTGTCAAGAACTCGGGTCCCACGGGACACAAGTGGGCTCGGAAACCAAAACTTACCTATCACCCACCGATGCCTCCGCTTAATTCAATTTTAGTTGTTAAGCAGTAAAGTGAACAATAAGTAAACCATGATCATCTCCAACGCCAACATGCGGCAATTCTCCAACAAGGGTGGTACTAGACAAGCAAAACAGTTGAAGCGACTACGACACGCCGGGTCCAGCTATCTACCAAACAACAGTATTAGGATGTGACCAAGGCTGTATATGGCTGCGAGGATACACGGATACGAAATCTAGAGCATCGCAACACAGATAGCAAAGATCAACAGGAGGGAAGTAAATACTATAAAAGTAAGATAGGTAGAAAGGGGGAGATGCTCGCCTGAAACATTGTCGAAGGGTTCAACCGAAGATCGGGGCGAAGCTCACATCAACTCAACGGCCTTATCCGCGAAGAAGCAAAACACTAGAAGAAACACCGGATGCAATATTTAATACACGCAGAAGATCGCATGATGCATGCATGATGGATGGCATGGCAAGGTGCGATTAAGTCATATTAAGCGGAACCGGGGTCCCGACAGTTAATTAAATGGTTCAGTTATTTAGATCCCCGCATATTAAATGTTGTTTTAACAAGGCAAGATAAGATTCCGGTTCGCTACACATGTTTAAATGAGGCCAATATGAGACTAGATTTGCCCGCATATGGGCCCCATGTTTAATTATTAGGTGAATCGGCATAAGGCCCCCAAACCGATGAGATGCATGAGAGATTGACAATTCAATATGTAATCAAGTTGTTATTACATTATAAAATAGGGTTCTCGGATAAGAGGTTCACACTTGAGGGGTCTCGACGATCTTGGGGTTCCGGTTCGGGTCGACAGGTCCGTGGTCCGTCTCGGGTCCGTGGTTCGGCGAGGTCGCCCGCGGATCGTTCTCTCGTTCTCGGTACGGGGTAGTTCTTGGCGTTCCGGGAACCGGACTTGGTTCAGTGTCGGGGTTCATCGGATCTTCCGGGTCGGTGCCGTTTGTCCGCTACAGATCTTGTCGGGTCCCACGGTCGATCTTGCTGCTACGAGGATCTTGTCGGGACCGTACCGGCCTGGTCTTGGCGCATCCGGGTCTTGTCGGGCCCGCGCCATCGAGGCGGTCTTGGCGAGGGACGAAGCACTTGACGCTCGCATCGGTGTTCTTACGCTCGTGTTCTCGCATCGATCCGGAAAGGAGTACTTGTCGCCGTGGTCTCGGTATCTTGGTCCGACTCGAAGGAGAACTAGGCATCGGATGGTCCTTGTTCGGGATAGGACCGGGCGGTGTCGATCTTGTCGTTCGGTCGGCTGGCCCGCGGGTTCGACGGTGGTTGGCGTTCCTTGAGCTTGGTCGGCCCGACTGCTTGGCGGCGGGCGACGAGGTGGCTGGGGTGGAAGGGCACGAGGAGGAAACCGGGCGTCAACGGGTTCGCGCTGGAAGGAGCTGCGAAGGGAGGCACAGCGCAGGTCGGGCGACGGGAGGAGCCGGTCGGCTGGCGCCACGCTGAGGTGCGCCGGACGCGGTCCAGCGGGCGCCGCTGGGGAGAGACGCCAGCTGGCGGGGCAGGGCTCGGCGAAGCTGGCGGCGGCGCCGCTGCGGGCAGGGCCAGGCTCGGGCGACGAGAGGCGGTGCAGCGGCGGGCACGGGCGCGGAGGCGGGACCACGCGAGGAGACGGCTTGGGAGCCGCCGGGCGAGGTTGGGCGAGGCTGCCGGGCGCGGGTCGGCGCGAAGGTGGGCGCGGCTGGCCGGGAGGACGCTGGAGGTCGGGAGGCGGCGCCGGGAGGAGCGCCGCGGGCGGACGGTGAGGCGTGGGCAGGCGAGCTGACGGGCGGCTGCAGAGAGAGCGGAGAGGAGAGAGGTTGGGACGGAGGTTCTGGGAGGGGCCGGGCCAGTCGACCGCGATGGGGTGGGGAGTCGCTGAGGGAGAGGAAGGCGGCCGGGTGGGCTGTGAGCAGGAGGCCGGTGAGGCACGCGGGAGGAGGGGGAGAGAGTTTGGGGAAGAGGAGCAGGCGTGGTGGGGGGCCGGGTGGGGGTCAGGCGTGGGACAGGGAGAGGTTGGGTAGCGCGGCCGCGTCGCGTGTCGCTGGGCCTTGAGGGCTGGCTCAAGGCGTGTGCAGGCGTGGGTGGTGGAGGGTCCCAGCATGGTCCGGGTGGGAGTGAGGTGAGAGGGAGAGGAGAGAGAGGGGGAGGGCTGGGGTTAGGCCAAGTGGCAGGTTGTGAGTGGGTGAGGGGTGAGGGAAGGTGAGGTGGCGCGTCGCTATAGGGCGGGGTGATGTGGCCAGGTAGGGTGGGTAGATTTCTGGGTAGATATAGGATTAGATGGGGCAGGTGGGTGGACCGATTTAGAAAAACTGGGGCGGTCGTTCGGGTCGTTCTGGCCCGTTCGACTGCCCCAACTAAAAATAAAATAAAACTTTATTTATTTAATTGGACCGTTTGCAAACCGCTCGCGGCCAAAACAAAATAATCCGGCGAACCGGGGTTTTGCGTTTGAATAAGGATGGGGCGTTTGGAAAACAAATCGGGGTTTGCAAACATAGTTTTAGCAAACAATGCATGATGATGACGATGCAATGCACAAATTCAACGCGATTTTCTAGTAGTGGTTTTGCGGGATGCCACAATTCGACACCACTAACAAGGGATCTCGCCCTCGAGATCCGCCTCATGGTACCGGAAGGAAGGTCGGCGATCTGCGTCTTCTCGCTTCGTGTAGAGCCTCGCGACACCACTAACAAGAGGTCGTCATCCCTGATCGTCGAGAGAACACTCCGGATAAACAACGAACGAGGTTAAAGGTAAGGCCACCTCTAACTTCCATGGAAGGAGTGAAATTGCATCGATCCACCATTCAATATACCGAGCAAATGATAAGAGTAGTGGTATGGTCGCGACTCCATCCCGCACTCAAAGCATTACTCTGTATACGAATAGACAGATTATGCAACCAACCCTCAGATTCAGACTGAAGATCTCGACAAGCGAGGTTCGGATCAAAGGAGTGATGCAGACTCTGCATCAGATCTGGCGTAGAAGATGTCGTCGCGTCGGAAAACACCGGAAGGCACATACAAGGAACAAAGAATGGTACCACAGACGAAGGATTCCTCGGATGGCATGAAGACCGGATGTAGCAACACCGTTATTAAAGGAGGAAGCGAAATCCTGAAGGTACGACGGAAACCCAACCACGAGAATTCCTGGACTCGAAGAAAGAGACGAGAGCAGATTCAAAACACGTAGGGGTAAGAGGGGAACAGCAGAGGTAGGGAGTAAAATCAGACCTAATTAGAACTATCCAACCGTTTTTCGAAAATAGTTTTGACACTCTACTTCGGCCGTTAGCTAGGTTATCCTACAGGCTGGACTTGTGGGGTATCGCAATCGCCGAGCTCGATACCACTCAGAACACCTCAGATCGCCCTATGCAAGTTTTAGCAAAATTCGCCAAACCCGCAGAGACGATTCAAGGTGCTCACCAGCACTTTCGTATGGGTGGAAAACAAAGTAATAACATTACACAACAGTCCTCGATGGGACCCATGTAAGCAGATATATAACAATGACTCAAAGAGTCAAGAATACATATAATATACAAAGATCCAAATCACCTTGAAAACGAGAGCGTCCAGCTACGGACAAGATGCAAATGGGGCTAAGAGCCCCAAGAATAACCAATGGCGCCCATAACCGCCTGCCAAGCCGGAAGGGTAACCCCGCTAACGACGCCGATCTCAAAACCTGCTTAAACAAAAGGTGCCGACAAAGGGCAAAGGAAAAGAAGGAGCCAAGATCGAGGCCAAGACACGGCGAGGCTAGAATTAAGCGGTCCTCGCCTACATAGGTATGGTGGATCGAGCGGCAACAAGCACTAAACAACCTATAGAGACTCGATACAACCAAGGCTATCGAGAGGGGTGAGAATGACCTATCCGGATCCAACTCAAGCTATCACCAAACAAACCCATCCTCGACGCTTTCTCGAGACCAAACGAGGAAGTCAACCGAGGAACCCACACGCTTGGCGCTTTAATTATTCAGTTATAGTTGTGGCACTTTGCTAGTCAGGTTTAGGTAATCGTCCTGATAAAGTAAGCAGTGGCAGTTTTAGTTAATCATTACGTCATAGTGGCAACACTTACTAGTCAGATACAATTATCATGAGATAACCCCAACACCAAGCAGTAGAGTTGGTACTTTTATTCAGCCATTCCGTTGTAGTTGCAATAATTACTAGTCAGATACAATTGTCGCAAGCGACAACCAAACAAGCAATTGTGGGCAGTATTAATTAGCCATTCCATTATAGTGAAGCTGATTACTAGTCATTATAAGTCAAATTTATAACAAGAACTTTAGTTATGCTTGTCTATGATCGACATCGTGCTCCAAGTCGTCCATAACCGCGACACGGCTTCTCGAAAAGATTTAACCGCAGGGTGCACCAAAGTATCCACAGCACTTGACCCTTTTGCCGATCGCTTAACATACACCCATCGGTATGTCGGCGGGCCTAAGTCACGACGCCCTGCACCCAAAGCAAGCACCGGGGCCACCCCACTAAGTACACCAAGAAGTCGGCCGGTCTCCGAGACGGACTGGTTTCATGACAATGGCTGTGAACGACAAAGAGTCCCCAATCGGGACGTCGACACCGTGAAAACATTCCGCTTAAACAAAGACAAAGTGCTATCCGTCGACAATCGTAAATAAAGCAAAGAAAGCATGGCATAAGTACAGATAGTAATAAAGCCCCAAACTACTTGTGGCCCCCAAAGACAATACTTTGAAATCAGGTAATTATCAATGGGGCCCATATCTCCCCACCGTGGTTAGCGCCGATCTCGAACAGTGTCAAGAACTCGGGTCCCACGACACAAGTGGGCGGTCGGAAACCAAAACTTACCTATCACCCACCGATGCCTCTGCTTAATTCAATTTTAGTTGTTAAACAGAAAGTAAAGTGAACAATAAGTAAACCATGATCATCTCCAACGTCAACATGCGGCAATTCTCCAACAAGGGTGGTACTAGCCGACAAGCAAAACAGTTGAGCAAGCGACTACGACACGCGGGTCCAGCTATCTACCAAACAACAGGTATTAGGATGTGACCAAGGCTGTATATGGCTGCGAGGGATACACGGGAACGAAAACTAGAGCATCGCAACACAGATAGCAAAGATCAACAGGAGGGAAGTAAATACTATAAAAGTAAGATAGGTAGAAAGGGGGAGATGCTCGCCTGAAAACATTGTCGAAGGGTTCAACCGGAGATCGGGGCGAAGCTCACATCAACTCAACGGCCTTATCCGCGAAGAAGCAAAACACTAGAAGAAACACCGGATGCAATATTTAATACACGGCAGAAGATCGGCATGATGCATGCATGATGGATGGCATGGCAAGGTGCGATGCGATTAAGTCATATTAAGCGGAACCGGGGTCCCGACAGTTAATTAAATGGTTCAGTTATTTAGATCCCCGCATATTAAATGTTGTTTTAACAAGGCAAGATAAGATTCCGGTTCGCTACACATGTTTAAATGAGGCCAATATGAGACTAGATTTGCCCGCATATGGGCCCCATGTTTAATTATTAGGTGAATCGGCATAAGGCCCCCAAACCGATGAGATGCATGAGAGATTGACAATTCAATATGTAATCAAGTTGTTATTACATTATAAAATAGGGTTCTCGGATAAGAGGTTCACACTTGAGGGGTCTCGACGATCTTGGGGGGTTTCCGGGGTTCGGGGTTCGACAGGGTCCAGGGTCCGGTCTCGGGGTCCAGGGTTCGGCGAGGTCGCCCGGGATCGTTCTCGTTCTCTCAGACGGGGTAGTTCTTGGCGTTCCGGGAACCGGACTTGGTTCAGTGTCGGGGTTCATCGGATCTTCCGGGTCGGTGCCGTTCTTGTCGTCGCGCAGATCTTGTCGGGTCCCACGGTCGATCTTGCCGTTACGAGGATCTTGTCGGGACCGTGTACCGGGTCGGTCTTGGCGCATCCGGGGTCTTGTCGGGCCTGCGCCATCGAGGCGGTCTTGGCGAGGGACGAAGCACTTGACGTTCTGCATCGGTGTTCTTACCGTTCGTGTTCTCGGGCATCGCATCTGGAAAGGAGTACTTGTCGTCAGGGTCTCGGTATCTTCGGGTCCGACTCCGGGAAGGAGAACTAGGCATCGGATGGTCCTTGTTCGGGATAGGACCTCCGGGCGGTGTCGATCTTGTCGTTCCGTGTCGGCGGCCTGCGGGGTTCGACGGTGGTTGGCGTTCCCTTGAGCTTGGTCGGCCCGATCTGCTTGTGCGCGGGCGACGAGGTGGGCTTGGGGCCGCGGAAGGGCACGAGGAAACCGGCGGTCAACGGGGTCCGCGCGCGGGGAAGGAGCTGCCGAAGGGAGGCGCAGGCGGCGAGGTCGGGGCGACGGGGAGGAGCCGGGGTCGGCCGCGCCACGCTGGGAGGTGCGCGGACGCCGAGCGGGCGCTGGGCGAGGGGAGACGACCGGCGGCGGGCAGGGCTCGCAAGCTGGCGGCGGCGCGCTGGCGGGCAGGGGCCGGGCGGGCCGGGCGACGAGAGGCGGTGCAGGCGGCGGGCACGGGCGCTGGAGGCGGGACCACGCGAGCGAGACGGCTGGCGGAGCCGCCGGCGCAGGCTCGGGCGAGGCGGGCCGGGGCGCAGCGGCTGGGCGCGCTGGCTGGGGCGGAGGACGCGCTGAGGTCGCGGAGGCGGGCGCTGAGGAGCGCTGCCGGGCGGGCGGACGGTGAGGCGGCAGGGCGAGCTCGGACGGGCGGGGCGGCCAGAGAGAGAGCGGAGAGGAGAGGTTGGGGACGGAGGTTCTGCGGGAGGGGCCGGGCCAGGTCGACGGCGCGATGGGGGTGGGGAGTCGCCGGCGAGGGAGAGGGAAGGCGGGGCCGGGGTGGGGCTGTGAGCAGGGAGGCGGTGAGGCACGCGGCGGGAGGTTGGGGAGAGAGTTTGGGGAAGAGGAGCAGTGCGTGGTGGGGCCGGGGGTGGGGTCGGGGCGTGGGACAGGGGAGAGGTTGGCTGTAGCGCAAGGCAAGGCGCAGGCCGGGCTGGAGGGCTGGCTCACAAGGCGTGGGCCGGCAGTGGAGGGTCCTGTGGCGGGTCCGGGCAGGGAGGAGAGGGAGGGGAGAGAGGGGGGGGGCGGGGGTTAGGCCAAGTGGCAGGTTGTGAGTGGGTGAGGGGTGAGGGAAGGTGAGGTGGCGCGTCGCTATAGGGCGGGGTGATGTGGCCAGGTAGGGTGGGTAGATTTACGGGTAGATATAGGATTAGATGGGGTGTGGGTGGACCGATTTAGAAAAACTGGTCGCTCGGGTCGTTTCCGCCCGCTCGATCGCCCTAACTAAAAATAAAATAAAACTTTATTTGTTTAATTGGACCGTTTGCAACCCGCTCGCGGCCAAAACAAAATAATCCGGCGAACCGGGGTTTTGCGTTTGAATAAGGATGGGGCGTTTGGAAAACAAATCGGGGTTTGCAAACATAGTTTTAGCAAACAATGCATGATGATGACGATGCAATGCACAAATTCAACGCGATTTTCTAGTAGTGGTTTTGCGGGATGCCACATCGGGTCATGTCGACGGTTATGGCGTTCGGGACGAAGTACTTGTCGCACCGGGGTCTTGGTGTCCGGGGTGAAGATCTTGGCGTCCTCGAGGAAGAACTCAGTGTATCCGTGTTGTGGTTCTTGTCGGGGTCCTCGGCTTCGGGCGCCGGGATCGGGCTTCGGATTCCGGGACCGGTGCGAGGTCTCGGCCATCAGATCCTTGGAGGAGGTCATGGCGGTTTCATTCAACCCATGAAGGAGATCTTGTCGCTTGGTATCCGTGTGGGAGAACTCGAGGTCGATGGCGAACTCGTCCGGTACCGGGGTTTTTCGGAGTTCTTGCCGCGGCACCGGGTACGGGATCGGTCTTCGGGTTCGGGGTCTCAGCGCCTTCCGGTCCATGAAGGAGAGCTTGGGGTCAGAGGTCTTGGAGACACCGGGACGGTCCTTGCATCTCTAGTGGAGACGAGGGTATACACATGGTCACGCGTGGTCTTCGAACAACATCACCGATTCTTCGGATTCCTGGACGAGGTTGAGTTAGCCAAAGTATCCAAGCTCACCACATGGTCACCTCACCAAGGGACACAAGCAGTACCATCCCTCAACATACATCGCAACAACACTAAAAAAAAACAGAGAACCAACATGGCGACTCGCAAGGATACAAGCGGTGTGAGGCTGTCCTGGTCGTTCGGGAACGAGAGGCGAGCCCGAACTGGAGAGACACACGCAGAGGGGGACAGACGCGCTCATCGGGATGGGGTCGACGAAGCAGAACGCACACGGGGCGACGAGCTGGGCGTCGAGGACACGGAGGCCGGAGGCGCTGTCGAGGACGGAACCCAACAACGACGGGGCCGGCGACAAGGTGGTGTGGCGGGGTCGCGAGGAGAACGCAGGCGGCCAAACACGGGCGCAGGAGGGAGGGACGGGGCGCGGCGGGCGGATGCGGGAGGCGGTGCCGGGGAGGGTGGCGGTGGCCGGAGAGGGGAAGGCGGTGGCCGGAGAGCGGCCTCGGCTGGGAGGAGGCGGGCGGCGTGGAGAGGAGGGTGCGTGGAGGGCGCAAGGGCAGGAGGTGGGGAGTTCAAGGCGGGCAAAGATCGGCCTTAGGCGGGCCGACGGAGCGGCGGACGGAGGCGGGAGGAGGGAGCGTGCGCGGAGGGAGAGAGAGAAGCCAGGGAGGAAGAGGAGCGGGGGGGGAAGGCGGCCAGGGGAGTGGGGTGCGGTGCTGGTGGGTCCAGGGAGATGGGACGGTGGGCCAGGGCGTGGGATTGAGTAGGGTGGGGCTGGCGTGGGCAGGGGAGAGAGAGCAGGTGGTCAAGGGGTGGCTGTGGGGGATAGGTTAGAGGGAGGGGAGAGGTGACGTGGCGAGAGAGGATTGGGTGGGGTGAGGTGGCTGGAGGGTGGGTAGATAGGACTGGGGTAAGAAAAGATTTGGGGTGGGGTCTAAGCTGGACTGATTTTATTCTGGGGGTGGTCGTTCGGGTCGAATCGTCCCGTTCGACTGCCCCCTAAAATATTATAACTTTTAATTCATTTGCAATGAACTTTGGTAAATAGTTTTTAGGCAAACAAAATATCCGGAAGCGTCCGGGGGTTTAATTTGAAATAGAAGGAGGCTAGTTTCGTAAAAACAAGAGACTTTCGCAACAAAGTTTCAAGAAAAATAATTTGCATTATGGGGTCGATGCTCAAATGCAATGTGGCATGATGACATGAGCATGCGGTCATGATGATGCAATGCACAAAAACAACGCGATTTTCTAGTAGTGGTTTTTGCGGGATGCCACAATTCGACACCACTAACAATGGATCTCGCCCTCGAGATCCGCCTCATGGTACCGGAAGGAAGGCCGGCGATCTGAATCTTCTCGCTTCATGTAGGTCTTCGCGACACCACTAACAAAGGGTCGTTGATCCTGTTCGTCAAGAGAGCACTCCGGATAAACAACGGACGAAGTTAAAGGTAGGGCCACCTCTAACTTTCATGGAAGGAGTAAGAGTTGCATCGATCAACCATTCAATATACAAAAGCAAATGATAAGAGTAGTGGTATGGTCGCGACTCCATCCCGCACTCAAAGCATTACTATGTACACGAATAGACAGATTATGCAACCAACCCTCAGGACTTAGACTGAAGATCTCGACAAACAAGGTTCAGGAACAAAGGGGTGATGCAGACTCTGCATCGGATCTAGCGTGGATGATGTCGTCGCATTGGAAAACACCGGAAGGCACGAGAAGGAACAAAGAGAAGTCCACCAGACGAAGGATTCCTCGGATAGCATGAAGACCAGATGTAGCAACACCTTTATCAAAGGAGGAAGCGAAACCCTAAAGATACGACGGAAAACCCAACCACGAGAAGTCCTGGACTCGAAGAGAGAGAAGAGAGCGGATTCAAAACACGTCGAGATAAGAGGAGAATAGAAGAGGGGTAAGGAGTAAAATCAGACCTAATCGGAACTATCCAACCGATTTTCAAAAATAGTTTTGACACTCTACTTCGGCCGTTAGCTAGGTTATCCTACAGGCTGGACTTGTGGGGTATCGTGGCTCCGAGCTCGATACCACTCAGTAACACCTCGAATCGACCCTATGCAAGTTTTAGCGAAACCGCCAAACCCGCATAGAAACGATTCAAAGGTGCCCACCAGCACTTTCGTGCGGGTGGAAAAGCGTAATAACATTACACAGTCCTCGATGGGACCCACAGAGCATATATATACAACACGACTCCATGAGTCAAGAATACGATATCTGAACAAAGATCCAAATCACCTTGAAAACGATACCGCGTCCAGCTACGGACAAGATGCAAATGGGGCTAAGAGCCCTGAAGAATAACCAATGGCGTCCATAACCCTGCCCAGGCCAAGCCGGAAGGGTAACCCTGCTAACGACGTCGATCTCAAAACCTGCTTAAACAAAAGGGGTGACGACAAAGGGCAAAGGAAAAAGAAGGAGCGTCAGTACTGAGGCCAGTACACGACGAGACTAGAATTCGGCGGTCCTCGCCTACATAGGTATGGTGGACTGAGCGGCAGCGGCAGCATGCACCAAGCAACCTATAGAGACTCGATACAACTGACGGCTATCAGAGAGGGGTAAGAAAGACCTATCCGGAACCAACCTGATACTACACCAAACAAACCCATCCTGGTATTTCCCCCTCGAGACCAATCGAGGAAGTCCACCGAGGAACTCACACAGTTGGCAGTTTTATTTATTCAGTTATCGTGGCAGCAATTACTAGTCAAGTATAGGTAGTAATCCTGATAAAATAGGCAGTGAGCACTTTTAGTTAACCATTCCGTTGTAGTTGCAACACTTACTAGTCAGATACAATTAGCATGAGATAACCCAAAACCCAGCAGTTGTTGGTACTTTTATTTAGCCATTCCGTTGCAGTTGAAGCTGATTACTAGTCATATCGGATGCAAGTCAAATTATAACAGTAAACTTTAGTTATAGTTGTCTATGATCAAACACTGTGCTCCAAGTCGTCCATAACCGCGGACACGGCTTCTCGAAAAGATTAAACCCTGCAGGGGTGCACCAAAGTATCCACAAGCACTTCGACCATTTTGCGGATCGTTAACATACACCCATCGGTATGTCGGCGGCCTAAGTCACGACGCTTCCAGACAAAGCAAGCACGGGGCCACCCACTAAGTACACCCGCAACAAAGTCGGCGGTTTCAAGACGGACTCGGGGTTTGGGTATCTGGTGTGAACGATCGGGAACCCGAAACTCGGTGTCGACACATGAATCGTGTCCCGATCCTAAACAGTACAGTGTGCTATCCATCGCACAATCGTAAATAAAGCAGTAAAACATGGCATAAGTACAGGATAGTAATAAAACCCCAAACTAGTTTGTGGCCCCCAGTACAATACTTTGAAATTAGGTACTAATTAATGGGGGGCCCATATCTCCCCACCTGTGGTTAGCGCGCTCGATCTCGGAACAGGTGTCAAGAACTCGGGGTCCTACGGGACACAAGTGGGCGGTCGGAAAACCAAATATTATCTATCATCCACCGGTGCCTCTGCTTACCTACTTCCATTTTAGTTATTAAAAAATAATTAAAGTGAAAGATAATTAAAGCCATGATCATCTCCAACATCGAACATGCGGCAATACTCCAACAACTGTGGTACTTGACGACACGCAACAGCACTTGAGCAAGCGACTACGACGCGCAAGTCCAACTATCTACCAAACAACGGGTAATAGGGTGTGTCCAAGGCAATATAAGGCTGCAAGGGATATCACGGGTACGAAAACTAGAGCATCGCAACACAGATAGCAATAGATCAACATGAGGGAATAAATACTATAAAGTAATATAGGTAGAAAGGGGGAGATGCTCGCCTGAAAACATTGCCGAAGGTTCAACCGAAGATCGGGGCGAAGCTCACATCAACTCAACGGCCTTATCCGCGAAGAAGCAAAACACTATAAGAAACATCGGATGCACTATTTAATACTACGACAGAAGATCGGCATGATGCATGTATGATGTATGACATGGAAAAGGTGCGATGCAATTAGGTCATATTAAGTGGAACCGGGGACCCGACAATTAATTAAACGGTTCAAGTTATTTAGGTACCCCGCAATTTAAATGTTGGATTAACATGGCAAAATATAATACCGGTTCGATGCACAGATTTAAATGAGGCCAATATGAGACTAGATTTGCCCGCACATGGGCCCCATATTTAATTATATGGTGAATCGGCATAATGCCCCAACCCACACAAATATGCATGCGAGATGAATGATTAATATGCAACAGGTTTTATATTACATTTATAAAAATAGGGTTCGAGAAAGGGGTCACACATTAGGGTTCGGCGATCTTGGGGTTCCGGGGTTCGGGGTTCGGTCTCAGGGTCCGGATCTGGGGTTCGGTCTCGGCGGGATCGTTCTCGGATAACTGAGGTCGATCTTGTCGCTTCCGAGAAGCAGGACTTGGGTCGGTGTCGGGGTGCATCGGATTCTTCCGGGTCGGTGCCGATCTTGTCGTCGCCGTGGTCTTCGGGTCATGTCGACGGTTATGGCGTTCGGGACGAAGTACTTGTCGCACCGGGGTCTTGGTGTCCGGGGTGAAGATCTTGGCGTCCTCGAGGAAGAACTCGGTGTATCCGTGTCGTGGCTTCGGGCACCGGGATCGGGCTTCGGATTCCGGGACCGGTGCGAGGTCTCGGCCATCAGATCCTTGGAGGAGGTCATGGCGGTTTCATTCAACCCATGAAGGAGATCTTGTCGCTTGGTATCCGTGTGGGAGAACTCGAGGTCGATGGCGAACTCGTCCGGTACCGGGGTTTTTCGGAGTTCTTGCCGCGGCACCGGGTACGGGATCGGTCTTCGGGTTCGGGGTCTCAGTGCCTTCCGGTCCATGAAGGAGAGCTTGGGGTCGGAGGTCTTGGAGACACCGGGACGGTCCTTGCATCTCTAGTGGAGACGAGGGTCTACACATGGTCGCGCGTGGTCTTCGAACAACATCACCGATTCTTCGGATTCCTGGACGAGGTTGAGTTAGCCAAAGTATCCAAGCTCACCACATGGTCACCTCACCAAGGGACACAAGCAGTACCATCCCTCAACATACATCGCAACAACACTGAAAAAAAAACAAAGAACCAACATGGCGACTCGCAAGGATACAAGCGGTGTGAGGCTGTCCTGGTCATTCGGGAACGAGAGGCGAGCCCGAACTGGAGAGACACACGCAAGGGGGACAGACGCGCTCATCGGGATGGGGTCGACGAAGCAGAACGCACACGGGGCGACGAGCTGGGCGTCGAGGACACGGAGGCCGGAGGCGCTGTCGAGGACGGAACCCAACAACGACGGGGCCGGCGACAAGGTGGTGTGGCAGGGTCGCGAGGAGAACGCAGGCGGCCGAACACGGGCGCAGGAGGGAGGGACGGGGCGCGGCGGGCGGATGCGGGAGGCGGTGCCGGGGAGGGTGGCGGTGGCCGGAGAGGGGAAGGCGGTGGCCGGAGAGGGGGCGAGCTCGGGCGCGCCGGGGAGGAGGAGGCGGGGCGGCGTCGGGTGGAGAGGAGGGTGTGCGGAGGAAGCGTGCAGGCAGGAGGTGGGGGAGTTCAGCGGTGGCATCGGCATCGGCGGGTCGGGAGTGAGTGAGCGGGCGGGAGGAGGGCGTCATGGAGAGAGAGAAGCCAGGGAGGAAGAGGAGCGGGGGGGAAGGCGGCCAGGGGAGTGGGGTGCGGTGCTGGTGGGGCCAGGGAGGTGGGGCGGTGGGCCAGGGCGTGGGATTGAGTGGGGTGGGGCTGGCGTGTGGGCCAGGGGGAGAGAGAGGGCAGGTGGCTGCGGGTGAGGTGGCTGTGTGGGATAGGTTAGAGGGAGGGGAGAGGTGACGTGGCGAGAGAGGATTGGGTGGGGTGAGGTGGCTGGAGGGTGGGTAGATAGGACTGGGGTAAGAAAAGATTTGGGGTGGGGTCTAAGCTGGACCGATTTTATTCTGGGGGTGGTCGTTCGGGTCGAATCGGCCCGTTCGACTGCCCCCTAAAATATTATAACTTTTAATTCATTTGCAATAAACTTTGGTAAATAGTTTTTAGGCAAACAAAATATCCGGAAGCGTCCGGGGGTTTAATTTGAAATAGAAGGAGGCTAGTTTCAGAAAACAGTAGACTTTCGCAACATAGTTTCAAGTAAAATAATATGCATGATGATGACGATGCTCAAATGCAATGTGGCATGATGACATGAGCATGCGGTCATGATGATGCAATGCACAAAAACAACGCGATTTTCTAGTAGTGGTTTTTGCGGGATGCCACACCACTGCTTCAAGAACGCCTGCCGGCATGAGCCCTTGGTCGCCAAGATCAAAAGAGTTTACCGGACGCTCGACAATATTTCTGACCTCCTCGTGATTGCCAAGCGCTACTTGGAGGAAGATCCGATCCAGGAGTCCAACGACGAGTCGACTGGAAGGCGCCTCACACGTGGCCCAAGTAGTGGCCACATCCGTGACCTCCTCTACAGCAATACCCGCTAGGCGACCAAGCGCCGCAATGATGGACGGACAAACCCATGCAACAAAACTACGGCTCAGATGAAATTCAACCCCACCGCCTTACTAAACCAACCATGCATCTACCAAAGCAGAGAAGGCAAATATGCCACCCACACCACCGCCAAGTGCCACTCCCTCAAGGAGATTGAGAAGTCAAGGCACACAAGGGAAGACCCGAACCCCGCCCAGCCGTGCGACAGCGGCAATGGCGGCGCATTCCGAAATTATGTCAGATCGCTCCACACTTTCACCGGCGTCGGAACACTCCGCGATAAGAAGGTGCTCGCCCGTGTCGCGTCAACGCGGTACAACATGTCGACATCCCGCGATGGATAAATTGGTCAGAACAAAGCATCACCTAGAGTCAGGAAGACCATGCGCCCAGGATCGAGTACCTAGGGAGAGTCGCCCTGGTCGTTAATCCCAAGGTAGCGACTACTGGTTACCAAGACCCTCATGGACGGGGGCAGTTCTATCAACATCCTCTACCTGGACATGTCCAGGCGACTACAGCTACCGCAGTCCATGGATGAATCCATCCTCTGGACCTTCCACGATATAGTTCTGGGTCAGAAGGCATACTCGATCGAAAAGGTGACGCTTCCAGTCACCTCCGGAACACCAGCCAACTTCTGCACAGAGCGGATCGTCTTTGAGCTGGTCAACTTCAGGAGCCCATACCACTGCGTAATCGGCAGGCAGGCGTTCGCCAAGTTCATGGCGACCCACATTACATCTACAATATGATGAAACTCCCAGGCCCCCATGGCATAATTACCATACGAGGCGACCCGGATATGGCTTTCGAATGCGAAGATAACAGCGCAAAGATGGCCGACGCTGTCATCGCTTAATAAGCACAACAAGTAGATGGACTCTCCATATTGGTGAGTGGAGCATACTAGGACGACCCCATAGTCCTGAAGAAACAAGCGACGATTCGCTTCCTCCCCGACACCTTTGACGCCCCAGCACCAAGCACTCCAGCCGACCTCGCCCACAGCGAGCCAGAACAACAGGCGGCTCCAGAAGCAGACCTCGTCTGCACATAGTAAAACATGCTCAGCGAGACCTGGTGTGAGAACCACGACGCCACAACTCTGGCTAAACTCGGCATAATAGGCATCATGGAGGATCTCGCTGAGCGCATACAAAGCTCCTATAGGGGTTCGTAGCATGGAAAACAAAAAAATTCTACCGCATGAACACACGTAAGCCAATATCTAATCCACGAGGTCGGTGCAACGAGATTATAGAGAACTAACCCTCCTAGATCCAAAGCGTTTAACGATATCAAATTCTCGTGGTTCATATAGTCGATCGCTTTCTGATCTCAAGATCGTGTAGACGATCCTTTTGGCGCCACGTTCCGGCAGTGCTTCCGCAGTTGGGCACATGTATGGTACTCGATGAATACCTTCCTCTCCCTTGTTCCAGCAGGCAGCAGAGGTTGTAGATATCCTCGCGATTCCAACAGCACGACGACGTGGTGGTGGAAGTAGAGGTGAGATCCCGCAGGGCTTCGCCTAAGAGGAGCGGGTATGGTGGAGTAGAGAGAGCCTCGACAACTAGGGTTTAGAGGCCGATGGGTGGAGGTGGCTGACGGCTAGGGTTTAGCTAGACGACGGCGGTTTAGAGGATCTCTAGGGCGGCGTCGACTTGGGTTCCCTCTGTTCGCATCCGTAGAAAATTTTGATTTACTATGCCGCGAAACCCTTCAGTGGTATCAGAGCTAGATCTATGCGTAGATGTGTTTCACGAGTAGAACGCAACATGGTTGTTGCGGGCGTTGATGTTTTCTGTTGCAAGCCTCTTGTTTGTGTTCTTCTTATGACGCGGGATAGTGAGATTGAAGCGGTCCAGGCCAACCTTACGCGACGCCGTCATGAGACCGCTCCACTTGACGTGTGGCTTGTTCCACACATGCGGTGGTGGATGTTAGTTTCTCTCACTATAGTTGTCATGGGATTAACATCGAGTTTGGCAACCATAATATCACCGTTGTGGCTTTCCGTAGGTAAGAATCGTTCTTAGCATCTACTCCCATAAGCCACGTAAAACATGCAACAACAAAGTAGAGGCGTCTAACTTGTTTTTGCGAGTGTTTTTCGTGATATGGTATGGCCCAAGATGTGATGTGTATAATGTATGCGATGATCATGTTTTGTAATGTTTCACGACTTGCATGTCGATGAGTACACAACCGGCAGGAGCCATATGGTTGTCTTTATAATTGTGTATGACCTGTGTGTCAACTTCTTATGCGCCATGTAATAGTTTCACTTTATCGCTAAGTAGTTAGCAATGGTTGTAGTTGCTATTCGTGGTGGAGGCAATCATGGTGGAGTGATGGAGATCATGCCGGAACGCACAAGATGGAGATCATTGCGCGAATATTGGCTATACCATGTCACATAAAGTTATATGCATGTGATATTTATCCTTTCTTGTATCTTATTATGCTTAGATCGCGACGGTAGCATTATAAGATGATTCCTCACTTAAAGATCAAGATAAAAACTGTGTTCTCCCCAAGTATGCACCGTTGCGAAAGTTCGTCGTGTCCAAGCATCACGTGATGATCGGGTGCTATAGACTCTACGCTCACATACAACGGGTGCAAGCCAGTTTTGCACACGCGGAAATACTTGGGTCTAACTTGACGAGCCTAGCATGTATAGACATGGCCTCGGAACACATGAACCGAAAGGTTAAACATGAGTCATATGAATGATATGATCGACACCTCATTGTCCACCATTGAAGCCACATCTCTTCTCGTGATGATCGGATTAGGTGTGGTGAATTTGGATCATGTTCACTAAACAACTTGAGGGATGTTGAATTTAGTGGGAGTTCATCTAGTAATTTGATTAAAAGTTGAACTAGTTATCATGAACATAGTCTAATTTGTACTTGCAATACTATAGATCACATGGCTAAGTCCAACTTCAACTTCAACGTTTTCGCTGAGAAGGAAAAGCTTAGAAACAATGGGTCTAACTTCACCAATTGGTTCCGCAATCTAAGAATCATTCTCTCTGGCGGTCAAAAGGATTATGTCCTTGGGAAAGCGTTAGGTGACCCCCTATGCAAGCTACGGTGATGAGAAAGCTCATCGATCGGCATAAAGATGATTATGGTGTGATTAAGAGCACCATGTTGTTTGCTATGGAACCAGAACTTCAAAATCGTTTTGAAGACTATCCCGGGCCCTGTGAGATTCTCGAAGAGCTGAAAACCATGTTTCAGACTCAGGCCCATTCTGAGAGATATGATATCTCTGAGAAGTTCTTTAACTGCAAGATGGAGGAAGGGAGTTCCGTTAGTGAGCACGCCATTAAGATGACGGGCTACACTCAACTCCTTGAGCAACTGGAATGCACGATTCCAGAGGAGCTCAAGATTGATAGGGTTCTGCAATCACTCCCTCCCAGCTACAAAAGTTTTGTAGTGACTCATAATCAGATTGGTTACACTGATACGATCACCGAGCTCTTCGCAAAGCTGAAGGCCGCGGAAGTGGACATCAAAAAGGATAATCATGTGTTGATGGTCAACAATCCCACCTTCAAGAAATGTAAGGGAGCAAAGAAGGCGGCAAGCGCGTTGCCCCTGCTGATAAGAAGCTCAAGTCTGGTCCTAAGCCGGACACTGAGTGCTTCTATTGCAAGGACAAGGGTCCTTTGGAAGCAATCTTCAAGTACTTAGCGGACAAGAAGGCTGGCACCATCAAAGGTATATTTGATATACATGTTATTGATGTTTTCCTTACTAGCCCTCATTGTAGTGCCTGGGTATTTGATACCGGTTCAGTTGCTAATATTTGTAACTCGAAACAGGAGCTACGGAATAGACGGCGGCTTGCGAGGGATGAGGTGACGATGCTTGTTGGCAACGGATCAAGAGTTGATGTGATGGCCGTCGGCACACTCTCCTTAGTTTTACCTTCGGGATTAGTTTTAAACCTTAATAAGTGTTATTATGTGCCTGCGTTGAGCATGAACATTATTTCTGGATCGTGTTTATTGCAAGACGGTTATTCATTTAAATCGGAGAATAATGGTTGTTCTATTTATATGAGTAACATCTTTTATGGTCACGCACCTATTGTGAATGGTTTATTTCTACTAAATCTCGAAAGGGATGAAACACACATCCATAACATTGAGGCTAAGAGATGCAAAGTAGATAGTGATAATACTACTTATTTGTGGCACTGTCGTCTAGGTCATATTGGTGTAAAGCGCATGAAGAAACTCCATTCTGATGGACTTTTGGAGTCTCTTGATTTTGAATCATTTGACACATGCGAACCATGCCTCATGGGCAAGATGATCAAAACCCCGTTCTCCGGTATGATGGAGCGAGCAACGGACTTGTTGGAAATCATACATACCGATGTGTGCGGACCGATGAGTGTTTCGACGCGCGGTGGATATCGCTATTTTCTCACTTTTACCGATGACTTAAGTAGATATGGGTATATCTATTTAATGAAACATAAATATGAAACATTTGACAAGTTCAAGGAATTTCAGAATGAAGTGGAGAACCATCGTAACAGAAAGATTAAGTTTCTACGATCTGATCGTGGGAGCGAATATTTGAGTTATGATTTTCTCACGCATCTTAAAGCAAGCGGAATTGTTTCGCAACTCACGCCACCCGGAACACCACAGCGCAATGGTGTGTCTGAACGCCGGAATCGAACCCTATTAGATATGGTCCGATCAATGATGTCTCTTACTGATTTGCCGTTATCATTTTGGGGTTATGCATTAGAAACCGCTGCATTCACTTTAAATAGGGCACCATCTAAATCCGTTGAGACGACACCGTATGAACTGTGGTTTGGTGCTAAACCTAAGTTGTCGTTTCTTAAAGTTTGGGGATGTGAATCTTACTTCAAGAAGTTGATACCGGACAAGCTCGAACCCAAAGCGGAGAAATGCGTCTTCATAGGATACCCTAAGGAAACTATTGGGTATACCTTCTATCATAGAACCGAAGGCAAAGTGTTTGTCGCAAAGAACGGTTCCTTTCTTGAGAAGGAGTTTCTCTCGAAAGAAGTGAGTGGGAGGAAAGTAGAGCTAGACGAGGTTATTGAACCTTCTCTTGAGTTGGAGAGTAGCACAGCACCTGAAATTGTTCCAGTGCCGCCTGCACCAACGATAGAGGAAGCTAATGACAAGGATCATGAAGCTTCGGACGATGCTGCTACTGAACGTCGCAGGTCGACAAGGTCGCGTGCCCCTCCTGAGTGGTACGGCAACCCTGTCTTGACTGTCTTGCTAGTAGAAGACAGTGAACCTACGAGCTATGAGGAAGTGATGATGAGCCCAGACTCTGAGAAATGGCTAGAAGCCATGAAATCCGAATTGGGATCCATGAGCGAAAACCAAGTATGGACTTTGGTGGACCCTCCTAGCGACCGAAAGGCCGTTGAGTGCAAATGGATCTTCAAGAATAAAACGGACGCGGATGGTAATGTTACCATCTATAAAGCACGGCTTGTCGCGAAAGGTTTTCGACAAGTTCAAGGTGTTGACTACGATGAGACTTTCTCTCCCGTAGCGATGTTTAAGTCCATTCGGATTTTATTAGCAATTGCTGCGTTTCATGATTATGAAATATGGAAGATGGATGTCAAGACTGCTTTCCTTAATGGCAACATTGATGAAGGGTTGTATATGATGCAACCCGAAGGTTTTGTCGCTCCTAAGGATGCCGATAAAGTATGCAAACTTCAGCGTTCCATTTACGGACTGAAGCAAGCATCTCGGAGTTGGAACCTTCGTTTTGATCAAGTGATCAAGAGCTTTGGATTTGTTCCAAATTGCTACGAAGCTTGTATCTACAATAAAGTGAGTGGGAGCTCGGTGACGTTTCTGGTACTATTTGTGGATGACATATTGATTATTGGAAATGACATCAACATGCTTAACGATGTGAAGAGTTATTTGAACAAGTGTTTTTCAATGAAAGACCTAGGTGAAGCTGCTTATATATTGGGCATCAAAATCTATAGAGATAGACAAAGACGCCTGATAGCTTTAAGCCAGAGTACATACCTAGACAAAGTTCTGAAAAGGTTCAGAATGGATAAGGCAAAGAAAGGTTCAGTGCCTATGTTGTCAGGTAAGATATTGAGCAAGGCTCAGTGTCCAGCTACGGTGAATGATAGGGAAGCTATGAGCAAAGTGCCTTATGCCTCGGCCATAGGTTCCATCATGTATGCCATGCTGTGTACTAGACCGGATGTGTCTAATGCTCTTAGTTTGACGAGCAGATATCAAAGTGATCCAGGAGTGGAACACTGGACAGCCGTGAAGAACATCCTAAAGTACCTAAATAGAACTAAAGAAATGTTCTTAGTCTATGGGGGTGATGAACAGCTCGTCGTAAAAGGTTATGTAGACGCTAGTTTTGACACCGACAAGGATGATTCTAAATCTCAGACAGGATACGTGTATATTTTGAATGGAGGAGCTGTGAGCTGGAGAAGCTACAAGCAAAGCGTGATCGCGGGATCTACAGTAGAAGCGGAATACATGGCTGCTGCAGAAGCGTCAAGTGAAGGAGTTTGGATCAGAAACTTCATCACTGATCTTGGCGTGGTTCCAAGTGCATTGGACCCACTGGAGATATTGTGTGACAACACTGGCGCCATAGCACTCGCTAAGTAACCAAGATATCATCCAAAGACCAAGCATATCAACCGCAAGTTTCATATAATCCGAGATTATATAGCAGATGGAGATCTGAAGATTAGCAAAGTACATACATATCTGAATGTCGCAGATCCATTGACTAAACCTCTTCCACGTGTAAAACATGATCAGCACCTCAGTGCCATGGGTGTGAGATTGTTACCAAATGTAAACTAGATTATTGACTCTAGTGCAAGTGGGAGACTGTTCGAATTATGCCCTAGAGGCAATAATAAAGATGTTATTATTATAATCTTGTTCATGATAATGTTTATATTCCATGCTAGAATTGTATTAAGCGGAAACTTTAATACTTGTGTGGTTTGTGAACAACACCGTGTCCCTAGTACGCCTCTAAGGACTAGCTCATTGATTAATGATGGTTAAGGTTTCCTAATCATGGACATGAGTTGTCAATTAATAATGAGATCATATCATTGGGAGAATGATATGATGGACAGACCCAAACTAAGCGAAGCAATTAGATCGTGTCATCGTGTTCGTCTTTGCGAAGCTTTTCTTATGTCAATTAGTGTATTCCTTAGACCATGAGATAATACAACTCCCTGGTATCGGAAGAAAGCTTTGAGGTCATCAAACGTCATCCTATGAGAGGGTGATCATAAAGGTGTCTCTCAGGTGATCGGAAAGTATCATTGGGTTGTATGTATCGAGATGGGATTTGTCCCTCCCAAGTTGGAGAGATTTACTTGGGCCCACTCGTGTCGATATCAACACCTCTTGCAAGCATGTGGTTAAGGAGTTAATCACAAAGTGATATCGGATTACGGAACGAGTAAAGTACTTCGTGAGCGAGATTGAACTAGGTATGACGGTACCGACGGTCAAATCTCGGGCAAGTAAAATATCGCGAGACGAAGGGAATATATATATGGGATTGATTGAATCCTGGCATCGTGGTTCATCCGATATGATCATCGATGAATGTGTGGGAGTAAATATGGGTTTCCAGACCCCTCTGTTGATTATTGATAGAAGATCATATGCGCATATTCTCGAATCCAGGTCACACACTTAACGTGTCTCGACGCTAGGATAGGTTGGATAATTGGTTTATGAGTTTTTGTTCGGAGTCTCGGATGGGATCCGGGACATCACGAGAGGTTCCGGAGTGGTCCGGAGAATAAGATTCATATAAGGCAGTGAAGTTTTTGGAGTTCGGAATTGTTCCGGTTTAATCGGTATTGTACCGGAAGCTTCTAGAACCTTCCGGAAGGGGACCAACGTGGCCCCACCTTCCGGGAGGGGGCATGGGCCTATGAGGGAGTGCCCTGGCCGCATTGGGCCAGGGGCACAAGGCCCCATAGGGCCCAACCGGCCAAGGGGGTTTTAAACTCGAGATAGACCTTCTAGAAGGGGGGTTTCCTTGCCCCCCACTCCTTCTCCTTGGGGCCGCCGGTTTGGGCTTGGGGGAGGGGCTAGGGCTGGGGGCGCACCAAACCCCCACACCTTCCCCTCCAACCCTGGCCGCCCTGCTGCACTCCTCTCTCCCTCCCGACTGCTTGTAGGCGAAGCCCTGCTGCAGAAATTCTCCACCATATACACCACGCCGTCGTGTTGTAGATCCAATCCGTCTCTCCACCATACTTGCTGGACTGAGGAAGGAGGAGACGTCGAGGTGCTGCAAGTGTGCATCTCACGGAGGCACCGCCACTTGTGGTGCTAGATAGGATCGGATCGCGAGGAGGAGAAGAGAGTACGACTACATCACCCACGTTCTGACGAACGTTCCGCTGTGCGAATCTTCAAGGGTATGAAGATCTAATCCAATCTCCCTCGTTGATTGCATCTCCTAGATTAGATCTTGGCTTCCCTCTGTTCGCATCCGTAGAAAATTTTGATTTACTATGCCGTGAAACCCTTCATATACGACGGGAACTATACGGCCGGAGAAAATACTCCTGCCGTATAGGTGGTCGTTAACCCTTCTGTATCCTCCAATTGCTTCGGGTTTTCTTCTGGTGTTATTAATATTTCCTAAATAAGCGATTTACGTTATTTTTGAATCCTTTTCACTCTAATATAACTAGTCCAAGAATTGTGTCCATTGGATCCATCATTTGTCCTGATCCTGGTGAAAATAAACATAAAAGGTGCGTGCGAATACCTAAAATACCAAGATCCTCTCACTATAATGCAAAATAATATAATATAAAACATGATACAAATATGCACTCATCAACTTCCCCAAGCTTAGACTCTTGCTTGTCCCGAGAAACTTTAGCTTTAATGGATGTGAACGTCATATTCATGAAGCTGAGTCGATAAAATAAATGAGGCAGTTCCATCATGCGATTGTCATATATGATACATAGGAATAAGTTCATGAATAGTACCTTAATCGAACCATCCGAATAATAATAGCAGGCTTACACACTTTAGTAATCAACAGTTTACAAAAGATGAATCTCAATATGGTGTAAAGTGTTTTGGTTTGACTAAATGAGTTAGCGAGGTAGTCCCAAGCATTTTTAGGATTAACATATTCACTTGGGATTCAAAATCTCGAACGTTTCTTTGTTTCACTACAAGACAATGGTGTGTGCCTATTTGATCTTTGCACATTCGATCTTTTTCTTCTTTATTTTCTTTTTATATATATATATATATGCTCACACTTTTGTTTAAGTGCTATGCAAAGGAGCTAGCCATACATTTCACTTCATGTAGGGATTCAAAGTTTAACGATCTCAATTACTAAATTACAATTGTATACGGAGCATCTTGATGGCTTGAAGAATCTATCTCGACTTGTTATCACTCTGATTTGATAGAACTTTTATTTTTCCGTTGTTCAAGGTTTCTTTCTCAACTTGACTGATTAGATTATTTTTCCTTTTGTAAATCAGACCATCAACTTACAACATATTTACTAAATTATCTTTATATGTTCCATTAATACCAATGGTGTGGAAGACTCCTATTGCTATCATCAAGTGCAAGTAAAATTATACTCAAGCTATTCATATATCAAACAAGACAAGCACAAACTCAATAATTGATCCATATATAATAATGAACTCGGAATTTCATAAATGTGATCGACTATTACTTAAGGGAATATAAACGATGAAACTTTATTTCTAAGCTTGAACTAATGCAAAACTAAAAATAATAAACTTATAAGATTGATTAAAAGGTTTTAAAGATCTCCCAAAGCTTGGAATCAAGCCAGGCAGGATCAAATAACTCCTTGCCTCTACCTATTCGTCCTACTGGGTAGGAAGAGTATTTCCTTCTTCTCCTTTGTCGAAAACTTTAACTTTGCCTGCGAGGCGGATGCTGATCTCTGCCATGTCGTATTGAAGCTTCAAAATTTTCTTCTGGAGGAACTTATTTTCATCTGTCAACTCAAAAACAGTTTTAATCAAGAAACCAACTCTACCATCGATGTTACTGACCTTTTTCTTAAGGTCTTTGCTCATCATCCAGTAGGAGTCAATCCCTTCTCCAATAGTTTCAAGACATGATTTTGAAGCTTTTTCCAACTGATAGATCGTATCATGAATCTCATCTTGTCGCGCCTTCTTAGGCTTAAGAGGTGTCAGAACGATAGGAGGTTTATAATAATATCCCATGTTGTGATGATAGGGATTAGGGAGATACTCATCCTTGCTCCTTTTTTGATCTGCCTGCCTCATGATCTCCATACTTTGTGGGATCATGTCCTCCCATCTTGGAAGAGGCTTGATCTCCAAGCTGGATGATGATGATTCCTTAGGATTTACTCCTTCGATCCTCTTCACGGGATTCTCTTCTTTCTTCTTCTAGATCTTGTTGAAATTGAAGGGTTGCATGGCTTCGCTACACGGATATTGTTAGAAGGGGCTTGTATAGGTATGGTGAGGCCTTTTCGAGGCTGGAGGCTGGAGCTCTGTGAAAACTTAATGAAAAAGGTTAGATGCAATCGTCTTTAAAAGGGGAGGTCAAAAACCCTATTCGCCAAGCTTAATAAGCAACTATAAGGCCGGGCCCATATAGGTCCCGCCATATTGTTGTGAACCGACCTAGATGGTCCTTCTACGGTGGTACCAACTATACGACCACAACTATACGACCGGAATTTTCTTCCCGCCGTATAGTTAGTCGTTAAACCTTCTGTACATTCGAATAGATTTTTAGATAAGGAGTCGATAACTATACAACTGCAACTATACGGCCCGAATTTTTATTCCCGCTGTATAGTTGGTCGTTAAGCTTTCTAGAATCACCAAAAATTACCCACTTCTCCAAAAATCCTTTATTAACCTAAAACTTAATGAAATATCAAGTTTTGACAGAAAATAGAAACTTTTAATTTTTAACCAACATTAACATCTATTGAACGAGATTTTAGCATCATCAAACTTCTTCTATTTTACTAGAGCATAATTGTTACTTATTCAACATAACTAAATCTTAATTGAAAGTTTAAAATTTCACTCAAACCTTTTATTTCACATGGGTTGCCTCCCATGAAGCACTCTTTTAGGGTCAATAGCTTGACCGTGATGTTGCTCATTTAGTCTCAATTTTATCCTTCTTTCAGTTGCCATTCCTTCCATACTTTTGCTTAATCATTTCTTCTAGGTAATCACTCGTATGGTGATTGCACTTATATCTTCTTTTGCTCGATAATGCTTCAAGTGTTGTCCATTTACCACCCATGAAGGAGATGGTGTTTTTCCTTGGAGCTTCATTGCTCCCGATACATAAGATTCTTCAACTATATAGGGGTCTTCCCACTTTGATCTGATCTTTCCTGTGAACAACTTAAGACGAGAATTATAGAGCAAAACCTTGTCCCCACTCATAAAAACCTTATTTTCTATTTTTCTATCATGCCATCTTTTTAGTTTTTCTTTAAACAATCTAGCATTTTCATAAGCCTCACTTCTAAACTCATATAAAGCATGAATATCTAATAAACGTTTTTCTCCCGCTGCTTTAAAATCATAGTTTACGTTCTTGATTTCCTAAAAGGCTTTATGTTACAATTCTAAAGGTAGATGGTACGCCTTACCGTATACCATCTTATATGGTGTCATACCTATTGGATTTTTAAATGTAGTTCGGTATGCCCAAAGAGTGTCATTTAGCTTGTATGACCAATCTTTTCTTGATTTATCCATTGTCTTCTAGAGTATGGTCTTTAATTCTCTATTAGAGAATTTCACTTGACCACTTGTTTAGGGATTATATGGTGAAGCAACGCGGTGAGTTACTCCATATTTGTAGAGGATTTTCCTAAAAGTTCCTTTCATAAAATGAGAACCACCACCATTAATTAAAAATCTAAGAACTCCAAACCTGGGGAATATGACATCCTTGATCATATTCACTGAAGTAGCTGCATCTGCATGGTTTATTGGAATAGCTTCAACCCATTTAGTAACATAATCGACAACAACAAGAATATGAGTGTAGCCATTTGATTCTATAAATGGTCCCATGTAGTCCATTCCCCACACATCAAATGGTTCAATTATAATACTATAATTCATTGCCATCTCTTGTCTTCTTCCTATATTACTTCTTCTCTGGCAAGCATCACAATGTTCTACATACCTGTATGCATCCTTAAACAAGGTGGGACAGTAGAATCTGGATTGAAGTACCTTTGCTGCAGTTTGCTTGCCTACATGATGTCCTCCATATGGGCTATCATGACAAGCCTGCAAAATTGCATTCATTTCATCGTTAGGAACACACTTCCCAATCATTCCATCAGATCCATGACGATACAGAAATGGATCATCCCAAAAGTAATATTTAAGATCATTAAAGAATTTCATTCTTTTATTTCTTGTCATACCATGAGGTACAAATTTTCCTGCAAGATAATTAGCATAATCTACAAACCAAGGATCAGCGATTTCAATATTTGCTAAATATTCTCCTGGAAATGACTCATTTATAGGTACGGGGTCAGTAATTATTTCCTCCATCCTAGAGAGATGATCTGCTACCGGATTATCCTTACCCCTCCTATCGACTATTTGCAAATCATATTCTTGCAGTAATAAAACCCATCTAATCAACCTGGGCTTTGTATATTTTTTCAAAAGGAGGTGAGCAAAGCTTGATGATCCGTATGAACTATTACCTTAGAATTAATGATGTAAGATCTAAACTTGTCACAAGAAAACATTATAGCCAGGAACTCGTTTTCTGTAGTAGCATAATTTTTTTTGATCTTATTAAGAGTTCTACTAGCATAATGAATAATATTTAAAATTTTCCCATCTCGCTGTCCTAATACAGCTCTTAAAGCATAGTCACTATCATCACACATGATTTCGAAAGGTTCATCCCATTTTGGAGATTGCATGATAGGTGCTGAAACTAATTTGTTTTTAATGTTTTCAAAGACTATAATGTAATCATAATCTAAGTAGAATGGAGTTTCTTTCTCAAGAAGGTTAGTGAGAGGCATAGCTATTTTAGCAAAATCTTTTATAAAACGCTTGTAAAAACCTGCATGTCCTAGAAACATTTTTAAGTTTTATATGTCCTGAGGTATTGGAAGATTTTCTATAGCATTTATATTAGTTTTATATATTTCTATACCTTTCTTTGAAACCTTATGTCCAAAAACTTTACCTTTTCTTTCCATGAAATGACATTGCTCCCAATTCAAAATTAAATTCGATTTCCTGCATCTCTGCAAAAATTTGGTTAAATTGTAGAGGCAATTATCAAATGTTGTTCCACAAACAACGAAATCATTTGTTAGAACTTCCATAGTTTTCTCAAAAAGATAATCAAAGATTTTTAAGACGCATTCTTGAAAAGTTGTTGCTGCATTACATAAGCCAAACCGAATTAATCTATAAGCATATGCGCCATAAGGACATGTGAAAGTTGTTTTCTCTTGATCTTCAAATTGTATAACAATTTGAGAATAACCGGAAGAACCATCAAGGAAACAAAAATAAGAATTATTGCTAAGTCTTTCTAAAATTTTATCCATAAATGGTATAGGCTTATGATTTTTCTGTGTTTCACGGTTTAGTTTTCTAAAATCGATGCACATGTGATACCCAACAATAGGTCTTACCGGAACTAGCTCACCATTCTCATTCATAGAAGCATCAAGATCTCCATGTCTTGTTATGCAATGAGCTGGGCAAACCCACTTACTATAAGAAATGGGATATATTATGCCAGCATCTAATAAATGTATAACTTATTTTCTTACTACTTCTTTCATTTTCAGATTAAGACTTCTTTGTGTGTCAACTACAGGTACATCATCTTCAAGCATGGTAATCTTATGTGTCACAGTAGATGGATCTATTCCTTTAATATCACTTAGAGTATACCCAAATGCTTCACGATGCTTGACCAAGACCGAAATGGGTTTATCTGTTTCATTTTTTGATAAGTTTTTACTAATAATAACAGGACATTTATTTTCATCATATAAAAACTCATACCTCATATTGTCTGGAAGTCGTTTTAATTCAATTGTGGAGGTTCTTCGTCTCCTTTTCTTACCAGTTCTTCATAGTCATGCGGATTTTGTGCTTCCGGGTTGGAATCAAGATAATCGTCCATGTCTTCTTTTTCCTCATCATCTGGTGCCTCTTCCCAATTAATTAAGCTCCTCTCTAATTCATCTTGCGGATTGCTGAAATAAATTGCGGCTAGCTCGACAATCGTTTTCTCTTCCTTGATATCTTCCACTTCATATGGCCTCTTCTTTAGTTTGGCAAAGTGGAATGTCATTTCCTCTTCTCCAAACATCATTGAAATAGTCTCCTTTTTATTATCAATTCGAGCTTTGGTTATAGAGACGAAATGCCTGCCTAAAAGAATAGGACAAAAAGTATCTCGAGGCATATTAACAATATGAAAATCAAGATGGTACATGAGTGATCCAATAAATACATAGACATTTCTAATAACACCTTCCAGTTTTATATTAGGCCGATTAGACAATTTAATAGTAGTGTCTACCGGTTCCACATCTGGATTATTTAAATTGTAACGAAGTTCCTCATAAAGTGATGAAGGCATAATATTTATAGTGGAAATCGGCTCACAAATTCCGTATAAAAAAGTTTCTCCACAATATATAGGAGTCATAGGTTTATAAGTTTCATTACCTCGTATCTTACCTGAGATGAATTATGAAGTTTCAAATTCTAGCATAACCACCTCATTCTCCACGGTTCGTGCTTCCATAAGATCCTTAAATATAACAATATTTGCATTGGTAGCTTCGGAGTTCTTTTCTAGTTTCTTTAATCTTCTCCTTATGTGTTCTTCCTCCCTGCACTTTTACTTGATATTCTCTTGAATAAGTTCAGAGGAAAACTCAAACATGAATGCATTTTCTCTTGCACACTTCTTTTCTTCGAGGGGTACCTATAGATGTAGATGTCCTGCAAAATTCTCAATAATTTTCTTTACTGAATAAGAATCAATACCGAGGGTTTTAATCATTGAACTAGTCCTTTCATCTGCAAGAAAATCGTTAACACAAGCATATTCAGAAGAACCATTCATAATGTTCTCCTCATCTTTAAGATTTTATGTTGTCTCCCTCATTTTCATTATTAATTTCCAGGCTTCATCATAGGTATAAGATAGAAAACTACCATTAGAAGCGGTATCTAGGCTCATTCTATTATTATTATTATTGAGCCCTCCATAGAGTGATTAACCAATCAGGCAAACGGTGATGGGGAAATTATCTAGATAGCTTTTATACCTTATATAGCCTTCATATAAACTCTCATCAGGATTATTTTTGAAACTAATAATAATACCTCTCATCCTGTGATCTTTGGTTTCTGATTAATACTTGGATATGAAATTGGTTTTCAATTCCGTCCAAGTCCTTACTGCTTCTGCATAAAAAGATCTATACCACTTGCAAACATTATTAGAGAGAGTTTGTCTAAACAACTGGATTTTAACCTTATCAAGGTCACAGTCAACAAATATAAAGGAACCAAAAACATCTTCAAAAAAATTGTAAATGTCCATATGGACTCTCTTCATTAGTTCCTGCAAACTTCTTAGAGTTAAGTAACTCAAATAATAAGGGATGGATCTCAATATCATCGAGGTTTATGCTTTTATTGACAGTTATAAAAGCGTCCATGGGCGAACCTGATACGTCGGAAATGTATCTATAATTTTTGATGTTCCATGCTTGTTTAGTATCTACTTTGCTTTGCTTTGTCTACACTTTGAGGTGTTTTTATATGTTTTCTAGTACTTACCTATTCACAAGATGCCACAGGGCCAGTTGCCTGTCTTATTCTGTTTTTGGTTCCAGAAAAGGCAGAAAATTAATATTCTCGAAATTGGACGGGACAAAAGCCAAAGTCAATATTTTATCGTGGGGAACACGAAGCCAGAGTACGAGATGGAGGAGATCCACCAGGGTCCACACCCCCTGTCCGTGCGGCCTAGGTGGGCCCACGCCTGGGGGGTGCGGCCGCACTAGGTGCTCCCCTGCCTCGCCTCTTCGCCTATAAAGACCCCCTAATACCTAAACCCTAAGGACCCGATCAATCTTCCACAAAACAGTCCGTAGCCACCGCCACCATCGTCCCTAGATCGGGAGGGATCTGAAGCTCTTCCCAGCACCCTGCCGGAGGGGAGATCATCCCGGAGGCCTTCTTCTTCATCATGCCAGCCTCCGGTTTAAGCGTGAGTAGTTCCACCTTGGACTATGGGTCCATGTATTAGCTAGATGGTTTTATCTCCTCCTTTGTGCTACCATGTTTAGATATTATGAGCTCCGTTCATGATCAAGATCATCTATTTGTAATAATGCATGTTGTGTTTGCAGGGATCCGATGGATATTGAGATTACTATGTCAGGTATATTAATGGTTTTGTCTTATTGATTCTATCATGTCTGTGTTGTTTGTGATCTTGCATGCCCTCCGTTTCTAGTAGCTATCTTGGCCAAGTATATGCTAGTGACTCCAAGAGGGGGTATTTATGCTCGATAGTGGGTTCATGCCTCTATTTAATCTAAGGGAAGTGACAGAAATCTCTAAGGTTGTAGATGTGCTGTTGCTATTAGGGACAAAATCACGGTCTCTTGTTCATGGAACAAGTGGATTGTTTACCTTACACACTTTGCTTAAAGCAGTTATCCGTTGCTTGCAACTTAATAGTGTAGGGGGTTCGGATGATAACCTAAAGGTGGATTACTAGTCATAGATGTAGTTGGATGGCGGTCTATGTATCTTGTTGTATTGCCCAATCGAATCTCATAGGTTCATGAATGTCTATTATTGCATTGCTATGCCTTGCTCAGTCATGTCAATTGCCCTGCTGTAATTTGTTTACCCAACATGCCATGTTTGTTTTCTTAAGGAGAACACCTCTAGTGAACTATGGACCCCGGTCCAATCTTTACCATTAATACATCTTCCATTGTTACTGATTACCTTTCTGCAAACCACCATTACCTTCCATAGTATACAGTTAATCCTTTGTTTTTAGTAAACCAACAGAGACTGACAATCTCACTGTTCATTGGGGCAAAGTCTTGAGTTTGTGTTGTGCAGGTTTCCAGTTGCTTGCAACACCTTTGAGTCGTTTACTTCCTCCTACTGGTTCGATAACCTTGATTTCTTACTGAGAGAAGAACTTGCTTCCGTCCTCATCATACCTTCCTCTTTGGGTTTCCCAACGAAGCTCAACAATCAGCTAAGCCAACATCAATCTTTTTCTGGCGCCGTTGTCGGGTAGGCTAAGGACGGCTTCACAAGAAAAGGACAGATTACACTTGGAAGATCCGTGCAGAAACACCTTGGAGCAATAATAGATATGGGAAAATGCATTATGTATTTTTCTTCTCCAATAAGCAATCATATATTCCCTAAATAGAAGAAGAGAGGTAAGAAAGGTAGGAGCAAGAAAGTTGGTGTTAATGCTTCTTCATTTGAAAATACTTGATTCTTACTTCTAGTGCCTAACTTAAAGGCGTTGAAAAAAGTACTTATTGGCAGATAGCCCAAAAGTTTTCTTGACTCTTGAAAGTTATTACCTTTGTAATGACCTCTTCTTATCCTTTTTATTTGCTTTTTGTGCCAAGAATAACCTCTAATGACAGGGAAATAAGATTTGGGGAGTTGCTGTCCCAAAGCAGATTTTTGTGCTCCACCGTAAAAATTTGTGTAAAATATCTATACGTACGATTGAGCTGATATTTTCTAAATAAATCCCCCAGTATGTTAGATAACTTTTTTTAGTTCAACACTTTTTGATTTGAGCAACAGAAGGTCTTCGAAAAAATCGGTTTTTACCTGCTGGTCTGTTTTGACAAATTTCTGCAATTATTTGCATTTGCTTCTTATTGATTCCGTTTTGGTTCTTTTGGGGAAATTGAGATTTTTGAGGGAATTGCTATAGTAGCTTGTGTTTTTAGTGAAAGTTTTTTTGTTCTAAAACCAAAACCCAAGGGTCTATTATATTTTGAATACACTAATGTTACTAATAAAGATTGTGTGAAGTTTTGTATGAACGAAAATTTGAAGGTGTAGAGAAAGAATGATGTAATGAGATGAATAATGGACAAAATATCAAGCTTGGGGATGCCACCCCGTGTCATCCCAAGAAATATTCAAGAGGTACAAGCGTCAAATCTTGGGGATGCCCAAGGCATCCCCTTCTTCATCAATAAAAATCTCAGGTCTTTTTAGACACTTCGTTTTTATTATTTCATGCACTGTTGTGTTGTTCTTGGAGTGTCTTAGTTTTCATTTTAGTTTGCTTAAATAAAGTAGTTTGGACCCCCGTTCTTGCTATGTTGTTGCAAATAAGTTTATTGGTGTTGGAGAGGAGTAGAAAGTTCTTGCTTGAATAGTACAAGAAGGAGCTTGCTTTGACTGCGACTTAGACTTTATCATGTCATGCTAGATGTTGTTTTTACCTTATGCTTAGTGATTATTGTTGTAGCATGACTTATCCCAAACAATTGGGATTGCTTAATGTGCCTTGAAGGAATCATGCATTGTTTTAGCATACAAAATCATAGTATTGTGGTATTCTCCTTTGATGCTTTGTTTGGGTTGACTTGGCACATGCTCACACCATGTTATGACTATGAACAAGTCACCATAGCCTCTATGATCATTTATTCCTTGACTTGTTGTACCACTTTATGCTTTGATTAGTAATGTTTTGTCGCTCTGCATGATTATGGCCATTATTGCTCTTTTAGATGGTCGCTCCTAGTCTTTTGCTAGCCTCCACTTGTATGAGTAAGCTCTACTCATGCATCCAACTCCCAAGAAACCAAGTTATTCCAAAGTGTCCACTATAAATTCCTATGGATGGTGTGTTACACCATTCCAAGTATATTCTTCTTTTCATCTACCTTCCAATTAAAAAGTCTTTTTGTTATGTGAAAACTTAGTAAATAAAGCTCTCACAAACTTGATGGCACACTTTATTTTTCTTTCCCCTAAAAAACTTGAAGCATTGTGTCATCTATGTTGTATATGCTTGCACTTATACATTAGAATTAGCAGAACCGTGCTGTCACAGGAAACGCTTTCAACATTGCACTTTAATTTTGTACATAGTTGATATCATGCTCTTTTGTCTATGGATGTAGTTGGTGTGAAATAAAAGGAGAGCTTGTAAGTCCATGGAGTTATGTATGTGTGTTAGAGAAACACCTGGGCCGCTAGCCTAAGCCATGCCTAATCATGATGGAAACTTGCAGCATCACCATAGTGAGCAATCTATGAAGCTTTATTCTTATAAAAAAGATACATATTGAAAATAGGAAAGAGAGAAAAAAGCACCATTTTCCCATGGTAAATAAGAAGATTGCTGAGATGCTCATTGTCTGCTTGCCTTGTCATTTTGATTTTGGGATAGCTCCCGTATCATGTGCAAGGGGTACCCCGTTGGTGGTTCTTTATGATATACATGCACTTACTATGACAATAACTTACATGTGACTAAAGTTGAGTAGCATGAGGAGCGACCCTCATATTCAAAGGACATGAGATTGCCAACTTATACTTTGTCAAGCATATACTCCATAGTTTGTTCACTTTAACCTTAATCACTTCAAGATGCTTATGATAGGGGAAATGAGGGCTGAAAGCTAACAAGTACCATAATGTTTGGAAGCTCTTTTTGAGACTTGAAATCCCTGATTCCCTTTGAAGGGCCTTTCTTCCACCATTATATTGAGTCTCCACCTTCTATCCTTAGGCACTAGTTAAGAGAGCATAGTTGCCATTCTTAGTTCTATGTGCATTGTCCCAAAACTTATTAATTGATTCATATTGTTGATATTGCTTGTTCTTTAACTATTTGTATCTAGTCACTCTTATGAAGTTTGAAGGTGTCCTATGCATCTATTTTTTACTCCATGAAGGACAAACCGAATGCCACTATGTTATGTTTTCTATATGTGAAACAAACAAACGTCTTTCAATGCATTGTTATTCGTGATCTTTGTTTATAACCTTTCATGTTGCATGCATAGTTACTTTGTCTTACTGTTAGAACTCCATCTTTCATGCTCATGTTTAGAGTTCTTTGATCCCAGCTTTCATTGCTTGCAAATGGTTTGATCTTGATTTTGATGGTGCATTTCACCTCAAAAATTATTATTTTTATCACTTACCTACTCGAGGATGAGCAAGAGTTAAGCTTGGGGATGCTTGATACGTCAGAAACGTATCTACAATTTTTGATGTTTCATGCTTGTTTAGTATCTTGACGATTGTCTATGCACAACCTGTTGGGAACCCCAAGAGCAAGGTGTGAAGCAACAAGTTTTCCCTCAGTTGAGACCGAGGTTATCGAACCAGAAGGAGGAAGGAAACGTCACACAGGTGTTGCAAGCAACACGGAGACATGCACAACACAAACTCAAGACTTTGCCCCAACAAACAGTGAGGTTGTCAAGTTCACCGGTTTGCTGTAACAAAGGATTAAACGTATTGTGTGAAAGGTAATGGTTTGCAGCAAGTAAACAAGTAACAGTGGAAGATGTATCAATGGTAAAGATTGGACCGGGGTCCATAGTTCACTAGAGGTGCTCTCCTTAGATAAACAACATGGCATGAAGGGTAAACAAATTACAATAGGGCAATTGGGAGGAACTGAGCAAGGCATAACAATGCAATAACTAGTCAGAAAGATCCTATGAGGTTGATTGGGCAATACAACAAGATACATAGACCGCCATCCAACTGCATCTATGACTAGAAATCCACCTTCAGGTTATCATCCGAACCCCCTCCAGTATTAAGTTGCAAGCAACAGACAACTGCTTTAAGCAAAGTGTGTAAGGTAAACAGTCCACATGTTCCATGAACAAGAGACCGTTGTTTTCTCCCTAGTAGCAACAACACATCTACAGTCGAAGAGATTATTGTCACTTCCCTTAGAAACTAGAGGCATGAACCCACTATCGAGCATAAATACCCCCTCTTGGAGTCACTATCAACTACTTGGCCAAAATAGCTACTAACAACGGAGAGCATGCAAGATCACAAATAACACAGACATGATAGAATCATAAAAACAAAACATTAATTAAACCAACATAATAATCTCAATATCCATCGGATCCCTGCAAACACAACATCCATGATTACAAATATATTAGATCTTGATCATGAACGGAGCTCACAAGATCTATGCATGAAAGCACAAAGGAGGACATACAACCATCTAACTACTACATGGACCCATAGTCCCAGGTGGAACTACTCACGCATCATACCGGAGAGAAGGCATCCGGGATGATCTCCCCTCCGGCAGGGTGCTGGGAGGAACTTCAGATCCCCCCGATCTAGGGACAATGGTGGCGATGGCTACAAACAGTTTCGTGGATATTTGATCAGGTACTCAGGGTATCTGCATCGAGGGCTTCTTATAGGCGAAGGGGGAGACCGAGGAGGCGGCCAGGGGATGCAAACCCTAGCCAGGCGCGGGGCTGGGCCCACCCGTGCCTGGGGTGGGTCTATCCCCCTGGCTGGCCCCTCCGGCTCCCTCTGGACTTCTTGTTCCCTACTAAAGTAATTGACTTTGTCCTTTGTCCCGTCCAATTTCGAGAATACTTTTTTACTAACTTTTCTGAAACCAAAAACAGCAGAAAACAGGCATCTGGCACTGTTGCAACTTTTTAATAGGTTAGTACCAGAAAACATGTAAAAAACACCTCAAAGTGTGGACAAGTAAAGCAAAGTAGATACTAAACAAGCATGGATCATAAAACATTATAGATACGTTTCCAACGTATCTACATCCCCAAGCTTAACTCCTGCTCGTCCTCGAGTAGGTAAGTGATAAACAGAATAATTTTTGAGGTGACATGCACCCTCACAATAAAGATCCAACCATTTTCATGCATTGAAAGCTGGGATCAAAGAACTCTAAACATGTGCATGAAATATGGAGTTCTAACAATAGGACATAGTAACTATGCATGCAACATGACAAGCTACAAACAAAGATCATGAATAACATGCATTGAAAAACGTTTGTTTGTTTCACATGCAGAAAACATGGCATAGTGGCATTCAGCTTGTCCCTCATAGAGTAGAAAATAGATGCATAGGGCACCTGCAAAGTTCACAAGGGTGACTAGAAACAAGTAGCACAAGAACAAGTAATAACACAATATGCATCAATTAATAAGCTCAAATAATGGTGGAAGAAAGGACTTTTTTTGTAAAGAAAGCAGGGATTAGAAGTTTCAAAAAGAGCTTCCAAAAAATATGGTACTTGTTAGCTTTCAGCCCTCGTTGCCCCTATCATAAGCATCTTAAAGTGGTTAAGGTTAAAGTGGCAAAGCTGGAGTATATGCTTGACGAAGTATAAGTTGGCAATCTCAAGTCCCTTCAATACGAGGGCCACACCTCATGCATACTCAACTTTGGGTCCAGGTAAGTTCTTGTCACTGTAAGTATTTTCACATCATTGAGAACCGCCAATGGGGTACCCCTTGCACATGGTACAGGAGCTTTCCCATAACCAAAATGATAAGGCAAGCAGACAATGAGCATCTCAGCAATCTTCTTATGTATCATGGGAATATTGTGCTTTTTTCTCTCTTTCCTCTTTTCTCAATGTGTCTCTTTTTTTATAAGAAGAATGCTTCATAGATGTCACTATGGTGATGCTGCAAGTTTCCACCATGATTAGGCATGGCTTAGGCTAGAGGCCCAGGCATTTCTCTAACACAGGATACAAACTCCATGGACTTACAAGTTCCCTCTTTATTTCACACCAGTGACATCCATATACAAAAGAACATGATATCAACTGAGTACAACAAGGTACAAGTGCAATGTTGAAAATGTTCCTCGTGACGGCACAGTTATGCTAATTCCAACTTATAAGTGCAAGCATATACAACAAAGTTGTCATAATGGTTCAACTTTAATAGGGGCAAAGAATAAAGTGTGCCATCAAGTTCATGAGGGCTTTAATCACTAAGTTTTCACATCACAAAATAGTTTTAATTGGAAGATAGATGAAAACAAGAATGTACTTGGAATGGTGTAACACACCATGCATAGGAGTTTATAGTGGACAATTTGGAATAACTTGGTTTCTTGGGAGTTGAAGGCATGAGTAGAACTTACTCATACAAGTGGAGGCTAGCAAAAGACTGGGAGCAACCAACTAAGAGAGCAATAATGGCCAAAATCATGCAGTGCAACAAAGCATACTAATCAAAGCAAAGAGTGGTACTAAAAGTCAAGTACTAAATGATCATATAGGCTAATGGTGACTTGTCATAGTCATAACATGGTGTGAGTATGTGCCAAGTCAACCCAAGCAAAACATCAAAGGAGAATACCACAATACTATGCTTTTGCATGCTAAAACAATGCATAATTTCTTCAAGGCACACTAAGCAATTCCAATTGGTTGGAGCAAGACATGCTACAACAATAATCACTAAGCATAAGGTCAAAGAAACACCTAGCATGTCATGCTAAAGTCTAAGTCACAGTCAATGCAAGCTCCTCTTGCACTTCAAGCAAGAACTTACTACTCCTTTCCAAACACCAAGCAAAATTATTTGCAAAACAACACAGCGAGAGCGGGGGTCCAAACTACTCTAGCAAACTAAACAAACTAAGCAAATAAAACAAAAACTAAGACGCTCCAAGAACAACACAACTGTGCATGAAACAATAAAAATGAAGTGTCTAGATAGACCTGAGCTTTTTATTGATGAAGAAGGGGATGCCTTGGGCATCCCCAAGCTTTGACGCTTGTACCTCTTGGATATTTCTTAGGGTGACACCATGGTGAAATCACCAAGATTGAGCTTTTTTCCATTCTTCATCTCATTGCATCAATCTCTCTCTACACCTGAAATTTCTCCTTCATACAAAACTTCACACAATCTTCATTAGCAACATTAGTGTATTCAAAAGATATTAGACCACTGGAAAAACTTTGGAACAGCAAGGCTTTTAACTATAAACATAAGATACTGTAGTAACTCCTTCAAAAATCTCAATTTACGTGAAGAGAACTCAAAAAGGAATCAATAAGAAGCAAATGTAAATAATGGCAGAAATCTGTTAAAACAGACCAATAGGTAGAAACCAATTTTTTAGAACATCTTATGTTTCTCAAATCAAAAAGTGTTGATCTAAAGAATGTTAGCTAACATACTAGGGGATGTATTCGTAAATTTTGAGCACAATCCGAGTTACAGAGCCTCCTCACGAATTTTTTTGATGGAGGACAGAAATCTGTTTCGGGACAGCAACTCCCCAAATCTTACTTCCCTCTCATTAGAGGTCATTCTTGGCACAAAAAGCAAACAAAAAGGATAAGGAGAGGTTATTACAAAAGTAATAACTTCCAAGACTCAAGGAAACTCTTGGGTTATCTCCCAATAAGTACTTTTCTTTAACGCCTTTAACTTAGGCACAAGAAGCAAGAAGAATCAAGTATTTTCAAATGAGGAAGCATTAACATTCATACTTGCAAAATATTCAACTATGAAAGGTATCTCATCCAAATGGGTCTTGGAGGATCCTTTCTCATCTCTCTTTGGTCTACTACCTTCATCAAAAATATTTTCAGGGGCAATCCAATCAAAGTTCTTTTCAAAGGCTTCATGCATTCCAACAAGCTTAAAGGGTATGGGTATATTGAATTTCTCTCTAGGCTTAGTTTTATCAGAAATACCCACAACATCTACACTTGAACCTAGCATATTGAAACGTTCAAAAACCTTTTTGGCTTCCCTAGCAACATCATGGAATTCTTTTAATAAAGTTTCAAGGATGAATTCCCTTTTTTCAACATTCTTTTATTCTTTTAGTTATAGGAACAAGAATTGTATGAAGGGGTTAAGGCTAACAAACCTAGCCTCCAACATATGAACTAAAGAAGCTGCAGCAATATCATAATTAGGAGCAAGATCTGCTATAGATTTATCCTCAATATCCTCATGATTGCTAACATAATTAAAGAATTATTCAATATTATCTTTCCCAATTATGGAGCCACTACCTATTGCAAGATCTTTTAAGGCGAATTTGGGGAGCAACATGGTGGCAACTAGGGCAGGAACTAATGTTTTTTCTGTTTTTGAATAAAGCAAGAAAACTAAAGTAGACTATTTTTTTGGGTTTTTTGGAAAGAGGCAAACAAAACCAAGCAAAAGAAACAAAGAAAACTAAAAACAAAGTAAAGAGAAAGGAAGTGAAGGAATCCCCTTGTGAAGACGTCCTTGGCCTCCCCTGCAACGGCGCCAAAAAAGCTTGATGGCTGCGCTGGTGCCTGAAGGGGAGGAAGAGGTTAAAGTTGTCCTGTAGATCCCCGACAACGGCGCCAGAAAAGCTTGACAACTATCTATGCACAGCCTATTGGGAACCCCAAGAGCAAGGTGTGAAGCAGCAAGCAGCAAGTTTTCCCTCAATTGAGACTGAGGTTATCAAACTAGAAGGAGGAAGGAAACTTCACACAGGTGTTGCAAGCAACGCGGAGACCTGCACAACACAAACTCAAGACTTCGCCCTAACGAACAGTGAGGTTGTCAAGCTCACCGGTTTGCTGTAACAAAGGATTAAACGTATTGTGTGGAAGGTAATGGTTTGCAGCAAGTAAACAAGTAATAGTGGAAGATGTATCAATGGTAAAGATTGGACCGGGGTCCATAGTTCACTAGAGGTGCTCTCCTTAGATAAACAACATGGCATGAAAGGTAAACAAATTACAGCAGGGCAATTGAGAGGAACTGAGCAAGACATAACAATGCAATTACTAGTCAGAAAGATCCTATGAGGTTGATTAGGCAATAAAAAAAGATACATAAACCGCCATCCAAATGCATCTATGACTAGAAGTCCACCTTTAGGTTATCATCCGAACCATCTCCAGTATTAAGTTGCAAGCAATAGATAACTGCTTTAAGCAAAGTGTGTAAGGTAAACAGTCCACATGTTCCATGAACAAGAGACCGTTGTTTTCTCCCTAGCAACATCACATCTATAACCGAAGATATTATTGTCACTTCCCTTGGAAACTAGAGGCATGAACCCACTATCGAGCATAAATACCCCCTCTTGGAGTCACTAGTAACTACTTTGCCAAGATAGCTACTAACAACGGAGAGCATGCAATATCACAAACAACACAGACATGATAGAATCATAAAGACAAAACCATTAATCAAACCAACATAATAATCTCAATATCCATTAGATCCCCGCAAACACAACATGCATGATTACAAATAGATTAGATCTTGATCATGAACGAGCTCACATAATATATACATAAAATCACAAAGGAGGAGATACAACCATCTAGCTACTACATGGACCCATAGTCCAAGGTGGAAGTAATCACGCATCATACTGGAGAGAAGGACTCCGGGATGACCTCCCCTCCGACAGGGTGCCGGGAAGAACTTCAGATCCCCCCGATCTATGGACAATGTTGGCGACGGCTACAGACGGTTTCGTGGATATTTGATCGGGTACTCAGGGTTTCTGCATCGGGGGCTTTTTATAGGCGAAGGGGGAGACCGAGGAGGCGGCCAGGGGCTGCAAACCCTAGCCAAGCGCGGGGTTGGGCCCACCCACGCCTGGGGTGGGTATGGCCCCCCTGGCTGGCCCCTCCGGCTCTCCTCTGCTTCTTGTTCCCCACAGAAATTAATTGACTTTGTCCTTTGTCCCGTCCAATTCTGAGATTATTTCTTTGCTAACTTTTCTGAAACCTAAAACATGCATCTGGCACTATTGCAACTTGTTAATAGGTTAGTACCAGAAAACATGTAAAAATCATCTCAAAGTATGGACAAGTAAATAAAAGTAGATACTAAACAAGCATGGAGCATCAAAAATTATAAATAAGTTTCCAACGTATCATATCTACTTTGCTTTGCTTTGTCTAGACTTTCAGGTGTTTTTATATGTTTTCTGGTACTAACCTATTGACAAGATTCCATAGTGCCAGTTGCCTGTTTTCTTCTATTTTTGGTTCCAGAAAAGGCAGAACATCAATATTCTCGGAATTGGATGGGACAAAAGCCAAAGTCAATATTTTACCATGGGGAACACGAAGCCAGAGTACAAGACAGAGGAGAGCCACCAGGGGGCCACACCCCCTGGCCGCGTGGCCTAGGTGGGCCCGCGCTTGGGGGTGCGGCCGCCCTGGGTTTCCCCTACCTTGCCTCTTCTCCTATAAAGACCCCCCGATACCTAAACCCCAAGGACCCGATCAATATTCCACGAAACAGAATGTAGCTGCCGCCACCGTCGTCCCTAGATCGGGAGGTATCTGAAGCTCTTCCCGGCACCCTGGCGGAGGGGAGATCATCCCAGAGGCCTTCTTCTTCATCATTTCAGCCTCCGGTATGAAGCGTGAGTAGTTCCACCTTGGACTACGGGTCCATGTAGTATCTAAATGGTTGTATCTCCTCCTTTGTGCTACCATATTTAGATCTTGTGAGCTCCGTTCATGATCAAGATCATCTATTTGTAATCATGCATGTTGTGTTTGCAGGGATCCGATGGATATTCAGATTACTATGTCATATTGATTAATAGTTTTGTCTTATTGATTCTATCATGGCCGTGTTGTTTGTGAAGTTGCATGCTCTCTGTTTCTAGTAGCTATCTTGGCCAATTAGATGTTAGTGACTCCAAGAGGGGGTATTTATGCTCTATAGTGGGTTCATGCCTCCATTTAATCTAAGGGAAGTGACAAAAATCTCTAAGGTTGTAGATGTGTTCTTGCTACTAGGGAGAAAACAACGATCTCTTGTTCATGGAACAAGTGGATTGTTTACCTTACACACTTTGCTTAAAGCAGTTATCCATTGTTTGCAACTTAATACTATAGGGGGTTCAGATGATAACCTGAAGGTGGATTACTAGTCATAGATGCAGTTGGGTGGCGGCCTATGTATCTTGTTGTATTGGCCAATCAAATCTCATAGGATCATAAATGTCTAGTATTGCATTGTTATGCCTTGCTCAGTCATGTCAATTGCCCTGCTGTAATTTGTTTACCCAGCATGCCATGTTTGTTTATCTTAAGGAGAACACCTCTAGTGAACTATGGACCCTGGTCCAATCTTTACCATTGATACATCTTCCACTATTACTGTTTACCTTTCTGCAAACCACCATTACCTTCCACACCATATAGTTAATCCTTTGTTTTCAGCAAACCGGTGAGATTGACAACCTCACTGTTCGTTGGGGAAAAGTCTTGAGTTTGTGCTGTGCAGGTTTCCAGTTGCCTGCAACACCTTTGAGTCGTTTCCTTCCACCTACTAGTTCGATAACCTTGGTTTCTTACTGATGGAATAACTTGCTGCTGTGCTCATCATACCTTCCTCTTGGGGCCTCCCAATGAAGCTCAACAATCATCTGAACCAACATCAGAACCCATTTTCCTTAGTGCCTCAAGCTGGAATAAATGCTGAGTGTTGTCCATTGTTATGGTCCTGCAAATCAAATAGAAAATTAGTACATCGAAAGTAAATAACTAAAATTAAAGTGACATATAGGGCTAAGATCCCCGGCAATGGCGCCAGAAAATAGCTTGATGACAACAACTACACAGACTGTTTGTAGCTAGTTTCGAAATAAAGATATCGATCCCACAGGGAGCAATAGGCCAAAGACACCTTCCTCTTGGGGTCTCCCAATGAAGCTCAACAATCAGCTGAACCAACATCAGAACCCATTTTCCTTAGTGCCTCAAGCTGGAATAAATGCTGAGTGTTGTCCATTGTTATGGTCCTGCAACTCAAATAGAAAATTAGTACATCGAAAGTAAATAACTAAAATTAAAGTGACATATAGGGCTAAGATCCCCGGCAATGGCGCCATAAAATAGCTTGATGACAACAACTACACAGACTGTTTGTAGCTAGTTTCGAAATAAAGATATCGATCCCACAGGGAGCAATAGGCCAAAGACTAAAATTCTTTTAACTAAAACTAAAAGAAGTACTTAAGGATTAATTATAAGATGCAAGTAAAGTAGAATTGTTTTTGGGTTTCTATTTGAGCAAAACAATAAAGTAAAGTGCAGTAAACTTAATGCAGAAAGTAAGAATCGCGTGTGTAGAGAGCTTGGAACTTCAATAGGGAAAAAGGCGTTCTCGGGGAGTGGTGGATACACCGCTAGCATTTTAGAAAGAATGGTCAATATTATTATAACAAATATTCTCATGACATGTATGTATGTGGGAGGAGCTCCATATATGGACGAATAGGCAGCAACCACTGCTCACATATTCCGTCATAACCACAGTTGACAGATAAACGACATCAACCGTATTACCTCGCTATTAAGAGATTTATCCTGTGGCATGGACATGTCTTGATGAGTTCTCCTTGATTCCCCAAGTTGGTACATAAAGAATGAAAACTACTTTATAGTCACAATAAGTGCTATCATCCTTCCGTCTACCAACAAGTAATCCCCTTCATCAAGTCCCCGTAAGAGGCAAATATTAAAGAGGCTCACAACTCCCAATATCAAGATGAAGACAGTTAACACATACACATAATGATGTATAACATAATAATCTCTATCTCATCTCAATCATATGCTAGGGTTTCTCCATCTCCCCAAGAACTAATGATCTACTCAGACATAGAGGCAATCAGCATCATGGAAATGGTAATGGAAACAATTATAGATGAATAATTCTTGTATAAATCCACAACTAGTGCTAGAATTACAACAAGATCTAGATAAGATGGATGGAGATGCTCGAGATGATAGTGGTGCAGTGGTTGATGAAGATGAAGATCGATGCCTTGGCCTCCCAGATCTGCTTAGGGCGAAGATGGATCCCTAGGGCAAGTTCCCCCTCCAGATCCCTTCCGGAGGTGAGGTTTTTGGCGATTTCTAGGTGTGATGTATGTGTTCTCCCCGATCTAGTTGCACGGGGTGAAACTATTTGAGGAGGCGGTGTCGGCGCCAACTATACGGCGGGAACTATACGGCTGGAGGAAATACTCCCGCCGTATAGCTGGTCGTTAACCCTTCTATATCCTCCAATTGCTTCGGGTTTTCTTCTGGTGTTATTAATATTTACCAAATAAGTGTTTTACGTTGTTTTTTGCTCCTTTTCACTCCAATATAACTGGTCCAAGAATTGTGTCTATCAGATCCATCATCTGTCCTGATCCTAGTGAAAATAAACATAAAAGGTGCATTCAAACGCCGTAAAATACCAAGATCCTATCACTACAATGCAAAATAATAATATAAAACATGATGAAAATATGCACTCATCACCGGCCTAGGGTTTGGGTGTAGGGAAAGGGGGCGCCCTGCCCCGCCTTTTATGGGAGGTAGAGGCGGCAAAGGTGAGGGGAGTCCTCCCCCAACTTCTCTTCCTTGGTCGGCGGCAAGGGAGGGAGGGAAAACCTTCCTCCACTAGGTTTCCTCCTCCCCCTCCACTTGGTTTGACTTGCATTGCTGGGATTTGACTTTTCAAATTGGAATTTGATTATTCAAACTAGAATTTGATTTCTCTCTTCCCATTGCCCAGCCAAGTGACCTAGGACATGATGCAACCATACAACATTTGTATGACACATTCATGTACCCTTACCTCTCCGGAGTGGTGTACCTTCTAGACCCTTTAAGAAGCTTCCGGTGAAATCACCGAAAATGTTTCCGAACCCCGGAATTGGACTTTCCTTATATGAATCTTATTCTTCGGATTATTCCAGATGTCCTCGTGATATCTCGGATCCTATCCAAGACTTCGAACAACATTCTGTCTCTTACTCACATTCCTTATCTACTAAACAACATTGAATTCTTAAGTGTGTCTCCCTACGGTTCGTGAATTATGCAAACATGATCGAAACACCTCTCCGATCAATAACCAATAGAGGAATCTGGAAATTCATATGGCTCCCACATATTTCAATGATGAATTCATGATCGAATGAACCATTCACATACGATACCAATTTCCCTTTGTCTCATGATACTTTACTTATCCAAGGTTTGATCGTCGGTATCTCTACATACCTAGTTCAACCTCGTTACCAATAAGTACTCTTTACTCATTCTTGTGATATGTGATCCCTTGTGAGCTAATCACATGCTTGCAAGACAATTGGATGGCATTCCACTAAGAGGGCCTAGAGTATATATATCTGTCATATGGATAGACAAATCCCACTCTTGATCCATGTGCCTCAACACATACTTTCAGAATACTCAATGCCACCTTTATAACCACCCAGTTACGAGGTGGTGTTTGATGTCATCAAAGCATCCATCCCGTGATGGTGATTAACATGATCTCATGGTCGAAAAATTTAGGTTACTATGTATTTGAAAGCTTTATAGCAGGTGAACTATTTAAATGACTTGATCTTATGCTACACTTAACTATAGGAGTGTGTCCATCACATCATTCTCCTAATGATATGACTTTGTTATCAACAACATCCAATGTTCATGATCAGGAAACCATGATCATCAATCAATCAACAATCTAGTTTAACAAGAGGCTTTACTAGGGACTCTTTTATGTTTATAAATCACACAAGTATTAATATTTCCTGTTAATACAATTATAGCATGGGATGTAAATATTTATCATAAACATAAAGATATGATAATAACCACTTTATTGTTGCCTCTTGGGCATATCTCCAACAGCTCAACCCAAAGGATCAGCCCGATAAGTAGTCACTGCTACTCCGCAATGCGTAGCATAGCTAGTCACTTGCCGGGAAGCTACGACAATTTTCGCTACAGGGCCCATATGCCCCCCAAAGCTACTCCGGTTGGTTGACGAAACTTCTCGTGGTGCTGAAAATAAACGGCACTCGTAGAATGTGCATCAACTACGCCAACCTCGTCTGAGCTCTACTCGCCCACATCCCACAACCAGCTCAACGCACTAGGCACGGAGCACACACCATACTAGGAACAAGTCCTATACTTCATGCCACAACTTGTAACAAAAATTGTGTACCCCCTCCAATGGATAAAGCAACTATTCCGCAAATTGTTTTTATCGCCTTGTCTTGTGCAAATCGCACTCGTAAAATTGTATATATGCTCTACCGGTCTTCAACCCTTGGAAGTGCGACTCGACAAGGCCAAGTAGTGCAGCGCACGGGTTTCAGGGAACTCCGAGCCTTGCGCTGTCCACGAAAAACGCCGAGTGAGAGCCCCCATCGGAGTCGCTTGCAGGACTGGCCCACCGGGCCAAGACGACCGACTGTGCTCTACACAACACCTTGTCTCCCCCTTGTAACACCCTCAAAATCGACCCTATGCAAGTTTCAGCGATTCCCGCCAAACCCGCATAGAAACGATTCAAAGGTGCCCACCAGGCACTTTCGTGCGGGTGGAAAACGAAGTAATATCATTACACAATAGTCCACGATGGAACCCACAGAACAGATATATACAACACTGACTCAAAGAGTCAAGAATACAGATATACAATGCAAAGATCCAAATCACCTTGAAAACGATACAACGTCCGACTACGGACAAGATGCAAATGGGGCTAAGAGCCCTGAAGTATAACCAATGGCGTCCATAACCCTGCCCAGGCCAAGCCGGAAGGGTAACCCTGCTAACGACGTCGATCTCAAAACCTGCTTAAACAAAAGGGGTGCCAACAAAGGGAAAAGGAAAAAGAGAGCGGTCAGTACTGAGGCCAGTACACGGCGAGACTAGAATTCGGCGGTCCTCGCCTACATAGGTATAGTGGACTGAAGCGGCAGCGCAGCATGCACTAAACAACCAATAGAGACTCAATGCAACTGGCGGCTATCAGATAGGGATAAGAAATACCTATTCGGATCCAACCTAAAACTATCACCAAGCATACCCATCCTGGTATTTCCCCCTCGAGACCAAACGAGGAAGTCAACCGAGGAACTCACTCAGTTGGAAGTTTTATTCATTCCTTTATAGTTGCAGCAATTACTAGTCATATATAGATAGCATGAGTCATCCTGATATAATAAGTAGTGGGCCGTTTTATTTAACCATTCCGTTGTAGTACTTACTAGTCAGATACATATAGCATGAGGCATCCCAAAACCCAGTAGTTGTTGATACTTTTATTTAGCCATTCCGTTGTAGTGAAGCTGATTACTAGTCATATCAGATACAAGTCAAATTATAACAGTAAACTTTAGTTATAGTTGTCTATGATCGAGAACTGTGCTCCAAGTTGTCCATAACCGCGGACACGACTTCTCGAAAAGATTTAACCCTGCAGGGGTGCACCAAAGTTCCCACACGCACCTACACCCTTGTTGTCAGATCAGGTAGGCACTACTAGGAAAACGGCTATAGGTAATCAACACATCCGTGGCTCACATGGTTGAAGTGCCCCACGGCTAAAACAGGCGTGGCTCACCAGTGGGCAGTGCCCTACTAGTAACTAGAACAACCGTGGCGCACATGACTATAGTGCGCCACAGATGTGTGTGGGCCAGGGGCCTGTTGGCCGCACGCCAAACATTTGTAGCGCACTACGGTCATGTGCGCCACGGTTGTTAGTCTCATCTGTGGCGCACATGGGGGGGGTGCGCTACGCCTAAGTGCACGCTCCCTTCTGCTGTGAAACGGCTACACACTTCTGTGGCGCACTCGGCCTAGTGCACCACTGGGAGTAGGAACATCTGTGGCGCACATGGCCCAGTGCGCCACGCTTGTTCTACTCACGTGGCGCCTGACCGTGTCTTGATGTCGATTTTTAGGACAGCACTTTATGTGTGACCACACATCACCACCCCACACTTCACTTTCCCCTTCTTCTTCCTCCTTAGATCTAGTCGGGATCTTCTCCTTCCCACCTCAATTTCTCCACCCATTCACCATTTTTAGCATGTAAAACTTGCTTTGGATGTTACATAAGTAATAGAGGAGGTCTCTGGTATCTCATCTCCTTCTCCGGTCGACGCACCTCTCCTTTCCATCTTTCTCGCGATCGGTCTCTCATCTCGGTAAGTTGTCCATGTAAGGATGTGTTCATGTGTATATGGATGATGCATGTGCTCATATGTATGTAGATGATCGATGCTCATGATGTGTGTATGTGTGGAGAGGATCGATGGTCATATGTGTGTGTATATGGAGAGTATCGATGATGCTCATGCATGTGTGTATGGAGAGGATAATGATATGTTCATGTGTGTATGGATCGGTCTCTCTCTCTCTTGTGTTTGTATGTGAACAAGTTGCCATTTGTTTTGCCAAAATGTTGATTCATTTCCATTTTGGCAAGACTTTGGCATTTCATAAAGGTCCTAATTTTAGGATAGGTCATGCCAAAATTTTCTATCGACCATTGCATGCATGCATTCATTATGTGGTTCTAATAGACTTCAAAATTGTACCGTGTACATCGTGCGTGCAAAAATGGTCCATAATGAGCGAAGGCATTGTGGCTAGATTTTTGAAATGTGACGGCCGACATGATACGAAATAACAAGACAGATATAAGATGTCTGTAGAAGATGCAAACTCAAGCTGGGTGATCGACCCAGTTCGGGAATCTGCGCACCTGCTCCGCCATGGTTTCATGGATGGATACACTCGTTGGATAAGCGATGGCGTAGATGATGGAGATGGTGAAGAAGGTGGCCAACATGATGATCATCATCACGGCGAGCAGGCGAGATGATGAAGAGTCTCTGGAGATGGTGAAGGTGCGAGCGCACCGGGATGATGATGATCTAGATGCGGAGGAGCATTTACGATGGAACAACGTCAGTGGGTGCGGGACCCTTATGTGCAAGAGCTGCTTCTCAAGCGACGAGTAACGCCAGGCTGCCGCTAGAGAGAAAGCCAAGCTGCGCAACTTGAGAAAGACGGTTACTCCATTGTATGAAGGATGCAGCCCGATGATACCCGGTTGAATGTAACGCTCAAGGCTATGGAGATGAAGGCAAAGCACAAATTGAGCGGCAAAGCCGGCGATATGATGGCATTCAGCACGATCGTTTCCGGAGGGAACACATGTCCAACTAGTATCGAGGATGCCAAGAAAATCGTCATCCTCTCGATCTACCGCACGTTAGATATCACGTATGCATCAACGATTGCATCATTTATCGGGCGAGGGCGGAGAAAACCACATGTCCGGTGTGCGGCGTGAGTCGATACAAGAAAGGGAAAGCACCTCGAAAAGTGGTATGGTACTTTCCTATCACCCTCGTCTGCAGCGCTATTTTGCGGACCCTAAGGCGAAGCTCATGCGATGGCATGCGGAAAGGAAGAAGCGGAGATGATGATGACCGAAAAGGATGAGCTCGGCGCACCCTTGGATGCTAGCGGTGGAAAGCATTGGACCTCGAATTCCCGAATTCGGTGGAGATTCGAGGAACATCAGGCTTGGTGCGAGCACCGATGGACTCAATCCGTTCGGTAGCCAGAGCAGCACGCACAGCACTTGGCATGTGTTTGTATGGATGTACAACCTCCCTACATGGTTGTGCATGAAGAAGAAGTACATACAAATGAGTATGCTAATTCAAGGGCCGAAACAACCTGGTACCGACATCAATCGTATCTCGGGCTGTTGAAAGAGGAGCTAGCCACGTTATGGGAATCGAGCCAATACTTACGACGTCGCACAAGATTATTTCACTATGAGAGCCGCGTTGGTCACTACGTGCAAGACTATCCAGGTTGCGGGTATATCTCGGGCAGGTTATCCAAGGATTCTACGCATGCGTTAGGTGCATGGATAACACAAGCTATCTCCAACTAGAGAAAGATCCAGGGTCATCAAAACCGTGTTCATGGCGCCGAGGTGGCTCGGCAAGAATGATCCATGGAGAAAGCGTGGAGACCTGTTCGATGGCAAATCGAGACCCGAGGAATCCCGGGCGTGGAGCAGCGAAGAAGTGGAAGAGTTCTGAAAAACTGGAAAGATTGTCCTAAGCACGGAAAGAAGCGAAGAGGCAGCAACAAGACAAGCCGATGAAGGTATGGAAAACAAGGTGCATTTTCGGAGTTGCCATCTTGGAAGTTTCTCCGCCTCGTAGCCTCGACATCATGCATATCACGAAAAACGTGTGCGAGTCCGTCGCCACCATAATCAACATGCCGGATAGGACGAAGATGGTCCGAAAGCAAGGCACGACTGATATGCTTGGGTATCCGGAAGGAGCTTCACGGAGGGCCTACTCCCGATGATCGGGAAGATGACGATGATCATGAGTCGGAGACGACACAAGGTCGTCGGAAGGGTAAAAGTTCAAGAAGAACGAATATTACGCCCTCCTTCTTGCTTCACTCTAAGCCGGGATGAGATCAAACAGTTTTTCAAGTGCCTTCTAGGAGTCAAATTTCCTTCTGGCACGCGGCAAGATAAGCGAGATACCTAGGCGAAGCAGAGGTTCAGTGGCATGAAGTCTCACGACTGCGCCGTGCTAATGATGCAGGTACTTCCGGTCGCACTAAGAGGGATAATGGACGAGCACGTCCATGAAACGTTATTTGGCCTATGCAAGTTTTTCGATGTCATCTCTAGGAAGTCGATTGGCTTGAATCAACTCGGAAGGCTACAGGAGGAGATCGTGGTGATACTATGTGAGCTTGAGGTCTACTTCCCACCCGCATTCTTCGACATTATGGTGCATCTGCTGGTCCATGTCGTGGAGGACATCGTACAACTCGGGCCGATGTTTCTCCGCAGCATGATGGCGTTCGAAAGGATGAACGGACACATCAAAGGATACGTTCGCAACAGGTCCCGTCCGGATGGAAGCATAGCCAAGGGCTTTCTGGCCGAAGAGTGCATCTCTTTCTGCACGAATTATCTAGACATCGAGAACCCTGTCGGTCTTCCCGTCAACAGACACCTTGGCAAGCTCGACGGATCTGGTCACCGAGAGGGTCGTCGCATACTGCATGCAGACTTCGATTTTCGACGCGCAGACTTTGATCGAGCAAACCTCGTCATGCTACAGCATTTAGAACTGGTCGATCCTTGGGTACAGAAGCACAAAAGGTTAATCGACAAGAAGTATGGACGGGGCATAGAGGACGAGGAGAAATAATCAAAGAGCACAACTCAGATTTCACGCGTTGGTTTAGCGGGCGCTCCTTGATAATCCCTCGCCGCATTCTTCCGACACGGAAAGATCATATTCACCTTGTCGCGGGACCGATGCAAAACCTGGTGACCTATCAGCGTATGATATCAACGGCTACACATTCTACACGGAGGAAAAGGACAACAAGTGTGATTATCGAACTCGCGTAACGTCGAATTCTACACCGATGACAACGTGAAGGAAATATTCTGGAAGAATCGAGGAGATCCGGGAGCTTGACTACTGTGGAGAAAAGGTGCCGATGTTCCGTGTCAGATGGGCAAAGAGCGTCGAAAGAGAAGACCGGTATTTCACAACCATGGTTATACCCGAAGAAGCCAAATCCAAGGCCGCCGGTGCAAACGTGGCCGCGAAAAATGAACCGTGGGTACTGGCTACCAAAGTGGACCAATGTTTTTTCATTACCGACCCGACAAAGCCTAGCCGTGTTGTCATGAGGAGAGAAAAAGAAACATCATCGGAATAGATGGAGTCGCCAACGAGCAAGACTTCGACCAGTACGGCGATCCAAAGATTGAAGATGACGACGACTACGATGCAGCAACATACATCACAAGAAGAAAAATGACAACCCTACCCAAAAAGGTAGCCTGTTCAAAAGAAGAAACATTAAAGTGCCGGGGCTAAATTATTCAACCGCGACAAAGAAGGGAAAAAAGATTGTAAAACGCTAGCTCAAAAAATATTGTAAAACGCGTGGTCGAAAAAGATTGTAATATTCATGAACAAAGTATTTTGTTTAAAATATTGTAAACGTGGTCAAAAATATTGTAATATTGTAAACGCTTAGCCCAACCGGTTCATCTCAAAATATTCAAAAATCAATACACTTCTTATGTCTAAATTCCAAATTAATATTCAAAAATATAAGTTAATTCATTTTAAAGGTTACATTAATTATTTTTAGAAATAGAAAATGGTTTTGGATTATTTATTCAAATCCATACACTTCTTATGTTTAAAGTTTTCTAAATTCCAAATTGATATTAAAAAATATAAGTTAATTCATTTTTAATTGTAAATGGTTCATATTTTAAATGGTTACATTAATTGTTTTTAAAGCAGAAAATGGTTTTGAATTATTTATTCAAATCCAAACACTTTTATGTTTAAAGTTTTCTAAATTCCAAATTAATATGCAAAAATATAAGTTAATTAATTTTAAATGGTTACATTAATTATTTTTAGAAATAGAAAATGGTTTTGGATTATTTATTCAAATCCATACACTTCTTATGTTTAAAGTTTTTCTAAATTCCAAATTAATATTTAAAAATATAAGTTATTTCATTATTAATTTTAAATGGTTAAAGTTTAAATGGTTACATTAATTATTTTTCAAAAGCGAAAATGGTTTTGAATTAGTTATTCAAATCAAACACTTTTTATGTTTAAAGTTTTCTAAATTCCAAAGTAATTATCATTTAAAAACATTACAAATTTAAACCCCAAAATAAAAATAAGGCGGAACAGAGAAAATAACAAAAATTTGAAATCGAGAATACGTCGGTTGGAGCCACCAACCGGAAAGAGCCTTCTAACGTCGCCCGCCTGAAAATTGGACTATAGGTCCCGGTTGGTGGCTCCAACCGGGCGTATTGCTAGTCCCGGTTGGAGCCACCAAGGGACTAAAGGCCCTTTTAGTTATAACGTGCCTCCTCTTCTTCCGTCCCGCTCACTTCTCATCCCCATCTCTCCATCTCTCATTAATCGAGCACGATCTGCCGCCGCGCTCTCGATCCGCCGCCACTGCGTCGAGGAGGAGGAGGGCTCAGCGTCTCGGGAGGCCGCGTCTCGGAGGAGGCCAGCGTCTCGGAGGAGGCCGTGTCAGGAGGGGCAGCCGATCTCGGGAGGTGGAGGCCGCCGTCGTCGCACTCTGGTTCGCCCGTCGTCGTCCGCCCGTCGAGGTGGCGTCGCCTCTCCCTCTCTCTCTCTCTCTCTCCCTCTCTCTGCAGGCCATGGTTAGGGTTGATGGTCTCTCCCCAAATTTGAGATAAAACTCTAGAATTTTCTCAAGAAGAATGCGTGCGGGCTGCAAAAATTAGACCAAGACTTAGGCAGATTACTTTAGGAGTCATTTTCCTTGATTTTATTTGATAGAAATATTAATGTGTGGTACATATGGTTTGTCATATTTTAGGTTATCTTGAAAAATTGAGAATTGAAGATAAGGTTTGTCATATTTTACATTGCCACTTCTCTTTTACGATGAAATAAATTTAACAATTCATAGAACATTGGTTACTTACCGATTTGAAGGCACTCTTTGTTTATGTTACGAACTTAATTTCCTTGGTTTATGAAAGCTGAAAATTTTATATATGAATGCCGACAGTTTAGGCACTAATGTTGTTTGAGTACCTTTTGGTTCAGATGGTAACTTCTTTCTTTGGACTTAAAAATCTATTAGCAAGTTCCGAGAAATATGCTTTACATTTTGCATTATTTGAGTGGCCAAGGAATAGATAGATGGATCCAGGATGGAATGCCAAATTTAAGGACCTTTTGCTTTTATGTTTCCTTTTATTCATAATCTACGGTCATTGCCCAACAAGTGTGCCTTTTAGTGTTCTGTAATAATATATTCACGAAAACATTGAACATAGTGCCATTTTATTCGTGAAGTTTGGTAGCGAGGTGTTATACGTGGTTTGGTCCTTATGGAAAACCAGGAATGGAACTTGTTCTTTTGAATGCAGGTTCTTGTATGAAATGATTCCCGATTTTTAGGAATGTTGATTAACTTCCGTTTCGGAAATCGGGCACTCTAGTTTAAGAAAATTAGCAAAGGTCATGCGGATTTTTCCGTGCATTTAACCAATTATTTGTTTTTATTAGTGCAAAGATGTGTGACAATGACGAGGTGGATGTTCTAAGCGCATCGCTGAAGGAGAACTCAGACCTCCGAATAAACAATTGACATTCGGGAGGCGGCCCGGCGTCTAGAAGACGATGAAGAATACCATCCTTGGAGAGCGAGGATGATGAGATGGAAGAGCGGAGGAAGAAGCCGAAGGAGCGGACGATGAAACCACGATGGCGGCGAGGGCACGAGAGTGGTAGCAACCCTCCTAAGAAGAAGAAGCCGAAGGACCGGCGCCAACACGGTCGGCACGGTCGGGGAGGAAATTACGAAGTGAGCCCATCGGGGTTCCTTTGGAGACCGCCCTTGTCGTCAAAGATGCGGTGGGCAAGTGGCAGCGATCACCGGACAACCATCTCGATCAACACCGAGAATCTCCGGCATAAAGATAATGGCCACTTGCGCACACTCCTCTTGAAGTGCCGCAAGATACAAGTTCCCGCTAAGTATCGAACACAAATTATCATGGGAGCGAAGTAAACAAATCCGCCCTCACAAAGATGAGCACCGCCACGACAGTGGAGAACCCGGATAAAGAAGAAGATCTATAAAGAAGGCAAAAGTCTCGAGGAGATCCGGAAGATTGACCCGAGATCACGAAGATCAGTTCCGGGAGTTCAAGGAGAGGTGTGAATCCGAAGAGCCACGACCAATAGTAATCGGGGAAAAGGCTGCGGCGATGAATATAGGTCATAACCATCTCGGATCTGGTGGATACAGAACGCGGAGGCCAAATGGAATAAGGAGGACGAAGAGTATAGATCCAAGGATAGAAAACCCTTTGCTAAATTCGAACCGGGCAGGTTCGAAACTTCATCAGGGCCCGTTACCATGTGGACCCAAAAACCAAACAACTCACCGCGGATCCTGCGGTGAAGGAATTCGAGGAAATTGTGGTAAGTATAATCTAATTACCGGTGATCAACACGATTGCAATCTAATCGATGATCTAAATGATTCACTGTTACTTCTTCTGCAGGAGGAGGAAATTGTTGCTAGTCATGGATCCCAGGGTTCCTCATCCCAGGGGTCGACGGCGGCCACCCGGTGGGATAACAGAGAGGTTCAAGAACTTAAGGCACAAGTGGCGCGGATCCCGCAGATCGTCCAAGACAACCTGGCAATCACCCTTACGTCCTTCCTGCCTACCTTGGTGGAGTCAATAGCGAACTGGAGTGCGGGTGGTCGAGTAGGGCCGTGCCGATTCAAGCATGGTCGTGACCACTCGAACAACGCGGCGCGGCGAATCAGGCGAACTACGTGTTCGTGACTCCGCCCGCTTCGCTGGCGCCGCAAGTGTTGGTGACTCCCCTGCCATCACCGGCGCGGAGTACATGTTGGTGCCCCTTGCCATCGTCGCGGCGGCGGAGCTCAAGCACCCATCGGTAGGGAGAATACACCGGCGACACCGCCATCAAGCAGCCCTTCCGTTTCTTGCACGCCCGTCGCCGTATGCGGTGCGTCGACATTAGCCGATCTCGACGCCATCACGGTAAACAAATTGCTTTAATTACCGCCTTTCAAGCCATCTATATATTACTCTTGTGGCATCTCACTCTGACGACGCCGTACATGTTTTCCGCAGACGGATGTTCCTTGCACTCTCTTATGCTACGTGAACAACGAGTGAGGATGTTGCCAAGGTACCATCGTTCAACCCTTGCAGCGCCGTTCCACTCAAAGCCGATGCGGATAGCGTGCAGGGTTAAAATTAGTCGGTGCTAAGCTGCGACGACACGGAACCTCCCATTCAACCCCGAGGCGGATGAAGAAGAGTCGTATGTCCTCGAAGTTGCTTGGCTTGTTCTTGCTATGGCCAAAGCATGATCTGTTTGGGGACGGCGGGGCCATCACGCCACAGACAACACCGCTGTCGTGCGGCGACAAGCGGTGGCAAAACCTACCGCCCTCGCCCGTCACCTCCGCGGTGGGTCGGATGATCATGTTGATGATATGCACATGGCGCGATCCGCCGAGGACTTCAAGACTGGAATGATCACTTCTTCACTCGGTTTAGCGAAGACCTAGCTGGTGGCCCCACAGAAAGCCACTATCACCAAGCGTCTGTTTGGTTCTCGAGACGCCTCGGCTTGCGCCTTCTGAGCCAGTGATACAACCAACGGCCCTTTATTCTAAGCCGACACACTACATAGGGTGGCGGTGCTCGATGCGGTGCCTGCCGCTCTCCAAAAGGAAAAAGGCGGAAAAGAAAATCTAGCAGCTCGAGCCAGCCGGTGGCGTCAACAACTCGCGAATCCGATCAGGTTTGGGACGGGCCACCAAGACCCGAGGGTATTATGTGGAGGATTCATGTGGCGGGTGAGCCCATGCTACCTAAGAATTTGCGAGCTTCGCCCGATTCGCTGCAGTGTGCATGGCGTCTTGACGATAGAGGCGCCTTCTATCGGAGAAAGATCCCTCGCACCGGTATTCGTGGTTAAGGTGCCACCGAGCTTGGGCTTCGTCGACCTGCTTCGTGGATCTGTTCTTCCTACGGTTCGAGGACATCTTCAATATGTTCCACCTATACCGCTGCACTATACCATGGTCCGTATCTTTCTCTCGGCCGCCATGCAGATCATTAGAGAGAACACACGGGCATCGCTATAGTGGACCCCTACTACATGCGTGGGCTGCTTGGGTTCCCCAGCGAGCGACGTATCGTGGCCTCGTACCTAAAAAAGAATCCTCGTGGCTAACAAGACAAAGGAATACATTCTCGTGCCTTACTTTCTCGAGTAAGTCGTTATTGATCGCCATCGTCGATTGGCTTTATTAGATCATCATCATTCTTTTTCAACACATTCCATTTGAATTTTTTTGCGAGAGATGAACACTTGCGCTCATCTCCTTATCGCCAAGCATTCCCACGCCATATTTCGACTCGGGAGTCTAGAAAAGAAGAAAAACTATGACAAGATCAAGGAAGTTACGGATGATGCTCTCCGGCTTTGCCTCGACGGAAGGCACCAACCGTGCGTAAGAAGGTCAAGTTCGGCAGCACGTCTTCAACCACGTAACGAGTTCCCTGCGTGAAGCAGCGGAAACAGTAAGAAGGAAGCCTACTACGCACTCCATCACATGAGGCGTTCCTACTTGACCAGCGAATTCTGCTGCGGATCATCTCAAGCGTGGGCGAAGCAAAGGCCAAGATCAATGATTCGGATATTAGACAAGAGATGTATCGCATCCAGCAGCAGTTTGGGGCAATCATCTTTCGTGATGTCATGACTTCGGGGGGGATCTTCTACGGAGGAAATATCCCGAATAACCGTGACATAGAAGATCGCCTAGAGATGCAGGGTGACTATAGGAAGTTCATGACGAGGCAGGGCGTCCTCCCGTTCCCTAAGCCGAGCCAGAAGGCTTGATGTTGGTCTAGTTGTAGTTGCAAACTATAGATGGACTTTGTGTGTGTGTGGACGACAAGTGTACTTATCTTGTTAGGTTTATGAATCACCGCTTACTTATTTTGCTTATTATTATTATATATCAATCAATGCTTGGTTTTTTTGCTTACTCTTTGGTTTTTTTGCTTACTCTTTGGTTCTCGGACGACAAGTGTGAGTTATTTTTGTCTTTTTCGAGAATATGCCGATGATTGAAATGTCGTGGCACAATATATATGTGAATGTGCTATGACGGGATTGTTAGCCTTGTGATATGCACAAGTCCAGGAATTGTGCATCCTACTTGGCTCACGTCCGTCATAAGCAATTCTGTCCAACGACCTAGCTAGTTATATATGAGGCATGCTTTTGAGTTATTTTGTCTTTTCGAGAATATGCCGATGATTGAAATGTCGTGGCACAATATATATGTGAATGAGCTATGACGGGATTGTCACCTTGTGATATGCACAAGTCCAGAATTGTGCATCCTACTTGGTCGGTCCGTCATAAGCAATTCCTGTCCAACGACCTAGCTAGTTATATATGAGGCATGCTTTTGAGTTATTTTGTCTTTTTCGAGAATATGCCGATGATTGAAATGTCGTGGCACAATATATATGTGAATGTGCTATGGCGGGATTGTCGCCTTGTGATATGCACAAGTCCGGAATTGTGCATCCTACTTGGTAAATGTCCGTCATCGACAATTCTGTGTCCAACGACCTAGCTAGTTATATATGAGGCATGCTTTTGAGTTATTTTTGTCTTTTTCGAGAATATGCCGATGATTGAAATGTCGTGGCACAATATATATGTGAATGTGCTATGGCGGGATTGTCGACCTTGTGATATGCACAAGTCCAGAATTGTGCATCCTACTTGGTACGGTCCGTCATAAGCAATTCCTGTGTCCAAAGACCTAGCTAGTTATATATGAGGCATGCTTTTGAGTTATTTTGTCTTTTTCGAGAATATGTCGATGATTGAAATGTCGTGGCACAATATATATGTGAATGTGCTATGGCGGGATTGTTAACCTTGTGATATGCACAAGTCCGGTGTGCATCCTACTTGGCTAGCAGTCCCGTCATAAGCAATTCTTGTGTCCAACGACCTAGCTAGTTATATATGAGGCATGCTTTTCGAGTTTTCTTTGTCTTTTTTGAGAATATGCCGATGGTTGAAATGTCGTGGCGCAATATATATGTGAATTTGCTATGACGGGATTGTTAGCCTTGATATGCACAAGTCCGAATTGTGCATCCTACTTGGCTATGGTCCGTCATAAGCAATTCGTAATCAACGACCTAGCTAGTTATATATGAGGCATGCTTTTCGAGTTATTTTTGTCTTTTTCGAGAATATGCCGATGATTGAAATGTCGTGGCACAATATATATGTGAATGTGCTATGACGGGATTGTTAGCCTTGTGATATTTACAAGTCCAGGAATTGTGCATCCTACTTGGCTAACGGTCCCGTCATAAGCATATTCCTATGTCCAACGACCTAGCTAGTTATATATGAGGCATGCTTTTTGAGTTTGCTCTTTTTGATTTAAGAGTACTTTCTATAAGTGTATCTTCATATGCGACTTTAATTATACATGTTTTTTCAATCACCGGTTAGTTATTATTGTCAACTTGTAGATGACGTGGTACGTCGTGTACAAGGGACGGGTTCGAGTCTCGATGATTGGGAAGACTGCGGAGACAGTGCACCGTTTCAGCGGCAATAGCTACAAAGGTACATCACTATGGCGGAGGAAGATAGATACACGCTATCTAGCGGAGTTAGGACAAGGAACGGATGAAGACCTACACCTTCGTCTGGCGGTGATCATGCTTATCTTCTTTGGTTATTTATCCGTGTTTGTGTCTAGCTAGCTAGTTTAGATGTCTAAGCGAGCTTCCGAGCTCTAACTTGTTCGATCGACACATGTATTCGCATGTCACCAACTACTACTTTGTAACATGATCAAAACAATGTAACTTGGACTATGTATTCATGTATGAGACTTATCTATATGTATTTGTTTCAATCTTGTTTTCATATCAGTATTTATATATATAATTGTATATCTTGTATACGTGTGTATATCTGCTGTAATATTGTATATAATCTGTGCATATAATCTGGCTTGGAAATTAAAAAAACAAAAAATACATCATGGCGCACATGTTCTACCTTACGTGGCACTACACCTAAAGCGCACCATGGATGTTTAGTGGCGCCTGGTAGTGCGCCACGAAGATCCAAGGGTAGCGCACCACGCCAAACTTACGTGTCGCACTGGGGTGCTTCGCCTATCTCTACACAACCGTGGCGCACTAGGCAGTGCGCCACGGCTGAGAGATAGCCGTAGCGCAAGGCCCGTGGCGCACTACAGGTGCGCCACGGATGGGCCTTTTAGGTGCGCCACAGACGACCATTTTCCTAGTAGTGAGGTACAAGATCACAAAACATACACCCAACGGTATGTCAACGGGGTTTCGGACACGACGTTTCCCAGACCCAAAGCAAGCAAGCACAGGGGGCCACCCCACTAAGCTACCCGTAACGAAGTCGGCCGGTCTCCGAGACGGACCCAGGGTTTGCGTCAATGGTCAGACGATGGGAACCCGAAAGTGTGGTGGGCTTGTCGATACCGAAAACACTCCGCTTACCTAAACAGTCTGAGCGCTCCACGCAATCATAAATAAAGCGTAAAGCATGGCATAAGTACAGGATAGTAATAAAGCCCCAAACTACTTTGTGGCCCCGATGCAGTTTGAAATCAGGTACTAAATCGATGGGGTGCCCACACACCACCTGTGGTTAGCGCTCGATCTCGGAACAGTGTCAAGAACTCGGGTCCCTGGGACACCGGTGGTGTTAAAATCCAAATATTGTCTATTACCCACCGGTGCCTCTGCATTTACCTACTTTCAATTTTAGTTATTAAACAATAATTAAAGCCATGATCATCTCCAACATAAAGCATATGGCAGCCTTCCAACAGCTGTGGTACTGGACGACACGCAACAGCACTTGAGCAAGCGACTATGACACGCAAGTCCAACTATCTACCAAACAACAGGTAATAGGATGTGTCCAAGGCAATATAAGGCTGCAAGGGATATCGCGGGCACGAAAACTAGAGCATCGCAACACAGATAGCAATAGATCAACAGGAGGGAATAAATACTATAAAACTAAGATAGGTAGAAAGGGGGAGATTGCTCGCCTGAAAACATTGCCGAAGGTTCATCCGAAGATCGGGTCGACTCTCGCATCAACTCATCGGCCTAATCCGTGAAGAAGCAAAGCACTAGAAGAAACACCGGATGCACTATTTAATACTACGGCAGAAGATCGGGCATGATGCATGCATGATGTATGGCATGGCAAAGGTGCTGTGGCATCCCGCAAAACCACTACTAGAAAATCGCGTTGTTTTTGTGCATTGCATCATCATGACCGCATGCTCATGTCATCATGCCACATTGCATTTGAGCATCGTCATCATCATGCATATCAATTTGCCTAAAAACTATTTGCGAGAGACAATCGTTTTCTAAAATTTACCCTCCTTCTATTTCAAATTCAACCCCCGGACGCTTCCGGATATTTTTGTTTGTCTAAAATCTATTTATACAAGCTTATTGCAAAAGTTAAATAAAAATTATATTATTTTAGTGGGGCAGTCGAACGGGCCGAATGACCCGAACGACCACCCTAGAAAAATACAAACGGCCCACCCCTTAATCCTACAGCTACCAACCTATCTACCCACCCTTGCCTCCACATCACCCTGGCCAATCACCATATGCCACCTCACCCCTCCCCAAAACCCTCACCACTCACACTCTGCCACATCATCCCACCAGCCACCCCCTCTCTCTCTCTCCCCACTCTCCCTGCCCCACCACACACACTCAACACCACCCCACTCACCCGCAGCCACACCACACACACACGCACACAGCCCCTGTCCCACGCCCTGGCCGCCTGGGACCCACCCCCCACCTGCCGCTGTCTCCCCCAGGCCCCACCTGCCCGCTCTCATCCCCTTCCTCCCGCACGCGGCGCAGCAACCGCCCGCGTCCCTCCCTCCCTGGCCGCGCTCGCTCCCTCCAGCCTCTCCTCCCCTTCCTCTCCGCCCGTCCCCGCTCGCCGCCGGCCTGCGCGCGCCACCCTCGGGCCGCCCGCGTGCTCCCTCCTCCATGACCGGCCATCCTCCTCCCCGCCCTTGCCCTCCTTGGCCGTCTCCACGCCACCGGCCGCGCCTCAGCAGCGCGTCCTCCTGACGCCCTCAGCCTCGCCCGTCCTCCCCTCCTCCATGGCCTCCCTCCGCGCAGGCTCCCCTCTTCCCCGCGCCGCTGCCATTCCCTCTCCAGCCACCGCGCGCGCCTCCTTCTCTCTCGCCCGCCCGACGCGTCGCTTCTCCTCCTCCCGCCTCGCTCGTCCCCGACCCCGGCGCCTCCCCGCTCCGGCGAGTGCCGCCGCTCGCCTTCGCCCCCGCGGCCGCGGTGCTCCTCCGCCGAGCCGCCCGCTATCCTCGGCCGCCAAAGCCGCTGCTTCCTCTCCGCGGGCTCCCTCTCTCGCTGGTAACCGCCTCCCTGCGCCGCCGTGTGGCCGTGGCCCGCCCCCGACCGTCCCTCAGCCATCGTGGCCTCCTCCGCCTCTTCGCGGGCCCACGCAGCCGCGGCCCCGAGCGTCCTCCGCCGTCTCGCAGCGCCGTCCGTGTCTTGCTGCTGGCCGCCTGGTCCTGCTGCCAAGCCCGCGCGTGGCTGTGGTCGCCTTCAATCGGTTGCATGTCAGCTCTTCCGAACCTGTAGAGTTTGTGCTGTGAAGGGAATGTTCTGCCGGTGTCTTCGATATCTGCAGAAGCTGCTGTCTCGATGCTCCGTTTGTTGCAAGGACACCTGGTCTGAGAAGGCTCTGATGTTGCCATCTACCGATAATGATACCTTGTATCACAAGATCCTCCTCGGCAAACATTGCATTGCGTCGATTCAAGATCGTCACCGACCACCGAAGACGCGGTACGCCAAGATCGGCTCCCCCGATTCGAAGGCTGTTGCCCCGAGGACGCCAAGACCCGAGTACGCCGACATGGAATCGATCAGTTCGCCGAGAACCGCTCCCGGACCCGATGACCGCCAAGATCGCGCCCGATGCGACAAACGCCGCGGAACGCCAAGTTCTTCGTCCCGAACGCCAAGACCGACCCGATACGACGACCCGACAAGACCTTCGCGACGACAAGACCGACAACACGGCCCGACCAACGCGAATGTGCCAAGATCTACCTCCGTTATCTGAGAACGATCCCGGAGTCCGAGAACGATTCCGTCGAACCCTGAACCCCAGATCCGGGCCCCGAGACCGAACCCCGAACCTCGGAACCTCAAGTTCGTCGAGACCCCTCAATGTGTGAACCCCTTCCCGGAACCCTATTTTATAATATAATAACAACTTGTTGCATATTTAATTGTCATACTTGCATGCATCCTTGTCTGTGGTTTGGGGGCCTTATGCCGATTCACCTCATAATTAAATATGGGACCCATATGCGGGAAAATCTAGTCTTATATTGGCCTCATTTAAACTTGTGTAGCGAACCGGTAACTCATCTTGCCTTGTTAATACAACATTTAATCGCGGGGTAGCTAAACAACATGAACCACCTAATTAATTGTCGGGACCCCGGTTCCACTTAATATTGACCTAATTGCATCGCATCTTTGCCATGCCATGCATCATACATGCATCATGCCCGATCTTTTGCCGTAGTATTAAATATTGCATCCGGTGTTTCTTCTAGCGTTTTGCTTCTTCGCGGATAAGGCCGTTGAGTTGATGCGAGTGTCGACCCGATCTTCGGTTGAACCTTCGGCAATGTTTTCAGGCGAGCATCTCCCCCTTTCTACGTATCTTACTTTATAGTATTTATTCCCTCCTGTTGATCTATTGCTATCTGTGTTGCAATGCTCTAGCTTCGTTCCCTGGATATTCCCTGCAGCCTCATATTGCCTTGGACACATCCTATTACCTGTTGTTTGGTAGATAGTTGGACTTGCGCGTCGTAGTCGCTTGCTCAAGTGCTGTTGCGTGTCGTCCAGTGCCACAGTTGTTGATGTATTGCCGCATGTTGATGTTGGAGATGATCATAGTTTTACTTATCGTTCACTTTAATTCCTGTTTAACAACTAAAATTGAAGTAAGCAGAGGCATCGGTGGGTGATAGATAATATTTGGTTTCCGAACGCCCACTTGTGTCCCGTAGGACCCCGAGTACTTGATACATGTTCCTTGATTTATCGTATCCACATCCGGGAGGTATATGGGACCCCCTTAGCCGATCTTGATTGATCTAATTTCTTGGGGCCACAAACTAGTTTGAGGTTTTATTTACGATCCTGTGTACTTATGCCATGCTTTTGCTTTATTTAAATTGTGCGATAGATAGCACTGTCTTTGTTAGGATCGGGACACGATTCCGCGGTGTTGACAAGCCCAGTTTTGGGTTCCCAGTCGTTCACAACCGTATACCCAAACCTTGAGTCCGTCTCGGAGCTTGCTTACTTCGTTGCGGGTAGCTTAATGGGGTGGCCCCCTGAAATAATTCTGAATCCTGTGATTGCTTTGTCGTGAAGGCCTCGTTGGGTTTTGATTTGGTTTTTCCGAGGTTGATCGAGCGTGTGTTGCTATTGGTGCACCCGGCGGGTTAAAACTTTAAAGCCGTGTCATGGTTATGGACGACTTGGAGCATGATATCGACCATAGACAATCATAACTAAAGTAGTGCTATAAATTTGACTTTATAATGACTAGTAATCAGCTTCACTATAATGGAATGGCTAACTAAAACTGCCCACAATTGCTTGTTTGGTTGTCGCTTGCGACAATTGTACCTGACTAGTAAATATTACCTTCTAGCGGAATGGCTAAATAAAAGTACCAACAACTGCTGGGTTTTGGGTTATCTCATGCCATCTGTATCTGATTAGTAAGTGTTGTACTATAACGGAATGGTTAACTAAAATGGCCCACTGCTTATTTTATCAGGACGATTATCTACACCTGACTAGTAATTGCTGCAACGATAACCGAATAAGTAAAACTGCCAACTGCGTGAGTTCCTCGGTTGACTTCCTCGTTTGGTCTCGAGGGGGAAACGCCAGGATGGGTTTGTTTGATGATAGTATCAGGTTGGATCCGAATAGGTCTTTCTTATCCCTCTCTGATAGCCGCCAGTATCGAGTCTCTATAGGTTGTTTAGTGCATCTTTGCTGCCGCTTAGTCCACCATACCTATGTGGCGAGGACCGAATTCTAGCCTCGCCGTGTCTTGGCCTCGATCTTGGCGCTCCTCTTTTCCTTTGCCCTTTGTCGGCACCCTTTTTGTTTAAGAAGGTTTGAGATCGGCGCCGTTAGCAGGTTACCCTTCCGCTTGGCAGGGTTATGGGCGCCATTGGTTATTCTTGAGGCTCTTAGCCCCATTTGCATCTTGTCCGTAGCTGGGCGCTATATCGTTCAAGGTGATTTGGATCTTTGTATTTTATATCTGTATTCTTGACTCATGGAGTCATGTTATATATATATCTATTACGTGGGTCCCATCGAAATTTGTTGTGTAATGTTATTACTTCGTTTTCCACCCGCACGAAAGTGCCTGGTGGGCACCTTTGAATCGTTTCTATGCGGGTTTGGCGGGTTTTGCTAAAACTTGCATAGGTCCGATTCTGAGGGTGTTACAGAGTGGTTATCAGAGCCTAGCAGTTACGATACCCCACAAGTCCAGCCTGTAGGATAACCTAGCTAACGGCCGCAGTAGAGTGTCAAAACTATTTTTGCAAAACCGGTTGGATAGTTCTGATTAGGTCTGATTTTATTCCTTACCCCTCTGCTATTCTCCTCTTACCTCTACGTGTTTTGAATCCGCTCTCGTCATTTTCTTCGAGTCCAGGATTTCTCGTGGTTGGGTTCCGTCGTACCTTCAGGGTTTCGCTTCCTCCTTTGATAACGGTGTTTTACCATCCGGTGTTCATGCTGCCTGAGGAATCCGTCTACTGTGGTACCATTCTTTGTCCTTGTTTGTGCCTTCCGGTGTTTTCCGACGCGACGGCATCATCTGCGCCAGATCCGATGCAGAGTCTGCATCACTCCTTTGTTCCCGAACCTCGATTGTCGAGATCTTCAGTCTGATTCCGAGAATGGTTGCACGCTTTTCCACTGATTGTGCAGAGTAATCGTTTGGGTGCGTGATGGATTGTCCCCCATGCTGACTACCCCTTCTATTCGCTTTTGTACCTTGAAGTGGATGAGAATGCATCGATCCTCTCTTTCTACCGGAGTTAGGGGTGGCTTTAATTGTTGATACCTCTACCTTCGAATTTTTGTTCCCGGAGTGTTCTCCCGAAGATCACGGACAACGATCTCTTGTCAGTGGTGTCGCGAGGAGCTACACGATGCGAGAAGACGCAGATCGCCGACCTTCCTTTCGGTACCCTGAGGCAGATCTCGAGGGCGAGGTCCATTGTTAGTGGTGTCGAATTGTGGCATCCCGCAAAACCACTACTAGAAAATCGCGTTGTTTTTGTGCATTGCATCATCATGACCGCATGCTCATGTCATCATGCCACATTGCATTTGAGCATCGTCATCATCATGCATATCAATTTGCCTAAAAACTATTTGCGAGAGACAATCGTTTTCTAAAATTTACCCTCCTTCTATTTCAAATTCAACCCCCGGACGCTTCCGGATATTTTTGTTTGTCTAAAATCTATTTATACAAGCTTATTGCAAAAGTTAAATAAAAATTATATTATTTTAGTGGGGCAGTCGAACGGGCCGAATGACCCGAACGACCACCCCAGAAAAATACAAACGACCCACCCCTTAATCCTACAGCTACCAACCTATCTACCCATCCTTGCCTCCACATCACCCTGGCCAATCACCATATGCCACCTCACCCCTCCCCAAAACCCTCACCACTCACACTCTGCCACATCATCCCACCAGCCACCCCCCTCTCTCTCTCTCCCCACTCTCCCTGCCCCACCACACACACTCAACACCACCCCACTCACCCGCAGCCACACCACACACACGCACACAGCCCCTGTCCCACGCCCTGGCCGCCTGGGACCCACCCCCACCTGCCGCTGTCTCCCCCAGGCCCCACCTGCCCGCTCTCATCCCCTTCCTCCCGCACGCGGCGCAGCAACCGCCCGCGTCCCTCCCTCCCTGGCCGCGCTCGCCCCCTCCAGCCTCTCCTCCCCTTTGTGGCATCCCGCAAAACCACTACTAGAAAATCGCGTTGAATTTGTGCATTGCATCGTCATCATCATGTGTTGTTTGCCTAAAACTATTTTCGCAAAGCCCGTTTCGTTTTCTAATACGCCCCGTCTTAATTCAAACACCAAAACCGGGTTCCCGGAATATTTTGTTTTGGCCGCTATCGGTTTGCACACGGCCCGTTTAAATCAAATAAAAAGTTTAATTGTTTTAGTGGGGGCAGTCGAACGGGCTAGATCGACCCGAACGACCACCCCAGGATTTATAATCGGTCCACCTAACCCTCCCTTCTAAATCCTAAAACTACCCAACCTATTCTACCCACCCCTCTGGCCACCTCACCCTACCCAATGACCAACTGCCACCTCACCTCTCTCTTCCCTCCACCCAGTCCTAAGCTGCCACCTAGCCTACCCCACTCTCTCTCCTCTCTCTCCCCACCCCACCCCTGCACACACCACACGACGCAGCACCCGCCCCCACCCAAACACCCCAGCCACGCACGCAGTACACCCCACCCCGCCGCGGTTCACACGCTCACAGGTCCATCCCCCGGGCCCCACCTACCGCGTCCCTGGCCCCCTGCCCCGCGTTCCTTCTTCCTCCTCCAGTCCCGACCCCCGCGTGACCCTCTTCCCCATGCATCCTCCCACCCTCGCCCCGCCGGCGACCGCCTCCGCCGCCTGCAGGCACCGCCGCCCCGCTACCCCTCTCTTCCCCGTCGCCGGCGCTCGCCTGCCCCAGTCGCCTCCGCCTCAACCTCGATGTTCCCCCACCTACCGCCTGCAGCTCTGCCTCGCGCTCGCCCTCCCTCACCGGCTCCGCAACCCCCGAGCCGGCCCCGCGCCCGTCGCCCCGCCAAGCACGCCACCGTCCGCCCGCCACCCTCGCCGCCCTCCTCCGGCCCATGACCGCCCGCCGGCGTCGACCCCACCGTCGCCTCTCCGCCCTCACGCCGTTCCGCCTCCGGCCGACGCCGTCCTCGCCAGCCCCCGCCTCCGCTCCACCGTCCGCGCGCCGCCAGCGAAGCTCCCGTGCGCCCGCCCGCCTACCCCACGCCCAGCGCGCGCCTCCCGAGCCCGCCCCGTGGCCCTCCGCCTCCTCCGCCCTCTTCTCCGCAACCGCCCTCCGCCGCCTCCATCGCCGTCCGCCGCCGGTGCCTCGGGCCCCCGCGCGACCTCTTCCCCGAGCCTGGCCGTCGTCGGCGTCGACCTCTTCCCCGTCAAGCTCCACCTCGACCTGCGCCCTGCAACCGCCTCTCCGCCCGGGCCCTCCTCCGGCCTCCCCGGCTCTTCCGCTAGCCGGCCACCGCTGGCCTCCTTCCGAGGACACTGCATCGCCTCTGCTTCCTCTGGCCCCGCGACCTTCCCTCCCCTGCTGCGGGCTCGCGCTGTCCCGGCGTCCCTCTAACCCAGCCGTGCACCTCCGTCTTCGTCACGTGTACCTCCTCGCCACCATCGGGTTGCCCATGTACCTTTTCCTGGAGGAGTTGGTGTTACCGATGGGCTGTTTCTGTTTCAGAGATAATGGTGAGATGCGTGACCTGTGGTGGTTATGGTGTGCGGTGGAGTGTGGTAACATGGAGGATGCGTCTGCTCTAGCACCGTTAAGGCCGACACCGTCTTCTTTCGAGGAACCGCGCACTCGCACATCCAGCAAGGCCTCCGGCATGGACCCACGTTCGCCACCAACAAGGAACCGATGATTGTCGGCATCCAAGATCTACACCACTCGAAGTACAAGGCCGAACCCGAAGACCTCCAAGACCGCCACCGGAACGACAAGCACTTCACCGCGGAACGCCAAGGCCTTCGTCCCGAACGCCATGACCATCAACATGACCCGAAGACCACGGATACGACAAGTACCCCCCTCGAGGACGCCGAGTGCTTCACCCCGGACACCAGGACCCTGGACGGCAAGTTCTCCGTCTTGTACCGCTCCCGACGATCCCGTTGAACCCTGGACCCTGAGACCGACCCCGAACCCCGGAACCCCAAGTCCGTCGAGATCCCTCTATGTGTGAACCCCTTCCCGAAACTCTACTTTATAATGAAATAACAACTTGTGCATATTTAATTGTTCATCTCGCATGCATATCATGTGGTTTGGGGCCTTATGCCGATTCACCTAATAATTAAACATGGGGCCCATATGCGGGCAAATCTAGCCTTATATTGGCCTCATTTAAATTGGTGTAGCGAACCCGGTGCTATCTTTTGCCATGCTAAAACCACATTTAAATTGCGGGGGATTTAAACAACTTGAACCATCTAATTAAATGTCGGGACCCCGGTTCCGCTTAATATGACCTAATTGCATCGCACCTTGCCATGTCATACACCATACATGCATCATGCCGATCTTCTGCCATTGTATTAAATATTGCATCCGGTGTTTATTCTAGTGTTTTGCTTCTTCGCGGATAAGGCCGTTGAGTTGATGTGAGCTTCGCCCCGATCTCCGGTTGAACCCTTCGACATGTTTTCAGGCGAGCATCTCCCCCTTTCTACCTATCTTACTTTTCTAGTATTTATTCCCTCCTGTTGATCTTTGCTATCTGTGTTGCGATGCTCTAGTTTTCGTACCCGTGATATCCCTTGCAGCCATATATAGCCTTGGACACATCCTATTAACTGTTGTTTGGTAGACAATTGGACCCGCGTGTCGTAGTCGCTTGCTCAAGTGTTTTGAGTGTCGACAAGTACAACAATCGTTGGAGAATTGCCGCATGTTGATGTTGTAGATGATCATGGATTTACTTATCGTTCACTTTAATTCCTGTTTAACAACTAAAATTGAATTAAGCAGAGGCATCGGTGGGTGATAGGTAATATTTGGTTTCCGACCGCCCACTTGTGTCCCGTAGGACCCGAGTTCTTGACACTGTTAGAGATCGAGCGCTAACCACGGTGGGGAGATATGGGCCCCCATTGATTATTACCTGATTTCAAAGTATTGTCTTTGGGGGCCACAAACTAGTTTGAGGTTTTATTTACTATCTGTACTTATGCCATGTTTCTTGCTTTATTACGTTTGTGCGAGGAGCACTGTCTTGTTAGGACCGACCACGTTTGGCGTGTCGGGGTCCCGTTTGGGATTTCTTTGTCGTTCACAACCGTTTGCCCAAACCCCCGTCTCGGACACCGGCCGTTGCGGTGTCGACTTGGTGGGTGGCCCCCGTGCTTGCTTTGGGTGCAGGAGCGTCGTGACTTAGGCCCGCCGACATACCGATGGGTGTATGTTAGCGATCGGCAAAAGGGTCAAGTGCTGTGGATACTTTGGTGCACCCTGCGGTTAAATCTTTTAGAAGCCGTGTCGCGGTTATGGACGACTTGGAGCGATGCTTGATCATAGACAACTATAACTAAAGTTTATTGTTATAAATTGACTTGTATCCGATTTGACTAGTAATCAGCTTCACCACAAAGGAATGGCTAAATAAAAGTACCAACAAGCTCGGGTTTTGGGGTTGTCTCATGCTAATTGTATCGATTAGTAAGTGTTGTAACTATAACGGAATGGTTAACTAAAAGTGCCCTTGCTTACTTTATCGGGACGATTATCTAAACTGACTAGTAAAGTGCCACAACTATATTGAATAAGTAAACTGCCAGCGTGTGAGTTTCTCGGTTGATTTCCTCGTTTGGTCTCGAGAAACGCCAGATGGGTTTGTTTGATGCCGATGTCGAGTTGGATCCGAATAGGTCTTTCTCACCCCTCTCGATAGCCTTGATTGTATCGAGTCTCTATAGGTTGTTTAGTGCATGCCTTGCCGCTTTCGATCCACCATACCTATGTGGCGAGGACCGCCGAATTCTAGTCTCGCCGGTGTCTTGGCCTCGATCTTGGCGCCTCTTTTTCCTTTGCCCTTTGTCGGCACCCTTTTGTTTAAGCAGGTTTTGAGATCGGCGTCGTTAGCGGGTTACCCTTCCGGCTTGGCCGGGCAGGTTATGGGCGCCATTGGTTATTCTTGGGGCTCTTAGCCCCATTTGCATCTTGTCCGTAGTCGGATGCTCTGTCATTTTAAGGTGATTTGGATCTTTGTATATAATATACGTATTCTTGACTCTTTGAGTCATTGTATATATATATCTGTGGGGTCCCATCGAGGACTGTTGTGTAATGTTATTACTTTGTTTTCCACCAGCATAAGTGCTGGTGGGCACCTTGAATCGTTTCTATGCGGGTTTGGCGGGTTCGCTAAAACTTGCATAGGGCCGATTCGAGGGTTCTGAGTGGTATCGAGCCCGGCAGTTGCGATACCCCACAAGTCCAGCTGTGGATAACCTAGCTAACGGCGAAGTAGAGTGTCAAAACTATTTTGAAAAATCGGTTGGATAGTTACGATTAGGTCTGATTTTACTCCTTACCCCTCTGCTGCTCTCCTCTCACCTCAGCGTGTTTTGAATCCACCTCTTATCTTTTCTGCGAGTCCAGGATTTCTCGTGGTTGGGTTTCCGTCGTACCTTCAGGGTTTCGCTTCCTCCTCTGATAACGGTGTTGCTACATCTGGTCTTCATGCTATCAGGAATCCTCCGTCTGTGGACTTCTCTTGTTCCTTCTCCTGCCTTCGGTGTTTTACGGCCGACAGCGGCATCTCGCCAGATCCGATCTGAGTCGCATCACTCCTTTGATCCGAACCTCGCTTGTCGAGATCTTCAGTCTGAATCCTGAGGGTTGGTTGCATAATCTGTCTATTCGTGTACATAGTAATGCTTTGAGTGCGGGATGGAGTCGCGACCATACCACTACTCTTATCATTTGCTTTGTATATTGAATGGCGGATCGATGCAATTTTACTCCTTCCATGGAAGTTAGAGGTGGCCTTACCTTTAACTTCGTCCGTTGTTTATCCGGAGTGTTCTCTTGACGAACAGGATCAACGACCTCTTGTTAGTGGTGTCGCGAGGATCTACACGACGCGAGAAGACGCAGATCGCCGACCTTCCTTCCGGTACCATGAGGCGGATCTCGAGGGCGAGATCCCTTGTTAGTGGTGTCGAATTGTGGCATCCCGCAAAACCACTACTAGAAAATCGCGTTGAATTTGTGCATTGCATCGTCATCATCATGTGTTGTTTGCCTAAAACTATTTTCGCAAAGCCCGTTTCGTTTTCTAATACGCCCCATCTTAATTCAAACACCAAAACCGGGTTCCCGGAATATTTTGTTTTGGCCGCTATCGGTTTGCACACGGCCCGTTTAAATCAAATAAAAAGTTCAATTGTTTTAGTGGGGGCAGTCGAACGGGCCAGATCGACCCGAACGACCACCCCCAGGATTTATAATCGGTCCACCTAACCCGCCCTTCTAAATCCTAAAACTACCCAACCTATTCTACCCACCCCTCTGGCCACCTCACCCTACCCAATGACCAACTGCCACCTCACCTCTCTCTTCCCTCCACCCAGTCCTAAGCTGCCACCTAGCCTACCCCACTCTCTCTCCTCTCTCTCCCCACCCCACCCCTGCACACACCACACGACGCAGCACCCGCCCCCACCCAAACACCCCAGCCACGCACGCAGTACACCCCACCCCGCCGCGGTTCACACGCTCACAGGTCCATCCCCCGGGCCCCACGCCCTGGGCCCCACCTACCGCGTCCCTGGCCCCCTGCCCCGCGTTCCTTCTTCCTCCTCCCATCCCGACCCCCGCGTGACCCTCTTCCCCACGCATCCTCCCACCCTCGCCCCGCGACCGCCTCGCCGCCTGCACCGCCCGCCCGCTACCTCTCTTCCCGTCGCGGCGCCTGCCCGATCGCCTCCGCCTCAACCTCGATGTTCCCCACCACCGCTGCGCTACGCCTCGCTCGCCCTCCCTCACCGGCTCCATAACCCCAGCCCGGCCCGCGTCGCCCGCCAAGCACGCCACGTCCGCTCCACCCACCTCTGCTCGCCCTCCTCGGCCCGCGCCGTCGCCCGCCGGCGTCGACCCGCCACCGTCGCCTCTCCGCCCTCGCGCCGCTCCGCCTCCGGCAGCGCGTCCTCGCCAGCCCGCGCCTCCGCTCCACCGTCTGCGCCGCCACCGCCTCCGCCGCGTCGCCCAGCGCCCGCCAGCGAAACTCCCTCGTCGCCCGCCCGCCCACGCCCCACAGCGCCTCTTCCCGAGCCGCCCGCGTCCCCGTGGCCCCGCTCCGGCCTCCTCCGGCCCCCTCTTCTCCGGCAACCGCCCTCCCGCCGCCGTTCGCCTCCATCGTCGCCGTCCGCCGCCGGTGCCTCGGGCCCCCGCGCGACCTCCTCCCCGAGCCTGGCCGTTGTCGGCGTCGACCTCTTCCCCGTCAAGCTCCGCCTCGACCTGCGCCCTGCAACCGCCTCTCCGCCCGGGCCCTCCTCCGGCCTCCCCGGCTCTTCCGCTAGCCGGCCACCGCTGGCCTCCTTCCGAGGACCCTGCAGCGCCTCTGCTTCCTCTGGCCCCGCGACCTTCCCTCCCCTGCTGCGGGCTCGCGCTGTCCCGGCGTCCCTCTAACCCGGCCGTGCACCTCCGTCTTCCTCCTCGCCACCATCGGGTTGCCCATGTACCTTTTCCTGGAGGAGTTGGTGTTACCGATGGGCTGTTTCTGTTTCAGAGATAATGGTGAGATGCGTGACCTGTGGTGGTTATGGTGTGCGGTGGAGTGTGGTAACATGGAGGATGCGTCTGCTCTAGCACCGTTAAGCCGACACCGTCTTCTTTCGAGGAACCGCGCACTCGCGCATCCGGCAAGGCCTCCGGCATGGACCCACGTTCGCCACCAACAAGGAACCGATGATTGTCGGCATCCAAGATCTACACCACTCGAAGTACAAGGCCGAACCCGAAGACCTCCAAGACCGCCACCGGAAAGACAAGCACTTCACCGCGGAACGCCAAGGCCTTCGTCCCGAACGCCATGACCATCGACATGACCCGAAGACCACGGATACGACAAGTACCCCCCTCGAGGACGCCGAGTGCTTCACCCCGGACACCAGGACCCTGGACGGCAAGTTCTCCGTCTTGTACCGCTCCCGACGATCCCGTTGAACCCTGGACCCTGAGACCGACCCCGAACCCCGGAACCCCAAGTCCGTCGAGATCCCTCTATGTGTGAACCCCTTCCCGAAACTCTACTTTATAATGAAATAACAACTTGTGCATATTTAATTGTTCATCTCGCATGCATATCATGTGGTTTGGGGGCCTTATGCCGATTCACCTAATAATTAAACATGGGGCCCATATGCGGGCAAATCTAGCCTTATATTGGCCTCATTTAAATTGGTGTAGCGAACCCGGTGCTATCTTTTGCCATGCTAAAACCACATTTAAATTGCGGGGGATTTAAACAACTTGAACCATCTAATTAAATGTCGGGACCCCGGTTCCGCTTAATATGACCTAATTGCATCGCACCTTGCCATGTCATACACCATACATGCATCATGCCGATCTTCTGCCGTTGTATTAAATATTGCATCCGGTGTTTATTCTAGTGTTTTGCTTCTTCGCGGATAAGGCCGTTGAGTTGATGTGAGCTTCGCCCCGATCTCCGGTTGAACCCTTCGACATGTTTTCAGGCAAGCATCTCCCCCTTTCTACCTATCTTAATTTTCTAGTATTTATTCCCTCTTGTTGATCTTTGCTATCTGTGTTGCGATGCTCTAGTTTTCGTACCCGTGATATCCCTTGCAGCCATATATAGCCTTGGACACATCCTATTACCTGTTGTTTGGTAGACAGTTGGACCCGCGTGTCGTAGTCGCTTGCTCAAGTGTTTTGAGTGTCGACAAGTACCACAATCGTTGGAGAATTGCCGCATGTTGATGTTGGAGATGATCATGGATTTACTTACCGTTCACTTTAATTCCTGTTTAACAACTAAAATTGAATTAAGCGGAGGCATCGGTGGGTGATAGGTAATATTTGGTTTCCGACCGCCCACTTGTGTCCCGTAGGACCCGAGTTCTTGACACTGTTAGAGATCGGCGCTAACCACAGGTGGGGAGATATGGGCCCCCCATTGATTATTACCTGATTTCATAGTATTGCACTGGGGGCCACAAACTAGTTTGAGGTTTTATTTACTATCCTATACTTATGCCATGTTTATTGCTTTATTACGTTTGTGCGAGAGCACTGCTTTGTCTTTAGGATCGGGCCACGTTGCGGTGTCAGCGGTCCCGTTTGAGGATTTCTTTGTCGTTCACTGACCGTTTGCCCAAACCCGGTCCGTCTCGGAGACCGGCCGACTTCGCGGTGTCGACTTGGTGGGGTGGCCCCACGTGCTTGCTTTGTGCAGGAGCGTCGTGACTTAGGCCCCGACATACCGATGGGTGTATGTTAGCGATCGGCAAAAGGGTGAAGTGCTGTGGATACTTTGGTGCACCCTGCGGTTAAATATTTTCGGAAGCCGTGTCGCGGTTATGGGCGACTTGGAGCAGTGCTTGATCATAGACAAATATAACTAAAGTTTATTGTTATAAATTGACTTGTATCCGATTTGACTAGTAATCAGCTTCACCACAGCGGAATGGCTAAATAAAAGTACCAACAAGCTGCTTTGGGTTTTGGGGTTGTCTCATGCTAATTGTATACGCTTAGTAAGTGTTGTAACTATAGCGGAATGGTTAACTAAAAGTGCCTTGCTTACTTTATCGACGATTATCTAAACGACTAGTAAAGTGCCGCAACTATAGCGAATAAGTGAAGCGCCAGCGTGTGAGTTCCTCGGTTGACTTCCTCGTTTGGTCTCGAGAAACTGGATGGGTTTGTTTGATGCCGATGTCGGTTGGATCCGAATAGGTCTTTCTCACCCCTCTCGATAGCCGCCATTGTATCGAGTCTCTATAGGTTGTTTAGTGCATGCCGCTGCTTCGATCCACCATACCTATGTAGGAGGACCGCCAATTCTAGTCTCGCCGTGTCTTGGCCTCGATCTTGGCGCTCCTCTTTTTCCTTTGCCCTTTGTCGGCACCCCTTTTGTTTAAGCAGGTTTTGAGATCGGCGTCGTTAGCGAGGTTACCCTTCCGGCTTGGCTGGCAGGGTTATGGGCGCCATTGGTTATTCTTGGCTCTTAGCCCCATTTGCATCTTGTCCGTAGTCGGATGCTCTGTCATTTTAAGGTGATTTGGATCTTTGTATATAATATCGTATTCTTGACTCTTTGAGTCGTTGTATATATATCTACGTGGGTCCCATCGAGGACTGTTGTGTAATGTTATTACCGTTTTCCACCGCACGCAAGTGCTGGTGGCACCTTGAATCGTTTCTGCTCTTGGGTTTGGCGGGTTTCGCTAAAACTTGCATAGGGCCGATTCTGAGGGTGTTACACCCTTCCTCTCCGCCCGTCCTCTGCGCCCGGCTGCGCACACCACCTCGGGCGCCCGCGTGCCCCTGCCAGCAAGCCATCCTCCTCTACGCCGCCCTTCCCGCCTCGCCGTCTCCACCGCCCGGCCAGCGCCCTCCCAGCGTCCTCCGCCTGACGCCCTCGCCCGCCCCGTCCTCCCGTCCTCCGCGGCCCTCCTCCGCGCGCTTGACTCCCCTCTTCCCATGCCGGCACCCCGTTCCCTCTCCGGCCACCGCGCGCCTCCTTCTCTCTCCATGGGCCGCGTAGCGCTTCTCCTCCTCCTCGCTCCCTCCCGACCCGCCTCCCGCTCCGTGAGTGCCGCCGCCGCTTCAGCCCGCTGTGCTCCTCCATGAGCCGCCGCTATCCTCGGCCTCGAGCCGCTTCCTCTCCAGCGGGATCCCTCTCTGTGGTAACCGCCTCCTCGCCGCCGTGTGGCCGTGGCCCCCCAAGCAATCCCTCGGCCATCGTGGCCTCCTCCGCCTCTTTGCGGGCCCACAGCAGCCCCGAGCATCCTCCGCCGTCTCGCGGCCGTCCGTGTCTTCTTCTTTGGCCGCACTCTGGCCAAGCCAGCGTGGCGTGGTCGCTTCAATCGGTTGCATGTCAGCTCTTAGAACACAGTAGAGTTTGTGCTGTGAAGGGAATGTTCTGCCGGTGTCTTCGATATCTGCAGAAGCTGCTGTCTCAATGCTCCGTTTGTTGCAAGGACACCTGGTCTGAGAAGGCTCTGATGTTGCCATCTACCGATAATGATACCTTGTATCACAAGATCCTCCTCGGCAAACATTGCATTGCGTCGATTCAAGATCGTCACCGACCACCGAAGACGCGGTACGCCAAGATCGGCTCCCCCGATTCGAAGGCTGTTGCCAGGACGCCAAGACCGATGCGCCGACATGGAATCGATCGATTCGAGAACCGCTCCGGACCGATGACCGCCAAGATCGCCCGATACGAAACGCACCGCGGAATGCCAAGTTCTTCGTCCCAAACGCCAAGACCGACCCGATACGACGACCCGACAAGACCTTCGCGACGACAAGACCGACAACACGGCCCGACCACCGCGAATGTGCCAAGATCTACCTCCGTTATCTGAGAACGATCCCGGAGTCCGAGAACGATTCCGTCGAACCCTGAACCCCAGATCCGGGCCCCGAGACCGAACCCCGAACCCCGGAACCTCAAGTTCGTCGAGACCCCTCAATGTGTGAACCCCTTTCCGGAACCCTATTTTATAATATAATAACAACTTGTTGCATATTTAATTGTCATACTTGCATGCATCCTTGTCTGTGGTTTGGGGGCCTTATGCCGATTCACCTCATAATTAAATATGGGGACCATATGCGGGCAAATCTAGTCTTATATTGGCCTCATTTAAACTTGTGTAGCGAACCGGTAACTTATCTTGCCTTGTTAATACAACATTTAATCGCGGGGTAGCTAAACAACATGAACCACCTAATTAATTGTCGGGACCCCGGTTCCACTTAATATTGACCTAATTGCATCGCATCTTTGCCATGCCATGCATCATACATGCATCATGCCTGTGGCATCCCGCAAAACCACTACTAGAAAATCGCGTTGAATTTGTGCATTGCATCGTCGTCATCATGCATTGTTTGCCAAAAACTATTTTTGCAAACCCCGATTTGTTTTCCAAACGCCCCATCTTTTATTCAAACGCCAAACCCCGGGGCTCCGGAGTATTTTGTTTTGTTGCTATCGGGTTGCAAACGGCCCAATTAAATTAAATAAAAATTCTATTTGTTTTAGTAGGGGCAGTCGAACGGGCCAGCCCGACCCGAACGACCGCCCCAGTTGTTAAAACGGTCCAACCAGAACCACCCTTTAATCCTAAGTCTACCCAGTTTTCTACCCCACCCCCTTGGCCACATCACTCCTACCTATCACGCGTTGCCACCTCAGTTTCCCCTCTCCCTCACCCAATCAATCAGCGCCACGTCACCTCACCCCAATCATCTCCCCTCTCTCTCCTCTCTCTCACCCCCACTCTCTCCACCAGCCAACTCCCACCACGCACACACCCATGCCACACACGACGCACACAGCCACCCCTCAGCCGGCCCCACCCCTGACCCCCTTGTCCCCGCGGGCCCACCTAGCAGGCCACCTCGCCCGTCCTCCCCACGTTCTCCTCTCCCCACCCGTCTTCCACCTCCTGCCCGCGTCCACCACCCACCTCCCTCCGAGCCGCGCGCGCCTCCCCGCGCCACCGCGCTCTCCTCCTACCCTCTTCCCCAGCCCGGTAGCCTCCTCCCAGAGCTCCTCTCCCCGACGCGCGGCCTCACCTTGCCGGCGCCGGCGGCCCCGCTTCCTCCTCGCCGTTCCGCCTGCTCCCCTCTCCGGCGTCCTCAACCCCGCGCCACGCTCCCCACTCCGGCTACCTTCCCCCCCGTCCGCCCGCGACCTCGCCGGACCCACGCCGGCGCTTGCCTCCGCCCCTGCCGAGCTCCCGCCGCGACCCCGCCTCCTTCGCTCCGCCCTCTCGTTCGCCGGCCGCGCAATTCGCATCGTGCTCAACGCCGGCCGTCGCCTCACTGCAGCTCCTCGTCGACCTCGGCCCACCGCCTCCACCGCTTCCGCCTCCTCTGAGCTTCGCCTTCGCTCCTCGGCCCGCTCGCGGGACGCGAGGCCGCCATCGTTCCGCTCGCTCAAGGCTGGGCCCTCAAGCTCCGCCCTGCCTCTGCAGCCTTTCGCCCGCCAACCAGACCCGCCGCCCGGCGGCGTGTCTCCCCTCCTCCTCGGCCAGGCCCTTGCCTTGCATGCCTCGCTCACGCCGCCCGCTCCGCTCACCACCGCTGCCGCCTCCGGCGGTCTGCGTCGTCGTCCTCTGCGCCCTCCTCAGCGCCTTGCTTTGCGTCCTCCGCCTCGACCCTCTTCCTCCCCTCCGGCGCCCTCTCCAGCTCGTCCCCGCCGGCGGCCTCCGTCTCCGTCGGCCCTGCACCATCCGTCAGCGGCTCGCGCCCGACGAGCCCGTCGCGCACCGAGCCGGCCTCCTCGTCTCTGGGAACCACCTCTCTGCAAGCGTCTGTTCTTTGTTCTCTGGCCGCACAGCATCTTTAGTAGCGCTGTTTTGTTGTTGTTATGGTATTCAGTACATCAGTCTTCAGTTGCAGGAGAGAGTAGCAGCAGACCAAGCCTGCAAGCAAGTCCGCCACAAGCTGCCCGAAGAGCTCCATCGAGAGTGTTGCCGGCGCTCGTGAATAAGGAAAACATGGAACACGAAGGATCCATGTAGCGAAAGAGCGGCTGCATCGAGAACCCGCGGATCGTGAACCCCTCAGAACGCAAGTCCTTCGACATAGTAGCTGAAGACCCCAGACCCGTTTGACCGATCCCGCCGGTTCCTCAAGACCTTCCGAAGGCCGAGACCCCGAGCGCGCCCACCCGGATGCGAAGTCGAGAACTTGAACGCCAAGATCGCTGATGCGAATACGCCAAGTTCGTCCACCCCGGTACCCGAACCGCTCAAGCTCGCCATCGACGACAAGACCGACAACATGACCCGAAGACCGCGAATGCGCCAAGACCTACCCCGCTGTCCGAGAACGGTCCCGTCAAGTTCGTCGAACCCTGAACCCCGAGATCTGACGCCCGTCGAACCCTGGACCCTGACCCCGAACCCCGGATCCCCAAGATCGTCGAGACCCCTCAATGTGTGAACCTTTCCGAAAACCCTATTTTATAACATAATAACTTGTTGCATATTGAATTGTCATCTTGCATGCATATCATGTGGTTTGGGGGCCTTATGCCGATTCACCTAATAATTAAATATGGGGCCCATATGCGGGCAAATCTAGCCTTATATTGGCCTCATTTAAACTTGTGTAGCGAACCCGTATTACTTATTGCCTTGTTAAACAACATATCAACTGCGGGGTAGTTAAATAACTTGCACCATCTAATTAATTGTCGGGACCCCGGTTCCACTTAATATGACCTACTTGCATCGCACCTTGCCATGTCATCCATCATGCATGCATCATGCCGATCTTCTGCCGTTTTATTAAATATTGCATCCGGTGTTTATTCTAGTGTTTTGCTTCTTCGCGGATAAGGCCGTTGAGTTGATGTGAGCGTCGCCCCGTTCTTCGGTTAAAACCTTCGACAATGTTTTCAGGCGAGCATCTCCCTCTTTCTACCTATCTTACTTTTATAGTCTTTATTCCCTCCTGTTGATCTATTGCTATCTGTGTTGCGATGCTCTAGATACCGTACCCTTGATATCCCTTGCAGCCATATATTGCCTTGGACACACCCTATTACCTTTTGTTTGGTAGTTAGTTGGACTTATGGCGTCGTAGTTGCTTGCTCAAGTCTTGATGTGTGTCGTCATATGCCACGATTCTTGATGTATTGCCGCATGTTGATGTTGGAGATGAATTCTAGTTTTACTTATTGTCACTTTACTTTCGTTTAACAACTAAAATTGAATAAGCAGAGGCATCGGTGGGTGATAGATAATATTTGGTTTCAACGCCCACTTGTGTCCCGTAAGACCAGTACTTGATACTGTTCCTTGATTTTCGCGCTATCCACATCCGGGAGGTATATGGGACCCCGAGCGAGCTTGATTGGTCTTATTTCTTGGGGCCACAAACTAGTTTGAGGTTTTATTACGATCTGTACTTATGCCATGCTTTCTTGCTTTATTTACGATTGTGCGAGATAGCACCTTTGTCTTTATTTAGGATCGGGACACGATTCCGCGGTGTCGACAAGCCCGTTTGGGGTTCCCGATCGTTCACCGTATACCCAGCACCTTGAGGCCGTCTCGAGCTTGCCTACTCCGTTGCGGATTCTACTTAAGGGTGGCCCCGAAATATTTCGAATCCTGTGATTGTTCGATCGTGAAAGCCTCGTTGGGTTTTGATTTGGTTTTCGAGGTTGATCGAGTGTGTTGCTATTGGTGCACCCGGCCGGTAAAACTTTCTGAAAGCCGTGTCGCGGATATGGACGACTTGGAGCACGATCTCGATCATAGACAAGCATAACTAAAGTTTATTGTTATAAATTTGACTTATAATGACTAGTAATCAGCTTCACTATAACGGAATGGCTAATAATCGCCCACAATTGCTTGTTTGGGTTTGTCGCTTGCGACCATTGTACTGACTAGTAAGTATTGCAACTTCTAGCGAAATGGCTGAATAAAAGTACCAACAAGCTCTTTGGGTTTTGGGTTTATCTCATGCTATCTCATGTCGATTAGTAATTGTTGCAACTATAACGGAATGGATAACTAAAATGACCACTTTATTTTATCGGGATGATTAATTAAACCTGACTAGTAAATCTTTGTAACGATAATCGAATAAATAAAGCGCCAGCGGTGTGAGTTCCTCGGTTGACTTCTCGTTTGGTCTCGAGAAACACCAGATGGGTTTGTTTGGTGTCGACCGGGTTGGATCCGGATAGGTCACTCTTATCCTCTCTCGATAACCGCCCGTTGTATCGAGTCTCTATAGGTTGTTTCTTGCATCTGCCTTGCCGCTCGATCCACCATACCTATGTGGCGAGGACCGCCAATTCTAGCCTCGCCGTGTCTTGGCCTCGATCTTGACGCTCCTTCTTTGTTTTACGCTTTGCCCTTTGTCGGCTCCCCTTTTGTTAAGGTTTTGAGATCGGCGCCGTTAGCGGTTACCCTTCCGCTTGGCCGGGCAGGTTATGGGCGCCATTGGTTATCCTTCAGGGCTCTTAGCCCATTTGCATCTTGTCCGTAGTCGGACGCACTACCGTTTTCAAGGTGATTTGGATCTTGTATATTATATCTGTATTCTTGACTCTTTGAGTCGCTGATATATATATCTGTTCTGTGGGTCCCATCGAGGACTGTTGTGTAATGTTATTACTTCGTTTTCCACCCGCGAAAGTGCTGGTGGCACCTTTGAATCGTTTCTGCGGGTTTGGTGAATTTTGCCCAAATTTGCATAGGTCCGATTCGAGGTGTTCTGAGTGGTATCAGAGCTCAGCAGTTGCGATACCCCACAAGTCCAGCCTGTAGGATAACCTAGCTAACGGCCGAAGTAGAGAGTCAAAACTATTTTCGAAAAGTCGGTTGGATAGTTCTGATTAGGTCTGAATTTACTCCTTACCCTCTGCTGATCCCCTCTTATCTCGACGTGTTTTGAAGCTGCTCTCTTGTCTTTTCTTCGAGTCCAGGATTTCTCGTGGTTGGGTTCCGTCGTACCTTCAGGGTTTCGCTTTCTCCCTTTTGTAACGGAAGCGCTACGATCATCAATCTGCAACTTGTCTGTTGTACCCTTCCTCCGGTCTCTTGTTCTTGAGATCTTAATCCATATGTGTCCCTTGCTGGATGTCAGTGTCGTTGAAAAACATATGAGAAGGACGAGCTTTGGTGAAGTTGGAGTATACCTTGAGCATGTGTTGTTCATGCCAATGGAACCATCGCGGAACCTAATCGTTGTGTCTTTCATACGATTTCTGCTGGCAACATTCCTTTGTTCCGGATACCATCTAAGAAGATCTTCAGTCTAATTCCGAGAGTTGGATGCTTAATCCGCTTATTCGTGTGCAGAGTAATGGCTTGAGTGTGGGATGGAGTAGCTACCCTACCACTGCTCTTATCATTCGCTCTTGTACGTCGTCGTCGAATCGATGGATCCAATTTTACTCCGTCCACGGAAGTTAGGGGTGACTTTATTTGTTGATACCTCTACCTTCGACCTTTCTGTTTCCGGAGTGTTCTCTCGACGGTCAGGAACAACGACCCTTTGTTGGTGATGTCGCCGATTTCAAGATGGAGGATGAACCCTCGTTAGTGGTGTCGCGAGGAACCACACAAAGCGAGAAGACGGAGAAAGCCGACCCTCCTTCCGGTACCATGAGGCGGATCTCGAGGGCGAGATCCATTGCTAGTGGTGTCGAATTGTGGCATCCCGCAAAACCACTACTAGAAAATCGCGTTGAATTTGTGCATTGCATCGTCGTCATCATGCATTGTTTGCCAAAAACTATTTTTGCAAACCCCGATTTGTTTTCCAAACGCCCCATCTTTTATTCAAACGCCAAACCCCGGGGCTCCGGAGTATTTTGTTTTGTTGCTATCGGGTTGCAAACGGCCCAATTAAATTAAATAAAAATTCTATTTGTTTTAGTAGGGGCAGTCGAACGGGCCAGCCCGACCCGAACGACCGCCCCAGTTGTTAAAACGGTCCAACCAGAACCACCCTTTAATCCTAAGTCTACCCAGTTTTCTACCCCACCCCCTTGGCCACATCACTCCTACCTATCACGCGTTGCCACCTCAGTTTCCCCTCTCCCTCACCCAATCAATCAGCGCCACGTCACCTCACCCCAATCATCTCCCCCTCTCTCTCCTCTCACCCCCACTCTCGCCACCAGCCAACTCCCACCACGCACACACCCATGCCACACACGACGCACACAGCCACCCTCAGCGGCCCCACCCTGACCCCTTGTCCCTGGGCCACCTAGCAGGCCACCTCGCCTGGCCCTCCCCGTTCTCCTCTCCCCACCCGTCTTCCACCTCCTGCCCGCCCACCACCACCTCCTCCCGGCCAGCCTCCCGCGCCACCGGCTCTCCTCCTACCCTCTTCCCAGCCCGTAGCCTCCTCCGAGCTCCTCTCCCGAGCCTTGGCCTCACCTTGCAGCCCGGCCCCGCTTCCTCCTCGCTGCCCGCCCGCCTCCCTCTCCGCGTCCTCAACCGCGCCACGCCCCACTCCGCTACCTTCCCCGTCCGCCGCGACCTCGCGGACCCACGCCGGGCGCTGCCTCCGCCCTGCCGAGCTTCACGCGACCCGCCTCCTTCGCTCGCCCTCTCGCCCGCGCCACTGTTGCCGCCCCCGCCGCTTGTCGTGCTCAACGCCCGTGCCGTCGCCTCACTTGCTCCTCGTCGACCTCGCTCCACCGCCTCCACGCTTCCGCCTCCCTGCCATCCGCCTCGCTCCTCCGCCCGGCTCCTCGCCGGAGCGCCGCCCGCCATCTCGTTCCGCTCCGCGCCCGCCCGCTGCCCTCAAGCCTCCGTAGCCTCTGCAGGCCCTTTTCGCCGCCAACCAGGACCGCCCATGAAGCGTGTCTCCTCCTCCTCTCGCCAGGCCCGCACCCAGGCTGCATGCACCTCCCGCCGCCGGCTCCGCTCCACCACCGCCTCGGCCGGTCTGCGTCGTCCTCTGCGCCTCCTCCTCCAGACGCTGCTTGGCGTCCTCCGCCTCGACCCTCTTCCTCCCTCCGCCCTCTCCGGCTCGTCCCAGCCGGCTCCGTCGGCCTGCACCATCCGTCGTGGCTCGCGCCCGACGAGCCTGCGCAAGACCGGCCTCCTGCCTCGGGAACCACCTCTCTGCAAGCGTCATTCTTTGTTCTCTGCCGACAAACATCTTTAGTAGCTGTTTTGTTGTTGTTATGGTATTCAGTACATCAGTCTTCAGTTGCAGGAGAGAGTAGCAGCAGACCAAGCCTGCAAGCAAGTCCGCCACAAGCTGCCCGAAGAGCTCCATCGAGAGTGTTGCCGGCGCTCGTGAATAAGGAAAACATGGAACACGAAGGATCCATGTAGCGAAAGAGCGGCTGCATCGAGAACCCGCGGATCGTGAACCCCTCAGAACGCAAGTCCTTCGACATAGTAGCTGAAGACCCTGACCGTTTGACCGATCCGCGGTTCCTCAAGACCTTCCGAAGGCCGAGACCCCGAGCGCGCCCACCCGGATGCGAAGTCGAGAACTTGAACGCCAAGATCGCCGATGCGAATACGCCAAGTTCGTCCACCCCGGTACCCGAACCGCTCAAGCTCGCCATCGACGACAAGACCGACAACATGACCCGAAGACCGCGAATGCGCCAAGACCTACCCCGATGTCCGAGAACGGTCCCGTCAAGTTCGTCGAACCCTGAACCCCGAGATCTGACGCCCGTCGAACCCTGGACCCTGACCCCGAACCCCGGATCCCCAAGATCGTCGAGACCCCTCAATGTGTGAACCTTTCCGAAAACCCTATTTTATAACATAATAACTTGTTGCATATTGAATTGTCATCTCGCATGCATATCATGTGGTTTGGGGGCCTTACGCCAATTCACCTAATAATTAAATATGGGGCCCATATGCGGACAAATCCAACCTTATATTGGCCTCATTTAAACATGTGTAGCGAACCCAGACACTTATTGCCTTGTTAAACAACATATCAACTGCGGGGTAGTTAAATAACTTGCACCATCTAATTAATTGTCGGGACCCCGGTTCCACTTAATATGACCTACTTGCATCGCACCTTGCCATGTCATCCATCATGCATGCATCATGCCGATCTTCTGCCGTTTTATTAAATATTGCATCCGGTGTTTATTCTAGTGTTTTGCTTCTTCGCGGATAAGGTCGTTGAGTTGATGTGAGCGTCGCCCCGTTCTTCGGTTAAAACCTTCGACAATGTTTTCAGGCGAGCATCTCCCTCTTTCTACCTATCTTACTTTTATAGTCTTTATTCCCTCCTGTTGATCTATTGCTATCTGTGTTGCGATGCTCTAGATACCGTACCCTTGATATCCCTTGCAGCCATATATTGCCTTGGACACACCCTATTACCTGCTGTTTGGTAGATAGTTGGACTTGCGCGTCGTAGTTGCTTGCTCAAGTGCTGATGTGTGTCGTCATATGCCACAGTTGCTGATGTATTGCCGCATGTTGATGTTGGAGATGAATTCTAGTTTTACTTATTGTCACTTTACTTTCTGTTTAACAACTAAAATTGAATAAGCAGAGGCATCGGTGGGTGATAGATAATATTTGGTTTCCGAACGCCCACTTGTGTCCCGTAAGACCCCGAGTACTTGATACCTGTTCCTTGATTTTGCGCGCTATCCACATCCGGGAGGTATATGGGACCCCCCTGAGCCAGAGCTTGATTCAGTCTTATTTCTTGGGGCCACAAACTAGTTTGAGGTTTTATTTACGATCCTGTACTTATGCCATGCTTTACTGCTTTATTTACGATTGTGCGACAGATAGCACACTGTACTGTTTAGGATCGGGACACGATTCCGCGGTGTCGACAAGCCCCGTTTGGGGTTCCCAGTCGTTCACAGCCGTATACCCAGCACCTTGAGGCCGTCTCGGAGCTTGCCTACTCCGTTGCGGATTCTACTTAAGGGGTGGCCCCCTGAAATATTTCTGAATCCTGTGATTGTTCAGTCGTGAAAGCCTCGTTGGGTTTTGATTTGGTTTTTCCGAGGTTGATCGAGCGTGTGTTGCTATTGGTGCACCCCGGCCGGGTAAAAACTTTCTGAAAGCCGTGTCCGCGGATATGGACGACTTGGAGCACAGTATCTCGATCATAGACAAGCATAACTAAAGTTTATTGTTATAAATTTGACTTATAATGACTAGTAATCAGCTTCACTATAACGGAATGGCTAATAATACTGCCCACAATTGCTTGTTTGGGTTTGTCGCTTGCGACCATTGTACCTGACTAGTAAGTATTGCAACTACAACGAAATGGCTGAATAAAAGTACCAACAACTGCTGGGTTTTGGGTTTATCTCATGCTATCTGTATCTGATTAGTAATTGTTGCAACTATAACGGAATGGATAACTAAAATGACCCACTGTTTATTTTATCAGGATGATTAATTAAACCTGACTAGTAAATGCTGTAACGATAACTGAATAAATAAAACTGCCAACGGTGTGAGTTCCTCGGTTGACTTCCTCGTTTGGTCTCGAGGGGGAAACACCAGGATGGGTTTGTTTGGTGTCAGCTTCAGGTTGGATCCGGATAGGTCACTCTTATCCCTCTCTGATAACCGCCAGTTGTATCGAGTCTCTATAGGTTGTTTCTTGCTCTGCCGGCGCCGCTTCGATCTTGCCGGCCGCCGCCGCCACCATACCTATGTAGGCGAGGACGCCAATTCTAGCCTCGCTGTGTCTGGTCTTGGCGCTCCTTCTTTGTTTTCTGCTTTGCCCTTTGTCGGCTCCCCTTTTGTTAAGCAGGTTTTGAGATCGACGCCGTTAGCAGGGTTACCCTTCCGGCTTGGCCTGGGCAGGGTTATGGACGCCATTGGTTATCCTTCAGGGCTCTTAGCCCATTTGCATCTTGTCCGTAGTCGGACGCACTACCGTTTTCAAGGTGATTTGGATCTTGTATATTATATCTGTATTCTTGACTCTTTGAGTCGCTGTTATATATATATCTGTTCTGTGGGTCCCATCGAGGACTGTTGTGTAATGTTATTACTTCGTTTTCCACCCGCACGAAAGTGCCTGGTGGGCACCTTTGAATCGTTTCTATGCGGGTTTGGTGAATTTTGCCCAAATTTGCATAGGTCCGATTCTGAGGGTGTTACAATGCCCGATCTTTTGCCGTAGTATTAAATATTGCATCCGGTGTTTCTTCTAGCGTTTTGGTTCTTCGCGGATAAGGCCGTTGAGTTGATGCGAGTGTCGACCCGATCTTCGGTTGAACCTTCGGCAATGTTTTCAGGCGAGCATCTCCCCCCTTTCTACCTATCTTACTTTATAGTATTTATTCCCTCCTGTTGATCTATTGCTATCTGTGTTGCGATGCTCTAGCTTCGTTCCCTGGATATTCCTTGCAGCCTCATATTGCCTTGGACACATCCTATTACCTGTTGTTTGGTAGATATTTGGACTTGCGCGTCGTAGTCGCTTGCTCAAGTGCTGTTGCGTGTAAATCGATTACCACAGTTGTTGATGTATTGCCGCATGTTGATGTTGGAGATGATCGTAGTTTTACTTATCATTCACTTTAATTCATGTTTAACAACTAAAATTGAAGTAAGCAGAGGCATCGGTGGGTGATAGATAATATTTGCTTTCCGAACGCCCACTTGTGTCCCGTAGGACCCCGAGTACTTGATACCTGTTCCTTGATTTATCGCGCTATCCACATCCGGGAGGTATATGGGACCCCCCTTAGCCAGAGCTTGATTAAGTCTTATTTCTTGGGGCCACAAACTAGGTTGAGGTTTTATTTACGATCCTGTACTTATGCCATGCTTTATTTAAATTGTGCGATAGATAGCACCTGTACTGTTTAGGATCGGGACACGATTCCGCGGTGTCGACAAGCCCAGTTTTGGGTTCCCAGTCGTTCACAGCCGTATACCCAAACCTTGAGTCCGTCTCGGAGCTTGCTTACTTCGTTGCGGGTAGCTTAATGGGGTGGCCCCCAGAAAGTGATTGCTTTGTCGTGAAGGCCTCGTTGGGTTTTGATTTGGTTTTTCCGAGGTTGATCGAGCGTGTGTTGCTATTGGTGCACCCCGGCCGGGTTAAAACTTTCTGAAAGCCGTGTCCGCGGTTATGGACGACTTGGAGCACAGTATCTCGACCATAGACAAGCATAACTAAAGTAGTGCTATAAATTTGACTTTATAATGACTACTAATCAGCTTCACTATAATGGAATGGCTAACTAAAACTGCCCACAATTGCTTGTTTGGTTGTCGCTTGCGACAATTGTACCTGACTAGTAAATATTGCAACTACAACGGAATGGCTAAATAAAAGTACCAACAACTGCTGGGTTTCGGGTTATCTCATGCCATCTGTATCTGATTAGTAAGTGTTGTACTATAACGGAATGGTTAACTAAAATGGCCCACTGCTTATTTTATCAGGACGATTATCTACACCTGACTAGTAATTGCTGCAACGATAACCGAATAAGTAAAACTGCCAACTGCGTGAGTTCCTCGGTTGACTTCCTCGTTTGGTCTCGAGGGGGAAACGCCAGGATGGGTTTGTTTGATGATAGTATCAGGTTGGATCCGAATAGGTCTTTCTTATCCCTCTCTGATAGCCGCCAGTTGTATCGAGTCTCTATAGGTTGTTTAGTGCATCTTGCGCTGCCTTTCGATCCACCATACCTATGTAGGCGAGGATCGCCGAATTCTAGCCTCGCCGTGTACTGGCCTCAGTACTGACGCTCCTCTTTTTCCTTTGCCCTTTGTCGGCACCCCTTTTTGTTTAAGCAGGTTTGAGATCGACGCCGTTAGCAGGGTTACCCTTCCGGCTTGGCCTGGGCAGGGTTATGGACGCCATTGGTTATTCTTCAGGGATCTTAGCCCCATTTGCATCTTGTCCGTAGCTGGACGCTATATCGTTTCAAGGTGATTTGGATCTTTGTATTTTATATCTGTATTCTTGACTCATGGAGTCGCTGTTATATATATATCTGTTCTGTGGGTCCCATCGAGGGGTGTTGTGTAATGTTATTACTTCGTTTTCCACCCGCACGAAAGTGCCTGGTGGGCACCTTTGAATCGTTTCTATGCGGGTTTGGCGGGTTTCGCTAAAACTTGCATAGGTCCGATTCTGAGGGTGTTACAGGTGCGATGCAATTAGATCATATTAAGCGGAACCGAGGCCCCGACAATTAATTAATAGGTTCATGTTTTTTAGATTCCCCGCAATTTAAATGTTGTCTTAACAAGTCAAATAGTGGCACCGGTTCGCTACACAAATTTAAATGGAGTCAATAATAGACTAGATTCGCCCGTATATGGACTCCATATTTAATTATGAGGTGAATCGGCATAACGCCCCCATCCCATATAATATGTAAGCAAGCATGTACAATTTGATATGCAACAAGTATATGTCATATATATTGTAAAATAGGAGAGATATCGGAAAAAAATGGTCACACATCGAGGATCGACGATCTTGGGGTTCCGAGGTTTTGCGGGATCGGTCTTCGGTTCCACGTGGGCGATCTTGGCGTCCGAGGGTTTCTCCGAGTCCGTGGTGCGTCCGTGTGGTAGATCTTGTCAGTTTCATGAAGGAGGCCTTGTCGCTCGACAACCTTCCGTGACGACCTTGGGACTCCGGCATCAAACGTTAATATCGAACTTGTGTCAGCGTAAGCAGTACATCGGGTCCATCTTCCTTCTTGACAACATCACGGCTAAATGTTGGGCCACAACACGTCACGGATTCATCACCGACTCGACAGGGTAATCCAACACGGCACTAGGCCGAGCGGATGCTCTGCATCTTGCGGGCGAAGTTGAGAACCTGGTGGCACAAAGATGCTTAGGTTCCGCGTGTGGCAATACCTGGTAGACACGCGTGGTGCAGGATTGCTACCACCGGAGGCCTCCCTGCAGATACACGAGGGCAGGTCCTTGGTCGTCGGAGAGGCCTACAAGGCTAGGGCTCAAGGGTTGCGAAGCTCAGGGGATCCAAGGCAGCCTCTGCCAGCGGTGACGAGGACGCAGGCCGGACGGAGGGGGTCGCGGGCGAGGAGTCCACGCGGCGGCGACGGGGCGTTCAGGCGGGGAGATCCTGCAGGCAGCCGGCGAGAGAGGAGAGGGCGGACGGCGCGGGGCGGAGGTCACGGACGGCCGGCGGGGAGCTCGGGCTCAAGGCAGACGCACGATGAGGGAAGGCCAACGATGGTGGACGTGGTCGCGGCGACGGGCCCGTGGAGGAAGATACGATGGGCATGGCAGCGCGGGAAACCAGGGAGGTCACGGCGGGGTAGAAAGGTGCTTGGCGCGACTGGCGGTGGTTGCGAGAGAAGTCGGAGGTCGTGAGAGGCGGCCCAGAGAAGGCGCGCGTGCGAGGGCAGACGGCTTGCCATGGGTAGGGGCCGGCAGCGGCGGATGCGAGCAGAGAGGCGGGTTTGGTGGCTTGCGGGATTGGGTTTCGTGGGGGAGAGATAGGAGGCGACGGGAAACGGGGCAGGTGCGGGGTGGGCGGTCGATAGGTGTGGGCCAGGAGCGATGTGAGGTGTGTGATGTGTGTCCAGGGGTGGCGGCGGCAAGGGTAGAGGAAGGCCGGGTGAGTTTGGTGGGATTAGGGTTAGGTTTAGAGGGTCTAGGTTTCTAGGGTTTGGGGTTGTAGGTGGCTGCCGGTTGGGCCTTTTGGGCCTGGCCGGTGGCGGCCTCCCCCCACTAAAATAATTTAGATTTTTATTTAGTTTTTTTAAATATTCTTTTATAAATAGTTTTAGACAAATAAAGGATCCGGGCGGACCGAGGGTTTATGTTTGAAGTCGAGAGAGGAGTATTTAGAAAACAAATATAGGCTTTATAAAATAGTTTTTAGGCAAATAGATGCATGATGATGACATGATGGTGCACAGAGGTAAATACAGACGATTTTCTAGTAGTGAATTTAACCGGGATGCTACACCCCTCCTCGGGTGTAGCGACTCAAACGGTTAGGTAGCACGCTCGGGGACTCGTGTCCACACGAACCCACACGCGCCTTGCGAAAACACCAAGTATAGAGCTCGCCTAGGAGCCGCCTAGCGACTGGCTGTCCGAGCCAGGAGGGATGACGTGCTACAGTCAAACAACGCAACGACAGTCCTTCCTTCATAGGATGAGCGCTTCGAAAGACCAAGTACCACGCTCAGGGACTCGTCAAAAACGAACCCGTACATCGGGTCCTTTAGGGTCGCCACGCGACTAGATCCTTGAGCCACGACAAGTCGTGAGCTACTCAAAATAGCTCATACACACACTCAATCGTTAGTCACGCGCATGAACACACAAACAAAACATGCTCGGGGACTAGCTACCCCCGAACCTAATACACTAAGTCATCACTTGAACAAAACAAACAAACATAAACTCGACATCACTTATATGCACATAAAATGCATTCATACAAAGTCGAATATTTTACAAAGCTAGTGGACACTAACCCTATTACATGGTTAGACTTCCTACTTTATAGGTTACAAACCACGACGACTTGGGCACCCTGACAGGCTTCGTCGGGTACGTAGACAAAGCCTTCTCACTCGTCAACCCGAAGGGACGGTCCGACGGGAAATCCCGGTACTCCGAGTCAGCGTCGCTAGGTGCCACCTGCGTCGCTTGGTATGGCAAGATGTGGTTCATCGCCAGCACCCGCTCCGCATACGGGACCGCCTTCAATTGCAGTGTGACAACTTCAGAGGCCTCCACCGCCCTAGTCATCGAAGGGTACCCGCTCGTCACGTCATCGATATCGAAGTCCTCTGGGAAATGGGCTAGCCCAAGTCTTAGAACCCCATTCGCCCCGCGATGGAACGCATACTATACCATCCATTCCACCACAGAGGCGCCAACTCTAGATAATTCCACACGTCCATGAAACGCATGGGCACCACCTCGGTAGAGGTGATATTCTCGACGATGACTTCGAGGCGGAGTTCATCACCGTGTTCATGCATTGCTCCGCGGTGAAGTCTCGCATAGACACAACTCCCTGACTTAAAACATCTGCAAAGTCAGGTTACATCAAACACAGCACCGCGGTTGCTCCGACCCACTTGGGGACTATACCCGCTCGGGGATTCCCCCGTTACTAAGAAATATAGAAAAACACTCACCAAGGAGGCAGTGTCATCATACTTTTGAAGGGCGTCGGGTGTATCTCTTCCCCACCTTCCGTAGTGTATCAGGGAAAACCCTAGGACTAGTCGGGGCAGCAGCGTCGTCGTCGTTGCTTTTCCCTCTTGGGGGTGCTAGTTGGTACGCCACGCTTCGGAGTGCTAGGAGCATGGTAGAATCCTCCGGAGGGTGCACTAGGGGCGGGTCATCCTCGTTTTTATCGAGCCACTATTGTCGGCTTTGTTTTCTCTTCTTTTCTTCTTTATTTTCTTTGTTTTTTCTTTTGGGCATTGTGCTATCTGGCCAGTAGAGGTCTCAATCGGTTTCTATATTAATATAGCTGGGCGAAAGCCTGTTTTGACGAGGAGGCTTCCCCTCTATTGAAAATGACATCATTGCGATGATGTGAAGATCATTTTGAATTCGAAGTTACATGACACCACACTTTATAAAAAAATCACATTAGCCGAACAAGATACAAGGTGATGAGGAGACCCCCTACAAAGTAGATCAAGACAAGAAAGAAAAACGCAAAAGACCAACACTTTCACTGAAGACAGCGATCCAAGACCGGGGTGACCCGGGATTCCATGACGACGCCCAAAGAGGGTAACGATGCACCATGCCGTCGCCACCGAGACCGAAGGTCAAGGGTTTTTACCCGGAGCCCTATCGTGGAGAAGGTAGCCGCAACAGCGCCCCCAAGAGGGTAACGATACCCGTAGGCATCGGCCGCCGTTGGTGTCCAAGCAAGAAAAAACCTTTGTACCGCTCCCTGTCTTCTGCGCACCCGTTGTCCCAAAGATAGGCCTCCGTCACAAGATTAGGAAGCTGCTGGAGCCAAAACGCTGCCAATGACAAAGTCCCCTAACGACCGCTCCTCGCTAGCCACATGACCGAAGATAAGAACCAGCACCGCCGCCACATCGGTCAGCAAAGTAGTCCGCGCAGTCCACCTTCCGTGGTCGCCGCCCGGGCATCCACGAACTCGAGCCAAGGCTCCGACTAACGCCACATCACACAACCGCTGAGTAGGACAGATAGGTCAAATACAGACTTGTAATGATCGAGCCACACGACAACCTAGGGTAGGGGAACTGCTCTCCATCACCTTGTGATGAGTGTCGTCCTGACACAACAGTGCCAATTAGGCTAAGATTAGGCCTGGCCAGCGCCAGATCAGGCCCAATCGGCTCCACTACTGCCACGCTGCTACAACCAGACCACCACGCCGCCGTCGAACTATACCCCGAGCCGTCTCTGCCACCGTCGTCGTCGCCCAAGCCGTGCCACCGCTGCATCACCTCCCCGAGACCGGGGTCGACCGCGGCCTTCCGAGAGGCGTGCAGGGAGCTTTGCTCTAAGCCATCCCCGTTTCATCACCGATCCCACAAATATGACATGTAGGAACAAGATTTGGCATCCTTCGGCACCTCTCGTACAGCTAGATTCTCGGTCGCCAATTTCCAAATTAATTGGTGCAGACAGATTTATGCAACATTATTAATTTGGAACGGAGGGAGAGGGAGTACTAAATTTCACGTATCGCGTCAAATCTCCAAACATTTGAGGAGATCTATCGGCTGGTCGCGTCTCCCGCCCGGATTCCTCCCGCGTAACGCACAGGAATTGTGGCCGGAGTTGAACTGGACATTTGAGGGTCTGATCTGAACACGTCTACGTACGTACCTTCTCACCAAAATAAAACAGTAATCCTTCCAGGGTTTCAGATCCAAGGTCGTCACCACCACGGCGTCGCGATGTCCGGGGACGAGCGCAACCACAGACCGAAGGCCCAGCGGCGCGACGGCACAACCGGGAAGGACCAGCTGCCGCTCCTGCCGGACGACGTTCTCGCCGACATCTTCCGTCGCGTCCCGCCGCGCTGGCTCGCCGCCTCCCGCTGCGTCTGCAGGGCCTGGCGCGAGGCCGTCGACTCTTGCGGCCTCCTACGGGCCGACCTGCTCCCGCTCTCGCTCGTCGGCCTCTTCGTCCACTTTGCAGAGCACAAGTTCCCGGAATTTCTCGCGCGCCCTTCCTCCTCGGCTCCGGCCAGCGGGGACCTCACCTTCCTGCCCTCTGCCAGCCTCCATTGCAGCCGTTGTGCTCGCCTCGTCAACGGCGACCTCAGCCTCCTGCCCTCTGTCGGCTCCCATTGCGGCTATTTCTGTTACAAGGACTGCGGCGACTGGTACACCTATAATATCGAGGATCACTGCAATGGTCTCCTCTTGCTTGTCGGCAACTATGTGGTTAACCCTGCGACAAGGCGATGGTATACTTTGCCGAGCTGCCCGTCGTCCCAACTTGCTAGGAGGGATGTGTGCTACGACGAGTATTTGGTATATGATCCCATGCTATGTCCGTATTTTGAGGTGTTTAGCACTCCCACTTTGGACTCCTTGGAGGAGGCAGACCCCTCAATGCAGGAATCTGAATGGCCACCGTCCGTGTACAAGGTGTATGTTTTTTCATCAAAATCAGGTCGCTGGGAGGAGAAGGATTTTTTGCGGGATGGGGGTGCATGCTATCTATTAAGTAATGTTTGTGTCATCGAGTGAATTATATTATTATATATATTTCTCTCCGATTTCCATTAGAGAAGCCAAGTTAAACTACATGATCCATCACAACATCACAACCACCAACAACAAAAGGTAAAAGGTCCACACCATAACTTGACACATACACACCTTTGTTTGAGCCAAGTAGACATTTCTTTTAACTTGACACGTTATTTTTTGTTACCACTAGAGCCACCATGACATGTATTTTTAATCCAACAATATTTGAGCCAACACAACAATATTTCATTTAGCCAACATGACACACCAATGTTTTTATCCAAAAATAATGTTTTAGCTAACAATAATGTGTCAATAAACTTTCATCCACTTAGCAAACCTTTCCCACCTTTCTTTCCAACACGAAATTATTTTTATTCCTTCACTTTTTTTTGAGAATCCACCCTCCTTGCATTATTATTCAGTCATAACATTAATACAAACACCATCAGGTGGAGAAATAAACAAAACATGCCTCCCTAGGTCAGAGTAAAGAGAACCTCTTACTAGGTTGTGAGCATCACCATTCGACCTTCGGTTTTGATGAGCAAACACGAAAATCTTATTTTTTTCTTCACTTAATTTAAGGGAGTACTCACGGCTTTTTCCAACAATGGACCCAACAACGGGCCCATTAACTTGTCAGTTTTTATTTTTGGAAATGGCTAACTGAACCTGTTTGAGGTGTTAACTGAACTTATCTGAATTCACACTCTTTCAATTTCGCCAGAAAACATTTAGAGCTAATTTACTCAAATTCATAACATAGTTCATCTTACAAATAACATTCTACACGGGCATCCCGAGAAATCCACAACTCCTAAATTCAAATTCCTAATCCGAATGACATAGAAACACAAAATAAATTGCAATGATACACATATAAAATGCTCATGCAGTCATGTTTGACTGCTTCTTAAATTCTACAATCTGGCTCGACTGCTTGTTCGATTTTTGTAACTCCCCATCCAAAAAATCCTCCAATGACCGAACGGCTCTGTTTGAAATCTCCTCCTCCACAGCAGACGAGATGGGAGTATGGATTGGGAGCAGCACTTGAACTTGAAGATCTCTATCCCAAATGTACTTATCCATCCACTCAAAATGGCTGCATTTCTCCAAATCCTGAAAAGGGGAACGCTAACCTTAATTCCCAAATCCAAAGTGCAAAATCGAAATCACGCCAAATCGAGAAAAATCAGGACAAAACCTACCTTCCCATCCTTCCCCTGACGTGGCTTGCTCTCGAATTTGACAAATTCCCGACCGACGTTGCCCCTCACCGAGCGCACACATGTCAAGAAGTTTAGTGGTTCAAGGCGAGGGAAGTCCGGGCATCTAGTCATCGGGACTTCTCCATAACGCGGCCATGACTTCTGGGAGCCAGAAGCGGAGCTGGACATCCCTCGCCGCTGCCACCGCGGACCGTTGCCGGAGAAGAGGAAGAAGAAGGTGCGCCAGGAAGAACAGGGGAAGGGAGGGGCGAGCCAATGGTGATGTCGGGGGAAGGGAACAAGTAGGGGAGCGGGGGCTGACTCTGCCTCTTTCTAAATAGGTAAGGCTGACATGTATAAGTGGTGAGAACCAGTCTGAGGTGGCATGCTGTGGGTCCTGCATAGCAATGGTCGACTGGTGGGTCTCCCGTTCAAACAGCCTAGCTCACGTAATCCAAATTCGTTAACTGCTTCCTTCGGTTTAAGGGCTTAAAAGAGCCGTATCGGGCCGTGGCTATTTGGACCGTTCCATCTATCATATCTGAGCTATTTCAACCAACGACATGTAGTTCCACAGCCAATAACGGTGAAAGACGTCGTCTCTAAGATATTTGCCCGGACACAGCAGTACCAATTAGGTTAAGATCAGGCCTGGCCAGACCTCAGATCTGGCCCAATTGGCTCCGCCGCCACGCTGCTGCAACTAGGCTGCCACGCCCGCCGGAAGCATTCAACTGTGCCACCGCTGCATCACCTCCCCTAGCCCCGCGGTGACCGTGGACGCGTGCAGGGGCCTTTGTTCTAACCCATCCCCCTTTCATCACCCATCCCACAAATATGACATGTAGGAACAAGATTGCATCCTTCGGCACCTTTCGTACAGCTAGATTCTCGGTCGCCAATTTCCAAATTAATTGATGCAGACAGATTTATGCAACATGATTAATTTGGAACGGAGGGAGGGAGTACTAAAATTTCACGTATCGCATCAAATCTCCAAACATTTGAGGAGATCTATCGCCTCCCCTGGTCGTCTCCCGTCCGGGTTCCTCCCGCGTAACGCACAGGAATTGTGGCCGGAGTTGAACTGGACATATAGCCCAACATTTGAAGGTCTGAGCGGAACACGTCTACCTACCTTCTCACCAAAATAAAACAGTAATCCGTCGAGGGTTTCAGATCCAAGGTGACCAGTCACCAACTCACCACCACGGCGTCGCGATGTCCGGGGACGAGCCCAACCACACACGGAAGGCCCAGCGGCGCGACGGCACAACCGGGAAGGACCAGCTGACGCTCCTGCCCGACGACGTTCTCGCCGACATCTTCCGTCGCGTCCCGCCGCGCTGGCTCGCCGCCTCCCGCTGCGTCTGCAGGGCCTGGCGCGAGGCCGTCGACTCCTGCGGCCTCCTGCGGGCCGACCTGCTCCCGCTCTCGCTCGTCGGCCTCTTCGTCCACTTCGCAGACCACAAGTTCCCGGAATTTCTCGCCCGCCCTTCCTCCTCGGCTCCGGTCAGCGGCGACCTCACCTTCCTGCACTCTGCCAGCCTCCATTGCAGCCGTTGTGCTCGCCCCGTCAACGGCGACCTCAGCCTGCTGCCCTCTGTCGGCTCCCATTGCGGCTATTTCTGTTACAAGGACTGCGGCGATTGGTACACCTATAACATCAAGGATCACTGCAACGGTCTTCTCTTGCTTGCCGGCAACTATGTGGTTAACCCTGCGACGCGGCGATGGTATACTTTGCCGAGCTGCCCGTCGTTCCAACTTGCTAGGAGGGATGTGTGCTACGACGACGAGTATCTGGTATATGATCCCATGCTATCTCCATACTTTGAGATGTTTAGCACTCCCACTTTGGACTCCTTGGAGGAGGCAGATCCCTCAATGGAGGAATCTGAATGGCCACCGTCCGTGTACAAGGTGTATGCTTTTTCATCAAAATCAGGTCGTTGGGAGGAGAGGGATTTTTTGCGGGATGGGGATGCTGCAGGGACCGTCGGCGAGATGCAAAAACGTTACAGCGATTTCAGATCCATCTATCTTCGAGGTGCACTTTATGTCAAATGTGGAGATGACTTTCTTATGAGGTAACATACTTACTAATGTTTAATGTCTAATTGCACTTTTACCTTATGGTTTCTTTTTTAAAATAGTTAATTTGGACAATCATTCGATTTTGCAGACTATCATTGTCTAATAATACCTACAATGTGATTAAACCACCGATGGATCTTCAAGTGGAGGGCCGTCAAGAAGTTAGTATAGCAAGATCAGAAAAGGGTGTATATTTTTTGGCATTATATAATTATCGCCTTCGAGTTTGGGTCCTTAATGAATCGTCTGGACAAATGGAGTGGATGTTGACGCATGACAAAGACCTTAAACCCATGCTAGCATGTCACCGGTTCGACCATCGAGTCCATGCGCCCTGGAACTTAAAAGATATTAACTACAACTTGTTTCTTTCTTCGCGTTCTCCAGAAGAAAACAATAAACCAACAACCAGAAATATAGTCGAGTGGAACTCTGATGATGATGGTGATGATGAAAAGGAAAACATGGCTAAACACTCTGACTCAAAAGACAACAAAAATTGTTACAGTTATGGGGACATCGAAATACTTGGGCTTCACCCATATAAGGAGGTTGTCTTCTTGAGTTCATGTGCACGGACAGGACTGGCCTATCATTTGAACAGTTCGAAGACTGAAATCTTAGGAAATATATACCCAAAGGAATATGACAGTTTCAAAGAGTTCATAAATGAAGGGGAGGGGATCACATGTTTTCCATACACGCCATGTTGGATTGAAGAGTTCTAGATAGATTAGTAGTCTTTCTTGCATAGTAACCATGTATGAGAGTAATCTTTAATTTATATGTATCTACAAGGATTGGTTAATTCCTTTAGTGTTGCACTTTTTATGGAGTTATAATACCATTATATATTTTAATCAATGCTCTTTACTATTTCCTCCATTCTAAAATTTAAGATGTTTTAGCCTTTTTTTAAACATATATGTATCTTGACGCGTTTTAGTGCGTAGATTCGTAATAAAATGACTGAACCTACACATTAAAAGACGTCTAGATACATGTGTTTTGGAACCTAGGGAGTACACTACTATGCTCTACCAACTTTGGTTCTTTTGAATCATGCACTCCTGGAAATATCTACTCGACTAGATTCACTCGAGAACATATTTATTCTTACCTCTATAGATACGAAAGAAACATCCTGATCAGAGTTCCACTTCAATAGATTCAGTCAAGAACTATGTACTGACTAACTCAAGAAATATGTAATCGACTATATTCACTCAAGAACCAATCTGGATGAATTGTATGGAGAAGCAAAGCGTGTGTCTTCCTGTAGATAAGGCACGTTTATTCTTACCTCTCTAGATGAACTTCAAAGTAACATTACAAAGTTCTACAAAGATCGCAAGTAAGTCCACCAATTAAATTGTTCATGGATTATAGGATTATAAGTCAATGTCGAAGCTAGTCTCTCGTCGGTTCATGTGTTCTTGGACTCAACTCTCGGAGGCTGGTATATAAGAACGAGCCAACATCTAGAGGACGGATGGCAGAAAACAGATTCAGATGGATTGGCACGCCTGCATGCCTCATGTGATCGTATCCATATCTGTTGGAAAGAAAGGTATTCAGTTGGACTTGGACGTGAGTGTTCCTTGTTCCGAGTTTGTGCGTTCGGTGACCATCAAGGTGGTACATGCCGTGGTGCCATGGGTGTGTCTATGGGTGCAGCCTCCACCACGTTGACCCCCCAGTACTTATCGAAGGAATCACCCCCCTTGGTGAAGCCGCCCTCTTGGAACTGAGATGCGGCGCCGACGACGGCTGACGCTGGACCCCTGGAATCTGACGCCGGCTACGGCTCACTCCTCCTCGCCGGCGTCTTCTTCATCGGGTTCGAGGTTTCAGTGCCTAGGTTCTGAATCGGGATCGGATGGTGAGGATGCGAGGGCGGCGCGGGAGGTCTTGGATTCTTTGGAAGATGTGGGTGGCGAGCTTGGATGGACGAATGCCTCGGGCCGCCGACAGTTGTCGGATGAGGAGCTGCGGCAGCAGTTCTGGGAGGACATTGGCTTCCCGACGCCGGCGTCGCGTTTCTGGGAAAGGTCGCCGGTGGTGTCTCCGCCGCCGCATCATTCACCCTCGCCTCGATGCTCGCCGAAGTTCAACTACAAGGCGCTGGCCAGGTCGCGATCGCTGTCCCCTCCTGTGGTGGTTGCCCCGTCGAAGGTCAAACCCTGGAAGGGGCCCTTTCCTCGCCGGATATCGTCGGCCCCGCCGGTTCTTGGTCATTTCATTGAGGCGGCGGTCCTGGCGCGTTTTCCGGATCGGACTCCGTGTTCTCCGTGGATTGCTGCCAGGGTGGAGGGCGCGGCGCCAGCCTCGACGTGAAGGCAGGCCTGATCGACGTGAGCGTAGACCAACCCGAGCCGGTTCAAGCGACCCTGGACCTGTTCGGGTCGGTCTACTCCTAGTCGGGCCTGGCTAGGCGTCTAAGGGCCTTATGGACCTAGGGCACGACAGATCGCATTGATTCCACAACGTCGAACCTGAGCTCTTCCCTTCAGCCGCCGAGTCCGCGTTCTCCGCTGCTGTCGCCGTCTCCGTCGAGTCCACGTTCTCCGCTGCTGTCGCCGTCCTCGTCGAGCTCTTCTCCCTCTGCGGTGGTTCCCGGACGCACGTTCGCAGCCGCCGTCTCTTCGCCAAGTATGGCTGGCCAGTTCCCGGGGGGAAACCCTAAGGCTATGGCGGTTCAACCTTCGAAGCGGGCTGGGACGCCGGTGCAGCCGACGCTGGGAAAATCATCCCAAGCTGCTAATGCACAGGTGGTGGCTTCGTCGACAGGTCCGCAACCAAGGGCTCCCCAACCATCTGCTCCAATTTCTTCCGCTGGTGGCATGCCGCAGCCACCCCCGTTCGTTGGGTTTCCTCCGGGTGTCGTCCTCAGACCTCCGGCGACGGATTATGCCGCCGCGCAAGGGAGCCAGTCGCAGCCGCTTCAACCTATGTATCGGGACCGATACCGCAGTTTGCTGGTGGTCAAGGGCCGGTGCCTGGTGGACACATGCTGTAGCACCCCAGTAAAACCGCTACTAGAAATCGTTGTTGTTTTGTATTATGTGCATCATCATGACATTAGCATGCATCGATCTGTCTAAAACTATTTCTCTAATAGCCTAGTTTTGTTTTCTAAATATCCCCGTCCTTATTTTAAATGTCAAACCGGCCTCTTCCGGATAAATTGTTTTGTCTAAAAAAACTATTTACAAAGGCATTATATTAAACAAATTTATAAATAAAATAAAACTAATTTTAAAACCCTGGGGGAGGCCGCCACCGGCCAGGCCCAAAGGCCCAGCTGGCAGCAGGCTACCACCCCAGCTAATCCTGGCCCTTGATTCCTAGATCAAACCCTAGCCTCACCCCTACCCCAACCCTAATCCCCACCACACTCCAACTCCCTGCTGCCGCCGCCCCCGTTTAAACTTTCATCCCACACCAAACACATACACCACACAGCACGCACGCTGTGCTAACACGCCCACCCCACGCTAGCGGACCCACCCACCTGCTGCACGAACCCCACCTCACCCCGATCCTTGCTCAATCCCGTCGACCGCCTCCTCTCATCTTCCTCGCATCCCCGGCGAGCGCCGCCATCGCCAGTTCCCCCTCCCCGGCGCTCTCGCGACCATCCTATGTTGCCTTTGGCCGCGATCCCCGCCTCCCTCTCTGGTTGTTGCCGCCAGCTTCCCTCCCGGGCCTCTCCGTCCCCTGCCGCCCGATGGCGCCCTCTGCCTCGCTCGGTTCCACGCGGCCTCCTCCGCTCGCTGCCCCGGCTCTACTCCCTCCTCCTATGGCGCCCTCTGGCCGGAAGCAGCTCGGTGAGCCAGCGCCGTCGCTGCTCCGTGACGTCCTCCGGTCGCCGCCCACGTCCGTACGCGCGCAAACCCACCGCCGATCTCCTCGCCGTCGCTGACCCCGCGACCGAGCCCGCGCCACCCCGGCCCAAAGCTCGCCGTCGACCTGCCGTCGATCTCGCCTGCTCGTGTCGCCGGCCAGGACCTCCTCCCCATCATGCCCCGCCATCGGCCGCTCGCCCGGCCGCTCCAGCGCCCACCCGTCCTCTGGCCTGACCCGCAGCGCCTCCCGCCGGAGTTCGCCGCTTGCCCTGCTGGCAAGCGCCGCTGAGCCATGGCCGACGCCTCTCCTCGTGGGGCCCTTACTCCACCAGCTCCCTGTCGCCTCTGCCCAAAGCCACGACCCGCCCGTGCTCTGGCCGCCCATCGCTGACAACCACTACCTTTCTAGCCCGCGTCTGTTTACCCCCGACGGGATCCCAAGCTTCGTCGCCCCTATTGTCATGCTTCCTGAGGCCGAGCTCGCCTCCTCGTTTCCCCAAGGTCGTCCCTTGCTCGTGATGTCCTTGCCGAGAAGGATGCTCAAGCGGGGCAAGCTGACTTGTGTGTAACATACTAGCACTCAATATTGACCAATCGGCTCCAAAATCCGACAAGATCTTCGCCTTGGAAAACCCAAGACCGATCCCGAACCTGACGCCGCGCCAAGACCTCCTACCCGGATCCGACGCCCCGAGACTGTCACGAGAAAGTGGAACGCCAAGGCCCTCGACACGGAACGCCGAACCCCGTCGAAACCCCGGACCAAGATCGCCGAGACCCCTCAATGTGTGACCCCTATCCGAGAGCCCTATTTTATAAATGCTATACATATCTTCTTGCATATTATCATTCATGCTTGCATCCATATTAGTCTGGGTTGGGGGCATTATGCTGATTCACCTCATAATTAAATATGGAGGCCATATGCGGGCGAATCTAGTCTAAAATTTGCCCCATTTAAATTTGTGTAGCGAACCGGGGACATATTTTTGCCTTGATAAGATAACCTTTAAATTGCGGGATATCTAAACAACTTGAACCTATTAAATAATTGTCGGGACCCTGGTTCCGCTTAATATGTCCTAATTGCATCGCATCCTTACCATGCCATACATCATACATGCATCATGCCCGATCTTCTGTCGTAGTATTAAATAGTGCATCCGGTGTTTCTTCTAGTGTTTTGCTTCTATACGGACTAGGCCGATGAGTTGATGCGAGTGTCGACCCGATCTTCGGATGAAACTTCGGCAATATTTTTCAGGCGAGCATTCTCCCCCTTTCTACCTATTTTACATTTCTAGTATTTATTTCCTCCTGTTGATCTATTACTATCTGTGTTGCGATGCTCTAGTTTTCGTACACGTGGTATCCCTTGCAGCCTTATATTGCCTTGGACACATCCTATTACATGTTGTTTGGTAGATAGTTGGACTTGCGTGTCGTAGTCGCTTGCTCAAGTGTTGTTGCGTGTTGTCAAGTACCACGGTTGTTGGAAGGCTGCCATATGCTTTATGTTGGAGATTGTCATGGCTTTAATTATCGTTTAATAACTAAAATTGAAGTAGGTAAATATTGTAGAGACACCGGTGGGTAATAGACAATATTTAGTTTTTAACCACTCACTGGTGTCCCGTAGGACCCCGAGTTCTTGACACCTGTTCCGAGATCGAGCGCGCTAACCACAGGTGGGGTGTGTGGGCACCCCCATCGATTAGTACCTGATTTCAAAGTACTGTACCGGGGGCCAAAAAGTAGTTTGGGGATTTATTACTATCCTGTACTTTTGCCATGATTTACTGCTTTATTTACGATTGCGCGTGGAGCGCCTGTACTGTTTTGGAACAAATGTGGAATGTTTTCGCGGTATCGACAAGCCCAGTCACACTTTAGGGTTCCCAGTCGTTTACAGCCATTATCACAAACCTCTGGGTCCGTCTCGGAGACCGGCCGACTTCGTTACGGGTAGCTTAGTGGGGTGGCCCCCATGTGCTTGCTTTAGGTCTGGGAAACGTCGTGTCCGAAACCCCGTCGACATACCGTTGGGTGCATGTTTTGTGATCTTGTACCTACCTGATCTGACAACAAGGGTGTAGGTGCCTGTGGAAAATTTGGTGCACCCCTGCAGGGTTAAATCTTTTCGAGAAGCCGTGTCCGCGGTTATGGACGACTTGGAGCACAGTTCTCGATCATAGACAACTATAACTAAAGTTTACTGTTAAAAATTTGACTTGTATCCGATATGACTAGTAATCAGCTTCACTACAACGGAATGACTAAATAAAAGTACTAACAACTGCTGGGTTTGGGGATATCTGACTAGTAAGTGTTGCAACTACAACGGAATGGTTAACTAAAAGTGCCCACTGCTTATTATATCAGGATGACTATCTATACCTGACTAGTAATTGCTGCAACGATAACTGAATAAATAAAACTGCCAACTGTGTGAGTTCCTCGGTTGATTTCCTCGTTTGGTCTCAAGGGGGAAAGACCAGGATGGGTATGCTTGGTGATATTTTCAGGTTGGATCCGAATAGGTCTTTCTTATCCCTATTTGATAGCCGCTAGTTGTATTGAGTCTCTATAGGTTGTTTAGTGTATGCTGCGCTGCCGCTTCAGTCCACCATACCTATGTAGGCGAGGACCGCCGAATTCTAGTCTCGCTGTGTACTGGCCTCAGTACTGACCGCTCTCTTTTTTTTCTTTGCCCTTTGTCGGCACCCCTTTTGTTTAAGCAGGTTTTGAGATCGATGTCGTTAGCAGGGTTACCCTTTCGGCTTGGCCTGGGCAGGGTTATGGACGTCATTGGTTATTCTGCAGGGCTCTTAGCTCAATTTGCATCTTGTCCGTACTCGGACGTTGTATCGTTTTCAAGGTGATTTGGATCTTTGTACTGTATATTGTATTCTTGACTCATGGAGTCGTTGTTGTATATATCTGTTATGTGGGTTCCATCATGGACTATTGTGTAATGGTATTACTTCGTTTTCCACCCGCACGAAAGTGCCTGGTGGGCACCTTTGAATCGTTTCTATGCGGGTTTGGCGGGGATCGCTGAGACTTGCATAGGTCCGATTCTGAGGGTGTTGCAGAGTGGTATCAAAGACCAGTAGTTGCGATACCCCACTGGTCCAGCCGGTAGGATAACCTAGCTAACGGACGTTGTAGAGTGTCAAAACTATTTTGGAAAATCGGTTGGATATATCTGATTAGGTCTGCTATTACTCCTTACCCCTCTTCTATTCTCCTCTTACCTTTGCGTGATTTGAATCTGCTATCTTTTCTTTTCTTCGAGTCCAGGAATTCTCGTGGTTGGGTTTCCGTCGTACCTTCAGGGTTTCACTTCCATCCTCTTGAAACGGTGCTTCAACATCCGGCATTCATGCTATCTGACAAATCTTTCATCTGTTGTACCTTTTCAGTGGACCGAAAACTCACTAATATTTTTTCTATCCTTCGGTGTTTTCCGATACGACGTAGTCATCTACATCAGATCTGATGAGAATCTCCATCCCTCCTTTGTTTCCAAACCTCGCTTGTCAAGATCTTCAGTCTGAACTCTGAGGGTTGGTTGCATAATACGACTGTTCGTGTACATAGTAATGCTTTGAGTGCGGGATGGAGTCACGACCATACCACTACTCTTATCATTTGCTTTTGTATATTTAATGGTGGATCGATGCAATTCTTACTCCTTCCATGGAAGTTAGAGGTGGCCTTACCTTTAACTTCGTCCGTTGTTTATCAAAAGTGTTCTCTCGACAAACGTGAGCAACGACCCTTTGTTGGTGGTGTCACCGATTGCAAGACGAAGAAAGAATCTTTGTTAGTGGTGTCGTGGAGGTCTACATGAAGCAAGGAGATTTAGGTTATCGGCCTTCTTGTCGGTACCATGAGGCGGATCTCGAGGGCGAGATCCATTGTTAGTGATGTCGAATTGTAGCACCCCAGTAAAACCGCTACTAGAAATCGCTGTTGTTTTGTATTATGTGCATCATCATGACATTAGCATGCATCGATCTGTCTAAAACTATTTCTCTAAAAGCCTAGTTTTGTTTTCTAAATATCCCCGTCCTTATTTTAAATGTCAAACCCGGCCTCTTCCGGATAAATTGTTTTGTCTAAAAAAAACTATTTACAAAGGCATTATATTAAACAAATTTATAAATAAAATAAAAATAATTTTAAAACCCTGGGGGAGGCCGCCACCGGACAGGCCCAAAGGCCCAGCTGGCAGCAGGCTACCACCCAATCTAATCCTGGCCCTTGATTCCTAGATCAAACCCTAGCCTCACCCCTACCCCAACCCTAATCCCCACCACACTCCAACTCCCTGCTGCCTCCACCCCCATTTCAACTTTCATCCCACACCAAACACACACACCACACAGCATGCACGCTGTGCCAACACGCCCACCCCACGCTAGGGGACCCACCCACCTGCCGCACGAACCCCACCTCACCCCGATCCTTGCTCAATCCCGTCGACCACCTCCTCTCATCTTCCTCGCGTCCCAGGCGAGCGCTGCCGTTGCCAGTCCCCTCCCCAGCGCTCTCGCGACCACCATCTGTTGCCTTTGGCCGCGATCCCCGCCTCCCTCTCTGGCCGTTGCCGCCAGCTTCCCTCCTGGGCCTCTGTAACACCCTCAGAATCGGACCTATGCAAGTTTTAGCGATACCCGCCAAACCCGCATAGGAACGATTCAAAGGTGCCCGCCAGGCACTTTCGTGCGGGTGGAAAACGAAGTAATAACATTACACAACAGTCCTCGATGGGACCCATAGAACAGATATATATACCACACGACTCCATGGGTCAAGAATACAGATATAATATACAAAGATCCAAATCAGCTTGAAAATGATAGGGCGTCCGACTACGGACAAGAAGCAAATGGGGCTAAGAGCCCTGAAGAATAACCAATGGCGTCCATAACCCTGCCCGGGCCAAGCCGGAAGGGTAACCCTCCTAACGACGTCGATCTCAAAACCTGCTTAAACAAAAGGGGTGCCGACAAAGGGCAAAGGAAAAAGAGGAGCGTCAGTACTGAGGCCAGTACACGGCGAGACTAGAATTCGGCGGTCCTTGCCTACAAAGGTATGGTGGACTGAAGCGGCAGCGGCGGCATGCACTAAACAACCTATAGAGACTCGATACAACTGACGACATTCAGAGAGGGATAAGAAAGACCTATGCGGAACCAACATGATGCTACCATCAAACAAACCCATCCTGGTGTTTCCCCCTCGAGACCAAACGAGGAAGTCAACCGAGGAACTCACACCGTTGGCAGTTTTACTTATTCGGTTATCGTTGCAGTAATTACTAGTCAGGTATAGATAATCATCCTGATAAAATAAGCAGTTGGCACTTTTAGTTAACCATTCCGTTATAGTAGCAACACTTACTAAGCAGATACAATTAGCATGAGATAACCCAAAACCCAGCAGTTGTTGGTACTTTTATTAAGCCATTCCGTTGTAGTTGCAATACTTACTAGTCAGGTACAATGGTCGCAAGCGACACTCCAAACAAGAAATTGTGGGAAGTATTAGTTAGCCATTCCATTATAGTGAAGCTGATTACTAGTCATTATAAAGTCAAATTTATAGCACTACTTTAGTTATGCTTGTCTATGGTCGAGATACTGTGCTCCAAGTCGTCCATAACCGCGGACACGGCTTTCGAAGTTTTAACCCGGCCGGGTGCACAAATAACAACACACTCGATCAGCCTCGGAAAAACCAAATCAAAACCCAACGAGGCCTTCACGACAAAGCAATCACAGGATTCAGAAATATTTCAGGCCACCCTTGAGTACACCAAGAACGGTTAGCTGACTTGAGACCCGAGGTTTGTGGGGCCGGCTATAAGCGACTGGGAACCCAAAACTGGGCTTGTCGATACCGCGTAAACGGGTCACAATTCCTAAACAGTACAGTGTGCTCCTCGCACAATCGTAAATAAAGCAGTAAGGCATGGCATAGGTACAGGATAGTAATTAAAATCTCAAACTAGTTTGTGGCCCCAAGAAATAAGAATGAATCAAGCTCTGGCTCAGGGGGGTCCCATAATCCTCCCGGATGTGGATAGCCCGACAAATCAAGGAACATGTATCAAGTACTCGGGGTCCTACGGGACATAAGTGGGCGTTTGGAAACCAAATATTATCTATCACCCACCGATGTCTCTGCTTACTTACTTCAATTTTAGTTGTTAAACAGTAATTAAAGTGAACGATAAGTAAAGCCATGATCATCTCCAACATCAACATGCGGCATTACTCCAACAACTGTGGTACTTGACGACACGCAACAGCAATATAGCAAGCGACTACGACGCGCAAGTCCAACTAGCTACCAAACAACAGGTAATAGGATGTGTCCAAGGCAATATAGGGCTGCAAGGGATATCACGGGTACGAAAACTAGAGCATCGCAACACGGTTAGCAATAGATCAACATGAGGGAATAAATACTATAAAAGTAAGATAGGTAGAAAGGGGGAGATGCTCGCCTGAAAACATTGTCGAAGGTTCAACCGAAGATCGGGGCGAAGCTCACATCAACTCAACGGCCTTATCCGCGAAGAAGCAAAACACTAGAATAAACACCGGATGCACTATTTAATACAACGGCAGAAGATCGGCATGATGCATGTATGATGCATGACATGGCAGAGGTGCGATGCAATTAGGCCATATTAGGCAGAACCGGGGTCCCGACAATTAATTAAACGGTTCAAGTTATTTAGCTACCCTGCATTTTAAATGTTGTTTTAACAAGGCAAGATATGACAACGGTTCGATGCACCAATTTAAATGAGGCCAATATGAGACCAGATTTGCCCGCATATGGGCCCCATATTTAATTATTAGGTGAATCGGCATAAGGCCCCAAACCATATGTCAAGTATGCATGCATGAACAAATTAATATGCAACAGGTAATGTTATATTTATAAAATAGGGCTCGAGAGAGGGGTCACACATTAGAGAGTCTCGACGAACTTGGGCCGAGGGTTCGGGGTCGGTCTCAGGGTTCGGATCTGGGGTTCGGTCTCGGCGGGTTCGTTCTCGGACAACAGAGTAGGTCTTGTCGTTCGGGTAGACGAACTTGGCGTGGCATCGGGGCGCATCGGTCTCGCCCTGGACGGTGTCGAACTTGTCGGGCCGCGCAGTTGATCTTGGTGTTTCCGGGTGATCTTGCCGACTCCATGCGAAGTCCTTGGCGCTCTAGATCGGTCTTCAGGGTCTCGGCCATCGGATTCTTGAAGGAGGTCATGGCGTCCGGGGTGCAGTGCTTGGCGTTATGCGTCGGTGTGTTTAACGTCCGTGTACTCGAGCATCACATCCGGGAAGGAGTACTTGTCGCACAAGTGGTCTTCAGGTCCGGGGTCTCAGTCATGGCGTTCCCTTGTAGATCTTGTTGATGGTCCAGCAAAAGTCACCGGGTTCGGTCTTCGGATTCCATGAAGGAGGGCTTGAGTTGCGTCATCTTCGGGTTCCGAGAAGGAGAACATGTTGTTTCTTGTCGAAGATCTTGGGGTTTTTTATCTTTGTTTGCTGAGGAGAAACTTGTCGTGGCTTTTCGGGCGGCCATGCACATCGGTACCAAACTTCACTTGGCGTCGATCACTTGGGACTTCGAAGGATCTTGGTCACATGGGCATCAGTACCAAAACACTGGCCTTGGCGTTCAACAACGAGTGCAAGGGATGGATGACTCCTGGTCAAACAGAGCACGTGGTGGGGCTTGCTACGGCACTGTATCACCAGGGGCAGGCGAGGAGGGCAGCGGCGTCGGTAGCGGCGGCGGAGGTCGACAGACCGAGGACGCGGTGTGGCGTGCAGGCTCGACGGAGGGCCCGCAGAGAGGCGGCTCGGTGGAGGGGCTGGCGCGTGGTTGACAAGGACAAGCGGAGGTCGAGGTGGGGCGGTGGCAGGCGTGGCACTGGGCTCAGGATGGCGACGGTGGCGGAGATCGGGTACGGGCCGGGGCGAGCAGCGGTGGCGTCGGGAGGAGGAGGGCCAGCTCGGGGAGGACGGGCGGTGGCGGTAGGAGGACGCTGTGAGGCCGAGGGCGGGGTGGAGGAGGTCCGGAGGCGCGGACACGGGCGCTGGTGCTACGGCTGGGGAAGGAGGCGGCCGGCGGCGGGGCTCGCGGTGGGAGAAAAGGAGCGGGACGACGGGGCGGCGGTGGAGACCGTCGGCGGCCATGAGGCGGAGGCGGCCGGCGCGCTGAGGGGACGAGTTCTGGGGAGGAGCCGGGGGCGGTGTGCTGAGGGAGGCCGAAGCCGGCGAGGGGGTCGCGTCGGGGTGGCCGGCGACCAAGCGTGAGGAACTGCGAGGAGGATGGGGAGAGAAGGAGAGGTGGGGCGGAGGGTCGGGGCACAGCGTGGGAACGGTGTGCTGTGTGCTGCGTGTATGCTGTGTGGGGTGAGTGTGTGCTGTGTGGTGTGTTGGGTGTGGGGTGGGAAGTGGGGGTGAGAGAGAGAGGGAGGTGGCAGGTGGCGGCTTGGGATTGGTCAGAGGGGAAGAGAGGGGTGAGGTGGCGAGAGCCGATTGGAGGGAGTGAGGTGGAGAGGGGCTGGGTAGAATAGGTCTGGGTAGACTAGGGATTTTTGGGTGGGCCTTTTTATTTTGGGGGTGGTCGTTCGGGTCGAATCGGCCCGTTCGACTGCCCCCCACTAAAAAATAATGCAATATTTTATTTATTTTAAATGCACCGTTTGCAAACCGATAGCAGACAAACAAAATAATCCGGAGACCCGGGGTTTTGCGTTTGAATTAAGACGGGGCGTTTAGAAAACAAATTAGGTTTTTCAAAAATAGTTTTATGCGAACAGATGCAAGATGATGACGATGCTCAATTGCAATGTGGCATGATGACATGAGCATGCTGTCATGATGATGCAATGCACAAAAACAACGCGATTTTATAGTAGTGGTTTTGCGGGATGCCACAATTCGACACCACTAACAAGGGATCTCGCCCTCGAGATCCGCCTCATGGTACCGGAAGGAAGGTCGGCGTTCCGCGTCTTCTCGCTTCATGTAGATCCTCGCAACACCACTAACAAGGGTTGTTGTCCGTGATCGTCGAGAGAACACTCCGGAACAAAAGGTCGAACGTAGAGGCATCAACAAATAAAGCCACCTCTAGCTTCCGTGGACGGAGTAAAACTGCTGGATCCACTGATTCGATGTACAAGAGCTAATGATAAGAGTAGTCGGATGGTGATCAGTCCATCGCGCACCCAAACCATTACTCGGCACCCGAATAGGCGGATTATGCAACCAACTCTCGGAATTCAGACTGAGGATCTCGACAAACGAGGTTCAGAAACAAAGGAGTGATGCAGACTCTGCATCGGATCTGGCATAGATGATGTCGTCACGTCGGAAAACACCGGAAGGCACGAGAAGGAACAAAGAGAAGGCCACCAAACGAAGGATCCCTCGGATAGCATGAAGACCAGATGTAGCAACACCGTTACCAAAGGAAGAAGCGAAACCCTGAAGGTACGACGGAACCCAACCACGAGAAATCCTGGACTCGAAGAGAGAGAAGAGAGCGGATCCAAAACGCGTAGAGATAAGAGGAGAATAGCAGAGGGGTAAGGAGTAAAATCAGACCAAATCAGAACTATCCAACCGATTTTGCAAAAATAGTTTTGACACTCTACTTCGGCCGTTAGCTAGGTTATCCTACAGGCTGGACTTGTGGGGTATCGCAACTGCTGAGCTCTGATACCACTCAGAACACCTCGAATCGGACCTATGCAAGTTTTAGCGATACCCGCCAAACCCGCATAGAAACGATTCAAAGGTGCCGCCAGCACTTTCGTATGGTGGAAAACGAAGTAATAACATTACACAACAGTCCTCGATGGGACCCACAGAACAGATATATATACCACACGACTCCATGGGTCAAGAATACAGATATAATATACAAAGATCCAAATCACCTTGAAAATGATAGGGCGTCCGACTACGGACAAGAAGCAAATGGGGCAAAGAGCCCTGAAGAATAACCAATAGCGTCCATAACCCTGCCCAGGCCAAGCCGGAAGGGTAACCCTGCTAACGACGTCGATCTCAAAACCTGCTTAAACAAAAGGGGTGCCGACAAAGGGCAAAGGAAAAAGAGGAGCGTCAGTACTGAGGCCAGTACACGGCGAGACTAGAATTCGGCGGTCCTCGCCTACAAAGGTATGGTGGACTGAAGCGGCATGCACTAAACAACCTATAGAGACTCGATACAACTGACGACATTCAGAGAGGGATAAGAAAGACCTATGCGGAACCAACATGATGCTACCATCAAACAAACCCATCCTGGTGTTTCCCCCTCGATACCAAACGAGGAAGTCAACCGAGGAACTCACACCGTTGGCAGTTTTACTTATTCGGTTATCGTTGCAGTAATTACTAGTCAGGTATAGATAATCATCCTGATAAAATAAGCAGTGGGCACTTTTAGTTAACCATTCCGTTATAGTAGCAACACTTACTAAGCAGATACAATTAGCATGAGATAACCCAAAACCCAGCAGTTGTTGGTACTTTTATTAAGCCATTCCGTTGTAGTTGCAATACTTACTAGTCAGGTACAATGGTCGCAAGCGACACTCCAAACAAGCAATTGTGGGCAGTATTAGTTAGCCATTCCATTATAGTGAAGCTGATTACTAGTCATTATAAAGTCAAATTTATAGCACTACTTTAGTTATGCTTGTCTATGGTCGAGATACTGTGCTCCAAGTCGTCCATAACCGCGGACACGGCTTTCAGAAAGTTTTAACCCGGCCGGGGTGCACAAATAGCAACACACACTGGATCAGCCTCGGAAAAACCAAATCAAAACCCAACAAGGCCTTCACGACAAAGCAATCACAGGATTCAGAAATATTTCAGGGGCCACCCTTGAGTACACCATAGCGAAGTTACGACTTGAGACGGACCCGAGGTTTGTGGGGCGGTACATGCCAGGAACCCAAAACTGGGCTTGTCGATACCGCGTAAACGGGTCACAATTCCTAAACAGTACAGTGTGCTCCTCACACAATCGTAAATAAAGCAGTAAGGCATGGCATAGGTACAGGATAGTAATTAAAACCTCAAACTAGTTTGTGGCCCCAAGAAATAAGAATGAATCAAGCTCTGGCTCAGGGGGGTCCCATAATCCTCCCGGATGTGGATAGCGCGACAAATCAAGGAACATGTATCAAGTACTCGGGGTCCTACGGGACACAAGTGGGCGTTCGGAAACCAAATATTATCTATCACCCACCGATGCCTCTGCTTACTTACTTCAATTTTAGTTGTTAAACAGTAATTAAAGTGAACGATAAGTAAAGCCATGATCATCTCCAACATCAACATGCGGCATTACTCCAACAACTGTGGTACTTGACGACACGCAACAGCAATATAGCAAGCGACTACGACGCGCAAGTCCAACTAGCTACCAAACAACAGGTAATAGGATGTGTCCAAGGCAATATAGGGCTGCAAGGGATAGGGCGGCCGGCAGCGAGCAGGGCGACGGCTGGGCTCAGGATGGCGATGGTGGCGGAGATCGGGGACGGGCCGGGGCGAGCAGCGGTGGCGTCGGGAGGAGGAGGGCCGACTCGGGGAGGACGGGCGGTGGCGGTAGGAGGACGCGGTGAGGCCGAGGGCGGGGTGGAGGAGGTCGGGAGGCGCTTGGGCCTTGAGCTGGAGCTCGGTCGCTGGTGCTACTGGTGGGAAGGAGGCGGCCGGGCGGCGGGGCTGTGTGGGAGAAAAGGAGCGGAGACGGCAGGCGGTGGAGACCGTCGGCGGGCGCCAGCGAAGGCCTGGGGAGCGGAGGCGTGCTACTGAGGGACGGGTCTGGGAGGAGCCGGCGGTGTCTTGAGGAGGCGAAGCCCGGCGAGGGGTCGCCGGGTGGTGGCGACCGGCTAGGCAGCGGGAGGAATCGAGGGAGGAAGGGGAGAGAGAAGGGATAGGTGGGGCCGGAGGGGGGGCGGGGCACCGCGTGGGGTGAACGGTGTCTTTGTGTCATGTATGTGTGGGGTGAGTGTGTCTTTGTGTGGTGTGTTGGGTGTGGGGTGGGAAGTGGGGGTGAGAGAGAGAGGGAGATGGCAGGTGGCGGCTTGGGATTGGTCAGAGGGGAAGAGAGGGGTGAGGTGGCGAGAGCCGATTGGAGGGAGTGAGGTGGAGAGGGGCTGGGTAGAATAGGTGTGGGTAGACTAGGGATTTTTGGGTGGGCCGTTTTATTTTGGGGGTGGTCGTTAGGGTCGAATCGGCCCGTTCGACTGCCCCCCACTAAAAGATAATGCAATATTTTATTTATTTTAAATGCACCATTTGCAAACCGATAGCAGACAAACAAAATAATCCGGAGACCCGGGGTTTTGCGTTTGAATTAAGACGGGGCGTTTAGAAAACAAATTAGGTTTTTCAAAAATAGTTTTATGCGAACAGATGCAAGATGATGACGATGCTCAATTGCAATGTGGCATGATGACATGAGCATGCTGTCATGACGATGCAATGCACAAAAACAACGCGATTTTCTAGTAGTGGTTTTGCGGGATGCCACAGCCTCTTCGTCCCCTGCCGCCCGATGGCGCCCTCTGCCTCGCTCGGTTCCACGCGGCCTCTCCTCCGCTCGCTGCCCCGGCTCTACTCCCTCCTCCTGTGGCGCCCTCTGGTCGGCAGCAGCTCGGTGAGCCAGCGCCGTCGCTGCTCCCTGACGTCCTCCGGTCGCCTCCCACGTCCGTACGCACGCAAACCCACCGCCGATCTCCTCACCGTCGCTGACCCCGCGACCGAGCCCGTGCCACCCCGGCCCCAAGCTCGCCGTCGATCTCGCCTGCTCGTGTCGCCGGCCAGGACCTCCTCCCCATCATTCCCCGCCATCGGCCGCTCGCCCGGCCGCTCCAGCGCCAGTGCACCCGCCCGTCCCTGTGGCCCTGATCCCGCAGCGCCTCCCCGCCATGTTCGCCGCCGCGCGGTGCTGCCTGCAAGCTCACGCGCCCCACGGAGCCATGGCCGACGCCTCTCCTCGTGGGGCCCTTACTCCACCAGCTCCCTGTTGCCTCTGCCCAAAGCCACGCCCACCCGTGCTCTGGCCGCCCATCGCTGACAACCACTACCTTTCTAGCCCGCATCTGTTGACCCCCGACGGGATCCCAAGCTTCGTCGCCCCTATTGTCATGCTTCCTGAGGCCGAGCTCGCCTCCTCGTTTCCCCAAGGTCGTCCCCTGCTCGTGCTGTCCTTACCGAGAAGGATGCTCAAGAGGGCCAAGCTGACTTGTGTGTAACATACTAGCACTCAAGATTGACCAATCGGTTCCAAAATCCGACAAGATCTTCGCCTTGGAAAACCCGAGACCGATCCCGAACCTGACGCCGCGCCAAGTCCTCCTACCTGGATCCGACGCCCCGAGACTATCACGAGAAGGTGGAATGCCAAAGCCCTCGACACGGAACGCCAAACCCCGTCGAAACCCCGGACCAAGATCGCCGAGACCCCTCAATGTGTGACCCCTATCCGAGAGCCCTATTTTATAAATGTTATACATATCTTCTTGCATATTATCATTCATGCTTGCATCCATATTTGTCTGGGTTGGGGGCATTATGCTGATTCACCTCATAATTAAATATGGAGGCCATATGCGGGCGAATCTAGTCTAAAATTTGCCCCATTTAAATTTGTGTAGTGAACCAGGGACATATTTTTGCCTTGATAAGATAACATTTAAATTGCGGGGTATCTAAACAACTTGAACCTATTAAATAATTGTCGGGACCCTGGTTCCGCTTAATATGTCCTAATTGCATCGTATTCTTACCATGCCATAAATCATACATGCATCATGCCCGATCTTCTGTCATAGTTTTAAATAGTGCATCCGGTGTTTCTTATAGTGTTTTGCTTCTTCACGGACTAGGCCGATGAGTTGATGCGAGTGTCGACCCGATCTTCGGATGAAACTTCGGCAATGTTTTTCAGGCGAGCATTCTCCTCCTTTCTACCTATTTTACATTTCTAGTCTTTATTTCCTCCTGTTGATCTATTGCTATCTGTGTTGCGATGCTCTAGTTTTCATACCCGTGGTATCCCTTGCAGCCCTATATTGCCTTGGACACATCCTATTACATGTTGTTTGGTAGATAGTTGGACTTGCGTGTCGTAGTCGCTTGCTCAACTGTTGTTGCGTGTTGTCAAGTACCACGGTTGTTGGAAGGCTGCCATATGCTTTATGTTGGAGATGATCATGGATTTAATTATCGTTTAATAACTAAAATCGAAGTAGGTAAATAATGCAGAGACACCAGTGGGTAATAGACAATATTTGGTTTTTAACCACTCACTGGTGTCCCGTAAGACCCCGAGTTCTTGACACCTGTTCCGAGATCGAGCGCGCTAACCACAGGTGGGGTGTGTGGGCACCCCCATCGATTAGTACCTGATTTCAAAGTACTATACCGGGGGCCACAAAGTAGTTTGGGGCTTTATTACTAGTTTTGCCATGCTTTACTGCTTTATTTACGATTGCGCGTGGAGCGCCTGTACTTTTGCCATGCTTTACTGCTTTATTTACGATTGCGCGTGGAGCGCCTGTACTGTTTTGGAACAAATGTGGAATGTTTTCGCGGTATTGACAAGCCCAGTCACACTTTCGGGTTCCCAGTCGTTTACAACCATTGTCACAAACCTCTGGGTCCGTCTTGGAGACCGGCCGACTTCGTTACAGGTAGCTTAGTGGGGTGGCCCCCATGTGCTTGCTTTGGGTCTAGGAAACGTCGTGTCCGAAACCCCGTCGACATACCGATGAGTGTATGTTTTGTGATCTTGTACCTACCTGATCTGACAACAAGGGTGTAGGTGTGTGTGGAAACTTTGGTGCACCCCTGCAGGGTTAAATCTTTTCGAGAAGCCGTGTTCGCGGTTATGGATGACTTGGAGCACAGTTCTTGATCATAGACAACTATAACTAAAGTTTACTGTTAAAAATTTGACTTGTATCCGATATGACTAGTAATCAGCTTCACTACAACGGAATGACTAAATAAAAGTACTAACAACTGCTGGGTTTGGGGATATCTCATGCTAATTGTATCTGACTAGTAAGTGTCGCAACTACAACGGAATGGTTAACTAAAAGTGCCCACTGCTTATTATATCAGGATGACTATCTATACCTGACTAGTAATTGCTGCAACGATAACTGAATAAATAAAACTGCCAACTGTGTGAGTTCCTCGGTTGACTTCCTCGTTTGGTCTCGAGGGGGAAAGACCAGGATGGGTATGCTTGGTGATAGTTTCAGGTTGGATCCGAATAGGTCTTTCTTATCCCTATCTCATAGCCGCTAGTTGTATTGAGTCTCTATAGGTTGTTTAGTGCATGCTGCGCTGCCGCTTCAGTCCACCATACCTATGTAGGCGAGGACCGCCGAATTCTAGTCTCGCCGTGTACTGGCCTCAGTACTGACCGCTCTCTTTTTTCTTTGCCCTTTGTCGGCACCCCTTTTGTTTAAGCAGGTTTTGAGATCGACGTCGTTAGCAGGGTTACCCTTCCGGCTTGGCCTGGGCAGGGTTATGGACGCCATTGGTTATTCTCCAGGGCTCTTAGCTCAATTTGCATCTTGTCCGTACTCGGAAGTTGTATCGTTTTCAAGGTGATTTGGATCTTTGTACTGTATATTGTATTCTTGACTCATGGAGTCATTGTTGTATATATCTGTTCTGTGGGTTCCATCGTGGACTATTGTGTAATGGTATTACTTCGTTTTCCACCCGCACAAAAGTGCCTGGTGGGCACCTTTGAATCGTTTCTATGCGGGTTTAGCGGGGATCGCTGAGACTTGCATAGGTCTGATTCTGAGGGTGTTGGAGAGTGGTATCAGAGCCCAGCAGTTGCGATACCCCACTGGTCCAGCCGGTAGGATAACCTAGCTAACGGATGTTGTAGAGTGTCAAAACTATTTTGGAAAATCGGTTGGATATATCTGATTATGTCTGCTTTTACTCCTTACATTATTGTTATATTTGTCAAAACTATTTTGCGCTGTAGACACTCATGCATCCAAGGATTGCAAAGCTATACATTATTGTTATATTTGTGATGTCAAGTCTCACCCAACCTTGAGGTGCTCTGTGTTGAAACAGCCGAGACCAAATGCTTTTATGACTGGTATTGTAGATGACAAGACTTTGTTTGCTCAGATTCCTGATAGTGTGGTCCGTAGAAATTTGGAGACTACTCAGACACCTATTGCTTTGATCAAAGTTACAGGAGATGCAGTCTCAGCTGATGTGGTACAACAACAGATTGCCAGAAGGTGTCCGTTACAATCACAGTGGAAGTGGGAAGCTTTATCTTATGGGAATAATGATTACTTGGTAAGCTTTCCTTAGTTTGAGGTTCTAGACAGAGTGGATGGCAGCCAGTTCTCGATGCCCCTGGTAGGACACAACTTGCCGTTTCTGTTTACAAGACTCAAGAGGTTCCGCATAAGATAATCCTTGAACAAGTCTGGGTGCATGTTGAGGGGGTTCCGCATTCTCTGCGGACTTTTCTTGGGCTTTGGGCTATTGGTGCTCTTATGGGTACTGTGGCATCCCGCAAAACCACTACTAGAAAATCGCGTTTTTTTTGTGCATTGCATCGTCATGACCGCATGCTCATGTCATCATGTCACATTGCATTTGAGCATCGTCATCATCTTGCTCCTGTTCGCATAAAACTATTTTTGAAAAGTCTGGTTTTGTTTTCCAAACGCCCCGTCTTTGTTCAAACGCAAATCCGGGTCGCCGGAATATTTTGTTTTGTCTAATATCGGTTTGCAAAAGCCCAGTTTGAAATAAAGAAAATATTTAATTATTTTAGTGGGGGCAGTCGAACGGGCCGATTCGACCCGAACGACCACCCCCAGGAATTAAAACGGTCCACCTAAATCCCTAGCCTACCCAACCTAATTTACCCACACCCCCCTCCACCTCACCCCACCCAATAGCTAGTCGCCACCTCACCTCTCTCCCTCACCCCCTCCAATCAGCTGCTGCCACCTCCCCTCCTCTCAACCAGCCACACACACACACAAGCACACACGCACACCACACCCGATCCTCACCTCCCTGGACCCCACCTGGCCCCGCGTCCCCAGCCGGCCCCCCTGGCCCCGTCTTTCTCCTTCCTCTCCTTCCTCTGCACGCCACCGACGCTCTCCTTCTCCCTTCTCCCCCATCGCCGCCAGGCCCCCTCCCCTCCTGGCGCTGCCCGACCCGTCGCCTCCTCCTCCGGCCGCCTTCCTCCGCAGCCGTGGCCCACCCCTGCCCTCCCCCGCGCCTCTTCCTTCCGTCGGCTCCCCCGGCCCACGCCTCCTCCGGCGACCCGAGGCCCCTCGACTCGGCGCGCCCGCCTCGACCTCCCTCTGCCGCCCTCCACCCGCCTGCGGCCCGCCCCTGCACAGCGTCGCCCGGCCGCCCTCCCTTCCCCAGCCCCGCCGCCTCTCCCGGAGCCGCCCTCGCCTCGACTTCCGCCGTCTCGGGCCCCCTCCCGAGCTTGCCCGCTGGCGACCGTCGTCGCGGCCGTGCGCTCGGCCTCCCTCCTCCGGTCCGAGCTCCTCCCCTCTGCCCCGCCCCGTCGTCGACCGCCTCCTCCCCGCAGCCAAGCCCCGCGCCAGCGCCGCCTCCGTCGTCGATGGGCCGACCTCCCCTCTGCCTACCCGTCAACCTCGCCGGCCCGCAGCCTCCTCGCCTGGCTGCCTCCTCGTCCCGGCGCCCGCGACCGCTTTCATGCCCGCCCGAGCTTCGCCGACTCCCACCAGCGCTCTGCCTCTGCCTTCCTCGCCCTTGGGTTCTCTGTCTCCTAGGCGGCGCCGCTGCACCGGGCTCTCTGTCGCGGAGGCGAGCCGCCCATGCCTCCCATTCGGAGGTTTACTGCACCGCGTGCGTGTTTCAACCTTCCCAGGACTCATGTACCCTGTTTTAGTCGACGCCAAGAGCTGCCACGACATGCGCGGCAAAGACATTGAACCGGCAAGTCAAGTTCGTCCGTGGACAAGACCGACAATTGTGCATGGTGCCTCAAGACCGACAGGAGGCCCATGACAAGATCTGCCTCATGGAACCCGAAGACCGCGAAACCCCAAATACGCCGACATGGAACGCCAAGTCCTCCTACCCGAATCCAATGAACCCCGGTACCCATACGAGCCCGACATCGACCACCCCGACGCAGAGGACGCCTACACGGAAGCAAACCCGAAGACGGTAGATGCGACAAGTACTTCTCCCCAAATCCGATGCCCGAGGACCCGGACGACAAGGTCGCCGATGCGAATACGACAAGTACTTCATCCCGAACGCCATGACCGTCGACATGAACCGAAGACCACGGACGCGACAAGAACTACCTCCGTTAGCTGAGAACGACCCCGGAGTCCGAACCTCGTCTCCGTCGAACCCTGAGACCGAACCCCGAACCCCGGAACCCCAAGACCGTCGAGACCCCTCAATGTGTGAACCCTTTTCTCGAGCCCTATTTTACAAATGTAATAACAACTTGTTGCATATTAATTGCCATACTTGCATGCATACATTGTGTGGTTTGGGGGCCTTATGCCGATTCACCTTATAATTAAATATGGGGCCCATATGCGGACAAATCTAGTCTTATATTGGCCTCATTTAAATTTGTGTAGCGAACCGGAAACTTATCTTGCCCTGTTATTACAACATTTAAATTGCGGGGTATCTAAATAACTTGAACCGGTTAATTAAATATCGGGACCCCGGTTCCGCTTAATATGACCTAATTGCATCGCACCTTTGCCATGCCATGCATCATATCATAAGCATGCCGATCTTTTGCCGTAGAATTAAATATTGCAACCGGTGTTTATTCTAGTGTTTTGCTTCTTCGCGGATAAGGCCGTTGAGTTGATGCGAGTGTCGACCCGATCTTTGGTTGAACCTTCGACAATGTTTTCAGGCGAGCATCTCCCCTCTTTCTACCTATCTTACTTTATAGTCTTTATTCCTTCCTGTTGATCTATTGCTATCTGTGTTGCGTTGCTCTAGTTTACGCACCCGTGATATTCCCTGCAGCCTTATATTTGCCTTGGACACATCCTATTACCTGTTGTTTGGTAGATAGTGGGACGTGCGCGTCGTAGTCGCTTGCTCAAGTGCTGTTGCGTGTCGCCATGTACCACAGTTGTTGGAGTAATGCCGCATGTTGATGTTGGAGATGATCTTGGATTTACTTATCGTTCACTTTAATTCCTGTTTAACAACTAAAATTGAAGTAAGTAAGCAGAGGCATCGGTGGGTGATAGATAATATTTGGTTTCCGACCGCCCACTTGTGTCCCGTAGGACCCCGAGTACTTGATACCTGTTCCTTGATTTATCGCGCTATCCACATCCAGGAGGATTATGGGACCCCCCCTGAGCCAGAGCTTGATTCAGTCTTATTTCTTGGGGCCACAAACTAGTTTGAGGTTTTATTTACTATCCTGTACTTATGCCATGCTACTACTGTATTTACGATTGTGCGAGGAGCACCTGTCTTTAGGATCGGGACACGATTCCGCGGTGTCGACAAGCCCAGTTTGGGTTCCCGATCGTTCTGGCCGTCCACCCAAACCTCGGGTCCGTCTCGGAGCTAGCTTACTTCATTGCGGGTGTACTCCAAGGGGTGCCCCCTGAAATATTTCTGAATCCTGTGATTGCTTTGTCGTGAAGGCCTCGTTGGGTTTTGATTTGGTTTTTCCGAGGTTGATCGAGTGTGTGTTGCTATTTGTGCACCCCGGCCGGGTTAAAACTTTCTGAAAGCCGTGTCCGCGGTTATGGACGACTTGGAGCACAGAATCTCGATCATAGACAAGCATAACTAAAGTAGTACTATAAATTTGACTTTATAATGACTAGTAATCAGCTTCACTATAATGGAATGGCTAAATAATACTGCCCACAATTGCTTGTTTGGAGTGTCGCTTGCGACCATTGTACCTGACTAGTAAGTATTGCAACTACAACGGAATGGCTAAATAAAAGTACCAACAACTGCTGGGTTTTGGGTTATCTCATGCTAATTGTATCGGATTAGTAAGTGTTGCAACTATAACGGAATGATTAACTAAAAGTGCCCACTGCTTATTTTACCAGGACGACTATCTTTACCTGACTAGTAATTGCTGCAACGATAGCTGAATAAGTAAAGCGCCAGCGTGTGAGTTCCTCGGTGGACTTCCTCGTTTGGTCTCGAGGAAATACCGGGATGGGTTTGTTTGGTGTTAGATTCAGGTTGGTTCGATTAGGTCTCTCTTACCCCTCTCGATCGCCCGGTTGTATCGAGTCTCTATAGGTTGTTTAGTGCATCTTGCTGCCGCTTGCCCACCATACCTTTGTGGCGAGGACCGCGAATTCTAGCCTCGCCGTGTCTTGGCCTCGATCGACCGCTCTCTCTTTTTCCTTTGCCCTTTGTCGGCACCCTTTTTGTTTAAGCAGGTTTTGAGATCGGCGTCGTTAGCGAGGTTACCCTTGGCTTGGCACGGCAGGGTTATGGGCCACTAGTTATTCTTGGGGCTCTTAGCCCCATTTGCATCTTGTCCGTAGTCGGACGCTGTATCGTTTTACAGGTGATTTGGATCTTTGTACTGTATATCTGTATTCTTGACTCTTTGAGTCACTGTCATATATATCTGTTCTGTGGGTCCCATCGAGGACTGTTGTGTAGTGTTATTACCGTTTTCCACCCTTACGAAAGTGCTGGTGGCACCTTTGAATCGTTTCTATGCGGGTTTGGTGGGTTTCGCTAAAACTTGCATAGGTCCGATTCGAGGGTGTTCTGAGTGGTATCGAGCTCAGGTTGCGATACCCCACAAGTCCAGCCTGTAGGATAACCTAGCTAACGGCGATGAGAGTGTCAAAACTATTTTGCAAAACCGGTTGGATAGTTACGATTAGGTCTGATTTTACTCCTTACCCTCTGCTATTCTCCTCTTACCTCTCGTGTTTTGAATCCGCTCTTCTCTCTCTTGAGTCCGGGAATTCTCGTGGTTGGGTTTCCGTCGTACCTTCAGGGTTTCGCTTCCTCCTTTGGTAACGGTGTTGCTACATCTGGTCTTCATGCTATCCGAGGAATCCTTCGTCTGGTGGACTTCTCTTTGTCCTTCTCGTGACTTCCGGTGTTTCCGACGCGACGACATCCTCGCCCGGATCCGATCGATGCGCATCACTCCTTTGTTCTGAACCTCGTTGTCGAGATCTCGGTCTAATTCGAGAATGGTTGCACTCTTTTCTCTGATTGCGAGTAATAGTTTGGGTGCGTGATGGATTGGCCCCCATGCCGACTACCCCTTATATTCGCTTTTGTACATTGAAGTGGATGAGAATGCATCGGTTCCCTCTTCCTACCGGAGTTAGAGGTGGCTTTATTTGTTGATACCTCTACCTTCGACCTTTTGTTCCCGGAGTGTTCTCTCGACGATCACGGACAACGACCTCTTGTTAGTGGTGTCGCGAGGATCTACACGAAGCGCGAAGGTTCAGATCGCCGCCCTTCTTCCCGGTACCATGAGGCGGATCTCGAGGGCGAGATCCATTGTTAGTGGTGTCGAATTGTGGCATCCCGCAAAACCACTACTAGAAAATCGCGTTGTTTTTGTGCATTGCATCGTCATGACCGCATGCTCATGTCATCATGTCACATTGCATTTGAGCATCGTCATCATCTTGCTCCTGTTCGCATAAAACTATTTTTGAAGAGTCTGGTTTTGTTTTCCAAACGCCCCGTCTTTGTTCAAACGCAAATCCGGGTCGCCGGAATATTTTGTTTTGTCTGATATCGGTTTGCAAAAGCCCGGTTTGAAATAAAGAAAATATTTAATTATTTTAGTGGGGGCAGTCGAACGGGCCGATTCGACCCGAACGACCACCCCCAGGAATTAAAACGGTCCACCTAAATCCCTAGCCTACCCAACCTAATATACCCACACCCCCTCCACCTCACCCCACCCAATAGCTAGTCGCCACCTCACCTCTCTCCCTCACCCCCTCCAATCAGCTGCTGCCACCTCCCCTCCTCTCAACCAGCCACACACACACACAAGCACACACGCACACCACACCCGATCCTCACCTCCCTGGACCCCACCTGGCCTCGCGTCCCCAGCCGGCCCCCCTGTCCCCGTCTTTCTCCTCCCTCTCCTTCCTCTGCACGCCACCGACGCTCTCCTTCTCCCCCATCGCCGCCAGGCCCCCTCCCCGCTCCGGCGAGCGCCGCCCGACCCCCGTCGCCTCCCCTCCTCCAGCCGCCCCGCCTTCCTCCCAGCAGCCCACCCCAGCCCGCCCCTCACTCGCGCCTCCTCCTCCATGGCCACCGCTCCCCTCCGGCCCCGCTCGCCACGCCTCCTCGCCGGCGACCCCGAGCCCCTCGACTCGGCCGCCTCGACCTCCTCTGCCGCCCTCCACCCGCTGCAGCCGCCCTGCCAGCGTCGCCCGCCGCCTCTCCCCGCCCCCGCCCGCCTCTCTGCCCCGCAGCCGCCCTCGCCTCGCCGCCGTCTCCGGCCCCTCCAGCTTGCCGCGGCGATGCCGTCGCCGCTGCCTCCCTCCCCTCCGGTCGGGCTCCTCCCCTGCCCCGCTGCCGACCGCCCTCCCAGCCAAGCCCGCCCAGCCTGAGCCTCCGTCGCCGATGGGCCGACCTCCCCTCTGCCTCCCCGTCAACCTCGCCGGCCCGCAGCATCCTCGCCGCCGCGGCCCTCCTCGTCCCCGGCGCCCCGCGACCACCGCTGCTCCGCGGCCCGCCCGAGCTCGCCGACTCCCACCAGCGCGCTCTGCCTCTGCCTTCCCTCGCCGCAGCGGGTTCCTCTGTCTCCTAGGCCGGCGCCGCTGCAATCGGGCTCCTGTGCGCTGGAGGCAGAGCCGCCCATGCCTCCCTGTTCCGGAGGTTTACTGCACCGCGTGCGTGTTTCAACCTTCCCAGGACTCATGTACCCTGTTTTAGTCGACGCCAAGAGCTTCCACGACATGCGCGGCAACGACATTGAACCGGCAAGTCAAGTTCGTCCGTGGACAAGACCGACAATTGTGCATGGTGCCTCAAGACCGACAGGAGGCCCACGACAAGATCTGCCTCATGGAACCCGAAGACCGCGAAACCCCAAATACGCCGACATGGAACGCCAAGTCCTCCTACCCGAATCCGATGAACCCCGGTACCCATCCGAGCCCGACATCGACCACCCCGACGCAGAGGACGCCGACACGGAAGCAAACCCGAAGACGGTAGATGCGACAAGTACTTCTCCCCAGATCCGATGCCCGAGGACCCGGACGACAAGGTCGCCGATGCGAATACGACAAGTACTTCATCCCGAACGCCATGACCGTCGACATGACCCGAAAAGACCACGGACGCGACAAGAACTACCTCCGTTAGCTGAGAACGACCCCGGAGTCCGAACCTCGTCTCCGTCGAACCCTGAGACCGAACCCCGAACCCCAGAACCCCAAGACCGTCGAGACCCCTCAATGTGTGAACCCTTTTCTCGAGCCCTATTTTACAAATGTAATAACAACTTGTTGCATATTAATTGCCATACTTGCATGCATACATTGTGTGGTTTGGGGGCCTTATGCCGATTCACCTTATAATTAAATATGGGGCCCATATGCGGACAAATCTAGTCTTATATTGGCCTCATTTAAATTTGTGTAGCGAACCGGAAACTTATCTTGCCCTGTTATTACAACATTTAAATTGCGGGGTATCTAAATAACTTGAACCGGTTAATTAAATATCGGGACCCCGGTTCCGCTTAATATGACCTAATTGCATCGCACCTTTGCCATGCCATGCATCATATCATAAGCATGCCGATCTTTTGCCGTAGAATTAAATATTGCAACCGGTGTTTATTCTAGTGTTTTGCTTCTTCGCGGATAAGGCCGTTGAGTTGATGCGAGTGTCGACCCGATCTTCGGTTGAACCTTCGACAATGTTTTCAGGCGAGCATCTCCCCCCTTTCTACCTATCTTACTTTATAGTCTTTATTCCTTCCTGTTGATCTATTGCTATCTGTGTTCCGTTGCTCGAGTTTTCGCACCCGTGATATTCCCTGCATCCTTATATTTGCCTTGGACACATCCTATTACCTGTTGTTTGGTAGATAGTGGGACGTGCGCGTCGTAGTCGCTTGCTCAAGTGCTGTTGCGTGTCGCCATGTACCACAGTTGTTGGAGTAATGCCGCATGTTGATGTTGGAGATGATCTTGGCTTTACTTATCATTCACTTTAATTCCTGTTTAACAACTAAAATTGAAGTAAGTAAGCAGAGGCATCGGTGGGTGATAGATAATATTTGGTTTCCGACCGCCCACTTGTGTCCCATAGGACCCCGAGTACTTGATACCTGTTCCTTGATTTATCGCGCTATCCACATCCGGGAGGATTATGGGACCCCCCTGAGCCAGAGCTTGATTCAGTCTTATTTCTTGGGGCCACAAACTAGTTTGAGGTTTTATTTACTATCCTGTACTTATGCCATGCTACTACTGTATTTACGATTGTGCGAGGAGCACACTGCTTTGTTAGGATCGGGACACGATTCGCGGTGTCGACAAGCCCAGTTTTGGGTTCCCGATCGTTCTGACCGTCCACCCAAACCTCGGGTCCGTCTCGGAGCTAGCTTACCGTTCTTGGTGTACTCAAGGGTGCCCCTGAAATATTTCTGAATCCTGTGATTGCTTTGTCGTGAAAGCCTCGTTGGGTTTTGATTTGGTTTTCGAGGTTGATCGAGTGTGTGTTGCTATTTGTGCACCCGGCGGGTTAAAACTTTAAAGCCGTGTCATGTTATGGACGACTTGGAGCACAGAATCTCGATCATAGACAAGCATAACTAAAGTAGTGCTATAAATTTGACTTTATAATGACTAGTAATCAGCTTCACTATAATGGAATGGCTAAATAATACTGCCCACAATTGCTTGTTTGGAGTGTCGCTTGCGACCATTGTACCTGACTAGTAAGTATTGCAACTACAACGGAATGGCTAAATTAAAGTACCAAGAACTGCTGGGTTTTGGGTTATCTCATGCTAATTGTATCGGATTAGTAAGTGTTGCAACTATAACGGAATGATTAACTAAAAGTGCCCACTGCTTATTTTACCAGGACGACTATCTTTACCTGACTAGTAATTGCTGCAACGATAACTGAATAAGTAAAACTGCCAACTATGTGAGTTCCTCGGTGGACTTCCTCGTTTGGTCTCGAGGGGGAAATACCAGGATGGGTTTGTTTGGTGTTAGATTCAAGTTGGTTCCGATTAGGTCTCTCTTACCCCTCTCTGATCGCCGCCAGTTGTATCGAGTCTCTATAGGTTGTTTAGTGCATGCTACCGCTGCCGCTTCAGCCCACCATACCTTTGTAGGCGAGGACCGCCGAATTCTAGCCTCGCCGTGTACTGGCCTCAGTACTGACCGCTCTCTCTTTTTCCTTTGCCCTTTGTCGGCACCCCCTTTTGTTTAAGCAGGTTTTGAGATCGACGTCGTTAGCAGGGTTACCCTTCCGGCTTGGCCTGGGCAGGGTTATGGACGCCACTGGTTATTCTTCAGGGCTCTTAGCCCCATTTGCATCTTGTCCGTATTCGGACGCTATATCGTTTTACAAGTGATTTGGATCTTTGTACTGTATATCTGTATTCTTGACTCTTTGAGTCGCTATCATATATATCTGTTCTGTGGGTCCCATCGAGGACTGTTGTGTAATGTTATTACTTCGTTTTCCACCCGCACGAAAGTGCCTGGTGGGCACCTTTGAATCGTTTCTATGCGGGTTTGGCGGGTTTTCGCTAAAACTTGCATAGGTCCGATTCTGAGGGTGTTACAGGTACTACCTTGGATGTGGATCTTCTGAGCCTCCGTCGGCGGGGTGTCGTCTGTATCCTTGTTGCTATGTGCGATATTTCTGTTTTCCAGAAGAAGAAGGATGCTATAGGTTTCTTCCTTTTATCTGTCATGGTGGTTGATTTGAAAGGATATGAGCTACGCTTCATATTGGAACCCGCTGATTTTGTGCCTGAACCTGATTTTTCACCGCTCCTGTGGATAAAGAGTAAGGATGATTCTGAGGATGATGTCTCTGGAAAGAATGGTGATGATGCCATGGATACTTCTGGACCAGCGGATATCACTACTGCTCATGCTTCGGTTGGACAGTCTGGTGGTCAGACTTCTGAGAAGGGTGCACCGTCTACTTATACTCGCCAGTTTCCGGGTTCGGTTTATGCGGTGACTCCCTTTGATGCTACACCTACTACTCCGCATGGCAAAGAACTTTTAGACGCTCTTCCAAGGGATTCTCCACTTCGCGGGAAGGATTATGGATCTCCCAGGGTTTCTACTTCTCAGCTTTCAGCTGCACTTCAGGCGGCGAGCATGTCGGCTGGTAGGTCTTCGGCACAGGTGGAGCAGTCGGGCGAGCTGGTGCCCCAGGGGGGATCGTCGGTTGCTGTTTTGTCGCTGGCTTGGCGGGCTGCTGGTGCGTCGATGGCCTAGGAGGGGCCGTCATCTGCTGCGGTGCGGGTGGTGCTGCCCACTGCTGCTACCCATGGCGGGCGGCCCACTGCTACAGTCCTCGAGGGCCCTACTGTTGCTGCCCAGGTGGGGTGGTACGCGGAGGGTAAGGCCCCGGAGGGTCTGCCCTCTGCCGATGCTTCAGTGGCCCAGGCGGGGCTGCTGTCCAACGCGGCCCAGGACCAGAAGGGGCTGGATGCTGGCCTTGGAACCTTGGCCCAGGAGGGGCTGCGGGAGGGCGCTATGTCAGCCCAGGAGCGGCGACCATCTAGGGGAAATCTGGCCCAGGCTGGGTTGGGTGTTCCCCTGGAGGTGGTCACGCCGATTCAGGAGACACCGGCGTGGCGTAGTTCGCGCCATGGGGTCGATGCTCTTGGGGCGACGGCTACTGATGAGGACTTTATGGTCAAGGCAATGCGCAGGAAGGCGGAAATAAATCTTGATTCTGATGGTATGAAGTCTTCGAAATCTTTTCTTTCTTTTTCTACACCTGTAATGACTAAAAAACTAGCAAACGTTGGTGTTAGTCTGGGTTATTCTGTCAAACAGGTTAATTTATCTAGTAATGTACTTAGGCATATGGAGGTTGACCGTTTGACGATTACTCCTAAGGCTTCTTTTATTCCTGAATCTTTATCAGCTGAGGAGGAGGAGTTGCATGCCACAATAGATGTTCAACTGCTCTCTCACTTAGTTGGTGAAGTATCGGAGGTTGGATTTGATGAGACGGAGCTGGGTTCACTATTTGAACTAAAAGCTTCTGGTCGTAAATCAAAGAGCCAAAGGTCTCGGAAAAGGACTCGTGTATCCAAAAGCATTATTGTTTCTCAATGAATGGAATGTTTTCAAATAGCAGAGGTCTCCAGGACTTGTCTAAACATCTATTCTTTGCCGATTGTGTAAGAGAACATAACTTGGATTTCTTGGGTATTTCTAAAACCGGTCGACGTGATTTCTCACAAGCTTTGCTCAATCGCCTTTCTGGTGGAGTGGACTTTACGTGGGTATCACGTCCTCCACGTGGTAGATCCGGGGGGATCCTGTTAGGCGTCAGAGATGAGACTATGGAAGTCTTGGCCAGTTCGGTTGGAGATTTTTTTTAATAAACACCATATCCGTAACAAGGCCGATGATTTCACATGCTCTCTAGTCGCTGTCTACGGGGCTGCCCAGGATGTTTATAAGGCTGAATTTCTGCGTGATTTGGTAAATCTAGCTAAGGATAACCCTTACCCTATGCTTATAGGTGGGACTTTAACTTGCTAAGATTCCCTCATGAGAAAAGTCGGGGCAGGTCCGATGAACATTGGCCTTTCTTATTCAATGCTGTCATAGATAGCCTGGATTTAAGAGAGGTTAATATGATTGGGAGACAGTTCACTTGGGCTAATAGTCTCCCAGAGCCGACTTACGAGAAATTAGATAGAGTACTTATGGATACACTGTGGGAGGATAAGTTCCCATTGGTAACCGTTCGGGCTCTATAGCGTATTGAGGCTTTATCGGACCATGCTCCATTACTTTTATCTGTTGGAACATCATCACAAAGATCCAAACATAGCTTCAAGTTTGAACTTGGATGGATTGAAAGAGATGGTTTTTTTTATTTAGTGAAAGACGTGTGGGAAAAACCGATGGCTAGTCAAACGCCTATACAGTGGTGGAATAATAAAATGCGAGCTCTTCGTAAATTCCTTCGCGGTTGGGCTAGACATACTGCCGGTATCCTGAAAAAAGATAAAATACGTCTTTCATCTATTATTGATGATTTGGAGGCTTCTGCGGAAATAAGGCTTTTAACTACATCTGAGATTGAGCTTAAGAAGCAATCAGATGCAGAAATTGCCAGAATTCTTCGCGAGGAAGAACTCAAGTGGTACCAACGCTCTAAAGCAAAATTCATCCTTGAAGGAGATGCGAATACAAGATACTTCCATACTATTGCCAATGGAAAGCATAAGAAGAAACTTATTCACTCTTTGGTTCAGGATGAAGGTATGATTGAGGGACAGGAGCAGCTAAAATCTTACATTACAAAGTATTACAAATCATTGTTTGGGGCACCACCAGAAAACTCCATATCACTGGAGGAATCCAAAACAGATGATATTCCCCAGGTTTCTGTTGACGGAAACAAGTTTCTAACCGCCCCTTATACGGAGGAAGAGGTTAAGAAAGCTGTTTTTCAAATGGAACACAATAAAGCACCAGGACCTGACGGCTTTCCAGCTGAATTTTATCAGAAATTCTGGGAAGTTATTAAGGAGGATTTGATGCACTTGTTTCCTATTTTGCATGAAGGTCAACTTGATATTTTTAGACTAAACTTTGGCAACATTGTTTTACTTCCTAAAGTTATTAATGCAGAGCGAATACAAAAATACCGCCCAATCTTCCTTCTTAATGTAAGTTTTTAATTTTTTACAAAGGTGGCAACGATTAGGCTAACTTCAATAGCTAATAATATAGTGCGCCCTTCTCAAACGGCTTTTATGCAAGGAAGAAACATCTTAGACGGTGTAGTAATCCTGCATGAGACAATCCATGAACTACACTCAAATAAATTGAATGGAGTAGTGTTCAAGATTGATTTTGAGAAGGCGTATGATAAAGTTAATTGATCTTTCCTTCAGCAAACACTCCGCATGAAAGGTTTTTCTCAGGAGTGGCGCAATCTCATTTAGTCTTTTGTTTCTGGGGGTAGTGTTTCCATAAATGTCAATGATTACATAGGAAAATACTTCCGGATAAACAAAGGATTAAGACAAGGGGATCCACTTTCGCCTATATTATTTAATATAGTGGCGGATATGCTGGCAATCCTTATTGAGAGAGCTAAGGCTGATGGCCAAATTGAAGGATTAGTTCCACATCTGGTAGATGGTGGACTATCGATACTTCAATATGCAGACGATACAATACTTTTTATGGAGCATGATCTTGAGAAGGCTAAGAATCTGAAGTTATTACTTTCAGCTTTTGAGCAATTATCAGGACTGAAAATCAACTTCCATAAAATTGACTTATATTGCTTTGGCGAAGCTAAAAATGAGGCACATTTATATGCTGAGTTATTTGGTTGTGGCCATGGGATCTTTCCTATTAACTATCTGGGTATACCGATACATTATCGGCGTCTCACGATAGCTGAATAGAAAGGGGTTGAGGAAAGACTACAAAAACGTCTTAATAGCTGGAAAGGAAAACTACTATCCCTTGGTGGAAGACTTGTAATCATTAATTCAGTACTGACTAATATGGTACTGTATATGATTTCATTCTTTCAAATACCGAAAGGGGTCTTGAAGAAAGTGGATTATTTCCGCTCAAGATTCTTTTGGCAAGGGGATGAGGTGAAAAAGAAATATCGACTGGCCAAATGGAATGTGGTTTGCCGACCAAAGGAATATGGTGGACTTGGCATACATGATTTGCAAGTCAAGAACACTGCACTGCTAGGTAAATGGCTGTTCAAACTTCTCTCAGAAGAAGGAGTCTGGCAAACCATTTTGTGGAGGAAGTATATTGGACCCAAAGCATTGTCTCAAGTGGTCTAGAAGCCAGGTGACTCACACTTTTGGGCTGGACTGATGGCATCCAAAAAACATTTTCTATGCTTTGGTTCTTTTAATATTAAGGATGGATCACAGATTAGGTTCTGGGAAGATAGATGGCTTGGCCAAATGCCCCTTAGAGAACAATATCCTGCTCTATATTCGATAGTTAGGCATAAGGGGGATACACTTTCCAGGCTAATGGAATCTAATCCTCCTAATGTCTCTTTCCGTAGAAGTCTTATAGGTCCTAGACTACTATCATGGAACAATCTCTTATTGAGACTGTCTACGATACAGTTGTCGGAGGGTGTGGATGAATTTAACTAGAAGCTATTACAGAATGGTAAATTTTCTATTGATTCGTTTTATAGAGCTTTGATCCAACCAAATATTCCAGTTGATGATAATAGTAGAATTTGGAAAATGAAAATACCCCTGAAAACGAAAGTATTTGCTTGGTATCTTCGAAAAGGGGTAATTCTTATAAAAGATAATCTTGTTAAGAGGAATTGGAAAGGAAGCAAACAATGTGTCTTCTGTAATCATAATGAGACAATTAGACACTTATTCTTCCAGTGTAAATTTGCTCGTACTATATGGTCAATCACCCAAGTGGCCTCTGGTTTATCTCCCCCTTCATCGGTTGCTAATGTTTTTGGCAATTGGTTGAATGTGATTGATGATAAATATGGGACTGTTTTTAGGGTGGGAGCGCTTGCCATTATTTGGTCACTATGGCTATGTAGGAATGACAAGATTTTTAATAATATGATGTCTTCTACATTGCAGGTTATCTTCCAAGCCACGACAATCCTACGATCATGGACAATTCTTCAACGTATGGAGTTCCGAGACTTCTTTGCGAAAGGGTGTAGTCATTTGGAGGCCGCGGCGCGGGATATTTTTTCTAGATATGGATGGAAACGTGACCTACGATTAGAAATATCTTAGTCACAATCCATTGTGTTATCTATACGTTTGTACTTATTATTCGATTACTTCTGGTTGTAACTTGTGAGGATTTTTGGCTGTGTGCATCCTAATTATGTATAGGCCGGGTGTAAACATTGCTTTGAGTAATAAAACACCCATTTCCAAAAAAAATGGGTGTGTCTATAGTAGCACATGAAACAAGGAGAATCCCAAAATTTGTTAGACAACACTAATATCATGTTTGCCACAATAATTCCAATAATATAGTTCCTCTGGTCTACAGAGGCACCCGATAAACAGGGAATGTACCCAAGAACATACACCCTCCGAATCTATAATATGTGTCGCTGGACACTTATTATGGATCGGTGGGAGTATCATGTTGTCAGTTCAAGGTAAATTCCGGAAGGTAATCTTTCAAAACTTTGAGCACTGATCTCCACGTACTTCACTATTACGTTTCTCGTCCGTCCCTGCGTGACGGTAGGAGGGAAACCCTACCGCCCACCAACAATCTCTGCTGCTCCTTCCTCTTCCCTCCCCCGCCACCGCCAAGGGTGCGGACGAGCAAAGCTTGGTCGTCGCCAATGGTGGGGGGAGGGGTGGGGGATTCCTGGCCTCCTCGCTTGAGGGTTCGGCGGTAACGGACGCATATGCCTTTCACCTAAACGTTTTGCGACCGAGCACCTCGGTGGCATGGATGACCAGTGCTGACGGGGATATGCCGACCGGGGTATCCACGAAGGAAGTAAGCGACTGGCCCAGAACAATGTCGAGTGGGCAAGTAATAACGGCGATTGGAAAGAAGGCCTCCAAGGAGACCGATGACTGAACGATGAAGGCCCAAGACGGTAGCTAGGCCCAATCAGATTAGGTCAAATTCCAGAGTCCCTTACTAATTCAGTAGAGATTCTGTAAAACTCTAGCGAGGCACCCCTATATAAGACTCCCTAGGGTTACCGTCGTGGACACAAGATATTAGCTACCCCTTCCAAGTGACTCGCCGCCCTAACGCCGAGATCGCCCACCTTGTATCCCATTCGCCATCAATACAAACAAGCAGGAAGTAGGTCTTTACCCTATGGGGGGGGGGGCGGCGAACCTGGGTAAACCATGTGTCTCGCTCCCAATCTCGATCCACAGATGGCTACTCGCTCTTGCCCTACTTCGAATCAATCGCTACCCTTGGGAGCGACCGACGTGGCCATTCCCACGACAGTGGCGCCCACTGTGGGGCTTGGTGAATCAAGCCTAAGATCTGCGGCGAGACCGTTCACTCCGACTCACCAACCCTTCGCCACCAGGCGCATGATCGCCACCGACGTATTTCTCCAGATCCTGCCGAGTAGCTACATGCCGGCCTTGCGACAAGTCACGCACGAAGTCGTGATACCAGTCGGCTCCATTGACCTCTTTGTCAGTTTCAGCGATGCCATCGACCCGGCGGATCCTGCCGCATTCGCCGCTAGCACCAGATCACCCCCGCGAGATATAATCTCGGAGGAGCAGGTCCAATCGATCTCCCTACTCACCTCCAAGTATGATTCGACCGAGGACGGCTCGGTTGAGAGCAACAACACCCTCTCCGATGACACTGACTCAGCGGCGCCCACGCCAGCCGTGGAGCTCGTCGTCCCTACGTCCAAAGCCAGCTCCATCACCAAGGTCTCCAACGCAGGGGACTACGAGGACGACTCGATCCTCCATCTCCTCGACTATGATTTAGGGTCGGAATCTCCATATGAGACCTACCCTGCCATCCACCACGCCATCTACATGGCAAACGACATCGAACTTATGGTGGATCCTTTCACCATGTGCTCCCTCCCACCGCAACCGCCGTTGAGATCAAGCCGCACTGCGTGGACCTAAAAAAGGCCAGGGATAAAGAGAAGACCGAGTGCGAAAAATTCCGCCTTGAGGAGGAAACCGCACAACAACTCTCAGTCTACCACCGGAACCGAGTAACCCGGCAACTTAACCTCGCCTCGCAGGGGCGAGTCCTCAACTTCAACGACGATAACGACCCTGCACACACAGCCGACTGCGGGGTCTGCAACAACGCACCACCAGGAAGCAGTCGCCCACCAGCCGGGTCGACTGCGCATGGTGCTCCAGCGCCACCCAATCGCGCACCCCCTCTAGAGCAACCTCGGGTCATCATCGTGCCATGAGAATACAACACCAACGGAATCCCCCTATACTCGACCCCTATGGACAACATCATCGCGAGTCAAGCCGCAGTTGCAATCTAAACCTACTTGCCAAAGCAGTCGAGCAGCAGAACGCGGGTAGAGATTCCCAAGGACGGGTTTACTCCTGATCTACCAACAGCAGAGCGACATCATCTAACCACCCATGCAAGCGGACAGTCGCCAATGTGGCCAACTGCCTGCCCTCAGAACCGTGACAACTGGCGGTGGCCAACCCCGCCATCTCTACCAACTACCTGTGGCCCATGTACAACGTACTCACGGCCAATGGCCAGCCCATCGACGCGCGGGGCCACATCATTAACACACAAGCATGGAGAGCCCTCCAACCATACGATCTCTGCCATACGCTCTCTAGTCGCGGCGGCCTCAGTTGAGTCGGCCCTCCATGCTTTGGACCAATGGTCCGGGGCGAAAACTACCCTCCAAATTTCAGAGGTCCAAAGGACATGGAGAAGTACGACCCTACACTCGATCCCAAATTGTGGATCGACACATACCTCCTGGCAATGGGGATCGCCGGCCACAACGAGCAGATGGCCACGCGCTACTTTCCCCTGATGATGGAGGGCGCGACCCGCCAGTGGATCAACACCATACCGGGGAATATCATCGAATCCTGGGAAGAGATGCGTGCGGCCTTCATCAAACTTCGAAGGATCCTACTCATGCTCCACAAAGATAGAAAACCTAGAGCGGTGCATCCAGGGATCCAGCGAGTCGAACCTCCACCGGGTCCAGTGCTAGCAAGAGCTGTGGATTAACGCTGCAGGCATCCACCCGGATACAACCATCCACTGCTTCAAGAACGCCTACCGGCATGAGCCCTTGGTCGCCAATATCAAAAGATTTTACCGGATGCTTGACAACATTTCTGACCTCCTCGAGATTGCCAAGTGCTACTTGGAGGAAGATCTAATCCAGGAGTCCAATGACGAGTCGGCTGGAAGACACCGCACATATGGCCCAAGTAGCGGCCACATCCTCGACCTCCTCTACAGAAATACCCGCTAGGCGACCAAACGCCGCAACGATGGACGAACAACCCATGCAACAAAACTATGGCTCAGACAAAATTCGACCCCGCCGCCTTACTGAACCAACCATGCATCTACCAAAGCAGAGAAGGCAAATCTGCCACCCACACCACTGCCGAGTGCCACTCCCTCAAGGAGATTGAGAATGCAAGGAACACAAGGGAAGACCCGAACCCCGCCCAGCCGCGCGACAGCGGCAATAGCGGCTCATTCAAAAATTATGTCGGCTCGCTCCAGACTTTCACCGGCGTCGGAACAGGCCGCGAGAAGAAGGTGCTCGCCCGCGTCGCGTCAATGCGGTACGACAAGTCGACATTCCGTGCTGGATAAATTGGTCAGAACAAAGCATCACCTAGAGTCGGGAAGACCATGTGCCCAGGATTGAGTACCTAGGGAGAGTCGCCCTGGTCGTTAATCCCAAGGTAGTCGAGTACTGGTTACCAAAGACCCTCATGGACGGGGGCAGTTCTATCGACCTCCTCTACCTGAACATGTTCAGGCGACTGCAGCTACCGCAGTCCATGGTGGAATCCACCCTTTGCACCTTCCATGGTATAGTTATGGGTCAGAAGGCATACTCGATCGGAAAGGTGACGCTGCCAGTCACCTCTAGAACACCAGCCAACTTCTGCACAGAGCGGATCGTCTTCGAGCTGGTGAACTTCAGGAGCCCATACCACTGCGTAATTGGCAGGCAGGCGTTCGGCAAGTTCATGGCGACCCACATTACGTCTACAATATGATGAAACTCCCAGGCCCCCATGGCATAATCACCATATGAGGCAACCCGGATATGGCTTTAGAATGCGAAGATAATAGCACAAAGATGGTCTATGCAGCCATCGCCGAATAAGCACAACACGCCGATGGACTCACCAGATTGGCGAGTGGAGCATACCAGGACGAACCCATAGTCCTGAAGAAACAAGCGACGATTCGCTTCCTCCCCGGCACCTTTCACGCCCTAGCACCAAGCACTCCAGGCGACCTCGCCCACGGCGAGCCAGAACAACAGGCAGCTCCAGAAGCGGACCTCGTGCGCACATAGTAAAACACGCTCAGCGAGACCCGGTGTGAGAACCATGACGCCATAGCTCTGGCTAAAACCGGCATAATAGGCATCACGGATGATCTCGCTGAGCGCATACAAAGCTCCTGTAGGGGTTCGTAGCATGGAAAACAAAAAATTTCTTTCGCATGAACACACATAAGCGAAGATCTAATCCACGGGATCGGTGCAGCGAGATTATAGAGAACTAACCCTTGTAGATCCAAAGCGTTTAACGATATCAAATTCTCGGGGTTGATATAGTCGATCGCTTTCTGATCTCAAGATCGTGTAGACGATCCTTCTGGAGCCACGTTCCGGCAGCACTTCCGTAGTCGGGCACATGTATGGTGCTCGATGAAGACCTTTCTCTCCCTTGTTCCGGCAGGCAGCAGAGGTTGTAGATCTCCTCGCGATTCCAACAGCACGACGACGTGGTGGTGGAAGTAGAGGTGAGATCCCGCAGGGCTTAGCCTAAGACGGAGCGAGTATGGTGGAGTAGAGAGAGCCTCGACAACTAGGGTTTAGAGGCCGATGGGTGGAGGTGGCTGACGTCTAGGGTTTAGCTAGACGGCGGTGGTTTAGAGGATCTCTAGGGCGGCCTCGACTTGGGAGGGGGGCAACGGCCGACCAAGGGGGAGCCCCTACCCCTCCTTTTATGAGAGGGAGAGGCGGCAAGGGGGATGGGAGTCCTCTCCCAACTCCTCTTCCTAGGCCGGCGGCAAGGGAGGGAGGGGAAATCTTCCTCCACTAGGTTTCCTCCTCTCCCTCCACTTGGTTTGACTTTCAATGTTGGGATTTGACTTTTCAAATTGGAATTTGACTATTCAAACTAGAGTTTGATATCTCTCTTCCCATTGCCGAGCCAAGTGACCTAGGACATGATGCAACCATACCACATTTGTATGAAACATTCATGTACCCTTCCATCTCCGAAGTGGTGGACCTTCTAGACCCTTCTAGAAGCTTTCGGTGAAATCATCGAAAACATTTCCGAACCTCGGAATTGGACTTTCCTTATATGAATATTATTCTCTGGATCATTCCGGATGTCCTCATGTATCCCGGATCCTACCCAAGAATCCAAACAATATTCAGTTTCCTACTCACATTCCATATCTACTAAACAACATCAAATTCTTAAGTGTGTCTCCCCACGGTTCATGAATTATGTAGACATGATCGAAACACCTCTCTGATCAATAAACAATAGAGTAATCTATAGATTCATATGGCTCCCACATATTTATACGATGACTTCACGGTCGAATGAACCATTTACACATGATACCAATTTCCCTTTGTCTCGTGATACTTTACTTATCCGAGGTTTGATCGTCAGTATCTCTGCATACCTAGTTCAACCTTGTTACCGATAAGTACCCTTTACTCGTTCCTGTAATATGTGATCCCTTGTGATCTAGTCACATGCTTGGAATCCAATTGGATGACATTCCACCGAGAGGGCCCAGAGTATATCTATCCATAATATGGATGGACAAATCCCACTCTTGATCCATCTGCCTCAACACATACTTTCTAAATACTCAATGCCACCTTTATAACTACCTAGTTATGAAGTGGTGTTTGATTTCATCAAAGTATGCATCTAGTGATGGTGATTAACATGATCTCATGGTCAAAGGATTTAGGTTACTATGTATTTGAAAGCTTATAGCAAGTGAACTATTTAAATGACTTGATCTTATGCTATGCTTAACTATAGGAGTGTGTCCATCACATCATTCTCCAAATGATATGACCTTGTTATCAACAACATCAAATGTTCATTATCTGGAAACCATGATCATCAATAAATCAACAAGCTAGTTTAACAAAAGGCTTTACTAGGGACTCTTTTATGTTTACAAATCACACAAATATTAATGTTTCCTATTAATACAATTATAGCATGATATGTAAAAATTTATCATAAACATAAATATATGATAATAAACACTTTATTATTGCCACTTGGGCATATCTCTAATAGTCTCCCACTTGCACTAGAGTCAATAATCTAGTTTTGAAAAACTTTGTGTATTCAACACCTATGGCTTTCTGGTGTTGTATATATACGATTGCTAGTGGTCAACATAATCTTTAGATCCGACACTTTCAGGTCCATGTGTGATTGCATGACTTTGCATCTCTATGCATTACTCATTCTCCAATGAGATGGCATTATATAAATTTGGTCCTTTGGTGAGACCTTTAGTTCCTTAGGGTCAAACCATGTCGATACAATTGTTGTACAATATATCTTCATAGTACTAGCCTGCTGTGAACTACACCTAGTTTGATAACAAACTACTTGACACAAATGCCCTCTTTTCTGCTACAATAACAGTCATATACTTAGCCTTTTGTTGTAGTATCTGTCACAATGTCTTTAACTTTGGAACTCATCTAAATCCATTATGGAATATCCTTTACATTATATTGTGCCACCCATAGTTTAAATTGAGATGAACTTAATTTGTATTATGTGAAAAAACTAGTATCAATGTAATACCGTAGAATGAACTATTTAACTATTTGTCACCTCTACAAAAATAACATATTCTTAGTTCTTCCAAAAGATCACAAGAATACCTTTACTATCGTCCAATGGTCATCTTATGAATCATTTTGGTATATGCTTATAACATTTAGAGTATAGGACATATCTAGATGTGTACATATCAAAGTATGATTGATCAGAAATAATCTTTGTGATTTCATTCACCAAGTATCAACATACTTGAATCTTTGTTTCACTTACCAAGTGTCGATACACTTGAATTTCGATTTAATCCTTTCTGTGTGGCAAGAACCTTTCTTGTCATTTCCATATTGAACTCATTCAATGTCTCACCTATATACATTTGGCACAACCATATTAGTGCCTCAATCTATCCATATACACATTGATGCCAAATATTTGGGTTTTGCCTAAGTATTTCATCGAAATGAAATTCTTAACTTATGTCAATAAAAGATACATCATCTCCAATCAACAATATGTCTTTCACATAATGTGTTAAAAATATGTCTTAGTGCTCCCAATTAATTTCTTGCAAATGCAAGCATCTTCATCGTCTCTGATGAAATTAAACCTTTTAAAGTTTCATTATGGTGAAGATTACAACTCTGCGATGCTTACTTCAACCATTTATATTTGCATTGCTCTTTTAGCAACCTTTGAATTAAAAAAACCCTTTGGATCGTGTCATGTACATGTCCTAGGTAACCATTCTATTAGAAGAACTTGTTTTGTTTGTTCAACTATCATATACCAATATATGTAGTGGTTGCTACATTAATCCTTCCAGACTAATTATCGCTATGAAAGATTAAATCTTGTCATAGTCAACTTTTGAATGTTTTTGTAAACTCTTTTCCCAACATGTCTACTATTTCATAGATATGAAAACATCCATGTCTTTTTATAGATCCAAATACGACCGATAGGTTTTTACACTTTTTTGGAGGGTCTTCCAAGTTCAAAGCTTGATTTCTTGTGTATGGAACTATCACGGATTTTATGGCTTCAAGCCATTTTGACGGATTCAGGGCCCATCATTGCTTATTTGCATGTAGTCGGTTCATCATTGTCAAATAATGATTTCACTCTCAAATCTTGGTATTTGATTGTTTACCCGGCCTACTTGATTCAATAGGAACTTAGAACTCTGTGACCACCACCTTTGAGGCACGTGAGCCATGAGCATTGTTGCTATCTCCGGAACACTTTCCGGTGCTGCGCAACTTAGAACATATAGCTAAGGTTCTTTTAACCTTATCAAAGTTCTATTTTCCTCCCACTTAACTTTTCATGAAAAATTCCTTCTTAAGAAACTTGACGTTCTAAGCGACAAACACTTTTGTCTTCGGTGTTATGGAGGAATACTCAACAGTTATTCGAAATAACCTACAAAGACATGCTCATCCGACTTTGTTTGCAAACATTTACTTATGCACCACATACCAATGTTTAAGTAAAAATAACTTGGGTTAACCCCAAACCACAACTTATATGGTGTCATTTCAACGGATCACGATGGAGCTCTTTTTAGTGTAAAAGCGGTAGTATCTAAAGCTTTAATCTTTTAAAATATAATGGCAGTTTTATAAATTACAGATTTGATCTTACCATGTTTAAACAAGGTTTCATTACATATATCGAACACTTTATAATACTATGGTGTTTTCGGGAAACATAAATCTATGGAACGATTCCTCAAATCTTAGGTGTTTTGCTAAACTTGTAACTCTAAAATCTTCCTTTATGATCCTATCATAAATTCTTTTATTTCTTGTTATAATGATTTTCTACTTCATCTTGAAAGCCTTTGAACATTTTCAAATGTTTCATACTTCTTCCTTATTAAGTAAATATACACATATATTTACTCAAATTTTCGGAGAAAGCATATGAAGTTAAAATCCACCGCTCATGACTTCATATAATGGACTACATACATCAATATGTACGGATTCCAATAAGTTTGTCATCCATTCCCTTTTGGCCTTCGAATGGAGTTTTAAATATCTCGAGGAAAGACTCACAAGTGTCATTTGATCAAAATCAAAAGACTCCACAATTCCATCAACATGGAGTTTCTTCATGTTTTCTTTCCAATATAATTTGAACGGCGATGTCACTTCTTAAGTGATCTTTCAATCATTTGTCTTTCGACATTTTTAGCATTAGTTTTATGGATGTGATTTCTCCAAATAGACTTGTATATCATACATCTATTATGGAATACATAAATTATTTGAACAACCTATTGTTCTCATAATACCTGGTTAAAACAAATCGGAAGGCAAGCTTTGATTTCAATGAGAAACACATCTTTATTTTTTCTCGATGAATATCATCACATATTCTCTTGCTAGTTACTTAGGAAATTTTAGTCCAGGAATTGTTTCGTATGACAATTCACACCAACAAATTCGTTATCTAATACCTAAGAACCACATTGTTTAACAAGCAAACAATACAACCTTAACATGTATATCATCTATATACTTAAGCTGAACAATTTTAGTCTTTTCTTTTATGCCAAATATAGATTTCTCTTCCCGTAATTCCTTTTACTTTTAAAAGAATCTATCAACATCAACAGTGGAGCCATACACATGACACATAGTCCAAAGCGTGTATAGTTAAATACCAATGTCTTTGGACTTTCACTTTGAAGTAGATCACCATAATCAAATTTTTGGTGTTCTTTCAAATTCCATTCTATAGTAATATTTTAGTGTAGAAAACATTTTACCTACATCTTATATTCATCCTTATCATGGAAATTTTCATGATCAAGCTACTTTAGCTTATAACAATGAATTGTGAGTATAATGTTGCTCTCCAAAACCTTTTGGAGGATTAGGACGACTAGTGTCTCCAACCTTTTACAAATTCTCATCAAGTATGAGAACATGAATTTTGCCATATTATACTTTATCATGTTGCAACCAAAACATCATTTCAGATATCGTAATATCTTCCACATATGATGGTTTCTGAAATAATTCTTTCAGCTCCTAGATAACCTTGATATTAGAACAATATTTTGAATATCAAGAATCATGGAGACAAACATGATACTTATATACTAACACTATAATTGCTACTCTTGATTTAATACTAATTATCAAACTTCATGCAGTAAACTGAACATGTGAAAGTTTGCAATAGGACTTCTAAACTTTAGTTTGACACTAAAAACAATCTGATACCAGTTCTAAAGTAACTATCCAGAATTCTACAGTTCCATTTGTTGGAATTATGCCCTAGAGGGAATAATAAAGATGTTATTGTTATAATACTTGTTCATGATAAAGTTTATATTCCATGCTAGAATTGTATTAAGCGGAAACTTTGATACTTATGTGGTTTATGAACAACGTCGTGTCCCTAGTACGCCTCTATGGACTAGCTCATTGATTAATGATGGGTTAAGGTTTACTAACCATAGACATGAGTTGTCGATTAATAATGAGATCATGTCATAAGGAGAATGATATGATGGACAGACCCAAATCAAGCAGAGAAATTAGATCATGTCATCGTGTTCAATCTTTGCAAAGCTTTTTCCTATGTCAAATATTGTATTCCTTAGACCATGAGATAATGCAACTCCCTGGTATCGGAAGAAAGCTTTGAGGTCATCAAACGTCATCCTATGTGAGGGTGATCATAAAGGTGTCTCTCAGGTGATCGGAAAGTACCTGTTGGGTTGTATGTATCGAGATGGAATTTGTCCCTCCCGAGTCGGAGAGATATATTTCGGGCCCACTCGGTAATCGATATCAACATCGCTTGCAAGCACGTGGTTAAGGAGTTAATCACAAAGTGATATCGGATTACAGAACGAGTAAAGTACTTGCTGTGAACGAGATTGAACTAGGTATGCCGATACCAACGATCGAATCTCAGGCAAGTAAAATATCGCGTGAGGAAGGGAATACATATATGGGATTAATTGAATCCTTGCATCGTGGTTCATCCGATATGATAATCGATGAATGTGTGGGTGTCAATATGGGTTTATAGATCCCGTTGTTGATTATTGATAGAAGATCATGTCTGCATATCCTCGAACCCGTAGGGTCACACACTTAACGTGCATCGACGCTAGGATAGAATGGATAATTGGTTTATGAGTTTTTGTTCGGAGTCTCGGATGAGATCCAGGACGTCACGAGAGGTTCCGGAATGGTCCGGAGAATAAGATTCATATAAAGGAAAGCAGTTTTTGGATTTCGGAATAGTTTCAGAGTTTATCGGTATTGTACCGGAAGGTTCTAGAAGCTTCTGGAGTGGGACCAACGTGGGCTCACTTGTCGGAGGCCTGCGTGGGCCTAAGAGGGAGTGACCTGGATGCTTTGGACCAGGGGCACAAGGCCCCATAGGCCCAGCCGGCCAAACCCTAGGGGAAACCCTAGGGAAACCTTCTAGAAGAGGGGGAAGACTTGCCCCCCCCCACTCCACCCTTGGGGCCGCCGCCCTAGGGCTTGGAGGAGGGGCCAAGGGGGCCGGCCAGCCCCCTATATAAGGTGGGCAGGGTTCGCACCCTCCCCTCACCCCAAAAACCCTAGACGCCAGCTGCTGCCCTTCCTCTCTCTCTCTCTCTCTCTCTCTCTCTCTCTCTCTCCCGACTGCGTGTAGGCGAAGCTCCACCATAGCACCACGCCGTCGTGCTGTAGATCCAATCCATCTCTCCACCCCACTTGCTGGACCAAGGAAGGAGGAGACATCGCGACACCGTACGTGTGCATATCTTGGAGGCGCATCCACTTGCGGCGTAGGATCGGATCAGATCGCGAGGAGGAGACGGCTAGTACGACTACATCAACCACGTTCTGTTAAACATTTCTGGTGTGCGATTTGTTCAAGGGTATGAAGATCTCATCTATCCCTATCGTTGATTGCATCTCCTAGATTAGACCTTGGCTTTCCCGTTCGCATCCGTAGAATTTTTTTGATTTACTATGCTGCGAAACCCTTTAGTGGTATCAAAGCTAGATCTATGCGTAGATGTGTTTCACGAGTAGAACACAACATGCTTGTTGCGGGCGTTGATGTTTTCTGTTGCAAGCCTCTTGTTGTGTACTTCTTATGGAGCGGCATAGTGATATCGAAGCGGTCCAGGCCAACTTTACGCGACCTCGTTCGCGAGACCGGCTCCGCACTTGACGTGTGGCTTGTTCCACACATGCGGCTGGTGCAGTTTCTCTCACTATAGTAGTCATGGGATTTAGCAACCATAATATCACCGTTGTGGCTTTCCGTAGGTAAGAATCGTTCTTTGCTTGTTACTCCCATAAGCCACGTAAAACATGCAACAACAAAGTAGAGGCGTCTAACTTGTTTTTGCAGGGAGTGTTTTGTGATATGGTATGGCCCAAGATATGATGTGTATGTTCTATGCAATGATCATGTTTTGTAATATTTCACGACTTGCATGTCGATGAGTACACAACTGGCAGGAGTCATATGGTTGTCTTTATAATTGTGTATGACCTGTGTGTCAACTTCTTATACGCCATGTAATAGCTTTACTTTGTCGCTAAGTAGTTAGAAATAGTTGTAGTTGCTATTCGTGGTGGAGGTAATCATGGTGGAGTGATGGAGATCATGCTGGCGCGCACAAGATGGAGATCATTGCGCGGATATTGGCTATACCATGTCACATAAAATTATATGCATGTGATGTTTATCCTTTTATGTATCTTATTATGCTTAGATCACGCAGTAGCATTATAAGATGATTCCTCACTTAAAGATCAAGATAAAATTGTGTTCTCCCCATGTATGAACCATTGCGAAAGTTCGTCGTGTTCAAGCACCTTATGATGATCGGGTGCTATAAACTCTACGTTCACATACAACGGGTGCAAGCCAGTTTTGCACACGCGGAAATACTTGGGTTTGACTTGATGAGCCTAGCATGTACAGACATGGCCTCAGAACACACGAACCGAAAGGTTAAGCATGAGTCATATGAATGATATGATCGACACTTTGTTGTCCACCATTGAAACCACATCTCTTCTCGTGAAGATCTGATTAGGTGTGGTAAATTTGGATCGTGTTCACTAAACAACTTGAGGGATGTTGAATTTAGTGGGAGTTCATCTAGTAATTTGATTAAGTTGAACTAGTTATCATGAACATAGTATAAATTGTACTTGCAAATTTTGTAGATCAAATGGCTAAGCCCAACTTCAACTTCAACATTTTTGCTGAGAAAGAAAATCTTAAGAATAATGGGTCTAACTTCACCAACTGGTTCCGCAATCTGAGAATCATTCTCGCTGGCGGACAAAAAGGACCATGTCCTTGAGAAAGCGCTAGGTCACGCCCCTGCTATTGATGCGCCGGCTGATGAAAAAGCTGTTTATCAGTCGCACAAAGATGATTATGGAGTGATTAAGAGTACCATGTTGTTTGCTATGGAATCGGACCTTCAAAATCGTTTTGAGGAGTTCGCCGGGCACTTTGATATACTTGAGGAACTGAAAACCATGTTTTAGACTCAGGCCCTTCTGAGAGATATGAGATCTCTGAGAAGTTCTTTAACTGCAAGATGGAGGAAGGGATTCTGTTAGTGAGCACGCCATTAAGATGTCGGTCTACACTCACTTGAGCAACTGGACAGCAAGATTCCAGAAGAGCTCAAGATTGACAGAGTTCTGCAATCACTCCCTCCTAGCTACAAAGGTTTTGTAGTTAATCACAATCAGATTGGTTCCACTGATACGATCACTGAGCTCTTCGCTAAGATGAAAGCTGCGGAGGTGGATATCAAGAAAGATAATCATGTGTTGATGGTCAACAAGACCCCTAGCTTTAAGAAAGGTAAGGGTGCAAAGAAGTCCTTCAAGAAAGGCAGCGGCAAGCGCGTTGCCCCTGCTGAGAAGAAGCTCAAGTCCGGACCTAAGACGGACACTGAGTGCTTCTATTGCAAGGACAAGGGTCACTGGAAGCGCAACTGTCCGAAGTACTTAGCGGACAAGAAGGCTGGCACCATTAAAGGTATATTTGATATACATGTTATTGATGTCTACCTTACTAGCGCTCGTTGTAGTGCCTGGGTATTTGATACTGGTTCAGTTGCTAATATTTGTAACTCGAAACAGGAGCTACGGAATAGACGGTGGCTAGGAAGGGATGAGGTGACGATGTGCGTTGGCAATGGATCAAGAGTTGATGTGATGGCCGTCGGCACACTCTCCTTAGTTTTACCTTCGGGATTAGTTTTAAACCTTAATAAGTGTTATTATGTGCCTGCGTTGAGCATGAACATTATATCTGGATCGTGTTTATTGAGAGACGGTTATTCATTTAAATCGGAGAATAATGGTTGTTCTATTTATATGAATAACATCTTTTATGGTCATGCACCTGCTATGAATGGTTTATTTCTTCTGAATCTCGAAAGCAATGAAACACACATCCATAACATTGAGGCTAAGAGATGCAAAGTAGATAGTGATAATTCAACTTATTTGTGTAATCGCTGCGTCAGGTCATATTGGTGTAAAACGCATGAAGAAACTCCATTCTGATGGACTTTTGGAGTCTCTTGATTTTGAATCATTTGACACGTGCGAGCCATGCCTCATGGGCAAGATGATCAAAACCCCGTTCTCCGGAATAATGGAGCGGGCAACGGACTTGTTGGAAATCATATATACCGATGTATGCGGACCAATGAGTGTTTCGATGCGCGGTGGATATCGCTATTTTCTCAGTTTTACTGATGACTTAAGTAGATATGGGTATATCTATTTAATGAAACATAAAGCTGAAACGTTTGAAAAGTTCAAAGAATTTCAGAACGAAGTGGAAAACCATCGCAACAGGAAAATTAAATTTCTATGATCCGATCGTGGAGGTGAATATTTGAGTTATGATTTTCTCACGCATCTTAAAGCAAGCGGAATTGTTTCGCAACTCACGCCACCCGGAACACCACAGCGCAATGGTGTGTCTGAATGCCGGAATCGAACTCTATTAGATATGGTGCGATCAATGATGTCTCTTACAGATTTGCCGTTATCATTTTGGGGTTATGCATTAGAAACCGCTGCATTCACTTTAAATAGGGCACCATCTAAATCTGTTGAGATGACACCGTATGAACTATGGTTTGGTGCTAAACCTAAGTTGTCGTTTTTCAAATTTTGGGGATGCGAAGCTTACGTCAAGAAGTTGATGCCGGACAAGCTCGAACCCAAAGCGGAGAAATGCGTCTTCATAGGATACCCTAAGGAAACAATTGGGTATACCTTCTACCACAGATCCGAAGGCAAAGTGTTTGTTGCAAAGAACGGATCCTTTCTTGAGAAGGAGTTTCTCTCGAAAGAAGTGAGTGGGAGGAAGGTAGAGCTAGACGAGGTTATTGAACCTTCTCTCGAGTTGGAGAGTAGCGCAACACCTAAAATTGTTCCAGTTCCGTCTGCACCAACAAGAGAGGAAGCTAATGACGAGGATCATGAAAATTCGAACGATGCTACTGCTGAACGTCGCAGGTCGACAAGGTCGCATGCCACTCCTGATTGGTACGGCAACCCTGTCTTAACCGTCTTGTTGTTAGACAATAGTGAAACTATGAATTATGAGGAAGCAATGATGAGCCCAGACTCTGAGAAATGGATAGAGGCCATGAAATCTGAATTAGGATCCATGAGCGAAAACCAAGTATGGACTTTGGTGGACCCTCCTAGCGACCGTAAGGCCATTGAGTGCAAATGGATTTTCAAGAAGAAAACGTACGCGGATGGTAATGTTACTGTCTATAAAGCTCGGCTTGTCGCAAAAGGGTTTCGGCTAGTTCAAGGTGTTGACTACGATGAGACTTTCTCTCCCGTAGCGATGTTTAAGTCCATTCAGATTTTATTAGCAATTGTTGCATTTCATGATTATGAAATATGGCAGATGGATGTTAAGACTGCGTTCCTCAATGGCAACATTGATGAAGAGTTGTATATGATGCAACCCGAAGGTTTTGTCGATCCTAAGGATGCTAATAAGGTGTGCGAACTTCAGCATTCCATTTATGGACTAAAGCAAGCATCTCGGAGTTGGAACCTTCGTTTTGATCAAGTGATCAAGAGCTTTGGATTTGTTCCAAATTGCTACGAAGCTTGCATCTACAAGAAAGTGAGTGGGAACTCGGTGACATTTTTAGTACTATATGTGGATGACATATTGATTATTGTAAATGACATTGGTATGCTTAACGATGTGAAGATTTATTTGAATAAATGTTTTTCAATGAAATACCTAGGAGAAGCTGCTTATATATTAGGCATCAAAATCTATAGAGATAGACAAAGACACCTAATAGCTTTAAGCCAAAGCACATACCTAGACAAAGTTCTAAAAAGGTTCAGAATGGATAAAGCAAAGAAAGGTTCATTGCCATGTTGTCAGGTAAGATATTGAGCAAGGCTCAGTGTCCGGCTATGGTAAACGATAGATAAACTATGAGCAAAGTGCCATATGCCTCGGCGATAGGTTCTATCATGTATGCCATGCTGTGTACTAGACCGGATGTGTCCAATGCTCTTAGTTTGACGAGCATATACCAAAGTGATCCAGGAGTGGAACACTGGACAGCCGTAAAGAACATCCTAAAGTATTTAAATAGTACTAAAGAAATGTTCTTGGTCTATGGAGGTGATGAGCAGCTTGTCGTAAAAGGACCCGGATGATTCTAAATCTCAGACAGGATACTACTATATTTTGAATGGAGGAGCTGTGAGCTGGAGAAGCTGCAAGCAAAGCGTGATCGCGGGATCTACAGTAGAAGTGGAATACATGGCTGCTGCAGAAGCGTCAAGTGAAGGAGTTTGGATCAGGAACTTCATCACTGAGCTTGGTGTGGTTCCAAGTGCCTTGGACCCACTGGAGATATTGTGTGACAACACTGGCGCCATAGCACTGGCTAAGGAACCAAGATATCATCCAAAGACCAAGCACATCAACCGCCGTTTTCATATAATTCGAGATTATATAACAGATGGAGATCTGAAGATTAGCAAAGTACATACATATCTGAATGTCGCAGATCCGTTGACTAAACCTCTTCCACGAGCAAAACATGATCAACACCTTAATGCCATGGGTGTTAGATTGTTGCAATATGTAAACTAGATTATTGACTCTAGTGCAAGTGGTAGACTGTTGGAATTATGCCCTAGAGGCAATAATAAAGATGTTATTGTTATAATTCTTGTTCATGATAAAGTTTATATTCCATGCTAGAATTGTATTAAGAGGAAACTTTGATACTTATGTGGTTTATGAACAACACCGTGTCCCTAGTACGCCTCTATGGACTAGCTCATTGATTAATGATGGTTAAGTTTTCCTAACCATAGACATGAGTTATCAATTAATAATGAGATCATTTCATTAGGAGAATGATATGATGGACAAACCCAAATCAAGCAGAGCAATTAGATCGAGTCATCGTGTTCATCTTTGCGAAGCTTTTTCCTATGTCAAATATTGTATTCCTTAGACCATGAGATAATGCAACTCCCTGGTATCAGAAGAAAGCTTTGATGTCATCAAACGTCATCCTATGTGAGGGTGATCATAAAAGTGTCTCTCAGGTGATCGGAAAGTACCTGTTGGATTGTATGTATCGAGATGGAATTTGTCCCTCCCGAGTCGGAGAGATATACTTCGGTCCCACTCGGTAATCGATATCAACACTGCCTGCAAGAACATGGTTAAGGAATTAATCACAAAGTGATATCGGATTACAGAACGAGTAAAGTACTTGCTATGAACGAGATTGAACTAGGTATGCCGATACCAACGATCGAATCTCGGGCAAGTAAAATATCGCGTGACGAAGGGAATACATATATGGTATAATTGAATCCTGGCATTGTGATTCATCCGATATGATTATCGATGAATGTGTGGGAGTCAATATGGGTTTCCAGATCCCGCTGTTGATTATTGATAGAAGATCATGTCTGCATATTCTCGAACCCGTAGGGTCACACACTTAACGTGCATCGACGCTAGGATAAAATGGATAATTGGTTTATGAGTTTTTTTCGGAGTCTCGGATGAGATCCAGGACGTCATGAGAGGTTCCGGAATGGTCCGGAGAATAAGATTCATATAAAGGAAAGCAGTTTTTGGATTTCGGAATAGTTTCGGAGTTTATCGGTATTGTACCGGAAGGTTCTAGAAGCTTCCGGCGAGGGACCAACGTGGGCCCACTTGTCGGAGGCCTGCGTGGTCCTAAGAGGGAGTGCCCTGGCCGCTTTGGGCCAGGGGCACAAGGCCCCATAGGACCAGCCGGCCAAACCCTAGGGGAAACCCTAGGGAAACCTTCTAGAAGGGGGAGGGGAAGACTTGCCCCCCACTCCACCCTTGGGGCCGCTGCCCTAGGGCTTGGAGGAGGGGTCAAGGGGGCCGGCCAGCCCCCTATATAAGGTGGGCAGGGGGCGCACTCTCCCCTCACCCCAAAAACCCTAGCCACCAGCTGCTGCCCTTCCTCTCTCTCTCTCTCTCTCTCTCTCTCTCTCTCTCTCGACTGCGTGTAGGCGAAGCCCTGTTGCAGAAACTCTCCACCATAGCACCACGCCGTCGTGCTGCAGATCCAATCCATCTCTCCACCCCACTTGTTGGACCAAGGAAGGAGGAGACGTCGCGGCACCGTACATGTGCATCTCTTGGAGGCGCCACCACTTGCGGCGTAGGATCGGATCGGATCGCGAGGAGGAGACGGCTAGTACGACTATATCAACCATGTTCTGTTGAACGTTTCCGCTGTGCGATTTCTTCAAGGGTATGAAGATCTCATCTATCCCTCTCGTTGATTGCATCTCCTAGATTAGATCTTGGCTTTCCCGTTCGCATCCGTAGAATTTTTTTGATTTAATATGCTGCGAAACCCTTCACTATTATCTCAATTATAACTAAGCTTAAGATGGTGAATGGATGCCAATGACTACAACAACTATGCAAATTCACTTTGATTTAATTTATGATAAATTGAGTTCAACTTTTAGTCATATTATTTATTTGAACTCCCACTCAAAACAACATCCCTCACATTGTTTTAGTGATCATATGAACCAAATCAACTACACCAAGTCCGATCATCATGAGAGATGATGTAGCTTTAAAGGCGAAACATCAACATGTTCATCATATCATCTATATGACTCATGCTTTACCTTTCGGTATTCCGTGTTCCGAGACCATGTCTGTACACGCTAGGATCGTCAAGGTTAACCTTAATATTCGCATGTACAAATATGGCTTACACCTGTTGTATGCACACGTAGAATCTATCACACCCGATCATCAGGTGATGTTTCGAAACGACGAGTCTTAGCAACGGTGCCTACTAAGGATGAACACTTTATCACTTGATATTTGTGGCATCCCGCAAAAACCACTACTAGAAAATCCCGTTGAATTTGTGCATTGCATCGTCATCATCATGAATTGTTTGTCAAAAACTAATTTCGAAAACCTAATATGTTTTCTAAACGCCCCGTCATTATTTGAACGCCAAAATCCGGTTCGCCGGAATATTTTGTTTTGCCCGATATCGGTTTGCAAAAGCCTTGTTTGAAAAAAAAATAAAAATAATAATTATTTTTAGCGGGGGCAGTCGAACGGGCCGTATCGACCCGAACGACCGCCCCAGGATTTAAATTGGACCACCTAACCTGCCCCCTAATTCCTAAGTCCACCAAACTATCTACCCAACCCAGCCTCCACATCACCCCACCCTATAGCAGCTTGCCACCTCACCCTTTTTCCCCCTCTACCCAATCCTAAACTGCCACCTACCCCCCACTCCCTCATCCACCACACAAGCCCCAGCACACACGCACGCACACAGGGCCACACGTTCCCCCCCCTGCGACGCGCCCCCACGCGGTCGGCCCCGGCCCCACGCCTGGGACCCACCCCACCAGCCCCGCGACTCTCCTCTCTCTCTCTGCGTTTCTTCCTCCTCCCGCAACCCCCCTCTCCCCGACGCGGCTGCAGCCCCTCTCTCCTCCCTTCTTTCTCCTCGCCGACAACCGCCGCCAGACCCCCCTCAGACCTTCCCCGCCGCCGCCGCTTCTCACCGCCTCCACCGCAACCAGCCACGCGCCTCCAGGCCCCCTTCCCACTCACCTCACCTCGCCTCGGGCCCCCCTCTCCTCCGCCCGGCGCGCCCTCGCCCGCGCCGCCGTCGCCTCTCCTCTCCCGTGGCGCTCCCCCTCCTCCCTCCAGCAAGCCGCCTCCGGCCCGCCCCGCGCCGCGACGACCTCCGCCCCCTCCTCCCTCTGCCCCAACCCACGTCCCCGTCCGACCCCAGCCGACGCTTCCGCGTTCTCCCCTCCGGCGCCGGCCAAGTCGCCTTTGTCCCGCCGCCGGCCCCTCCTCTGCACCTCCGTCGCCGGTCTCCTTCGCGCAGCAAACCCCCTCCCCGACCGCGCCATTGCCCGCTCCGGCGCCGCCCGAGCCCGAGCTCCCCGCCTCCGGCCTCCGCCGCGCATCCCCGCATCGGCCCCGGTACCCCTCGCCGCGCCGCCAGGCGTCGCCGACACCACCTCTGACCCCGGCACCAGGCCCATCCGTCGCCGGCGACCCGTACCCAGCCCACACGCTCGCCCGCCTCCATCTGCCTCCATCCTCTGGTCCTTCGCAGCACGTCGCCCGACCTCGCGTAAGCTCTTCCGGCGGTGGCTCGACATGTTCTCTTCTTGGGAGCTCCGCCCAAGTACCAGTCCATCTCATGTCGGACAAGACGGCCGAGACGCTAAGCGTACAGGACCACCGTCAACGAACCGCGGCACCCCAAGACCTCCCGGTGCGGGGCTCGAGTCCGACACCAATCGAAACCACGAACCGACAAGTTCGCCTTCCGGACACCGTCGACAAGATCTTCCGAACCGTCAAGACCACCGCGGAAACGGAACGACATGATCTTCCTCTCGGACGCCAAGGCCCTGACCCGGAAACCGCCAAGGTCTTCATCGAAACGCCGAGAACTTCCATCGGAGCCGAAGATCTAAAGCTCTTCTTCATAGAGCGCCAAGTACCCCGAAGACCGTTCCCGCTGAAACCCCGAGATCATCAACGGCACCTGAGCTCGACACCGGCAACTAAGGTGGCACCACAAGACCGTCGACAAGAAACCGCGAACCCTGGACCCTGAGACCGACCCCGAACCCCGGAACCCCCAAGTTCATCGAGACCCTAATGTGTGAACCCTTTTCCCGAGTCCCTATTTTATAAATGCTAAACATAAAACTTGTTGCATATAAACTTGCCATGCATGCATACTAATCATGTGGTTTGGGGGCCTTACGCCGATTCACCTTATAATTAAATATGGGGCCCATATGCGGGCAAATCTAGCCTTATATTGGCCTCATTCAAATTTGTGTAGCGAACCGGTAACTTATTTTGTCCTGTTATCACAACATTTAAAATTGCGGGGAATTTAAACAACTCAAACCATCTAACTAATCGTCGGGACCCCGGTTCCACTTAATATTGACCTAATTGCATCGCACCTTTGCCATGTCGCACATCATACATGCATCATGCCGATCTTCTGCCGTTGTATTAAATATTGCATCCGGTGTTTATTCTAGCGTTTTGCTTCTTCGCGGATAAGACCGTTGAGTTGATGTGAGCTTCGCCCCGATCTTCGGTTAAACCTTCGACAATGTTTTCAGGCGAGCATCTCCCCCTTTCTACCTATCTTACTTTTATAGTATTTACTTCCCTCCTGTTGATCTATTGCTATCTGTGTTGCGATGCTTTAGTTTCCGTACCTGTGATATACCGTGCAGCCCTATATTGCCTTGGACACATCCTATTACCTGTTGTTTGGTAGATAGTTGGACTTGCGCGTCGTAGTCGCTTGCTCAAGTGTTGTTGCGTGTCGTTCGGTGCCACAGTTGTTGATGTATTGCCGCAAGTTGATGTTGGAGATGATTCTAGTTTTACTTATCGTTCACTTTAATTCCTATTTAATAACTAAAATTGAAGTAAGCAAAGGCATCGGTGGGTGATAGATAATATTTGGTTTTCGAACGCCCACTTGTGTCCCGTAGGACCCCGAGTACTTGATACCTGTTCCTTGATTTATCGCGCTATCCACATCCGGGAGGTATATGGGACCCCCTGAGCCAGAGCTTGATTCAGTCTTATTTCTTGGGGCCACAAACTAGTTTGAGGTTTTATTTACGATCCTGTACTTATGCCATGCTACTTTACGTATTTAAATTGTGCGAGGAGCACCTTTATCTTATTCGTAAGCGGATTGATTACGCGGTATCGACAAGCCCAGCCACACTTTCGGGTTCCCGATCGCTTCTGACCATTGTCGCAAACCTTGAGTCCGTCAAGCTTGCTTACTTGCCGTTGCGGATCTACTCAATGGGGTGGCCCCTGAAATATTTCTGAATCTGTGATTGTTCGATCGTGAAAGCCTCGTTGGGTTTTGATTTCGTTTTCGAGGTCGATCGGCGTGTGTTGCTATTGGTGCACCCGGCGGGTAAAACTTTCGAAAGCCGTGTCCATGGATATGGACAACTTGGAGCAGTATCTCGATCATAGACAAGCATAACTAAAGTTTATTGCTGTAAATTTGACTTTATAATGACTAGTAATCAGCTTCACTATAATGGAATTGCTAATTAATACCCCACAACTGCTTGTTTGGAGTGTCGCTTGCGACCATTGTACTGACTAGTAGTATTGCAACTTCTAGCAAATGGCTGAATAAAAGTACCAACAAGCTTTGGATTTCGGGATTACATCATGCTATCTGTCGATTAGTAGCTCTTGCAACTTCTAGCGGAATGATTAACTAAAAGGGCCCCTTTGCTTACTTTATCAGGACGGTTATCTATACCTGACTAGTAATTGCTGCAACGATAACCAAATAAGTAAAACTGCCAACTGTGTGAGTTCCTCGGTTGACTTCCTCGTTTGGTCTCGAGGGGGAAACGCCAGGATGGGTTGGTTTGAGGATAGTATCGAGTTGGATCGAATAGGTCTCCTTACCCTCTCGATAGCCGCCGGTTGTATCGAGTCTCTATAGGTTGTTTAGTGCATCTTTGCCACGCTTGATCCACCATACCTATGTGGCGAGACCGCCGAATTCTAGCCTCGCCGTGTCTTGGCCTCGATCTTGGCTCCTCTTTTCCTTTGCCTTTATCGGCACCCCTTTTGTTTAAGCAGGTTTTGAGATCGGCGCCGTTAGCGGGGTTACCCTTCCGGCACTGGCAGGGTTATGGACGCCATTGGTTATTCTTGGGGCTCTTAGCCCCATTTGCATCTTGTCCGTAGCTGGGCGCTATATCGTTTTCAAGGTGATTTGGATCTTTGTATATTTATCACGTATCCTTGACTCATGGAGTCATTGTTATATATATATCTTATGGGTCCCATCGAGGACTGTTGTGTAATGTTATTACTTCGTTTTCCACCGCATACGAAAGTGCTGGTGAGCACCTTTGAATCGTTTCTATGCGGGTTTGGCGAATTTTGCTAAAACTTGCATAGGTCCGATTCGAGGTGTTACAGTGGTATCGAGCTCAGCGGTTGTGATACCCACAAGTCCAACTGTGGGATAACCTAGCTAACGGCAAGTAGAGTGTCAAAACTATTTTGAAAAATTGGTTGGATAGTTCGATTAGGTCTGATTTTACTCCTTACCCCTCCGTTCTCCTCTTACCTCTCGTGTTTTGAATCCGGTCTTCTCTCTCTTGAGTCCGAGATTTCTCGTGGTTGGGTTTCGTCGTACCTTTAGGGTTTCGCTTCCTTCTTGGATAACGGTGTTCTACCATCCGGTGTTCAAGATGCCTGATCAATCCGTCTACGGTGTTACGATTCTTTGTTCCTTGTTTGTGCCTTCCGGTGTTCTCCGACGCGACGACATCATCTACACCAGATCCGATCTGATGCGCATCACTCCTTTGTTTCGAACCTCGCTTGTCGAGATCTTCAGTCTGATTCCGAGAATGGTTGCACGCTTTTCCACCGATTGTGCAGAGTAATAGTTTGGGTGCGTGATGGATTGGCCCCCATGCCGACTACCCTTTCTATTCGCTTTTGTACATTGAAGTGGCTGAGAATGCATCGGTTCCCTCTCTCCATCGAAGTTAGGGGTGGCTTTATTTGTTGATACCTCTACCTTCGCCCTTTTGTTTCCGGAGTGTGCTCTCGACGATCACGGACAACGACCTCTTGTTAGTGGTGTCGCGAGGATATACACGAAGCGCGAAGGATCAGATCGCCGATCTTCTTTCCGGTACCATGAGGCGGATCTCGAGGGCGAGATCCATTGTTAGTGGTGTCGAATTGTGGCATCCCGCAAAAACCACTACTAGAAAATCACGTTGAATTTGTGCATTGCATCGTCATCATCATGAATTGTTTGTCAAAAACTAATTTCGAAAACCTAATATGTTTTCTAAACGCCCCGTCATTATTCGAACGCTAAAATCCGGTTCGCCGGAATATTTTGTTTTGTCCGATATCGGTTTGCAAAAGCCTTGTTTGAAAAAAAAAATTATAATTATTTTTAGCGGGGGCAGTCGAACGGGCCGTATCGACCCGAACGACCGCCCCAGGATTTATATCGGACCACCTAACCTGCCCCCTAATTCCTAAGTCCACCAAACTATCTACCCAACCCAGCCTCCACATCACCCCACCTTATAGCAGCTTGCCACCTCACCCTTTTTCCCCCTCTACCCAATCCTAAACTGCCACCTACCCCCCACTCCCTCATCCACCACACAAGCCCCAAAGACACGCACGCCTTGCACAGGGCAGGCCACACGTTCCCCTGCAGCCCCCCACCTTGATCGGCCCTTACGCCTTGGGACCCACCCCACCAGCCCCGCGACTCTCCTCTCTCTCTCTGCGTTTCTTCCTCCTCCCGCAACCCCCCTCTCCCCGACGCGGCTGCAGCCCCTCTCTCCTCCCTTCTTTCTCTCACGACATGCCAGACCCCCTCAGACCTTCCCGCTTGCTTCACCGCCTCCACCGCACCAGCCACGCGCCTCAGGCCCCTTCCCACCTCACCTGCGCCTCGGGCCCCCTCTCCTCCGCCCGGCGCCCTCGCCAGCGTCGCCTCTCCTCTCCCGTGGCGCGCCCTCCTCCTCCGGCAAGCGCCTCCGGCCCGCCCAGCATGACGACCTCCGCCCCTCCTCCCCCAACCCGCGTCCCGTCGGCCCCAGCCGGCGCTTCCGCGTTCTCCCTCCGCGCCCGGCCAAGTCGCCTCGTCCCGCAGGCCCTCCTCTGCACCTCCGTCGCCCGGTCTCCTTGGCTGCAAACCCCTCCCGACCAAGGCCGTTGCCCGCTCGCGCCCGAGCCGAGCTCCCGCCTCGGCCTCGCCCGCGCATCCCCGCATCGGCCCCGGTACCCCTCGCCCGCCAGCGCCGCGGCTTCCTCGACCCGGCACAGGCCCATCCGTCCGGCGTGCACCAGCCCACGCGCTCGCCCGCCTCCATCTGCCTCCATCCTCTGGTCCTTCGCAGCACGTCGCCGCCCGACCCCTCGCGGCCAAGCTCTTCCGGCGCCGGTGGCTCTGACATGTTCTCTTCTTGGGAGCTCCTGCCGCCAAGTACCAGTCCATCTCATGTCGGACAAGACCGGCCGAGACGCTAAGGCGTACAAGGACCACCGTCAACGAACCCGCCGGCACCCCAAGACCTCCCAGTGCCGGGGCTCGAGTCCGACACCGCCAATCGAAACCACGAACCGACAAGTTCGCCTTTCCGGACACCGTGCGACAAGATCTTCCCGGAACCGTCAAGACCACCGCCGCGGAAACGGAACGACATGATCTTCCTCTCGGACGCCAAGGCCCTGACCCGGAAACCGCCAAGGTCTTCATCGAAACGCCGAGAACTTCCGCCGGGCGAAGATCTGCTCTTCTTCATAGGCGCCAAGTACCGAACCGTTCCCGCTGAAACCCCGAGATCATCAACGGCACCTGAGCTCGACACCGGCAACTAAGGTGGCACCACAAGACCGTCGACAAGAAACCGCGAACCCTGGACCCTGAGACCGACCCCGAACCCCGGAACCCCCAAGTTCATCGAGACCCTAATGTGTGAACCCTTTTCCCGAGTCCCTATTTTATAAATGCTAAACATAAAACTTGTTGCATATAAACTTGCCATGCATGCATACTAATCATGTGGTTTGGGGGCCTTACGCCGATTCACCTTATAATTAAATATGGGGCCCATATGCGGGCAAATCTAGCCTTATATTGGCCTCATTCAAATTTGTGTAGCGAACCGGTAACTTATTTTGTCCTGTTATCACAACATTTAAAATTGCGGGGAAGTTAAACAACTCGAACCATCTAACTAATCGTCGGGACCCCGGTTCCACTTAATATTGACCTAATTGCATCGCACCTTTGCCATGTCGCACATCATACATGCATCATGCCGATCTTCTGCCGTTGTATTAAATATTGCATCCGGTGTTTATTCTAGCGTTTTGCTTCTTCGCGGATAAGACCGTTGAGTTGATGTGAGCTTCGCCCCGATCTTCGGTTGAACCTTCGACAATGTTTTCAGGCGAGCATCTCCCCCTTTCTACCTATCTTACTTTTATAGTATTTACTTCCCTCCTGTTGATCTATTGCTATCTGTGTTGCGATGCTTTAGTTTCCGTACCTGTGATATACCATGCAGCCCTATATTGCCTTGGACACATCCTATTACCTGTTGTTTGGTAGATAGTTGGACTTGCGCGTCGTGGTCGCTTGCTCAAGTCTTTGTGCGTCGTTGCCACGATTGTTGTTGATGTATTGCCGCAAGTTGATGTTGGAGATGATTCTAGTTTTACTTATCGTTCACTTTAATTCCTGTTTAATAACTAAAATTGAAGTAAGCACAGGCATCGGTGGGTGATAGATAATATTTGGTTTCCGAACGCCCACTTGTGTCCCGTAGGACCCCGAGTACTTGATACCCGTTCCTTGTTTTATCGCGCTATCCACATCCGGGAGGTATATGGGACCCCCGAGCGAGCTTGATTGATCTTATTTCTTGGGGCCACAAACTAGTTTGAGGTTTTATTTACGATCCTGTACTTATGCCATGCTACTTTCTGTATTTAAATTGTGCGAGGAGCACACTGTACTGTTTAGGTAAGCGGATTGATTACGCGGTATCGACAAGCCCAGCCACACTTTCGGGTTCCTAGTCGCTTACAGCCATTGTCGCAAACCTTGAGTCCGTCTCGAAGCTTGCTTACTTCGTTGCGGGATCTACTCAATGGGGTGGCCCCCTGAAATATTTCTGAATCCTGTGATTGTTCAGTCGTGAAAGCCTCGTTGGGTTTTGATTTGCTTTTTCCGAGGTCGATCGAGCGTGTGTTGCTATTGGTGCACCCCGGCCGGGTAAAACTTTCTGAAAGCCGTGTCCGCGGATATGGACGACTTGGAGCACAGTATCTCGATCATAGACAAGCATAACTAAAGTTTATTGCTGTAAATTTGACTTTATAATGACTAGTAATCAGCTTCACTATAATGGAATAGCTAATTAATAAAACCCACAACAGCTTGTTTGGAGTGTCGCTTGCGACCATTGTACTGACTAGTAGTATTGCAACTTCTAGCGAAATGGCTGAATAAAAGTACCAACAACTCTGGATTTGATTACATCATGCTATACATGTCGATTAGTAACTGCTGCAACTTCTAGCGAATGATTAACTAAAAGGGCCCACTGCTTACTTTATCGGACGGTTATCTATACCGACTAGTAATTGCTGCGATAACCAAATAAGTAAACGCCAACCGTGTGAGTTCCTCGGTTGACTTCTCGTTTGGTCTCGAGGAAACGCCAGGATGGGTTGGTTTGAGGATAGTATCGTTGGATCGAATAGGTCTCCTTACCCTCTCGATAGCCGCCATTGTATCGAGTCTCTATAGGTTGTTTAGTGCATCTTTGCCGCCGCTTGATCCACCATACCTATGTGGCGAGGACCGCGAATTCTAGCCTCGCTGTGTCTTGGCCTCGATCGACTCCTCTTTTCCTTTGCCCTTTGTCGGCACCCTTTTGTTTAAGCAGGTTTTGAGATCGACGCCGTTAGCGAGGTTACCCTTCGGCGCTTGGCTCGAGGTTATGGACGCCATTGGTTATTCTTCAGGGCTCTTAGCCCCATTTGCATCTTGTCCGTAGCTGGACGCTATATCGTTTTCAAGGTGATTTGGATCTTTGTATATTTATCTGTATCCTTGACTCATGGAGTCGCTGTTATATATATATCTGTTCTGTGGGTCCCATCGAGGACTGTTGTGTAATGTTATTACTTTGTTTTCCACCCGCACGAAAGTGCCTGGTGGGCACCTTTGAATCGTTTCTATGCGGGTTTGGCGAATTTTGCTAAAACTTGCATAGGTCCGATTCTGAGGGTGTTACAATATTTTAGTGAGAAGGATCATCTTATAATGCTACTGTCGCGATCTAAGAAATACAAGATGCATAAAAAGGATTAAGATCACATGCAATTCATAATATGTGATATGATATGGCCTTTATTGTTGTGCCTTCGATCTCCATCTCAAGCATGAACATGATCTCCATCATCATCGGCATGGCGTCAAGGTCAATGGCGCCGCTTCATGGTTGTCGTCCACCTGCATCAACTATTACAAATACTTTGAATAATAGACACACATGTCTTAACAAAATTTAAAGACAACCATAAGGCTCCTGCTGGTGGCCAACTTACAATAAGGATCATTGCATACATCATATATATAATCACAATCATGGCCATATCACATCACAATACAAGCCCTGCAAAAACAAGTTAGACGCCTCTAATTTTCTTTGCATGTTTTACGTGGCTGGGGATTTCACATAAGAACCGTTTTAACTTACGAACATGAACCACAATGTTGATACAAGTATTGTCAAGTGCCCGTTGTAAATTGAATCTTCACTACGGTGGGAGAGACAGACACCTGCAAAGCAACTTGTGCAATGCAAGTTGCACGTTGAGCATGGAGCAAGTCTCATGAATGATAGTCATGTAATGTTAGCCCGGGCCGCTTCATCCCACCATCCCGCAAGATGCAAAGTACACAAAAATCAATCGACAACAAAAGCATCAACGCCCACAATAATCATTGTGTTCTACTCGTACAAAATATCTATGCATAGACACGGATCAGACACCACTGTAGGGGTTCATAGCATGGAAAACAAAAAAATTCTATCGCATGAACACACATAAGCCAAGATCTAATCTACGAGATCGGTGCAATGAGATTGTAGAGAACTAACCCTCGTAGATCCAAAGCGTTTAACGAGATCAGATTCTCATGGTTGGTGTAGTTGATCACTTTCCGATCTCAAGATCGTGTAGATGATCCTTCCGGCGCTACATTCCGGCAGCGCTTCCGTAGTCGGTCACATGTATGGTACTCGATGAAGAACTTCCTCTCCCTTGTTCTAGAGGAAGCAGAGGTTGTAGATCTCCTCGTGATTCCAACAGCACGACGGCGTGGTGGTGGAAGTAGAGGTGAGATCCCGCAGGCCTTTTCCTAAGCCGGGGCGTGTATGGTGGAGTAGAGAAATCCTCGACAACTAGGGATTAGAGGCCGAGGGGTGGAGGTGGCCGACGGATAGGGTAGAGCTAGACGGCGGCGGTTTAGAGGGGCTCTAGGGCGGCAATGACTTGGGAGGGGGCGGCGGCCGGCTGATGACTGCAACTTCACAAATCGTTTGTAGCTAGTTTCGAAAGACTAAAATGATTTTAACTAAAACTAAACGAAGTACTTAAGGATTAATTATAAGATGCAAGTTAAGTAGAATTGTTTTTGGGTTTTTGTTTGAGCAAAATAATAAAGTAAAGTGCAGTAAACTTAATGCATAAAGTAAGAATCGCGTTTGTAGATAGCTTGGAACTTCAGTAGGGAAAAATGCGTTCTCGAGGAGTGGTGGATACACTGCTAGCAGTTTAGAAAAAATCGTTAAGATTATTATAACAAATATTCTCATGACATATATGTATGTGGGAGGAGCTCCATATATGAACGAATAGGAAGCAACCACTGCTCACATATTCCGTCATAACCACAGTTGACAGATAAACGACATCAATCATATTACCTCGCTATTAAGGGATTTCTCCCGTGGCATGGGCATGGCTTGATGAGTTCTCCTTGATTCCCTAATTTAGTACGTAAAGAATGACAACTATTTTATAGTCATAGTAAGTGCTATCATCCTTCCGTCTACCAACAAGTAATCCCCTTCATCAAGTCCTCGTAAGAGACAAATATTAAAGAGGTGCACAACTACCAATATCAAGATGAAGACAATTAACACATACATATAATGATGTATAACATAATAATCTCTATATCATCTCAATCATATGCTAGGGTTTCTCCATCTCCCCAAGAACTAATGATCTACTCGGACATAGATGCAATCAGCATCATGGCAATGGTAATAGAAACAATTATAGATGAATAGTTCTTGTATAAATAGACAACTAGTGCTAGAATTACAACAAGATCTAGATGGGATGGATGGAGATGGTGGAGATGATGGTGGTGCAGCGGTTGATGAAGATGAATATCGATGCCTTGGCCCCCCAGATCTTCTTAGGGCGACCTAGGGAAAGTTCCCCCTCCAGGTCCCTTTCGAAGGTGAGGTTTTTGGCGATTTCTGGGTGTTCTGTATGTCGTCTCCCTGGTCCATTTGCACGGGGTGAAACTATTTGAGGAGGTGGTGTCGGCACCAACTATACGACAGAAACTATACGGCCGGAGAAAATACTCCTGCCGTATAGGTGGTCGTTAACCCTTTTGTATCCTCCAATTGCTTTGGGTTTTCTTCTGGTGTTATTAATATTTCCCAAATAAGAGATTTACGTTGTTTTGGCTCCTTTTCACTCTAATATAACTAGTCCAAGAATTGTGTCCATTAGATCCATCATCTGTCCAGATCCTGGTGAAAATAAACATAAAAGGTGCGTGTGAATGCCATAAAATACCAAGATCCTCTCACTACAATGCAAAATAATAATATAAAACATGATGCAAATATGCACTCATCAGCTTCCCCAAGCTTAGGCTATTGCTTGTCCCGAGAAAGTTTAGCTTTAATGGATGTGATCCTCATATTCATGAAGCTGAGTCGATAAAATAAATGAGGCAGTTGCATCATGCGATTGTCATATATGATACATAGGAATAAGTTCATGAATAGTACCTTACTCGAACCATCCAAAAAATAATAGTAGGCTTCCACACTTTAGTAATCAACAGTTTACAAAAGATGAATCTCAATATGGTGTAAAGTGTTTCGGTTTGACTGAATGAGTTAGCGATGTAGTCCCAAGCATTTTTAGGATTAACATATTCACTTGGGATTCAAAAACTCGAATGTTTCTTTGTTTCACTACAAGACAATGGTTTATGCCTATTTTCTCTTTGTACATTCGCTCTTTTTCTTCTTTATTTTATTTGTTTATATATATATATGCAAAGGAGCTAGCCATACATTCCACTTCATGTGGGGATTCAAAGTTTAACGATCTCAATTACTAAATTACAATTGTATACGGAGCATCTTTATGACTTGAAGAATCTATCTTGATTTGTTCTCACTCTGATTTGATAGAACTTTTAATTTTCTGTTGTTCAAGGTTTCTTTCTCAATTTGATTGATTAGATTATTTTTCCTTTTGTAAATCAGACCATCAACTTACAACATATTGACTAAATTATATTTATATGTTCCATTAATACCAATGGTGTGGAAGACTCCTATTGTTATCATCAAGTGCAAGTAAAATTATACTCAAGCTATTCATATATCAAACAAGACAAACACAAACTCAATAATTGCTCCATATATAATAATGAACTCGGAATTTCATAAATGTGATCGAATATTACTTAAGGGAATATAGATGATCCAAACTTTATTTCTAAGCTTGAATTAATGCGAAACTAAAAATAATAAACTTATAAGATTGATTACAAGGTTTTAAAGATCTCCCAAATCTTGGAATCAAGCCAGGCAGGATCAAATAACTCCTTGCCTCTACCTATTCCTCCTACTGGGTAGGAAGAGTATTGCCTTCTTCTCCTTTGTTGCAAACTTTAACTATGCCTGCGAGGCGGATGCTGAGCTCTGCCATGTCGTATTGAAGCTTCAAAATTTTCTTCTAGAGGAACTTATTTTCATCTGTCAACTATAAAACAGTTTTATTCAAGAGACCAACTCTACCATCGATGTTATTGACCTTTTTCTCAAGGTATTTTCTCATCATCCAGTAGGAGTCAATCCCTTCTCCAATAGTTTCAAGACATGCTTTCGAAGCTTTTTCCAACTGATAGATCTTATCATGAATCTCATCTTGTCGCGCCTTCTTAGGATTAAGAGGTGTCAGAACACAGGTGGTTTATAATAATATCCCATGTTGTGATGATAGGGATTAGGGAGATACTCATCCTTGCTCCTTTTTTATCTGCCTGCCTCATGATCTCCATACTTTGTGGGAACAAGTCCTCCCAGCTTGGAAGAGGATTGATCTCTGAGCTGGATGATGATGATTCCTCAGGCTATACTCCTTCGATCCTCTTCATGGGATTTTCTTCTTTCTTCTTCCAGATCTTGTTGACAGTGAAGGGTTGTATGGCTTCGCTGCACAGATATTGTTAGAAGGGGCATGTATAGGTATGGTGAGGCCTTTTCGAGGCTGGAGGCTGTAGCTCTGCGAAAACTTAATGAAAAAGGTTAGATGCAATCGTCTTTAAAAGGGGAGGTCGAAAACCCTATTCGCCAAGCTTAACAAGCAACTATACGGGTGGGGCCCGTATAGGTCCCGCCGTATTGTTGTGAACCGACCTAGATTGTCCTTCTACGGCGGTACCAACTATACGACCGAAATTTTTTTCCCGTCGTATAGTTGGTCGTTAAACCTTCTATAACTTCGAATAGATTTTTGGAGAAGGAGTCGATAACTATACGATTGCAACTATACTGCCCGAATTTTTATTCCCGTTGTATAGTTGGTCATTAAGCTTTCTAGAATCACCAAAAATTACCTGCTTCTCCGAAAATCCTTTATTAACCTAAAACTTAATGAAGTATCAAGTTTTGACAGAAAATAGAAACTTTTAATTTTTTACCAACATTAACATCTATTGAACGAGATTTTAGCATCATCAAACTTCTTCTATTTTACTAGACCCTAATTGTTACTTATTCAACATAACTAAATCTTAATTGAAAGTTTAAAATTTCATTCAAACCTTTTATTTCACATGGGTTGCCTCCCATGAAGCGCTCTTTTAGGGTCAATAGCTTGACTGTGATGTTGCTCATTTAGTCTCAATTTTATCCTTCTTACAGTTGCCATTCCTTCCATACTTTTGCTTAATCATTTCTTCTGGGTAATCAACCGTATGGTGATTGCACTTATATGTTCTTTTGCTCGATAATGCTTCAAGCGTTGTCCATTTACCACCCATGAAAGAGATGGTGTTTTTCTTGGAGCTTCACTACTCCCGATACATAAGCTTCTTCAACTATATAGGGGCCTTCCCACTTTGATCTGATCTTTCCTAGGAACAACTTAAGACGAGAATTATAGAGCAAAACCTTGTTCCCACTCTTAAAAACCTTATTTTATATTTTTCTATCATGCCATCTTTTTTACTTTTTCTTTAAACAATCTAGCATTTTCATAAGCCTCACTTATAAACTCATCTAAAGCATGAATATCTAATAAACGTTTTTTCTCCCACTGCTTTAAAATCATAGTTTAAGTTCTTGATTGCCCCAAAGGCTTTATGTTCCAATTCTAAAGGTAGATGGTACGCCTTACTGTATACCATCTTAGATGGTGTCATACCTATTGGATTTTTAAATGCAGTTCGGTATGCCCAAAGAGTGTCATTTAGCTTGTATGACCAATATTTTCTTGATTTATCCACTGTCTTCTCGAGTATGGTCTTTAATTCTCTATTAGAGAGTTCCACTTGACCACTTGTTTAAGGATGATATGGTGAAGCAACGCGGTGAGTTACTCCATATTTGTAGATGATATTCCTAAAAGTTCCTTTCATAAAATGAGAACCACCGCCAGTAACTAAAAATCTAGGAACTCCAAACCTGGGGAATATGACATCCTTGATTATATTCACTAAAGTAGCAGCATCTGCATGGTTTGTTGGAATAGCTTAAACCCATTTAGTAACATAATCGACAACAACAAGAATATGAGTGTAGCCATTTGATTCTATAAATGGTCCCATGTAGTCCATTCCCCACACATCAAATGGTTCAATTATAAGACTATAATTCATTGCCATCTCTTCTATTCTGCCTATATTACTTCTTCTCTGGCAAGCATCACAATGTTCTACATACCTGTGTGCATCCTTAAACAAGGTGGGCCAATAGAATCTGGATTGAAGTACCTTTTCTACAGTTTGCTTGCCTGCATGATGTCCTCCATATGGGCTGTCATGACAAGCTTGCAAAATTGCATTCATTTCATCGTTAGGAACACACTTTCCAATCATTCCATCAGGTCCATGACGATACAGAAACGGATCATCCCAAAAGTAATATTTAAGATCATTAAAGAATTTCATTCTTTTATTTCTTGTCATACCAGGAGGTACACATTTTCATGCAAGATAATTAGCATAATCTGCAAACCAAGGATCAGCGATTTCAACATTTGCTAAATATTCTCCCGGAAATGACTCATTTATAGGTACGGGGTCAGTAATTATTTCCTCCATCCTAGAGAGATGATCTGCTACCGGATTATCCTTACCCCTCCTATCTACTATTTGCAAATCATATTCTTGCAGTAATAAAACCCATCTAATCAAACTGGGTTTTTTATATTTTCTCACAAGGAGGTGACGCAAAGCTTGATGATTCATATGAATTATTACCTTAGAATTAATGATGTAAGATCTAAACTTGTCAAAAGTAAAAATTATATCTAGGAACTCTTTTTCTGTAGTAGCATAATTTTTCTGGATCTTATTAAGAGTTGTACTAGCATAATGAATAATATTAAAAATTTCCCGTCTCACTGTCCTAATACAGCTCTTAAAGCATAGTCACTAGCATCGCACATGATTTCGAAAGGTTCATCCCATTTTGGAGATTGCATGATAGGTGCTAAAACTAATTTGTTTTTAACATTTTCAAAGGCTATAATGTAATCATGATCTAAGTAGAACGGAGTTTCTTTCTCAAGAAGGTTAGTGAGAGGCATAGCTATTTTAGCAAAATCTTTTACAAAACGCTTGTAAAAACCTGCATGTCCTAGAAACATTTTTAAGTTTTATATGTCCTGAGGTATTGGAAGATTTTCTATAGCATTTATATTAGTTTTATTTCTATACCTTTCTTTGAAACCTTATGTCCAAAAACTTTACCTTCTCTTTCCATGAAATGACATTGCTCCCAATTCAAAACTAAATTCAATTGCCTGCATCTCTACAAAACTTTGGTTAAATTGTAGAGGAAATTATCAAATGTTGTTCCACAAACAACGAAATCATTTGTTAATAGTTCCATAGTTTTCTCAACATGATCATCAAAGATTTTAAGACGCATTCTTGAAAAGTTGTTGCTGCATTACATAAGCCAAATGCAATTAATCTATAAGCATATGTGCCATAAGGACATGTGAAAGTTGTTTTCTCTTGATATTCATATTGTATAACAATTTGAGAATAACCGAAAGAACCATCAAGGAAACAAAAATAAGAATTATTGCTAAGTGTTTCTAAAATTTTATCCATAAATGGTATAGGCTGATGATTTTTCTGTGTTTCACGGTTTAGTTTTCTAAAATCGATGCACATGTGATACCCAACAATAGGTCTTACCGGAACTAGCTCACCATTCTCATTCATAGAAGCATCAAGATCTCCATGTCTTGTTATGCAATGAGCTGGGCAAACCCACTTACTATAAGAAATGGGATATATTATGTCAGCATCTAATAAATGTATAACTTATTTTCTTACTACTTCTTTCATTTTCAGATTAAGCCTTCTTTGTGTGTCAACTATAGGTACATCATCTTCAAGCATGGTATATGTGTCACAGTAGATGGATCTATTCCTTTAATATCACTTAGAGTATACCCAAATGCTTCACGATTCTTTACCAAGACCGAAATGGGTTTATTTGTTTCATTTTATGATAAATTTTTACTAATAATAATAGGAAATTTATTTTCATCATCTAAAAACGCACACCTCATATTGTCTGGAAGTCGTTTTAATTCAATCGAGGAGGTCCTTCGTCTCCTTTTCTTACCAGTTCTTCATTTTCATGTGGATTGTGTGCTTCCGGGATGGAATCAAGATAATCGTCCATGTCTTCTTTTTCCTCATCATCTGGTGCCTCTTCCCAATTAATTAAGCTCCTCTCTAATTCATCTTGCGGATTGCTGAAATAAATTGCGGCTAGCTCGACAATCGTTTTCTCTTCCTTGATATCTTCCACTTCATATGGCCTCTTCTTTAGTTTGGCAAAGTGGAATGTCATTTCCTCTTCTCCAAATATCATTGAAATAGTCTCCTTTTTTTATCCATTCGAGCTTTGGTTATAGAGACGAAAGGCATGCCTAAAAGAATAGGACAAAAAGTATCTCGAGGCATATCAACAATATGAAAATCAAGATGGTACATGAGTGATCCAATAAAGACATAGACATTTCTAATAACACCTTCCAGTTTTATATTAGTTCTATTAGACAATTTAATAGTAGTGTCTACCGGTTCCACATCTGGATTATTTAAATTGTAACGAAGTTCCTCATAAAGTGATGAAGGAATAATATTTATAGTGGAAGTCGGCTCACATATTCCGTATAAAAAAGTTTCTCCACAATATATAGGAGTCATAGGTTTAGAAGTTTCATTACCTCGTATCTTACCTGAGATGAATTCTGAAGTTTCAAAGTCTAGCATAACCACCTCATTCTCCATGGTTCGTGCTTCCATAACATCCTTAAATATAACAATATTTGCATTGGTAGCTTCGGGGTTCTTTTCTGGTTTCTTTAATCTTCTCCTTATGTGTTCTTCCTCCCTGCACTTTTACTTGATATTCTCTTGAATAAGTTTAGAGAAAAACTCTAACATGGATGCATTTTCTCTTGCACGCTTCTTTTCTTTGAGGGGTACCTGTAGATGTAGATGTCCTGCAAAATTCTCAATAATTTTCTTTACTGAATAAGAATCAATACCGAGGGTTTTAATCATTGCACTAGTCCTTTCATCTGCAAGAAAATCATTAACACAAGCATATTCAGAAGAACCATTCATAATGTTCTCCTCATCTTTAAGATTTTCTGTTGTCTCCCTCATTTTCATTATTAATTTCCAGGCTTCATCATAGGTATAAGATAGAAAACTACCATTAGAAGTGGTATCTGGGCTCATTCTATTTTTATTATTGAGCCCTCCATAGAGTGATTAACCAATCAGGCAAACGGTGATGGGGCAATTATCTAGATAGCTTTTACACCTTATATAGCCTTCATATAAACTCTCATCAACATTATTTTTGAAACTAATAATAATACCTCTCATCCTATGAGCTTTGGTTTCTGAGTAATACTTGGATAGGAAATTGGTTGTCAATTCCGTCCAAGTCCTTAGTGCTTCTACATAAAAGATCTATACCAGTTGCAAACATTATTAGAGAGAGTTTGTCTAAACAACTGGATTTTAACCTTATCAAGGTCACAGTCAACAAATATAAAGGAACCAAAAACATCTTCAAAGAATTGTAAATGTCCATATGGACTCTGTTCATTAGTTCCTGCAAACTTCTTAGAGTTAAGTAACTCAAATAATAAGGGATGGATCTCAATATCATCGGGGTTTATGCTTTTATTGATAGTTATAAAAGCATCCATGGGCGAACCTGATACGTCGGAAACATATCTATAATTTTTGATGTTCCATGCTTGTTTAGTATCTACTTTTCTTTGCTTTTTCTACACTTTGAGATGTTTTTATATGTTTTCTAGTACTAACCTCTTCACAACATGCCACAGTGCCAGTTGCCTATTTTCTTCTGTTTTTGTTTCCAGAAAAGGAAGAAAATCAATATTCTCGAAATTGGACGTGCAAAAGCCAAAGTCAATATTTTATCGTGGGGAACACGAAGCCAGAGTACGAGACGGAGGATATCCACCAGGGGGCACACCCCCTGGTCGTGCGGCCTAGGTGGGACCACGCCTGGGAGGGTGCAGACGCCCTGGGTGCCCCCTGCCTCGCCTCTTCGCCTATAAAGACCCTCTGATACCTAAACCCTAAGGACCCGATCAATCTTCCACGAAACAGTCTTTAGCCGCCGCCACCATCGTCCCTAGATCGGGAGGGATCTAAAGATCTTCCCAGCACCCTCCCGGAGGCCTTCTTCTTCATCATGCCAGCCTCCGGTATTAAGCATGAGTAGTTCCACCTTGGACTATAGGTCCATGTAGTAGCTAGATGGTTGCATCTCCTCCTTTGTGCTACCATGTTTAGACCTTGTGAGCTTCGTTCATGATCAAGATCATCTATTTGTAATCATGCATGTTGTGTTTGCGGGGATCCGATGTATATTGAGATTACTATGACAGGTATATTAATGGTTTTGTCTTATTGATTCTATCATATCTGTGTTGTTTGTGATCTTGCATGCTCTCCGTTTCTAGTAGCTATCTTGGCCAAGTAGATGCTAGTAACTCCAAGAGGGGTATTTATGCTTGATGGTGGGTTCATGCCTCTATTTAATCTAAGGGAAGTGACAGAAATCTCTAAGGTTGTAGATGTGTTGTTGCTACTAGAGAGAAAACAACGGTCTCTTTTTCATGGAACAAGTGGATTGTTTACCTTACACTCTTTGCTTAAAGCAGTTATCCGTTGCTTGCAACTCAATACTGTAGGGGGTTCGAATGATAACCTAAAGGTGGATTACTAGTCATAGATGCAGTTGGATGGCGGTCTATGTATCTTGTTGTATTGCCCAGTCGAATCTCATAGGATCTTGAATGTCTAGTATTGAATTGTTATGCCTTGCTCAGTCCTGTCAATTGCCCTGCTGTAATTGGTTTACCCAGCATGCCATGTTTATTTATCTTAAGGATAACACCTCTAGTGAACTATTATAACGCCCCCGAATCGAGTCTATGCAGATCTCGGCATTTCCTGCCAAAATCCGCATAGAAACGATTCAAAGACGCCCACCAGACACTTTCGTGTGGGTGGGATTTGAATACAAGTAGTTACATTACAGTAGTTTACAACAGAGTCCACAAGAACTTATATATATACAACAACGACTCAACGAGTCAAGAATACAAAAGGTACAATACGAAGATACAACTCAAGAAGAAAGCAAGATAGTATCCGAGTACGGACAAGATCCAAATGGGACTAAGAGTCCTGAAGAATAACCAAGCGGTGTCCAACCCTGCCCAGGCCAAGCCGGAAGGGTAACCTTGCTAACGTCATCAATCACATAACTGTTAAGCCAAAAGGGTGCCGACAAAAGGCAAAGGAAAACATAAAGAGAGCGGTCAGTACTGAGGCCAGTACACGGCGAGACTAGAATTCGGCGGTCCTCGCCTACATAGGTATGGTGGGCTCAGCGGCAGCAAAGCTTGTGATATCTAACTTATAGAGACACGCTACAACTTCGGCTATTAGAGCGAGATAAGAGAGCACTATACGATAGCATAATATAATACCAAACATAAACCATCCGAAGATTTCCCCCTCGAAGACCAGTCGAGGAAGTGTACTTGCGGAACACACACAGTGGCAATTTTAGTTAAGCAGGTGTTTAGTTGATAAGGCTAATTACTAATCATATTATTAAAGAGGCAAAGCATTAGTGGCGTTGTCTATGATCATGACACTGTACTCCTGAGGCGTCCATAACCATGGACACACGGCTTCTCGAAAAGATTTACCCTATAGGGATGCACTACTGTACCCAAACGCATGCTCAACCCTTCAGGAAACATATCACGTGTGCCATCCGAATCCCACAACAAGAACTGTCCCTTAACTACGTGCATATCCAGAGGCATCACCTACTGTGTTTTACCCACACAAGAGATACAGCTGATTCTCCAGGTGGCACAGCGTTTGAGTCTACGGACGGGCGATGATCGGAAGATAACTTGTAGAGCTCCATCCCACCTTCGACACGATATCCTGATTTTATGCAATGCAAGCCATGGTAGTCCACCAAAACATCAAGTCCGAAGACATATCAACTCACCCATGTACGAGGACATATTATGCGTATGCACCAAATGGAAAACCAATTTTGTAACCCTCTGGATATACGAATAGCGCCGGCAGTTTAGGGGGGATCCTAGAGCCCCCCACGTTTGGTTAGCGCGATCAACTCAGAACTGGTATCATAGAACGAACGGGTCCTAGGTCGGCTCAAGCAGTTCCCAAAGGTGGTCCCTGCCGGGGCCTTATCATTAGGTGAAACCATAACCATAACCAACATTACCAATTTAATTATCTTATCACCATAAATATCCAAGTATCATGTTCCACCTGTATGAGAGCGATACTAAGCATGCTTACGACTCGTAAGGACAAAGCTAGCTAATCAAACAAGACAATAGGATAACCAAGGCAATAAAATGGAGTAGGTAAATAAAGGAATGGTACTACAAAGGAAGGAAGTAAAGACTATGAATGCAAAATAGGTAGAAGGGGGAGAATGCTCACCTGAGGAACAAAGTCAGAAAACCGAAGGCTTGTCGTATCTCGCACCAACTCAACTGCCTATTCGAGAAGAAGCAAAGCACTAGAAAGAAACATCGGATGCACTATTTAATACTATGGCAGAAGATCGGGCATGATGCAAGCATGATGTATGACATGGCAAATGTGCAATGCAATTAGGAAATATTAAACGGAACCGGGGTCCCGACAATTAATTAGGTGGTTTATATTGTCTAGATACCCCGCAATTTAATGTTCTATTAAAAAGGCAAAATTATATCATCGGTTCGCTACACAAATTTTAATGGAGCCAATGTTAGACTAGATTCGCCCGCATATGGGCTCCATATTTAATTTAGGTGAATCAGCAAAAGGCTCCCAAACCACACAAGATGTATGCAATATTGATGAATTAATATGCAACAAGTATATTCATATATTATAAAAATATAGGGATCTCGGGAAGAGGGGTCACACATAGGAGCGAAGAGCTTGGGGTTCCGAGGGGTTTGGTTCGGTCTTCGGATCCGTGAAGGAGGTCTTGGTGTTCCGTGAAGCGGGTGTTCAGGTACCAGCATTGAGAGTCGATGACAGACTTGAAATATCGCCGATGGTTTTCAAGTGGAATCCTTGTCGTGTACTTAGGTTCACCTTCATTCATCGGTACAGAACGGCACAAAGTAGCGTGGCAAGGAATCCTTGTCCCATAAAAACATTAGCTCGAACAGCTTGCAATCGGGAACCAACATGAGATGCTACAAGCCCGAGCAACCGAAGAAGAAGCTGGGGATGGCGATGTTGTGCGGCATGCCGGAGGCGCTGCAAGCGAGGGCGGGCGCATGGCCTGAGACGGGGGGACAGAGGGCGGCGACCATGATGCGGGGAGCGCGGCGCCGACCCACGGCTCTGCGTGCCTCCAGGAGGGCGAGGACGAGGCCGGCGTGCGGGCGCGGTGCAGAGAGGAGAGGGCGCGACAGCGGGGCTTGGCGCGAGCAACCACGAGGGGGACCCGGGAGACGGTGCAATGGCGGGGAGCTAGACCAGCAGGGCACTGATAGAGGAGGGCGGCAGGTGTTGGACGATGGTGACGGCAAAAGCAGAGGCGGAGGACGGCCGACGGGCTCGGGGACGAGGCATGAGAAGCACGCTGGCAACGACAAGGGGTGACGAAGGAGGAGATCGAGTGAGGGAGGTGACGAGAGGCAGCAGTGGGCGCTCCTGGCGGCGCTCGGGAACTAGGCCGAGGGAAGGGGTCGCGAGCGGCTATGCGCGTGCATGGATCGTGTGGTGCGTGGGTCCGGCGTGTCCCGAGTGCGTAGGGTCTGAACCAAACGCCGTGTGTGATGTCTGTCCACCAGGACATGTGGTGTGTGTGCGTGCGTGAGTGCTGGTGTGTGTGCGTGGGGCTGGTGGCGGCGGGGTGTGGGATTAGGTGTTAGGGTTTAGAGAGAAAAAGGGAATAGATTGTAGACCAAAGTAGAATAGATGGTTCTAGTTTTGGGCCGAAATTTTAGACGGCCTTTAGCCTAATTTTATTTATAAACAAGAAAAGTTTTTGCTGCAGGAAATATTATTTGTTTTAGTTTTAAAATAAGAACGAGAGACGGGTTTAATAAAACCACATGGATATTTGGTAAAATAAAATATGGTTTGATAATATAATTTTATGGATAAAATATGCAAGATGATGTCACGCTGATGCGCAAAATAAAATAACAATTAATTTCTAATTCTTAATGATTTTTCGGGCATTAAAACTATGGACCCCGGTCCAATCTTTACCATTGATACATCTTCAATTGTTACTGTTTACCTTTCTACAAACCACTATTACCTTCCACACCATACAGTTAATCCTTTGTTTTCAGCAAACCGGTGAGATTAACAACCTCACTGTTCGTTGGGGCAAAGTCTTGAGTTTGTGTTGTGCAGGTTTCCAGTTGCTTGCAACACCTTTCAGTCGTTTCCTTCCTCCTATTGGTTCGATAACCTTGATTTCTTACCAAGGGAAGAACTTGCTGCTGTCATCATCATACCTTCCTCTTGGGGTTTTCCAACGAAGCTCAACAATCAGCTAAGCCAACATCAAGCTTTTTCTGGCGCCGTTGCCGGGGAGGCTAAGGACGGCTTCACAAGAAAAGGACAGATTACACTTGGAAGATCCCTGCTAAAACACCTTGGAGCAATAATAGATATGGAAAAATGCATTTTGCTTCTCCAATAAGCAATCATATATTCCCTAAAGAGAAGAAGATAGGTAAGAAAGGTAGGAGCAAGAAAGTTGGTGTTAATGCTTCTTCATTTGAAAATACTTGATTCTTGCTTCTAGTGCCTAACTTAAAGGCGTTGAAAAAAAGTACTTATAGGAAGATAACCCAAAACCTTTCTTGAGTATTGAAAGTTATTACCTCTGTAATGACCTCTTCTTATCATTTTTATTTGCTTTTTGTGCCAAGAATAACCTCTAATGGGAGGGAAATAAGATTTGGGGAGTTGCTGTCCCGAAACAGATTTATGTGCTCCACTGAAAAAAATTGTGTAAAATCTCTATAAGTCGGATTGAGCTGATATTTTCTGAATAAATCCCCCAGTATGTTAGCTAACTTTAGTTATTTCAACACTTTTTGATTTGAGCAAAATAAGGTCTTCGAAAAAATCGGTTTCTACCTGCTGGTCTGTTTTGACAGATTTATGCCATTATTTGCATTTGCTTTTTATTGATTCTTTTTTGGTTCTTTTTGGGAAATTGAGCTTTTTGAAGGAATTTTTATGGTAGCTTGTGTTTTTAGTGAAAGTCTTGCTGTTCTAAAATCAAAACCCAAGGGTCTATTATCTTTTGAATACACTAATGTTACTAATGAAGATTGTGTGAAGTTTTGTATGAAGGAAAATTTGCAGGTGTAGAGAAAGAATTATGTAATGAGATGAAGAATGGACAAAAACTCAAGCTTGTCGATGCCACCCCGTGTCACCTCAAGAAATATTCAAGAGGTACAAGCGTCAAATCTTGGGGATGCCCAAGGCATCCCCTTCTTCATCAATAAAAATCGCAGGTCTTTCTAGACACTTTATTTTTATTGTTTCATGCACTGTTGTGTTGTTCTTGGAGTGTATTAGTTTTCATTTTAGTTTTCTTTAATAAAGTAGTTTGGACCCCCGTTCTTGCTGTGTTGTTGCAAATAAGTTGATTGGTGTTGGAGATGAGTAGAAAGTTCTTGCTTGAATAGTACAAGAAGGAGCTTGCTTTGACTGCGACTTAGAATTTATCATGTCATGCTAGATGTTGTTTTTACCTTATGCTTAGTGATTATTGCTATAGAATGACTTGTTCCAAACAATTAATATTTCTTAATGTGCCTTGAAGGAATCATGCATTGTTTTAGCATACAAAAGCATAGTATTGTGGTATTCTCCTTTGATGCTTTGTTTGGGTTGACTTGGCACATGATCACACCATGTTATGACTATGAACAAGTCACCATAGGCTCTATGATCATTTAGTACTTGACTTGTAGTACCACTTTATGCTTTGATTAGTAATGTTTTGTCGCTCTGCATGATTATGGCCATTATTGCTCTCTTAGTTGGCCGCTCTCAGTCTTTTGCTAGCCTCCACTTGTATGAGTAAGATTTAATCATGCATCCAACTGCCAAGAAACCAATTTATTCCAAAGTGTCCACTATAAATTCCTACGAACGGTGTGTTACACCATTCCAAGTATATTCTTGTTTTCATCTACTTCCAATTAAAAAGTCTTTTTGTTATGTGAAAACTTAGTGATTAAAGCTCTCACAAACTTGATGGCACACTTTATTTTTCTTTCCCCTAATAAACTTGAACAATTGTGTCATCTATGTTGTATATGATTGCACTTATACGTTGGAATTAGCAGAACCATGCTGTCACGGGAAACGCTTTCAACATTGCACTTTAATTTTGTACACAGTTGATATCATACTCTTTTGTCTATGGATGTCGTCGGTGTGAAATAAAAGGAGACCTTGTAAGTCCATGGAGTTATGTATGTGTGTTAGAGAAACGTCTGAGCCGCTAACATAAGCCATGCCTAATCATGATGAAACTTTCAGCATCACCATAGTATCTATGAAGCTTTCTTCTTATAAAAAAAGAGACATATTTAAAAGAGGAAAGAGAGAAAAAAGCACCATTTTCCCATGGTCAATAAGAAGATTGCTGAGATGCTCATTGTCTGCTTGCCTTGTCATTTTGATTATGGGATAGCTCCCGTATCATGTGCAAGGGGTACCCCGTTGGCGGTTCTTTTTGATACACATGCACTTACTATGACAAGAACTTACAGGTGACAGAAGTTGAGTAGCATGAGGAGTGACCCTCGTATTCAAGGGACATGAGATTGCCAACTTATACTTTGTCAAGCATATACTCCATAGTTTGTTCACTTTAACCTTAATCACTTCAAGATTCTTATGATAGGGGCAATGAGGGATGAAAGCTAACAAGTACCATAATTTCTGGAAGCTCTTTTTGAGACTTGAAATCCCTGATTCCCTTTGAAGGGCCTTTCTTCCACCATTATTGTAACACCCTCAAAATCGGCCCTATGCAAGTTTTAGCGAAACCCGCCAAACCCGCATAGAAACGATTCGAAGGTGCCCACCAGGCACTTTCGTGCGGGTGGAAAACGAAGTAATATCTTTACACAATAGTCCACGATGGAACCCACAGAACAGATATATACAATGGCGACTCAATGAGTCAAGAATACAGATACACAGTGCAAAGATCCAAATCACCTTGAACGACATCTGTCCGAAATGCGGACAAGATGCAAATTGAGCTAAGAGCCACGAAGAATAACCAATGGAGTCCATAACCCGCCCGTGCCAAGCCGTAAGGGTAACCCCGCTAACGACGTCGATCTCAAAACCTGCTTAAACAAAAGGGTGCCGACAAAGGGCAAAGGAAAAGAGAGCGGTCGATCTTGAGGCCAAGACACGGCGAGGCTAGAATTCGGGTCCTCGCCTACATAGGTATGGTGGATCGGCAGCGCAAAGATGCACTAAACACCCTATAGAGACTCGATAAACCGAGGCTATCGAGAGGGTAAGAAAGACCTATTCGAACCAACTCGATACTACCACCAAACATACCCATCCTGGTATTTCCCCCTCGAGACCAAACGAGGAAGTCGACCGAGGAACTCACACAGTTGGCAGTTTTATTCATTCCGTTATAGTGGCGGCAATTACTAGTCAAATGTAGATAGCATGAGTTATCCTGATGTAATAAGCAGTGGGAACTTTTAGTTAACCATTCCATTGTAGTTGCATCACTTACTAGTCAGATACGATTAGCATGAGACATCCCAAACCCAGCAGTTGTTGGTACTTTTATTTAGCCATTCCGTTGCAGTGAAGCTGATTACTAGTCATATCGGATACAAGTCAAATTATAACAGTAAACTTTAGTTATAGTTGTCTATGATCGAGACCTATGCTCCAAGTCGTCCATAACCGCGGACACGGCTTCTCGAAAAGATTTAACCCTGTAGGGGTGCACCAAAGTTTCCACACGCACCTACACCCTTGTTGTCGGATCAGGTAGGTACAAGATCACAAAAAATACACCCAACGGTATGTCGACGGGGTTTCGGACACGACGTTTCCCAGACCCAAAGCAAGCACGGGGGGCCACCCCACTAAGCTACCCGCAACGAAGTTGGCCGGTCTCCGAGACGGACTCAGGGTTTGTTTGACGATAGTATCAGGTTGGATCCGAATAGGTCTCTCTCACCCCTCTCTGATTGACGCCAGTTGTATCGAGTCTCTATAGGTTGTTTAGTGCATGTCACGCCGCCACCCACCATACCTATGTAGGCGAGGACCGCCAATTCTAGCCTCGCTGCATCGGCCTCGATCGACGCCCTTCTTTTCCTTTGCCCTTTGTCGGCACCCTTTGTTTAAGCAGGTTTTGAGATCGACGTCGTTAGGTGGTTACCCTTCCGCTTGGCCTGCAGGGTTATGGACGCCATTGGTTATTCTTCGTGGCTCTTAGCCCCATTTGCATCTTGTCCGTAGCGGACGCCTATCGCTTTTCAAGGTGATTTGGATCTTTGTATATTATATCTGTATTCTTGACTCTTTGAGTCGCTGTTATATATATCTGTTCTGTGGGTCCCATCGAGGACTGTTGTGTAATGTTATTACTTCGTTTTCCACCCGCACGAAAGTGCCTGGTGGGCACCTTTGAATCGTTTCTATGCGGGTTTGGCGAATTTTGCTAAAACTTGCATAGGTCCGATTCTGAGGGTGTTACAGAGATGCTCGCCTGAAAACATTGCCGAAGGTTCATCCGAAGATCGGGTTGACACTCGCATCAACTCAACGGCCTTATCCGCGAAGAACCAAAACACTAGAATAAACACCGGATGCAATATTTAATACTATGGCAAAAGATCGGGCATGATGCATGTATGATGTATGACATGGCAAAGGTGCAATGCAATTAGATCATATTAAGCGGAACCGGGGTCCCGACAATTATTTAGATGGTTCATGTTGTTTAGATACCCCACATTTTAAATGTTGTCTTCACATGGCAAAAGATAGCACCGGTTCGCTACACAAATTTAAATGGAGTCCGGAATAAGACAAAGTTATCCCGCATATAGACTCCATATTTAATTATGAGATGAATTGGCATAATGCCCCCGAACCACAGACAAGTATGCATGCATGAACAATTTAATATGCATCAGTTGGTAATGTCATATTATAAAATAATGGGGTCTCGGATAGGGAATCACATTAGGGTTCGGCAAACTTGGGCTCCGAGGGGTTCGGGGTCGGGTCTCAGGGTTTAGGGTTCGACGGGATCGGTCTTCAAAGGTCGGATACAAGATGGAGAGCTTGTCGTCCTAGAAAGAAGGACTTGGTTGGCGTCGGGGGCACATCGGATTCGCCCTGGTCAGGGTCGATCTGGGTCGCGAAGATCTTGTCGGGTCTGTGTCATCGAGTCGGTCTTGGCATTCGGGGTGAAGAACTTGGCGTCCTCGAGGAAGTACTTGGCGTATCCGTGTCAACGACCTGGGCGTCCGGGTTCTCGGACATCAGTTCTGGGAAGAAGTACTTGTCGCATCTGTGGCCATCGGGTCAAAGAATTCGGCATGTCCGGGTTCGGTCTTCGGGTCCGGGAAGAAGTACTTGGTGTTCCGGGAAGGAGGTCTTAACCAAATGGAGACCCCAAAAGAACGAAGATCTTGGGTAGAACTCCTGTACCGCAACATCGACCTCTCCACTTCACTTCACCTCGCTGTTCCAGACTTGGTCACATGCATCCAACACAAGCACACGGTGACTGTAGGAGAACGCGTCGGGGCCTCGCATGAGAACCAACATCAATACTTGGTATCCAACAGAAGGAACATCAGGAGGCCGGCTTGTCGGCACTTGCAAGGCGGCTACACACGCGAGGCAGAGGAGATGGTGCAGCCGTGTTGGAGGGCAAGCAGGGGAACGACGGGGTGGCAGCGACTCGGTGCAGGGGCGGCGTCGTACGAGGCGCCAGGCAGCAGAGGGAGGAGGAGGACCGGCAGCGGCCTGGGGAAGACGGTCAGAGCCAGGGGAGTTGGTGGGCGACGCGCCCGGGCTCGGGTAGAGGCGGCGGAGGGCGCAGGGGCTCCGGCGGCCGCGGGCTGGAGGCGGGGTGACGGGGTGAGGACGGGCGGAGCCAGGGTGACACGCGGGAAGGGGAGATCGGCCCTGGCGGCGGCGTCATGGGGCAGAGGCCGGGGAAGTTCCGGCCGCGGCGCCCGGTGGAGAGGTGGTGGCGCGACCACACGCGGGGCAGAGGGCTCGCCTCGGCCATGGGGATGGGAGCCGCTGGGAGGAGAGGAGATGCCCGGGGTGCTGCAGGGTAGCAGAGGGGCGCAGGAGGGTGGCCGGAGCGGTGAGGTGCAGGGACGGTGGAGGAGCACCGGAGGACGACGGGGAGGTGGCCGCGGGGGTGAGGACGAGCAGGAGGGCGATGCGGGTGTCCTACAGGGGAGGGTCGGGCTCGAGGCGACCGAGGCCTGGGCGCGACGACAAGACGGGAGGCGGGCTCAGCGAGGCAGAGGAGGAGCGAACGCAGGGGAGAGAGGGCATCACGCGGTGCAAGCATGGAGGAGGAAGAGGTGGGATGCGGGGGTGACGAGGTGAGAGAGGAGGGCGCCGGGGCGCTGGGAGCCAGTAGGGCCAGGTGCGAGGGCGGGTGGTTGGTTTGGGTCCAGTGGGGTAGGGGTGGGGTGAGAGGGGCCGGGTGGTGTTGGCGAAGGTGGACCTAGAGAGTGGGCCAGGGGTGGTTAGGTGGCAAGAGCTGAGTGGATGGCATGGAGGAAGTGGTGAGGTGGCGGGCTCCGATTGGCCGGGGTGAGGTGGAGGCAGGGTGGGTAGATTAGGTTGGGTAGGAAAAGGGTTTAGGGTAGTCTGGTCAGGTTGGGCCTCTGGCCTGACCGATCGGACTGCCTCCCCGGACAAAACATTTTTTTATTTATTTTATCTTTAAAATATTTTTGTAAATACTTTTTAGACAAATAAAAGATCTAAACAGACCGAGGTTTTAGTTTGAGATTAAAGGAGAGGGCTAATTAGAAAACAACTTAGGCTTTTACGAAAATAGTTTTTTATGCAAAATATATGCATGATGATGTCATGATGATGCACAAGTACAAACAATAGCGATTTTCTAGTAGTGGTTTTACCCGGGGTGCTACAATTATATTGAGTCTCCACCTTCTATCCTTAGGCACCAGTTAAGAGAGCATAGTTGCCATTCTTAGTTCTATGTGCATTGTCTCAAAACTTATTGATTGATTCATATTGTTGATATTTCTTGCTCTTGAACTATTTGTATCTAGTCACTCTTATGAACTTTGAAGGTGTCCTATGCATCTATTTGCTACTCCATGAGGGACAAGCTAAATGCCACTATGTTATGTTTTCTATATGTGAAACAAACAAATGTCTTTCAATGCATTGTTATTCATGATCTTTGTTTGTAACCTTTCATGTTGCATGCATAATTACTTTGTCTTACTGTTAGAACTCCATCTTTCATGCTCATGTTTAGAGTTCTTTGATCCCAGCTTTCATTGCTTGCAAATGGTTTGATCTTGATTTTGATGGTGCATGTCACCTTAAAAATTATTCTTTTTATCACTTACCTACTTGAGGACGAGCAAGAGTTAAGCTTGGGGATGCTTGATACGTCGAAAATGTATCTATAATTTTTGATGTTCCATGCTTGTTTAGTATCTACTTTGCTTTGCTTTGTCTACACTTTGAGGTGGGTTTATATGTTTTCTGGTACTAACCTATTAACAAGATTCCATAGTGCCAGTTGCATGTTTTCTTCTGTTTTTGGTTCCAGAAAAGGCAGAAAATCAATATTCTCGGAATTGGACGGGACAAAAGCCAAAGAAAATATTTGACCATGGGGAACACGAAGCCAGAGTACGAGACGAAGGAGAGCCACCAGGAGGCCACACCCCCTAGCCGGGCGGCCTAGGTGGGCTCGCGCCGAGGGGGTGCGACCGCCCTGGGTTCCCCCTTCCTCGCCTCTTTGCCTATAAAGACCCCCCGATACCTAAACCCTAAGGACCCGATCAACATTCCACGAAACAGTCCGTAGTCGCCGCCACCATAGTCCCTAGATCGGGAGGGATCTGAAGCTCTTCCCGGCACCCTGCCGGAGGGGAGATCATCCTGGAGGCCTTCTTCTTCATCATGCCAGCCTCCGGTATTAAGCGTGAGTAGTTCCACCTTGGACTACGGGTCCATTTAGTAGCTAAATGGTTGTATCTCCTCCTTTGTGCTACCATGTTTAGATCTTGTGAGCTCCGTTCATGATCAAGATCATATATTTGTAATCATGCATGTTGTGTTTGCGGGGATCCGATGGATATTGATATTACTATGTCAGATTGGTTAATGGTTTTGTCTTATTTATTCTATCATGGCCGTGTTGTTTGTGATCTTGCATGCTCTCATTTTCTAGTAGCTATCTTGGCAAAGTAGATGCTAGTGACTCCAAGAGGGGGTATTTATGCTCTATAGTGGGTTCATGCCTCTATTTAATCTAAGCGAAGTGACAAAAATGTCTAAGTTTGTAGATGTGCTGTTGCTACTAGGGAGAAAACAACGGTCTCTCGTTCATGGAACAAGTGGATTGTTTACCTTACACACTTTGCTTAAAGCAGTTATCCATTACTTGCAACTTAATACTGTAGGGGGTTCGGATGATAACCTGAAGGTGGATTACTAGTCATAGATGCAGTTGGATGGCGGTCTATGTATCTTGTTTTATTGCCCAATCGAATCTCATAGGATCATGAATGTCTAGTATTGCATTGTTATGCCTTGCCCAGTCCTATCAATTTCCCTGCTGTAATTTGTTTACCCAGCATGCCATGTTTGTTTATCTTAAGGAGAACACCTCTAGTGAACTATGGACTCCGGTCCAATCTTTACCATCGATACATCTTCCACTGTTACTGTTTACCTTTCTACAAACAACCATAACCTTCTACATCATACAGTTAATCCTTTCTTTTCAGCAAACCGATGTGATTGACAACCTCACTGTTTGTTGGGGCAAAGTCTTGAGTTTGTGTTGTGCAGGTTTCCAGTTGCTTGCAACACCTTTGAGACGTTTCCTTCCTCCTATTGGTTCGATAACCTTGGTTTCTTTCTGAGGGAATAAATTGCTGTTGTGCTCATCATACCTTCCTCTTGGGGTCTCCCAACGAAGCTCAACAATTAGCTGAGCCAACATCAGAACCCATTTTACTTAGTGCCTCAAGCTGGAATAAATGCTGAGTGTTGTCCATTGTTATGGTCCTGCAACTCAAATAAAAAATTAGTACAGCGAAAGTAAAAAACTAAAAGTAAAGTGACGTATAGGGCTAAGCTCCCCGGCAACGGCGCCATAAAATAGCTTGATGACTGCAACTGCACATATTGTTTGTAGCTAGTTTTGAAATAAAGATATCGATCCCATAGGGAGCAATAGGCCAACGACTAAAATGCTTTTAACTAAAACTAAAAGAAGTACTTAAGGATTAATTATAAGATGCAAGTGAAGTAGAATTGTTTTTGGGTTTGTTTTGAGCAAAACAATAAAGTAAAGTGCAGTAAACTTAATGCAGAAAGTAAGAATCACATTTGTAGAGAGCTTGGAACATCAATAGGGAAAAAGGCATTATCGGGGAGTGGTGGATACACCGCTAGCATTTTAGAAAGAATGGTCAAGATTATTATAAAAAATATTCTCATGACATGTATGTATGTGGGAGGAGCTCCATATATGGACGAATAGGCGGCAACCACTTCTCACATATTCCGTCATAACCACAGTTGACAGATAAATGGCATCAATCGTATTACCTCGCTATTAAGGGATTTATCACGTGGCATGGACATGTCTTCATGAGTTCTCCTTGATTCCCCAAGTTGGTACATAAATAATGACAACTACTTTATAGTCACAGTAAGTGCTATCATCCTTTAGTCTACCAACAAGTAATCCCCTTCATCAAGTCCCCGGAAGAGGCAAAGATTAAAGAGGTGCACAACTCCCAATATCAAGATGAAGACAATTAACACATACACATAATGATGTATAACATAATAATCACTATCTCATCTCAATCATATGCTAGGGTTTCTCCATCTCCCCAAGAACTAATGATCTACTCAGACATAGAGGCAATCAACATCATGGCAATGGTAATGGAAACAATTATAGATGAATAGTTCTTGTATAAATCCACAACTAGTGCTAGAATTACAACAAGATCTAGATAAGATGGACGGATATGGTCGAGAGGATGGTGGTGCAGTGGTTGATGAAGATGAAGATCGATGCCTTGGCCTCTCAGATCTGCTTAGGGCGAAGATGGATCCCTAGGACAAGTTCCCCCTCCAGATCCCTTTCGGAGGTGAGGTTTTTGGCGATTTCTAGGTGTGCCGTATGTGTTCTCCCCGATCTATTTGCACGGGTGAAACTATTTGATAAGACGGTGTCGACGCCAACTATACGGAGGGAACTATACGGCTGGAGAAAATACTCCCGCCGTATAGTTGGTCGTTAACCCTTCTATATCCTCCAATTCCTTCGGGTTTTCTTCTGGTGTTATTGATATTTCCCAAATAAGTGATTTACGTTGTTTTTGGATCCTTTTCACTCCAATATAACTGGTCCAAGAATTGTGTCCATCAGATCCATCATCTGTCCTGATCCTGGTGAAAATAAACATAAAATGTGTGTGCAAACGCCGTAAAATACCAAGATCCTATCACTACAATGCAAAATAATAATATAAAAAATGATGAAAATATGCACTCATCACCGGCCTAGGGTTTGGGTGTAGGGAAAGGGGCGCCCCTACCCCTCCTTTTATGGGAGGGAGAGGCGGCAAAGGTGAGGGGAGTCCTCCCCCAACTCCTCTTCCTTGGTCGGCGGCAAGGGAGGGAGGGAAAACCTTCCTCCACTAGGTTTCCTCCTCTCCCTCCACTTGGTTTGACTTTCATTGTTGGGATTTGACTTTTCAAATTGGAATTTGATTATTCAAACTAGAATTTGATTTCTCTCTTCCCATTTCCCAGCCAAGTGACCTAGGACATGATGCAACCATACCACATTTGTATGACACATTCATGTATCCTTACCTCTTCGGAGTGGTGGACCTTCTAGACCCTTCAAGAAGCTTCCGGTGAAATAACCGAAAACGTTTCCGAACCCCGGAATTGGACTTTCCTTATATGAATCTTATTCTCCGGATTATTCCAGATCTCCTCGTGATATCTCAGATCCTATCCGAGACTCCGAACAACATTAAGTCTCTTACTCACATTCCATATCTACGAAACAACATCGAATTCTTAAGTGTGTCTCCCTACGGTTCGTGAATTATGCAAACATGATCGAAACACCTCTCCGATCAATAACCAATACAGGAATCTATAAATTCATATGGCTCCCACATATTTCTACGATTAATTCATGATCTAATGAACCATTTACATACGATACCAATTTCCCTTTGTCTCGCGATACTTTACTTATCCAAGGTTTGATCGTCGGTATCTCTACATACCTAGTTCAACCTCGTTACCAATAAGTAGTCTTTACTCGTTCTTGTGATATGTGATCTCTTGTGAGCTAGTAACATGCTTGCAAGCCAATTGTATGGCATTCCACCGAGAGGGCCTAGAGTATATATATCCGTCATATAGATGGACAAATCCCACACTTCATCCATGTGCCTCAACACATACTTTCAGAATACTCAATGCCACCTTTATAACCACCCAGTTATGAAGTGGTGTTTGATGTCACCAAAGCATCCATCCGGTGATGGTGATTAACATGGTCTCATGGTCGAATAATTTAGGTTACTATGTATTTAAAGCTTATAGCAGGTGAACTATTTAAATGACTTGATCTTATGCTACATTTAACTATAGGAGTGTGTCCATCACATCATTCTCCTAATGATATGACCTTGTTATCAACAACATCCAATATTCATGATTAGGAAACCATGATCATCAATCAATCAACAATCTAGTTTAACAAGAGGCTTTACTAGGGACTATTTTATGTTTACAAATCACATAAGTATTAATATTTCCTGTTAATACAATTATAGCATGTGATATAAACATTTATCATAAACATAAAGATATGATAATAACCACTATTATTGCCTCTTGGGCATATCTCCAACAGCTCAACCCAAAGGATTGGCCCGACAAGCAGTCACTGCTACTCCGCAATGCGTAGCATAGCTAGTCACTCGCCAGGAAGCTACGGCGATTTTCGCTACAGGACCCATACGCCCCAAAAGCTACTCCGGTTGGTTGACGAAACTTCTCATGGTGCTGAAAATAAACGGCACTCATAGAATGTGCATCGACTACGCCAACCTCGTATGTGCTCTACTCGCCCACGTCCCACAACCAGCTCAACTCGCTGGGCACGGAGCACACACCATACTAGGAACAAGTCCTACACTTCGCGCCACAACTTGTAACACAAATTGTGTACCCCCTCCAATGGATAAAGAAACTATTCCGCAATTTTTTTTTATCGCCTTGTCTTGTGCAAATCGCACTCGTAAACTGTATATATGATCTACCGGTCGTCAACCCTTGGAAGTGCGACTCGACAAGGCCAAGTAGTGCAGCGCAAGGGTTTTAGGGAACTCCGAGCCTTGCGCTGTCCACGAAAAACGCCGAGTGAGAGCCCCCATCGGAGTCGCTTGCACGACTGGCCCACCGGGCCAAGACGACCGACTGTTGTCTCCACAACACATTGTCTCCCCCTCCTCGGGTGTAGCGACTCGAACGGTTAAGTAGCACGCTCGGGGACTCGTGACGACACGAACCCGTACACACCTTGAGAAAACACCAAGTATAGAGCTTGCCCAGGAGCCGTCTAGAGACTGGATCTCCGAGCCAGGAGGGATGACGTGCTACAATCAAACAGCGCAACAATAGTCCTTCCTACATAGGATGATCACTTCGAAAGGCCAAGTACCACGCTCAGGGACTCATCAAAAACGAACCTGTACATCGGGTCCTTTAGGGTCGCCATGCGACTAGATCCTTGAGCCACGACAAGTCATGAGCTACGCAAAATAGCTCGTACACACACTCAATCGTTAGTCACGCGCGTGCACACACAAATAAAACATGCTCGGGGACAAGCTACCCCCGACGCACCCAATACACTAAGTCATCACTTGAACAAAACAAACAAACACAAACTCGACATCACTTATATGCACACAAAATGCATTCATACAAAGTCGGATATTTTACAAAGCCAGTGGACACTAACCATATTACATGGTTAGACTTCCTACTTTGCAGGCTGCAAACCATGACGACTTGGCCACTATTGGTAGGAGCATGGTAGAATCCTTCGGAGGGTGCACCAGCGGCGGGTCATCCTTGTTTTCGTCGAGCCACTATTGTCGGCTTTGTTTTATCTTCTTTTCTTCATTATTTTATTTGTTTTTTTCTTTTGGGCATTGTGCTATCTGGCTAGTAGCGGTCTCAATCGGTTTCTATATTAATATAGCTGGGCGAAAGCCTGTTTTGACGAGGAGGCTTCCCCTCTATTGAAAATGACATCATTGCGATGATGTGAAGATCATTTCGAATTCGAAGTTACATGACACCGCACTTTATAAAAAAATCACATCAGCCGAACAAGATACAAGGTGATGAGGAGACCCCCTATAAAGTAGATCAAGACAAAAAAGAAAAACGCAAAAGACCAACACTTTCACTGAAGACAACGATCCGAGACCGGGGTGACCCGGGATTCCATGAAGACGCCCCAAGAGGGTAACGATGCACCGCGCCGCCGCCACCGAGACCGAAGGTCAAGGGTTTTCACCCGGAGCCCTATCGTGGAGAAGGTAGCCGCAACAGCGTCCCCAAGAGGATAACGATACCCGTAGGCATCGGCCGTCGTTGGTGTCCAAGCACTAAGCTTTTGCCCAGAAAAAACCTTTGTACGGCTCCCTGTCTTCTCCGCACCCGCTGTCCAAAGATAGGCCTCCGTCACATGATTAGGAAGCTGCTGGGGCCGAAACGCTGCCAATGACAAAGTCCCCTAACGACCGCTCCTCGCCAGCCACATGACCGAAGATAAGAACCACCACCGCTGCCACATCGGTCGCCGAAGTCGCCCGCGCAGTCCACCTTCTATGGTCGCCGCCCGGGCATCCGCGAACTCGAGCCAAGGCTCCGACTAACGCCACATCGCACAACCGCTGAGTAGGACGGATAGGTCAAATACAGACTTGTAATGATCGAGCCGCACGACAGCCTAGGGTAGGGAAACTGCTCTCCGTCACCTTGTAATGAGTGTCGTCCTGACACAGCAGTGCCAATTAGGCCTGGCCAGGGCCAGATCGGGCCCAATCGGCTCCACTACTGCCATGCTGCTACAACCAGACCACCACGCCGCCGTCGAACTGTACCCCGAGCCGTCTCTGCCACCGTCGTCGTCGCGCAAGCCGTGCCACCGCTGCATCACCTCCCCGAGCCCGGCGTCGACCGCGGCCTGCCGAGAGGCGTGCAGGGAGCTTTGCTCTAACCCATCCCCGTTTCATCACCGATCCCACAAATATGACATGTAGGAACAAGATTTGGCATCCTTCGGCACCTTTCGTACAGCTAGATTCTCGGTCGCCAATTTCCAAATTAATTGGTGCAGACAGATTTATGCAACATTATTAATTTTGGAACGGAGGGAGAGGGAGTACTAAATTTTAATCTCCAAACATTTGAGGAGATCTATCGGCTGGTCGTCTCCCGCCCGGATTCCTCCCGCGTAACGCACAGGAATTGTGGCCGGAGTTGAACTGGACATCTGAGGGTCTGATCTGAATACGTCTACGCACGTACCTTCTCACCAAAATAAAACAGTAATCCTTCCAGGGTTTCAGATCCAAGCTAGGTCGTCACCACCACGGCGTCGCGATGTCCGGGTACGAGCGCAACCACAGACCGAAGGCCCAGCGGCGCGACGGCACAACCGGGAAGGACCAGCTGCCGCTCCTGCCGGACGACGTTCTCGCCGACATCTTCCGTTGCGTCCCGCCGCGCTGGCTTGCCGCCTCCCGCTGCGTCTGCAGGGCCTGGCAGAAGGCCGTCGACTCCTGCGGCCTCCTACGGGCCGACCTGCTCCCGCTCTCGCTCGTCGGCCTCTTCGTCCACTTCGCAGAGCACAAGTTCCCGGAATTTCTCGCCCGCCCTTCCTCCTCGGCTCCGGCCAGCGGGGACCTCACCTTCCTGCCCTCTGCCAGCCTCCATTGCAGCCGTTGTGCTCGCCCCGTCAACGGCGACCTCAGCCTCCTGCCCTCTGTCGGCTCCCATTGCGGCTATTTCTGTTACAAGGACTGCGGCGATTGGTACACCTATAATATCGAGGATCACTGCAACGGTCTCCTCTTGCTTGTCGGCAACTATGTGGTTAACCCTGCGACGCGTCGATGGTATACTCTGCCGAGGTGCCCGTCGTCCCAACTTGCTACGAGGGGTGTGCGCTACCACGAGCATCTGGTATATGATCCCATGATGTCTCCTTACTTTGAGGTGTTCAGCACTCCTAGCTTGGACCCCTGGGTGAGGGTACACCGCTCTAGGAAGAAATCTGAATGGCCGCCGTCCGTGTGCAAGATGTATGTTTTTTCATCAAAATCAGGTCGCTGGGATGAGAAGGTTTTTTTGCGGGATGGGGATGCTGCAGGGACCGTCGGCGAGATGCAAAAAAGTTACAGCGATTTCAGATCCATCTATTTTCGAGGTGTACTTTATGTCAAATGTGGAGATGACTTTCTTATGAGGTACATACTTGCTAATGTTTAATGTCTAATTGCACTTTTATCTTATGGATATGGATTCTTTTTTAAAATAATTAATTTAGACGATGATTCGATTTTGCAGACTATCATTGTCTACTAATACCTACAATGTGATTAAACCACCCATGGATCTTCAAGTGGAGGGCCATCAAGAAGTTAGTATAGAAAGATCAGAAAAGGGTGTGTATTTTTTGGCATTACACGATTATCGCCTTCGAGTTTGGGTCCTTAATGAATCGTCTGGACAAATGGAGTGGATGTTGATGCATGACAAAGACCTTGAGCCCATGCTAGAGTGTCACCGGTTTGACCATCGAGTCCATGAGCCTTGGATCTTAGAAGATATTAACTATAAATTGTTTTGTTCTTCTCGTTCTCTAGAAGGAAACAATAAACCAGCAACTAGAGAGATACTCGAGTGGAACTCTGATGATGATGAAAAGGAAGACATGGCTAAACACTCTGACTCAAAAGACAACAAAGATTGTTACAGTTACGGGGACATCGAAATACTTGGGCTTCACCCATATAAGGAGGTTATCTTCTTGAGTTCATGTGCACAGACAGGACTGGCCTATCATTTGAACAGTTCGAAGACTGAAATCTTAGGAAATATATACCCAAAGGAATATGACCGTTTCAAAGAGCTAATGAATGAAGGGGAGAAGATCACTTGTTTTCCATACACTCCATGTTGGATTGAAGAGTTCTAGATAGATCAGTAGTCTTTTTTGCATAAACCATGTATGAGATGGCTTGCACAAGATACTTGAGAAATCTTTAATTTATATGTATTTACAAGGATTGGTTAATTCCTTTAGTGTTGCGCTTTTTCTAGAGTTCTGAGTACCATTATATCTTTTAATCAATGCTTTTTACTACTCCGTTCGAAAATAAAAGATGTTTTAACCTACACATTAAAAGGTATATCTAGATACATGTGTTTCAGAAAAAAGCTGAAACATCTTATATTTTAAAACTGAGGGAGTAGTACAATAGTGTGCTCTACCAACTTTTATTCTTTTGAATCATGCACTCCTAAAAAAGCTAACATCATGTATTCGACTAGATTGACTTGAGAACATATTTATTCTTACCTCTATAGATAAGAACGAAACATCCTGTAGTTAATAACAGAGTTCCACTCCAGTAGATCCATACAAGAAAATGTACCTGACTAGATTCACTCAAGAAATATGTACTCGATTAGATTCACTCAAGAACCAATCTGGGATGAATTGTATCGAGAAGCAAAGCGTGTGCCTCCCTGTAGATAAGGCATGTTTATTCTTACCTCTCTGCATGAACTTCAAAATAACATTACAAGGTTCTACAAAGACATGTAAGTCCACAAATTAAATTGTTCATGGATTATAGGATGGCAAGAACAGCTAAATTGGATTATAAGTCAATGTCGAAGCTAGTCTCTCGTCGGTTCATGTGTACCTGGACTCTCTTCTTCAGATTAAAGAACTCTCAAAGTCTGGTCTATAAAAACGAGCCAACATCTAGAGAGAGGACGGATGGCAAGAACAGCTAACTTGGATTATAAGTCAATGTCGAAGCTAGTCTCTCGTCGGTTCATGTGTACCTGGACTCTCTTCTTCAGATTAAAGAACTCTCGAAGGCTGGTCTATAAAAACGAGCCAACATCTAGAGAGAGGACGGATGGCAGAAAACAAGATTCGGATGGATTGGAAGCACACCTGCATGCCTAGTGTCCATATCTATTGGAAAGAAAGGTATTCAGTTGGACGTGAGTGTTCCTTGTTCCGAGTTTGTGCGTCCAGTGACCATCAAGGCGGTACATGCCGTGGTGCCATGGGTGTGTCTATGGTAGCACATGAAACAATGAGAATCCCAAAATTTATTAGACAACACTAATATCATGTTTTCCACAATAAATCCAATAAGATAGTCCCTCCCGTCTACAGAGTCACCCGATAAACAGGGAATGTACCAAAAAAAATACTCCTTCCAGATCCATAATAAGGATCGCTGGACACTTAATTCTTATGTATTATGGATCTGAGTTAGTATCATGTTGTCCGTTCGAGGTAAATTTTGGAAGGTAATTTTTGAAACTTTGAGCACTGATCTCCACATATTTCACTATTACATTTCTCTCGACCGCCCCGACGTGGTGACAGGAGGGAAACCCTACCGCCCCACCAACAATCCCTGCTGCTCCTCCCTCTTCCCTCCCCTGCTACCTCCAAAGGGGTGGTCGAGCCAAGCTTGGTCGTCGCCGGCGGCAGGGGGGAGGGCGCTTCATGTCCTCCTCGCTTGAGGGTTCGGCGGGCAGGATGCCTAAGTGTTTCGCCTTAACATGGTGCGGCCGAGCACCTCGGTGGCGCGGCTGGCTAGTGCAGCAGCGACGAGGCGACCGGCTCTTTGGTGTACTACGACCTTCTAGATCGGCAAGGGGGTGGTGGCTGTGCAATCTGATGGGCGGCGGGGACGATCTATGGCGGCAGGGTTGTTTTGGGCTTGATCTGGATCCCTAAGGCCTCGATCGGGGCTGGCACCTCCAATCCGTCCTGGTCATAGGCTGCGTCGTTGTTGCGGTCCAATCAATGCCGAGCTTCGACTCGTGCGTCTGCCGGCGAAAACCGATGCTGACAATGGCAGCGCTTTTAGTGTCGTTTTCTAGCGAAGGTATGCAACGTCTTTGTTTGGGAGACTCCCGAGGGAAACCCTTGATCCGGGCTTACTGGATCGGACGCTGGTGACATTTCGGTGCCTTTTCTCCCTCTTGAGGGCATCATTTTTTGAGCTCATTCTGATTGGAGTGGTCTAAAGGGGACTGCTTTCTTGGACATCATCGACAACTAGTCTTAGCGACATGATGCAGCGAAGCCTCAGCATGGGCCGTGCGGTGGCGAACACATGCATGGTGGAGGTGTTGTCAGACGCCATGGCAGTGTAGACAACAAGTATGGCAGGGGTATGCGGATCCTTTATCCTGAAGATGGACCAGCGGTTGATGGCGATGATGTCTTATGTAGCATGTTCAGGAGGTGCTTGCTAAGAGTCCGCTAGACCGGATGAGCACTCTCGTTTCTCTTAGATGATGTCATAGGGTATGCTATGTTCTCAATTCCTAGTTGATGGAGGTATTTCATAGTTTTTTCAGGCATAAGGCCTCGTTGACATGATTTTCACCCATTGTTGGGTCCTTAGGTATTGTATGGTAGCTTCGAGTATTTTTGATGCATGCTCTCATATGTACTTTGTAGAATAAATTAATAAATAAGACCGTATGCATCTTTTCGATGCAGAGGATGGGGTCTCATCCTCCATTTCCAAAAAAACTATGTCATTTCACTGGCGGACTGATAGTTAGTGGGAATGCGTGAACTAGAGTTTGAAGTTGTCTTTGTTGTGTCGTATATGACTACGTCTAAAACTTGACATTGTTGACGCCCCATGACTCACACTTCTGCCTCCAGGACTGCCGCCTCGACGCAAAAATCAAGATGAACTCTGCATATCCTGAAGTCGAACCATTCGGCCTGACAGACTCGTTGTCCCCACAGATCTTCGAGCCACTACCCAAGCCCCATATGATTGTTTTTGCTTAGAGGTTCGAGGCCGCCGCCTCGACAACAAGCCACAATCCAGGTCCGCCGCCTTAGGTTTCATCTCCCAGACCACAAAGTCACTCTACCTTTTTGCCACGAACCATTCCCACTGTGATGCCTAAGAAAACTCTAAGGCGATGCCTCCAACAAGGTAGCGATTCATCCATCACCGCTGCCTGCTCCCGATGGAGCTTATGTAACACCCTCAGAATCGGACCTATGCAAGTTTTAGCGAAATCCGCCAAACCCGCATAGAAACAATTCAAAGGTGCCCACCAGGCACTTTCATGCGGGTGGAAAACAAAGTAATAACATTACACAACAGTCCTCGATGGGACCCACAGAACAGATATATATAACAGCGACTCCATGAGTCAAGAATACAGATATAATATACAAGATCCAAATCACCTTGAAAACGGTAGAGCGTCCGACTACGGACAAGAAGCAAATGGGGCTAAGAGCCCTGAAGAATAACCAATGGCGTCCATAACCCTGCCCAGGCCAAGCCGGAAGGGTAACCCTGCTAACGGCGTCGATCTCAAACCTGCTTAAACAAAAGGGGTGCCGACAAAGGGCAAAGGAAAAAGAGGAGCGTCATGTGGCATCCCGCAAAACCACTACTAGAAAATCGCGTTGAATTTGTGCATTGCATCGTCATCATCATGAATTGTTTGTCAAAAACTAATTTCGAAAACCTGTGTTTGAATTTCCTAACGCCTCGTCTCCATTCAAATGCCAAACCCCCGGATGTTCCGGATAATTTGTTTGTCTAAAACTAGTTATAAAAGCTATTTGAAAATAAATAAAAATTTAAAGTATTTTAATAGGGGCAGTCGAACGGGCCGATTGACCCGATCGACCACCCCAGAAAATATAAAACGGTCCACCCCGACCAGCCCTCTAAATACTATAGCTACCTAAAACCCTACCCACACCCCCTGGCCACATCACCCCCTCCTATCCTGAGCCGCCACCTCACCCTCTCCCTATCCCTCACCCAACCAGACCATGCCACGTCACCCCTCACCCACTCCTCCCTCTCTCAACCACACAAACCCACTCAACCCACCAGCCCCTCACACCGCACGCGCCAGGCCGACCCCCCCTGTCCCGCCTCAGGCCCCCACCCACGCCTCCACCCACGCTGCAACCCCCGGGCCCACCGGCCCTCCCCAACCTTCCTCTCCTCCCTTGTTCATCTTCACCGGCACCCCCGCTCGGCCCCAAGACGCCTAGCCCTCCCTCTCTCAGGCGAGCCTCGCCGCTCCAGCCGAGCCCGCACGCCGCCTCGCCACCTCCCTAGCGCCACACGGAGCTTCCCTCACCCCGCATCGCCGTCCTCGCCCCGGCCCCACCTCATAAGCCGCCGCGCAAGCAGAGCTCACCCCGCCTCTGCAGACACCGCCAGGAACCCTCCGCCCCGGCTCGGCCTTCCCCCCTCCCGAGCTCACCGCGGCCCTCCACCGCCTCCGCGTCCCCGGTCTCCGCCGCCGCCGTTCCCCCGTGCTCCCCTCCGGCGCCGGCCACCAACCACTAGACCCCGCCCCTCTCGCCGCAGCTCGCCGTTCTCCCTGCTCCGCGCGCCGCCCATGCTCCAACGACCACCGCTGCGGGTCCCGTCCTGAGCCGCCACCGCCACGTCGCTCCGCTTTGCCCCAGCCTCCTGGGCGTCCCGCCGAGCCGCCCTCTCGAGTTGCCGCTGCCTTCTGCTACCATCGTCCGCCCGAGCCTCGCGAGCGCTCGCTGTCTCCGCCGCCTCCTGCCGCCGTCCGCGGTCCCGCCTGGTCCGTGCACGCGCCCCTAAGCTTCGCCGCCGCCGGCGCCGCGCAGTTCGCCTCCCAGGTCCTCCGCGATGCGTCGGCCGACCGGTGGCCGAGTGCACCGGGTCTCGAGCCCGCAGCCTCGCACAGAGCTGTGGTCGCCGCCGCCGCGGCGTCGGTCGTGTCTTCTTCCGCGTCCGGCCCGTCCGCCCCCGCGTGCTGGCCGGGCCGACCTCTTTGTGCGCTGCCCGGCCCGTGTGCAAGCGCGACACGCTGTCGGCGTGGTTGCGTAATGTCCCGGATCTCCGACATGGCATAGATGGAAAAGCCTCGAAGACCGTTCCCGGACTGCCAAAGATCTACATCATGGAAACCGAAGACCGACCCCGTGACGAGTGCATCGACCCCCGACCTGAAGATGCCCAGAACACAAGTTCGCCTTCTCGAACGCCAGGAACTCCTTCATGGACACCGATGAGCGAACCCCGGTGCGTCAAGATCTCCTTCCCGACCGTCAGGGTCCACGACATGGAATCGCCAAGATCATCCCCAGAACGCCAAGATTGCCACGAGAACGCCCCGAATGTTGACACCGACTCGATGGCGCGAGCCCGACAAGATCCTCGCAAACGGCAAGATCGACCCCGGGGGGGCCCGACAAGATCGGCACGACGACGAGAACGGCACCGACCCGGAAGAATCCGACGCGCCCCGGCGCCGAACCAAGTCCTGCTCCCCGGAGGCGACAAGTGCTTCCCCCTGAACGCCACGACCGTCGACATGACCGAGACCCCGATGCGACAAGACCTACCCCGGAGTCCGAGAACGCATCCGTCGAACCCCGAGTACCGAGGCCGAACCCCGAACCCCGGAACCCCAAGATCTGCCGAACCCTAATGTGTGAACCTTCCTGAAACCCTATTTTATAACATAATATAACTTGTCGCATAATAATTGCCTTGCATGCATACATTCATGTGGTTTGGGGGCCTTATGCCGATTCACCTCATAATTAAATATGGGGCCCATATGCGGGCAAATCTAGTCTCATGTTGGCCTCATTTAAACTTGTGTAGCGAACCGGTGATATATCCTGCCTTGTTAAAACAACATTTAAAATGCGGGGTTTCTAAACAACTTGAACCACCTAACTAATTGTCGGGACCTCGGTTCCACTTAACATGACCTAATTGCATCGCACCTTTGCCATGTCATCCATCATACATGCATCATGCCGATCTCCTGTCGTTGTATTAAATATTGCATCCGGTGTTTCTTCTAGTGTTTTGCTTCTTCGCGGATAAGGCCGTTGAGTTGATGTGAGCTTCGCCCCGATCTTCGGGGAAAACCTTCGACAATGTTTTCAAAGTAGCATCTCCTTTCTACCTATCTTACTTTTATAGTCTTTATTCCTCCTGTTGATCTATTGCTATACGTGTTGCGATGCTTTAGTTTCCGTACGTGATATACCGTGCAGCCCTATATTGCCTTGGACACATCCTATTACCGTTGTTTGGTAGATAGTTGGACTTATGCGTCGTAGTCGCTTGCTCAAGTCTTGATGTGTGTCGTCATATGCCACGATTCTTGATGTATTGCCGCATGTTGATGTTGGAGATGATTCTAGTTTTACTTATCGTCACTTTAATTTCTGTTTAACAACTAAAATTGAAATAAGCAGAGGCATCGGTGGGTGATAGAAAATATTTGGTTTCCGAACGCCCACTTGTGTCCCGTAAGACCCCGATTACTTGATACCTGTTCCTTGATTTATCGCGCTATCCACATCCGGGAGGTATATGGGACCCCCCTGAGCCAGAGCTTGATTTATTCTTATTTCTTGGGGCCACAAACTAGTTTGAGGTTTTATTTACGATCCTGTACTTATGCCATGCTACTTTCTGTATTTAAATTGTGCGAGGAGCACCTTTGCTTAGGTAAGCGGATTGATTACCGGTATCGACAAGCCCAGCCACACTTTCGGGTTCCCGCTTATAGCCATTGTCGCAAACCTTGAGTCCGTCTCGAGCTTGCTTCCTCTATGGGATCTACTCAATGGGGTGGCCCCCTGAAATATTTCTGAATCCTGTGATTGTTCAGTCGTGAAAGCCTCGTTGGGTTTTGATTTGGTTTTTCCGAGGTTGATCGAGCGTGTGTTGCTATTGGTGCACCCCGGCCGGGTAAAACTTTCTGAAAGCCGTGTCCGCGGATATGGACGACTTGGAGCACAGTATCTCGATCATAGACAAGCATAACTAAAGTTTATTGCTATAAATTTGACTTTATAATGACTAGTAATCAGCTTCACTATAATGGAATGGCTAATTAATACTGCCCACGATTGCTTGTTTTGGATTGTCGCTTGTGACCATTATACCTGACTAGTAAGTATGGCAAATACAACGGAATGGCTGAATAAAAGTACCAACAACTGCTGGGTTTTAAGGGTATCTCATGCTATTCATATCTGACTAGTAAGTGTTACAACTATAACGGAATGGTTAATTAAAAGTGCCTACTGCTTACTTTATCAGGATGAATATCTAAACCTGTCGTAATTGTTGCAACGATAACTGAATAAGTAAAACTGCCAACGGTGTGAGTTCCTCGGTTGACTTCCTCGTTTGGTCTCGAGGGGGAAACACCAGGATGGGTTTGATTGGTGTTAGCTTCAGGTTGGATCTGGATAGGTCATTCTCACCCCTCTCTGATAACCGCCAGTTGTATCGAGTCTCTATAGGTTGTTTAGTGCATCTCGCCGCCTTGATCCACCATACCTATGTAGGCGAGGACCGCCAATTCTAGCCTCGCTGTCTTGGCCTCGATCTTGACGCCTTCTTTTTCCTTTGCCCTTTGTCGGCACCCCTTTTTGTTTAAGCAGGTTGAGATCGACGCGTTAGCGGTTACCCTTCCGACTTGGCACAGGCAGGTTATGGACGCCATTGGTTATTCTTCGGCTCTTTCCCCATTTGCATCTTGTCCGTAGCGGACGCCTATCGCTTTCAAGGTGTTTTGGATCTTTGTATATTATATTTGTATTCTTGACTCTTTGAGTCGTTGATATATATCTCGCTACATGGGTCCCATCGAGGACTGTTGTGTAATGTTATTACTTCGTTTTCCACCCGCACGAAAGTGCCTGGTGGGCACCTTTGAATCGTTTCTATGCGGGTTTGGCGAATTTTGCTCAAACTTGCATAGGTCCGATTCTGAGGGTGTTACACGTCAGTACTGAGGCCAGTACACGGCGAGGCTAGAATTCGGCGGTCCTCGCCTACATAGGTATGGTGGACTGAAGCGGCAGCGGCAGCATGCACTAAACAACCTATAGAGACTCGATACAACTGGCGACAATCAGAGAGGGGTAAGAAAGTCCTATTCGGATCCAACCTGATACTATCATCAAACAAACCCATCCTGGTGTTTCCCCCTCGACACCGATCGAGGAAGTCAACCGAGGAACTCACACAGTTGGCAGTTTTACTTATTCAGTTATCGTTGCAGCAATTACTAATCAGGTTTAGTTAATGATCCTGATAAAATAAGCAGTGGGCACTTTTAGTTAACCATTCCGTTGTAGTTGCAACAATTACTAATCAGATACAGATAGCATGAGATAAACCCAAAACCCAGCAGTTGTTGGTACTTTTATTCAGCCATTCCGTTGTAGTTGCCATACTTACTAGTCAGGTACAATGGTCGCAAGCGACACTCCAAACAAGCAATTGTGGGCAGTATTATTAAGCCATTCCATTATAGTGAAGCTGATTACTAGTCATTATAAAGTCAAATTTATAGCACTACTTTAGTTATACTTGTCTATGGTCGAGATACTGTGCTCCAAGTCGTCCATATCCGCGGACACGGCTTTCAGAAAGTTTTACCCGGCCGGGGTGAACCAATAGCAACACACGCTCGATCAACCTCGGAAAAACCAAAACAAAACCCAACGAGGCTTTCACGACTGAACAATCACAGGATTCAGAAATATTTCAGGGGGCCACCCCATTGAGTAGACCCGCAACGAAGTAAGCAAGCTTCGAGACGGACTCAAGGTTTGCGACAATGGTCAGAACGATCGGGAACCCAAAGTGTGGCTGGGCTTGTCGATACCGCGAAAACATTACGCTTACCTAAACAGACATGCAGTGCTCCTCGCACAATCGTAAATACTGAAGTAGCATGGCATAAGTACAGATAGTAAATAAAACCTCAAACTAGTTTGTGGCCCCAAGAAATAAGATGAATCAAGCTCGCTCGTGGGGTCCCATATACCTCCCGGATGTGGATAGCGCGATAAATCAAGGAACAGGTATCAAGTACTCGGGGTCCTACGGGACACAAGTGGGCTCGAAACCAAATATTTTCTATCACCCACCGATGCCTCTGCTTACTTCAATTTTAGTTGTTAAACAGGAATTAAAGTGAACGATAAGTAAAGCCATGATCATCTCCAACAACACACATGCGGCATTACTCCAACAACTGTGGCATTTGACAACACGCAACATCACTTGAGAAAGCGACTACGACGCGCAAGTCCAACTATCTACCAAACAACAGGTAATAGGATGTGTCCAAGGCAATATACGGCTGCAGGGAGTATCACGGGTATGGAAACTAGAGCATCGCAACACAGATAGCAATAGATCAACAGGAGGGAAGTAAATACTATAAAAGTAAGATAGGTAGAAAGGGGGAGATGCTCGCCTGAAAACATTGCTGAAGGTTCAGCCGAAGATCGGGGCGAAGCTCACATCAACTCAACGGCCTTATCCGCGAAGAAGCAAAACACTAGAAGAAACACCGGATGCAATATTTAATACAACGGCAGAAGATCGGCATGATGCATGTATGATGCATGGCGTGGCAAAGTGCGATGCAATTAGGTCAAATTAAGCGGAACCGGGGTCCCGACAATTAATTAGATGGTTCATGTTATTTAGCTACCCCGCAATTTAACTGTTGTTTAACAAGGCAGAATATATCACCGGTTCGCTACACAAGTTTAAATGAGGCCAATATAAGGCTAGATTTGCCCGCATATGGGCCCCATATTTAACTATGAGGTGAATCGGCATAAGGCCCCCAAACCAATGATATGCATGCGAGATGAATGACAATTTAATATGCGACAAGGTTATTATGTTATAAAAATAGGGTTTTCGGAAAGGGGCACACACTAGGGGTGTCGACGATCTTGGGGGTTCCGGGGTTCGAGGCCGGTCTCAGGGTTCGGATCTGGGGTTCGGGGTTCGACGGAAACGTTCTCGGGTAATGGGGTAGATCTTGTCGCATCTGTGGTCTTCGGGTCATGTCGATGGTCATGGCGTTCGGGATGAAGCACTTGTCGCGTCGGGGTCTCGGTGTCCGGGGTGAAGCACTCGGCGTTCTCGAGGGAGTACTTGTCGTTCCGGGCCCTCGACGAATCTTGGCATCCGAGAAGAAGATCATGTCAGTCCTGCAGGGTCCGGTCTTCGGAGGCTCGGGATCTCGACGCTTTGGGTCGGGGAAGGCGATCTTGGGGTTCGGCCTCCAAACACCGGAAACAACCTTCAGTTTCCGTGAGGAAGAACTTGACATCTTCGGGTACGGGACGGAGACCTCGGCGTTCCGTGTCGAAGATCTTGTTCGGCCCCTTGTCGTTGGCGTTGTGGTACTTGTTCCGTTCCTTGAAGGTGGTTTGGTTGGATTGACACATACACGGGCACATGCACCCAAAGGTACATACACGCATACATCTGAGACAGGGAACGGGCGACTGACAGCAAGAGGGCCCCGGCGCCGGTACTACAGGAGCGCCGCAGCGGCCGGGCGGTCGAGATGGGGTGCTGGCGGCCACGGGCGGCAGTGACGGGCCGAGCAGGCGGCAGGGCGCCGACGGGGCAGACGAGGTGAAGCTGCTGGCGGTAAGCGATGAGCGGGCGTCGCCGAGACGGTTCAGGGGCCGCAGACGCGGCGCGCTGGGCGGCGAGTGCGGTTATGGGCCGAGCAGACGGGCGCCTAGGAAGGCGGCCGTGGATCTGCGGGAGGCGGCGACGGGAGCTTCGCTGGCGGCGGCCGGAGCGTCTTGGCTCGGGACGCGGGCGCTTGGAGGTGGTTGGCGGCGTCACGGGCGACGCAGCCGCGGACGCGGGCAGGAGGTGGAGGAGGAGGCGGCAGCGGTGACCGCAGAGGCGGGGCTGGGCGCTTTGCGAGGCTCGGGCGAACGGTGAGGACGCAGCTGGGGAGCAGTGGCAGGCGGACCCACCATGAGGCTGTGCGCGCGTGGCGTGCGTGGGTGTGTGGGAGTTGTGTGGGGTGTGAGTGGTGGGGCAGGGTTAGGTGGGGCCAGGTGGGGCTCGGTGGAGGGAATGGGAAGAGAGAGAGAGGCCAGGGGCTGCTGAGGTGGCAGTTCCTGGTTGGGTAGAGGGGGAGAGAGGGTGAGGTGTCACTAGGGGATTGGGTGGGGTGATGTGGCCAAAGGGGTGTGGGTAGATTAGTTGGTAGGTTTAGGAATAAGGGGGTGGACCGATTATATTTTCTGGGGTGGTCGTTCGGGTCGACTAAAATAATAAATATTTTTATTTGTTTTACAAACACCGTTTGCAAACCGATATCAGACACACAAAAATAATCCGGGGACCCGGGGTTTGATATTTGATTAAAGATGGGGCATTTTAGAAAACCAAACGGGCTTTGCGAAAAATAGTTTTAGACAAACAACACATGATGATGACGATGCAATGCACAAATTCAACGCGATTTTCTAGTAGTGGTTTTGCGGGATGCCACAGCTTAGCTTTTCACTCAGAGATCTTAGGATCACACCCATCGGTTGGGATCGAAACTCCACAATGACGACAATAGAAGGAGAACAATGCCCTAAGTAACAGCTATTGTTGGCATAGACCTAGGTCCATGCAAAGCTTTCGCGCGGAGGTCAATTTGACCGAAAAGTGAGATGGGTAGCAAGAAAGGTAGCTTGGCCCTATCTCCAACCACGAGCTCCACCGCATGGAGGTTCCACCGCTACACCTCATACTGTGGGAAATGTCATGCCATGCCGCGCACAAGTCGCATCCACTACTCCGGGACCACCATTCCGGCATCCTCACCCGCTTCTGGAGCACACCGACAAGAGGAGGAGGTCCATCCCCAACCACCAGCCCCCTCACTCCTGATCCTCCCCCGATTATATGGCCTCCATGCCCCCATCCTAAAATGCTTGCCCCTAGACCAACATCCATACATGCCACACTTCGGCCCAGATCAGGCTCGCCAAAACCTCGCACTCAAAAAACAACAACCCCTCCTCCAAGCTCCTTGCATTTTGCTAAACACAACTAGAGCAGCCAACACCTACTAGAACTGGACACCGCGCTTGAGTCACCACCAGCAGCGCGCAATCCTCCGCTGCCGTCCTGAGGCCAGCCTCCTGTTCCCATCACCATGAGTCGTTGCACCGTCTATAGCTTGCTTCAAAGTACCCACCGCCATCAACTTACCACTAGAGGAAAAAGGACCATCCGTTCGCCACCCCTGGGAGCATTAGTCCCGGTTGCGCGACCAACCGGGACTAATGCTGGCACGCGTCCCGGTTGGAGTGGGCACGGGGCCAGGGGGCATGGGTCCCGGTTGGTAAGGGGGCATGCGTCCCGGTTGGAGCCACCAACCGGGACTAAAGGTTTGGCCACAACCACGTGGCGTGGCACGCACCTTTAGTCCCGGTTGCTGGCTCCAACCGGGACTAAAGACCCCTTGCCCTCTATAAATGCAACGCCCCTCCCTCTGCCCACTGCTTTTTCGAATGGTGTAAGGTGTGAGGGTGTGTGCTAGTTTTTCTCATGCATGCATTGAAGGTGTTTGTTGAAATGTTTGAGTGAAAATCCAGTTGAATTTCTCATAGAACAAAAATATAGAAGGTGTCAAGACACACTTGAGCTTTCTCCTCTTTATTTCCCTCGATCGAGGTTAGCAATCCTATCTTTTCTAGGTCATTGATACAATTCATGTGTCGGTGTGAATTGGTTATTTCACTATTTACGATGTCCTGTTTTTTGATAAACTTACTTATATGATGCAGATGAACGGTCGGGAATGGATGTACGGTGACCGGCGGGTAGCCGGGTATATCAAAGGCGTGGATAAATTTATCGATGTGGCTACGGCAAACAAAGAGAATGGATTTATACGTTGTCCATGTGTTCAATGTCGGAACAACAAGGAGTACTCTTCCTCGATAATCATTCGCGGCCACCTGATTATGAAAGGTTTCATGCCCAACTATAATTGCTGGACCAAGCACGGGGAAAGAGGGGTTATGATGGAAGATGGTGAAGAAGAAGATGATGATAACAACTATCATCATATGTTTCCTGAATACGGTGATACTGCTATGGAAGACAATGGAGAGGAAAAAGGTGAAGAACGGGCATCGATGAGCCCGATGAACTTGGTAGGGTCATTTCGATGCAAAGCGAGACTGTGAAATGTAAAATGAGAAGTTGAAGTTAGAGGGCATGTTAGAAGATCACAAGAAATTGTTGTACCCAAATTGTGAAGATGGCAGCAAAGCTCGGTACCAATCGGAATTGTTGCGATGGAAGGCGAGTGTGGTCTAACCGACTCCTCATTTGAAAAGATGCTGAAAATAATGAAGCCAAGTTTCCAAAACATAACGAACTTCCCGAGAGTACCTACGAAGCAAAGAAGACTCTCATCCTCTGGGATTAGATGTGCAAAAGATACATGCATGCATTAATGATCGCATCCTCTACATGGTAAGGAGTATGAGAATTTAGATAAATGCCCGTATGCAGCGTTGCGGTATAAGATCGACGAGATGACCTGGTGATGTTGAGGGAGAGCCTCCGGAAGAGGGTTCTGCTAAGGTTATGTGGTATGCTCCTATAATACCAAGGTTGAAACGCATGTTCGAAACAAAGAGCATGCCAGTTGTTGCGATGGCACAAAGAAGACCGTAAGAAAGACGGGAGTTGAGACACCTGGCGATGGGTCACAGTGGAGAAAAATCGAGAGACTTCCAGACTTTGCAGGTGACACAAGGAACTTATGGTTTGGTCTAAGTACGGATGGCATGAATCCTTTTGGGAGCAGAGCTGCAGTCAAAGACACGCCCGTGACTCTATGTATCTACAACCTGCCTCCTTGGTTGTGCATGAAGCGTAAGTTCATTATGATGCAGTGCTCATCCAAGGCCCAAGCAACCGGCAACGACATTGATGTGTACCTTAGGCCATTAGTTGAAGAACTCTTACGGTTGTGGGGCAAACCAGGTGTGCGTGCGTGGGATGAGAACAAACAGAGCCATTTAATCTACGAGGGTTGTTATTCGTAACCATCAATGATTGGCTGCTCTTAGTAACCTTCGTGATGCATAAAACAAAGGATATAAGGCATGCACCCACTGTTTAGATAAGACCGAAGGTACATATTTGCATAAATGCAAGAAGGTTGTGTACCTAGCGAATCGATGATTTCTTCCACCAATCATCCCGTAAGAAATAAAGGCAAGCATTTCAAAGGTGAGGCAGATCACCGGAAGAAGCTGAACTCCCACCGGTGATGATGTATTTGGTATGGTCAAGGACATAGAAGTAATCTTTGGAAAGGGTCCCGGTCAATCAGTTCGAACGACGTCGCTACAGACACGCACCCATGTGGAAGAAGAAATCTATATTTTGGGAGCCGCCATATTGGAAAGTCCTGCGTCCGCTCTTCAATCGACGTGATGCACGTGACGAAGAATCTCTACGTGAACCTGCTAGAATTCCTAGGCGTGTATGGGAAGACAAAAGATACACCTGAAGCACGGGAGGACCAACAAATTATGAAAGACCCAAAGAACATGCATACAGATAACAAGACGGATAAAGGGCGTCACTTAAGTCGTACTATGCTCTTACCAAAGGTAGAAGGAAATCTTTTTGAAGTCCTTTAGTATCAAGGTGCCGAGCTTCTCATCTAATATAAAGGGATAATAAATATGGGAGAAAAGTTCCAAAACCTGAAGTCTCATGACTGTCACGTGATTATGACGCAGTTGCTTCCGATTGCATTGAGGGGGCTTCTACCGAAAATGTTCAAGTACCCATTGTGAAGCTGTGTTCATTCCTCAATGCAATATCTCAGAAGGTAATCAATCCATATATTATGCCAAGGTTACAGAAGGATGTGGTACAATGTCTTGTTAGTTTTGAATTGGTGTTCCCACCATCCTTCTTCAATATTATGACGCATCTCCTGGTTCATCTAGTGGAAGAGATTGCCATTCTCGGTCCGGTATTTCTGCACAATATGTTCCCCTTGAGAGGTTCATGGGAGTCTTAAACAAATATGTTCATAACCGTAGACTGAAGGAAGCATCTCAAGGGATATGGAGCAGAGGAGGTCATTGAGTTTTGTGTTGACTTTATTCTGACCTTAAGCCGATTGGTGTTTCGACTGCATGCATGAGGGAAGACTAAGTGGAAAAGGCACGCTGGGAAAGAAAGCAGCGATATGTAGGGACGGGATTCTTTCACTAAAGCACACTACACAGTTCTACATAATTCCACCTTGGCAGCTAGATATGGAGGAACACAAGAATATTGTACGCTCAAAAACCCGGGAAGCTGAATCATGGATTACAGATGAACACATGAAGTGCATCGGTGGTTGGATCCGGACACATCTCTTGAATGACACCACTGTTGGAGATCAGCTATACTTGTTGGCGCGTCACCATCTTCTCTTGTATTGAATTTCCAAGGGCGAAATAAATGGGAATACATTCTACACGATCGCCCAAGATAAAAAGAGCACCAACCAAAATAGTGGTGTCCGCTTTGATGCAATAGACGAGAATGGAAAAAAGGACACATATTATGGTTACATAGAGGAGATATGGGAACTAGACTATGGAGTCTCTTTTAAGGTCCCTTTGTTTCATTTGCAAATGGGTCAACTGAATGGGAAGGGTAAAGATAGACCAGGTATACGGAAGTACAACAGTGGATCTCAACAATCTTGGTTATAGAGATGAACCATTCGTCCTAGCCAATGATGTGTCTCAGGTTTTCTATGTGAAGGACATGTCCTCCAGACCGAAAAAAAGAAAAAATATGCAAACGAATACATCATATGATGATCCAAAGCGTCACATAGTTCTTTCAGGGAAAAGAAACATCGTGGGAATCGAGGACAAAACGGACATGTCGGGAAGATTATAATAAGTTTGATGAAATTCCGCCTTCAAAGGAAAACTGACCCAAGCATTCCGTTAAGTAAAGAAGATGCTCCATGGTTACGTCTGAAGCGGTCATAAGGAATGACATATGCCAAGAAGTTCATGCTCATATTATGTAACTCTAGTTCATGTCTTTCGTGGTTTGTGTCTTGACCGAAGGATATCTTTCGTGGTTTGTGGCCTTTAGTCCCGGTTTTGTAGTCTCAGTTTTTAATATTAATAAATGTCTTGGGTGTTAGTCCCATTTTGTGGCTGGACCGGGAGTGCCTCTATGACCAGTTTCTCGGAGATGCCGGAGGACTGGGCTCCGTCGGCATCTCCCTGAAACTGGCCGCAGTGGTGTCCCTGCTCTCGAAAACCATCTTGCAGCTTGTAACTTCACTAACTAGATCAATACGCCTCAGAGCTAACTAATTTCTCATATTAGGGAGTGCCTCTATGACCAGTTTCTCGAGATGCGGAGGCGAGCTCCGTCGGCATCTCCACAAACTGGCCGCAGGTGTCCTCGCTCTCGAAAACCATCTTGCAGCTTGTAACTTCACTAACTAGATCAATACGCCTCGAGCTAACTAATTTCACATATTAGGAGTGCCTCTATGACCGATTTCGAGATGCCGGAGGACCGGGCTCGTCGGCATCTCCTCGAACTGGCCATGATGGTGTCCTCGCTCTCGAAAACCATCTTGCAGCTTGTAACTTCACTAACTAGATCAATACGCCGGAGCTAACTAATTTCACATATTAGGAGTGCCTCTATGACGATTTCTCGGAGATGCCGGAGGACTGGGCTCCGTCATCTCCACAAATCGGCTGTAGTGGTGTCCTCGCTCTAAAACCATCTTGGAGATGCCTCAAACTGGCTGGAGGACTGGACTCACAAGGATGCATATTTATAGTACAAGCAGCTCGGCATAATGTCGACACTCACGACATAATGTCGACACTCCCCTATTATTAGTCTTGACTCATCTTTAGTCGGTTGGTGTCTCCAACCGACTAAAGGTTCATCTTTAGTCGGTTGGTGACACCATCCGGGACAAGGTACAAGCCGCACGACATAATGTCGACACTCACCCCTATTATTAGTGTTGTCGCCCACTGCGCAATCCCTTTAGTCCCGGTTTGTGACTACATCCGGACTAAATGTGTTGAACAATGATCATGTGTGTGTGGACATTGGTATGTAGAACAATGTTGCAGAGGAAGTTTTCCTTTTGTCGCACGGAAAATCCTTTTCCATTTTCCGAGCGCAAAAAACGGGTCGCTTTGTGAAGTAACCACCAAAATGCCGTTTCGAATGCTACCGTCCTATTTTCCTAAAATACTAGACCACCTTACATGGACTATATCCCAACCGTACAAATCGGGACTAAATATGAACCCTCTCTTTATATAGGCATTTCCCTCTATTTATTAGGTTACACTTAAGACATTTATTAATATTAAAACCGGGACAAATCGGGACTAGCTAACACTCAGGCCTAAAGCCCCTTTAGTCATAATCATGCCTAGTCCTATAGTACGCAGCTTGTGGTCTTCATCGTCGCCATCATCGTCATCGCCACTCCGGGATCCTCACCCATCCATGGCATATACCAGGGGCCATTCCAGCCTTGATTCACGGCGGTGGGAGAGGGTCTCTGGAAGACGATGCCGCCACCGCCGACAGTGGGGCCTGTGGCGGTGGACTCGTGGGCACCGTGGCGAGGATGGTCTCCCGGCGATGTAGCGCATCACTGATGATAGTACGGTTCTCCCACCACAGACGACGGCCGACTTCGTTGTTGTTCACCGTGGCGGGCCATCACCCTCGTACTGGCGAGCTCCTTTCCCGCCTATTAGCGAAGAAGGCATTCCGTGTGTCATAGTTGTCGGGATCCCACTGGGATCCATCCGCTGCCGGCGTGAGCTCGTGGTAGAAGTGGTTTGTGATGGCCGGCGTGCGGAACCTTGAGGGACAGGAGGGACAGAACCCTCCGGCCAAAGATCCAGCCGGGCGGGCGGTACCCAGTGGACAAGGGTAGTTGGAGGCGCACAGCGCCTCGGTCTCCTCGAGGGTCAGAATGGCCCAGTAGGCGTTGTCCATTGTTCTAAGAGAGGAAGGTGTGGATGTGTGGATAGCCATGACACGATCACCCTAAATATAGAGGGAAAGGGCGAGAAAACTTGGCGTGAAGCTTTGGGAAATGGCGGGAAATATCTTTAGTCCCGGTTAGTGACTACATCCGGGACTAAAAGCTCTAGTAGAAAGGAAAGGGCGGGAAAACTTGGCGGGAAGAGGTGGGAAATGGCGGAAAATATTTTTAGTCCCGGTTTGTGACTACATCCGGGACTAAATATGTGCCGAACAATGATCATGTTTCGAAAAAACCTTCATAAAATTACCTATCATGTTCGAGGTTTCATGGCTTTCGGTCCAAATGACCGATGTTATGTGCTGAATCACGGCATAGTTTGTGATATTGTTCCCATATTATGCATGTGTGTGGACATTGGTATGGAGAACAATGTTGCAGGAGGAAGTTTTCCTTTTTGTCGCACGGAAAAGCCCTTTTCCATTTTCCGAGCGCAAAAAACGGGTCGTTTTGTGAAGTAACCACCAAAATGCCGTTTCAGAATGCTACCTTCCTATTTTCCTAAAATACTAGACCACCTTACATGGACTATATCCCAACCGGTACATCTCAAACCTTTTCGTCCATCCCTGGTAAAAAGGACAAATGTCTGCCGAATCGGCAGGAAGTGGGTCCGGTTTGTACTACAGGTACATGATATATCGCCCGTGATTTTTTGAAAAAATCATTTTTAGACTCGCAATATGTGGTTTCTTCAGAGATCCAATGCAAGTTCTAACGATGCCCGTCCCCTATCTTCATGCACACCGGTTCGACTATAGTTAGAAATTCAAATAATTCAAAACAGGCATAATAAATTCAAAAAAAATCCGAACAATGAAAATCCTTCGCGTGGTGTCATATTATGTTACATAGTTGAAAGGAAAAATACCAGACTTGGTATATTGATCATGTTTCGAAAAAACCTTCACAAAATTACCTATCATGTTCGAGGTTTCATGGCTTTCGGTCCAAATGACCGATGTTATGTGCTGAATCACGGCATATTTTGTGATGTTGTGCCCATATTATGCATGTGTGTGGACATTGGTATGGAGAACAATGTTGCAGGAGGAAGTTTTCCTTTTTGTCGCACGGAAAAGCCCTTTTCCATTTTCCGAGCGCAAAAAACGGGTCGTTTTGTGAAGTAACCACCAAAATGCCGTTTCAGAATGCTACCGTCCTATTTTCCTAAAATACTAGACCACCTTACATGGACTATATCCCAACCGGTACATCTCAAACCTTTTCGTCCATCCCCGTAAAAGGACAAATGTCGCCGAATCGGCAGGAAGTGGGTCCGGTTTGTACTACAGTACATGATCTATCGCCTGTGATTTTTGAAAAATCATTTTAGACTCGCAATATGTGGTTTCTTGAGAGATCCAATGCAAGTTCTAACGATGCCCGTCCCCTATCTTCATGCACCACGTTCGACCATAGTTAGAAATTCAAATAATTCAAAACGGCATAATAAATTCAAAAAATCCGAACAATGAAAATCCTTCGCGTGGTGTCATATTATGTTACATAGTTGAAAGGAAAAATACCAGACTTGGTATATTGATCATGTTTCGAAAAAACCTTCACAAAATGACCTATCATGTTCGAGGTTTCATGGCTTTCGGTCCAAATGACCGATGTTATGTGCTGAATCACGGCATAGTTTGTGATGTTGTGCCCATATTATGCATGTGTGTGGATATTGGTATGGAGAACAATGTTGCAGGAGGAAGTTTTCCTTTTTGTCGCACGGAAAAGCCCATTTCCATTTTCCGAGCGCAAAAAACGGGTCATTTTGTGAAGTAACCACCAAAATGCCGTTTCAGAATGCTACCGTCCTATTTTCCTAAAATACTAGACCACCTTACATGGACTATATCCCAACCGGTACATCTCAAACCTTTTCGTCCATCCCTGGTAAAAAGGACAAATGTCTGCCGAATCGGTAGGAAGTGGGTCCGGTTTGTACTACAGTACATGATCTATCGCCCGTGATTTTTGAAAAAATCATTTTAGACTCGCAATATGTGGTTTCTTCAGAGATCCAATGCAAGTTCTAACGATGCCCGCCCCTATCTTCATGCACACCGTTCGACCATAGTTAGAAATTGATAATTCAAAACGGGCATAATAAATTCAAAAAATCCGAACAATGAAAATCCTTCGCGTGGTGTCATATTATGTTACATAGTTGAAAGGAAAAATACCAGACTTGGTATATTGATCATGTTTCGAAAAAACCTTCACAAAATGACCTATCATGTTCGAGGTTTCATGGCTTTCGGTCCAAATGACCGATGTTATGTGTTGAATCACGGCATAGTTTGTGATGTTGTGCCCATATTATGCATGTGTGTGGACATTGGTATGGAGAACAATGTTGCAGGAGGAAGTTTTCCTTTTTGTCGCACGGAAAAGCCCTTTTCCATTTTCCGAGCGCAAAAAACGGGTCGTTTTGTGAAGTAACCACCAAAATGCCGTTTCAGAATGCTACCTTCCTATTTTCCTAAAATACTAGACCACCTTACATGGACTATATCCCAACCGGTACATCTCAAACCTTTTCGTCCATCCATGGTAAAAAGGACAAATGTCTGTCGAATCGGCAGGAAGTGGTCCGGTTTGTACTACTGTACATGATCTATCGCCTGATTTTTGAAAAATCATTTTAGACTCGCAATATGTGGTTTCTTCAGATCCAATGCAAGTTCTAACGATGCCCCCCCTATCTTCATGCACACCGTTCGACTATAGTTAGAAATTCAAATAATTCAAAACGGCATAATAAATTCAAAAAATCCGAACAATGAAAATCCTTGGCGTGGTGTCATATTATGTTACATAGTTGAAAGGAAAATACCAGACTTGGTATATTGATCATGTTTCAAAAAACCTTCACAAAATTACCTATCATGTTCGAGGTTTCATGGCTTTCGTCCAAATGACCGATGTTATGTCTTGAATCACGGCATAGTTTGTGATGTTGTGCCCATATTATGCATGTGTGTGGACATTGGTATGGAGAACAATGTTGCAGAGGAAGTTTTCCTTTTCGCATACGGAAAAGCCCTTTTCCATTTTCCGAGCGCAAAAACGGGTCGCTTTGTGAAGTAACCACCAAAATGCCGCTTCGTAATGCTACCGTCCTATTTTCCTAAAATACTAGACCACCTTACATGGACTATATCCCAACCGGTACATCTCAAACCTTTTCGTCCATCCACGGTAAAAGGACAAATGTCTGTAGAATCGGCAGGAAGTGGGTCCGGTTTGTACTACAGTACATGATCTATCGCCGTGATTTTTAGAAAAAATCATTTTAGACTCGCAATATGTGGTTTCTTCAGAGATCCAATGCAAGTTCTAACGATGCCCGTCCCTATCTTCATGCACACCGGTTCGACCATAGTTAGAAATTCAAATAATTCAAACGGGCATAATAAATTCAAAAAAATCCGAACAATGAAAATCCTTCGTGGTGTCATATTATGTTACATAGTTGAAAGGAAAAATACCAGACTTGGTATATTGATCATGTTTCAAAAACCTTCACAAAATGACCTATCATGTTCGAGGTTTCATGGCTTTCGGTCCAAATGACCGATGTTATGTGCTGAATCACGGCATAGTTTGTGATGTTGTGCCCATATTATGCATGTGTGTGGACATTGGTATGGAGAACAATGTTGCACGAGGAAGTTTTCCTTTTTGTCGCACGGAAAAGCCCTTTTCCATTTTCCGAGCGCAAAAAACGGGTCGTTTGTGAAGTAACCACCAAAATGCCGTTTGAATGCTACCGTCCTATTTTCCTAAAATACTAGACCACCTTACATGGACTATATCCCAACCGGTACATCTCAAACCTTTTCGTCCATCCACGTAAAAGGACAAATGTCTGTAGAATCGGTAGGAAGTGGGTCCGGTTTGTACTACAGTACATGATCTATCGCCCGTGATTTTTGAAAAATCATTTTAGACTCGCAATATGTGGTTTCTTGAGAGATCCAATGCAAGTTCTAACGATGCCCGCCCCTATCTTCATGCACACCGGTTCGACCATAGTTAGAAATTCGGATAATTCAAAGCGGGCATAATAAATTCAAAAAATCCGAACAATGAAAATCCTTCGCGTGGTGTCATATTATGTTACATAGTTGAAAGGAAAAATACCAGACTTGGTATATTGATCATGTTTCGAAAAAACCTTCACAAAATGACCTATCATGTTCGAGGTTTCATGGCTTTCGGTCCAAATGACCGATGTTATGTGCTGAATCACGGCATAGTTTGTGATGTTGTTCCCATATTATGCATGTGTGTGGACATTGGTATGTAGAACAATGTTGCAGGAGGAAGTTTTCCTTTTTGTCGCACGGAAAAGCCCTTTTCCATTTTCCGAGCGCAAAAAACGGGTCGTTTTGTGAAGTAACCACCAAAATGCCGTTTCAGAATGCTACCATCCTATTTTCCTAAAATACTAGATCACCTTACATGGACTATATCCCAACCAGTACATCTCAAACCTTTTCGTCCATCCCGGGTAAAAAGAAAAAATGTCTGCCGAATCGGTAGGAAGTGGGTCCGGTTTGTACTACAGGTACATGATCTATCGCCCGTGATTTTTTGAAAAAATCATTTTTAGACTCGCAATATGTGGTTTCTTCAGAGATCCAATGCAAGTTCTAACGATGCCCGTCCCCTATCTTCATGCACACCGGTTCGACCATAGTTAGAAATTCAGATAATTCAAAACGGGCATAATAAATTCAAAAAAACCGGCATATAAGTTCAAAATCCAAACACTTCTTATGTTTAAAGTTTTTCTAAATTCCAAATTGATATTAAAAAAATATAAGTTAATTCATTTTTAATTGTAAATGGTTCATATTTTAAATGGTTACATAAATTATTTTTAAAACAGAAAATGTTTTTGAATTATTTATTTAAATCCAAACACTTTTTATGTTTAAATTTTTCTAAATTCCAAATTATTATTCAAAAATATAAGTTAATTCATTTTAAAAGGTTACATTAATTATTTTTAAAAATAGAATATGTTTTGAATTATTTATTCAAATCCATACACTTCTTATATTTAAAGTTTTTCTAAATTCCAAATTAATATTCAAAATATAAGTTAATTCATTTTAAAGGTTACATTAATTATTTTTAAAAATAGAATATGTTTTGAATTATTTATTCAAATCCATACACTTCTTATATTTAAAGTTTTTCTAAATTCCAAATTAATATTCAAAAATATAAGTTAATTCATTTTAAAAGGTTACATTAATTATTTTTAAAAATAGAATATGTTCTTGAATTATTTATTCAAATCCATACACTTCTTATATTTAAAGTTTTTCTAAATTCCAAATTGATATTAAAAATATAAGTTAATTCATTTTTAATTGTAAATGGTTCATATTTTAAATGGTTACATTAATTATTTTTCAAAACAGAAAATGGTTTCGAATTATTTATTCAAATCCAAACACTTTTTATGTTTAAAGTTTTTCTAAATTCCAAATTAATTATCATTTAAAAACATTACAAATTTAAACCCCATAATAAAAAAAGGCGAACAGAGAGAAAATAATCGAAAAATTTGAAAGCAGAATACGTCCGGTTGGAGCCACCAACCGGGACGGAAGAGTCCCCTGCGCGCGCGCCCCTTCACCTGCTGAAAATTGGACTATAGGTCCCGGTTGGTGGCTCCAACCGGACGTATGCACTTAGTCCGGTTGGAGCCACAACCGGGACTAAAGGCCCTTTAGTTATAACAGCGTGCCTCCTCTTCTTCTTCCTTCCCGCTCTGCCTCACGCCATCACCGACGACGCCGCCAGCTTGCCTCGCCACCGCCGCGCGCTCCTCAGCGACTCCGTCAACGCCTCCGCCTCCGGCCGCCACCGCGTCTCTTCCCTGGCCGACGCCGCGCCGCCTGCGTCGTCTCCCCGACGACCGCCGCCGCCCGCTTCTCGCTTCCGTCGACGACGCGCCTTCCCCCACCGCTGTCCGTGTACGCCGCCTCCCTGCCCTCTCTGTCCTCCTCCTCTGCTGCTGGTGGTGGTGCATCGCCGCCGTAGTTTCCTCCACCGCCGTTTCCCCACCGTAGCGTGCACGCCCGGCGTGGCCACGGTGGCTTCTTGATGTGGCCTAGGGCCCGGCACTCATGTGAGATGGCTAGGTTCATCTTGGTAAAAAAACCCAACCCTTTGCTGATGTCATATTGACACGAGAATTCAATTTTAAATGATTTAATAATTCCGAAATTGATATAAACTTGTAAATTCAATATCTTTTATTTATAAGTCAGAAAATACAAATAATATATCAAATTGTTCAGAAAAATGAAACCTATCTATTTAACCTATAATAATGCATTGTTCAACAATTTAAATGACAAGTATAATTAGAAGAACAAATGCACCCTCTCATATGTTAGGAGTTTCCCGAGTTAGGGTTTTCACCGTCGGAACCCGATTAAATCGTCGAGCATGTCTTAGGGTTACATTCCAATGCAAATTAACTTGTCATATCATCATACTTGCTTGAGCATTGCATCGATGCCATGTGTTGATTGTTTCCCTTTCTTTTCGTGTTTCGATTATTAGGTTTATTATTAGTTAGGTATTATTAGGTTTATTAATTAGTTTGGTATTATTGGTCTTGACCCCACTGGTCGATCAATGTGGGCAGCCCTGACCGATTCACATTGTCAACATCGTGGTTAGATAAGGAATCATTAATACCCTTAGGTGCATGTGGGTTCGACGATGTGCCTTCGCCATTCTCGAACCCTCTTAAATCGATTCCAATATGGTATTTTGTTAGTATCTAGTGTTACCTATCTGCTGGATAGTTTCCTTTTGTACCCTTATACTCATGTTCCCTCTCATATGCATCGGAGGTTTCTCCGAACTAGGTTACACCCTCGGAACTGGAATATTGATTTTAGTTGATTTTAGCTAGAGTTACCTATCTACTACATGGTTTCCTTTTGTAGCTAGGTTTAGGGTTTCTCTTCATTTTATTATTGTGTATGTATATTTTAGGTTTCTCCTTAACTTTCTCCTTTAGCCGCTTTGACTTATTCGTTTTTCCACCTATGCGTAAAATATGGACCCACACGCCGAGAGCGAAGAAAAGGAAGATTTGATCCAAGGTGTGATCCGTGGGGAATATAATTTAGGCGTATCAACGTTTACGAACAACTCGGTGAGGGTGATCCTCTTTTACCGGAGTAGACAACTTGTTTGAGGTTGAAGGTGTTGCCTTCATGAGGGAGAAGGCGATGCCTTGTGTAACCGAGAAGACGCTTCCGGCGAGGTGCATGTAATATAAATCAATTCATTAATTAATCATCTGCTATCTATATAGAAATAGTAACGATCTTTCTTCTTTTAGCCCTCCGGATCGAAGGAATCTCTTGAAAAGAGCGAGACGAGGCCCAACCAAAAGTTGGAAGACCATGAGAGGTTCAGGATCGAAGATGTCATTTGAGACAATGCGACTCCCGGTTGTCGCAACCAAATTTGTGGCACAATGCAGAGTAATCGTTAGGGACTTAATCCCGATCACCATTAGAAATTGGAATAGGCCTGCTAATGCGGATGAAGAGGAACATGTTTATTTGTCCCTAACCACGCCAAAGATTTCTGTGGAAGAGGCTCATGGTTAATTTCAAACTACGAAGATAGAGCTGGATCCAAATGCGGAGGATCCATTGAGGACGCCTTACAACATGGGAGAGCCATGGAGGCTAAGGTCAGGGAGTGGGCTTTGAAGAAGATGGCCCAGTGTTTCACCAACTGGAAGAAAAGATTGCACCTTGACTATGTCGTGAAAGAGAAGACTCCGGATTTCAAGAAGACTCAGTTTCAGAAGATAAAACCATTCTGGGCTGAGTTTGTGGAATACAAGACATCGGGAAAAGCTAAGGAAATGTCTGCAAAGAATAAGCTGAATGCTGCTAACAAGAAGTATCACCATACTATGGGGCAAGGTGGCTACAGGGCTGGCATTCCTAAGTGGGAGAAACTTGAGCAGGAACTGCGTGATAAAAATATCACCCCAGAGACAGATGATTGGGTAGAACGTGCAAGGAATTGGTTTTACGGGCATGGGGGCACGTTGGACTCGGAAGGGAGGTGTATATATACCATACGACATAAAGAAGACCCCTTGCCAATCGAGAGGATGAGAAAAGCAAGAAGGCTGTTAAAGATGGGGACTTCATTCCCGATAGAGAGAATGATGAGCTCACACCGCCCTTGGAAATAAGGAACATGATGGACGAACACGAGGCACAATAGGCTCCCAATCATGGAGGACTGGGTTTCCGAAGAGAGGAAGAAATATCTGATAGAAGCCGTCGAGGAGTAAGGACGGCGGTTGAAGCGAAAGTCGAAAGAGCGAATGCGTTTAATTGAAGAACGATTAAAGCAACAACAAGATGAAATTAACTCACTTAAAGAGCAAAGTACTACGGCGCCCCATCTCAAAGACACTGCATTCGATGCTACCGGCCTATCGAATAATCGAAAAAGCAGTGTGGCTTCCACCGAGGTCCCGGGTGATGACAATGGCGATGACGATGATGCACCGACGATGGCTCATGTTGGCTACCCATTGGATGATATCACAGAGATGACACCGCTGCGAGCTACATGTCAAAGTTGTGAACATATCAATGAAGGTGGCGGTCGGCTATGCCTTACCAATTGGACCCACACCAACTTACCACGTCCGGTTCCAAAGGGCTACTGTTGTCGGCGTGGATGAAATCATGCCCACCTTTGAGGTTTTGGATCTTCACTACCCCTTTGGTGAAGGGGATGTGATCGTGCTGGGTGACGCAAAAACGTCACCATTCTATGGCCAAGGATTGTATCGCTCAAATCACACGCCAAGGCCATCTTCGCCGTCTCACCCGTCTCCGCCGAGGTCGCCGCCGCCGGCAGCCGTCTTCGTCGCCTCACCGGCTCCGTCGCCTCACCCGCCTCTCGGTGCAGCCATCGCCGCGAGCCATCGCCGCGCCAGGATAAAAAGCGTAAGCGCACTGCCATCGTGGCGATCGCCGAAACGTAAACAAGAGCCTCTTCCAAAAGTACCAACGGTTCCTCCCAAGAGAGCTTATGATCTTGAAGAGGAGATCTGCGATCGTTGATGCGAAACGACAGCGTTTAAGCTAAGCTGAGGCGGCCGAAAGAGCCATAGTTCCCCAGCACCAAAGAAGAAAAAGCCAAAGTGTTGAAAATGCTAAAGACTCTTCATCAACCCGAGCCAAAGCTGTCATCAGACTATGAGCGTTCTATTCTCAAGTCACATGCGGCACAAAAGCCTCGAAGAGCAGTACTGATGCAAGCGGGAAATCTGTTGCCCAGCTCGGAGAACAAGCAAAACAGACTTGCGCCCCTCTCAAGGTGATTTCTCAAACCAATGTGGGGTCGAGCAAATATGGGGCCGAAGAGCAGTATGATCAAGAGGTAGTTACTGTCTGGAGAAGCCGCTGCTCAAGGTATGAGTATTGCCCAAGACTTATCCCGATTAGAGTTCTTCCCGTGAGTGAAGTAGCATACAAATACCAAGACGGAAAACCTCTCGTCAAACCTGAGGAGGTAAACAATCTTTCAACAAAATGCGAAGATTGCATAACTGGTACATGCACGCCACAAGGGCCGGGCTAATCGGATAGTGCTGAGGGTTACAAAAAGCATCATGGGAAAGAAAGTGATGACATGATATCCATTGAATTTGTTGAGCTATTTCAATTATTCAATCAAGACGCCTTAGACAAATCGCTCATCGATTGCCTATTGTCCGTAAGTACTAATTCTGTAATTAACTTAGTCTCCAGCTATCTCACTTTGTTTATTGCATGTATATAATCATCTTTGTAATATGCGAATGAAGATTCTCGAATGCAGAGGACAAATCTATGATATTGGCTTTATTGACCCATATTGGGTTCATGAAGCTAATCTCAAAATAAGCCCCAGGATATGGAGGATAATATAGTACAGCGTTAAGGTTTCAAGAAACCAAAAGGAAATACTTTTTCCTTACAACTTCGAGTGAGTGTTATTGTCTTGTATACACTTTCTATTTCGCTTAACACTCGATGTTAAGTATATAATTGATTAGTTATGCATTCGCAGCTTCCACTATATTCTGTTAATCATTCAACTTGACAAAGGCGTACTAGTCATGGACTCGAAACATAAACCCCTTGAGACGTGGAAGGACATGCAGATGCTTCTCCAGCGGTAATTCTAATCATTACGACACTATATCGGCAACGTTCGTGAATTTTATGATATCAAGTAATTAATAACTTCTTTTATTCGTTTTCTTTGACGGGCAGCGCTTGGAAACGGTTCACCAACAAGGCTAGGGGTGTTTGGAAAGAGGAGCTTACATTTCAACCACTAGATGTAAGCACCACTAGCTATATTCGTGCATCTCTTTGATTCTAGTTTTGATACAGTTATTATCATGCTTGATTATTATTTTGATTGAACTCTGTTCTCGTAAAGCGCTCGACGCAGGACGGTAACAATCTATGTGGATACTATGTATGCGAGTTCATCCGCGACGATGATGAGAAGGGCAGAAATTTAGAGCAACTCCACATATGTAAACAATTTCTATAGTTTTAATTACAATCAAATTGTGTTTAGTTTCATATTCATATAGGCTGACTCCTTTTTAAATCAGATCGAACGTCACGGACGGTCTTACGCCAAAGGATCGCATACTGAGCAATTCAGGAGGAATTGGCGGGATTCTTGGATGCAGAAGTCCTAAACCCGAAAGGGGAATACTATTCTGCTGTGTATAGACAATAGGGATTGTAAAAATAGCAACTCGATCCGTGTATAGACAAGGGGAATACTTTTGTATGTAGTGCATGAACTCGATCTGTGTATTGAATGTAATATTGTCATGATGATCTTGTGTAATACAAGGTTCCTTCATTGATAAGTGCAAAACACTAAATAAACAATAAAACAACCTAAATGAATTCTCTGCCGCGGCACAAAAAGTGGCGAAAATGCTGCCGCGGCAACAAAATGTGCAAAAATGAATTCTCTGCCGCGGCAGAGAAATGAGCCAAATCTCTGCCGCGGCAGCAGGTTATTAGTCCCGGCAGAGAAATGAGCCAAATCTTGTGTTACGAACCGGGACTAATGCTCCACCCCCCCTCGCGCTTTGCTGCTGCCACGCGTGCACCCATTCGGTTGGTGGGGTAACCGGGACTAATGGTTAGAGCTTTAGTCCCGATTGCCCCGTCCCGGTTGGGCAACCGGGACTAATGGCTCTTACCAACCGGGACGCATGGGCCGTTCTGCACTAGTGTACCAACCCTAGATGACGAAAACTGCCTCAATGGAGAAGAAAAATTAGCCCCGCCATCGACGACTCCACATGGGCTATGATGCCCAGTGTAGGCGATCAGCGATGGCGAGGGAGAGGAGGAAGGGAGGGGGTGGTGGACGAGGCGTCTAGTGGCGTCGCCCATGTATCCCAAGAGAGCACGCGACGAGGGGTTGTATACATACTTTGTAACAAACCTCTGAATATGTTGGGGTATTTATTTCTACTGGACTTATCTTTGCGCCCCTAGGACGCAGCGAACAAACAATCCCTTTGATGAGAAAATTAGTACTAGATAGCTTGGTAAATCCGTCAAATAGAGAAGTACGATTTGTTTGGCAATTAAACAACAAAGGTCAACGTAGTCGACATGCATAGGAAGAGACCAAACGACTTCAATATAAAAGAAGCACGATTCTTATGGTTCGAGCGATCTGCTCTATGTTGTGTTGCTATCAGGCGCGGGTGCTTGAATGAGTCATGAACATGGTATGCATTAATTCGCGTACGGGTACGACATACACGATGGCTTTCTCTCTTACTGTCTTTTAGGACTCGCGTAAGTCTGCTAAAGCAACGATCAACAACGTTTTCTGGGGTACTCCGTATATCGCATTCACCAGTAATCAGCATTAGGTACACCAATCAAACAATAAAGAATACACAAGAAGCTAATGTCGAAAAAACTAAGACAGCATAAATACAAAAGCAGCATTCTTTCCGTCTCGGGGCAACGACTACATGGTGGATGCAGGTGCTTGTCCGACCAACGGAGTACACCACTATTAGAAATATGATATTCGGTGACAAATAGCCCCATGACAAAACTCAAATCCGTCACTAAAATGGCTTATATGCGACGGAATGGATTGCTAGTCACCAGATCTATAATGCAATGTTTCTCTGTCATAGCAAAGCATGGTCGATTAACCTCGCGACGGAATTTGGATCGTGGTACATTATACCGTCATTTTATGTACTGTGGGTCCGTCATGTCAGCAATAGAAGAATAAGGAAAAATGTTTCTTTGGTGCGTTTTGAACCCATGACCTCACACTAGGAAGAATATTAACTACCGCTTGGAATCTATACATTTGTTGTATAAAAACTCCATTGAGTCCTGTTGTATAAAAATATCACTAAGTCCCCATGACCTAGTCATACACTGAACAACTTATGAATGTAATCTCACTGAGTGCGACAAGCATATCTTTTCGTCACGCTGGTGAACAAATTCCGATCACGATACATACACCTCAATCTATCCCTTCGGAATAGCTGACATGCACATTTATAATCACCATGTTATGGTGTGACGGTTGATGCAATCATTGCAACCTCGGGTGATAGTGATTATATATGATCTCATGGTCTAAGGAATAGGATACTTTGTTTCTAATTATTGTGACGATGAACTTTGTGACTGATTGTATTGCAATACTTATGTTGGGTATAGTGTGCAATCACATCATTTAACAAATGGCGTGATCTCATTGTCAATTGACATGAATGTTCATGATCGGAAAACTTTGATTATCAGTTGACCAATGAACTAGTTAATAGAGGATACTAGGGACCTGATTTGTTTACATATCACACATGTACCAATGTTTCTGATTGATATAGTTATAGAATGCTATAGAACTATTATGAACTAATGATATATATATATATATAACAATAAACTCCTTTATTATTTGCCTCTAGGACATATTTCCAACAATGGATATATCTATTTGATGAAACATAAGTTGGAAGCTGTTGAAAAGTTCAAGATATTTGAAAGAGAGGTACAAAATCAACTCGGCAAGAAAATAAAGTTTTTTCGGTCGGACCGAGGAGGCGAGTGGAGCCACGAGGTGTACAACCATCTAAAGATTTTTGGAATATTTCACCAACTCACTCCCTTGGGAACACCGCAGAGAAATAGTGTGTGTGAGAGGAGGAATAAGATCTTGTTAGACATGGTATGATCAATGATAATTCGAACAGATCTACCTTTATTATTTTGGGATTATTGTCTAGAAACTACATCGTTCACACTAAACATAGTACCATCAAAATCGGTAGATAAGACACTGCGTGATATGTGGAGTGGTAAAAAGACGAATTTGTCTTTTCTTAAGATTTAGGATTGTGAATTATTTGTTGAGTGACTTTAGTCGGACAAGCTCATGGCCAAATCGAATAAGTGTTTTCTCGTGGGGTATCCGAGCACTACAAAAATAACCCCCTGCGTGGCACTTCTTTGGAGCGGCAGAAATAAAAAAAAAAGTACCTCGAAAAGTTGGTTAGCCAAAGGATGGACTATCGCGGCGGCCACCTATACGTTGTAGAATACATGACACCAACACATATATGCGTCATGTTACATGGTACGCAAGGGTGGAGGTGCTTAGTGTCGCCCTTGAGCAATGGTGGCATCATGTGTTACACCATCCATCGTCGCATGTTGGAGAATGGTCCAACACAGCCTGCTAACAGGTGTGGCCCACTATTGCCCTCCGGGTGTGAATATATAATGGAAAATAATTCTATGGGACCTGATCCACAAGTGGACCAACTTGTATAATTGACATGTGGCCGATTAGATCTAGAAAACGGTTTCTAATCTTGTTTTTTTACCTATTTGGCCACGTGTTGATTGCTATTGATCGCCAGATGGGTCGTTTTTGCAAATTTGACCCGCTTTTCCTAGCTAACTTGTTCGACATAACAATTAGAAAATCCTAGATCTCACCAACTATCCAGTCATGTTTCCTATATAATACAGAGAAACCCTTAGTCCCTACTCATCTCTATGTACGACATTGCGCTCCCACTCTTTGCAACTCTAGATCTAAACATAGTCATTTCCAGAAATATCCTAAGATATGACCAACACTCATCTTTAGTACTACCGGCCCTCACAATTATGGTGATGCCTAGGAAGATGAAGACTTGTAGGCCTGGTAGTTACTACCAATCTAAGGCAGCCTCTATGTCGGATTCCTCCAAGCAGAAGGTATCTTCATCACATCTAAAGATCGATTTGCATCTTGTTCTTTCTCACCAAGTTACATCTTGTTCTCTCTCTCATCAATCTTTTGGCTCTTTCAGATCCACGGAGATGTCCTTAGAGTTACGCATGCGGAGGATAGCGGCTATGCCGCTGCGGGCCTCAGAGTACGGCTTGTGGACGATGACGGTCCGCCGGGCTCATGTAAGGATGGCGGGCACATCGTTGCGGACGTCCCAGTACCGGGCGTGATGGATGGCGGGCGCATCGCTATGGCCCTCTGGGTACTGGGCGCAGTGGATGGCGGGCACGTCGCTTTGATGGACTGTTGGAGCATCGATTTGGTGGACAGCGGTCACATGGCCACGACCAGTATAGTAGCATGCCGAAATGCATATCGTCGTGCCCATCACCATAAAGGCTGTCAAACGTACGATTAGGAAGGATAAATGGAGAAACCTAGGAGATCTTAGGTTTCTCCATTTATCCTTTTTAGTTTAATTTTTAAAATTTCCTCCTCTGGCTCAAATCATGTAAAGAAAATGTAATTGTATGTTAATGTGATGGTAATTTTTGATTTTAGTGGAATTATGATACCTAATTTAAGTACTGTTATTTTAATTAATTCTCTTTATCGCTAATGGTATACGAAGCATGACACACGCAATAGGTGACACGGAATTCAATTATCGCTGTCTTCCATTATGTACCGAGGAGGGTCCTCTGTCGCGCCTAGGTAGCGCTAGCTCGGCGGATAATGATGTGTCGAGCCAAAATAAAGCGTCGCGTAAAGACTTTTCCCGATGTAGTTATCCCGGACAGATTTTTTGCCATGCTAGCGCGAGCGTGACGACTAGGCGTGTGCCTTGGCGTTTATAAGCGCCAGGGCACACAATACATGTTGTAGTGGAGAGAAATCTTGGGTTACCACTTCTAGAACTAAGAAATGGGCAAGTTTGTTTCTCGGAATGGTGTCTTCCTTAAGAAAGAGTTTCTCATTAGGAGAGTCTACTCGAAGAAATTCAAGAGGAACCGTCTGGTAGCGAATCGTCAAAAGCCTTGGAGGTTGAGCTAGTCGTCGTAGCTGAGCCAGAAGCTGCACCTGAATCGCTAAGATCTGCCAATTTACAAAGTGTCAGTGATATATTATTGTTAGACAGTGATGAGCTGGCAACTTATTCAAAAGAGATGGTGGGATTTAATTCCGAAACATGGCTTGGAGCCATAAGATCCGAGTTAAAGTCCATGGTTTCAGAATAAAGTTTGGAACTTTGTTGATCCGCCGGACGGTGCAAGACTTGTCTAGTGCAAATGCGTATTTAAGAAGAAAACTGACATGGATGGAAATATTTATGTCTATAAAGCATGACTTGTCACGAAAGGGTTCGGATAGGTTCAAGGAGTTGAATACGATGATGCTTTGTCACCTGTAGCGATGCTTAAATCAGTTTGGATTATGTTAGCTATAGCTGCCTATTTTAACTATGATGTATGCCATATAATGTAAGATAACTTTCCTTAATGGAAATTTGACTGAGGATTTGTACATGGTATGACCCGAGGGTTTTGTCGATCTGGCTAATGCTCAAAAGGTATGAAAACTCCATAAATCAATTTATGTGTTGAAGAAAACATCAAGGAGTTCAAACATTTTCTTTGATGAGGTAGTCAAATTGTTTGGCTTCATCAAGAGTGGTCATGATCCTTGTTTATACAAGAATTTTAGTGAGAGCAGAGCAAACTTTATGATCTTATATGTGGATGACATATTATTGATTGGAAATGATCTCAAGATGTTGCAAGAAACCAAGAAATCATTTGAAAGGAGTTTCTCAATGAAGGAATTGGGTGAGGTAACTTACATACTAGGAACCAGGATCTATAGATAGTTCAAGGTGACTCGTTGGATTGAGTCAGATTACATATTTAGACAAAGTGTTGAAAAAGTTCAACATGGAATCGTCTAAGAAAGGGTTCTTATCGATGTCCCACAGTGTAAAACTAAGCAAGACCGAGTGTCCTTCGACAACTGATGAGCAAAGTCAAATGAGTGCAATTATGTATTCTTCGGTAGTTGGATCCATCATGTATACCATGATTTGTACTAGGCCAAATGTTTCCTATGCTCTAAGTGTGACAAGAAGATACCAAACCGACCCTGGCGAAAGACATTGGGCAACGGTTAAAACTATCTGTCGTGGGAATGGCCACAGCAGATGCTGCAATCGCCACCGAGTAGTAGAACGAAGGGCAAGGGCGGCCATCCATCTGCGGTGCGAGATGAGGGTGGAGACATCAGGGTTTACCCAGGTTTTGCCACCGGAGGGTAAAGACCTACTCCTGCTAGATTGTATTATGGTGAGAGTACAAGGGCGAGCTCGATGACTAGGCGGCGAGTCGCTGTGGGTGTATGATGGAATGTGTCCTCTATGCATACCCTAGGGAGGTTTATATAGGTTCACCTCGCTAGGGTTTAAAGATCTACAACCGAATTAGTTAAGGATTCAAAGGGTTCTTGGCCTAATCCGACTAGGCCTAGCTACGCTTCTAGTCCTCCAGCTTCCAGTCACCTGGGTCCTTGTCAAGTCTGGATCTAGTCGCCGTCCTGCAAGCCCACTCGCTGGAAGCTTGGGCCAGTAGGAAACGTCCTGCTGGGTATATACCCCGATCGGCATATCCCCATCAGTAGTCCCCGAGGCCGTCGTTGATTCGTCGCAGGTGTTTATTGGCAGTCGGAGTATGCGGGTCCAATTCGGACGCCTAGTCGAATCGATGGTGTACTCCCTGAATAAAAGAGAGAACTAGTCATTTTAGTCGCAATAACGGCGACTAGTCGAATCGCATATTGGCGAATGGGTCGGCGAGTAGTCGAATCATTGTTATGGTGATCAGGTCGGCGAATCGTCAAGTCGCTGAAGACAGCGAGTCGAGTAGATGAAGCTAGACCGTCAGCGCTGGTCAAACTAGCCGTTGGATAATCCAACGGTAATATCGGCGTAATTACCGCCCGGTAACGGCTCCCCGAAGATGGCGGGTAACATCCGCTATATAAGGAGAGTGACGGGTGAAGGACGAGCATTTCCCACACTTCCTCCGATCTCGCGCACTCCCAATCCTCCATTCCGCGCAGCGACTAGAGCGACCTAGAGCGACTCATAGCCCTAAATCCTCCAACCGATGGCACCACCGACAGAGCCATGGGGTAGATCCAAGTGCACGAAAGTGTTGTTGAAATCGTTCGAGGAGGCGGGGATCCTCCGCGCCGGGAGATGGCGCATCCCCGCGGCCGGAGAGGTGATCCCAGATCCACGCGAGGGAGAGTTCATCTGCTTCACCAGTCACCTGGAACGGGGGCTCGGATTCCCCACTTCCCTCTTCTTCCGCCGCTTCTACGCCTACTACGGCATCCAACCATCGGACCTAGGGCCGCACAACATCGAGCAGCTCGCCATCTTCGTGGCGTTTTGCGAGTGCTACCTGGGTTGCCGGCCTTATTTCCCCCTATGGCAAGATTTGTTCCATGGGAGGATCAGCCGCGAGGAGGCAGGCGGCCCGATGCTGGTCGCGGGCGGCCTGACCTTTCAGCTGAACTCGAAGGCGTCCTTTTTTGATCTGATGCTGCCGAAGAAGGTGGCAGACGAATGGAAGAGGAGTTGGTTCTATGTGACCGAGTCGGCACCGGCCGATGAGGTGGCGCTTCCAATGTACTCCGCCGACCGCCCCGAGCCGCGTCGGCTCCACGTCACCAAGCTCCCGTTGGACGAACGGATGGTCGTCGACGAGATGTTGCAGACGATCCACAACTTGAAGAAGAAGGGCCTCCAAACCATCAATTTGTACAATTGCTGGTTCGGGCGGCGGCTAGTGCCTCTGGCCAGTCGCGCCCACTACATGTATGAGTATACAGGTAAGGACGACCCGACGAAGTCCTGCCAAGCCAAATGGAGGCTCAACGATTACACCTCGGACTTGAAGAAGATCACCGAGGCGGAGTATCTTGACGCGAAGGCCGGTGTCGCACCTTACACCGCGAAGCGCCAAGATCCGACAGTGAGTTCTTTTATTTCTTGTACACTTGCAGTCGCAGTTTCGCATTCATGGTCGTGCTAATTCCGTTTGGTTGTTGCAGTTGTTCCAGGTGGTGGAAGGTTGGCTTCCACCCGCAGACGACGAGAACTCGAACTCGTCCGCCGAGGATGAGAGAGAGTCTTCGCCCGACAAGGGCGATGTTAGGAGCGACGGGGGGCGGTGATGAAGATGATGATGACGGTGGCGACGAGGTCATGGAAGTTGCCGCACCCACGGTCCGCAAGACTCGCGGGCAACATCAGTGCGAGCTCGAGGCCAGCAAGAGCCTTGAGGCCCACGGAAAAGACGATGAGGAGCTCCCCGAGCACACCTCGAAATGCGAGGCTATGCCATCAAAGAAGAAACCACCACCACCGAAGAAGAAGAAGAAGCTGGCTAAGCCGGTATCACCATCTCGGTCTGCGAGTAGCTCTGATGCTATTAGCGCAGCCAAAGAAGCTAAAGCCGACGCATCGACGCATGCGACCGCGGCGTCCGGTGCGGCCGTTGTGGAAGTCGAGATGCCGTTGGCGTCGCTGCCGCCACCGGGCTCATGGCGTTCGTTCAGGCCATGAGGACCTCGCCGCCAGTGGAGCTCCAGCGCCATCGAACCCGCTGCCTGGCCTCGTCCTCGAAGAAGCCATTGGTGTCTTGGGCGCAGAGTGTGTTCGAGACGGGCCTCAGTCGGAAACTGGGGCCAGAGTTGGAGAAGCCGACCAGCATTCGTACTGGCCTGCGTTTTATCCCAGTCGCCAAATGAGTGTTTCATTTGTCTACTTGATTAATGTCCGACTAGCGAATTTGCTGACAGTGTTGTTCTGCAGCACTGGTGTTAAGAAAATAGGTCACCCTTCGGTGGCCAAGGTCCCGTTGGGTGCCGCGGAGGCGCTACTCGACCCTTCGAAGAAGAGGAAGGGCGACGAGGTGGAGGCGCCTATTGAAGGCGCAAAGAAGGCAAAGGGCGACGAGGTCCTCACGATTTCAGACGAGCCAGCGGTTGCCCCGAACGAGGCTCCGATTGGAGTGGATACGGCCCCGAAGGACACGGTGGACACGGAGTCACAGCGGGCGGAGCCCGTGGCCTCGGTTGGGGCAACAAGCCCTCCTTCGAGTGGTGCGGGAGCAGTTGTGGCGATGTTCCCTCGCTTTGTAGCGAGGGCCTCCGCGGCGACTGCATCGGTGCCATCGAGCCAATCGCCTGAGGTCGTTGGCACGGAGGTCGATCAGCGTCGTGGGCGTACTCCATTCGTTCTCCCGTCGGTGGATGCACTGGAGCTTCGCGACATGCTAGGTGCTGCCATCCAGGTATGTCTAGTCCCCGAGGATCGGGCCACTGAATTTCAGTGGTCGGATTCTTATTGTTTTTTGGAGTCCAGTCCCCGAGTGTCTAGTCGCTGGATTTCAGCGGCTAGGTACTTAGGATTTTTTCGCTGTCCAGTCCCCGAGTGGCTATTCACTGAATTTCAGCGGCTAGGCACTTAGGATTTTCGTTGCTGATGCTTCCATAATTGCGCAGGGCCTACAACATGAGTCGGCGGAGCGGCTTGCCGCCAGGGATCATGTGGAGAGTGAGCTCCTCGTTGTCCGCAAAACGAACGAGCAGCTTCGAGCAACTGCAGGTGAGTGGCTGTCGTTCTTGATGCTGGTCATAAACCTTTTTCTTCTCTTATTCATGGTTTTATTGATGCAGAGGATAGCGCAGCCGCGGTGGAGAAAGCTCGTCAGGTCCTAGTTCCGGCGAGTGAACTGACGGCTGCGCAGTCGTCCTTGAGCGCTGCGGAGAAGCGAATGGCCGACCTGGAGCGGGAGCTCAAGGAGGCGAAGGCGGAGGCGACCTCGGCGGATGGGAGGGCCAAGGCAGCCGTCGCTTCTGCTGCTGAGGAGCAAAAGATGTCAGATGCGCTCGTCACCGGGCTACAGGATGACCTCTCCGGTCTCCAGGACTTCATCACGGAGCGTTGTCGCCCGTTGATTGATGAGTTTTTCTTTGGCGAGTCCCCGAGCGTGCGGGTTGCGTTATTTTGCTGGAGCCTCCCTCATCATTTGCTTGTAAGTTGCAGGCATGATTACTGATAATGCCAAAGAGGCGCAGTCGTATGACGCGCGGCAATGTGTCACCACTCTGGTTGATTCCGCCGCGCTGTCAGCGACTTGCATCCGGGCGTATCTGCAGGAAATCTCGCCCACGGAGGTGATCCATAGCGACCTCGTCGAGGTCTAGATATACTTTGAGAAGGCCCCGTCTATGGTTGAATTCATGACGCGGTCAGCCTTTCGTCGTGGTGCGGCGACTGCGCTGATCCTTGGGCTCGCGCACTTTTCTGACAACTTCGACCTTGACGACATCACGAGCGGGTACCCTTCATCGACGGGCACAGTCGAGATCGCTGTGACACCCCCGGGATCAGGGCCAAATCCCAGACCTCCGTCTAAAATAAGCTTAACCTTGAGCTCGAGAATATCCAATGAAGAATCGGTAACACAACAGTGACCCTACGACACAAAATTTATTACAGCAAGCTCATAACTGAGCAGAGAACCAAATTATTACAAGCAGAGGTCACTGACCACAAACATCAAACAATGGAAGGCAAATTATGCTACTAAGTATAGCAAACTTAACAAATTGCCTAAGAGGCCAGAAGCATAACGATGACGTCCCAGCCCATAGATTCCAGGCTGCTGGCCGGGAACCCCAAGCTACTCATCGATGTCGATGTAGTATAGAACTCGTCTTCAGGTGAACACTTACTCTGCCAAAAGTATCAACAAATCAAGGGTGAGTACAGGGTGTACTCCGCAATACTTATGGCTGGTGGAGTTGTTTTGCATAAAGGCATCTTTTGTTTATAAAACAAGAGGGAGAAGAAGCTCGTCTAGTCAGAGTATTTTAAAAGTGGATAAGAGAGCGACATCTCCGAAATATTGATCATCATCTTTTGATATCCACCAAATCATCATCATCACCTGAACTAGGATCACCCCCTCGTACCCATGAGGAAGCATCCTTAAGCACACGTTGATCTACCAAGTTTTACGATTAGGTTATAGTTCTCTATGATCTCCCATCCTTTCCCAAGTCGTCCATAACCGCGGACACGGCTTTCCGAAAGATTAATACCCTGCAAGGGTGTACAACTTTACCCACACGTACTAACCTTCTATTAATGCCACAATGATTAGCCCTCTTCCTTGGAAGGCCGGCAGAGGGTGGTTAGACACGACCTTTACCTTGCTTTCACCTGAACCCATGAGTCTCCAAGAAAGGGTTCCATCAGCCCATAACTCTATGTCCAAGGATCGGGAGTACTCCTGGAGCCTCCTTCCTCCTTGGTCACACCGTGTATGATGCACCATCTTCAACCCATCCAAATATGCAGATGCCAAAAAGCTAACTACGGACTCATGGATCAGACTAGGCAAGTTAGTAACTCGTGAGGTTTTCCAGGCCCCATGTGGTTGTATGCTCATCTTGGTTCCGAAGGAGAGAACTCCCGGGGTCCAAGGGTTGGTGAGCATGGGACTGCAAAAACCACATCTCACCGTGGCCTCCCATACAAGCCTTAGCATGTTTAATCTCATATCGCTGATCTCATCTCATCACGTTCTCTTGTCATACTAGATTCTCTTGCATCTGATACATCATCTGGATGGACCAGAACTGACAGCTATGCATGGCTAAGCAAGACTCAGATATAAGCTCTAGCAGTGCACACAAGCCAAAACTAGTTATGCTAGGAGCAGTGGATCAGGTAATATAAGCTCAAAGGAAGTAATGCAACAAATAGGAATACTCTATCTACCGATAAAAGACTACAGTAGAATCGTAAGCATCATGGCAGGAATTGAAACGGCTTTCGAAATTATAGGATTATATCATGGTGGGGCTATGCTTGTATCTTCCAGTTAATAGCAGGTAAACAGATCTTCGAGAGGCTTGTACTTGACTTGATTATAGTGGGTCAAGTATTGTTCGTCGATCTTCGAACTTCGACGGTCTTGATCTCTGTCTTCGATCTCGATCTCAATATCGTATCCTACCGGGAAGAACCAAACATCGGAAAGAGAGGGAAAGAATCAACACATGGCATCGATGCAATGCTCAATCAAGTATGATGATATGACAAGTTAATTTGCATTGTAATGTAACCCTAAGTCATGCTCGACGATTTAATCAGGGTTCCGAGGGGTGAAAACCCTAACTCGGGGAAACTCCGAAACATATGAGAGGGGTTATATGTTCTTCTAATTAAACTTGTATTGAAAGTTGTTGAACAATGCATGATTATAGCTTAAATAGCTAGGTTTCATTTTTCTGAACATTTTGATATATTATTTGTATTTTTCTGAATTAATATGAATTAGTTATTGAATTTACAATATTCAAAACAATTACTGAAATTATTAAACCTTTTCTTAATTTAAATAAAACTGAAAACCTTTTTACATCGAGGTCTGGACTAGCCACAGACACAGACAGGTCGGCCCTGGCCACCTCAGCATCGGATTCTATTTCTCACCCGAGCCTAAGCTAGCCGACGAGGCTGACTACTAGGCCCGGAGCCACGTCGACGCCACCTAAGCAACACGTGGGGCTTGCTGGCAACCACTGCAGACGGCGACGGGGAACGACACAGGGGGCAAGCGGGGACGTATGCGTGCGCGAGTTTTGTAACATCCCAAAAATACTAAGCTTGGATCATCAAATTCTAATCATTAAAATTAGGGCTAACAAAAGCTTTTCTAATTAAAATTAGGAATGCATGCATATGTGTATGCATTGATTTTGAAATTATTTTAAACCACCTTGTTTGTTTGTTTGTTTCATTTCTTGTAAAATGTTTCTTAGGTGAAATAAACATCATCTAAAACATTTCCCACACTTTTCCTAAAGACAAGTAAATCAAAACACATATATTAAATGAATGGTCATTTCGACCAATTTAACTCTCATGCCTACTTTGGCTGTCTCAAACTTTCAGAACCTAACATAAACTTTTCTAGATCTTTGCACCCCTTGAATGTACTCATAACAAGGTATCAAGGCCCACTTTGTGATCATCCAGAAACTTTCAAATGCATAGTTTAAATGACAATTCAAAATTGACTCTTTATCATATGGGAAGATCCCACTTTTTCAAAAACCACTCAAACAAGCTCAACTTTCAAAACCAAAGCATCTGCAGATTCACCAGCACCAATCTAGCAAACCCACCAAAAATCTTTTCAAAATTCAAAACTTGAGTTCATGCGGCCATTTCATCAAACAAGTTGCAGACACAAATCAAACAAACATCAAACACTATAGTGTGCAGTAAATTTGGCCTAACTTGTTCCCTAGTTAGCTCACACCCAGCTCAGTAGATCATCTAGGAATTTTAACTAAGGACTAGCACCCCTGTGAGCTTGCCATTGCCATCAATGGTGAACAGCCGAGCACCCCCTTGTCACCCCATTGTGGACAGCAGGCTAGAGGAAGAACTAGCCGTGCCAACCTTGTTTGGGAGGCAGCCCACCGTCCACCGCCACTCCCTGTCCCAGCCGCGAGCGTTGCCAAGCCCTGGACCACATGCACAAGCCGCGCCCAGACTGCCAGAGATCATGCCGAGCATGCGCCAGAGCACGACCCTCGACCAGCGCCCACAACTGCGCGCCGCCCTCACCGCATGCACACACGATCACCATCAACCCAGGAGACCACCAGACATCCCTGTTTGCCGCCCTGTGCCACACAGCCACCACCTGCCGTCGAAGACGCCGCCTCTGCCGCGCAGAGCACCGCCCGTTCCAGACTAAACCCCACCGCCCCATGCCTCGAGACCATGTCGTTGAGCATCGCCAGGAGACACCGCACCGTCCCCTACCCTTGCCCATGCCATTAGCCGCCTGTAACCTCGCCCCCGACGAGCTCACCGTGCTCCCCGACGGTCCCCTCGCTCGACTATAAATAGAGGCCACCCCCGCACGATTTCTTCACAACATCTCACTCCCCTCTCCTCACTGATCGTGCCACACTGTTCTCAGAGCAAGGCGAGCACCACCCCGCCGGAATTTCATCGAAGCCCGCCGCCTCTGGAGAAGAAGGGAGCCAGCGATTGGAGCCGCCCCAAGAGAAGCCACCGGTACCGGGAGATTCGCCGTCGTCGACTTCGTCGTTCGCCCGCCTCGCCGACCCTCGCCAGAACCCCGGTGAGCCCCCAGCAACCCTCACTAGCCGCGCTAGGTTTCATTCTCGCCGGCGTTGTCTCGCGTCGACGATGACTCCCAGCCGTTGGATTAGAACTAGATCGCAGATCCACGTTGCCCCATACCGCTTCGCCCAGCCCCGTGTCACTGACGAGTGGGGACACCCACTTAAGTAGCCCGCGGGAGCATTGCACTTAGCAGGCCGGCCCGTTAACGTTTCCCGTGCAGCCCAGTGATTTGAATTAAATCTTTTTTATTTTAATTCAAACACACTTCTGAACCCAACTTCAAAAATCAACCCAGATCGATTCAGTGCACCAAATTGAATAAAACTAATTTTGTTGGAAAGGTCTGTGAATGCTGAATCCAAGCCCGTTGGATTCAAGTCATTTGGATCTATAGGTCACCCATGGTAAAAATAACAAGGCAGAAGCTTTTCTGCATTCAAACATTTTTCAAATTCAAACCATAATAGCTTTTGAGTTGATTCCAACTCTCAAAAATCACATTTAACCATACCTTTCAGAATATATAAAAATATATAGGTTTACTTGCAGAAATAATGTTCAAGTAATAAAAGAATGCTACATAGGCATTTCTAGTCACTTTATTTAATTAAAATAAAAGGGTAAAACCTTATTAAATTGTGACACCACTTTAAATCATATTCCCATGGACCAAAATATGTGGTGATGACATGTGTCAACATGATCCCATGTTTGGTTTGGAGAATATTAAATCTTAAGTAGTTTTTCAATGAGTAGAAATTACTTTTCTAAAAATAAAAGGAATTAAATCAAGCCTTAACCTTGTAATGATAGGGATGATGCTAGATCATCTATAGGACCCTTGTGTGTGATGATTGCAAGTAGTTAAGTATTGTTTGGTGATTGTGTACCTCGTATTTATTCATAGACGCTAGTACCGGCCAAGGATACGAGGAGGAAGGAGGATACTACGAAGAAGAAGCGGAGGAGAACTTCAACCACTGCTCTGCACAAGGCAAGCTAAAACCTGCAAGACACTCTACTTTAGCAAGCCTTACTAATCAAGTTGACCTATGCAAGCTAACACTTGCAATTTAGCAAGCTTATACTGATTTTGTGCAAGCAAATACTTGCTTGTTACTATGCCTACTATATGCCTTAAGCATATGTGATCATACCCACTTGATAAACCAATCCTAGTTTTATTTGCAAGCTTCTTACTTTATTTCTTGATCAAAGCTTACTTAGAGTTTACTTAAGTGACTGGTAGATACTGGAAAGATTCTGAAGGTTGCATAAAGAGCATTAAATTTGACCTAAGCTAGGAACCTTGATATCATCCTAAGATATAAGGTTGTACTTAGTTAAAACTCCACTAGATACTACCCCATCATTAGTACTACCCCCACCTGTAGATGCTAGTGCTAATCATAAAACTTGATCAACTTTAGATGGGAATACTTGGTGGAAAAATGATTATGAAAACCTTGGAATGATGGATCATTCTATTGAAATGTTTTGGACATGTGTTTCCGAACACTTGATGACTTTGGTGATGAAAACGTGGAGGCATGAGCCTTAGCCCTTTATAAACCGATGGTTATGCGGATGCGATACCATTCCAATTTTATCGTACAACCACAATACCCGAATATTGGGTAGGGCTTGCCTGGAAACTTATATTCCTTAGTATTAGTTCCCTCACGGCCAAGGTCTAAGCTGAGGCTACCTTGTGAAGATTGTCCACCTGTGCAGTACCCAAGATGACAATTGGTCATGGTTGGGAGGCCAAACTCACAGGAGAGGTGCTTATACTAGGGCGTGTAATCGAAAGGTTAGGATTGATTATCCGTATACTGAGTATGGTGAATTCAGGATTTGTTCCTAACGGATGTATCGAATGTTGTGGTGAAAGTGTACAATCTCTGCAGAGTGTCAAACTATTCGAATAGCCGCGTCCGCGGTTATGGACAGTTGGAGTGGCCATACTGTTCCCCCGTCAGACTTTTCAAAATGACTTGTGAAATGGATTAAGACTTTGACTTAACCACAACAGAGTTGTGACATGAGTTACAAGATCCCAGTTAGGAGTTATAAAATTGTGACTAGCTTTAGAACTTAGTAGAGATAAATCTGGCTTTTGCAAAACAACCCTAGAGCCTAGTGTCCTATTATCCAAAAACCCCCTTTACCTGTTAGTATTAGTTTGCGAGTACTTAAAGAGTACTCATGGCTTTGTCCCTGTCTATTCCCATGGCCAGACTATGAAGAGGATTACCTGGAAGATGGACCCCAGGAAGGTTACGACAACTAGGATCATCTCCCATCGTCAGCATTGCCTGTGACCCCGAAGATGGAGCTTCGCCTACGCTACCGTTATTATTTCGTATTCCGCTGCTTGATGTTGTATTAAGAACTGGATCATGAGATCCCTATTTGTGTAAGAACTTATGTATCGTTTGTAATGGATGATGTACTAGGATATCCAATTCTGTTATGTCTGGCAAAAATGGTAATCCTGGGATTGCGATGTATGGCATAACAGGCATCTAGGATTGAAAAATCCGGGTGTTGACAAGTTGGTATCAGAGCCATCCTGACCATAGGAGACCCTAGTTAGACTGGACGTTTGAACCAAAAACTTAGTTTCAAAACCAAAGAAAACCACTATTTACAAAAACTTATTCTCATTCTTATCTCTTTGATTATTTCATAAAAATCATGTTCCTCAAAAACTCTTGCAAAATACATAAAATTTTGACACTTGATCACTCTGCTAATTTACTCATCCTCTATTTTTATAGATGGACGTAAAGTACAACAAGTTTTACCAACTTGTGAATGGAGGAGACCTTATCTTTGAGAGGGATCTGGATCAGATTTCGGAACTTATGGAGCGTCCGCACCCCGAGTTCTTCGGATCTCAGCTCAATGATCAAGGAGGAGAAGATCTGGAGTGGCTAATTGTTGCAAGTCTCCGAGGAAAGATTGAACCTCCCACTGCGGAGGGAATTCAGTTTACCTAGAGGGAAAACAACTGGCTCGATGGACTTGCCAGAGCAATGCAGGAAGCTCTTCCACGTCTATGTGGGCAGAGTATCAATCAGATCAAGGGTACTCGCTTTGAGTTTTGCCCAAGGCGTGATGCAAATGGACAACCACTGGAATCCCCATACCACCCCGAGCTGAAGACTCAATTGGACCACCTTAGCTTCATGATGTATGATCATCAGCAGGAGTTGGACAACTGCCGTGACTATTGCAACCACAAGTCTGCCATCATCAATATGAAGGATCAGACCATAGCCATGCTAGCAAAGGATCGCAAGTCTCGCCGCCGCCAGCTCGACAGGAAAGAGCGCATTATTGCCCGTCTTCGCCACCGCATCTCATCTTTGGAGGAGACCATCCACGAGAGAGACATGCAGTTGGAGGAAAGGGATAATGCCGGAGAGGATCTTCGTGGAGCATCAGGCCATGGACTTCTTCACCGATGAGGATGATTTCGCCTTCATTGATGATGACGAAGATGATGAAGCCACAGACTCCAAGGAGTAGTAGCACTGAGCACTAGCTTAGTGAGTAGTATTCGGTCCCACTGTATCGTAGATTCCAGAATGGTTCTTAAAACCATCTGTTTTTCCTTGCTGTGGTGTGCGTTGTATCGTGTGAATGAATGAATGAAAAAGCAAGTTGCTAGAAAAAAATCTGAGTCAAACCTTTAAAACTTTTCAAAGACCCAAAACCTTAGAAATTTCCCTCTTTTCTCATGATCTATCTCAATCTTCAGATGCCACGTGGAGGAAGTGGTTCAGCCCCGGACCCGATGTTGCAGATCCTGCAAATGTTGACTTCTGACCGCGAAGCTGAAAGAGCGGAACGTCAAGCCAACCTAGCCACTATGCAACATATAGCCCAGCTAGCCCACAACAACCAAGGCCACGGAAATCGGGAAAACCATGGATCTAAGCTCAAAAATTTCCAGAATACCAACCCACCCGTTTTCACCAAGTCAGAAGAACCCCTAGATGCCGATGATTGGCTGCAAACCATGGAAAATAACTTAGAAGTCGCCGGAGTGGAAGCCAACGAGAAAGTCCTGTTCGCCACCCATTATCTAGCTAGAGATGCCAGGGCATGGTGGAACAGTGTTCGCGCAATGACCGGAGGCCAGATGATGACCTGGGAGGAATTCAAGGTCAAGTTTAGCAGAACCCATGTGCCACCTGGTTTGATCAAGAGAATGAGAGACGAGTTCAGAGAGCTGAAGCAAGGAAGGATGACTGTAGTGGAATACCGTGACAATTTATTGTCATTATCTAGGTATGCCCCGGTCGAGATAGACACCAAAGCCAAGAAGAAAGAAAGATTCCTGAATGGTCTGCATGACGAGATGCAGACAATGTTAGTCAATATCCCCTTTGCTGATATTGAAGCGCTTGTCGACTCTGCTATCCAGATGGAAGGAAAGATCAACCAAGCCAATGAGAACTTCAAGCGTCGCATGACGCATCAACCAGGAACCCATCAGACCCCAAAGTATCGCCCCAACCCATCTCCAGGATTTGCCCCAAGAACCAACAGACCCCCTATGACCCGTCCGACCTACCCCAACCGTGGAAACCCTAGACCCGGAGGAAATCACAACAACCCCGACAACTCTAGCAATTTCACCCGTGCCCCACCCAAGTTCAACACCAACAATGCTACCGCCAACACCAACACTGCCCCGAGGACTGGAAGCAATGTTGTGCCTGTCACAGCCAAGGACAAGTCACAAGTGACCTGTTATGACTGTGGAAATAAAGGCCACTATTCCAACGAGTGCCCCAACAAGAAGAATGCTACAGCCCCTAATGACAATGCCCCAGGTCAGCAGCAGCGTCGTGTCCAGCCAGGAAGAAGATTTGCCCCAGGGAATTCACTCAACCGCAATGACCGGAGGCCAGAAGGAAGCTCAGGAAGCGCCAGACGTCGTGCTAGGTATGTTTTCTGTTAATTCAGTACTTGCAAGAGTGTTGTTTGACTCTGGTGCATCGTATTCATTTGTCACCGAAGAATTTGCCTGCACTAGTAAAATTCAACCAACCAAACTGAAGCATGTTATGATTGTGCAAATTCCCGGATCAACCACCAAGGCTAGGCAAATTTGCAAAGCCGTCCCTATCCGAATCCATGGCATAGATTTTTATGCTAATCTAATAGTACTCGGAACTAAAGGTTTGGAAGTAGTACTAGGAATGGATTGGATGTCCAAACATAAGGATTGATTGATTTGTGCCAAGAAAGCCATCACCATGATCGATACCGCGGAATATCGATCGAGCATATATCCGAAACCTTACCTCGCCAATTCAAGTGTAACAGAGTATAGCCCAACCTACCATTGACCAAGTCCGGATAGTGCGTGAATACCGCGATGTATTTCAGATGTTTTGCCGGTATGCCCCGGATCGGGATATCGAGTTTATCATCGAACTAATCCGAACTGGACCCATAGCCCGAGACCCTATAGTATGAACCCGTCGAACTAGAAGAATGAAGAAGCAATCGGATTCCATGCTAGAAATTGGATTGATTCAACCAAGTGCGTCACCATGGAGATCACTGTCTTATTTGTGGACAAGAAGGATGGAGGTAACCGTTTGTGTACGGATTATCGGAAGTTAAATGATGTCACCATCAAGAACAAGTACCCTTTCCCAAGATAGAAGATTTGTTTGATCGGTTGACCGGTGCCGGTGTTTTCTAAGATTGATCTTAGAACGGCTATCATCAACTCAAAATTCGTGCGAGGATATTCCAAAGACGCCTTTACCACCGACACGGATTATCTGAGTATACAGTCATGTCTTTTGGATTAACCAATGCCCTCGCTTATTTCATGAACCTCATGAATAAGATTTTTATGGACTTCCTGGATAAGTTTGTCGTTGTTTTCATCGATGACATTCTGATTTATTCCAAATCAGAAGAAGAACATGAGCTACACCTAAGGACCATTCTTGGAACCCTTAGAGAGCATCAGCTGTATGCAAAGTTTAGCAAATGTGAATTCTGGTTACAGGAGGTAGGATTCCTTGGTCACATTGTATCAGCCGGAGGAATTGCCGTTGACCCTGCCAAGGTGAAAGATGTAGAAGATTGGAAAGCCCCAACCACTCAAACCCAAGTTCGTGCCTTTCTCGGATTGGCGGGATATTACCGCAAATTCGTAGAAGGATTCTCGAGTATCGCCAGACCCATGACCCAATTGCTGAAGAAGGACAAGAAGTTTTAATGGACCGACAAATGTGAAGCGAGTTTTCAAGAACTCAAGAGGAGATTGATTTCAGCCCCAATCTTGATCATGCCGGATATCACGAAGCCCTTCGATGTGTATTGTGACGCATCCAAGATCGGTCTTGGATGTGTGCTAATGCAAGAAGGCAAAGTTATATCTTATCTATCCCGACAATTGAAGCAACATGAGCAAAACTACCCAACCCATGACCTCGAACTCGCAGCCGTAGTTCTAGCCCTGAAGACATGGAGACATTACCTGATGGGAAACCGTTGTGAGATTTATTTGGATCGTAAGAGCCTAAAGTATATATTAGGAGTTGAATATGAGGCAGAGAAGATGGATTGAGCTAATCAAAGATTATGACCTGGACATTCACTATCACCCTGGTAAAGCCAACGTGGTAGCCTATGCCCTTAGCAGATTGCCGTGCCGCTTGAACTCCATGATTTTGAAGGAGCAACCAAGTTTGCAGAAGGAGATGGAAGATTTTCGAATGGAATTAGTAATTGAAGGATTTTTGGCTAGCATAGAACTTCAGCCCACTTTGATCAGTCAGATTAAAGAGGCGCAAAAGGGAAATTCCAGTATCGACGGAATCAAGCGTCAGATGCAGACAGTGCAAAACCCGGATTCACCGAGGACGAAGAAGGAGTTTTGTGGTACAAAGGACGCCTTTGTGTACCAGCAGATTCTGAGTTGAAAGAAGTTATCTTGAAGGAGGCTCATGATACTCTTTATTCTATCCATCCCGGAGGAACTAAGATGTATCAAGATTTAAAAGAGCAATTTTGGTGGCATAAGATGAAGAGAGAAATCGGAAGCTATATCGCCAAGTGTGATATATGTCAGCGAGTCAAGGCAGGACATCAAAGACCCGCTGGATTGTTGCAACCTTTGCAAATTCTAGAATGGAAATGGGATTCTGTAGGAATGGACTTTATCACTGGACTACCTACTTCTAGTAGGGGAAATGACTCTATCTGGGTCATAGTGGACAGATTGTCCAAAGTCGCTCATTTCTTGCCCGTCAAAACCACATATCAGAGTTCGAAGCTAGCGGAGTTGTAGATCGCTAGAATCGTCAGTTTGCACGGAGTCCCCAAGAACATAGTATCGGATCGAGGAACTCAGTTTACCTCGAGATTCTGGAAGAAAGTCCAAGAAGGTTTAGGAACCCGCCTAGATTTCAGTACCGCGTATCACCCTCAGACCGATGGACAAACGGAGCGAGTAAATCAAATACTCGAAGATATGCTTAGAGCATGTGTGCTAGAATATGGATCCAAGTGGGAAGACTGTCTGTCGTTCGCAGAATTTTCCTACAACAATAGTTATCAAGCCAGTTTGCAAATGGCCCCCTTTGAATTCATGTACGGAAGGAAACGTCGTACCCCTTTGAACTGGTCGGAAGTAGGAGAGAGTCAGATTTTTGGACCCGACATCCTACGAGAAGCAGAAGAGAAGGTTCACAAGATTCGTGAACACCTCAAGACCGCCCAATCCCGACAGAAGAGTTATGCCGACAAGAGACGTCGAGACCTCGCCTTCAATATAGGAGATTTTGTTTATCCGAAAGTGTCGCCATTGAAGGGAATGCAACGCCAACTCAAAGGAAAGTTAGCCCAGATATATCGGACCTTTCAAAATTCTGAACCGTCGAGGAGAAGTATCGTATCAATTGGAACTACACGAAGAGATGTTAGCATGCACAATGTGTTCCATATCTACTTTCGCAAGTGTCTCAAGTCCCGAGAAGACCGGAGTGTTCAAGAACATCGATCATCGGACCATAGAGATAAACGATGACCTGACCTATCCCGAAGTACCCATCCTCATTTTGGAAGAAGCTTTCCGAACTACCCGAACCCGAAGCATAAAGTTTCTCAAGATTCAGTGGAGCAACCACACAGAAGAGGAAGCTACCTGGGAGCGCGAAGATCACATCAGGACGGAGTTTCCAGATCTCTTCAAATCCTAGGTAATCGTTTCGTCCTTTTTCAAATCTCGGGACAAGATTTTGTTTAAGGGGGGAAGGTTTGTAACATCCCAAAAATACTAAGCTTGGATCATCAAATTCTAATCATCAAAATTAGGGTGAACAAAAGCTTTTCTAATTAAAATTTGGAATGCATGCATATGTGTATGCATTGATTTTGAAATTATTTTAAACCACCTTGTTTGTTTGTTTCATTGCTTGTAAAATGTTTCTTAGGTGAAATAAACATCATCTAAAACATTTCCCACACTTTTCCTAAAGACAAGTAAATCAAAACACATATATTAAATGAATGGTCATTTTGACCAATTTAACTCTCATGCCTACTTTGGCTGTCTCAAACTTTCAGAACCTAATAGAAACTTTTCTGGATCTTTGCACCCCTTGAATGTACTCATAACAAGGTATCAAGGCCCACTTTGTGATCATCCAGAAACTTTCAAATGCATAGTTTAAATGACAATTCAAAATTGAATCTTTATCATATGGGAAGATCCCACTTTTTCAAAAACCACTCAAACAAACTCAACTTTCAAAACCAAAGTATCTGCAGATTCACCAGCATAATTAGTTATTGAATTTACAATATTCAAATCAATTACTGAAATTATTAAACCTTTTCTTAATTTAAATAAAACTGAAAACCTTTTTACATCGAGGTCTGGACTAGCCACAGACACAGACCGGTGGGCCCTGGCCACCTCAGCATCGGATTCTATTTCTCACCCGAGCCTAAGCTAGCCGACGAGGCTGATTACTGGGCCCGGAGCCACGTCGACGCCACCTAAGCAACACGTGGGGCTTGCCGGCAACCACTGCAGACGGCGGCAGGGAACGACACAGGGGGCAAGCGGGGACGTATGCGTGCGCGAGTTTTGTAACATCCCAAAAATACTAAGCTTGGATCATCAAATTCTAATCATTAAAATTAGGGCTAACAAAAGCTTTTCTAATTAAAATTAGGAATGCATGCATATGTGTATGCATTGATTTTGAAATTATTTTAAACCACCTTGTTTGTTTGTTTGTTTGTTTCATTGCTTGTAAAATGTTTCTTAGGTGAAATAAACATCATCTAAAACATTTCCCACACTTTTCCTAAAGACAAGTAAATCAAAACACATATATTAAATGAATGGTCATTTCGACCAATTTAACTCTCATGCCTACTTTGGCTGTCTCAAACTTTTAGAACCTAACAGAAACTTTTCTGGATCTTTGCACCCCTTGAATGTACTCATAACAAGGTATCAAGGCCCACTTTGTGATCATCCAGAAACTTTCAAATGCATAGTTTAAATGACAATTCAAAATTGAATCTTTATCATATGGGAAGATCTCACTTTTTCAAAAACCACTCAAACAAGCTCAACTTTCAAAACCAAATCATCTGCAGATTCACCAGCACCAATCTAGCAAACCCACCAAAAATCTTTTCAAAATTCAAAACTTGAGTTCATGCGGCCATTTTATCAAACAGGTTGCAGACACAAATCAAACAAACATCAAACACTATAGTGTGCAATAAATTTGGCCTAACTTGTTCCCTAGTTAGCTCACACCCAGCTCAGTAGATCATCTAGGAATTTTAACTAAGGACTAGCACCCCTGTGAGCTTGCCATTGCCATCAATGGTGAACAGCCGAGCACCCCCTTATCACCCCATTGTGGACAGCAGGCTAGAGGAAGAACTAGCCGTGCCAACCTTGTTTGGGAGGCAGCCCACCGTCCACCGCCACTCCCTGTCCCAGCCGCGAGCGTTGCCAAGCCCTGGACCACGCGCACAAGCCGCGCCTAGACCAACAGAGATCATGCCAAGCATGCGCCAGAGCACGACCCTCGACCAACGCCCACAGACTGCATGCCGCCCTCACCGCATGCACACACGATCACCATCAACCCAGGAGACCACCAGACATCCCCATTTGCTGCCACACACACCACCACCGCCGAAGACGCCCTACCCAGCCTTGAGCACCACCGTTCAGACCAAACCCCACCGCCCCATGCCTCGAGACCATGTCGTTGAGCATCGCCAGGAGACACCGCACCGTCCCCTACCCTTGCCCATGCCATTAGCCGCCTGTAACCTCGCCCCCGACGAGCTCACCGTGCGCCCCAACGGTCCCCTCGCTCGACTATAAATAGAGGCCACCCCCGCACGATTTCTTCACACCATCTCACTCCCCTCTCCTCACTGATCGTGCCACACCGTTCTCAGAGCAAGGCGAGCACCACCCCGCCGGAATTTCATCGAAGCCCGCCGCCTCTGGAGAAGAAGGGAGCCAGCGATTGGAGCCGCCCCAAGAGAAGCCACCTGCACGGGAGATTCGCCGTCGACTTCGCTCGCCGACCTCGCCGACCCTGATGCCGGTGAGCCCCCAGCAACCCTCACTAGCCGCGCTAGGTTTCGTTCTCGCCGGTGTTGTCTCGCGTCGACGATGACTCCCAGCCGTTGGATTAGAACTAGATCGCAGATCCACGTTGCCCCATACCGCTTCGCCCAGCCCCGTGTCACTAACGAGTGGGGACACCCACTGAAGTAGCCCGCGGGAGCATTGCACTTAGCAGGCCGGCCCGTTAACGTTTCCCGCGCAGCCCAGTGATTTGAATTAAATCTTTTCTATTTTAATTCAAACACACTTCTGTACCCAACTTCAAAAATCAACCCAGATTGATTCATTGCACCAAATTGAATAAAACCAATTTTGTTGGAAAGGTCTGTGAATGCTGAATCCAATACCGTTGGATTCAAGTCATTTGGATCTATAGGTCACCCATGGTAAAAATAACAAGGCAGAAGCTTTTCTGCATTCAAACATTTTTCAAATTCACACCATAATAGCTTTTGAGTTGATTCCAACTCTCAAAAATCACATTTAACCATACCTTTCAGAATATATAAAAATATATAGGTTTACTTGCAGAAATAATGTTCCAGTAATAAAAGAATGCTACATAGGCATTTCTAGTCACTTTATTTAATTAAAATAAAAGAGTAAAACCTTATTAAATTGTGACACCACTTTAAATCATATTCCCATGGACTAAAATATGTGGTGATGACATGTGTCAACATGATCCCATGTTTGGTTTGGATAATATTAAATCTTAAGTAGTTTTTCAATGAGTAGAAATTACTTTTCTAAAAATAAAAGGAATTAAATCAAGCCTTAACCTTGTAATGATAGGGATGATGCTAGATCATCTATAGGACCCTTGTGTGTGATGATTGCAAGTAGTTCAGTATTTTTTGGTGATTGTGTACCTCGTATTTATTCATAGACGCTAGTACCGACCAAGGATACGAGGAGGAAGGAGGATACTACGAAGAAGAAGCGGAGGAGAACTTCAACCACTGCTCTGCACAAGGCAAGCTAAAACTTGCAAGACACTCTACTTTAGCAAGCCTTACTAATCAAGTTGACCTATGCAAGCTAACACTTGCAATTTAGCAAGCTTATACTGATTTTGTGCAAGCAAATACTTGCTTGTTACTATGCCTACTATATGCCTTAAGCATATGTGATCATACCCACTTGATAAACCAATCCTAGTTTTATTTGCAAGCTTCTTACTTTATTTCTTGATCAAAGCTTACTTAGAGTTTACTTAAGTGACTGGTAGATACTGGAAAGATTCTGAAGGTTGCATAAAGAGCATTAAATTTGACCTAAGCTAGGAACCTTGATATCATCCTAAGATATAAGGTTGTACTTAGTTAAAACTCCACTAGATACTACCCCATCATTAGTACTACCGCCACCTGTAGATGCTAGTGCTAAGCATAAAACTTGATCAACTTTAGATGGGAATACTTGGTGGAAAAATGATTATGAAAACCTTGGAATGATGGATCATTCTATTTAAATGTTTTGGACATGTGTTTCCGAACACTTGATGACTTTGGTGATGAAAACGTGGAGGCATGAGCCTTAGCCCTTTATAAAACTGATGGTTGTCTGGATGCGATACCATTCCAATTTTATCGTACAACCACAATACCCGAATATTGGTTAGGGCTTGACTGGAAACTTATATTCCTTAGTATTAGTTCCCTCACGGCCAAGGTCTGAGCTGAGGCTACCTTGTGAAGATTTTCCACCTGTGCAGTACCCAAGATGACAGTTGGTGATGGTTGGGAGGCCAAACTCACAGGAGAGGTGCTTATACTAGGGCGTGTAATCGAAAGGTTAGGATTGATTATCCGTATACTGAGTATGGTGAATTCAGGATTTGTTCCTAACGGATGTATCGAATGTTGTGGTGAAAGTGTACAATCTCTGCAGAGTGTCAAACTATTCGAATAGCCGCGTCCGTGGTTATGGACAATTGGAGTGGCCATACTGTTCCCCCGTCAGACTTTTCAAAATGACTTGTGAAATGGATTAAGACTTTGACTTAACCACAACAGAGTTGTGACATGAGTTACAAGATCCCAGTTAGGAGTTATAAAATTGTGACTAGCTTTAGAACTTAGTAGAGATAAATCTGGCTTTTGCAAAACAACCCTAGAGCCTTGTGTCCTATTATCCAAAAACCCCCTTTACCTGTTAGTATTAGTTTGCGAGTACTTAAAGAGTACTCATGGCTTTGTCCCTGTCTATTCCCATGGCCAGACTATGAAGAGGATTACCTGGAAGATGGACCCAGGAAGGTTACGACAACTAGGATCATCTCCCATCGTCAGCATTGTCTGTGACCCCGAAGATGGAGCTTCGCCTACTCTACCGTTATTATTTCGTATTCCGCTGCTTGATGTTGTATTAAGAACTGGATCATGAGATCCCTATTTGTGTAAGAACTTATGTATCGTTTGTAATGGATGATGTACTAGGATATCCAATTCTGTTATGTCTGGCAAAAATGGTAATCCTGGGATTGCGATGTATGGCATAACAGGCATCTAGGATTGAAAAATTCGGGTGTTGACAAGTTGGTATCAGAGCCATCCTGACCATAGGAGACCCTAGTTAGACTGGACGTTTAAACCGAAAACTTAGTTTCAAAACCAAAGAAAACCACTATTTACAAAAACTTATTCTCATTCTTATCTCTTTGATTATTTCATAAAAATCATGTTCCTCAAAAACTCTTGCAAAATACATAAAATTTTGACACTTGATCACTCTGCTAATCTACTCATCCTCTATTTTTATAGATGGACATAAAGTACAACAAGTTTTACCAACTTGTGAATGGAGGAGACCTTATCTTTGAGAGGGATCTGGATCAGATTTCGGAACTTATGGAGCGTCCGCACCCCGAGTTCTTCGGAGCTCAGCTCAATGATCAAGGAGGAGAAGATCTGCAGTGGTTAATTGTTGCAAGTCTCCGAGGAAAGATTGAACCTCCCACTGCGGAGGGAATTCAGTTTACCTAGAGGGAAAACAACTGGCTCGATGGACTTGCCAGAGCAATGCAGGAAGCTCTTTCACGTCTATGTGGGCAGAGCATCAATCAGATCAAGGGTAATCGCTTTGAGTTTTGCCCAAGGAGTGATGGAAATGGACAACCACTGGAATCCCCATACCACCACGAGCTGAAGACTCAATTGGACCACCTTAGCTTCACGATGTATGATCATCAGCAGAAGTTGGACAACTGCCGTGACTATTGCAACCACAAGTCTGCCATCATCAATATGAAGGATCAGACCATAGCCATGCTAGCAAAGGACCGCAAGTCTCGCCGCCGTCAGCTCGACATGGAAGAGCGCATTATTGCCCGTCTTCGCCACCGCATCTCATCTTTGGAGGAGACCATCCACGAGAGAGACATGCAGTTGGAGGAAAGGGAGAATGCCGGAGAGGATCTTCGTGGAGACCCTTACTCCTATGTTAGCGATGACGATGATTTTCTGGAGGATCAGGCCATGGACTTCTTCACCGATGAGGATGATTTCGCCTTCATCGATGATGACGAAGATGATGAAGCCACAGACTCCGAGGAGTAGTAGCACTGAGCACTAGCGTAGTGAGTAGTATTCGGTCCCACTGTATCGTAGATTCCAGAATGGTTCTTAAAACCATCTGTTTTTCCTTGCTGTTGTGTGCGTTGTATCGTGTGAATGAATGAATGAAAAAGCAAGTTGCTAGAAAAAAATCTGAGTCAAACCTTTAAAACTTTTCAAAGACCCAAAACCTTAGAAATTTCCCTCTTTTCTCATGATCTATCTCAATCTTCAGATGCCACGTGGAGGAAGTGGTTCAGCCCCGGACCCGATGTTGCAGATCCTGCAAATGTTGACTTCTGACCGCGAAGCTGAAAGAGCGGAACGTCAAGCCAACCTAGCCACTCTGCAACAGATAGCCCAGCTAGCCCACAACAACCAAGGCCACGGAAATCAGGACAACCATGGATCTAAGCTCAAAAATTTCCAGAATACCAACCCACCCGTTTTCACCAAGTCAGAAGAACCCCTAGATGCCGATGATTGGCTGCAAACCATGGAAAATAACTTAGAAGTCGCCGGAGTGGAAGCCAACGAGAAAGTCCTGTTCGCCACCCATTATCTAGCTGGAGATGCCAGGGCATGGTGGAACAGTGTTCGCACAATGACCGGAGGCCAGATGATGACCTGGGAGGAATTCAAGGTCAAGTTTAGCAGAACCCATGTGCCACCAGGTTTGATCAAGAGAATGAGAAACGAGTTCAGAGAGCTGAAGCAAGGAAGGATGACTGTAGTGGAATACTGTGACAAATTTTTGTCATTAGCTAGGTATGCCCCGGACGAGATAGACACCAAAGCCAAGAAGAAAGAAAGATTCATGTATGGTCTGCATGACGAGATGCAGACAATGTTAGTCAATATCCCCTTTGCTGATATTGAAGCCCTTGTCGACTCTGCTATCCAGATGGAAGGAAAGATCAACCAAGCCAATGAGAACTGCAAGCGTCGCATGATGCATCAACCAGGAACCCATCAGACCCCAAAGTATCGCCCCAACCCATCTCCAGGATTTGCCCCAAGAACCAATAGACCCCCTATGACCCGTCCGACCTACCCCAACCGTGGAAACCCTAGACCTGGAGGAAATCACAACAACCCCGACAACTCTAGCAATTTCACCCGTGCCCCACCCAAGTTCAACACCAACAATGCTACCGTCAACACCAACACTGCCCCGAGGACTGGAAGCAATGCTGTGCCTGTCGCAGCCAAGGACAAGTCACAAGTGACCTGTTATGACTGTGGAAATAAAGGCCACTATTCCAAAGAGTGCCCCAACAAGAAGAATGCTACAACCCCTAATGACAATGCCCCAGCTCAGCAGCAGCGTCATGTCCAGCCAGGAAGAAGATTTGCCCCAGGGAATTCACTCAACCGCAATGGCCGTCTTTTTCTTATGCATGTCGAGGAAGCTCAGGAAGCGCCAGACGTCGTGCTAGGTATGTTTTCTGTTAATTCAGTACTTGCAAGAGTGTTGTTTGACTCTGGTGCATTGTATTCATTTGTCACCGAAGAATTTTCCTGCACTAGTAAAATTCAACCAACCAAACTGAAGCATGTTATGATTGTGCAAATTCCCGGATCAACCACCAAGGCTAGGCAAATTTGCAAAGCCGTCCCTATCCGAATCCATGGCATAGATTTTTATGCTAATCTAATAGTACTCGGAACTAAAGGTTTGGAAGTAGTACTAGGAATGGATTGGATGTCCAAACATAAGGGATTGATTGACTGTGCCAAGAAAGCCATCACCATGACCAGTACCGCCGGAATATCAGTCGAGCATATATCTGAAACCTTACCTCGCCAATTCAAGTGTAACAGGAGTATAGCCCAACCTACCATTGACCAAGTCCGGATAGTCTGTGAATACCCCGATGTATTTCCAGATGTTTTGCCCGGTATGCCCCCAGATCGGGATATCGAGTTTATCATCGAACTAATCCCCGGAACTGGACCCATAGCCCAGAGACCCTATAGTATGAACCCGTCAGAACTAGAAGAACTGAAGAAGCAACTGGATTCCATGCTAGAAATTGGATTGATTCAACCAAGTGCGTCACCATGGAGATCACCTGTCTTATTTGTGGACAAGAAGGATGGAGGTAACCGTTTGTGTACGGATTATAGGAAGTTAAATGATGTCACCATCAAGAACAAGTACCCCTTTCCCAAGATAGAAGATTTGTTTGATTAGTTGACCGGTGCCCAGGTGTTTTCTAAGATTGATCTTAGAACTGGATATCATCAACTCAAAATTCGTGCAGAGGATATTCCAAAGACTGCCTTTACCACCAGATACGGATTATACGAGTATACAGTCATGTCTTTTGGATTAACCAATGCCCTCGCTTATTTCATGAACCTCATGAATAAGATTTTTATGGACTTCCTGGATAAGTTTGTCGTTGTTTTCATCGATGACATTCTGATTTATTCCAAATCAGAAGAAGAACATGAGGTACACCTAAGGACCATTCTTGGAACCCTTAGAGAGCATCAGCTGTATGCAAAGTTTAGCAAATGTGAATTCTGGTTACAGGAGGTAGGATTACTTGGTCACATTGTATCAGCCGGAGGAATTGCCGTTGACCTGCCAAGGTGAAAGATGTAGAAGATTGGCAAGCCCCAACCACTCAAACCCAAGTTCGTGCCTTTCTCGGATTGGCGGGATATTACCGCAAATTCGTAGAAGGATTCTCGAGTATCGCTAGACCCATGACCCAATTGCTGAAGAAGGACAAGAAGTTTTAATGGACCGACAAATGTGAAGCGAGTTTTCAAGAACTCAAGAGGAGATTGATTTCAGCCCCAATCTTGATCATGCCGGATATCACGAAGCCCTTCGATGTGTATTGTGACGCATCCAAGATCGGTCTTGGATGTGTGCTAATGCAAGAAGGCAAAGTTATATCTTATCTATCCCGACAATTGAAGCAACATGAGCAAAACTACCCAACCCATGACCTCAAACTCGCAGCCGTAGTTCTAGCCCTGAAGACATGGAGACATTACCTGATGGGAAACCGTTGTGATATTTATTCGGATCGTAAGAGCCTAAAGTATATATTAGGAGTTGAATATGAGGCAGAGAAGATGGATTGAGCTAATCAAAGATTATGACCTGGACATTCACTATCACCCTGGTAAAGCCAACGTGGTAGCCGATGCCCTTAGCAGATTGCCGTGCCGCTTGAACTCCATGATTTTGAAGGAGCAACCAAGTTTGCAGAAGGAGATGGAATATTTTCGAATGGAATTAGTAAGTGAAGGATTTTTGGCTAGCATAGAACTTCAGCCCACTTTGATCAGTCAGATTAAATAGGCGCAGAAGGGAAATGCCAGTATCGACGGAATCAAGCGTCGTATCGGTACAGGAAAAGTACCCGGATTCACCGAGGACGAAGAAGGAGTTTTGTGGTACAAAGGACGCCTTTGTGTACCAGCAGATTCTGAGTTGAAAGAAGTTATCTTGAAGTAGGCTCATGATACTCTTTATTCTATCCATCCCGGAGGAACTAAGATGTATCAAGATTTAAAAGAGCAATTTTGGTGGCATAAGATGAAGAGAGAAATCGGAAGCTATATCGCCAAGTGTGATATATGTCAGCGAGTCCAGGCAGGACATCAAAGACCCGCTGGATTGTTGCAACCTTTGCAAATTCTAGAATGGAAATGGGATTCTGTAGGAATGGACTTTATCACTGGACTACCTACTTCTAGTAGGGGAAATGACTCTATCTGGGTCATAGTGGACAGATTGTCCAAAGTCGCACATTTCTTGCCCGTCAAAACCATATATAAGAGTTCGAAGCTAGCGGAGTTGTAGATCGCTAGAATCGTCAGTTTGCACGGAGTCCCCAAGAACATAGTATCGGATCGAGGAACTCAGTTTACCTCGAGATTCTGGAAGAAAGTCCAAGAAGGTTTAGGAACCCGCCTAGATTTCAGTACCGCGTATCACACTCAGACCGATGGACAAACGGAGCGAGTAAATCAAATACTCGAAGATATGCTTAGAGCATGTGTGCTAGAATATGGATCCAAGTGGGAAGACTGTCTGCCGTTCGCAGAACTTTCCTACAACAATAGTTATCAAGCCAGTTTGCAAATGGCCCCCTTTGAATTCATGTACGGAAGGAAACGTCGTACCCCTTTGAACTGGTCGGAAGTAGGAGAGAGTCAGATTTTCGGACCCGACATCCTACGAGAAGCAGAAGAGAAGGTTCACAAGATTCGTGAACACCTCAAGACCGCCCAATCCCGACAGAAGAGTTATGCCGACAAGAGACGTCGAGACCTCGCCTTCAATATAGGAGATTTTGTTTATCTGAAAGTGTCGCCATTGAAGGGAATGCAACGTTTCCAACTCAAAGGAAAGTTAGCCCCAGATATATCGGACCTTTCAAAATTCTGAACCGTCGAGGAGAAGTATCGTATCAATTGGAACTACCTGAAGAGATGTCAGCTGTGCACAATGTGTTCCATATCTCGTTACTTCGCAAGTGTCTCGAAGTCCCCGAGAAGACCGGAGTGTTCAAGAACATCGATCATCGGACCATAGAGATAAACGATGACCTGACCTATCCCGAAGTACCCATCATCATTTTGGAAGAAGCTTTCCGAACTACCCGAACCCGAAGCATAAAGTTTCTCAAGATTCAGTGGAGCAACCAGACAGAAGAGGAAGCTACCTGGGAGCGCGAAGATCACATCAGGACGGAGTTTCCAGATCTCTTCAAATCCTAGGTAATCTTTTCGTCCTTTTTCAAATCTCGGGACAAGATTTTGTTTAAGGGGGGAAGGTTTGTAACATCCCAAAAATACTAAGCTCGGATCATCAAATTCTAATCATCAAAATTAGGGTGAACAAAAGCTTTTCTAATTAAAATTTGGAATGCATGCATATGTGTATGCATTGATTTTGAAATTATTTTAAACCACCTTGTTTGTTTGTTTAATTTCTTGTAAAATGTTTCTTAGGTGAAATAAACATCATCTAAAACATTTCCCACACTTTTCCTAAAGACAAGTAAATCAAAACACATATATTAAATGAATGGTCATTTTGACCAATTTAACTCTCATGCCTACTTTGGCTGTCTCAAACTTTCAGAACCTAATAGAAACTTTTCTGGATCTTTGCACCCCTTGAATGTACTCATAACAAGGTATCAAGGCCCACTTTTTGATCATCCAGAAACTTTCAAATGCATAGTTTAAATGACAATTCAAAATTGAATCTTTATCATATGGGAAGATCCCACTTTTTCAAAAACCACTCAAACAAGCTCAACTTTCAAAACCAAAGCATCTGCAGATTCTCCAGCACCAATCTAGCAAACCCACCAAAAATCTTTTCAAAATTCAAAACTTGAGTTCATGCGGCCATTTCATCAAACATGTTGCAGACATAAATCAAACAAACATCAAACACTATAGTGTGCAGTAAATTTGGCCTAACTTGTTCCCTAGTTAGCTCACACCCAGCTCAGTATATCATCTAGGAAGTCTAACTAAGGACTAGCACCCCTGTGAGCTTGCCATTGCCATCAATGGTGAACAGTCGAGCACCCCCTTGTCACCCCATTGTGGACAGCAGGCTAGAGGAAGAACTAGCCGTGCCAACCTTGTCTGAGAGGCAGCCCACCGTCCATCGCCACTCCCTGTCCCAGCCGCGAGCGTTGCCAAGCCCTGTAGCACACGCACAAGCCGCGCCCAGACCGCCAGAGACCATGCCGAGCGTGCGCCAGAGCACGACATTCGACCAGCGCCCACAGACCGCGCGCCACACAGCCACCCAGGAGACCACCAGACATCCCCGTTTGCCGCCCCGTGCCACACAGCCACCGCCCGCCGTCCAAGACGCCGCCTTTGCCGCGCAGAGCACCGCCCGTTCCAGACCAAACCCCACAGCCCCATGCCTCGAGACCATGTCGTTGAGCATCGCCAGGAGACACCGCACCGTCCCCTACCCTTGCCCATGCCATTAGCCGCCTGTAACCTCGCCCCCGATGAGCTCACCGTGCGCCCCGACGGTCCCCTCGCTCGACTATAAATAGAGGCCACCCCCACACGATTTCTTCACACCATCTCACTCCCCTATCCTCACTGATCGTGCCACACCGTTCTCAGAGCAAAGCGAGCACCACCCCGCCGGAATTTCATCGAAGCCCGCCGCCTCTGGAGAAGAAGGGAGCCAGCGATTGGAGCCACCCCAAGAGAAGCCACCGGTACCGGGAGATTCGCCGTCGTCGACTTTGTCGTTCGCCCGCCTCGCCGACCCTCGCCAGTACCCCGGTGAGCCCCCAGCAACCCTCACTAGCCGCGCTAGGTTTCGTTCTCGCCGGTGTTGTCTCGCGTCGACGATGACTCCCAGCCGTTGGATTAGAACTAGATCGCAGATCCACGTTGCCCCATACCGCTTCGCCCAGACCCGTGTCACTGACGAGTGGGGACACCCACTTAAGCAGCCCGCGGGAGCATTGCACTTAGCAGGCCGGCCCGTTAACGTTTCCCGCGCAGCCCAGTGATTTGAATTAAATCTTTTCTATTTTAATTCAAACACACTTCTGTACCCAACTTCAAAAATCAACCCAGATCGATTCAATGCACCAAATTGAATAAAACCAATTTTGTTGGAAAGGTCTGTGAATGCTGAATCCAATACCGTTGGATTCAAGTCATTTGGATCTATAGGTCACCCATGGTAAAAATAACAAGGCAGAAGCTTTTCTGCATTCAAACATTTTTCAAATTCACACCATAATAGCTTTTGAGTTGATTCCAACTCTCAAAAATCACATTTAACCATACCTTTCAGAATATATAAAAATATATAGGTTTACTTGCAGAAATAATGTTCAAGTAATAAAAGAATGCTACATAGGCATTTCTAGTCACTTTATTTAATTAAAATAAAAGAGTAAAACCTTATTAAATTGTGACACCACTTTAAATCATATTCCCATGGACTAAAATATGTGGTGATGACATGTGTCAACATGATCCCATGTTTGGTTTGGAGAATATTAAATCTTAAGTAGTTTTTCAATGAGTAGAAATTACTTTTCTAAAAATAAAAGGAATTAAATCAAGCCTTAACCTTGTAATGATAGGGATGATGCTAGATCATCTATAGGACCCTTGTGTGTGATGATTGCAAGTAGTTAAGTATTTTTTGGTGATTGTGTACCTCGTATTTATTCATAGACGCTAGTACCGACCAAGGATACGAGGAGGAAGGAGGATACTACGAAGAAGCGGAGGAGAACTTCAACCTTTGCTTTCTGCACAAGGCAAGCTAAAACTTGCAAGACACTCTACTTTAGCAAGCCTTACTAATCAAGTTGACCTATGCAAGCTAACACTTGCAATTTAGCAAGCTTATACTGATTTTGTGCAAGCAAATACTTGCTTGTTACTATGCCTACTATATGCCTTAAGCATATGTGATCATACCCACTTGATAAACCAATCCTAGTTTTATTTGCAAGCTTCTTACTTTATTTCTTGATCAAAGCTTACTTAGAGTTTACTTAAGTGACTGGTAGATACTGGAAAGATTCTGAAGGTTTCATAAAGAGCATTAAATTTGACCTAAGCTAGGAACCTTGATATCATCCTAAGATATAAGGTTGTACTTAGTTAAAACTCCACTAGATACTACCCCATCATTAGTACTACCGCCACCTGTAGATGCTAGTGCTAAGCATAAAACTTGATCAACTTTAGATGGGAATACTTGGTGGAAAAATGATTATGAAAACCTTGGAATGATGGATCATTCTATTGAAATGTTTTGGACATGTGTTTAGAACACTTGATGACTTTGGTGATGAAAACGTGGAGGCATGAGCCTTAGCCCTTTATAAAACTGATGGTTGTGCGGATGCGATACCATTCCAATTTTATCGCATAAACCACAATACCAGAATATTGGGTAGGGCTTATCGAAACTTATATTCCTTAGTATTAGTTCCCTCACGGCCAAGGTCTAAGCTGAGGCTACCTTGTGAAGATTGTCCACATGCGGTACCCAAGATGACAGTTGGTCATGGTTGGGAGGCCAAACTCACGGAGAGGTGCTTATACTAGGGCGTGTAATCGAAAGGTTAGGATTGATTATCCATTATCTTGAGTATGGTGAATTCAGGATTTATTCCTAACGGATGTATCGAATGTTGTGGTGAAAGTGTACAATCTCTGCAGTGTCAAACTATTGAATATAGCGTCCGTGGTTATGGACAATTGGAGTGGCCATACTGTTCCCCCGTCAGACTTTTCAAAATGACTTGTGAAATGGATTAAGACTTTGACTTAACCACAACAGAGTTGTGACATGAGTTACAAGATCCCAGTTAGGAGTTATAAAATTGTGACTAGCTTTAGAACTTAGTAGAGATAAATCTGGCTTTTGCAAAACAACCCTACAGCCTAGTGTCCTATTATCCAAAAAATGGAAGATGGACCCCAGGAAGGTTACGACAACTAGGATCATCTCCCATCGTCAGCATTGCCTATGACCCCGAAGATGGAGCTTCGCCTACGCTACCGTTATTATTTCGTATTCCGCTGCTTGATGTTGTATTAAGAACTGGATCATGAGATCCCTATTTGTGTAAGAACTTATGTATCGTTTGTAATGGATGATGTACTAGGATATCCAATTATGTATCGGCAAAATGGTAATCCTGGGATTGCGATGTATGGCATAACAGGCATCTAGGATTGAAAAATCCGGGTGTTGACAAGTTGGTATCAGAGCCATCCTGACCATAGGAGACCCTAGTTAGACTGGACGTTTGAACCAAAAACTTAGTTTCAAAACCAAAGAAAACCACTATTTACAAAAACTTATTCTCATTCTTATCTCTTTGATTATTTCATAAAAATCATGTTCCTCAAAAACTCTTGCAAAATACATAAAATTTTGACACTTGATCACTCTGCTAATCTACTCATCCTCTATTTTTTATAGATGGACGTAAAGTACAACACGTTTTACCAACTTGTGAATGGAGGAGACCTTATCTTTGAGAGGGATCTGGATCAGATTTCGGAACTTATGGAGCGTCCGCACCCCGAGTTCTTCGGAGCTCAGCTCAATGATCAAGGATGAGAAGATCTGCAGTGGCTAATTGTTGCAAGTCTCCGAGGAAAGATTGAACCTCCCACTGCGGAGGCAATTCAGTTTACCTAGAGGGAAAACAACTGGCTCGATGGACTTGCCAGAGCAATACAGGAAGCTCTTTCACGTCTATGTGGGCAGAGCATCAATCAGATCAAGGGTACTCGCTTTGAGTTTTGCCCAAGGCGTGATGCAAATGGACAACCACTGGAATCCCCATACCACCCCGAGCTGAAGACTCAATTGGACCACCTTAGCTTCATGATGTATGATCATCAGCAGGAGTTGGACAACTGCCGTGACTATTGCAACCACAAGTCTGCCATCATCAATATGAAGGATCAGACCATAGCCATGCTAGCAAAGGATCGCAAGTCTCGCCGCCGTCAGCTCGACAGGAAAGAGCGCATTATTTCCCGTCTTCGCCACCACATCTCATCTTTGGAGGAGACCATCCACGAGAGAGACATGGAGTTGGAGGAAAGGGAGAATGCCGGAGAGGATCTTCGTGGAGACCCTTACTCCTATGTCAGCGATGACGATGATTTTCTGGAGGATCAGGCCATGGAATTCTTCACCGATGAGGATGATTTTGCCTTCATCGATGATGACGAAGATGATGAAGCCACAGACTCCGAGGAGTAGTAGCACTGAGCACTAGAGTAGTGAGTAGTATTCGGTCCCACTGTATCGTAGATTCCAGAATGGTTCTTAAAACCATCTGTTTTTCCTTGTTGTGGTGTGCGTTGTATCGTGTGAATGAATGAATGAAAAAGCAAGTTGCTAAAAAAATCTGAGTCAAACCTTTAAAACTTTTTAAAGACCCAAAACCTTAGAAATTTCCCTCTTTTCTCATGATCTATCTCAATCTTCAGATGCCACGTGGAGGAAGTGGTTCAGCCCCGGACCCGATGTTGCAGATCCTGCAAATGTTGACTTCTGAGCGCGAAGCTGAAAGAGAGGAATGCCAAGCCAACCTAGCCACTATGCAACAGATAGCCCAGCTAGCCCACAACAACCAAGGCCACGGAAATCAGGACAACCATGGATCTAAGCTCAAAAATTTCCAGAATACCAACCCACCCGTTTTCACCAAATCAGAAGAACCCCTAGATGCCGATGATTGGCTGCAAACCATGGAAAATAACTTAGAAGTCGCAGGAGTGCAAGCCAACGAAAGTCCTTAGCCACCCATTATCTATTTGCCGGAGATGCGGGGCATGGTGGAGCAGTGTTCGCACAATGACCGGAGGCCGATGATGACACAGGAGGAATTCAAGGTCAAGTTTAGCAGAACCCATGTGCCACCAGGTTTGATCAAGAGAATGAGAGACGAGTTCAGAGAGCTGAAGCAAGGAAGGATGACTGTAGTGGAATACTGTGACAAATTTTTGTCATTAGCTAGGTATGCCCCGGACGAGATAGACACCAAAGCCAAGAAGAAAGAAAGATTCATGTATGGTCTGCATGACGAGATGCAGACAATGTTAGTCAATATCCCCTTTGCTGATATTGAAGCCCTTGTTGACTCTGCTATCCAGATGGAAGGAAAGATCAACCAAGCCAATGAGAATCGCAAGCGTCGCATGATGCATCAACCAGAACCCATCGGACCCCAAAGTATCGCCCCAACCCATCTCCGAGATTTGCCCCAAGAACCAACGGACCCCTATGACCCGTCCGACCTACCCCAACCGTGGAAACCCTAGACCCGGAGGAAATCACAACAACCCCGACAACTCTAGCAATTTCACCCATGCCCCACCCAAGTTCAACACCAACAATGCTACCGCCAACACCAACACTGCCCCAAGGACTGGAAGCAATGTTGTGCCTGTCGCAGCCAAGGAGAAGTCACAGGTGACCTGTTATGACTGTGCAAATAAAGGCCACTATTCCAACGAGTGCCCCAACAAGAAGAATGCTACAGCCCCTAATGACAATGCCCCAGCTCAGCAGCAGCGTCGTGTCCAGCCAGGAAGAAGATTTGCCCCAGGGAATTCACTCAACCGCAATGGCCGTCTTTTTCTCATGCATGTCGAGGAAGCTCAGGAAGCGCCAGACGTCGTGCTAGGTATGTTTTCTGTTAATTCAGTACTTGCAAGAGTGTTGTTTGACTCTGGTGCATCGTATTCATTTGTCACCAAAGAATTTGCCTGCACTAGTAAAATTCAACCAACCAAACTGAAGCATGTTATGATTGTGCAAATTCCCGGATCAACCACCAAGGCTAGGCAAATTTGCAAAGCCGTCCCTATCCGAATCCATGGCATAGATTTTTATGCTAATCTAATAGTACTCGGAACTAAAGGTTTGGAAGTAGTACTAGGAATGGATTGGATGTCCAAACATAAGGGATTGATTGACTGTGCCAAGAAAGCCATCACCATGACCGAATCACGGAATATCGATCGAGCATATATCTGAAACCTTACCTCGCCAATTCAAGTGTAACAGAGTATAGCCCAACCTACCATTGACCAAGTCGGATAGTCATGAATACCCGATGTATTTCAGATGTTTTGCCGGTATGCCCCGGATCGGGATATCGAGTTTATCATCGAACTAATCCCCGGAACTGGACCCATAGCCCAGAGACCCTATAGTATGAACCCGTCAGAACTAGAAGAACTGAAGAAGCAACTGGATTCCATGCTAGAAATTGGATTGATTCAACCAAGTGCGTCACCATGGAGATCACCTGTCTTATTTGTGGACAAGAAGGATGGAGGTAACCATTTGTGTACGGATTATCGGAAGTTAAATGATGTCACCATCAAGAACAAGTACCCCTTTCCCAAGATAGAAGATTTGTTTGATCAGTTGACCGGTGCCCAGGTGTTTTCTAAGATTGATCTTAGAACTGGCTATCATCAACTCAAAATTCGTGCAGAGGATATTCCAAAGACTGCCTTTACCACCAGATACGGATTATACGAGTATACAGTCATGTCTTTTGGATTAACCAATGCCCTCGCTTATTTCATGAACCTCATGAATAATATTTTTATGGACTTCCTGGATAAGTTTGTCGTTGTTTTCATCAATGACATTCTGATTTATTCCAAATCAGAAGAAGAACATGAGCTACACCTAAGGACCATTCTTGGAACCCTTAGAGAGCATCAGCTGTATGCAAAGTTTAGCAAATGTGAATTCTGGTTACAGGAGGTAGGATTCCTTGGTCACATTGTATCAGCCGGAGGAATTGCCGTTGACCCTGCCAAGGTGAAAGATGTAGAAGATTGGCAAGCCCCAACCACTCAAACCCAAGTTTGTGCCTTTCTCGGATTGGCGGGATATTATCGCAAATTCATAGAAGGATTCTCGAGTATCGCCAGACCCATGACCCAATTGCTGAAGAAGGACAAGAAGTTTGAATGGACCGACAAATGTGAAGCGAGTTTTCAAGAACTCAAGACGAGATTGATTTCAGCCCCAATCTTGATCATGCCGGATATCACGAAGCCCTTCGATGTGTATTGTGACGCATCCAAGATCGGTCTTGGATGTGTGCTAATGCAAGAAGGCAAATTTATATCTTATCTATCCCGACAATTGAAGCAACATGAGCAAAACTACCCAACCCATGACCTCGAACTCACAGCCGTAGTTCTAGCCCTGAAGACATGGAGACATTACCTGATGGGAAACCGTTGTGAGATTTATTCGGATCGTAAGAGCCTAAAGTATATATTAGGAGTTGAATATGAGGCAGAGAAGATGGATTGAGCTAATCAAAGATTATGACCTGGACATTCATAATATCTTATGAATTTATTAACCTAAAAGACCATTAAAACTAATTAAATTACTGCAGTAACTATGTACAGTAAAAGTTAGATCTATTCCGATAAGATGATTCTACGTAAAATTATCTTCAATTTGATATATTATACGTAATTTTTGGACATGGTATGAATTTCTAATGAATTTTACAAGTTAGATCTATAATATGCAAATTTAAATTCGAACGGAATATTCCAGGGAATATTCCATTGACCGACAGTTGACTTTGCATGCTTGGGGACTAGATGTTGACCTTACGTTGACGTGGCGTTGATGAGGAAGATGACCGGATGATGACATGGCACGCATCGGTTTGATTGGATCTCGACCGTCTGGATAGGATCCTGGCTAGAAGAAGAGATTGACCGATTTTGGCTCGGAATAGACAAAAAATAGATCGTGTTAGAGATAAATCCGTAGGTCAAATCGAAAAACTCAGAACATGAAAGTTGTGGGGAATCATTATTCCTACCTTCTCACCAAAGGAATTTGGATTTGAAGAAAGCAGTAGTACATCTTGGATTTACACCGTAAGATATGAAATATTGCGATACGAAATTCTCCGGCTGTGTTGGATGAAAAGAGGTGAGGTTTGTCGGGATTGAAAGATTTCGACGCGATCTTCAACTTTCATTTTTTGACCGAAAGCAAACGACGAAGTCTAGATGGGTTAAAAAGCGAAACAAGATTCGGGAATAGGTAGATTCAGGATTTTAGAAACTCGTACAGCCGTGGCTCCACGAGTTTATATGAAGATTTAGGATGGTTTAGAGATAGGCCTTGGAGTAAGGACCAAGTAGAAACAAACGTAAGTCGATTCGGAGTTGTAGATAAAAAGTTATAAGAGTTTGAGTAGAGATAGGTATAGAAAATCAGTTTTCGCACGCTTTTTGGAGCAACCGACCTGTACGTGCGCGCGTGGTGCTCCCGGTCGCTGGCTGGTCTGGTGGGCCGGCGGCCCGCCCGTTTTTTTTTTTTTTAATTTATTTTATTTTATACTTGTTTCCCTCATATCTTTTGCATACGAACTCCAAATGACATGATTCTCGTTTCTAAATTTTTCTAAAATCGAATAGATCATTATAGGATCAAATTTGTAATATTTTTACTAGTTTGGGAGTAGTGGATTTATAAATCCTTGCATATTTCATTTTACTTATATATTTATGTGTTTGTATTTATTTCATAACTTTTTCATACTAGCTCCAAATGAGCTCAATTTTGTTTCTAAAATTTTGTAGTATTAATTGGATCTATTTAGACTATGATTTAGCAATAATCGCTGTCTTAGCAATAGTGGGTTTTATAAAGTCAATTTAATTTCCCCTTAGGAACATTTGGGCGAATCAACTATAGGATTTAGATACCAGGATTTGGATTTAGCTTGTGAGAACTTTGCATGGTTGAAATGCTTATGAATGCTTCATGATTTTCATTTTATAATCTCGCACACCAATTCTACAATCCATAATAAATCCATGCCCTTTTTCCTATATGGCTACTTAGGTCTTAACAAAAGAATATAAGATTTTGAATTCATGGTTGAGAGGATTTTCTATTCAAAAAGTTTCTTCTCTTTGAAAATTTTCAACATAGTCAAACAATCAATCAATCTTATTTATTTGTTTCACATTCCAAAATTAGGAGAATTTTGGGATGTGATGAACTACCTTAAAAGAAATCTCGTCCCGAGATTTGGGAAGGCTAGAAAGAAAGTAAGGTTCGGGATCCTTTAGGATGCTACCACCCTTAAAAGAAAATTGACAAGGTCACTTCTCGAGGATTCACTTAGCTCAGATTGGTTCTCCTTTAGACTTTTATTGGCACAATGTCTCTAGCACATTCTAAACATCATGATTGATAGATTCCGAGAAAGCACTTCTTAAACTAGCAAAACTCTCATGGTGGGCAAATAGGGAATGTTTACTTCACGGTGCCCATAACTCACGGTTGGAATTCATCCTTACCGTACATCCTATGCTTAGCAATGGATGCTTTTAGAAGGGTGTAACAATATACCATTCTAGGGTTTAGGCTCAACGTCGACTCTCTGCTAAGGTTGAAAAAGGCACTCAAGATTCGCAAAGCCAACAGTACAAGAGCGAATAATAAGAGTAGTAGGAATGGTGATCAATCCATCCTGCACCCAAATAATTACCATGTATGAGGATAGGCGAATCACGTTTTTCTATCACTCGGGCATTCTTACTTGCCTTGAAGAATGTTTCCATGGGCACGAACTAATGCTCTATGTATACTCCCATGTATTCAATCAAAATATCTACTACTAAAACTAAGCTATCGATACTTTAACTTTCAGGTTGGGTAATCTACTACATAACATCATGTGTAACACTTCATACTTCCACATCCTTTTTCCATTAGGTGAAGCATTTTCTTTCCTAAATGCATTGTGTTGTTAAACCTTCTACTTAACACATCATTAAATCTCCAAGGGTTCAAGATAGGAAAGAATAGATTCTATAGGAGAGAAACGACTAAGAAAATAATCCTACCCATAACTATATGAAGCAATCAATGTTACAAACAAGGAAGCAATCATAGGCGATCAACACTCAATCAAACACTTGTATAATAACATTACAGGTGTATAAACTTAGTAGTATATAACCACAAAATAGTTTGAAAGCATTGGGAACAATACTAGAGTAAGATAGAGCAACATATAAGCGATAAACAAAATCTGTCAAAGCAGTGCAATGAGACTTCACGAATTTTTCTAATGACCTAAACTCGTCAGAATTCTAGCCAATTTTGTTCATGTACTACAGGTAATTATAATCCAGACCCTATTGTTTTTAGATTTTCTGAGTTACCAATAAAATATGAAAATCGCGCGGTACAACAGGTCAAATGAAACTCAGCGATAAAATCACAATTTCAATCAATTCACACCATTAAACTAATTTTAAAACCACGAAAGTTCCAGCAACTTTAGAGTTTCAAAACAACAGATCCTAAACAAGGCATCACACGATATGATTCAGTACAAACCAGCAAGCAACCTATATTGTCATACCACATAAGTTGGTAAAAACAATATGCTAACACGATAGCGATGATCTCCTAAAGAGATAAAATATGGTGGTCCAGACCTAACCAAACTTGATGAGATGTTCATTTATGTCATACTATTTGTTCTTTTACTTAGCTAACTCTCATATAGGTATCATAAGAATGGACAACTACAATTTGAACAAGAAGAGGTTATAGAAAAGATAGACAAGAAATATAAGAACATCTAATAAGTATAAAATATGATAGTTCTCCTAATAGAGGTCTTCTATTGCTATTACCATTGTCGTTTTTATCCTTTCCAGCTACATTCACATGTTTTGGACAATTATCAGCATAATGCCCAGGATTGTGACACTGGAAGCATAGGACTTTTGCTTAGATCCTTCCTCCTTTTTGGCAAGGACATCCCGTCTTGTGGTTCTTCATGCTCTACCTCAACATTTGGAAGCCTTGATCGTTTCCTTGGGCCAGTTTGGGGAAAATGGGCATTCCTTTCATATGTCGAGTATTGCGAAGTGATGACTTTGGGTGCGGTGTCTAGAGTCTTGAATCCATTCCTTGTATTTGTCGTGTCCTCGCGGAGCTTCATGAGGTCTTGGCGCATTCCGTCTCTGAATTGTTGATTCAGTTGATGTACCACCGGGTAGAGGTGCATTGAGCGGGGTTGTGATTGGTCCCTTCGCATAGGAAGAATGTAACTTGAGAGGTGGGACATTCTTCTGATGGGTGCCTTCCTTCACAGTAGGGGCGCTGATCATGATGCTCCTTGGTGATATGCCCTATTTCTCCACAGATCGTGCAAGCTAAAAGTTTCGGGACTTCAACTTCTTGGATTTTTGGTATACGAGACGAGATTGAAGTAGAACCACTTTAAATTCTTCCTAAGATATCACCCCTTGATGATCATCAATGGTGTGTTGCATTACCCACCAGGTTGGACCGTCGTCCTTTAGGAATTGGGTGGCATAATGAAGCATTATGTTGACTTCAATGTTGGCGTCCTTCATTCTTTCTTCAACCTGGAGCATACACTTCTTTGCATCGGCGTGGCTCTTACGCTTGGTGGAGTTGAGTTCCTTGTCCTCCTTATTGATATGGTCCATCCGTCGAGTTGACCAAGGTTTAGAGTAGGAACGAATGGAGTATGGAAGAAGAAGAATAACCCATACAAGAAATCTTGTTTAGAAAACAGGTTTTCATTAGCTAAGGTAATAAACCATGCAAGATAACAAAAAATTTGTCGCATCCATATTTAGCGAAATCTTATTCGGGTTTGGTTCCTAATAGGTCACTTGGAATCTTCGAGGCTTCGAGTCTCCAAAAGTATTCGTGCTCTTGATAGTCTTCATGTTCTTCATAATCTTCAATCTTTCGAGTTCTTTAGTTAATAAGATTGATTTAAGGCCTTTGAAGTCTTTAATCTCGTAGCTTCAGTCTTAGAACATCTATCATAGAGATCTTCAAGTACCAACTTAATCGAAACATTGAGATGATCTTCTTTGAAAAGGTAATCTTGAGAAAAGTTTCTTCTTGAAGTGTGTAGTGGTCATTTTCTAATGTTGAAAAGAAGAGACTTAAATTTTAAAACCCCAAAGGTAGATGATGATAAGTATGAGAGTTTTCTGAAATAACTTAGAAAATATTTGTCCTAAGGTTTTTCCATGTCTAGGGTCACGATCTACAGTCAACTTATGCTCTGATACCATCTGTAGTGACCTCGGATCAAGTAAGATCCTAAGTCCCTGTGAATAACATGCTAGTCCCTGGATCAATAGCTAACACTCACAGTCGATGAAATATCATATAAAAGACAAGTCTTTATTACATGAATCGAATAATCCAGAGTTTACATTATTACAACAGAAGCGATATAAATACAACTTGGAGTCCCATCAATGCCACAGGCAGGTTGAGTGAAGACCCGCGATCCTAGCGCACCTTTCAAAGATCTCCGAAATTCTGCACATGAAACGTGCAGCCAACAAGTTGGGTCAATACTTTGAATGTATTGGCAAATTACACCAAGGAAGGAAAGACTAACTCTACATGCAAGGCTAGTTTAGGCTTTGGAGTTCATTTGCATAAAGCTAACTTTCTCTAAGTATGGAGAAAAGAGAGTGAGTTTTACCCTACTTTGTAAACATTTGCTTAGATAAAATAAGGTCGAGTGGCACACGAGGATATTACGCACCAAGTGTCCAAACAACCAATCACTTGGATATTACGTACCAAGTGACACTTGGATATTACACACCAAGTTCCCCAAAATCCCACCCATTAGCGATATTACGCACGCCATGGGGTTTTCAAAACTTTGTTTTTAGAAAAGAGAGAGGAAGATCCTTCAGAGGCTCCATCCTTCAGACGCTCATTGTTGTTCATTACAGTGAACACTGGTGATCGATCAGTTGCAATACTCTCGAGAGTTTGTGCACTTTACCCACAATCCACGATCAAGTCCTTTTACAGACAAGACCATGGCGAGGCTTTCCTTAGTATCCTCTACCTTCGGATCCAACCGTGCAAGAATCCTCCAAATGTTGGTACCGGTGAGGTTTCCCACTATGTACTAGGCCAAGACAGAGCCCATAATGTATTGTGGTTGCCTTGGAAGCTTGAATTGAAACATGGCAGACTTCTTTGATTCCTGGGCGGCCGTCCTCCACCAAAAATCACACTCGTTGACCCGACAACCATTCCGCCCAGAAGAAAACTTAGTTTTATTTTCAAGTGGATTTGAGAAGAAAGTTTGCTCTAGAGAGCCTTTATACTTAGAAAAATTCTTTGTCTTTCGAACCCCCCAACGGTACTTTGTATATATAGCATAGCAAGCAATACTTAGTAAAAACATGGGTAACCTATTAGGATGGAAATCCTAAGTATAGAGCTACTCATGGCATACTACAAAATCATCGCACTTGCAAAATAATACTAAGGAAAAATTCTACTAGATCATCCTACACATGCATACTACGGAATTTTGAAGATCACATGCATAGAATCAAAACTGGGACAAAATTATGCACAAGTGGTGTAACTTGCCTTATGTTGATAATATGGGTGTTGATTATATTTCCCTGCAGCAATTGCACTCTCCGAACAATCTAATACAAGGACAAGGTAGTTCCAATCAAAACAATTGCAAACATAGCAAACACAACAAGGATGATCGAAAACATGCATGATGATTTAACATTACACAATGGGTATAATTAGTTTTATGAATATTAATATATCAGATGATGCATGTATGAGTTCATTTAATGCAATAGGGTACTTTTTATTAATAATTACTTGCCAATATAAGGGTTTTGATAGTTCTGTTGTAACGCCTGTTCTAACTATAGAATTAAATTTGTTTCTTGGGTTTACTGGATAGAGGACGTTAATACGAACCAGTAGGCGTTGGATTCAACCTAATCGGAGTTATAGATATTTTTATATGATTTAAATAGTGTTTAATGGGTTTTAAATGATTCATACAGTTTCTGTTTCCTAAAAATCAAACGAAAATTATATCTGTAATCTCCACGGAATTGTGATTTCAGGGACATATTATTTGTAATTTTCTGATTAGTATTTATTTTCTTATGAATTTATTACTCTAAATAATCCATTAAACTATTTAAATCTTCACGTCAAAACCTTACAGTAAAATGCTGAACTAATTGCAGATTGATGATCTACATGGAACCAGCTTTCCATCGGTATATCATTTGTATTTTTGTGACAAGCAATTAACTTACTATGTATTTAATGATTTATAAAGGCATTAAAACTAATTAAATTTATATGGGTTAAATAAACTGCAAAGGCTAGATCCAACCAGATATTATTAAAGTACATTACAGTAGCTTCAAATTGATATATTATTCATATTTTTCGGAGTTACAGATAATATCTTATGAATTTATTAACCTAAAAGACCATTAAAACTAATTAAATTACTGCAGTAACTATGTACAGTAAAAGTTAGATCTATTCCGATAAGATGATTCTACGTAAAATTATCTTCAATTTGATATATTATACGTAATTTTTGGACATGGTATGAATTTCTAATGAATTTTACAAGTTAGATCTATAATATGCAAATTTAAATTCGAACGGAATATTCCAGGGAATATTCCGCTGATGACAGTTGACTTTGCATGCTGACTGGGACTAGATGTTGACCTTACGTTGACGTGGCGTTGATGAGGAAGATGACCGGGATGACGACATGGCACGCATCGGTTTGATTGGATCTCGACCGTCTGGATAGGATCCGGTGGCTAGAAGAAGAGATTGACCCGATTTTGGCTCAGAATAGATAAAAAATAGATCTGTGTTAGAGAGATAAATCCGTAGGTCAAATCGAAAAACTCAGAACATGAAAGTTGTAGGGAATCATTATTCCTACCTTTTCACGAAAGTAATTTGGATTTGAAGAAACGAGCGCGAGTACATCTTGGATTTACACCGTAAGATCTGAAATATTGCGATATAAAATTCTCCGGCTGTGTTGGATGAAAATAGGTGAGGTTTATCAGGATTGAAAGATTTCGACGCGATCTTCAACTTTCGTGTTTTGACCGAAAGCAAACGACGAAGTCTAGATGGGTTAAAAAGCGAAACAAGATTCGGGAATAGGTAGATTCGGGATTTCGAGAATAGAAACTTGTACAGCCGTGGCTCCATGAGTTTATATGGAGATTTAGGATGGTTTAGAGATAGGCCTTGGAGTAAGGACCAAGTAGAAACAAACGGAAGTCGATTCGGAGTTGTAGATAAAAAGTTATAAGAGTTTGAGTAGAGATAGGTATAGAAAATCAGTTTTCGCACGCTTTTTAGAGCAACTGACCAGGGTCTTGCGTGGTGCTCCAGTCATTGGCTGGTGCAGGTGGCCCGCCTGCTTTTTTTTACTTGTTTCCCTCATATCTTTTGCATACGAACTCCAAATGACATGATTCTCGTTTCTAAATTTTTCTAAAATCGAATAGATCATTATAGGATCAAATTTGTAATATTTTTACTAGTTTGGGAGTAGTGGATTTATAAATCCTTGCATATTTCATTTTACTTATATCTTTATGTGTTTGTATTTATTTCATAACTTTTTCATACTAGCTCCAAATGAGCTCAATTTTGTTTCTAAAATTTTGTAGTATTAATTGGATCTCTTTAGACTATGATTTAGCAATAATCGATGTCTTAGCAATAGTGGGTTTTATAAAGTCAATTTAATTTCCCCTTAGGAACATTTGGGCGAATCAACTATAGGATTTAGATACCAGGATTTGGATTTAGCTTGTGAGAACTTTGCATGGATGAAATGCTTATGAATGCTTCATGAGTTTCATTTTGAAATCTTGCACACCAATTCTACAATCCATAATCAATCCATGCCCTTTTGCCTATATGGCTACTTAGGTCTTAACAAAAGAATAAGATTTTGAATTCATGGTTGAGAGGATTTTCTATTCAAAAAGTTTCTTCTCTTTGAGAATTTTCAACATAGTCAAACAATCAATCAATATTATTTATTTGTTTCACATTCCAAAATTAGGAGAATTTTGGGATGTGACAGCCACGCAGCTGCTGCGCTCGTCCTTCTGTCCGAGGAGGAAGAAAGGTGAGGGACGTCGAAGGGGTATGGGCCGAGCAGGCCAGACTGGGCCGCGAGGAGCTACTGGCTGCGTGCACTGAGCGACGGGTAGAGGGGAGAGAAGAGAGAGGGCAAGCTAGGCTCGGCCCAGAGAGTGCTGGCTGCTATTTTTATTTCTAGAATCTATTTTTCTATTTCTATTTTGCTTTTCTCTTTGTAATTTCAATTTCAAACTGTTTTGATCCATTTCAAAAATTACCAGAGATTTTATAAAGCTATATAAAATAGTGTGGGGACCTTTTAGTCCATTTGGGCTCCAATATTTTGGCACTTTTCAAACATTTTCAAAACCATTTGAATTGTTTTCAAATAGAGGGAGAGGTTAGGGTTTTAGGGTTTTGTTTATTCTTTCTTGCATGCATTACAAGAGATGATTCTTATGATGCACAAAACAAACCCTAATATAGATTAACTAAAACTAGGGTGTTACAGATCTATCCCCCTTACGAGAATCTCGACCCGAGATTCCAAAGGTAGGAAGAGAGACAGAGAGAGAAAGAAACAGGGTCACTCTAAAGATAAGAGGGAAACACACTAACCAACTCATAGAGTATCTCATGGTCAACTCATGAGGGAATGTTCAGAAACAACTCTGAGATGTCAACATAAAACACATCAAAGTGACGGAGGAAACAAGAGAAGAAGGTTTCAAGTTGTTAGATAACTGGTCTTCATAAGGATTGAGACCATGGAGCTTGCAAGAGGTTTTGAAGATTCCAACAGAAAGAACAGAACACAGACTTTGATATGGAACCTCTACTAAACGACTTTAAGTAGAGATTTCAGGCTGCAGAAATATGGATCAACAAAACCAAGTTGTTGAACTACTTTTGAAACAGAAGGGTCACTCTTTCATTCAACAGAAGGCAAGACAATAAGGTGTTTTGTGGAGAGGACTCGTAAAAGTCACAAAGAACATGTAACAAGAGAATCTCCTGATTACCAAAATCTTATTCACTCTTAAAACATGGTTGAGAAAACGAAAGGAAACTCTTTATTCATCCAGGTATATCAAAATCTTTGCCAAAGATCATGATATCACTTCACACCAATAAGATGAATGGTTAAGAAGATTCCTGATGCCACAAGAAGAAAGAAACTTAATTCTCAGACTTCAATTATTTGACACATCAAAACGATTGCCAATGCAAAAGGGTCTGGAGGATCGACCGAGAGACATTTAGCAACTCTACTTTAAATGTTCTCCTTGATGTTCGAAAAAATCAAACATCAAGTAAAGGTCAGACTTCGTAGACAAAGGAAACCATAAGAACAACTCCTATATTAAATGGTAGAAGATGCCTCAAGAAGAGTGGTTGATATTGCTGAATTCAAGAGAATACGACAAAAGGTCTTTCTGGCTAAGTGTGTCAACCATTTCATCAATCTTGCCAGATTTACAAACATACCAATGCCAAAACCTTGAAGAACACCAACCATGCTGCTTGAGATTCAGCTTTGGTTTAGGCGAGATGATATTTCAGACTCAACATGTCCGAATAGAAAGTTTGCAACATTTACACAGAGGTAAAGTTACTAGATTCTCAAGACATGGACTTCGGTGTCAAGCTCCATAAGAATGAGCTAGATTGCTACACCCATGTATTAGCAACTTGTCGAAGGACAACTGCATACACACAGAGTACTAACAATAAACACACGTGTCCTTAAGGGGACAAAGATAACTCTACTCGAATCCACGGCGACATCTTTCAACAATTGCATGTGAACCAGAGAAGGTTACTTCTAACATCCAGAATACATACTTCGAGATGACTCAAAGACGGTTCTCAAATTTTTTTCCAACATTAATACCAATTGTTCCATATGAATCCAATCTAACATGGAGAAGATAAGAATATTGTTGATGGGTTCAACAACAAACTTATCGAGACACTCCAAGAAGGTGAACTCGTATGTTGTATGAACAGGGCAAACTATTGGTCAGACCAAAGAACATGAAGATGTATCCTAGTGAAACATCACAAGAAGAAACATTATCAAGATAGTCCTTGGAACTGAGTTTGATTTGACGATAACTCGAATAAAATCAAAAAAATGGGGGAAGATAATATATCCATGAAGGAAATACTACCTTGCTTCAACACGAACAAAACTAGACATCCTTTTAAGAAGGAACAAAGTCATATAGAACTTTTGTCTTACAACTCTCCAAGTTGTTGTTTAAGCTCAACCAACTAGTTCAGGAGTATCCAGTACGGATCCTTGGAGAAAAGAGCAGTTCAAGGAACTGTCTTGCTCAAGTACTTTACAACACGGTCATGTGGCAACATGGCGATACTTCTAGTAGACAACTAGAATATCACGAACCACCGGTATGTCACTTAGTTCCAGAGGAGACTTGCTTGGTGAGGCAAGAGGACATAGTCTCAGAGCTTCAGCACATGCCTAACTCTTTGACCGAAGAGAGTGCACCAGAATAGTGGACTTGGTAGTAGATTCATCCTTTCTTAGTGATATGTTTAACCAATCACACTAAGAAAGACTCAAATGTCCTTGGAGTTCAAAACAATAAAAATTGTTAAGTATCTCAGATAGCCACATTATTACGCACACGCATCACTCACGAGCACGAAAGCTCGAGGAAGGGTGGGTAAAGATGTGTAAAAGCATCACTTAATTAAGAAGGTCATGAAACTCAGCACGACCTCTTAGTATAAAAGGGTGCGATACTTTAAGATAGAACATACAGAATCTAATCAATGATCCTTAATCTGCGGATTACAGCAATTTGAACTGGTCCTAGATATGACGAGGTACTGGAGTTTGTTTCTCCTGACATTCCGAAATGGTTTTTCATGACGGACCACAAGAGTATCTTGCATCGGAAGACACCAATGCACATTTACTACTTGGCTACCAACTGGTAAACAAAGGTCAGAAAACAACAAGGGAAAAGGAACATGCTCAGGATAGAATCCCGAGATGTGGATGCATAAGTCAACAATCTTCCGAAAACCAATGCAGAGAAGGGTAAAGTGTGGAAGAGTCACGAGTATTGATGCGAGACTGTCGAGGAGTACTCTTGTCGTGATCTTTTTGGTTCCATGAAAGAACATCTGCCATAGCATGTGGTAGGGGAAGTCCTTAATTTTCACAACTCAATTGCGACAAGAACCACAAGCTTGAAGGCTAGAATTGTAGTACCAGCCATCCTGAGGTAAAGTGTGACCATTAGCAACAGGGGTCAAAGGATTGGATCTTGTATTAAAGGTCAGCTTCATGTACAAGATTCACAACATTAGAATCCGACACAATCAGGGATCTTAGGTTCAAGTCCATGGGTTAAAACCCAAAGAAAGGAGTAACTACTACTTGAGTGACGTAGCGTACACTGCAAGGTAGTAATCACGAGGTAGCTTCCAAAAGAAGACACAACTTCTGAAGTACCCAACAAATAAAAAGGAGGCACACGAGGCTAAAGGAAACCTCGAAGCCTAGAACAAAATATTGTGGATCCATCAACATGATGTTGTGGCCCATAAGATAGAGAGATCATGATAGAAAGGAATCTCTCAAATGAAACAGAGCAAATGGAATAAGGAATTCTTAACACACACAACTCTGGAGAACTCAACACTAGGTCAACTGGCTTGGAAACGGCATGCCTAGGAGGCACCTAAGTTTTGAAGGACTAGAAGAGATATCAAAACTTTTCCAAAGTAAACACAAGGTAAGATAACCCAGAGTTAGAGCGAAACTGGATAAGGAGTAAAAGAAGCATACTAGAGTTTTCGCAAATACTTTTCAGCTTTAAAATAGTTTTCACGAACACTAGACTCAACATCGACCAATAGCAAGGTTTTCCTACGGTCGGTACTGCTCTGATACCAAGACATGTGACACCCTCGGGATCAGGGCTAAACAAATCCCAGACCTCCGTCTGAAATAAGCTTAACCTTGTGCTCGAGAATATCAAGTGAAGAATCGGTAACACGGTAGTAACCCTACGACACAAAATTTATTACAGCAAGCTCATAACTGAGCAGAGAACCAAATTATTACAAGTAGAGGTCAGTGACCACAAACATCAAACAACGGAAGGCAAATTATGCTACTAAGTATAGCAAACTTAACAAATGGCCAAAGAGGCTTGAAGCATAACGATGACGTCCCAGCCCATAGATTCCAGTCTGCCGGCCGGGAACCCCAAGCTACTCGTCGATGTCGATGTAGTACAGAACTCGTCTTCAGGTCAACACTTACTCTGCCAAAAGTATCAACAAAGCAAGGGTGAGTACAGGGTGTACTCCGCAATACTTATGGCTGGTGGAGTTGCTTTGCATAAAGCCATCTTTTGTTTATAAAACAAGAGGGAGAAGAAGCTCGTCTAGTCAGAGTATTTTAAAAGTGGATAAGAGAGCGACATCTCCGAAATATTGATCATCATCTTTTGATATCCACCAAATCATCATCATCACCTGAACTAGTATCACCCCCTCGTACCCATGAGGAAGCATCCTTAAGCACACGTTGATCTACCAAGTTTTACGATTAGGTTATAGTTCTCTATGATCTCCCATCCTTTCCCAAGTCGTCCATAACCGCGGACACGGCTTTCCAAAAGATTAATAACCTGCAAGGGTGTACAACTTTACCCACACGTACTAACCTTCTATTAATGCCACAATGATTAGCCCTCTTCCTTGGAAGGTCGGCAGAGGGTGGTTAGACACGACCTTTACCTTGCTTTCACCTAAACCCATGAGTCTCCAAGAAAGGGTTCCATCAGCCCATAACTCTATGTCCAAGGATCGGGAGTACTCCCGGAGCCTCCTTCCTCCTTGGTCACACCCTGTATGATGCACCATCTTCAACCCATCCAAATATGCAGATGCCAAAAAGCTAACTACGGACTCATGGATCAGACTAGGCAAGTTAGTAACTCGTGAGGTTTTCCAGGCCCCATGTGGTTGTATGCTCGTCTTGGTTCCGAAGGAGAGAACTCCCGGGGTCCAAGGGTTAGTGAGCATGGGACTGCAAAAACCACATCCCACCGTGGCCTCCCATACAAGCCTTAGCATGTTTAATCTCATATCGCTGATCTCATCTCATCACGTTCTCTTGTCATACTAGATTCTCTTGCATCTGATACATCATCTGGATGGACCAGAACTGACAGCTATGCATGGCTAAGCAAGACTCAGATATAAGCTCTAGCAGTGCACACAAGCCAAAACTAGTTATGCTAGGAGCAGTGGATCAGGTAATATAAGCTCAAAGGAAGTAATGCAGCAGATAGGAATACTCTATCTACCGATAAAAGACCATAGTAGAATCATATGCAACATGGCTGGAATTGAAATTGCTTTCGAAATAGTAGGATTATGTCATGGTGGGGCTATGCTTGCCTTTGTCAGTTAATAGTAGATAAACAAATAGGAGGCTTGTACTTGACTTGATTATAGTGGGTCAAGTATTGTTCGTCGATCTTCGAACTTCGACGGTCTTGATCTCTGTCTTTGATCTCGATCTCGATATCGTATCCTACCGAGAAGAACCAAACACCAGAAAGAGAGGGAAACAATCAACACATGGCATCTATGCAATTCTCAAGCAAATATGATGATATGAAAAGTTAATTTGCATTGGAATGTAAACCTAAGGCATGCTTGACGATTTAATCGGGGTTCCAAGGGGTGAAAACCCTCACTCGGGGAAACTCCGGACATATGAGAGGGGTTAATATGTTCTTCTAATTAAACTTGTATTGAAAGTTATTGAACAATGCATGATTATAGATTAAATAGATATGTTTCATTTTTCTGAACATTTTGATATATTATTTGTATTTTTCTGAATTAATATGAATTAATTATTGAATTTACAATATTCAAAACAATTTCTGAAATTATTAAACCTTTTATTAATTTAAATAAAACTGAAAACCTTTTTACACCGAGGCCTGGACTAGCCACAGACACAAACAGGTGGGCCCTAGCCACCTCAGCATCGGATTCTATTTCTCACCCGAGCCTAAGCTAGCCGACGAGGCTGACTACTGGGCCCGGAGCCATGTTGACGCCACCTAAGCAACACGTGGGGCTCGCCGGCAACCACTGTAGACGGCGACGAGGAACGACACAGGGGGTGAGCGAGGACGTATTCGTGTGCGAGTTTGAACCGGGGCAGCGATACGAGCGAGCTAGTGGCGGCGCCGCCAGAAATAGGTCACGGGAGGGGCTGTACGGCGACGGCCAGCGGCGTCGGCGACTGTTGCATGACGCGGGATTGGTAGAGGAAAATAGGGATGCAAAGGGGAGGTCGCTGAGAACCAGGATCTCACCGTGAGTCTTACTGAGGGGTCGGCGAGGCGAGGTGCCGCTGGGAATGGCGGCGATTAACGACGGCGAGCAGTGTTGGTGTCGGGAAAGAGGGCTTGAATCCTGCAGTTAGGGAGCTCCCTGGCTAGCGCGCTTTGGGGCGAACGACTAAGTAGAGCATCGCGGTTACGATGATGTCCTCTGAATGGGAAGGGGAGGCCGGGAGCGAGCTCTAGCTCGAGGTCATGGCGGGCTAGGGTTTCAGCAGAAGGGGAAAACGCTAGGGAGAACGAGACCGAGGGAGATAGGTATGGGGAGAGAGGGGAGAGCGTCGGCGTTCTTATCCCCATGTCTTGGAGCGGCGGTGGGCATCGCGGAGCGCGCGGCGACGGACGACATCTGTGGAGCCACGCAGCTGCTGCGCTCGTACTTCTGTCCGAGGAGGAAGAAAGGTGAGGGATGTCGAAGGGGTATGGGCCGAGCGGGCCAGACTGGGCCGCGAGGAGCTGCTGGCTGCGTGCATTGAGCGGCGGGTAGAGGGGACAGAAGAGACAGGGCAAGTTGGGCTCGGCCCAGAGAGTGCTGGCTGCTATTTTTATTTTCAGAATCCGTTTTTCTATTTATCTTTTGCTTTTCTATTTGTAATTTCAATATCAAACTGTTTTGATCCATTTCAAAAATTACCAGAGATTTTATAAAGCTATATAAAATAGTGTGGGGCCCTTTTAGTCCATTTGGGCTCCAATATTTTGGCACTTTTCAAACATTTTCAAAACCATTTAAATTGTTTTCAAATAGCGGGAGAGGTTAGGGTTTTAGGGTTTTGTTTATTCTTTCTTGCATGCATTAGAAGAGATGATTCTTATGATGCACAAAACAAACCCTAATATAGATTAACTAAAACTGGGGTGTTACAATCACCGAAGTGCTGAAGCTATCCAAGCGGGATGTGGTGTATGCTGACCGGGTGTGGGCGATGGGCGACCTCATTCCTTACCAGGAAACGGTCGTTGCCCCGAACAACCCCGAACTAGCGCACCGCGACTTCAAGGTGGAGCAACCATTCTGAACGGCCATGGCGGGTGAACTCACGACGTACCCGTCGAACCAATGGGTTATTTTTATCTGCCGTTGCAGGAGTGGTGAAGCCTCGTCGTCGAAGCCTGCGGAGTAGAATAGTTTGCCGATCGGCGTTAATTAGAATAAATATGTAACTGCCCTTGTAAGCGAACAAGTTGTGCTGCTTGAAGGAATGCAAGGATTCTTTTGCTAATGTTTTTCGATTTGGTTGTTGGTTGTGCGAGTCCCCGAGCGCGTCCACCCTTTTATGGGTCTGGCCTCGTTTTTATGAGTGTTGTTTGAACTGTTAGTAAGTTAAGGTCGACTCGCCATGGCTTGGAAATCCAGTCACATGGACACTCCAAGGGGTGCTCTGTACTTAGCCGTTTTCCCGGGCGCGAACGGGGTCGGGTGACCGAGTCCCCGAGCATGGTACTTGGCGGTTCGAGTCGCATGCTCGAGATAGGTGAGGATGGGGCGCATAGGCAAATCACTCCACATGATCCGTAGGACCAGTCGCGTGGCGAGTCCAGGACGCGCTCTCATACTTGGTGTTTTTCCCTGGTCGCTCTAGTTTGGACTGTCGTTAGTCCCCGAGCGTGGTACTTTGCCGTTCGAGTCGCTGCGCCAAGGGTGTGGAGGACTGGGTCGCTGTGGGAAGCCAATGTAGTTGTCTTGGCTCGGAAAGCCAGTCGAGCGAGGCGACTCCGATGGGGCTCCAGGTTGGCTTTTTTCATGGACGATACGAGGCCCGAATTTTTTCGGTGCCCTCGTATCGGACTACTTGGCCGTGCCGGTCGCGTCACCAAGGGTTGAATTCCGCGAGTAGCATAGCGCTGTTATTACGGATGCGAGTGGCACAAGGTACAGAGAGTGGACACAAGTTGTGCTAATCAATCTTCTTTATTTCATAGCGGGTAGGAAGTGCATGTCTGGAGTTCTAGGAGTAGAACTTCCGTAGGAGGTTTACATTCCACGTCCGCTTGACGTCGAGTTTTCCGTCGCCTCGGACATCGATGAGGTAGTAGGCGTCCTTTCCTAGGACTTCCCCGATGGCGAATGGTCCCTCCCAAGGGGGGGAGAGCGTGTGCATGCCCTTCTTGTCCTGGATCAGACGCAGTACCAGGTCGCCTTCCTGGAAGGTGCGGGTCCGTACTCGCCGGATGTGGTATCGGCGGAGCCCTTACTGGTAGATGGCGGTGCGGGAGCGAGCTAGGTCGCGTGCATCGTCGAGCTGGTCGACTCCGTCTTGGCATGCGAGCTCATTGTTAGCCTCCGTGTAGTTGAACACCCAAGGCAAGTCATGCTCGAGGTCGGTTGGCATGATGGCCTCGGCAACGTACACCATGAAGAAGGGGGTGACGCCTGGCAACCTGTTGACGGAGGTGCGGATACCCCAGATGATGGAGGGGAGCTCTTTGACCCAGCACCCAGGAGTTCTCTCGAGTGGAACTTGCAGTCGCGACATCAGGCCATGGAGGATGCTTTGGTTGGCGCGTTCAGCCTGGCCGTTTGTAACATCCCTAAAATCATGTTTCAAACTCATGCATATCATCCATGCATCCATGATCACATATAGAGTTCATTCCAAACAAATCAATTCAAAAACAGGAGCATATGAGCTCAGTATTTTATGTGATTAGCATTTGAATCAAATGCTACTCTCCAATGAGAGATTGTTGTTCATGAAACCAAACTTTGTTGTCCTATTGCTCTCAGAATGTATTGCTAGATTACTAAGATTTAAACCAAAGTTTCAAAACAAATATGATTTGAAAACCAATTTCAAAACCTATTCAAACTAGTGCTATGCCACTGCTTATTTTAATTTATTCCAAGTGACCAAGCCAATTCAAAGTGACCACTTGGTTTTATGCCCAGAAATGTGATTGTTGCACACTACAAAAATCCTGAAAAGATTTGAATTCAAATAGGTTTTGAAATCATTTGAATTTGATTCCTAAAATTGAAAACAGAAAAAGAAAAGGAGAAAAGAATTGGAAAAGGGCCTGCGCCACCTATCTAGCCCAATGACGGATTCAGCCCACTAAGCCCACCCAGGTTCCCTCTCTCTCTCTCACTCGCAGACGCACCCACCGAGTGACTGACGCCAGGACCCCACCCCCTCTCTGTTTCTCTCGCTGACAACTAGGCCTCACTGCCGTGTCACCCTTCGTCCCCAAATCGCGCCCACGACCACGTCGCCGGCCGTTCCCTCCGCCATTCACTGCCGCGTTGATTCCGCGCTTAATTGCCATTGATACCGCGCGAGATCCTCTCCCCCACTCTTGCTATAAGACCACCTCCCCTCGCGACCGTTACCCCAACAAATCCAGACAGAAACGCCCCCAGGCTGCCCGCAATCGCCCTTGCGCCGCCGCAGACAGAGCAACTCCGGCGACCAATCTCGGTGAGTACTGGCTGCCCCCTATCTCTGGTTCAAACCATCGTGACCAGCATGACTTTGCGCGTTCACTGATGCCCTATGTTTGCTTTCTCGTGACCCAGAGCGACGTCTGCGTTCACACCCGCGAGCACCTGAGCCGCCGCTCGACTCCGACGTGCAATTCAGGTAAAACGAGTGCGCCCCTTGCCTCCCCTTTGATACTGTCTTGATCGCCAGGCCTTTGCGCATCTCCTAAACCATCTGTCTCATGCTAGGTCGACGCAGAACCTCGGCAACGTCTTCGACAGCAAGCATATGACGCCGCCAACAACTCCGACGAGCCTGTGCAGCCGTGTCCGTGCGCCCCTTGCCAAGCCGTCGCCACGTTGAGCATCAGTGCATCGCCACAAGCCCGGTAAGCACCTCCGTCGACCCTAGAACCTCCTGTAGCCGCCACGTCGCCGTAGACAGAGCCGCCGCCGCCAGATGCCACCGCTGGCGCCGCCCATCCATGGTCGCTTGATCGTGGATCGTTGGATCTAGATCCAGCGCGTATAAACAGATCACTTAACGAATCAGTATGAGTAGATCTGGGCCATGCAGATTAAGTAGATCTAACGGCCTGTGAGCGCGATCCTGAGCAAACCGGTACGCACCAATCAGGTTATGACGCATGGCTAGAGTTTAGGTTTAAAATCAGGATTTGAATCTATTAATTGTCTGAAATTGTTTTAGCCATAACTTTTGATTCCCACGTTCAAATTTGAAAAATTTTATATCAATGGAATCAGGAGAACAAGCCCTTTCCAAATTTGCAATGTGTTTAATCTTTAGTCTCTATTAAAATGGTTTTATTTACAAAAACACGTGTAGGCCTATTTTGTGTATATAAATTATTTGAGAAATGTTTTAGGGTTTAAATAAATGTTGTTTAGCAAGTTTTGAACATGTTTATGAACCAGTATTTTACACTTGTCTTGTTATTTTACACTTGTCTTGTTGTGTTTATAAAATCATCACACATCAAATTGCATGCATCCATATATTTTTGCTTGTATTTATTTGTATGTGATTTGTTGCTATGATTCTATGTGTAGATTTTGGTGCCAATAGTGATTGTGATTGTGAGGAGTGTAGATACTCTCCAAACTACCAAGGAAAGTGGTGCTTCATGATATTTTATCCCTATGTTTTCTACTAAGCATTAGAAATATTTTGCTAGACTTGCATTTTATATTTTGTTTATATGCCATGTTGGGAAATCCTAGTAGTGTAGAATTGCTAGGAAATTTCTAAGTTAAGATGCTTATCTATGCCATGCTTAGCCTAGTTAGTAGCAACCAAGGGTGGTGAAATATACATGCTATGATGAAAATATTTCTAAGTCTTTGGACTTGTGTTTTGTCTAATAAAACAACTAAGTGAATGAAACACCTGGGTGGAATGGAAGGAATGGTTTATGTTGAGTGGTTACACAAGGCCCATTTCTATGGTTTATCTTGTGTATCTCACTTGTGGAAAGCCACCCAGGAACAAAGAGATTTTAGAGGCCAAATGTTAAGAAGCTTCTAGTGCAGCCACTTGGAAATATGGGCTCTGCCTGGACCACATTGGTTGATAGAACTTAGCCATTTGGACAGTTGGTGGTAGTGGGATGATAGGTTGGAGCGCGTCCATTTGGTCTAAGGGAAGGCTTCTGAAAGGTCCTGTCTTGGTGAAAATCAAGGCTTGTGGGGAAAGTGCACAACCACTGCAGATGGAAGAATCTAAGTACTTAGCCATGTCCCTGGAAAAGGACAACTTGAGCATCAAGACATGGAAGCTATCAAGAATCTCCTCATCCCAATTTCTAAGTAAAACTTGTGGGTGAACAAGGGTGAAGGACCTCAATGTCTATTGGTGGTTCCTTGGGAAAAGTTTTTGACAAAGAAAAACTTAGTGATTTCAACTAATAGGCAAAACCTATTTTGAGAAAATCAAGCCTAAGCTACACTTAACAAAATTGCATATAGTATCTAGTCCACCAAAATTATTGTTGCCTGCCAAAACCCACCGGCGAGCAGCGACTGACAACACGGAGAGCCGGGAGGCTCCCAGGACTGCTGGTGGGCCCTGGTCCCTCGGGCGACGGCCCGCAAAAGCTCCGGCACACGTCCTGGCTTGGTTCGAGGGCGTGCCACCTGACCTATACCTGGTCAGGAAGGTGAAGGATTGCTCGATTGATTTCTGCATGATAAACAAGTATCGTAAAATTCGAGCCGTGATCGGCTCCAGTTTCCACAGTAAATCGGCTCTTAAAGCCGATTGCCCCATGGTTCTGCGTTAGATTTATGATGACATGGGGTTTTGCTTGATCGCTACAAGTTAAATCGATCTACGATAGTTTAACGTTTTCACCATATAACTGGAACGTCCTGGCGTAATTGAGCCTAAATGTACGTACAAAAGATTAAGAATATCAATCCTAGAGAAGGCCTAATAACCAACATAAAGCCAATTACGGAACATCCTCTCTAGGACGAATAAGCCACATCCTTATGCATTCGGATCGTTCAACCCGTTTGTAAGGCCTGATTACGTAGATATTAAACTAAACCTTGACGAACAAGGCACAACTATAACAGATCGAATCGACTAAATAAAGATCAAGCAGGTGCTACCTTGCACTTTGGGACAGTGCAAGGGTAGCGAGATAGCTAGAGGTAGCATAACTTCGATAATAATGAAACAAAGGCGATGCTAGCCTCAAACAATCTATGATAATGGTATTACTCGCCATCAACAACGCTTGATGAGAGTAAAACCGGGTAACGAAATAAGTAGAATCGCCTAGATCGCAAGATGCGATCTAGGCGACATCACTACGAAAAGAAACCGTAAGAACAAGGGGTGGCGATGCGCCGAGATTGTGTTTGTTGTGAACGTGTTTGTTGTTTTCTTTCAATAACCCTAGGTACATATTTATAGTCCGGAGACTTTCTACTTTTTGGAATAACTCTACAACTCTATCTTTACCTAAACATAAACGGAACCTAAACAAACACGAATCCTACTATGATACAAGATACACGGGCAATTCAGCCCAAATCTACGCACTAGGCCGATCCAACAACATGTTGAATATATGTATCTTCCAAGCCCATCTTGATCACGGCCCATCTCCGTCTTTGGCCAAAATACGGTGGTAACACATGCCCCCCTGGTTTTGGCAATGATAATTCCAAAACCACTCTATGTGTTTTTTCTCTTCTTCTCCTCTTTTTTTTCTTTACCGGGCTGCGCGTCGGAGAATCGTGGCAGCAACACCGCCACACGCTACCCTTCATCATTATGCCTGTCTTCTCAACTCCTGCAGCGTGTGATTTGACGATTTTGGCGGCAATCTGGGAAACCGCTATGGCATTGAACCGTTTGTCCACTATTCCCTTTATTTAAATCAGCTGAGCAGTTCATCCCCATCTTCCTCCAGCCGAAAACCCTTCTCCCATCACGGAAAAACCCTCTTTCTTGCCATGGCCTCCTCTGCTTCCTCCGTCGTCCTCCCACGCCTCCAACTCGATTAGCGGCGAGAACCAACTCGAGCACCGCCCACGGCGACATACGATACTGCCCCACGATGGTGGGACGAAAGGGACGAAATTCGCCGTCGTCGAGGACGATCGTCCACGGCCCGGCGGCGAAGAGCCTCTGATTCCTCGTCGACGGGAACTGGAGCGAAGAGCAGCGATGACAACTGTCGTGGGGCCGTCGACTTCCGCCGAGGAGGAGGAATCGGAGGAGGACACCTCCTCCGACGGGTATCCGCCGACGCGCTTCGCTTCTGGTCCAGCGAGGATCTTGAAGATGACGACGAGGGCGAAGAGGTTCCTGGCTTCTTCAGCGGCGGCGGACGACGCCGAGCGGCGCGAAGACAGCGAAGAGGACGGCGGCGGCAGCGGCGGCGACGACCTCGGCTTAGATTAGGAATCGAGTAATGGCCGTATGGCGAGGCCCTTTTGTAATCGATCATCCTATAAGCAATGATCTTTTGAATGAATGAAACTCTTTCCCAAATGTTGCTTCCTTTTGCTTCAATTTTGCGATAACCAAACAGGTCGATGTTCCATAAGCCGATGACACTGTATCGGCTTTCATCATGCTGCATGCATATAGTCAAACAAGTTAAATTGCACAAAGCCGATGACCACCCATCGGCTCCTCCTAAAAAACGTTTGATAGGGTCAACCTTCAGTTGAATCTTTAACACATCACAACGGCCATTTCTTGGTTTCAAATGACAACCTGCGACCTTTCTCAACACGGTGGATTCAAACACACACGACCCAAATCTCCAATTGCCCACCGAAAAACGTGCCCCGCACAGACGAAGATGACGAGGCTAAGACCGTCGAGGTGGCCCTTTTTGTAACATGTGTGAACCTCTAGCATCGATGACCGTGCATCGGCTACATTGTGTATATATATTTTTTTCTTTTACTCGGCCGATTTTCAGCATCGGCCCCCATATTTATCTGTCCATCGCTTCTCGTGGCCGATTTTCAGCATCGGCCCCCATATTTATCTGTCCATCGCTTCTCGTGTCTCTACCTAGCCGTTTTCATGTAACGGTTCTTCCAGTTTTACTGTCCAACATCCCACATGCTTGGGAAATATTTCTTGAGATGTTGTCCGTTGACCGCCACTGGGAATTTTACTCCATCCAATAGCTCGAGCATGTATGCGTTTCCCTTTAAAACTTGGTCGACCCTGTACGGACCGTGCCAATTTGGAGACCATTTACCATATGTTGCATCCTTAGTCCCCAAGGGCAACACAGCTTCCCACACCAGATCACCAACGTGGAACTCCTTTGGCTTCACTTTCTTGTTGTATGCACGAGCTACCTTGGCCTTGTTTTCTTTGATTTTCTCCAGTGACCATAACCTGAGCTCGGTTAAATCCTCCACTGTCACTCATCGGGTTGCGTACTCTTGATTGTTAGATCGTCACGAAAAGTAACACGTCTCGATCCAGCCGTAATTTCCCACGGTAGGCGGCTTCTTGTCCATATACTAGATGGTAGGGTGATGTTTTATTGCTCCATGACATGACATGCGATAAGCCCATAACGCCTCTGACAAAACCTCGTGCCACCGCCTTGGGTGCTCATCGACTTTCCTCTTGATCAGTTTGATGAGGCTCTGGTTGGACGCTTCAGCTTGCCCATTTGCTTGAGCATAGTATGGGGATGATCTAATCAGTTTAATCCCCATGTCCTCGCAGAACTTTCTAAACTCATGAGAAATAAAAACCGAACCTCCATCGGTCGTGATAGTTTGGGGAATCCCGAATCTATGGATGACATGTTCCTTCACAAAATTGATAACATCCTTGAGTTTATCGACTTCATAGGGACAGCCTCTACCCATTTAGTGAAGTAGTCGGTGATAGCGGAATCCACATGTGGCCTTTGCTTGATGGAGGATTGATCTTGCCGATCATGTCCATGCCCCATCCTCGGAATGACCAAGGCTTGATGATGGGGTTCATTCTTTGTGGTACCATCTGGATTTTTCCAAATTTACGACATGCTTGACACCCTTTGTAGTAGTTGAAACAGTCCTCAAGCATAGTGGGCCAATAAAACCACGATCGCTTGATCAACCATTTCATCTTGTGAGCCGATTGGTGAGTTCCACAGGCTCCTTCGTGTACCTCGTGTAGGAGCTGATTGGCCTCGGCTGTCCCTGCATTTGAGCAATAGTCCTTCCAAAGTCCTGTAAAACATGTCATCCCCAATAAGCACGTACTTCATGGCTTTGTACCTTATCCGTTTAGGTGCCCCAGCGAATCTTTCAAGTAATTGAAGATATCGGCTCTCGATCGTCTGCTTCTAGGAACTGCACGAACATCGGCTCCTTCTACCACATCCTTGTACCACAAGCTATCTGCGCAAGATCGTTCGCCTCGGTATTCTGCGTTCGTGGGACCCAAGTGAAGTTGACGTGCGAAATTGCGTCATTAGCTCGGCGGTGCAGCCATAATGGGAAGAGGGACTCTCTCGCACTTGTAGTCCTCCGTGAGTGGGAAATCACCAACTTGAGTCTCCAAAATTTCCCCGCTTCGCTCCGGCGAGGAGTAACTCCATCCTTGCGTATCGCCTCGTACTGCTACATTGTTAGTGCGAGAGGTAGACAATCTGATGGAGAAGGAAAATGTTGCCCAGGCGACACAAGTAAAATGCCGATGCCGACCATTGTCACAAACGATCCGTCGAAAAACATAGCGCTCTTATGGACGGTGCGGCTATGTTAGTGTTGATCCTTTCAGCGATAAGGTCAGCCGGGCCTGTCCCTTAACGCTTTCGGGTTGATACCGGATGTCAAACTCGACAATGCAAACATCCATTTGCCCACGGCCTCTTAACATAGGAGCCGACGGCATGTGCTTTATGACGTCTGATTTGCATATGATGATGATTTCTGCTGATAGCAAAATGTGTCGCAACTTGGTGCAGGTGAAAAACAGGCAGAGGCACAACTTATCGATATCAGAGTACCTTGTCTGCGTCGGCCCAAAGATCCTCCACCTTATGTAAAACGACTCGCTCCAGCCCATCATAAACTTGCACCACTAGAGGCGATGGGCGTGTCGATCGACAAGTAAATGTAGAATGGCTGTCGGTGAGGTGGAACTAACACCGGTGGCTTTGTCGGTACTCCTTGATCTCGTCAAAGGCTCGTTGTTGCTCACCCCCCACGGAATTCCTCGTCGATTTGATTTTAACTAGTCCCATGAGCGGCTCAATCCTTCACGATAGATTGGAGATGAATGCAGCGAAGTTGATCTTGCCGATGAGGGACTGCAGTTCTTTCTTGGTGGTGGGTGGCTTCATTGTTCGCACTGTCTCCTGACTTTTCAGGCCGATCTCAATCCCGCGTTCATGGACCAGAAAACCCAAGAACTGACCGGCCGTCACCCCAAAAGCGCACTTCTTTGGATTCATCCGTAGGCCGAATTTTCTTGTTCGGTCCAGGACGCGTTGCAGATCGTCCAAGTCTCCATGCGTGGAAGCAGACTTGACCACCACGTCATCGATGTAGATTTCCACCAGTTTGCCGATCAGATCATGGAAGATATAATTCATGGCCCGTTGGTACGTGGCGCCGGCATTTTTCAGTCCAAACGTCATGACCACATATTCAAATAACCCCACGGACCCTGGGACTCTGAATGCAGTCTTGTGTATGTCTTCTGGAGCCATAAAGATCTGGTTGTACCCGGCATTGCCGTCCATGAAGCTCAAAACTTTATGACCAGCTGCTGCATTGATTAATGTTTCTGCCACCGGCATCGGATACTCATCCTTTGGGGTAGCTCTGTTTAGATCTCGAAAATCTATAGCAACCCGCCATTGGCCACCCTTCTTCTCGACAGGTACGATACTAGAAATCCACTCAGCATACCTGCATGGTCTGATCAAATTGGCCGTCAACATTTTTTCGACCTCTTTTTTGACTTCTTCCAGAATTTCGGCCTTCATTTGTCGTTCGGCTTGAAACGGCCGAAATCCTTTTTTGAGCGGGAGACGATGCTCGATGATGCTCCTGTCCAATCCAGGCATCTCTGTGTAGTCCCAGGCGAAGCAATCTGGATATTGTTTCAACAGGGCTATCATCGGGCCCCGCAGACTTGGCTCTAACTTTCTGCTGATAAATGTTGGTCGTGGCTTATCCCCAGGACCAATGTCGATCTCTTCTAGCTCATCAGCGGATGTAAACCCGTACCCTAGCTTTCCGTCACCTGTCAAATCGACGCTAAACACAGGGCAAACGGTGGGTGAGGACAACAAAAATAATTTGGGCCGATCGCCTGAATCGGCCCCCTTTTGCTACATCCGTCAGGACGGTTTACACCTTATTATTTTACTGGTGGCGAGCATCTCTCCGCTACGACTACATGAACCGCTTGTCGATGATTGCTGCTTTTTATTTTTTGTGGCCGATCGCGAGGATCGGCCGTACCTGGTGATCGTGGACTCCTACTCTGTAAGGCCGATGGATAAGACCAGCCTCACCCGTTTTTGTAGCTTCAATACGTTCGCAGCCGTCTAGATTGATCCGGAGATCGGCTCTTGGTCTTCGCCTCCCGACGTTCATGCCAGCTATGGAAATCTCGATGGAATCGTCTGCGTGGATGACCTCCACTTCGTCTCCATCCCACTGGATCAGGCACTGATGCATTGTGGACGGGATGCAGCAATTAGCATGAATCCAATCCCTTCCTAGTAAGACAGTGTAAGTGCTCTTGCTGTCCTGACGAAGAATAGCGTGGGTACGGTTTTCCTGCCCTTTGTCAAGTCCACGTTCACACCTTGTGTTCAAGACTGACCATTGAAGTCGCTCAACGTGACGTTGGTTTTGATCAGATCTTCAGTGGAGCGTCCCAAACGTCGTAGCATGGAGTATGGCATGATATTGACTGCCGCTCCGGTGTCCACCAAAATCTTGCCGACAGGTTGCCCATCGATGTAACCTCGCAGTGCAGGCTTTCGGATGTTTGTAACCCTTCTCACGTGGCTTCTCAAAGATAACGGCCGTGGGCGCGATCAAATTGTGCCACGAGTAGCTCATCGGTTCTTGGCGCGCGGAATTCCGGCGGAACACGAACACCATGTTTGTGCCCGATGTCTTTGCATCGGCTCTTACCGGTTTGGGCGCCACTCTTTCTGGTCGGGCGGTCTTCCGTTTCCACATCTGTCTCACTTTGGCGGCGGATCAGGTGCTTTCTTCAAAGCGTTGAGATCTGCGCTTGGCTTCCTCTAGATTACGCAGGCCGCTCTCGCTTACAGGTATGTCGAGTCCGTCGGGGCACCACCTCGGACGGTGGCACCTATCTTTGACCTTGTCACCCTTCGGCTCCTCGAGGTCTCCTGATCGAGCGGACTCCTTGTGTTGGCTCTGGGACGGGAGAGGCCCTAGGCGGTTGAATACTGACACTGGCCTCGTGTCCTCTTTCTGCTGGTTGCATTCCGGGCAGTTGTCGACTGTAGGCAATCGGCTCATTCCGGTGCCCCAGCAATACTTGAAGAAAGGACAATCCCAATGCCTAGCTGCGCCTTCTTTCTCTTTCGACGGTTCCCTAGCGGGGTGCTCATATCTTCCGTCGTCTCTGTCGTGCTGGCGTCGTTGGTCATACTGGCGCTCATACTTGTTAAGGAGATGCGTGGAATGTGGCTTCTGATATCGCACTCTCCTCACTTGTTCCTCTGTTAAATACCGCCTGTCATTGTGGCTGGGCCGGTCGCACGGACTAGCCTCCTTTCTTTCCTTGCCCCGGGAGCGAACACCGTTCTCCTTGTACGTGTCATGGTGGTATCCAGACCCTGCCATGTTAACACCGAACGAGAAATCCAGCTTACGCCTCATGAGCGACTGAGTTCTACCATGTTGACGCCGGGAAATGGGTTTGTGTCCACTTTCATGGCGAACTGCCCAAGGATCAGACGACCTTGTTCTATCGCCATTTGGATTTGGCGGCGAAGCTCCTTGCACTCATTGGTGGGGTGAGTGAACGAATGATGCCACTTGCAGTATGGTCTCCCGTTCATCTCCTGAGCCGTAGGGATTTTGTGGCCTTCGGGTAATCTCAGCTGCTTCTCCTTCAACAGTAGATCGAATATCTGCTCAGCTTTGCTCACATCAAGTCGAACCCTTTCGCAGCCCTTGCTGTTTCACCCATTTGCAGGCCACAGGATCGCCCCGAGCCCATTCAGCTCGGCCACCTCCGGTCTGCGTCGGATCTTCTTCTTCGCATCGACCAGGGCTTATCGGACGTTTGAATTTGTCTTGGTACAACTCAGGGTGGCTGTTCATACATCGTCGGTTTAAGCCATGCGCCAATGAGTTGTAATCTACAGAACGCCAAGTCCTTGATGGGTCTTTGAGACCCAACGCTGCCAGCCGACTTCCTTCTCGATTAAACGAGCCGAGTAACATCGGTTCTTGACGATCTGAAGCTGGATGTACTCGGCTCAGATTTCTCGCTTCACGCACTGCGCCAGTCTGCAATGCCAGCCTCGGTAGCCTCACGAATGGTCTTGGATGTGGAACTGCTCTTCCGTTGCTTCTAGGTATGAATTGAATCAGTGGCGGTGGTGTACCACCCAAAGGGCGGTCTGTCGAGATTGCGCAAAGAATCTTACGCGATCGATCGATGCGAAATCATGCCTAGTTGTGCTAGGTATCGGCTTATGTGCTCGATCGAGCTTGACCCTTGACCGCTGAATCTTGAGAACTCGGGGAGCTTATACTTGGGTGGCGTGAATCAGATCAAACTTCGTTGAGTACGGCTTTGAATAGCCGATTGTCCTTCTCTTGACGGCTTGAACTGTCCCTCAGGATGGTACCGATTTGCTCCAATGTTTGAGCTGTAGGGGCTAGATTCTCATGACTTGCTCCGGTGGCATACTTGGCTAGCCGCCTGTTGTCGGCGTCCATCCCAGCCATCGCTGCTCGGACACGCCTGCCGGAAGATCCTGGCCCAAGGTTCCTGCCAGAAACTCCTGCGGTTGCAATCTGTTTGGTGCGTGTCGGTATTGCGATCCGCACGTAGGCGCATATATGTCCGTGTGGGATCTCCTTAGGTGGCTCGAACAGGAATTGGCAATTGTCGCGCCTCCAGCCTTGTAGACGGCGTAAGCTGCCCGTGATTACGGGCGGCAAGTGCGAACGGGATCTGCGGCCTGATGCAGGCGGTCTTTCCCTGGTGAGTCCCTAAAGTAGGTCCCGACGGGAGTACGATGCTTCATGATCTCTGGACTACGCGGACGCGACCCGCTCAGCGTTCACGGGCTCTCGAATGGCGGTGCAAGGAATGAGCCACCATGTAGTTGACTTCTGTCGTAGAGCCACAGTGCGCTCCTCCGAAGGAGCAGATCCACCTCATTGAGAGCGCCCTCGGGAGAACCCTTTCCACCGATGCCATGCGACGGGTCCTCTCAAAGAGCGATGAGGTCTTCCTCGAAGAGGCCTTGATCTCGTCGTGCCAGCCTTGTGCTCGCCAGAGATCGTCGTAAACGGGTCTGTTCTCCATCGCGCGTCGGTGTTGATGTAGGCGTTGTTGAATGTCCCACCGGCGTGCGAAATGTGTTGCTGCCAAAACCCACCGGCGAGCAGCGGCGACAACACGGAGCGGGAGGCTCCAGGGGCTGGTGGGCCCTGGTCCCTCGACGACCCATAAAGCTCCGCACGTCTGGCTTGGTTCGAGCGTGCCACCTGACCTATACCTGGTCGAAGGTGAAGGATTGCTCGATTGATTTCTGCATGATAAACAAGTATCGTAAAATTCGAGCCGTGATCGGCTCCCAGGTTTCCCTGTAAATCGGCTCTTAAAGCCGATTGCCCCATGGTTCTGCGTTAGATTTATGATGACATGGGGTTTTGCTTGATCGCTACAAGTTAAATCGATCTACGATAGTTTAACGTTTTCACCACATAACTGGGCGTCCTACGTAATTGAGCCTAGTAAATGCGTACAAAGATTAAGAATATCAATCCTAGAGAAGGCCTAATAACCAACATAAAGCCAATTGCGGAACATCCTCTCTAGGGAATAATAAGCCACATCCTTATGCATTACCTGATCGTTCAACCCGTTTGTAAGGCCTGATTATGTAGATATTAAACTAAACCTTGACGAACAAGGCACAACTATAACAGATCGAATCGACTAAATAAAGATCAAGCAAGGTGCTACCCTTGCACTTTGGGACACGGTGCAAGGGTAGCGAGATAGCTAGAGGTAGCATAACTTCGACGATAATAATGAAACAGTGCCGATGCTAGCCTCAAACAATCTATGATAATGGTATTACTCGCCATCAACAACGCTTCAGTACGAGTAAAACCGGGTAACGAAATAAGTAGATACTGCCTAGAAAGAAACCCTAAGAACAAGGGGTGGCGATGCGCCGAGATTGTGTTTGTTGTGAACGTGGTTGTTGTTTTCTTTCAATAACCCTAGGTACATATTTATAGTCCGGAGACTTTCTACTTTTTGGAATAACTCTACAACTCTATCTTTACCTAAACATAAACGGAACCTAAACAAACACGAATCCTACTATGATACAAGATACACGGGCAATTCAGCCCAAATCTACGCACTAGGCCGATCCAACAACATGTTGAATATATGTATCTTCCAAGCCCATCTTGATCACGGCCCATCTCCGTCTTTGGCCAAAATACGGTGGTAACAATTATACTAAGGCATGACTAGCCAATACTATTCCAATGTATTGACCCACTGTGGCCGTAACTTGTGATGTTGCAGGTTACTCTGATGAGGATTAGGAGTCATGAGTCTACACTCAACATGTTTGCCTGTGGCACATGAAGATGAAGACTTTTATCTATTTACTTATTTAAACTCTTGTACTAGGCCTGTGGCCTAGGAGTTGTAAAGACTATGTTTGTCTCTGGAATGACTGTAATAATGACCTTTGTTTCTGTGTACTTCATCTTAAACTGTGGATGCTAGCATTGATCCAGGGACTAGCATTGCAATCACAGGGATCCTTTTCCTTTATAAAGGAGGGATCTTACAGATGGTATCAGAGCACTGTGTTTCCTGTAGGATTATGACCCTAGGATTGGAAACCACTAAGGAAAAATTTCAACAACTTCTACACTTGTCTATTCTTCTCGTAAAGTTTTCTAATCTTCTTTCTCATCTATATTTGTAGATGAACTCCATCAACGAAGCCGTAAGGAAAGGACCACTCATAACAATGACTTTGGAGTGTGAGCCAGAATTCCCCAAGGCTCTCAAGGACCTCATGGTTGCAATGGAAATACATGGTGCAGCTGTGTACAAAGGCTTTCCTGTGATGGATGAAGGAGTTGAGTACTGGTGGGTGCAACTTCACTTGTATAAAAACAAGGAAGACAACCACAAGGAATCAGGATTCTGCATGTTCACCAATTCAGTGATGCACCCTACATTCTTTGATTCAGCAAGGGATGCATCTTGGAAGACCATCAAAGAACTTGGTGATAGAGTCAAGTGCAGAATGTTCAACATCCAAAATAGCCTAAAAGAAGAGAAGAAACATACCCAAGAGTTGGAGGCTACCAACCAAACCTTAAGAGGAGACATTATAGACTTAGTAATGGAGTCATGTTCTCAAGATAGAGTGATTGCTTCTAGAAATATTGTGTTAGCCAACATATCTAGTGAGTTGGGATCGTAACTTACTTTGTTAGTTGGACCACTACTTATCACCTTATTTTCCAAATGTTGCTTGGAATAAGTTGAACCTTGGTTGTTGTAATGGATCCATGTATGCCATGACTTGTGTGTTTTGATTTCCAAGGATATGTATGTGATGCTTTGCCTTGTGTTTTATCTTAAATTGTGTTGTTTCTAACTTTTTCTCTCTTATAAATAGATGCCTAATGTTACCATCAGCACTGTTGAGGCGTTCCAGGGAACTCGCTTTGGCCCTCGTATTATTGAGCTCACTACTTTGCTCAATCTCCCCCTTCCTACCATCATGGTGCTTCCCGTCACCAAGTTTGAGAGGAAAGACCTTTGGGGTTTCAAGGTTAACCATCCCGGACGCCAGACTGAGCCTACCATGGAGGCTATCATCTTCAAGATCATGCACGATGACAAGGAGAGAGGCCTAGAGGTAGTCATGCAGGACTTGATTGGACGTCTGTTAGGGAGACACTCTCGACAGGTTAGAGGTACTCACTTCCACGTCTTCGGTAGACATGATGAGGATGGAGAGGCCATCGACTTCGAGGACACTTCGAGGGATACAGCTGAACCGATTCGCATATACCTCTAGGACTTAGAGGTTCTTCTTAGGCACGTGGACACTGATAGGACCAACGTCATGCTTAGAAATGACGAACTCCAGGTGCAGCTTCGTGAGAAGGACAAGATCTTCGCGGAGCAAGATGAGATAGTCAAGGAGATGGAGGAAAATTCGAGAGCCAGGACAGGAAGTTCAAGAGTCAGGAGAAGCGAGTCCAAGATAGGAACAAGAGGATTCGGGACATGACTGAAGAACTGCAGGCCAAGGACTTCGATCTCGAGCATCAGCAGACTGTGATTGAGAGGCTTCGTTCTCAGAAGAGGGCTCTCAAAGCCAAAGTAGAGACCGTGACCGCCAATGTCGAGGAATACAAGACCGCTATGGAGAATGCAGGTCTTACCTTTGTTGAGGAGGAGGTTGATGCCGAGGAGTAGTGATGACTACTCATTTATCATTTATTTATCATACTTTATTTGAGTCACAATGACCATCCAACATGTGGATGGCTTGTTATTGGTGTGTTTACTTTGCAAACTTGTCATTTTTTTTGTTGAAATATTATTATTATGAGGCATGCTTCATGATTGTTTATGTGATGTATTGTGCATGATAGCATCTATGGGTATCTCATTCTCATCTCTATTGAACAAACCACAGATGCCTCCCCGTCGTGCCAATCTCAACCCCAATAACAACAACATCACTCCTGAGATGCAGCAAATGATGACAGCTCAGACTCAGCTGATGCAAATGATGAATACGTTCATCCAGAACCAGAACAACAACAACAATAACAACAATAACAACAACAACAATAACAACAACCCACCGGGTTTCGACATGCTTACTAGGTTCTTGAGATTGAGGCCAGCAAAGTTCTCAGGAACAACTAATCCTATGGTGGCCAATGATTGGCTACGCTCTGTGAACAAGGACTTGGTAACAGTTGGATGTACTGATGAAGAGAAAGTCAGATTTGTAGCTCACTTGTTGGAAGGACCAGCAGCCACTTGGTGGTATAACTTCCAAATCACCACTCCCATTGCAGATGTGACATGGGCTATCTTTGAAGATGGCTTTCGTACTGCTCACATCTCATCCGGAGTGATGAGTTTGAAGAAGAAAGAGTTCCATAATCTGAAGCAGCAACTGTTGGAATTATGCCCTAGAGGCAATAATAAAGATGTTATTATTATAATTCTTGTTCATGATAAAGTTTATATTCCATGCTAGAATTGTATTAAGCGGAAACTTTAATACTTGTGTGGTTTGTGAACAACACCGTATCCCTAGTACGCCTCTATGGACTAGCTCATTGATCAATGATGGTTAAGGTTTCCTAACCATAGACATGAGTTGTCAATTGATAATGAGATCATATCATTGGGAGAATGATATGGTGGATAGACCCAAACAAAGCAGAGCAATTAGATCGTGTCATCGTGTTCGTCTTTGCGAAGCTTTTCCTATGTCAAATATTGTATTCCTTAGACCATGAGATAATGCAACTCCACGGTACCGAAGAAAGCTTTGAGGTCATCAAACGTCATCCTATGAGAGGGTGATCATAAAGGTGTCTCTCGGTGATCGGAAAGTATCTGTGGTTGTATGTATCGAGATGGAATTTGTCCTCCCAAGTCGGAGAGATATACTTCAGGCCCACTTAATCGATATCAACACCGCTTGCAAGCATGTGGTTAAGGAGTTAATCACAAAGTGATATCAGATTACGAACGAGTAAAGTATTTGCCGTGAACGAGATTGAACTAGGTATGACGATACCGACGTCGAATCTCGAGCAAGTAAAATATCGCGAGACGAAGGGAATATATATATGGGATTGATTGAATCTGGCATCGTGGTTCATCCGATATGATCATCGATGAATGTGTGGGAGTCAATATGGTGCCTGCACCCGTTGATTATTGATAGAAGATCATATGCGCATATTCTCGAACCCGCAGGTCACACACTTAACGTATCTCGACGCTAGGATAAATTCGATAATTGGTTTATGAATTTTGTTCGATTCTCGGATGGGATCCGGATATCACGAGAGGTTCCGGAATGGTCCGAGAATAAGATTCATATAAGGCAAAGGCAGTTTTTGGAGTTCGAATTGTTCGGGTTAATCGGTATTGTACGGAAGCTTCTAGAACCTTCGGAAGGGGGACCAACGTCGCCCCACCTTCCGGGAGGGGCATGGGCCTATGAGGGAGTGTCCTGGCGCTTTGGGCAGGGGCACAAGGCCCCATAGGGCCCAGCCGATCTGGATAAGTTTAAACTCGTTTAAACTAGAGATAGGATTTCTAGATAAGGAGAGTTTAAATCGTTTAAATCTAGAGATAGGATTTCTAGATAAGGGAAAGTTTAAATTGTTTAAACTAGAGATAGGCTTGGAGGAGGGCAGGCTGGCCGCCTCTATATATATAGGGGTGGTCGCCCCCACACACACCTTCCTCCAAGCCCTAGCAGCCTTGCTACCTTCCTCTCCCTCCCGATTGTTTGTAGGCGAAGCCTGCAGAAAATTCTCCACCATATACACCACGCCGCCGTGTTGTAGATCCAATCTATCTCTCCACCATACTCGCTGGTCCGAGGAAGGAGGAGACGTCGAGGTGCTGCACGTGTGCATCTCACGGAGGCACCGCCACTTGTGGTGCTAGATCGGATCGGATCGCGTGGAGGAGAAGCGAGTACGACTACATCACCCACGTTCCGACGAACGTTCTGCTGTGCGAATCTTCAAGGGTATGAAGATCTAATCCAATCTCTCTCGTTGTTTGCATCTCCTAGATTAGATCTTGGCTTTCCCTTTGTTCGCTCCGTAGAAAATTTTGATTTACTATGCCGCATAACCCTTCAGTGGTATCAGAGCTAGATCTATGCGTAGATGTGTTTCACGAGTAGAACGCAACATGGTTGTTGCGGGCGTTGATGTTTTCTGTTGCAAGCCTCTTGTTTGTGTTCTTCTTATGACGCGGGATAGTGAGATTGAAGCGGTCCAGGACAACCTTACGCGACGTCGTTCGCGAGACCGGCTCCGCACTTGACGTGTGGCTTGTACCACACATGCGGCTGGTGGATGTCAGTTTCTCTCACTATAGTTGTCATGGGATTAACACCGGAGTTTGGCAACCATAATATCACCGTTGTGGCTTTCCGTAGTAAGAATCGTTCTTAGCATCTACTCCCATAAGCCACGTAAAACATGCAACAACAAAGTAGAGGCGTCTAACTTGTTTTTGCAGGGAGTGTTTTCTGTGATGTGGTATGGCCCAAGATGTGATGTGTATATTGTATGCGATGATCATGTTTTGTAATGTTTCACGACTTGCATGTCGATGAGTACACAACCGCAGGAGCCATATGGTTGTGTTTATAATTGTGTATGACCTGCAGTCAACTTCTTATACGCCATGTAATAGCTTTACTTTATCGCTAAGTAGTTAGCAATAGTTGTAGTTGCTATTCGTGGTGGAGGCAATCATGGTGGAGTGATGGAGATCATGCCGAACGCACAAGATGGAGATCATTGCGAAGATTGGCTATACCATGTCACATAAAGTTATATGCATGTGATGTTTATCCTTTATGTATCTTATTATGCTTAGATCGCTACGGTAGCATTATAAGATGATTCCTCACTTAAAGATCAAGATAAAACTGTTCTCCCCAAGTATGCACCGCTATGAAAAGTTCGTCGTGTCCAAGCATCACGTGATGATCGGGTGCTATAGACTCTACGCTCACATACAACGGGTGCAAGCCAGTTTTTGCACACGCGGAAATACTTGGGTCTAACTTGACGAGCCTAGCATGTACAGACATGGCTTCGGAACACAAGAACCGAAAGGTTAAGCATGAGTCATATGAATGATGTGATCGACACTTTGTTGTCCACCATTGAAACCACATCTCTTCTCGTGATGATCGGATTAGGTGTGGTGAACTTGGATCGTGTTCACTAAACAACTTGAGGGATGTTGAATTTAGTGGGAGTTCATCTAGTAATTTGATTAAGTTGAACTATTTATCATGAACATAGTCTAAATTGTACTTGCAAATACTGTAGATCCAATGGCCAAGTCCAACTTCAACTTCAACATTTTTGCTGAGAAAGAAAAGCTTAGAAACAATGGGTCTAACTTCACCAACTGGTTCCGCAATCTAAGAATCATTCTGTCTGGCGGACAAAAGGACTATGTCCTTGGTAAAGTGTTAGGTGACCCCTGCAAGCTGCGCCGATGAGAAAGCTGTCTATCAACAAGTAAAGATGATTATGGTGTGATTAAGAGCACCATGTTGTTTGCTATGGAACCGGAGCTTCAAAAATTGTTTTGAAACCTATCCCGGGCCCTTTGAGATTCTCGAGGAGCTGAAAACCATGTTTCAGACTCAAGCCCGTTTTGAGAGATATGAGATCTCTGAGAAGTTCTTTAACTGCAAGATGGAGGAAGGGAGTTCCGTTAGTGAGAACGCCATAAAGATGTCGGGCTACACTCAACGCCTTGAGCAACTGGAATGCACGATTCCAGAGGAGCTCAAGATTGACAGGGTTCTGCAATCACTCCCTCCCAGCTACAAAAGTTTTGTAGTGACTCATAATCAGATTGGTTCCACTGATACGATCACCGAGCTCTTCGCAAAGCTGAAGGCTGTGGAAGTGGACATCAAGAAGGATAATCACGTGTTGATGGTCAACAAGCCCTCCTTTAAGAAAGGTAAGGGATAAAAGAAGCCCTTCAAGAAGGGCGGCGGCAAGCGCAATTCCCCTACTGAGAAGAAGCTCAGGTCTGGTCCTAAGCCAGACACTGAGTGCTTCTATTGCAAGGACAGGGGTCACTGGAAGCGCAACTGTCCGAAGTACTTAGCGGACAAGAAGGCTGGCACCATCAAAGGTATATTTGATATACATGTTATTGATGTTTTCCTTACTAGCCCTCGTTGTAGTGCACGGTATTTGATACATTAGGTTGCTAATATTTGTAACTCAAAGCAGAGCTACGGAATAGACGAAACTTGTAGGGATGAGGTGACGATGCGCGTTGGCAACGGATCAAGAGTTGATGTGATGTCCGTCGGCACGCTCTCCTTAGTTTTACCTTCGGGATTAGTTTTAAACCTTAATAAGTGTTATTATGTGCCTGCGTTGAGCATGAACATTATTTCTGGATCGTGTTTATTGCAAGACGGTTATTCATTTAAATCGGAGAATAATGGTTGTTCTATTTTTATGAGTAACATCTTTTATGGTCATGCACCTCCTGTAAATGGTTTATTTCTTCTAAATCTCGAAAGGGATGAAACACACATCCATAACATTGAGGCTGAGAGATGCAAAGTAGATAGTGATAATACTACTTATTTGTGGCACTGTCGTCTAGGTCATATTGGTGTAAAGCGCATGAAGAAACTCCATTCTGATGGACTTTTGGAGTCTCTTGATTTTGAATCATTTGACACATGCGAACCATGCCTCATCGGCAAGATGATCAAAACCCCGTTCTCCGGTATGATGGAGCGAGCAACGGACTTGTTGGAAATCATACATACCGATGTATGCGGACCGATGAGTGTTTCGACGCGCGGTGGATATCGCTATTTCCTCACTTTTACCGATGACTTAAGTAGATATGGGTATATCTATTTAATGAAACATAAATCTAAAACATTTGAAAAGTTCAAGGAATTTAAGAATGAAGTGGAGAACCATCATAACAGAAAGATTAAGTTTCTACGATCTGATCGTGGGGGCGAATATTTGAGTTATGATTTTCTCACGCATCTTAAAGCAAGTGGAATCGTTTCACAACTCACGCCACCCGGAACACCACAGCGCAATGGTGTGTCTGAACGCCGGAATCGAACCCTATTAGATATGGTCCGATCAATGATGTCTCTTACTGATTTGCCGTTATCATTTTGGGGTTATGCATTAGAAACCGCTGCATTCACTTTAAATAGGGCTCCATCTAAATCCGTTGAGACGACACCGTATGAACTGTGGTTTGGTGCTAAACCTAAGTTTTCATTTCTTAAATTTTGGGGATGCGAAGCTTACGTCAAGAAGTTGATGCCGGACAAGCTCGAACCCAAAGCGGAGAAATGCGTCTTCATAGGATACCCTAAGGAAACTATTGGGTATACCTTCTATCACAGAACCGAAGGCAAAGTGTTTGTCGCAAAGAACGGTTCCTTTCTTGAGAAGGAGTTTCTCTCGAAAGAAGTGAGTGGGAGGAAAGTAGAGCTAGACGAGGTTATTGAACCTTCTCTTGAATTGGAGAGTAGCGCAAGACCTGAAATTGTTCCAAGGTGCACCGCACCAACAATAGAGGAAGCTAATGACAAGGATCATGAAGCTTGGACGATGTCACATCTTGAACGTCGCAGGTCAACAAGGTCGCGTGCCCCTCCTGAGTGGTACGGCAACCCTGTCTTGACTGTCTTGTTAGTATAAGACAGTGAACCTACGAACTATGAGGAAGCGATGATGAGCCCAGACTCTGAGAAATGGCTGGAAGCCATGAAATCCGAATTGGGACCCATGAGCGAAAACCAAGTATGGACTTTGGTGGACCCTCCTAGCGACCGAAAGGCCGTTGAGTGCAAATGGATCTTCAAGAAGAAAACGGACGCGGATGGTAATGTTACCGTCTATAAAGCACGGCTTGTCGCAAAAGGTTTTCGACAAGTTCAAGGTGTTAACTACGATGAGACTTTCTCTCCCGTAGTGATGTTTAGGTCCATTCGGATTTTATTAGCAATTGCTGTGTTTCATGATTATGAAATATGGCAGATGGATGTCAAGACTGCTTTCCTCAATGGGAACATTGATGAAGAGTTGTATATGATGCAACCCGAAGGTTTTGTCGATCCTAAGGATGCTAGTAAAGTATGCAAACTTCAGCGTTCCATTTATGGACTGAAGCAAGCATATCGGAGTTGGAACCTTCGTTTTGATCAAGTGATCAAGAGATTTGGATTTGTTCCAAATTGCTACGAAGCTTGTATCTACAAGAAAGTGAGTGGGAGCTCGGTGACGTTTCTGGTACTATATGTGGATGACATATTGATTATCGGAAATGACATCAACATGCTTAACGATGTGAAGAGTTATTTGAACAAGTGTTTTTCAATGAAAGACCTAGGTGAAGCTGCTTATATATTGGGCATCAAAATCTATAGAGATAGACAAAGACGCCTGATAGCTTTAAGCCAGAGTACATACCTAGACAAAGTTCTAAAAAGGTTCAGAATGGATAAGGCAAAGAAAGGTTCAGTGCCTATGTTGTCAGGTAAGATATTGAGCAAGGCTCAGTGTCCAGCTACGGTAAATGATAGGGAAGCTATGAGCAAAGTGCCTTATGCCTCGGCCATAGGTTCTATCATGTATGCCATGCTGTGTACTAGACCGGATGTGTCCAATGCTCTTAGTTTGGCGAGCAGATATCAAAGTGATCCAGGAGTGGAACACTGGACAGCCGTGAAGAACATCCTAAAGTACCTAAATAGAACTAAAGAAATGTTCTTAGTCTATGGGGGTGATGAACAGCTTGTCGTAAAAGGTTACGTCGATACTAGTTTCGACATCGACAAGGATGATTCCAAATCTCAGACAGGATACGTTTATATTTTGAATGGAGGAGCTGCGAGCTGGAGAAGCTGCAAGCAAAGCGTGATCGTGGGATCTACAGTGGAAGCGGAATACATGGCTGCTGCAGAAGCGTCAAGTGAAGGAGTTTGGATCAGAAACTTCATCACTGAGCTTGGCGTGGTTCGAAGTGCATTGGACCCACTGGAGATATTGTGTGACAACACTGGCGCCATAGCACTCGCTAAGGAACCAAGATATCATCCAAAGACCAAGCATATCAACCGCAAGTTTCATATAATCCGAGATTATATAGCAGATGGAGATCTAAAGATTAGCAAAGTACATACGGATCTGAATGTCGCAGATCCATTGACTAAACCTCTTCCACGTGTAAACATGATCAACACCTCGATTGCCATGGGTGTGATTGTTGCCAAATGTAAACTAGATTATTGACTCTAGTGCAAGTGGGAGACTGTTGGAATTATGCCCTAGAGGCAATAATAAAGATGTTATTATTATAATTCTTGTTCATGATAAAGTTTATATTCCATGCTAGAATTGTATTAAGCGGAAACTTTAATACTTGTGTGGTTTGTGAACAACACCGTGTCCCTAGTACGCCTCTATGGACTATCTCATTGATCAATGATGGTTAAGGTTTCCTAACCATAGACATGAGTTGTCAATTGATAATGAGATCATATCATTGGGAGAATGATATGGTGGATAGACCCAAACAAAGCAGAGCAATTAGATCGTGTCATCGTGTTCGTCTTTGCGAAGCTTTTCCTATGTCAAATATTGTATTCCTTAGACCATGAGATAATGCAACTCCTGTACGGAAGAAAGCTTTGAGGTCATCAAACGTCATCCTATGAGAGGGTGATCGTAAAGGTGTCTCTCGTGGGGTCGGAAAGTATCATTGGGTTGTATGTATCGAGATGGAATTTGTCCCTCCCAAGTCGGAGAGATATACTTGGCCCACTCGGAATCGATATCAACACCGCTTGCAAGCATGTGGTTAAGGAGTTAATCACAAAGTGATATCGGATTAAGGAGCAGTAAAGTACTTACGTGAGCGATTGAACTAGGTATGACGATACCGACGATCGAATCTCGAGCAAGTAAAATATCGCGAGACGAAGGGAATATATATATGGGATTGATTGAATCGGCATCGTGGTTCATCCGATATGATCATCGATGAATGTGTGGGAGTCAATATGGGTGCGGACCCCGCTGTTGATTATTGATAGAAGATCATGTACGCATATTCTCGAACCCGCAGGGTCACACTTAACATATCTCGACGCTAGGATAGATTGGATAATTGGTTTATGAATTTTTGTTCGGAGTCTCGGATGGGATCCGGGATATCACGAGAGGTTCCGGAATGGTCCGGAGAATAAGATTCATATAAGGCAGTGCAGTTTTTGGAGTTCGGAATTGTTCCGGGTTAATCGGTATTGTACCGGAAGCTTCTAGAACCTTCCGGAAGGGGACCAACGTGGCCCCACCTTCCGGGAGGGGGCATGGGCCTATGAGGGAGTGTCCTGGCCGCTTTGGGCCAGGGGCACAAGGCCCCATAGGGCCCAGCCGATCCTGGATAAGTTTAAACTCGTTTAAACTAGAGATAGGATTTCTAGATAAGGGAGAGTTTAAATCGTTTAAATCTAGAGATAGGATTTCTAGATAAGGGAAAGTTTAAATTGTTTAAACTAGAGATAGGCTTGGAGGAGGGGCAAGGGCTGGCCGCCCCCCCTCTATATATAGAGGGGTGGTGCGCCCCCTCCCCCCTACACACCTTCCTCCAAGCCCTAGCAGCCTTGCTACCTTCCTCTCCCCCTCCCGACTGTTTGTAGGCGAAGCCCTGCAGCAGAAATTCTCCACCATATACACCACGCCGTCGTGTTGTAGATCCAATCTATCTCTCCACCATACTCGCTGGTCCGAGGAAGGAGGAGACGTCGAGGTGCTGCACGTGTGCATCTCACGGAGGCACCGCCACTTGTGGTGCTAGATCGGATCGGATCGCGAGGAGGAGAAGCGAGTACGACTACATCACCCACGTTCCGACGAACGTTCCGCTGTGCGAATTTTCAAGGGTATGAAGATCTAATCCAATCTCTCTCGTTGTTTGCATCTCCTAGATTAGATCTTGGCTTTCCCTCTGTTCGCTCCGTAGAAAATTTTGATTTACTATGCCGCATAACCCTTCAGCACCACCGCAGCGTGGCTGAGTATATTGAGGAGTTCAACAATCTGGCGCGTTATGCACCGGATGAAGTTGACACTGATGCTAAGAGGAAGGAAAAATTCCTTGAAAGGTTGAATGATGAACTAAACCTGCAGCTATCAGTGGCCTATGTTCCCACATACCAGTCTCTTTGTGATAAGGCTGCTATTTTGGAGAACAAAATGAAGCAAGTTGAGAGTAGGAAGAGAAAGCACTCGGACAAGCACAACTCGGGATCGTATCACAAGCGTTCCCATTATGATGATAGTGGAAGCTCAAGATCCCACAAGCATGGGAAATTCAACAAGCACCACAACCACAACCGTCATCATGACAACAAGCATCACCATAGTCATGACAATGACAAGTACAAGAACAATAAGGGTGGATATAAGAGCCACCACAATGGTAGTGGAAGTGGCAGTGGAAGCCAGCCTGTCAAGAAAGATATCAATCAGGTTGAGTGTTTAAAGTGCAAGAAGATGGGGCATTATGCAAATGAATGCCCAGAAAAGAAAGTTGAAGGACCCAACAAGCCCAACCCTTTTTAGAAGGGACAAGTGAACCACATCAATGTGGAGGAAATCTATGAAGAGCCAGATGCTGTTGCTGGTAAGTTCAAACTCAATTCTATTCCAGCACTTGTTCTTTTTGATACTGGAGCATCGCATTCATTCATATCAAAAACATTTGTGGATAGAAATGGGTTTCCAACTGAAAACATTGGGTGTCCAATAAAAGTTAGTTCTCTAGGTGGAGATATGATAGTAAGTCTTGGATGTCGGGATCTAGTAAAAGAGTTTGGAAAGCATAAGTTTCCAGTGAGTCTAATAATCCTAGATTCCCAAGGACTAGATGTAATTTTGGGAATGGATTGGATGGCTAAATATGAGGGAGTACTAGAATGTGCTAATCGTACTATTGCACTCACAACCCCGGAAAGAAAACGGATTAAATTCAAGTCTAACTTTGAATCAAAAGGGAGTAAGCTAAATTCTTTTAAGGGGGTTAGCATAGACAGTGTGCCAATTGTGAGTGAATATCCGGATGTGTTTCCAGAAGAATTACCTGGAATTCCACCAGATAGAGATGTGGAGTTTCTTATTGATTTGCTACCAGGATCTGGACCAATAGCAAAGAGACCGTACAAAATGTCAGTTGATGAACTGAAAGAACTCAAGAAACAACTTGGAGAGCAGTTGCAGAAAGGATTTATTCAACCAAGTTCTTCATCTTGGGGAGCCCCAGTTTTGTTTGTGGAGAAGAAAGATAGAAGTCAAAGGTTATGCATAGATTACCGTTCACTCAATGAAGTGACTATCAAGAACAAATACCCTTTGCCAAGAATCAATGATTTGTTTGATCAGCTTGAAGGATCTTGTGTATTCTCAAATATTGACCTTCGGTCAGGTTATTTCCAACTAAAGATAAGATAACAAGACATACCTAAAACATCTTTCACCACAAGGTATGGATTGTACGAGTATACCGTGATGCTGTTTGGTTTGACCAATGCACCAGCATACTTCATGAATATGATGAACAAGGTGTTCATGGAATTTCTTGATAAGTTTGTTGTCGTTTTCATCGATGACATTTTGATCTACTCCAAGAGCAAAGAAGAACATGAAGGACATTTGCGTTTGATACTTGAGAAGCTTAGAGAGCATAAACTTTATGCCAAATTCAGCAAGTGTGAATTCTGGTTGAATGAAGTTGGATTTCTTGGACACGTTGTGTCAGGAGATGGTGTTGCTATTGATCCTGCTAAAGTTTCGGCTATAACTGAATGGGAATCTCCCAAGTCAGTGAAAGAAGTTCGTAGTTTCCCTGGCTTAGCAGGTTACTACAGAAGGTTCATTGACAATTTCTCCAAGGTAGCAAAACCCATGACAGAATTGCTAAAGAAAGACAAGAAATTTGCTTGGTCTGAGGGATGTGAACTCAGCTTTCAAGAATTGAAGAAGAGACTTGTGACAGCACCAGTCTTGTGTTTGCCAGATTTGGAAAAAGATTTCCAACTGTATTGTGATGCATCTCATCATGGATTAGGTGCTGTACTTATGCAAGAAGGGAAAGTTGTGGCTTATGCCTCGAGACAACTCAAAACTCATGAAGTGAACTATTCTACTCATGATTTGGAGTTAGCCTCTGTTGTCCATGCACTCAAAACATGGAGACACTATCTTTTAGGAAAGCGATGTGAAGTGTTCATAGATCACAAGAGTTTGAAGTATATCTTCACCCAGAAAGAAATTAATATGAGACAAAGAAGATGGCTAGAACTCATCAAAGACTATGACTTGAATTTGCAATACCACCCCGGTAAAGCAAATGTTGTAGCAGATGCTCTAAGCCATAAGGTTTTTGTGAATGGCCTCACTAAGGGAGAACTGCCAGATGATCTGTGTGCCCAATTTAGAGACCTCAGATTGGATATTGTGCCTGAAGGACATCTCATGTCTTTGGATGTTCAACCCACTTTGTTGGACAAGATCAAAGAAGCCCAGAAGACTGATAAAGAAGTTGAAGAGATTAAGGAAAAGATTGGCAAAGGAAAAGCCAAAGGAATCCATGAAGACGAACAGGGTACTTTATGGCATGGAAAACGTATCTATATTCCACAAGATCCGGAGCTTCGGAAACTGATTTTGCAAGAAGCACACAACTCACCATATTGCATTCATCCGGGTAACACCAAAATGTACATGGATATGAAGGAAAGATTTTGGTGGAATAATCTCAATAAGGACATCGCCGAACATATTGCTTTGTGTTATGTGTGTAGTAGAGTGAAAGCGGAGCATTAGAAACAAGCAGGTTTGCTTCAACCACTACCTATTCCTGATTGGAAGTGGGACAAGATTGGCATGGATTTCATTACCGGATTGCCAAGGACCCGGTCAGGATATGATTCCATTTGGGTAGTAGTGGATCGCCTAACTAAAGTGGCTCATTTCATACCCGTGAAGAGAGCCTACACTAATGCTAATTTAGCCAAGATATATATGAGTAGAATTGTATGTCTACATGGTGTACCCAAGAGTATTGTGTCAGATAGAGGAACCCAATTCACTTCCCATTTTTGGAGGCAATTACATGAGTCATTGGGAACGAGGTTGGAATTCAGCACTGCTTTTCATCCTCAAACTGATGGACAGACAGAAAGGACTAATCAGATTCTTGAAGACATGTTGAGGGCATGTGCCTAGACTATGGAGCCAGTTGGGATGAAAGTCTGCCATACGCAGAATTTTCTTATAACAACAGCTATCGAGCCAGCATTGAGATGGCACCATTTGAGTTTCTCTATGGGAGAAAATGTACCACCCCATTACTATGGAATGGTGTGGGAGAAAGAAGTTTGTTTGGACCAGAACTTATCAAAGAAGATGAAGAGAAGGTCAAGTTGGTTAAGGACAGATTAAAGATAGCACAATCCCGACAGAAAAGCTACGCAGATCCTAAGCGTAGAGAAGTCACCTATGAAGTTGGTGATAGAGCTTATCTTAGAGTGTCACAACTTCGTGGAGTGAAGAGGTTTGGAGTCAAAGGAAAGTTGGCCCCAAGATATGTGGGACCATTCAAGATTCTGAGTCGTAAAGGAGAAGTTGCTTATGAAATTGAATTGCCAGAAACTTTGTCAGCTGTTCATAATGTGTTTCATGTGAGCCAGCTTAAGAAATGCCACCCAGAAATGGAAGAAACTTCTTTGAAGGATACTATACCTTTAGAAGAGGTTCAATTGGAGAGTGACCTCACTTATGAAGAGAAACCTATCAAGATTCTTGAGACTGCAGAAAGAGTCACATGGACTAAGACTATCATGCTCTGCAAAGTTCAATGGAACCATCATTCCGAACAAGAAGCAACATGGGAAAGAGAAGATGATCTTCGGAAAGACCACCCTCACCTATTTGCTAGCCAATCCGAATCTCGAGGGCGAGATTCACCTTAAGGGGGTTAGATTTGTAACATCCCTAAAATCATGTTTCAAACTCATGCATATCATCCATGCATCCATGATCACATATAGAGTTCATTCCAAACAAATCAATTCAAAAACAGGAGCATATGAGCTCAGTATTTTATGTGATCAGCATTTGAATCAAATGCTACTCTCCAATGAGAGATTGTTGTTCATGAAACCAAACTTTGTTGTCCTATTGCTCTCAGGATGTATTGCTAGATTACTAAGATTTAAACCAAAGTTTCAAAAAAAATATGATTTGAAAACCAATTTCAAAACCTATTCAAACTAGTGCTATGCCACTGCTTATTTTAATTTATTCCAAGTGACCAAGCCAATTCAAGGTGACCACTTGGTTTTATGCCCAGAAATGTGATTGTTGCACACTACAAAAATCCTGAAAAGATTTGAACTCAAATAGGTTTTGAAATCATTTGAATTTGATTCCTAAAATTGAAAACAGAAAAAGAAAAGGAGAAAAGAATTGGAAAAGGGCCTGCGCCACCTATCTAGCCCAATGACGGATTCAGCCCACTAAGCCCACCCGGGTTCCCTCTCTCTCTCACTCGTAGACGCACCCACCGAGTGACTGACGCCAGGACCCCACCCCCTCCCTGTTTCTCTCGCTGACAACTAGGCCTCACTGCCGCGTCACCCTTCGTCCCCAAATCGCGCCCACGACCACGTCGCCGGCCGTTCCCTCCGCCATTCACTGCCACGTTGATTCCGCGCTTAATTGCCATTGATACCGCGCGAGATCCTCGCCCCCAATCTGGCTATAACACCACCTCCCCCTCGCGGCCATTTCCCCCAACAAAGCCAGACTGAAACGCCCCCAGGCTGCCCGCAATCGCCCTTGCACTGTCGCAGACAAAGCAACTCCGACGACCAATCTCGGTGAGTACTGGCCGCCCCCTATCTCTGGTTCAAACCATCATGACCAGCATGAGTTTGCGCATTCATTGATGCCCTCTGTTTGCTTTCTCATGACCCAGAGCGACGTCTTCGTTCACACCCGCGAGCACCTGAGCCGCCGCTCGACTCCGACGTGCAATTCAGGTAAAACGAGTGCGCGCCTTGCCTCCCCTTTGATACTGTCTTGATCGCCTTGCCTTTGCGCATCTCCTAAACCATCTGGCTCGTGCTAGGTCGACACAGAACCTCGGCAACGTCTTCGACAGCAAGCATCTGACGCCGCCAACAACTCCAACGAGCCCGTGCAGCCGTGTCCGTGAGCCCCTTGCCAAGCCGTCGCCACGTTGATCATCAGTGCATCGCCACAAGCCCGGTAAGCACCTCCGTCGACCCTAGAACCTCCTGTAGCCGCCGCGCCGCCATAGACAGAGCCGCCGCCGCCAGATGCCACCGCTGGCGCCGCCCATCCATGGTCGCTTGATCGTGGACCGTTGGATCTAGATCCAACGCGTATAAAAAGATAACTTAACGAATCAGTATGAGTAGATCTGGGCCGTGCAGATTAAGTAGATCTAATGGCCTGTGAGCGTGATCCTGAGCGAACCGGTACGCACCAATCAGGTTATGACGCGTGGCTAGAGTTTAGGTTTAAAATCAGGATTTGAATCTATTAGTTGTCTGAAATTGTTTTAGCCATAACTTTTGATTGCCACGTTCAAATTTGGCAAATTTTATATCAATGGAATCAGGAGAACAAGCCATTTCCAAATATGCAATGTGTTTAATGTTTAGTCTCTGTTAAAATGGTTTTATTTATAGAAACATGTGCAGGCCTATTTTATGTATATAAATTATTTGAGAAATGTTTTAGGGCTTAAATAAATGTTGTTTGGCAATTTTTGAACTTGTTTATGAACCAGTACTGTACACTTGTCTTGTTGTGTTTAGAAAATCATCACACATCAAATTTCATGCATCCATATATTTTTGCTTGTATTTATTTGTATGTGATTTGTTGCTATGATTCTATGTGTAGATTTTGGTGCCAATAGTGATTGTGATTGTGAGGAGTGTAGCTACTCTCCAAACTACCAAGGAAAGTGGTGCTTCATGATATTTTATCCCTATGTTTTCTACTAAGCATTAGAAATATTTTTCTAGAATTGCATGTTATATTTTGCTTATATGCCATGTTGGGAAATCCTAGTAGTGTAGAATTGCTAGGAAATTTCTAAGTTAAGATGCTTATCTATGCCATGCTTAGCCTAGTTAGTAGCAACCAAGGGTGGTGAAATATACATGCTATGATGAAAATATTTATAAGTCTTTGGACTTGTGTTTTGCCTAATAAAACAACTAAGTGAATGAAACAACTGGGTGGAATGGAAGGAATGGTTTATGTTGAGTGGTTACACAAGGCCCATTTCTATGGTTTACCTTGTGTATCTCACTTGTGGAAAGCCACCCAGGAACAAAGAGATTTTAGAGGCCAAATGTTAAGAAGCTTCTAGTGCAGCCACTTGGAAATATGGGCTCTGCCTGGACCACATAGGTTGCTAGAACTTAGACATTTGGACAGTTGGTGGTAGTGGGATGATAGGTTGGAGCACGTCCATTTGGTCTAAGGGAAGGCTTCTGAAAGGTCCTGTCTTGGTTAAAATCAAGGCTTGTGGGGAAAGTGCACAACCACTACAGATGGAAGAATCTAAGTTCTTAGCCATTTCCCTGGAAAAGGACAACTTGAGCATCAAGACATGGAAGCTATCAAGAATCTCCTCATCCCAATTTCTAAGTAAAACTTGTGGGTGAACAAGGGTGAAGGACCTCAATGTCTATTGGTGGTTCCTTGGGAAAAGTTTTTGACAAAGAAAAACTTAGTGATTTGAACTAATAGGCAAAACCTATTTTGAGCAAATCAAGCCTAAGCTACACTTAGCCAAATTGCATATAGTATCTAGTCCACCAAAATTATACTAAGGTATGACTTGCCAATACTATTCCAATGTATTGACCCACTGTGGCTGTAACTTGTGATGTTGCAGGTTACTCTGATGAGGATTAGGAGTCATGAGTCTACACTCAACATGTTTGCCTATAGCACATGAATATGAAGACTTTTATCTATTTACTTATTTAAACTCTTGTACTAGGCCTGTGGCCTAGGAGTTGTAAAGACTATGTTTGTCTCTGGAATGACTGTAGTAATGACCTTTGTTTCTGTGTACTTCATCTTAAACTGTGGATGCTTGCATTGATCCAGGGACTAGCATTGCAATCACAGGGATCCTTTTCCTTTATAAAGGAGGGATCTTACACCTTTGGACTCCGGGTGGGCGACCGAGGTGAGGTCGAGTCGTATGTTTTGCTCCTCTCAGAATTCAGCCATGTCTCCTTTGGCGAAGTTTGTGCCGTTGTTCGTGATGATGCTGTGTAGGAACCCGTAGCGATAGATGAGCTCGCGTAGGAACTTTGTGGTGGTCTTCCCGTCTCACTTGCGGACTGGCTTGGCCTCCACCCACTTTGTGAATTTGTCGACTGCGACCAGGAGGTGGGTGAAGCCAGAGGGGGGCTTCTTGAAGGGGCCTACCATTTCCATGCCCCACACGGCGAATGGCCAGGTGATGGGCATGGTCTTGAGGGCCGAGCTCGGCACGTGAGTCTGGTTGGCGTACTTCTGGCATCTGACGCAGCGTTGGACGATGTCGACCGCATCGGCGTGTGAGGTGATCCAGTAAAAGCCATGTTGCATGGCCTCGGCGACTAGGGAGCGGGCGCCAACGTGGTGGCCACAGTCGCCAGCGTGGATGTCCTGGAGGATCTTGCGTCCTTCTGCGGGTTGGACGCAGCGTTGAAACACGCCGGACACACTGCGCTTGTGGAGCTCGCCGTTGATGATGACGAAGGATTTGTAGCGGCGTGCTATCATCCAGGCCTCCGTTTTGTCAGAGGGTAGGGTGCCTCCCTCCAGTTAGGCGGCATGTGGCGCGGTCCAGTCGCTTGGCTCGATGATCATTGAGACCAGGGCCGCGTCCGGTTGCAGCGGAATTCCGATGTCGATCTCCCTCGGGGGAGAGACGGAAGGCTTGGTGATGGTGTCGAGGAAGACGCCGGCGGGCGGCGCGAGTCAAGCTGATCCGATGCAGGAGAGTGCGTCGGCCTCCTTGTTCTTTCTCCGGTCGATCCACTTGACGGAGTAGCCCGCGAAGTGGCCTCCCAGCTGGTCTACTACTTGGCGGTATGCCACCATGGTGGGGGAGACTGCATCGCAAGTGCCGGCGACTTGCCCGGTGACGAGGTCGGAGTCGCTGTACCAGCGCAGACGGTTGATGTTCATCTCCTTTGCTGCTCGCATGTCGTGGAGTAGCGCCTCGTACTCGGCCATGTTGTTGGTGCAGGGGGTGAAGTCAAGGTACATGACGTAGCGTAACTTGTCGCCCTTTGGAGATGTGAGGACGATCCCTGCCCCTGCACCAGCTGCATTCTTGGAACCGTCGAAGTGTAGGGACCTGTAATGGAGGTACGACCGTTTCTCTGGCTGATGGGCCTCCTCCCAGTTGGCAAGAAAGTCTGCGAGAGCCTGCGACTTGATTGCCTTGCGCGTCTCGTACCTGATGTTGTGGACTCCGATATCGATGGCCCACTTGGCGACTCGCCCGGTCGCCTCATGGTTGCGGATGATGTCCTGAAACATTGCTGAGGAGACGACTGTTATTGGGTGCTCCTGGAAGTAGTGCGGCAGTCGCCGCTGGGCTCTGAAGACCGCATATACCAATTTTTGGTACCGCGGGTAGCGCTGGCACAACTCGGTGAGGACTTCGCTGATGTAGTATACAGGTTGCTGCACCGGCCGCTCCTTGCCCTCCTCTGGTCGTTCGACGACTATGACGGCGCTAACGACTCGCTCAGATGGAGGCGGCGAGTAGTGGTGCCGCGAGTAGCACCTCCTTAAGAGCATGGAGCGCGTCATCTGCCTCCTTGTCCCACTGGAACGTGGGGTTCTTGCGCATTAGGCGATAGAGGGGCATCGCCTTCTCGCCTAGCCGGGGGATGAAGCGACTAAGAGCCGCGACTCGCCCGGCCAACTTCTGGACGTCGCGCAGGCACTCGGGTCTGCCGAGCCAGGCGATCGTTTTGATATTAGTGGGGTTCGCCTCGATCCCGTGCTTGGAGAAGACGTACCCCAGCAACTATCCGGTAGGTACACCGAAGGTGCACTTTCCCGGGTTTAGCTTTATCTTGTACCTTCGTAGGTTTGCGAAGGTTTCCGCCATGTCGGTTAGTAGATCGCCCTAGCGAGTGGACTTCACCACCACATCGTCGATGTAGACGTGGATGTTGCAGCCAATTTGGCTCGCAAGGCACTCCTGCATGCTCCTATGGTAGGTCGCCCCGACGTTGTTGAGGCCGAAGGTCATGGCGGTGTAGCAGAAGGCTCCAAATGGCGTGATGAACGCCGTCTTCTCCTTGTCCTCGACTTACATTTTGATCTGGTTGTAACTAGAGTAGGCGTCAAGGAAGCATAGTGACTCTAAACCCGCGGTCGAGTCGATGATTTCTTCAATCCGCGGGAGAACGAATTTCTCTTTCGGGAAGGCGCTGTTGAGGTTTGTTTAGTCGATACACATTCTTCAGGTCCTGTTTTTCTTCTCGACCAGGACTGGGTTTGCCAGCCACTTGGAGTATTTGATTGGCCGAATAAATCCTGCAGCGAGTAGACGTTGCACCTCCTCGGCGACGCTCTTCATTGAAGGACCGCATGGACTGCTCGATGGGTCGCTCTTTGGGGTCGGCGTTGAGTTTGTCGAGTTCCCTCGAGACACCAGGCATGTCGGAAGGTTTCCATGCGAAGATGTCGCGATTCCCACGTAGGAACTCGATGAGCGCGCCTTCCTATGCTGGGCTCATGCTCGTTCCGATCGTCACCGTCTAGATGGAGTCGCCTGGAACCAGCTCGACGGTGCGAGTGTGCGTCGTCGCCTCGGATGCGGTGGAGCTGCCACCCTCTGAGTTGGGCTTCTTGAGTATGGTGGGGTCGTCATTGTTGACCCGGCCGCGTACTTGGTGAGCTCCTTCGCGTGGTTCGCCTCTGCGTCTATGACGGCGTCGGCGAGCTCGGCGCCTTTGGCCTTGCATTCTGCGGCCATGTCGGGGTCACCATGGACAGTGATGATGCCGCACAGCCCGGGGAGCTTCATCGCGTTGTACGCGTAGTGGGGCGCTGCCATGAATCTGGCAAACGCCTAACGCCCCAGGACGCAGTGGTAGGGGCTGTTGAAAGGCACCAGCTCGAATACGATCCGCTCGGTGCGGAAGTTCGCTGGTGTGCCGAAGGTGACTGACAACGTCACCTTGCCGATCGGGTACACCTTCCGACCGGGGAAGATGCCGTGGAAGGTGGTGTAGGTCGTCTCAATCATCGACTGCGGGAGCCACAGTCGCCTGAATGTGTCCAGGTATAGGATGTTGATGGATCTGCTGCCGTCCATTAGCGTCTTGGGGAGCCAGTAGTCGCCCACCTTGGGCTTGACTACCAGGGCGACTCGACCCGGATATTCGATCCGTGGCGAGTGGTCTTCGCGGCTCCAGGTGATTTGTTGCTCGGACCAGTTGAGGAACTGGGGGATATCGACCTGGGACACCGCGTTGACGGCGACGGCGCGGGCGATGACCTTCTTCTCGCGCTTCGTGTTGAAGCCGGTGAAGGTATGAAGCGAGCAGGCATCGTTGCCGAATTTCCCGCCGTTTGGCGGGTGGTTGTCAGGGTCTTCCCTTGAGCGTCGTGCCTTCTCGATCTCCCTCCGGGAGTGGCAGTCGGTGGTCGTGTGTGTGGCAGGCTTCCCCTCCCTGTTGTGGAACACACAGGGTTGGTTAAGGAGAGCCGCGGGGTCGAACCTTGGCTTCGCCTTTAATTGCTGCCGTCGCGGCGCTGGCCTCCGTCGGGGAGAAAGCTCTTGGTCTCGCATGGGGCATACCCGGCGTTGGCGACAAAGTTGACTCGCCCGTCACCGCAGCACTTGCCGGTGAGACGAGTGTTGCTGTAGCGTAGCTCGGGTCGTCTCCCGTTGTCGTGGCCGCTCGTGCGGCGATTTCCTCCCGACTTGTCATCGGTTTGTTTGTTTCGGTCCTCCTCCGCGTACCGCTTGGCGATCTCGAGGAGGTACAGTATGTTGTCGAGTGTTTTGTACACCTTCTTGAGTTTAGCGACCAAGGGCTCGTAGCGGCATGAGGTCTTGAAGCAGTGGATCGGTGTCCGGGTGGATTCCAGCCGCGTTGTACCACAGGTCTTGCCACCATTGGACCCAGCTGCGGATCGACTCGCAAGGTCCCTAGATGCATCGCTCCAGGTCCTCTATGGTGGTGGCGCGGGTGTCGGAGTCGTTGAAGTGCCCGACGAAGGCGTCACGCATTTCCTCCTAGGATTCGATGTTGTCTGCGGGGAGGGTGTTGATCCATTGCCGGCACGCTTCATTCATCATCAAGGGGAGGTAGCGAGCGGGAGCAGGTCGGTGTGACCGGCGATTCCCATCGCCATGAGGTACGTGTCCAGCCACACAAAAGGTTCATACGAGGAGTTGTACTTCTCTATCTCCTTCGGCGCCTTGAAGTTCGCCGGGTATTTTTCACCTCGCATCATCGGTCCGAAGCACTAGGGTCCCACTCGGCTTAGCGATCCCCTTGGTTCGTCGTCGCGGCGGTTGGTGAGGGTATGCCTTAAGTCGTCGGTCTGGCGTGCGCGCCAGCTCTGGTTGTTGATGATGTGGGTTCGCGTGTCGACTGGCTGCCCGTTGGTAGCGACGAAGTTGTTTGCCGGTCGCGGGTTGTTGGTGGAGAGTGCCGCGTGTGCGGGTCGGTGTTGGAGCTGCAGGGGCTCGGGTGGTGGGCAGTTCAGGGTGTTTGCCACCATTGGGCGGTCGCTCGAGACCGCCCTGCTACCTGACGAACGCGAGTACATGCGACCCTGTGAGTCGGCTCCCGCGTTTTGTTGCTCGACGGCCTTGGCGAGTAAAGCCTTAGCGTACTGGATCTGCAGGGCGCCTTCCCGGTCACGTTGATGTCGTCGGCCATGGTTCGGCTCGCGACGACGTTGTCCATCGGGGTGGAGAACAGCGGGAGGCCATTCGCGTCTCGCTCCCCAAGGAGACCAAGATTCTTGCCTGGTCCCGGGGGCGTGTGGCCGGGTGGTGGTGGGGGGCGCCATTGGCCTTCGCTCCTGGAGGTGGCCGGGAGGTCCCTCCTGGCGGCGCGTTCTTGCAGATCGCGCGCTCGGCCATACGGGCCGGGTCATTCTCATCGTCGAAGTTCAGGGCGCGGTCCTGAATGGTGGGGTTCAGGCGTGACCTGATGCGGAGCTGGTGGTGATGCTACACTCAACAGGGAGGAAGAGTGCTTCGTTGGAAACCCCAAGAGCAAGGTGTGAAGAGTACAACAGCAAGATTTCCCTCAGTAGAAACCAAGGTTATCGAACCATAAGGAGGAAAGAAACGTCACACATGTGTTGGAAGCAACGTGGAGACCTGCACAACACAAACTCGAGACTCTGTCCCAACGAATCAGTGAGGTTGTCAAGCTCACCGGTTTGCTGTAACAAAGGATTAAACGTATGGTGTGGAAGGTAATGGTTTGTAGCAAGTAAACAAGTAACAGTGGAAGATGTATCAATGGTAAAGATTGGACCGGGGTCCATAGTTCACTAGAGGTGCTCTCCTTAGATAAACAACATGGCATGAAGGGTAAACAAATTACAGCGAGGTAATTGACAGGAACTGACCAAGGCATAACAATGCAATTACTAGCCAAAAAGATCCTATGAGGTTGATTGGGCAATACAATAATATACATAGACCGTAATCGAACTGCATCAATGACTAGAAGTCAACCTTTAGGTTATCATCCGAACCCCCTCCAGTATTAAATTGCAAGCAACGGAAAACTGCTTTAAGCAAAGTGTGTAAGGTAAACAGTCCACATGTTCTATGAACAAGAGACCATTGTTTTCTCCCAAGTAGCAATAGCACATCTACAACCGAAGAGATTATTGTCACTTCCCTTGGAAACTAGAGGCATGAACCCACTATCGAACATAAATATTCCCTCTTGGAGTCACTAGCAACTACTTGGCCAAGATAACCACTAGCAACAGAGAGCATGCAAGATCACAAACAACACAGACAAGATAGAATCATAAAAGATAGAACCATTAATCAAACTAACATAATAATCTCAATATCCATCGGATCCCCGCAAACACAACATGCATGATTACAAATATATTAGATCTTGATCATTAACGGAGCTCACAAGATCTATACATGAAAGCACAAAGGAGGAGATACAACCATCTAACTACTACATGGACCCATAGTCCAAGGTGGAACTACTCACAAATCATATCGGAGATAAGGCCTCCGGGATGATCTCCCCTCTGGCAGGGTGCCGAGAAGAGCTTCAGATCCCCCCAATCAAGGGACGATGGTGGCGGCGGCTACATACTGTTTCATGGAATATCGATCACGTACTGAGAGTTTCTGCATCGGGGGCTTCTTATAGGCGAAGGGGGAGACCGAGGCGGCGGACAGAGGGGCAAACCATACCCAGGCGCGGGGTAGGCCCCACCCGTACCTAGGGGGGTTTAGCCGTCTCGGCACGCCTCCTCGTCTCTCCTCTGGACTTGTTGTTCCCCACAGAAAGTTATTGACTTTTTCCTTCGTCCCGTCCAATTCCAAGAATATTTCTTTACTAACTTTTCTGAAACCAAAAACAACAGAAAACATGCATCTGGCACTGTTGCAACTTGTTAATAGGTTAGTACTAGAAAACATGTAAAAAGCACCTCAAAGTGTATAAAATTAAAGCAAAGTAGATACTAAACAAGCATGGAGCATCAAAAATTATAGATACGTTTCCAACGTATCAGCATCCCCAAGCTTAAATCCTACCCGTCCTCGAGTAGGTAAGTGATAAAAAGAATAATTTTTGAGGTGACATGCACCCTCACAATAAAGATCCAACCATTTGCAAGCATTGAAATCTGGGATCAAAGAACTCTAAACATGTGCATGAAAGATGGAGTTCTAACAATAGTACATAGTAACTATGCATGCAACATGGCAAGCTACAAACAAAGATCATGAATAGTATGCATTGAAAAATGTTTGCTTGTTTCATATGCAGAAAACATAGCATAGTGGAAATCAGCTTGTCCCTCATAGAGTAGCAATATAATGCATAGGACACCTGCAAAGTTCACAAGGGTGACTAGAAACAAGTAGCACAACAAAAAGTAATAACACAATATGCATCAATTCATAAGCTTTGGAACACTGCACACAAAATGACAATTATGCTCTCTTAATGGTGCCTAAAGGTAGAAGGTGGAGACTCAAATAATGGTGGAAGAAAGGCATTTTTTTAAAGGAGACAGGGATTACAAGTTTCAAAAAGATCTTCCAAAAATTATGGTACTTGGTAGCTTTCAACCCTCATTGCCCCTATCATAAGCAACTTGAAGTGGTTAAGGCTAAAGTGGCAAAGCTGGAGTATATGCTTGACAAATTATAAGTTGGCAATCTCAAGTCCCTTGACTATGAGGGCTACACCTCATGGATACTCAACTTAGAGTCCAAGCAAGTTCTTGTCACTATAAGTATTTGCATATCATTGAGAACCGCCAACGGGGTACCCCTTGCACATGGTACATGAGCTTTCCCATAACCAAAATGACAAGGAAAGCAGACAATGAGCATCTCAGCAATCTTCTTATGTACCATGGGAATATGGTGCTTTTTTCTCTCTTTCCTCTTTTCTCAATGTGTCTCTCTTTTTTTAAAGAAGAATGCTTCATATATGTCACTATGGTGATGCTGCAAGTATCCACCATGATTAGGCATGGCTTAGGCTAGCGGCCCAGGCATTTCTCTAACACAGAATACAAACTCCATGGACTTACAAGTTCCCACTTCATTTCACACCGAGCATGATATCAACGGAGTATAAAAAGTACAAGTGCAATGTTGAAAACGTTCCCCGTGACAACACGGTTCTGCTAATCCCAACTTATAAGTGCAAGCATATACAACAAAGTTGCCTCAATGGTTCAAGTTTATTAGGGGCAAAGAATAAAATGTTGCATCAAGTTCGTGAGGGCTTTAATCACTAAGTTTTCACATAACTAAATAGTTTTTAATTGGAAGATAGTTGAAAACAAGAATATACTAGGAATGATGTAACACACCATGCATAGGAGTTTATAGTGGACACTTTGGAATAACTTGGTTTCTTGGGAGTTGGAAGCATGAGTAGAACTTACTCATACAAGTGGAGGCTAGCAAAAGACTGGGAGCAACCAACTAAGAGAGCAATAATGGCCATAATTATGCAATTGAACAAAGAAAACTAATCAAAGCAAAGAGTTGTACTACAAGTCATGGATTAGATGATCATAGAGGCTAATGGTGACTTGTCATAGTCATAACATGGTGTAAGAATGTGCCAAGTCAACCCAAGCAAAACATCAAAGGAGAATACCACAATACTATGCTTTTGCATGCTAAAACAACGCATAATTTATTCAAGGCACACTAAGAAATCCCAATTGTTTGGAACAAGACATGCTACAGCAATAATCACTAAGCATAATGCTAAAACAACAACTAGCATGTCATGCTAAAGTCTCAGTCACAGTCAATGCAAGCTCCTCTTGCACTTCAAGAAAGAACTTACTACTCCTTTCCAAACACCAAGCAACCTTATTTGCAAACCAACACAGCGAGAACGGGGGTCCAAACTTATTTATTCAAGCAAAATAAGCAACCTAAGAAACGCAAACGAAAACTAAGACGCTCCAAGAACAACACAACTGTGCATGAAATAATAAAAGTGAAGTGTCTAGATAGACCTGAGCTTTTTATTGATGAAGAAGGGGATGCCTTGGGCATCCCCAAGCTTTGACGCTTGTGGATATTTCTTGGGGTGACACCATGGTGGCATCCCCAAGCTTGAGCTTTTGTGCATTCTTCATCTCATTGCATTATTCTCTCTCTACACCTAAAATTTTTCCTTCATACAAAACTTCACACAATCTTCATTAGCAACATTAGCTTATTCAAAAGATATTAGACCGCTGGCAAAGCTTTGGAACAGCAAGGATTTTCACTAAAAGCACAAGATACTGATGTAACTCCTTCAAATAAACTCAATTTACCTGAAGAGAGCTAAAAATGAATCAATAAGAAGCAAATGCAAATAATGGCAGAAATCTGTCAAAACAGACCAGCAGGTAGAAACGAATTTTTTCGAACATATTCTGTTGCTCAAATCAAAAAGTGTTGAACTAACGAAAGTTATAAACATACTAGGGGATTTATTTGTAAATTTTGAGCTCAATACGAGTTACAGAGACTCCTCATGAATTATTTTGGTGGAGGACAGAAATCTGTTTCGGGACAGCAACTCCCCAAATCTTACTTCCCTCTCATTAGAGGTTATTCTTGGCACAAAAATAAAACAAAAAGGATAAGGAGAGGTCATTACAGAAGTACTAACTTCCAAGACTCAAGGAAACTCTTGGGTTATCTCCCAACAAGTACTTTTCTTTAACGCCTTTAAGTTAGGAACAAGAAGCAAGAAGAATCAAGTATTTTCAAATGAAGAATTACCCCTCTTGTTCCTTCTTTTATTACCTTAATTTTTCTTTTTAGGGAATATATGATTGCTTACTGGGGGAGTAAAGTTCATGATGCCTTCTCCCACATATATTAATGCCCCAAGGTGTTTCAGTAGAGATCTTCCAAGTGTGATCTGTCATTTGCCTACACATTCAATAACAAGATAATTAGTAGACACCATTTTCCCTGAGATTTTTGTGAACACACCTTCAACTATTCCAATGGGTAATATAGTGGCATTGTTGGTAAGAGAGATTTCTTCTCCTCCTTCAATAAGCCCCCAAAGACTCAAGGAATCAAAAATATCTTTGGGCATGAGACAAAATTCAGACATGATATCACAGCGAGCATTAAAGAGTGTAGTGTTTATTGAGACTTTAGTTGTGGGAAACCAATTTGAAGGCTCAGAATTTATGGGAACATAATCATGGTAAGCCCTAAGAGTGTGATAACAACTATTCATGGCAGCAATACTGGTCTCAAGATGATTCAATCTAGCAAAAATACTTGTGAAAGAGGAATCAGACTTGCCAGGTGTATCATAGATCATGATTAATTTTCTTATAGCATCATAAGCTTCATCCTCAGTACAAAGCAAAAAATCTTTTTCAGCCATAGCATCCAAAGCATATCTATAACGAAGAGCAATACCGTGGTAGAAACTATCAATAACCAAGCTAAGACTCATCTTAGGCTCAGTTTCCCGTTGTAAAGCAGAGATTCTAGACCAAGCTTCTTTGAAACTCTCTTCACTTTTTTGCTTAAAAGTAAAGATCTTTTCCATAGGTGTCATAGAGATTGGATCAAAACCAGACATGGTAGTAACTACGGTAGGAACTATTTTTTTGTTTTTTTTTGAATAAAGAAAGCAAACCGAGCTAGACTAATATTTTTGGGTTTTTTAGAAAGAGGTAAATAAAACCAAGAAAAAGAAACAAAGCAAACTAAAAACAAAGTAAAGAGAAAGGAAGTGAAGGACCCCCCTAGTGAAGACGTCCTTAGCCTCCCCGGCAACGGCGCCAGAAATTACTTGATGCTACACTCAACAGGGAGGAAGAATGCTTAGTTGGAAACCCCAACAGCAAGGTATGAAGAGTACAGAAGCAAGATTTTCCTTAGTAGAAACCGAGGTTATCAAACCAGAAGGAGGAAGGAAACATCACACAGGTGTTGGAAGCAACGTGGAGACCTGCACAACACAAACTCAAGACTCTGTCCCAACGAATCAGTGAGGTTGTCAAGCTCACCGGTTTGCTATAACAAAGCATCAAACGTATGGTATGGAAGGTAATGATCGATTTGCAGCAAGTAAAGAAGTAACAGTGGAAGATGTATCAATGGTAAATATTGGACCGGGGTCCATAGTTCACTAGAGGTGCTCTCCTTAGATAAAAAACATGGCATGAAGGGTAAACAAATTACAGCAAGGCAATTGATAGGAACTGAGCAAGACATAACAATGCAATTACTAGCCAGAAAGATCCTATGAGGTTGATTGGGCAATACAATAATATACATAGACCATAATCCAACTGCATCTATGACTAGAAGTCCACCTTCAGGTAATCATCCGAACCCCCTCCAGTATTAAGTTGCAAGAAACAGACAACTACTTTAAGCAAAGTGTGTAAGGTAAACAGTCCACATGTTCCATGAACAAGAGACCGTTGTTTTCTCCCTAGTAGCAACAGCACATCTAAAACCGAAGAGATTATTGTCACTTCCCTTTGAAACTACAGGCATGAACCCACTATCGAGCATAAATACCCCCTCTTGGAGTCACTAGCAACTACTTGGCCAAGATAACGACTAGCAACGGAGAGCATGCAATATCACAAACAACACAGACATGATAGAATCATAAAGATAGAACCATTAATCAAACTAACATAGTAATCTCAATATCCATCGGATCCCCGCAAACACAACATGCATGATTACAAATAGATTAGATCTTGATCATGAACGGAGCTCACAAGATCTATAGAGGAAATCACAAAGGAGGAGATACGACCATCTAGCTACTACATGGACCCATAGTCCAAGGTGGAACTACTCATAAATCATACCGGAGAGAAGGCCTCCGGGATGATCTCCCCTCCGGCAGGGTGCCGGGAAGAGCTTCATATCCCTCCGATCTAGGGACGATGGTGGAAGCGGCTACAGACGGTTTCGTGGAATATTGATCGGGTACTGAGAGTTTCTGCATCGACGACTTCTTATAGGCGAAGGGGGAGACCGGGGCGGTGGCCAGAGGGGGCAAACCCTACCCAAGCGTGGGGTAGGTCCCACCCGCGCCTAGCGGGGGTTTAGCCACCTCATCTCTCCTTTGTACTTCTTGTTTCCCGTAGAAAGTTATTGACTTTGTCCTTCGTCCCGTCCAATTCCGAGAATATTTATTTACTAACTTTTCTGAAACCAAAAGCAACAGAAAACATGCATCTGGCACTGTTGCAACTTGTTAGTAGGTTAGTACCAGAAAACATGAAAAATCACCTCAAAGTGTAGACAAGTAAAGCAAAGTAGATACTAAACAAGCATGGAGCATCAAAAATTATAGATACGTTTCCAACGTATCAATGGTAGCTCGAAAGTTCCTGCACCGTCACTTGCTCGAGGCGAAATTTTTTGCGCTCAGCTTGTTCTTTGCGGACCGCCTCCTCCAATCGTAGGCAGAGTTCTTCGACCTCCGTTGCCGTCGCGGTCAGCGGGATCGGTGTGGAGAAAGGGTCTGGCGGGGCGTCCATGCCGTTCGCTATGTAGGCTGCGACGTTGTGACCGGATCCGACATGGAAGTCGCTGGAGTTCTCCGACCTCGAGTCGAAGTCGAAGATCCCAAGAATAAAGGGGTCCTCGAAGTCTCCCACGTTGGAGACCTGGGTGATGGAGCCCGCAGATGACGTGGTGAAGATGGATCCGGCGGCTGGAGCCGAGGTCGCCGAGTCGGCGTCGTCGTTGAGTGCCGCGTCGTCCGCGACCACGGTGGTTTCGGCCACGTTGTTGTTGGCCGAGTCGTACTCGGACACGAGGCGGTGGATGGTGCGGACCTGGCTCTCGGAGAGCCGGTCATGTGGTGGGGACTCGCGGATGCGAGCCGAGTCCTCCGAGACGATGATGTCGGTGAAGCCGACGAAGAGGCTGATCGTGCCGACTGGCATGATCACGTTGTGCGTGACGAGGCGCGCCGCCGGGACGTAGCTTCTCGGCAAGACCTGGAGGATCTCGCTGATCGCGATCATGCGGCCGGTGGCGATCGTCTCATTGATGGGCAGATTGGATCTTGCCGCAGAACACCGGCCTGACCGGCCAGGCCCCATGGCGCCACTGTCGTGGGAATGGCCACGGCAGATGCTGCAATCGGCATCGAGTGGTAGAACGAAGGGCAAGGGCGGCCAGCCATCTGCGGTGCGAGATGAGGGCGGAGACACAAGGGTTTACCCAGGTTCGGACCCCCGGAGGGGAAAGACCTACTCCTGCTAGATTGTATTATGGTGAGAGTACAAGGGCGAGCTCGACGACTAGGCGGCGAGTCACTGGGGTGTATGATGGAACGTGCCCGCTATGCGTACCCTAGGGAGGTTTATATAGGTTCACCTCGCTAGGGTTTACAGATCTACAACCGAATTAGTTAAGGATTCAGAGGGTTCTTGACCTAATCTGACTGGGCCTAGCTACGCTTCTGGGCCTCCAGCTTCCATTCTCATGGGTCCTTGTCAAGTCTCGATCCAGTCACCGTCCTGCAGACCCACTCGCTGGCAGCTTGGGCCAGTAGGAAACGTCCTGCTGGGTATACCCTGGTCGGCATATCCCCATCACTATCCATAAGTACTTGAGAAGGACTAAGTATATGTTCCAAGTTTATGGAGGTGATAATGAACTCGGTGTAAAGGATTACACATGCGCGAGTTATCTTACTACGTCAGATGATTCTTGTTCACAATCTAGATACGTGTTTATTATGAACGGAGGGTTTGTGAGATGAAAGATTTTAGAGCAACAGACTTTGTCTACATCTACAATAGATGCTAAGTATATTTCCACCTCGAAGGTGGCAAAGGAAATTGTTTGGATCAGAAACTTCCTGATGGATCTTGGTGTGATTCAAGGCATGTAAAATCCGTTAGACATATATTGTGACAACAATGGTGCTATTGCATAGCCAAGGAACCTAGACAACACCAGAAGAACAAACATATTGCGGTGACCCAGCATACCACTTCATGTGTAGTAAACTATAGTCGTTGACATGACATCCACATAACACCGTTCCGTAAATATCACATCCCTGAGAGTGGTACAATAGAAACATTGTTGGTCCATATTACAAACATACACACTTCATTATTTTTACAATACCAGAAGTTCGAGACTTCAAATGATTCAACTTACAAACCAAACTTAAACTATTGGAAGATTCAAAGTTTCAAACTTATACTTCGAATTGACCTCAGCAACTTATTATATAAAGTTTATGCTGCTCGGCTCAATTGGTTTACTGATTACTAAGGCAACTACTCAGACTCGTTGCCCTCATAGCGTATTTCATAGTCCACCCCTACCACTCCTACGGACAGGTCTGGCTCCTCATAGTAGATATCCTCTTGGCCTTCAGCTGCGTACAACGGAGTGTCTTCTGGCTGCTCAGAGTCTAATGAGGGGATCAAAGGAAAAAGTGAGTAACAACATTACCCAACAAGTTCATTATATGCAAGGTGGGAAGTTTGATGCTCTATCTACCAACTCAGACTATCAGTCCTTGGCACTATGCAGTTTTCGTAAACATTTCTTTAAAAATTGATTTTATTATCAAAAACTATGCCCATCAGTCTTCACAGGTTGACCAGAACTTTCATGGAGTTCCTTTCCTGCCGTGTTCGTAGCTCCTTCCCGGAATAGGGAGTAACAAGTTACAATTCATACACTATGTAGAGGTGCGTTACTTTACCCATGGGAGATCAAATCCTTGTTGCACAACCAGACGTACTTTCCCTTCCACAATTCCGTGATGTGGGCCCTAGTAGATGATCCAAGCCAATCACTACCATCTTCATGACCCCGCATGTCTCCTTGGTGTATGCCATGCCCACACATTGAATTACGACAATGGTTGGTACAGACCGTTCAGATGCCAAAACTATCATGGGACATTGAAGGTTCCCACCCATATGCTGCATATCCTCTATGAATTACCAATTAATGCACGCTAAGAGGGTAATAGCCACGGCCTGCGCATCCGGCTACATGCGAGAGGAAGAAGATACAGCTGACTTCTCCGTTCCATTCGAAATCTCATGGTTAATGGATAATATATGGCGCTAGAATCACTGATGTCATGGGTTGTTAAGTCCTATGTGACTAATCTCATTGCAAATGGAAACCTAAGTTCCATTGCTCAACTTATCCATATCACCACTTAGGATGATATCAAGAATTTATTTGTTTTTAGAATATAATATTTTCTATCTCTAAAACATAGATGATAACACAAAATTTTGCAATTACTTTGATAAAGACTCATCAAAGGACATGAGCAAGTGATGAACTTTCCATGTGATTGCAAGGTAGTGAAGTCGGATGCTTGCACTCGACCTTGAGCTTCTATTTGTACAAAACACCATTATTGCCCGGTAAGGACAATATTTAAAGAATCAAAAATGAATATGCATAATAATACAATGCATCATTTATTATTTATCTTTATGTGTTTCACCGAATTATATTAATTTCTGGAATTTCTTTATGTAATAAAGATATTTATTTTAAGGATTAACCTTTAATATTTTGTAAATATTATATTCAATATTTTTGTAATATAAATATATTAATAAGAGAGTTAAAAACTAATTGTTATTTATTTTTAACCCTTATTATTATTTTCTTAATATTCTTTTTAAAGAATAAGTCTTTTTATTTAGAAGATTTTATTTTACTACCTTAAATAGTGAGTTAGTATTTTTATTTATACTACACTAATTAAGAATGATAAAAGTAATTTTTATTTATTTTTAGGTATTTTATTTATTTTTATAAAATTCCATAAGGAATATATAGTATAAAAATCTTTAACCTAAAATTATTCTATTAAAAATAGATTTCTTAATTTTATTAGGTAGCTTGTATTTTGATGAACCTAAAAATATATTATTTGTATTTTTAGGTATTTTATTTTTTTCTTAGGATTTATTAATTCCTAGGGGTATTTTGGTCTTTTATTATTTTGAATTTTCTACTTGCAATCTGGACCTAGCCCATTGGGCTGGCCCAACCCTGACCAGGCCCATTTGGGCTGGTCAAACCCACTCGTAATGAGTGGTACTGGCCCGTATCGGCCTAGTACACTCGTTCTCTCCCTCTCTCTCACTTGTTCTCTCTTCTCTCTTGACCCCGCGGTAGCGTTTCTCTGCCGATGTCGTCGCCGTTTGATTCACGCCGCCCTGGTCCTCCCGGGCTATCACCGTGGTGTATGGTAGGGTAGTCGATGCCGCTCCGTCTTTCGGTCTTGTTCGATTCGCCTCTAGACCCTTCTCCTGGCCAGGATAGCTCCACCCCGAACCCTAGGGTTTGGTGGTTGCCGGCAATGTACCTCTCCGTCGCTCTTGTGGTGTTGTGTTGTGCTCTTGGTGGTGTGGTGGCGCTGTTTGACCCCAAGTGTTGTTGTGGTCACCGCCATGGCTTGGCACGGGTTGTAGCACCTTTAGGTCGTCCTCGGGCCGTCGTGCGCGTTTCTCGGCCCCTCTGCTTCCTCTTCTATTCGTTAGCAAGGACGATGGGTAAGTATTCTTCTTATCCCTCTCTGATTATCTTCCTCTCTTCATAGCCTCTATGTACTTCTAGTGATCAATCCCTATTTAGGGTTCATGGTTCGATTAGGGTTCATCCCTCTGGTTTGATTGTGATGAATGAATTAGAACTAGTAGTGGTGGTTATAAATTTCTAGATGATTGTCCACTAAAGAGTGTAAGGTTGTTTAGTAGTTCTATCAATCTTATTCCAATTGGTTATTGGATACTGTCTAAGTAGTGATGACATTGTGTTAAGCTATTGCATGTTGATTCTAGTGATGTAGATTTCACTACTGTTTCATGAGCTTAATACTGACAGTGGTACTGTTAGTAATTGTTCACTATATTTGATACATTGGCCTGTGCTGAACTGCTCATATATTTAGATTGGATTTCATATGATACTCCCATGATTCTCTGATTGTGTAAATGCAAACATGATTATGATTCCTGATTATACTTTCCAGGAAAATGATTAGTTACTTTCTGCAAATTTACTTGTAAAATCTGAGTGTAGGATTTTCTTAGTTTAGAATTTATACTTGTGACACCTTCTTTGGAATGGTAACAAGTGTACATTATAAAATTGGGCTAAATTCTACTTGTGTCTACATGTGTCTTGGCTAAATGAATTGAAACCTTCTGCTGGATTTATTATCCTAAGATTCTATAATTTTCTTAGCATATGATGCTGGTCTGAGGCATAGCTTGATAAAATCTAAATTTGTTACTAGATGTCCCTCATAGATATGTTCTGGTACCTAGTATTAGTTAATGATTCTTGAATTGTTTAGGAAAATGATTGCCATCCTCACTGTTTAATATAGATCCTAAAGATCTATTGATTTCTGAGGTGCTACTCTTTAAGAAATGTGCCCACAAATCATGATCTAGGGCTGCTATTATAATTGGATGTGGAGACGTAAATTTATATTTAATATCAATGATGCATAGTCTGAGATCTTGGATTTGTTTGTAAAGATTGGTCATTGGATTTTAGCTACATTTTCTTCTGTGATGGATACACCCCACTTGGGTGCTTTTCTAAGAAGATGCATATAAAGTAACATATGCTCTGTTGATCTGATATAGATGGATCATGTGATTGTTGTATGTATACTCACCACACAACTTGGATGTTGATGATGATGTTGTGGTACTAGCTTATTCTTGCTGGCTTGATCTAGTTCACTTGTTCTTGCTGGCTTGATTTGGCTCTGCACCTCCTGGTGCTGCTCCTGCTCCTCCTAGCTGATGATCTGGTTCTTGACCTTCTATCCACCAGCACCACCCCCTCCTTATGTCACCATCTTGTAGATAGTTGGATGATCTGCGTTGTATCTTGTCTTGGAATTTGTTTGGGAAGGTTGGTAGTCCTAGTGTGTTCTTGTTGTGTGCTTGAGAAGAGAAATGAATTGCTGGTAGTTGTGCTACGGCTGTGCACTTCCTTTTGACTGCTTGTGCTGTTGCTATAGTTTCGACAGCACACAACATGCAATTAGTTGACTAAGATACCTGGCTGATTGAGCTGGTTGTGGATCAGATCAAGTGAAATGGTTTCACCTTTTATCTTTTTACAATCTACTATCCTGGTGAAACTTGCCCCTTTTACTCTGCTAATGATGTGGATCTAAAGCTTTTTGTTTGAAAAGAATAGATACTATATATATATATTGGTGAAATTTGCCCCTTTAACTACTCAATTAGGTAATAAGAACAGTGCATTTCACTATTGTCCACTGAGATTAAAATAACTAACTAACCCTTTATTTTCTTTTTAGTTGTTTTCTTTTTCTTATTTGCAGGAACAAGATCTAGATGCTCAAGATTTAGTTTATAAATAGATAGGCAGTCTAGATTTTTTATTGTAATCTTTATTTTATTATTTTGTAAAGAATCTTGTAATAAAATTCTGTAACATCCAAAAAATATTAAACTATAATCATCAAACTCTAATCAACAAATTTAGGGTTAACAAAAACTTTTCCAATTAATAATATGAAAGCATTCATATGTGTGTGCATTAAAATTTGGATTCTTTTGAATTGCCATGATTCTGTGTTTCTTTGCTTGTAAAATGATTCTTAGGTGAAATAAACATCATCTAAACAATCCCCAAACTTTTCCCAAAGACAAACAAATCAAAACAACCAAATTAAGTGAATGGTCACTTTGGCCAATTTAACTCCCATGCCTACTTTGGCTATCTCTAACTTTCAGAACTTAACAGAAACATATACGGATCTTTGCACCCCTTGATAATACTCATAACAAGGTACCAAGGCCCACTTTGTGATAATCCAAAAACATTTGAATGCATAGTTTAAATGACAGTTTAAAATTGAATCTATTTCATATGGGAAGATCCCACTATTTCAAAAATCACTCAAACAAACTCAAATTTCAAAACCCAAGCATCCACAGTATCACCAGCACATGCCTAGCACACCCACCAAAAAACTTTTCAAAATTCAAAACTTAAGTTCATGCGGCCATTTCATCAAACAGGTTGTAGATGCAAAACAAACAAAATCAAAACACTATGTTGAGCAGTGTTTTGGGACTAACTTGTTCCCTCTCTGGTTACAACTAGTCCTTAGTAGATAATCTAGCTCATTTAACTGACCTTAGAAGCACTGTAAGGAAGCCTAGCCATCAATGGTGAGTATGCCGAGAGCACCCATGTCACCCCAGTGTGGACAGCAAGCTAGAGGACACACTAGCCGTGCCAACCTTGTCTGGGAGGTAGCCCATGCCTCACCGCCCCCTCTCGACCATCCCTAGCTCACAGACAATGACCAGAACTGCCAGGAACACCGCGCCCGCGCCGCTGTCGACCATACCGACGCGCACCGCAGAGCATGCACTGTTCCCACGCAACTCGACCACCTCGAGCCCTCTCCGCCCGCCAGCATGCACCCCACCGTCCCACGAGACCACCAGACATCCCATTTCACCGTCCGTACCCCGTAGCCACCGCTCGCCACAGAGTTAGCCGCCTCTTCCTCGCAGAGCATCGTGCGTTCCTGACCGTTTGCCACCACCCCTACACGCGCATTTAAACCACAGAGCATCGCCAGGAGACCACCGATCGATCGCCACCCTCGGCCATGCCTCTAGCCACCTGTAGCCGTGTCGCCACCGTCGCCTGCCCATCCCTCTCAGTCTCGCCGTCAAGCCTATAAAAGGAGACGATCCCATCTCGATTTCTTCACACCATTTCACTCCCCTCACCTCACTGATCGTTCCACCCCTTAGCCGTAGCAAGGGGAGCAGCGCATTGCCGGAATTTGGCCGAAGCTTGCCGCTGCAGAGGAGAAGAGGAGCCGTTGATTTCGTCCACCCCAGGAGCTGCCGCGACCACCCCTGAGTTCGCCCTCGTCGACTTTGTCGTTCGCCCGCATCGCCGACCTTCGCCTGAGCCCCGGTGAGCCTCCCACGACCCCCAGTGACCCGCTAGGGTTCGAGTTCGCCGGTGACCTGTTCATCGTTGATGACAACCCTCAGCCGTCGATCTTCATTCTAATCCAACGCACCACATCGCCCCGTACTGCTTCGCGTTTAAAGAGCCACTAAACAGTAGACCCCCCTGTCAGTTGCGCCCCATGCTGCGGAGTGACACTGGGCCGGCCCATTACCCCTTCCCGCGCAGCCCACTCGTTTGAATTTAGCTTTTTCTATTTATATTCAAACTTAGTTATGTACCTAGTTTCAAAAATGAACCCAGCTCGATTCAGTAAACCAAATTGAATGAAACCAATTTTTTTAGAAATATATTGAAATTATTAATCCAAGACCGTTGGATTCAAATCATTTGGATCTATGGATCAACCTTGGTAAAAATAACAAATCAGAAGCTGTTCTGCATTCAAACATTTTTCAAATTTAAACCATAATAGGTTTTGAGTTGATTCCAACTCTCAAAAATCATATTTGATCATACCTTTCAGAATATATAAAAACATATGGGTTTACTTACAAAAATAATGTTCAAGTAATAAAAGAATGCCACATAGGCATTTCTAGTCACTTTATTTTATTTGAAATAAAAGGTTAAACCTTATTAAATTGTGACACCACTTTAAATCACATTCCCATGTACTGAAATATGTGGTGATGAGATGTGTCAACATGATCCCATGTTTGAGTTAGAGAATACTAAATCTTAAGTAGTTTTTCAATGAGTAAAAATTACTTTTCTAAAAATAAATAAATAAGACAAATGCTTTAATCTTGTAATGTTAGTGATGATGCTAGATCATCTATAGAACCCTTTTGTGCGATGATTGAAAGTAGTTAATTATTGTTTGGTGATTGTGTACCTCGTATTTATTCATAGACGCTAGTACTGACCAAGGATACGAGGAGGAAGGAGGATACTATGAAGAAGAAGCCGAGGAGAACTTCAACCACTGCTATACACAAGGCAAGCTAACACTTGCAAGATACTCTACTTTAGCAAGCCTAATACTACTAGTTGAATGTGCAAGCTAACACTTGCAATTATGAAAGTTAAATAACCTATGCAATGCACTAAGCATGCTTGGTTAGACACATTTGATGATACCCAATCCTAGTTTTACTTGCAAGACTTCTACTTTATTTCTTTATCATAGCTATTACTTAGAGTTTATTTTAGTAAATTGTAGATACTAGAAAGATAATTGAAGGTTGCATAAAGATCATTAAATTTGGCCTAAGCTAGAAAATCTTGATGTCATCCTAAGGCAAGAGATTGAACTTAGTTAAACTCCACTAGTTTACTCCCCCTCATTAGTACTTACCCCCACTTGTAGATGCTAGTGCTAAGCATAAAACTTGATCAACTTTAGATGGGAATACTTGGTGAACATGGTTATGAAAACCTTGGAATGATGGATCATTCTATTGAGATGTTTTGACATGTGTTTCCGAACACCAGATTATTTTGATGATGAAAATGTTAAGGCATGAGCCTTAGCCCTTTATGAAACTGATGGTTGTCTGGATGAGATACCATTCCAATTTTACCGTACAACCACAATACCCGAGAATTGGGTAGGGCTTGACTGGAAACTTATATACCTTAGTATGGGTTCCCTCACGGCCAAGGTCTGAGCTGAGGCTACCTTGTGAAGATTGTCCACCTATGCAGTACCCAAGATGACAGTTGGTCATGGTTGGGAGGCCAAACTCACAAGAGAGGTGGTTGTACTAGGGCGTGTAATTGAAAGGTTAGGATTGATTACCCGCATACTGAGTATGGTGAATTCAGGATTTGTTCCTGACGGATGTATCGAATATTGTGGTGAAAGTGTACAATCTCTGCAGAGTGTCAAACTATTCGAATAGCCGCGTCTGCGGTTATGGACAGTTGGAGTGGCCATACTGTTCCCCCGTCAGATGTTTTCAAAATGACTTGTGAAATGAATTGAGATTTTGACTTGACCACAGCAGAGTTGTGATATGAAATACAAGTTCCCACTTAGGTGTTATAAAATTTCAACTAGCTTTTCTTGCTTCTGAACTTAGTAGAGGTAAATCTGGCTTTTTTGCAAAAGAACCCTAGAGCTTAGTGTCCTACTACAAAAATCCCCTTCACTTGTTAGTATTAGTTTGCAAGTACTTAAAGAGTACTCATGGCTTTGTCCCTGGATATTACCGTGACCAGACTATGAAGAGGAGTACCAGGATGATGGACCCCAAGAAGTTTACGATAGCTAGAATCATCTCCCATCGTCAGCATTGCCTGTGACCCCGAAGATGGAGCTTCGCCTACGCTACCTTTATTACTACGTATTTCCGCTGCTTGAGTTGTATTAAGAACTAGATCATGAGATCCTTATTTGTGTAAGACCTTATGTATGGTTTGTAATGGATGATGTAATATGGTATCCAATTCTTTTATGTCTCGCAAAAATGGTAATCCTAGGATTGCGATGTATGACATAACTGGCATCTGGGATTAAAAATCCGGGTGTTGACAAGTTGGTATCAGCGCCATCCTGACCATAGGAGACCCTAGTTAGACTGGACGTTTGAATCAAAAACTTAGTGTCAAAACCAAAGGAAGCAAATATTTACAAAAAATTATTCCCATTCTTATCACCTTGATTCTTTCATAAAAAATCATGTTCCTCAAAAACTCTTGCAGAATACATAAAATTTGACACACTTGATCACTCTACTAACTTACTCATCCTATATTCTTATAGATGGACATGAAGTACAACAAGTTTTATCAGTTGGGGAATGGAGGATACCTTATCTTTGAGCGGGATTTGGACCAGCTTTCGGAACTTCTGGAGCGTCCACACCTCGAGTTCTTCGGAAATCAGCTCAATGATCAAGGAGGAGAAGATCTGCAGTGGCTAATTGTTGCAAGTCTCCGAGGAAAGATTGAACCTCCCACTGGCGAGGGAATTCAATTCACCTTAAGAGAGAACAACTGGCTCGATGGACTTGCCAGGGCCATGCAGGAAGCTCTTGCCCGTCTGTGTGGGCAGAGTATCAACTAGATCAAGGGTACCCGCTTTGAGTTTTGTCCAAGGCTTGATGCTATGGGACAGCCACTGGAAGCCCCATACCACCACGAGCTGAAGACTCAGTTGGACCACCTCAGCTTCATGATGTACGATCGTCAACAGGAATTGGACAATTGCCGTGTGTCGTGGGAATGGTCACGGCAGATGCTGCAATCGGCAGCGAGTAGTAGAACGAGGGGCAAGGGCGGCAAGCCATCTACGGTGCGAGATGAGGGCAAAGACACAGGGTTTTACCCAGGTTCGGCCCCCCGGAGGGTAAAGACCTACTCCTGCTAGATTGTATTATGAGGATGATACAATGGGCGAGCTCGGCGGCTAGGCGGCGAGTCGCTTGGGTGTATGATGGAACGTATCTCTACACACCCTGCAGGGAGGTTTATATAGGCTAACCTCCCCTAGGGTTTACATATCTCAACCGATTCGGTTAAAGCTTGATTGCTTAACCTAATCCGACTGGCCTATCTACTCGCTGGGCCTTGACTTCCGATCGCTTTCCTCATTGGCTTCAATCCAGTCGCCGTCTTGCAGGCCCACTCGCCAAGTCTTGGGCCAGTCGGAAACGTCCTGCTGGGTATACCCCAGTAGGCACATCCCCATCAGTAGTCCCCGAGGCCGTCGTTGATTAGGCGTAGGTGGCTGCTGGCAGTCGGAGTATACGGCTTCAGGGTAGACATCCAGTCGAATCGTCGGCGGGCTCCCGTACAAAGGAGAAAACCTGTCATCCAAGTCGCAGCTTTGGCGAGTCGAGTCGGCGAAACACTGTCATAGTGAGTGGGTCGGCGAGTCGAGTGGCTGAAGTTGGACCGTTTAACCGTGGTCAAACTAGCCGTTGGGGTAATCCAACGGTAACTTTTGGCGTAATCACCGCGTAGTAACGGCTCCCTGATTTGGCGGGTAACAACCGCTATATAAGAGGAATGGCAGGCGATCAGAGAACCACCTTCTCACCATTTCCTCCGACTGCGCGCACTTTTCGCCTCCCTTCGCATCGCGACCACCAACCGAAATCCTCGACCCCAGAAATCTCTCCGTCATGGCCCTTTCCAAACCGTGGGTAGATCTAAGTGCACGAGGGGCAATCGCTTCTTCGAGGAGGCCGGATCTTGCGAGCCGGCTGCTGGCGCATTCTGCGGCCGGAGAGACGACCGAATCCGCGAGAGGGAGTTCATCCGCACCAGCCATCTCGAACGGGGCTAGGGTTCCCACGCCCTGTTCTTCCGGGCTGCGCCTACTACGGGATCCAGCCATCGGATCTGGGTCCCCATAGCATCGAGCAGCTCGCCATCTTTGTGGCGTTCTGCGAGTGCTACTTGGGCTGCCGGCCCTACTTCCCTCTGTGGCAAGATCTGTTCCACGGACGGATCAGCTGCGAGGAAGCGGGCGGCCCAATGCTATCCGCGGGCGGCCTAACCTTCCAGCTGAAGTCGAAGGCTTCATTCTTCGACCTGATGCTGCCCGCCAAGGCAGCGAGCGACTGGAAGAAATCATGGTTCTACATAGCCGAGGCGACCCCGGAGGGCGAGACAGCGATCCAGCGGTACTCCGCCAATCGGTCCGAGCCGCGCCGTCTCCAAGTCGGCAAGCTCCCCAGCGACCAGCGGATGGTCGCCGACGAGATTCTCTAGACCATCCGCGGTCTGAAGAAAAAGGGCCTCCAGACGATAAACCTGTACAACTGCTGGCTCGGGCGGCGGCTCGTCCCGCTAGCTCGGCGCGAGCACTACATGTACCAGTACACGGGCCGGGAAGACTCGACGAAGGCCTTTCTCGACGAGTGGAAGCTGGAGGACTACATCCCAGAACTGAAGAAAAACACCCAGGCGGTGTACCTGGATGCACAGGCTGGGGTCACCCCCTATACCGCAAAGCGTCCAGCCCCAACGGTAATCTCTTCACTTCACTCGCAGTCGCAGTTTTTGCAGTCGCGGTAATTCTAATTTCATCTTGTGTTTATTGCAGCTATTCCAAGTGGTGGAAGGATGGATCCCTCCTTCGGACGACGAGAACTCGAGCTCGTCCATCCCGGACGTGGGCGAGTCACCTCCCGCCAAGGGCGATGCCGGGAGCGACGAGGGCGACAGCGACGACGAGTCCGAAGAGGAGGTCGCCCCACTGCTCCGCATGATGCGTGGGAAGTGTCAACGTGAGCTTGAGGCAAGTAATAGCCTCGAGCGTCATGATGACGACGACGAGCTTCCAGAAACCACCTCGCGCCGCCGGGCGACTCCATCGAAAAAGAAGAAGGAAAAGGAGGTGAAGGCGCCTCCAAGGAAGACGAAGACCAAACCAACGAGGCCGGCCTCGCCTCCACATTTAGCGAGCAGTTCTGACGCCCCCAGCCCAGCCAAGGACGAGGCGCCGCCGATGACAGCCGCGCTGGACACGGCCACCATCGAGGTGCCCCTGGCGTCGATGCCTCCGCCATTTGCCCCAGGGCCTGGGGACGCCTCGCATGGCGTTTCGCCACAAGGAAGCTCCTATTAAAGATGTTCCAGAGGCTCCGGTTGCGGCCTCAACAACGAAGAAACCGTCCGTGTGTTGGGCACGCGACGTTCTGGAAATGGGACTCAGCCGCCGACTAGGCCCCGAACTAGAGAAACCAGCCGGCCTCCGTACGGGGCTGCGCTTCATTCTAGTCGCCAAGTGAGTACACTCTCCTTCCTTTGTCTTGGATAGCAGCTCGAATTATATTTCTTACATGATTGATGTACAGGACCAGAGTCAAGAGGATGGGCCACCCGACCGTTGCTAAGGTGCCACTCGTTGTCAGCGAGGAAGATCCTTCCCGCAAGAGGAAGGCAGACGAAGTCGTCGTCCCTGCGGAGGGCGGCAAGAAGGCCAAGGGTGATGAAGTCATCACGATTTCTGATGACACAGCGGTCGCGCCGGCTGGACCCGTAACGGAGGCGGCCGCGTCCACAAAGGAAGGCGCTCCCTTGCCTGGAACGGCCGAGCCGACCTCGTTTGGGGCGGGTGCCTCTATTGCCACCTTCCCGCGCTTCATGGCCAAGGCGGCCGCGGCGAGTGGAACTTCGCCCTCGAGCCACGCTCCTGGGATCGCCGATGCTGAAGTCGACCAACGTCGTGGGCATACGCCGGCCCTCCTCGCGTCCGTGGACGCGATACAACTCCACGGCATGCTTGGCGCAGCCATCCAGGTATATCCAGTCCCCGAGGATCAGGTCGATGCTTTGCAGCGGCCTGATTATTTTAGTGTCTTTATATTTATCTTTCAGCGGGTGGGCACTTGAGAATTTCTTGATTGCCAGTCCCCGAGTGCGCACTCGCTGAATTTCAGCGGGTGGGCACTTGAGAATTTCTCGATTTCCAGTCCCCGAGTGCGCACTCGCTGAATTTCAGCGGGTGGGCACTTAGGAATTTTTCTTTGACTAACTTTTTTGGGTGATGTGCAGGGTCTGCAACTTGAATCAGCTGACCGACTGGCAGTGAAGCACCGCGCGGAAAAGGAACTGGCCATCGTCCAGGAGGCGAACAAACAGCTTCAGGCGGTTGCCGCGAAGGCAGAGGAGGCTCGCCAGGGTCTTGTCCCCGCGGGTGAATTGGCGACGGCGCAAGCGGCTTTGAGTTCAGCTGAACAGCGGATCGCCAACCTCGAGCACGAGCTGCGGGAGGCGAAGGAAGAGGCGAGCTCGGCTGATGGGCGAGCCAAGGCCGCCATTGCAGCCGCTGAAGAGGATCGCAAAGTGTCGGACATCCTTGTTTCTGGGCTTCAGGACGACCATACTTCGCTTCAATGCTTCATCACGGATCTCTCCCGCCCGTTGATTGGTAAGTGCATATGCCTCTGCTAGTAGGTGTGCCTTTTGCGGTGTCCATCGAATTCATTATTGTCTTCTACTCGCAGGTCGCATCATCGATAGCGCGGAAGAGGCAAACTCGTTCGACGCGCGGCAGTGTGTAAGCATGCTTGTCGACTCGGCAACGTTGTCGGCGACGTGCATCCGTGCCTATCTCCAGGAGATATCGCCCACGGAAGTGATTCCCAGCGACCTCGTTGAGGTGTGGAAGTATTTGGAGAAGGCGCCCGCGGTCATTGAGTTCATGACGCGGTCGGCATTTCGGCGTGGAGCGGCGACGACACTTAGTCTTGGACATGCCCAATTCCCCGAGGAATTCGACATCGACGATGTGACGAGTGGCTACCCATCGTCGACTGGCACGGTGGAGCTATCCGAGGTCCTCAAGTTGCAAGACCGCGCCGCCACGTACTCGGAGCGTGTCTGGGCAATGGGTGACCTCCTCCCGTACCAGGAGACGGTCATCGTGCCTAGCGACCCCGAGCCACCACATCGTGATTTCAAGGTCGAGCAGCCCTTCTGCGCGGCGATGGCGGGTGAATTGACGACGTATCCGTCGAACCCGCACACGCCGTTCATCCGCAATCGCCGGGATGTTGGCGAATCGTCATCTAAGCCTGCAGAATAGGATAGTTTTCCCTGTGGCGTTAGCAGCAGGTCTGTCATGAGGGCATATTTTGTAATATGAAACAATGCACCATGCTATCTGTAACACCCTCAGAATCGGACCTATGCAAGTTTGAGCAAAATTCGCCAAAACCCGCATAGAAACGATTCAAAGGTGCCCACCAGGCACTTTCGTGCGGGTGGAAAACGAAGTAATAACATTACACAACAGTCCTCGATGGGACCCACAGAACAGATATATATATAACAATGACTCAAAGAGTCAAGAATACATATATAATATACAAAGATCCAAATCACCTTGAAAACGATAGTGCGTCCAGCTACGGACAAGAAGCAAATGGGGCTAAGAGCCCTGAAGAATAACCAATGGCGTCCATAACCCTGCCCAGGCCAAGCCGGAAGGGTAACCCTGCTAACGGCGTCGATCTCAAAAACCTGCTTAAACAAAAGGGGTGCCGACAGAGGGCAAAGGAAAAAGAAAGGAGCGTCAAGATCGAGGCCAGTACACGGCGAGGCTAGAATTCGGCGGTCCTCGCCTACATAGGTATGGTGGACTGAAGCGGCAGCATGCACTAAACAACCTATAGAGACTCGATACAACTGGCGGCAATTCAGAGGGGGTAAGAAGGACCTATCCGGAACCAACCTGATACTATCATCAAACAAACCCATCCCGCGTTTCCCCGAGACCAAACGAGGAAGTCAACCGAGGAACTCACACGGTTGGCAGTTTTACTTATTCGGTTATAGTTGCGGCACTTTACTAGTCAGGTTTAGATAATCATCCTGATAAAAATAAGCAGTGGGCACTTTTAGTCAATCATTCCGTTATAGTTGCAGCTCTTACTAATCAGATACAGATAGCATGCGATAAACCCAAAAACCCGGCAGTTGTTGGTACTTTTATTCAGCCATTCCGTTGTAGTTGCAAGATTTACTAGTCAGGTACAATTGTCGCAAGCGACAACCAAACAAGCAATTGTGGGCAGTATTAATTAGCCATTCCATCATAGTGAAGCTGTTTACTAGTCATTATAAGTCAAATTTATAGCAGTAAACTTTAGTTATGCTTGTCTATGATCGAGATACTGTGCTCCAAGTCGTCCATATCCGCGGACACGGCTTTCAGAAAGTTTTACCCGGGTGCACCAATAGCAACACACGCCGATCAACCTCGAAAACCAAATCAAAACCAACGAGGCTTTCACGATCGAACAATCACAGGATTCGTAAATATTTGTGGGCCACCCATTGAGTAGATCCCAACGGAGTAAGCAAGCTCCGAGACGGGCTCAAGGTTTGCGTCGGTGGTCAGAAACGATCGGGAACCCGAAGTGTGGCTGGGCTTGTCGATAGCGAAAACACTCCGCTTACCTAAACAGTACAGGTGTGCTCCTCGTACAATTTAAATACGTAAAGTAGCATGGCATAAGTACGATTGTAAATAAAACCTCAAACTAGTTTGTGGCCCCAAGAAATAAGATGAATCAAGCTCGCTCGGGGTCCCATATACCTCCGGATGTGGATAGCGCGATAAATCAAGGAACAGTATCAAGTACTCGGGGTCTTACGGACACAAGTGGCGTTCGAAACCAAATATTTTCTATCACCCACCGATGCCTCGCTTATTTCAATTTTAGTTGTTAAACAGAAATTAAAGTGACGATAAGTAAAACTAGAATCATCTCCAACATCAACATGCGGCAATACATCGAATCGTGGCATATGACGACACACATCAGCACTTGAGCAAGCAACTACGACGCGCAAGTCCAACTATCTACCAAACAACAGGTAATAGGGTGTGTCCAAGGCATTATAGGGCTGCACGGTATATCACAGGTACGGAAACTAAAGCATCGCAACCCAGATAGCAATAGATCAACAGGAGGGAATAAAGACTATAAAAGGAAGATAGGTAGAAAGGGGGAGATGCTCGCCTGAAAACATTGTCGAAGGGTTCATCCGAAGATCGGGGCGAAGCTCACATCAACTCAACGGCCCAATTCCGCGAAGAAGCAAAACACTAGAAGAAACACCGGATGTACTATTTAATACACGGCAAAAGATCGGCATGATGCATGTATGATGCATGGCATGGCAAGGTGCGATGCATTTAGGTCATATTAAGTGGAACCGGGGTCCCGACAATTGATTATATTGTTCAAGTTATTTAATTACCCCGCAAATTAAATGTTGTCTTAACATGACAGAGGATAGCACCGGGTTCACTACACAAATTTAAATGAGGCCAATATGAGACTAGATTTGCCCGCATATGGGCCCCATATTTAATTATTAGGTGAATCGGCATAAGGCCCCCAAACCACATGATCATATGCATGCGAGATGAATGACAATTTAATATGCGACAAGGTTATATTTCATTGATAAAATAGGGTTGGCGTGAAGGGGGTCACACATTAGGGGGTCTCGACGATCTTGGGGTTCCGGGGGTTCCGGGGTTGGTCTCAGGGTCCAGGGTTCGACGGAACGTTCTCGGCTCCAGGGTAGGTCTTGTCGCATCGGGGTCTCGGTCATGTCGACGGTCGTGGCGTTCAGGGGGAAGTTCTCGGTGTCCGTGAGGTAGACCTTGGCGTTCACGAGGGAGTACTTGGTTCGGCGTCGGGGCGCATTGGGTCCGACCTGGTCGGGGCGTTCTTGTCGCATGCAGATCTTGTCGGGTTCCACGGGGTCGAGATTGCCGTGTCTAGGCTCGGCCTACGGTTCCATGTCGAAGGTCTTGGGGTTCCGCGGTCTTGGGGTTCCGAGAGGGTTCTTGTTGCTCCGCTTCGAGAAGATCTTGTCGGTGGTCTCTGGGTCGCGCAACTTCCACTGGTCCACGAAGAAGATCAGGTCGTTCCCTTCCGTGTAGAAGTCCTTGTAGATGCCCCTTCGAGTGTCTCCGGTCCAATGTAGGGAACTCCCGGTTACCCCGGCGGAGTTCTCGGTTCGGCGAGGTCGGCCTTCGGGTATCGACATCCGGGTTCTGTCTTCGCGGTTCTCGGCGTTCGAAAGGCGTGCTTGGAGTTCCGTCTTCGGTGGTCGGGGTAGCTCATGGAGTTCCGAAAAGGTTCTCTTCGGTCATCGGTTCGGAATTGCGCGTCTTGTTGGTCGAACTAGGCGGATCGACGGTGCATCTCCCGACGGTGACGAGCTCGAGGCGAGGCCGGCGAGGCGTCGACGTCAACGGACGCTGCCGGGAGGAGGCCGCAGCGACGAAGAATGGCGGCGCGCCGCGGCGGTAATCGATCGAGGCGGGCCGGCAAGGAGCTCGCCATGAGGCCCGGAGGCTCGGCTGACTGGCGGCGGGGCGGTGTGAGGCGGGCGGGCCTGGGCGGCGCAGACGGGCGGCGGCGGAGGTCAGCTGGCTGGAGCTCGGTGGAGGCGGGCGCGAACGCAGGCGGGGCTAGCCCGGGCGGAGCGGAGGAAGAGGCGGCCGAGCGTCGCGACGGGCGGGCGGGCCAGCTAGAGGTGAGGGCGCCACGAGATGGTCGGGCGCTGGTCAGGCATTTGGCGGGAGGCCGGGCGAGGACGAGGCGGGCATGGCTGCAGACGGAGCGGGAGGAGAGGTCCACCGGCTTGCGGGCCGCGGCCGGGTAGCTGCGGTTCGGGCGGCACTTGCGGGAGAGGCCGGAGGCGGGGCTCGGGTGGACGACGGCGCGCGGTGAGGCGAGGTTCTGCGGCGAGAGGGAGGTTGCAGGGGGCGGCGGTGGTCGCGGAGGAGGAGGGCGAGGCGAGGGGCTCGAGCGGCGGGGGCGGAGGTCCGGGGGAGGTGAGCGGCGGCGGTGGAGAGGAGGTTTGGGGCGGTGGAAGGAGGAGGGGAGCAGAGGGGGGGCTGCCGCGCGTGAGGAAGAGAGCCACAGGGAGGAGGCAGAGGACGGGAAGGAGCGCTGTGGGGGTCGGGGGGACAGGTGTGGCCCAGGAGCGCGTGTGGAGCGCGGGTGGAAGGTGTGGGTTAGGCTGCGGGTGGCCCAGGAAGGTGGGCCCCAGCCGGTGGGTTGGGGTCAGGCGCAAGTGCGTGTGTCTTGTGTGCGTGCGTGTGTTTGTGTGCCCAGGGGGCTGGGTGGGTGATTGAGGAGAGGGGGAGAGAGATTAGGTGGGGTGAGGTGGCAGTTTCTTAGAGGTGGGGGGGTTTGGGGTGGGCTGATGTGTCGGGTGGCGATTGGCCGGGATGAGGTGGAGGCAAGGGGTGGTTAGAGTTTTAGGTGGGAATAGGATTTAGGTGGGGTTGGATTGAATGGACCGATTTAATTCTGGGGCGGTCGTTCGGGTCGGTTCGGCCCGTTCGACTGCCCCATTAAAATAATTATAATTTTTATTTATTTTCGAACAAGTCTTTTGCAACCCGATAACAGACAAAACAAAAATAGTCCGGTGACCCGGGTTTGACATTTGATTAAAGTTGGGGCGTTTTATAAAACAGAACGGGCGTTGCGAAAATAGTTTTGGCAAACAATGCATGATGATGACGATGCAATGCACAAATTCAACGCGATTTTCTAGTAGTGGTTTTTGCGGGATGCCACACTATCGAATGAGACGTCGTGTCTATTTTGGTATTTGTCATGTGTTTGTGATTGATGTTTGAACGAGTCCCCGAGCGTGTCCGCCCTTTTGTGGGGTTTACCTCGTATGTGATATGTTTGTTGTTTTTGTGTGTTTTGTTATTGTGGTCGACTCGCCCAGACTCGAAGAGCCAGTCGCTAGGCGACTCCCTTGAACGCTCTGTACTTCGCCGTTTTCCCTTGCGCAAACGAGGTCGGGTGGCCGAGTCCCCGAGCGTGGTACTTGGCTGTTCCAGGCGCGACTCGAGGGTGAGTGAGGACTTAGCGCGTTAGTTTGAGCGCGTCACTCCTGTCTGGCCCGTGGGGTCAGTCGCATGGCGAGTCCTGGGCATGCTCTCTTACTTGGCGTTTTTCCGAGCCGCTCGCGATGAACTGGTCTTCAGTCCCCGAGTGTGGTACTTAGCCGTTCGAGTCGCTATGCCGAGGGTGCGGAGGACCGTGGTCGCTGTAAGAAGCGAAGGCAGGTGTCTTGGCTCGTAAAGCCAGTCGGGCTGGGCGACTCCAATGTGGCTCTGGGTAGGCATTTTTCGTGGACGATGCAAGGCCTGAGGTTTACTCAGTGCTCTTTCATCGCATTACTTAGCCGTGCCGATCGCTGTACCAAAGGTTGACTTCTGCGGTTAGCTTGACGCTGTCATTACGACTGCGAGTGGCACAAGACATGGAGATTAAGCGCAATTTGCGGTAACCAATTCTTTTTATTTCACAGCGACTGGAGAGCACATATGTGGGGTTCTAGGGGTAGAACTTCCGTCGGAGGTTTACATTCCATGGTCGCTTGACGTCGAGTTCGCCGTCCCCGCAGACGTCGATGAGGTAGTAGGCGTCGTTGCCAAGTACTCGCCTGATGGCGAATGGCCCCTCCCACGGAGGGGAGAGATTGTGCATGCCCTTCTTGTCCTGGATGAGGCGCAACACCAGCTTGCCTTCCTGGAAGGTGCGAGTTCTCACCCGCTGGCTGTGGTAGCGGCGGAGTCCCTGCTGGTAGATAGCGGTGCGTGACCGAGCGAGGTCACGTGCTTCATCGAGTTGATCGACCCCGTCTTGGCGGGCGAGCTCGTTAGCAGCCTCTGTATAGTGGACGACCCGCGGCGAGTCGTGCTCGAGGTCGGTGGGCATGACTGCCTCGGCGCCGTAGACCATGAAGAAGGGGGTGAACCCTGTCGACCGAGGTGCGGATCCCCTAGATGACAGAGGGCAACTCCTCGACCCAGCACCCGGCGGTACACTCGAGTGGTACTTGGAGTCGCGGCTTCAGGCCGTGGAGGATGCTTTGGTTTGCCCGTTCCGCATGGCCGTTGGATTCTGGGTGGGCGGTCGAGCCGCGAGTGGTGCTCTTCGCAATTCGCCCATGGCTCCTTTGGCAAAGTTGGTGCTGGTTCCGTGATGATGCTGTTTGGGAACCCGTAGCGATATATGAGCTCGCGTAGGAATTTGGTGGCGGTCTTCCCGTCGCATTTCCGGACTGGCTTGGCCTCCACCCACTTTGTGAATTTGTCGACCGCGACCAGCTGGTGGGTGCAGCCTGAGGGGCCTTCTTGAAGGGGACTACCATATCCATGCCCCACACAGCGAATGGCCAGGTGATGGGGATTGTTTTGAGCGCTGAGCTCGCGACGCGGCCCGTTGGCGATTGCTCCAAGACCGGCCTGGACAATGTCGACAGCGTCGGCGTGTGTGGTGGTCCAGTAGAAGCCATGTCGCATAGCCTTGGTGACCAGGGAGCAGGCGCCGCCGTGGTGGCCGCAGTCACCGGAGTGGATGTCGTGGAGAACCTTGCGTCCTTCGGCGGGTTGGACGCAGCGTTGGAACACGCCGGTGACACTGCGCTTGTGGATCTTGCCGTCGATGATGGCGTAGGACTTGCATCGACGAGCGATCATCCGAGCTTCCGTATCGTCTGTCGGCAAGGTGCTGGCTTCCAAGTAGGCGATGTAGGGCTTGGTCCAGTCGTCTGGCTCGTTGACGAGTGCGACCAGGGCTGCCTCTGGTTGGAGCGGGACTCCGATGTCGATCTCCCTCGGGGGAGACACTGATGGCTTGGTGATCGTGTCGAGGAAGACGCCGGCGGGTGGTGCGAGTCGAGCCGACCCGATGCGAGAGAGTGCGTCGGCCTCCTCGTTCTTCCGCCTGTCGATCCATTCGACGGAGTATCCGGTGAAGTGTCCGCCCAGCTTGTCCACTGCCTGGCGGTACGCCTCCATGGTGGGGAGACGGTGTCGCAGGTGCCAACAACTTGCCCAGCGACAAGGTCGGAGTCTCCGTAGCAGCGTAGGCGGTTGACATTCATCTCCTTGGCAGCTCGCATGCCGTGGAGTAGGGCCTCGTACTCGACCATGTTTTTGGTCAGGGTGTGAAGTCGAGGCAGAGGATGTAGCGGATCTTGTCGCCCTTTGGTGAAGTTAGCACGATCCCTGCGCCTGCGCCATCCGCGTTCTTGGAGCCGTCGAAGTGCAGGCTCCAGTAATGGAGGTATGGCAACTTCTCTGGCTGCTGGGCCTCTTCCCAGTCGGCGATGAAGTCCGCTAGGGCCTGCGACTTGATCGCTTTTCGCGGCTCGTATTTGATGTTGTGGAAGCCGATCTCGACGGCCCACTTGGCGACCCGCCCTGTCGCCTCACGGTTGCAGATGATGTCTTGCAGGGGTGCCGAGGAAACGACCGTGATCGGGTGCTCCTGGAAGTAGTGCGGCAGGCGCCTTGAGCTCAAGACCGCGATACCAGCTTTTGGTATCGGGGTACATGGCGCGACTCGGTGAGGACCTCACTGATGTAGTACACCGTTCGCTGTACTGGGCGCTCCTTTCCTTCCTCTGGTCGTTCGACGACCATGACGGCACTGACGACGCGCTCGGAAGCCGCGACGTAAACCAGCATGGGTTCTTTGTCGGGGCGGCGAGCGTAGCGTAGTAGCACCTTCTTGAGGTCGCGGGCCGCCGTCTCCTTGTCCCAATCGAAGGTGGGGTTCTTGCGCATCAGCGTATAGGGCATCGCCGCGCCCAGCGGGAATAAAGCGATCGAGAGCCGCTACCGCCCGCCAGTTTCGACGCCGCGTAGGCACTCGGGTTTGCCCGGGCGATCGTGTCGATCTTCGTGGGGTTCGCCGATCCTCGCTTGAGACGACGTACCCGAGAGTTGTCCCGCTGGTACAATCAAGGTGCATTTGCCCGGGTTGAGCTTTATCTTGTATTTTCGCAAGTTGGCGAATGTTTCCGCCAGTCGAGGAGGTCACCCTGGCGAGTGGACTTTACGACCACGTCGTCGTCGATGTAGACGTGGATGTTGTGGCCAATTTGGCTCGCGAGGCATTCTTGCATGCACCGCTGGTAGGTCGCCCCGGCGTTCTTGAGGCCGAAGGTCATGGCGGTGTAGCAGAAGGCTCCAAATGGCGTGATGAACGCCGTCTTCTCCTCATCCTCGACAGCCATTTTGATCTGGTTGTACCCAGAGTAGGCGTCGAGGAAACATAGCGACTCCGAGCCCGCGGTGGAATCGATTATCTGGTCGATCCGCGGGAGGACGAACTGCTCCTTTGGGCAGGCGCTGTTCAGGTTTGTGTAGTCGATACACATCCTCTAGGTCCCATTCTTCTTCTTAACCAGGACTAGGTTTGCCAGCCACTTGGAGTATTTGATTGGCCGGATGAAGCCTGCAGCGAGTAGACGCTGCACCTCCTCGGCGTTGCTCGGCGGCGCGCTTCATTGAAGGGCCGCATGATCGCTGACAGTCATACTTTGGGGTCGGCGTTAGCTTGTGCTCCGAGCTCGCTAGGGACACCGGCATGTCGAGGGCTTCCATGCGAAGATGTCCCTGTTCTCACGGAGGAACTCGGCGAGCGCGCTTCCTATGCTGGGCTCATGCCCGTCCCGATCGTCACCGTCGCCGGAGTCGCCGGGACCAGCTCGACGGTCTTGGTAAGCGTCGTGGCCTCAAAGGTTGAGGTGTTTGCGCCTCCGAGTTGGGCTTCTTGAGTATTGTGGGGTCGTTGTTGACCGCCGCTGCATTTGGCGAGCTCATCAGCGTGGTCTCCGCCGCGATGACGGCGCCGCGAGCTCGCCTTTGGCCTCGCGACTCGGCGGCCATGTCGGGTCGCCGCTGATGGTGATGACGCCGCACGCCCGGGACCTTCATCGCGTTATGCGCAGAGTGGGCGCTGCCATGAACTTGGCGAACGCTCGCGCCTGTGACGCAATGGTAGGGTTGTCGAAGGCACCAGCTCAAGACGATTCGCCGTGCGGAAGTTTGCTGGTGTGTCGAAGGTGACCGGCAGCGTGACCTTACCGATCGGGTACGCCCGACCGGGACGGCGCTGGAACGTGGTGTGGGTCGTCGATCATCGATCGTGGGGAGCCGCAGCCATGAAGGTGTCTGTGCAGGATGTTGATGGAGCTGCCCCCGTCCATCAATGTCTTGGGGAGCCAGTAGTCGCCGACCTTAGGCTTGACCACCAGGGCGACTCGACCTGGGTACTCGATGCGTGGCGAGTGGTCTTGTCGGCTCCAGGTGATGGGCTTCTCCGACCAGTTGAGGAACTGGGGAACGTCCACGTGGGCCACCGCGTTGACGGCGACGGCGTGGGCGATGACCTAATTCTCGTGCTTCGTGTTGAAGCCCGTGAAGGTATGGAGCGATCCAGCCACTTTGCCAAATTTTCCGCCGTTTGGCGGGTCGTTGTCGGGGTCCTCCCGTGCTCGCCGTGCCTTCTCGATCTCCATGAGGGTGTGGCAGTCGGCGGTGGTGTGCGTTGCGGGCTTCCCTTCCCTGCTATGAAACGCACATGGTTGGTTAAGGAGAGCCGCGGGGTCGAACCTTGGCTTGGCCTTGTAGTTGCCGCCGTCGCGGCGTTGTCCTCCGTCGCGCGAAGTTTTGGGCTCGCGTGCGCGTGCTCGCGTTGGCGATGAAGTCGACTTCGCCATCAAGGGCGCTTGCCGTGAGGCGAGTGTTGTCAGAAGCGTAGGTCGGACCGTCATTGCCGCTGTCGCCAGGCGGCGTTGGCCTCCTGACTCGTCGTTAGTTTCCTGGTTTGGATCTTCCTCCGCGTATCGTTTGGCGATCTCGAGGAGGTCGGGGATGTTGTCGAGTGTGCGAGAGTGTCGCTTGAGCTTGGAGACCAGGGGCTCGTAGCGGCATGAGGTCTTGAAGCAATGGATCGCGGTGTCCGGGTGGATGCCGGCCGCGTTGTACCAGAGTTCTTGCCACCGTTGGACCCAGTTGCGGTTCAACTCGCGGGGTCCCTGGACGCATCGCTCCAGGTCCTCAATGGTGGTGGCGCGGGTGTAGGAGCACTCGAGTGCTCGACGGCGTCGGCATCTCCTCCTGTGAATCGACATCGCCCCGAGGAGGGTGTTGATCCACTGCCTGCAGGTCCCCTCCATCATCAGGGGGAGGTAACGGGCGGCTAGCAGGTCGGTGTGGCCCGCGATCCCCATTGCCATGAGGTATGTGTCGAGCCAGATGGCGGGGTCGTACGAGGGGTCGTACTTTTCTATCTCCTTCGGCGCCTTGAAGTTTGGCGGGTACTTCTCGCCTCGGATCATTGGTCCGAAGCACATGGGGCCGAGTCGACTTAGCAACCCCATGGGCTCGCCGTCGCGGCGATTGGTTAGGGTGTGTCGCAGGTCGTCAGGCTGGCGTGCGCGCCAGCTTTGGTTGTTGATGATGTGGGTGCGGGCGTCGATGGGTTGCCCGCTGGGCGCACGGTTGGTCGCTGGCCGGGGTCACAGGGAGAGTGCCGCGTCGGGTCGGTGTTGGAGCCAGTGGCTCGTGGCGGGCAGTTGAGGGTATTTGCCGCCCGGGCGGCGCTCGCTTCCCGATAACGCGAGTATACCGACCGCGAGTCGGCGCCCGCTTTGCTGCTCGAAGCCTTTGCAGCAGGGCCCTAACATATCGGATCTGAGGGCACCATCGCCGCGTGCCGTGATGTTGTCGACGCTGCTCGCCCGCCACGAGGTTGTCCATCGGGTGGAGAACAGTGGAGGCCGTTCGCTCTCTCCCATGAGGAGACTACTATCCGCGCTGGTCCTCGGAGGTGCGGTTGGGTGGAGGTGGGCGCCCATCGCCGCTGATCTGGCGGGCCGGGCGCTTCCTCCGGTGGCGCTCGCAGATCGCGCGCCGCCACGTGGGCCGGGTCATTTTCGTTGTGAAGTTCAGGGCGCCCGAACGGTGGGGGTTCAGCGCGCGACCGATCCGCTGCTGGTGGTAGCGCGATAGTTCCCCGCGTCACCGCCGAGGCGGAATTTTTCGCCGCTTGTTCTTGCGCACCGCCCGCCCGCCAGCGGAGTTCCTCAACCTCCGCTGCCGTGGCGTTAGGAGGATTGAGGAGAATGGATCCTCCGCGATCGGTGCCGGTCTCCATGTAGGTCGCGGCATGGCGACCGGTTCCGCTGCGAGGTCGGCGGAGTTCTCCGACGAGTCGAATTCAAGATCCCGAATGGAGGGGTCTCAAGTCTCCCACGTTGGAGACTGGTGATGGAGCCCGGTGAAGCCACGGTGATGGACCTGCGAGTCACGCCGGGTCGCCGAGTCGGCGCTGCCGTGAGGGTCGCGTTACGTGGTCGCCGAAGTTTTCGCCACATCATGTGTAATTGTACCGGAGGCGAGGCGATGGATCGTCGGCGGATCTGGATCTCGAGAGCCGATCGCATGGTGGCGATCGCGGATGCGAGCCGAATCCTCCGAGACGATGGCGACGGTGAGGCCGAAGAGGCTGAACGCGTCGATCGGCAGGATCACGCCAGGCGTGACGGGTCGCGCCGCCGGACGTAGCTGCTCGGCAAGATTTGGAGCATCTCGCCGATCGCTATCATGCGCCGGTGGCGACCGCCTCGTTGATGGGCAGATTGAATCTCGCCGCAACACCGCCAGACCGCCAGCCCCACGGTGGGCGCCATCGCCGTGGAATGGTCACGGCAGATGCCGCAATCGGCAGTGTAGTAGAACGAGGGCAAGGGCCAGCCATCTCATGCGAGATGAGGGCAAAGACACAGGGTTATACCCAGGTTCGCCCCCCCGGAGGGTAAAGACCTACTCCTGCTAGATTGTATTATGAGGATGATACAATGGACGAGCTCGGCGGCTAGGCGGCGAGTCGCTTGGGTGTATGATGGAACGTATATCTACACGCCATGCAGGGAGGTTTATATAGGCTCACCTCCCCTAGGGTTTACATATCTCAACCGATTCGGTTAAAGCTTCGGTACTCGTTTAACCTAATCCGACTGGGCCTATCTACTACTTTGGGCCTTGCCTTCACCAGCCGGTTCCTCGCTGGGCTTCAATCCAGTCGCCGTCTTGCAGGCCCACTCGCCATGTCTTGGGCCAGTCGGAAACGTCCTGCTGGGTATACCCCAGTAGGCACATCCCCATCACCGTGAATACTCAAACCACAAGTCCGCAATCATCAAGACAAAGGATCATACCATCGCCATGCCATCAAAGGATCACAAGTCTCGCCGCAGTCAGCTCGATAAGAAGGAGCGCATCATTGCCTGTCTTCGCCACCGTATCTCGAATTTGGAGGAGACCATCCACGAGAGAGACATGCAGTTGGAAGAAAGGGAGAATGCCGGAGAGGATCTTCGTGGAGACCCCTACTCCTATCTCAGCAATGATGATGATTTTCTGGAAGATCAGGCTATGGATTTCTTCACCGATGAGGATGATTTCTCCTTCACCAATGACGACGATGATGATGAGGATGACGACTACACCGACTCCGAGGAGTAGTAGCACTTGAGCACTAGCGTAGTGAGTTGTATTCGGTCCCACTGTATCGTAGTTTCTAGAATGGTTCTTAAAACCATCTGTTTACCTTTGTTGTGGTGTGTGTTTGTATCGTGTGCTACGAATGAATGAATGAAAAGAAAGTTGCAAAAAAATCTGAGTCAAACTTTAAAAAATTTTCAAAGTCCCGGAACCTTAGAAATTTCCCTCTTTTCTCATGATCTATCTCAATATTCAGATGCCACGCGGAGGAAGTGGTTCATCCCCGGACCCGATGTTGCAGATCCTGCAAATGTTGGTTTCTGACCGCGAATCCGAAAGAGCCGAACGTCAAGCCAACCTAGCCTCCCTTCAACAGATAGCTCAGCTAGCCCACAACAATCAAGGCCAAGGAAATCAAGACAACCATGGATCTAAGCTCAAGAATTTTCAGAACACCAACCCACCTATTTTCACTAAGTCAGAAGAGCCTTTAGACGCTGATGATTGGCTGCAAACCATGGAAAACAACCTAGAATTCACCAGAGTGGAAGCTAACGAGAAAGTTCTGTTCGCCACCCACTATCTAGCCAGAGATGCAAGAGCATGGTGGAACATCGTTCGTGCAATGACCGGAGGACAGATGATGACCTGGGAGGAATTCAAGGTCAAGTTCAGCAGAACCCATGTACCACCGGGTTTGATCAAGAGAATGAGAGACGAGTTCAGAGAACTGAAGCAAGGACGGATGACCGTAGTGGAATACCGTGACAAATTCTTGTCATTATCTAGGTATGCCCCGGATGAGATCGACACCGAAGCCAAGAAGAAAGAGAGATTCTTGAATGGTCTGCACGATGAGATGCAGACTGTGTTGGCAAATATCCCCTTTGCTGATATTGAAGCCCTTGTCGACTCTGCCATCCAGATGGAAAGAAAGATCAACCAAGCCAATGAGAACCGCAAGTGTCGCATGGTGCATCAGCCAAGAACCCATCAGACCCCAAAGTATCGCCCTAACCCATCTCCAGGAATTGCCCCGAGAACTAATAGACCTCCGATGAACCGTTCGACCTATCCCAACCGTGGAAACCCAAGGCCCGGAGGAAATCACAACAACCCCGGCAACTCTGGCAATTTCAACCGTGCACCACCCAAGTTCAACAACAACAATGCTGCTGTAAGATCCCTCCTTTGTAAAGGAAAAGGATCCCTGTGATTGCAATGCTAGTCCCTGGATCATTGCTAGCATCCACAGTTTAAGATGAAGTACACAGATACAAAGGTCATTTATTACATCCATTCCAGAGATAAACATAGTCTTTACAACTCAAGGCCACATGCCTAATACAAGAGTTTGAATAAGTAAATAAATGTCAGTCTTCATCTTCATGTGCCACAGGCAAACATGTTGAGTGTAGACTCATGACACCTAATCCTCATCAGAATAACCTGCAACATCACAAGTTACAGCCACAGTGGGTGAATATTTTGGAATAGTATTGGCAAGTGATACCTTAGTATGTTTTAAGTGGACTAGTTACTATATGCAAATTTGGCTAAATGTAGCTTGGCTTGCTTTGCTAAAATAGGTTTTTCCTATTAGTTGAAATCACTAAGTTTTTTTCTTTGTCAAAACTTTTCCCAAGGAACCACCAATAGACATTGGGGTCCTTCACCCTTGTTCACCCACAAATTTTTACTTAGAAATTGGGATGAGGAGATTCTTGATAGCTTACATGCCTTGATGCTCAAGTTGTCCATGTCCATGGACTTGGCTAAGTACTTAGATTTTTCCATCTGCAGAGGTTGTGCACTTTGCCCACCAGACTTGGTTTCACCAAGACAGGACCTTTCAGAAGCCTTTCCTTAGACCAAATGGACGCGTTCCAACCTATCATTCCCACTACCACCAACTGTCCAAATGGCTAAGTTCTAGCAACTTATGTGATCCAGGCAGAGCCCATATTGCCAAGTGGCTCTACTAGAAGCTTCTTAACACTTGGCCTCTAAAATCTCTTTGTTCCTGGGTGGCTTACCACAAGTGAGATACACAAGGTAAACCATATCCATGGGCCTTGTGTAACCACTCAACCAAAAACCACAAACAATTACCATTCCACCCAGGTGATTCATTGACTTAGTTGTTTTATTAAGTAAAACAAGTCCAAAGACTTAGAAATATTTTCATCATAGCATGTATATTTTACCAACCCTTGTTTGCTACTAGCTAGGCTAAGAATGGCATAGATAGTATCTTAACTTAGAAATTTCCTAGCAATTCTACAACTACTTAGGATTTCCCAACATCGCATATAGGCAAAAATAATAACATGCAAGACTTAGCAAAATATTTCTAATGCTTAGTATAAATATAGGGATAGAATTATTCATGAAGTACCACTTGCCATGGTAGTTGGGAGAGTAGCACTCTTCACAATCACAATCACTAGCACCAAAGTCTACACAAATAATGGTAGCAACAAATTACACACAACATATACAAACATACAAAAATATATATATGCATGCATGCAAAATGCTAAGTGATGATTTTTAAAACTCAACCAAGCAAGTGCAAGGTACTGATTCACTAACAAGATAAAATCTTGCCAAACAACCAATATTTATACCCTAAAACATTTCCTAAATATTTCAAACACCCAAATTAGTCCTAAACAAGTTTCTACAAATAAAGCCTTTTTAACAGAATCTAAACACTAAACACATTGCTATATTGAAAGAGCTTGCTCTCCTGATTCCAACGGTATAAAATTTGTCAAATTCTAACGTGGGGGATCAAAAGTTATAGCTAATTCAAAATTGAATATAAATCAGATTCAAATTCTGTTTTTAAACCAAACCCTAGCCACGCGGCGCTATCCTATTGGCCGATACTGTTTCACTCAGGATCACCCTTCCGCGCCGTCAGATCAACTCAGATCCAACGCGCCAGATTCAAAGAAAACGTTTCGCTCAGATCTAATCTAGTCCTTACGATACAGATCTAACGGCTACCGTTGCTCTGACCATAGCCTAGCGGTGCTAGCGGCGACGACTGGCGGCGGCGCGTCTGCCAGTGGCGGTGCCGGCGTTCTAGGTCGCCCGGGGAGGGGAGAGGGTGCTCACCAGAACCGCAGGGACGAGGTGAAGCTCAACGTGGCGGTGGCTTGGCAAGGGGCGCTCGGAGTCGTCGGGGATTCCTCGCCGGAGTTCTCGAACGCGTCGGGTACGGCTTTTGGTCGACGTTGGCGAGGTTCTGCGTCGCGCTAAGACAAAAGGAAGGCACTGTTAGACGCGCAAGGTGCTAAGGGTCCTAGGCGTAACAAACAGAGGGCAAGGGGCGGCTGGTACTTACGGGGAGAGGTCGCCGGAGTTCGAGCAGAGAGCGGCGGCGCTCAGTCATTGTCGTTGCCGAGGCTACAGACCATGCGCGGGCAAATGAAAGCCGTCATTAGATGCGCACGGAGTTTCAGAGCATGCTAATATGAATCATGGACAGAGGGGGCACGGTGCTCACCGGAATTCGTCGGCGAGGTCGTCGGAACAGCGGCAGCGTCGGGCGAGTTGCGAGCAGCCTGGTGGCGTGGAGAGGAAATTGGGTGAGGGGAAATGGCCGCGAGATGGAGGGGATTAAGTAGGCAGAGGCTCGACAAGAAACGCCCAGTGATTCAATGTCAATTACTCCGCGGAATCAACGCAGCAACGTCCAGCGGCGGTGTTCGTGCGCGGAATCTGGGGAAGACGATGACGACGTGGACAGGGCCCGCTTGTCAGTGAAATAAACAGAGAGGGCGTGGGATCCGAGTGTCAGTGACTCCGTGGGTGCGTCTGCGCGTGCGAGAGAGAGAGAGAGAGGGGACCCGGGTGGGCTAGCTGGGCTGGTTTCACTGTTGGGCCCAAAGTCTGGCGCCGGCCCTTTTCTTTTTCTTTATTCCTTTCCTATTTCTGATTTGATTTTCTAGAATGAATTCCAAATGATTTCAAACTCAAATTGAAATCAAATCTTTTCAGGAATTTTGTAGGGTGCAACATTCATATTTCTGGGCATAGAAACATGTGGTCTCTCTTCTCAAGCTTGGTCCTTTGATTAAACAAAATAAACAGTGCTATAGCACTTAATTTGAAAATGTTTTGGAAATGGTTTTGAACCATTTTTATTTTGTATAATTTTGTTCAAATTCCACACTCAATTCAATCAACAAGGAAGAAAACAAACTTGGTTTAAAACACTTAAGCTCTCAAATGGGGATGGCCATTTGATTTAAGTTTGCTCACATAAAATGATAGCACTATGTGCTTCTGTTTTCTTGAAATTGGTTTGAAATTGATCTCAAAACTATATTCATGCATGAATGATATACAATCTTTGAAATCATGAGTTTAGGGATGTTACAAATCTAACCCCCTTAAGGTGAATCCCGCCCTCGAGATTCGGAGTGGCTAGCAAATAGGTGAGGGTGGTCTTTCCGAAGATCATCTTCCCTTTCCCATGTTGCTTCCTCTTCGGAATGATGATTCCACTGTACTTTGCAGAACTTGATAGTTTTAGTCCTTGTGACTCTTTCTGCAGTCTCAAGAATTTTGATGGGTTTCTCTTCATAAGTGAGATCACTTTCTAGTTGAACTTCCTCCAGAGGTATAGTATCCTTCAAAGAAGTTTCTTCCATTTCTGGATGACATTTCTTAAGCTGACTCACATGAAACACATTATGGACAGCTGACAGAGATTCTGGCAGTTCAATTTCATAGGCAACTTCTCCTTTTGCGACTCAGAATCTTGAATGGCCCAACATATCTTGGTGCCAATTTTCCTTTGACTCCGAATCTCTTCACTCCACGAAGTGGTGACACTCTAAGATAGGCTCTATCACCAACTTCGTAGGTGACTTCTCTATGCTTAGGATCTGCGTAGCTTTTCTGTCGGGATTGTGCTATCTTCAACCTGTCCTTTACCAACTTAACCTTCTCTTCGGCTTCTATGATGAGATCTGGCCCGAATAAACTTCTTTCTCCCACACCATTCCATAACAATGGGGTGGTACACTTTCTTCCGTAGAGAAACTCAAACGGTGCCATCTCAATGCTGGCTTGATACCTGTTGTTATAAGAAAATTCTGCGTAAGGCAGACTTTCATCCCAACTGGATCCATAGTCTAAGGCACATGCCCTCAACATGTCTTCAAGAATCTGATTAGTCCTTTCTGTTTGTCCATCAGTTTGAGGATTAAAAGCAGTAATGAATTCCAACCTCGTTCCCAATGACTCATATAACTGTCTCCAAAACTGGGAAGTGAATTGAGTTCCCCTATCTGACACAATACTCTTGGGCACTCCATGTAGACATACAATTCTACTCATGTAAATTCTGGCTTACTTAGCACTTGTATAGGTTGTCTTTACGTGTATGAAATGAGCCACTTTAGTTAGGGGATCCACTACAACCCAAATAGAGTCATAACCTGACCTGGTCCTTGGTAATCCGGTAATGAAATCCATACCAATCTTGTCCCACTTCCAATCAGGAATAGGTAGTGGTTGAAGCAAACCGGTTGGTTTCTGATGTTCCGCTTTTACTCTACTACAAACATCACACAAAGCAATGTGTTCGGCGATGTCCTTCTTGAGATTATTCCACCAAAATCTTTCTTTCATGTCCTTGTACATTTTGGTGTTACCCGGATGAATGGAATACGGAGAGTTATATGCTTCTTGCAAAATCAGTTTTTGCAGTTCCGGATCTTGTGGAACACAGATACGTTTCCCATGCCATAAAGTACCATGTTCGTCTTCATGGAATTCTTTGGCTTTTCCTTTGCCAATCTTTTCCTTAATCTCTTCAATTTCCTTATCAGTCTTCTGGGCTTCTTTGATCTTGTCCAACAAAGTGGGTTGAACATCCAAAGACATGAGATGTCCTTCAAGCACAATTTCCAATCTGAGTTTTCTAAATTGGGTAGACAAATCATCTAGCAATTCTCCTTTGGTAAGGCCATTCACAAAAACCATATGACTTAGAGCATCTGCTACAACATTTGCTTTACCGGGATGGTATTGCAAACTTAAGTCATAGTCTTTGATAAGTTCTAGCCATCTTCTTTGTCTCATATTAATTTCCTTCTGGGTGAAGATATACTTCAAACTTTTGTGATCTGTGAACACTTCACAACGCTTTCCCAAAAGATAGTGTCTCCATGTTTTGAGTTCATGGAAAACAGAGGCTAACTCTAAATCATGAGTAGGATAGTTCACTTCATGAGTTTTGAGTTGTCTCAAGGCATAAGACACAACTTTACCGTCTTGCATAAGTACTGCACCCAAACCTTGATGAGATGCATCGCAATATACTTGGAAATCCTTTTCCAAATCTGGTAGACACAAGACTGGTGCTGTCACAAGTCTCTTCTTCAATTCCTAAAAGCTGAGTTCACAACCTTTAGACCAAGCAAACTTATTGTCTTTCTTTAGCAATTCTGTCATAGGCTTAGCAACCTTTGAGAAATTCTCAATGAACCTTCTGTAGTATCCTGCTAAGCCAAGGAAACTACGAACTTCCTTCACTGACTTGGGAGATTCCCATTCAGTCACAGCTGAAACTTTAGCAGGATCAACTGCTACACCATCCTTTGTCATAACATGACCAAGAAAACCAACTTCATCCAACCAGAACTCACACTTGCTGAATTTGGCATAAAGTTTATGCTCTCTCAACTTCTCAAGTATCAAACGCAAGTGTCCTTTATGCTCTTCTTTGCTCTTGGAGTAGACTAAGATGTCATTGATAAATACGACAACAAACTTGTCAAGGAATTCCATGAACACCTTGTTCATCATATTCATGAAGTATGTTGGAGCATTGGTCAAGCCAAAAGGCATTACGGTATACTCATACAATCCATACCTTGTAGTGAAAGCTGTTTTAGGTATGTCTTGTTCTCTTATCTTGAGTTGAAAATATCCTGACTGGAGATCAATCTTTGAAAACACACAGGCTCCTTCTAGCTGATCAAACAAGTCATTGATTCTAGGCAAAGGGTATTTGTTCTTGATAGTTACCTCGTTGAGTGAACGGTAATCTATGCATAACCTTTGACTTCTATCTTTCTTTTCCACAAACAAAACTGGGGTTCCCCAAGATGAAGAACTTGGTTGAATAAATCCTTTCTGCAACTGTTCTCCAAGTTGGTTCTTGAGCTCTTTCAGTTCATCAACTGACATTTTATAAGGTATCTTTGCTATTGTTCCAGACCCTGGTACCAAATCTATCAGAAACTCCACATCTCTATCTGGTGGAATTCCCGGCAATTCTTCCGGAAACACATCCGGATATTCACTCACAATTGGCATACTGTCCATGCTAACCCCCTTAAGAGAATTAAGCATACTCCTTTTTGCTTCAAAGTTGGTCTTGAATCTGATCCTTTTATTTTCTGGAGTTGTGAGTGAGACAGTATGGTTGGCACAATCTATCACTCCTTTGTACTTAGTCATCCACCATTCCTAATGACATCCAATCCTTGGGAGTTTAGAATTATCAAGTTAACAGGAAACTTATACTTCCCAAATTCTATGACTAGATCATGACATCCTAAATTCACTATCATTTCTCCACCAGGAGAACTTACTTTTATAGGACACCCAATAGTTTCTACCGGTAGTTCATTTCTTTCAGCAAATGCTCTTGATATGAATGAATGAGATCACCAGTATCAAAGAGTACAAATGTTGGAATAGAATTGAGTCTGAACTTACCAGCAACAGCAATAGGCTCCTCATAGACCTCCTCCACATTGATGTGGTTTACCTGTCCCTTCTGAAAAGGGTTGGGCTTGTTAGGTCCTTCAACTTTCTTTTCGGGGCAGTCATTTGCATAATGCCCCATCTTCTTGCATTTGAAGCATTCAACCTGACTGATGTCTCTCTTAACAGGCTGGCTTCCACTTCCACTTCCATTACCACTGTGGTGGCTCTTATGTCCACTCTTGTGGTTCTTGTACTTGTCGTTGTCATGACTGTGATGATGCTTGTTGTCATGACGGTTGTGGTTGTGATGCTTGTTGAATTTCCCATGCTTGTGGGATCTTGAGCTTCCACTGTCATCATAATGAGATCGTTTGTGAGACGATCCCGAGTTGTGCTTGTCGAAGTGCTTTCTCTTTCTACTCTCAACTTGCTTCATTTTGTTCTCCAAAATAGCAGCCTTGTCACAGAGCGACTGATAAGTGGGAACATATGCCACAGCCAATTGCAGATTCAGCTCATCATTCAAGCCTTCAAGAAACATTTCCTTTCTCTTGGCATCAGTGTCAACTTCATCCGGTGCATAACGCGCCAGATTGTTGAACTCCTCAATACATTCAGCTACGCTGCGGTGGCGCTGCTTCAGATTGTGGAACTCTTTCTTTTTCAGACTCATCACTCCTGATGAGATATGAGCAGTGCGAAAGCCATCATCAGAGATAGCCCATGTCACTTCATCTATGGGAGTGGTGATCTGGAAGTTGTCCCACCAAGTGGCAGCTGGTCCTTCCAGCAGATGTGCTGCAAATCTGACCTTTCCAGCATCCGTACAGCCTACGGTTACCAAGTCCTTGTTCACAGAACGTAGCCAATCATTGGCTACCATGGGATCAGTCGTTCCCGAGAACTTCGCTGGCCTCAATCTCAAGAACCTGGTGAGCATATCAAAACCCGGTGGGTTGTTGTTGTTGTTATTGTTGTTATTGTTGTTATTATTGTTGTTGTTGTTGTTTTGGTTCTGGATGAACATCGTCATCATCTGCATTAGCTGAGTTTGAGCGGTCATCATTTGTTGCATTTCTGGAGTGATGTTGTTGTTTTTGTTGGGGTTGGGGTTTGCACGACGGGGAGGCATCTGTGGTTTGTTCAAATATAGATAAGAATGAGATACCCACAGATGCTTTCATGCACATTACATCACATAAGCAATCACAAGCATGCAACGCAAAGATAAAAAGTTCAACAACAAGATAACAAGTTCACAAAGTAAAACACAGAAGTAGCAAGCCATCCACATGTCGGATGGTCCAATAACAAGTTCTCAAATAACAAGTACGATAATAAAAGATAAATGAGTAGTCAAATCTACTCCTCGGCATCAATATCCTCCTCGACAAAGGTAAGACCTGCGTTTTCCATCGCGGTCTTGTTTTCCTCGATGCTAGTGGTCAAGGTCTCTATCTTGGCCTTGAGAGCCCTCTTCTGGGAGCGAAGCCTCTCTATCACCGCCTGCTGCTGCTCGAGCTCGAAGTCCTTGGACTGCAGTTCTTCAGCCATGTCCCGGATCTTCTTGTTCCTATCCTGGACACGCTTCTCCTGACTCTTGAACTTCCTGTCCTGGGTCTTGAACTTCGCCTCCATTTCCTTGACTATCTCATCTTGCTGCGCGAAGAGCTTGTCCTTCTCGCGAAGCTGCACCTGGAGCTCGTCATTGCTAAGCATGACATTGGTCCTGTCAGTGTCCACGTGCCTAATGAGAGACTCTAAGTCCTGGAGGTACAGGCGTATCGGCTCTGCTGCGTCCCTCGAATCGTCCTCGAAGTCGATGGACTCTCCATCCTCATCACGTCTTCCAAAGACGTGGAAGTGGGTACCTCTAACCTGTCGGGAGTGTCGCCCTAGCAGACGTCCTATCAGATCCTGCATAACTACCTCAATGCCTCTCTCCCTGTCATCGTGCATGAGCTTGAAGACGATGGCCTGCGTAGTAGGATCTGTCTGGCGTCCGGGCTGGTTCACCTTGAAGCCCCAGAGATCCTTCCTCTCAAACTTGGTGAGAGGATGCACCATGATGGTGGGAAGAGGGAGATTGATCAAAGTAGTAAGCTCAACGATACGAGGACCAAAGCGGGTAACCTGGAACTCCTCAACAGTGCTGATGGTAATAGGCATCTATTTATAAGATAGAAAAGTTAGAACAACACAAATCATGATAAAACAAAAGACAAAACAACACATACATATCCTTGGGAAGCAAAACACACAAGTCATGCATACATGAAACCATTACAACAACCAAGGTTCAATCTTATTTTAAAGCAACATTTTGGAAAATAAGGTGATAGGTGGTGGTCCAACTAACGAAGTACGTTTATAATCCTATCTCACTGGATCTGTTGGCTAACACAATGTTTCTAGAAGCAATCAGCCTATCTTGCTCACATGACTCCATCACTAAGTCTATAATGTCTCCTATTAAGGTTTGGTTGGTAGCTTCCAACTCTTGGGTATGTTCCTTCTCTTTCCTTGGATCATTTTGGAGGTTGAGCATTCTGCACTTGACTCTATCACCAAGTTCTTTGATGGTCTTCCAAGCTGCATCCTTTGCTGATTCAAAGAATGTAGGGTGCACCACTGAATTGGTGAACATGCAGAATCCTTTTTCCTGATGGTTGTCTTCCTTGTTTTTATACAAGTGAAGTTGTACCCACCAGTATTCTTCTCCTTCATCCATCACAGGAAAGCCCTTATACACAGCTGCACCTTGTATGTCTAATGCAACCATGAGGTCCTTGAGAGCCTTGGGGAATTCTGTCTCACACTCCAAAGTCATTGTGATGAGTGGTCCTTTCCTCACGGCTTCGTTGATGGAGTTCATCTACAAATAGAGATGAGAGAGAAGATTAGAAAAGCTTTACGAGAAGAATAGACAAGTGTAGAAGTGCTTGAAAAATTTTCCTTAGTGGTTTCCAATCCTAGGGTCATAATCCTACAGGAAACACAGTGCTCTGATACCATCTATAAGATCTCTCCTTTGTAAAGGAAAAGGATCCCTGTGATTGCAATGCTAGTCCCTGGATCATTGCTAGCATCCACAGTTTAAGATGAAGTACACAGATACAAAGGTCATTTATTACATCCATTCCAGAAATAAACATAGTCTTTACAACTCAAGGCCACAGGCCTAATACAATAGTTTGAATAAGTAAATAAATGTAAGTCTTCATCTTCATGTGCCACAGGCAAACATGTTGAGTGTAGACTCATGACACCTAATCCTCATCAGAGTAACCTGCAACATCACAAGTTAGAGCCACAGTGGGTCAATACTTTGGAATAGTATTGGCAAGTGATACCTTAGTATGTTTTAAGTGGACTAGTTACTATATGCAAATTTGGCTAAGTGTAGCTTGGCTTGCTTTGCTCAAATAGGTTTTTCCTATTAGTTGAAATCACTAAGTTTTTTTTCTTTGTCAAAACTTTTCCCAAGGAACCACCAATAGACATTGGGGTCCTTCACCCTTGTTCACCCACAAAGTTTTACTTAGAAATTGGGATGAGGAGATTCTTGATAGCTTCCATGTCTTGATGCTCAAGTTGTCCATTGCCATGGACTAGGCTAAGTACTTAGATTTTTCCATCTGCAGAGGTTGTGCACTTTCCCCACCAGACTTGGTTTCACCAAGACAGGACCTTTCAGAAGACTTTCCTTAGACCAAATGGACGCGTTCCAACCTATCATTCCCACTACCACCAACTGTCCAAATGGCTAATTTCTAGCAACTTATGTGATCCAGGAAGAGCCCATATTGCCAAGTGGCTGCACTAGAAGCTTCTTAACACTTGGCCTCTAAAATCTCTTTGTTCCTGGGTGGCTTACCACAAGTGAGATACACAAGGTAAACCATAGCCATGGGCCTTGTGTAACCACTCAACCAAAAACCACCAAGCAATTACCATTCCACCCAGGTGATTCATTGACTTAGTTCTTTATTAAGTAAAACAAGTCCAAAGACTTAGAAATATTTTCATCATAGCATGTATATTTTACCAACCCTTGTTTGCTACTAGCTAGGCTAAGCATGGCATAGATAGTATCTTAACTTAGAAATTTCCTAGCAATTCTACAACTACTTAGGATTTCCCAACATGGCATATAGGCAAAAATAATAACATGCAAGACTTAGCAAAATATTTCTAATGCTTAGTATAAAATATAGGGATAGAATTATTCATGAAGTACCACTTGCCATGGTAGTTGGGAGAGTAGCACTCTTCACAATCACAATCACTAGCACCAAAGTCTACACAAAGAATGGTAGCAACAAATTACACACAACATATACAAACATACGAAAATATATATATATATATATGCATGCATGCAAAATGCTAAGTGATGATTTTTAAAACTCAAACAAGCAAGTGCAAGGTACTGATTCACTAACAAGATAAAATCTTGCCAAACAACCAATATTTATACCCTAAAACATTTCCTAAATATTTCAAACACCCAAATTAGTCCTAAACAAGTTTCTGCAAATAAAGCCTTTTTAACAGAAGCTAAACACTAAACACATTGCATATTTTGAAAGAGCTTGATCTCCTGATTCCAACGGTATAAAATTTGTCAAATTCTAACGTGGGGATAAAAAGTTATAGCTAATTCAAAATTGAATATAAATCAGATTCAAATTCTGTTTTTAAACCAAACCCTAGCCACGCGGCGCTATCCTATTGGCCGATACCGTTTCACTCAGGATCACCCTTCCGCGTCGTCAAATCAAGTCAGATCCAACGCACCAGATTTAAAGAAGACGTTTCGCTCAGATCTAATCTAGTCCTTACGATACAGATCTAACGGCTACCGTTGCTCTGACCATAGCCTAGCGGTGGCGACTGGCGGCGGCGCGTCTTCCAGTGGCGGTGCCGGCGTTCTAGGTCGCCCGGGGAGGGGAGAGGGTGCTCACTAGAACCGCAGGGACAAGGTGAAGCTCAACGTGGCGGTGGCTTGGCAAGGGGCGCTCGGAGTCGTCGGGGATTCCTCGCCAGAGTTCGCGAACGCGTCGGGTACGGCTGCTGGTCGACGTTGGCGAGGTTCTGCGTCGCGCTAAGACAAAAGGAAGGCACCGTTAGACGCGCAAGGTGCTAATGGTCCTAGGAGTAACAAACATAGGGCAAGGGGCGGCTGGTACTTACGGGGAGAGGTCGTCGGAGTTCGAGCAGAGAGTGATGGCGCTCAGTCGTTGTCGTTGCCGAGGCTACAGACCATGCGCGGGAAAATGAAAGCCGTCAGTAGATGCGCACGGAGTTTCAGAGCATGCTAATATGAATCATGGACAGAGGGGGGCACGGTGCTCACCGGAATTCGTCGGCGAGGTCGTCGGAACAGCGGCAGCGTCGGGCGAGTTGCGAGCAGCCTGGTGGCGTGGAGAGGAAATTGGGTGAGGGGAAATGGCCGTGAGAGGGAGGGGCTTAAGTAGGCAGAGGCTCGACAAGAAACGCTCAGTGATTCAATGCCAATTACGCCGCGGAATCAACGCAGCAACGTCCAGCGGCGGTGTTCGTGCGCAGAATCTGGGGAAGACGATGACGACGTGGACAGGGCCCGCTTGTTAGCGAAATAAACAGAGAGGGCGTGGGGTCCGAGTTTCAGTGACTCCGTGGGTGCGTTTGCGCGTGCGAGAGAGAGAGAGGGGGGACCCGGGTGGGCTAGCTGGGCTGGTTTCACTGTTGCGCCCAAAGTCTGGCGCCGACCCTTTTCTTTTTCTTTATTCCTTTTCTATTTCTGATTTGATTTTCTGGAATGAATTTCAAATGATTTCAAACTCAAATTTAAATCAAATCTTTTCAGGAATTTTGTAGGGTGCAACATTCATATTTCTGGGCATAGAAACATGTGGTCTCTCTGCTCAAGCTTGATCCTTTGATTAAACAAAATAAACAGTGCTATGGCACTTAATTTGAAAATGTTTTGGAAATGGTTTTGAACCATTTTTATTTTGTATAATTTTGTTCAAATTCCACACTCAATTCAATCAACAAGGAAGAAAACAAACTTGGTTTAAAACACTTAAGCTCTCAAATGGGGATGGCCATTTGATTTAAGTTTGCTCACATAAAATGATAGCACTATGTGCTTCTGTTTTCTTGAAATTGGTTTGAAATTGATCTCAAAACTATATGCATGCATGAATGATATGCAATCTTTGAAATCATGATTTTAGGGATGTTACAGCTGCCGCCAACACCAACACTGCCCCGAGGACTGGAAGCAATGTTGTGCCTATTGCAGCAACGGACAAGTCGTAAGTAACTTGTTATGACTATGGAAATAAGGGTCACTACTCCAATGAGTGCCCAAAGAAGAATGCCGCAGCCCCCAATGCAAATGCCCCAGCTCAGCATCAGCGTCGTGTTCAGCCTGGAAGAAGGTTTTCCCCAGGGAATTCGCTCAACCGCAACGGCCGTTTTTTTCTCATGCATGCTGAAGAAGCCCAGGAAGCGCCAGACGTCGTGCTGAGTATGTTGTCTGTTAATTCGGTACTTGCAAGAGTGTTGTTTGATTCTGGTGCATCGCACTCATTTGTCACCGAAGAATTTGCATGCACTAGTAATATTCAACCAACCAAACTGAAGCATGTTATGATTGTTCAAATCCCTGGTTCAACCACCAAAGCTAGGCAAATTTGTAGAGCCGTCCCTATCCGAATGAATGGCATAGATTTTTATGCTAATCTGATAGTACTTGGAACTAAAGGTTTGGAAGTAGTACTAGGAATGGATTGGATGTCCAAACATAAAGGATTGATCGACTGTGCCAAGAAAGCCATAACCATAACCAGTACAGCCGAAATATCAGTCGATCATATATCTGAAACCTTACCTCGTTAATTCAAGTGCAACAAGAGTATATCCCAACCTACATTGACCAAGTCCGGATAGTCTGTGAATACCCCGATGTATTTCCAGATGTTTTGCCCGGTATGCCCCAGATCGGGATATCGAGTTTATCATTGAACTAATCCCCGGAACAGGACCCATAGCCCAGAGACCCTATAGTATGAACCCGTCTGAACTATCAGAACTGAAGAAGCAACTGGATTCCATGTTGGAAATTGGATTAATTCAACCAAGTGCGTCACCATGGAGATCACCTGTCTTATTTGTGGACAAGAAGGATGGAGGTAACCGTTTGTGTACGGATTATCGGAAGTTGAATGATGTCACTATCAAGAACAAATACCCATTGCCCAAGATAGAAGATTTGTTTGATCAGTTGACCGGTGCCAAAGTGTTTTCTAAGATTGATCTTACAACAGGCTATCATCAACTCAAGATTCGCGCAGAGGATATTCCCAAGGCTGCCTTTACCACCAGATATGGATTATACGAGTATACTGTCATGTCTTTCGGATTAACCAATGCCCCCGCTTATTTCATGAATCTCATGAATAAGATTTTTATGGACTTCCTGGATAATTTTGTCATTGTTTTCATCGATGACATTCTGATTTATTCCAAATCAGAAGAACATGAGCTACACCTAAGGACCATTCTTGGAACCCTTAGAGAGCATCAACTGTATGCCAAGTTTAGCAAATGTGAATTCTGGTTATAGGAGGTAGGATTCCTCGGCCACATTGTATCAGCCGGAGGAATTGCCGTTGACCCTACAAAGGTGAAAGATGTCGAAGATTGGCAAGCCCCAACCCCTCAAACCCAAGTTCGTGCATTTCTCGGATTGGCGGGATACTACCGCAAGTTCGTAGAAGGATTCTCGAGTATCTCCAGACCCATGACCCAATTGCTGAAGAAGGACAAGAAGTTTGAATGGACGGACAAATATGAAGCGAGTTTTCAAGAACTCAAGAGAAGATTGATTTCAGCCCCAATCTTAATCATGCCGGATATCACAAAGCTCTTTGATGTGTATTGTGACGCATCCAAGATCGGTCTCGGATGTGTGCTAATGCAAGAAGGAAAAGTTATATCTTATCTATCTCGACAACTGAAACAACATGAGAAAAATTACCCAACCCATGACCTCGAACTCGCAGCCATAGTTCTAGCCCTGAAGACATGGAGGCATTACCTGATGGGAAACCGTTGTGAGATTTATTCGGATCACAAGAGCCTGAAGTATATATTCACTCAGAAGGAGCTGAATATGAGACAGAGAAGATGGATTGAGCTAATCAAGGACTACGATCTGGACATTCACTATCACCCTGGTAAAGCCAACGTGGTAGCACATGCCCTTAGGAGATTGCCATGCCGCTTGAACTCTATGATTTTGAAGGAGCAACCAAGCTTGCAAAAGAGATGGAAGTTTTCTGAATGGAATTAGTAAGTGAAGGATTTTTGGCAAACATAGAACTTCAACCCACTTTGATCAGCCAGATCAAAGAGGCGCATAAAGGAAATACTAGTATCAATGGAATCAAGCGTCGTATAGGTAGAGGCAAAGTACCCGGATTCACCGAAGACGAAGGAGGAGTTCTGTGGTACAAAGGACGCCTTTGTGTACCAGCAGATTCTGAGTTGAAAGAAGTTATTCTGAAGGAAGCTCATGATACTCTTTATTCTATCCACCCCGGAGGAACAAAGATGTATCAAGATTTGAAGGAGCAATTTTGGTGGCATAAGATGAAGAGAGAAATCGGAAGCTATATCGCCAATTTTGATATATGTCAGCGAGTCAAGGCGGGACATCAAAGACCCGCTGGATTGTTGCAACCATTGCAGATTCCGGAATGGAAATGGGATTCCGTTGGAATGGACTTTATCATCGGATTGCCTACTTCTAGTAGGGGAATTGATTCTATCTGGGTCATAGTGGACAGATTGTCCAAAGTCGCCCATTTCTTACCCATCAAGACCACATATCAAAGTTCGGAGCTAGCGGAGTTATACATCGCTAGAATCGTCAGTTTGAATGGAGTCCCCAAGAACATCGTATCAGATCGAGGAACTCAGTTTACCTCGATATTCTGGAAGAAAGTCCAAGAAGGTTTAGGAACCTGCCTAGATTTCAGCACCGCGTATCACCCTCAGACCGATGGACAAACGGAGTGAGTAAATCAAATACTCGAAGATATGCTAAGAGCATGTGTGTTAGAATATGGATCTAAGTGGGAAGACCGTCTATTGTTTGCAGAATTTTCATACAACAACAATTATCAAGCTAGTTTGCAAATGGCCCCATTTGAATTCATGTATGGAAGGAAGTGTCGCACCCCTTTGAACTGGTCGGAAGTAGGAGAGATTCAGATTTTCGGACCCGACATCCTACGAGAAGCAGAAGAGAAGGTTCACAAGATCCGTGAGCATCTCAAGACAGCCCGGTCTAGACAGAAGAGTTACGCCGACAAGAGACGTCGAGACCTCGCCTTCAACATAGGAGATTTTGTGTATCTGAAGGTGTCGCCTTTGAAAGGAATGCAGCGTTTCCAACTCAAAGGAAAGTTAGTCCCAAGATATATCGGACCCTTCAAGATTCTGAACCGTCGAGGAGAAGTGTCATATCAATTGGAACTACCCGAAGAGATGTCAGCCGTGCACAATGTGTTCCATATCTCATTACTTCGCAAGTGCCTCGAAGTTCCAGAGAAGACTGAAGTGTTCAAAAATATCGATCACTGGACCATAGAAATCAACGATGACCTGACCTATCCCGAAGTACCCATCCGTATTTTGGAAGAAGCCTTTAGAACCACCAGAACCCGAAGCATCAAGTTTCTCAAGATTCAGTGGAACAACCACACGGAAGAGGAAGCTACCTGGGAGCGCGAAGATCACATCAGGACAGAGTTTCCCGATCTCTTCAAATCCTAGGTAATCTTTTTTGTCCTTTTTCAAATCTCGGGACAAGATTTTGTTTAAGGGGGGAAGGTTTGTAACATCCCAAAAATATTAAACTAGAATCATCAAACTCTAATCAGCAAATTTAGGGTTAACAAAAACTTTTCCAATTAAAAATATGAAAGCATTCATATGTGTGTGCATTTAAATTTGGATTCTTTTGAATTGCCATGATTTTGTGTTTCTTTGCTCGTAAAATGATTCTTAGGTGAAATAAACATCATCTAAACAATCCCCAAACTTTTCCCAAAGACAAACAAATCAATACAAACAAATTAAGTGAATGGTCACTTTGGCCAATTTAACTCCCATGCCTAATTTGGCTATCTCTAACTTTCAGAACTTAACAGAAACATATATGGATCTTTGCACCCCTTGATAGTACTCATAACAAGGTACCAATGCCCACTTTGTGATCATCCAAAAACATTTGAATGCATAGTTTAAATGACAGTTTAAAATTGAATCTATTTCATATGGGAAGATCCCACTATTTCAAAAATCACTCAAACAAGCTCAAATTTCAAAACCCAAGCATCCACAGTATCACCAGCACATTCCTAGCACACCCACCAAAAATCTTTTCAAAATTCAAAACTTAAGTTCATGCGGCCATTTCATCAAACAGGTTGCAGATGCAAAACAAACAAAATCAAAACACTATGTTGAGTAGTGTTTTGGGCCTAACTTGTTCCCTCTCTGGTTACAACTAGTCCTTAGTAGATCATCTAGCTCATTTAACTGACCTTAGGAGCACTGTAAGCAAGCCTAGCCATCAATGGTGAGCATGCCGAGAGCACCGATGTCACCCCAGTGTGGACAGCAAGCTAGAGGCCACACTAGCCGTGCCAACATTGTTTGGGAGGTAGCCCATGCCTCAACGCCCCCTCTCGACCAGCCCTAGCTCGCAGACAACAACCAGAACCGCCAGGAACGCCACGCCCGCGCCGCTGTTGACCATGCCGATGCGCACGGCAGAGCACGCGCTGTTCCCACGCAATCCGACCACCTCGAGCCCTCGCCGCCCGCCAGCATGCACCCCACCGTCCCAGGAGACCACCAGACATGCCCATTTCACCGCCCGTACCCCGTAGCCACCGCTCGCCGCAGAGTTCGCCGCCTCTGCCTCGCAGAGCACCGCGCGTTCCCAACGTTTTGGCACCGCCCCTATAGGCGCATTTAAACCATAGAGCATCGCCAGGAGACCACCGATCGATCGCCACCCTCGTCCATGCCTCTAGCCGCCCGTAGCCGTGTCGCCACCGTCGCCTGCCCATCCCTCTCGGTCTCGCCGTCGAGCCTATAAAAGGAGACGATCCCAGCTCGATTTCTTCACACCATTTCACTCCCCTCACCTCACTGATCGTTCCACCCCTTAGCCGGAGCAAGGCGAGCAGCGCATCGCCGGAATTTGGCCGGAGCTCTCCGCTGTAGAGGAGAAGAGGAGCCATTGATTTCGTCCACCCAGGGAGCTGCTGCGCCGCGACCACCCTGAGTTTCGTAAATCGACCGTCATTCGCCCGCATCGCTGAGCCCGGTGAGCCTCCCACGACCCCCACTGAGCCGCTAGGGTTCGAGCTCGCCGGTGACCTGTTCATCGTCGACGACGACCCTCAGCCGTCGATCTTAATTCTAATCCAACACACCACATCGCCCCGTAGCGCTTCGCGTTTAAAGAGCCACTGACCAGTAGACCCCTCTGTCAGTTGCGCCTCGCGCTGCGGAGTGACACTGGGTTGTCCCATTACCCCTTCCCACGCAGTCCACTCGTTTGAATTTAGATTTTTCTATTTATATTCAAACTTAGTTCTGTACCTAGTTTCAAAAATCAACCCAGCTCGATTCAGTAAACCAAATTGAATGAAACCAATTTTGTTAGAAATATATTGAAATGCTTAATCCAAGCCCGTTGGATTCAAATCATTTGGATCTATGGATCAACCTTGGTAAAAATAACAAATCATAAGCTTTTCTGCATTCAAACATTTTTCAAATTTAAACCATAATAGCTTTTGAGTTGATTCCAACTCTCAAAAATCATATTTGACCATACCTTTCAGAATATATAAAAACATATGGGTTTACTTACAGAAATAATGTTCAAGTAATAAAAGAATGCCACATAGGCATTTCTAGTCACTTTATTTTATTTAAAATAAAAGGTTAAACCTTATTAAATTGTGACACCACTTTAAATCACATTCCCATGTACTGAAATATGTGGTGATGACATGTGTCAACATGTTCCCATGTTTGAGTTGGAGAATATTAAATCTTAAGTAGTTTTTCAATGAGTAGAAATTACTTTTCTAAAAATAAATAAATAAGACAAATGCTTTAATCTTGTAATGTTAGTGATGATGCTAGATCATCTATAGAACCCTTTTGTGTGATGATTGAAAGTAGTTAAGTATTGTTTGGTGATTGTGTACCTCGTATTTATTCATAGACGCTAGTACCGACCAAGGATACGAGGAGGAAGGAGGATACTATGAAGAAGAAGCCGAGGAGAACTTCAACCACTGCTCTGCACAAGGCCAGCTAACACTTGCAAGATACTCTACTTTAGCAAGCCTAATACTACTAGTTGAATGTGCAAGCTAACACTTGCAATTATGAAAGTTAAATAACCTATGAAATGCACTAAGCATGCTTGGTTAGACACATTTTATGATACCCAATCCTAGTTTTACTTGCAAGCCTTCTACTTTATTTCTTTATCAAAGCTATTACTTAGAGTTTACTTGAGTAAATTGTAGATACTAGAAACATAATTGAAGGTTGCATAAAGAGCATTAAATTTGGCCTAAGCTAGATAATCTTGATGTCATCCTAAGGCAGGAGATTGAACTTAGTTAAACTCCACTAGTTTACCACCCCTCATTAGTACTTACCCCCACTTGTAGATGCTAGTGCTAAGCATAAAACTTGATCAACTTTAGATGGGAATACTTGGTGAAAATGTTTATGAAAACCTTGGAATGATGGATCATTCTATTGAGATGTTTTGACATGTGTTTCCGAACACCAGATGATTTTGATGATGAAAATGTTAAGGCATGAGCCTTAGCCCTTTATAAAACTGATGGTTGTCTGGATGCGATACCATTCCAATTTTACCGTACAACCACAATACCCGAGAATTGGGTAGGGCTTGACTGGAAACTTATATACCTTAGTATGGGTTGCCTCACGGCCAAGGTCTGAGATGAGGCTACATTGTGAAGATTGTCCACCTGTGTAGTACCCAAGATGACAGTTGGTCATGGTTGGGAGGCCAAACTCATAGTAGAGGTGCTTATACTAGGGCGTGTAATTGAAAGGTTAGGATTGATTATCCGCATACTGAGTATGGTGAATTCAGGATTTGTTCCTCACGGATGTATCGAATGTTGTGGTGAAAGTGTACAATCTCTGCAGAGTTTCAAACTATTCGAATAGCCGCGTCCGCGGTTATGGACAGTTCGAGTGGCCATACTATTCCCCCGTCAGATGTTTTCAAAATGACTTGTGAAATGAATTGAGATTTTAACTTGACCACACCAGAGTTGTGATATGAAATACAAGTTCCCACTTAGGTGTTATAAAATTTCAACTAGCTTTTCTTGCTTTTGAACTTAATAGAGTTAAATCTGGCTTTTTTGCAAAACAACCCTAGAGCTTAGTGTCCTACTAAAAAACCCCCCTTCACTTGTTAGTATTAGTTTGCAAGTACTTAAAGAGTAGTCATGGCTTTGTCCCTGTCTATTCCCGTGGCCAGACTATGAAGAGGAGTAACAGGATGATGGACCCCAAGAAAGTTACGACAACTAGGATCATCTCCCATCATCAGCATTGCCTGTGACCCTGAAGATGGAGCTTCGCCTACGCTACCTTTATTACTACGTATTTCCGCTGCTTGAGTTGTATTAAGAACTAGATCATGAGATCCGTATTTGTGTAAGACCTTATGTATGGTTTGTAATGGATGATGTACTGTGGTATCCAATTCTGTTATGTCTCTTAAAAATGGTAACCCTGGGATTGCGATGTATGGCATAACAGGCATCTGGGATTAAAAATCCGAGTGTTGACATATTCTTATAATAGAATTTCATTTTATTGCAATTCTCTTATTGTAATGAATTACTGTATTTGTTGTATCAACCTCATATTGTAATATGATTATGGAATAAAGAAAATAATTAAGAATTCCTTTATTATTTGAATTTATTTGTCTTAAATTTTTATTATTGTTTAATATATCTATAATATAAACAAATAATATTATTAAATAATTTTGGAAATGATTTTTAAAATATTAACTTTTAAATTTTAAATATTTTCGAAATGATTCAAATTCCAATTTTGAATTCATATTATTCCCCACCAAAACTCTTTAACTCCTAAAGGTCATGTCAAAATTTATAGGAATCACTATAAAGAGCTACTCCTACCTCTCGATAGTGAAAGAAACTCTGATCACTTTAGGTTTTTGTTTGGCGAAAAATTTACTCGGATTTTACAGATGAATGCACGCACATGCACAAAATCCTATTTCTACCTTTCGTTGGTTCCTAAATGTTGGGGTGTTACAGACTTCCCCCCCTTAAATTAAATTTCGTCCCGAAGTTTGTTGAAGTGTACCTGAATAGTTCTGGAAATGCTTCTCTTAGGTCAACTTCTTTCTCCCATGTGGCTTCCCACTAAGGGTGATGTTCCCACTATACTTTGCAGTATTTGATGGCCCTGTTTCGTAACCTTCTCCAGTTCCCTTCTAGTATTTTACAGGGTTTCTCGATATAATTCAAATCTTCTTGTAACTCAACTTCTTGATGTGTAATTGCATCATCATGAACCTTAAGACATTTCCGAAGTTGTGACACATGGAAAACATTATGAACCTGAGCCAGTATTCTTGGAAACTCTAAAGCAAAATCTATTGTTCTATTCTGACTCAGTATTTTGAATGGTCTGATATATCTTTTACTAAATTTTCCTTTAACTCCGAATCTCTTAACTCCCTTCATTGGGCTTACATTGAGATATACCATATCCCCCCACTTCAGGATGCCATGGTCTTCGAATTTGATCAGAATAACTCTTTTGCCAACTTTGTGCTATCTCCAATTGATCTTTAATAATATCGATGATGTCCTGCTTCTCCTTGATATAGTATGGTGCAAATTCCATGCTACTACCAGGTTCATACCAACATATTGGTGATATACACTTCCTCCCATAAAGAACTTGATATGGTGTTGTCTTTAGACTACTTTGATAGCTGTTGTTGTAAGAAAATTCTGCCAATGGTAGATGATCTTCCCATGAACCTCCAAAACTAATGCACAAGCTCTAAGCATGTCCTCCAAAATTTTATTGGTTCTTTCTGTCTGACCTCCAGTTTCTGGATGATAGGATGTGCTAAAATCTAACTTTGAGCCAAGTGCTTCATGTAATTGTTTCCAAAATGCTGAAGTAAACACAGATCCTCTATCTGATACTATCTTATTGGGTACTCCGTGCTTACTTACTATTTCATTGACATAAATTTCTACTAACTTCTTGGCATTGTCCTTTTGATTTACCAGGATAAAATGTGCACTTTTTGTGAATCTATCCAAAGTCACCCATATCATATCCTTCCGTTTTGGTGTCATGAGTAATCCTGTGATAAAATCCATATCAATTTCTTCCCATTTCCACTCTGGAATTTCCAAAGGTTGTAATGGTCCTGCTGGACTTTGATGTTTAGCTTTTACCCTTTGGCAAGTATGGCATTCCGACACATATTTTGCAATGTCTCTCTTCATGTTATTGCACCAGAATAATTCCTTCAATTCCATGTACATATTTGTACTCCCTGGATGTATAGAATATGGTGTCTCATGTGCTTCTCGGAGTATCATTACTCGAATTTCTGGCACATCTGGAACACAAAGACGATCTTGAAACCATAAAGATCTATAATCTCCTAGGTGAAAAACTGATGTTTGACCTTGAGAGATTCTTCTAATTTCTTCAGCAATGAAAGGATCTCCATCTTGATGCCTGAAAATCTCATTCTGAAGATCACTGCTTCGCTCTTCAACTACTTGCATGGTAGCTAATCGTCCAAGAACTTCTGTATTAATGAATTCGATTTCCAATCTTTCCAAATCCATCTTCAGCTCTTTTGGCAGTTCTCTATTGATAGGTTGATTATATGTGCTCTTACGTCTTAAAGCATCTGCCACAACATTGGCCTTTCCAGGGGTATAATTGATTGTTAGATCATAATCTTTGATTAGCTCTAGGCAACGCTTTTGTATCATATTCAATTTCTTTTGAGTGAAGAAATATTTTACACTTTTGTGGTCAGTGTATAGATCACACCTTGATTCACAGAGAAAATGCTTCCATTCTTTTAAATCAAAGACTACTGCTGCTAACTCCAAAACATGAGTTGGATAATTGAATTCATGTGGTTTCAGTTGTCTAGATCAATAGGAAATTACCTTACGATCTTGCATTAGCACACATCCTAATCCTTCCTTGGATGCATCACAATATACTGTATAATCTTTTCCTGTTTCAGGAACTGCTAAGATTGGTGCGGTAGTTAATCTGGTTTTCAACTCCTGAAAACTTGCTTCGCACTTCTCATCCCATATGAATGGTGTATTCTTTCTTAGTAATTTAGTTATTGGTATAGCTATCTTTGAAAAACCTTCAATGAATCTCCGATAATAACCGTCCATATACCTAAGAAACCTCGGATTTGGTTCACATTAGTTGGTTCATTCCATTCTAGCATTGATTGAACTTTGGACGGATTTACATCACTTCCATCCTTGTCGATCACATGACCAAGAAATTCTACCTTGTCCAGCCAGAATTCACACTTGCTAAACTTAGCGTAAATCTTATGTTCACTTAAGATTTCCAATGCTATTCTCAAATCAACTACATGCTTTTCTTTATCCTTTGAATATATCAAGATATCATCAATGAACACTATAACAAACTTGTCCAGGTAAGGCATGAAGATTTTTTTCATTAAATTCATGAATATTTTTGGTGCATTGGTCAAGCCAAAAGGTACAGAGAGATAATCATGATGTCCATACCTTGACACAAATGTTGTTTTTGGAACATCTTCAGGTTTAATTTTTATTTGATGGTATCCTGATATTAAGTCAATCTTGGAAAATACTCCAGCTCCCTTGACTTGGTTAAATAGATCTTGAATTCTTGGCAATGGATACTTGTTCTTGATAGTGACATTGTTGAGATTTCTATAATCCCCACACATTCTTCGTCCTCCTTCTCTTTTATCCACAAAAATCACTAGAGTACCCATGGGGATACATTTTCTTGAATAAATCCTTTCCTGGCTAACTCATCAATTTGTTCTTTAAGTTCTTTTAACTCCTTCGGACCTACTTATATGGTGCTTAAGCTATTGGTGTTGTACCAGGTATTAGGTCAATAGTGAATTCTATTTCTCGATCCGGTGGCATTCTTGGTAACTCTGCCGAAAAACATCTTGAAACTCATTTACTATAGGAATAGCTTCCATTTTAACCTCCTTCATAGCGTTCAATTGAAGATCTACCATGATATGACTATGTTTATCTGCCTGATATACTATCCTTGCTCCACTTGGAGTCTTAATTGAAACAGTTATGTCTTCACAATTTATCTGGGCTCCATGCTGAGTCATCCAATCCATACCCAGCACTACTGTAATTTCCTTCAAATGAATCACATAAATATCCGCAAAATATGTACAATCATAGATTGAGATAACTTGATCTTGCCTAATGTGGCATACCACTATATTTCCTCGGCTGTCACTACGATAATAGGGTTTGCTAACATTACCCTTCTAATCCCGAACTTATCATAGAATTCTTCAGATATGAATGAAGTAGTTGCACTAGTATCAAATAAAACTTTTCCGGGATTGGTAAGGATATTGAGCACACCTATCACTGCATGCTCGGAGTTATCCACCTCCTCCAAAGTTGCACAATTCAGCTTCCAAGTAGGCCTTCTCCTTTTTCCGTTATTGTTCTTGATAAAATTTCCTCCCTTGTTGGTGAAAGAACATTTATTAATCCCTAGTGTTTTGTGTGTTAGATAACAATACCAAGGATCATTTAATGTGTGTTGAAGTGTTGCAGCTCTATTTGAGAATAAAGGGAAAAGAACTCTGCCTTTGGGGGCGGATAATCCGGCCCCACCAGGGGCGGATAATCCGCCCCTCCCTTTTCCCAAGTAGGCGCAAGTCCCAGAAGGGGGGCGAAATTTTGGCCGGATTTTCCGGCCCCGCCAGATAATCCGCCCCTCAGGGGGGCCGGATAATCCGCCCCCTGCTCTTCGCCAAGGCGCACCCCCAGAGAGGGGGAGGAGTTTTGGTCGGACTTTCCGGTCTGGCCGGATAATACACCCCTTAGGGGAGCCGGATTATCCGGCCCCCAAGATCTTCACCAAGCTTCACCAAGGCGCAAGCCCCAGAGAGGGGCAGTTTCCCGAGAATCCGCCTGGGCGGAGTTTTTCCAGTGGATAATCCGCCCCAAGTGGGGGGCGGATAATCCGCCCCCAAAGTTGTGCAATGGCCAGATCTGGGGAGGGGGTATTTAAGCCAGCCATCCCCCTTCTGCCAGAACTCTTGATTCATCTCGAAAAAGAACAGATCAGATCTGAAAGCTTCATCCAAGAGTTCTCCACCTAGATTCACCCAAAGGCCCCATCCCTTGGGGAATCGAAGGAGGAGAACTCGATCTTCATCATCAGCAATCAAGCGCTTCATCTCCTCTCCATTCATTTGGATAACCTCCGATCTAGTATTTCTTGCAAATATCTAGATCCTCGTTTTTGTTTATATTGATAAACCTTGTTCTTGTGGCAGCTTGTTGTCATCTCGGGAGCCCCCAATTCGGTTGTGGGTGTGTGCCCCGATAGTGTTGTAAAAGGCACCGGTTCCCGCCTCGAAGGGATCCAATAGTGGAGAAGGTGGATCAGGCCTCTCGTGGCGAGATCCATCGGAGAATAGGATGAGGCCTATTGTGGCGTGGTGGTCTTAGAACTGCCCACACCTCCAACGCAGATGTACTTCCCTTAACAAGGAAGGAACTGTGGTAAAACAAATCCATGTGTCTCCGCGTGCTCCACTACGGTTTCCTCGCTCCTCTTTTACGTGCTTAGTAGTCAGGGTTACATATAGGGAAATTCTCGTAGTTGCATATCTAGAGAATTTACTTTGTGTCAAGCCAAAAATTGAAAAAGTATTAAAAATTGGTTAGCACCTATTCACCCCCCCTCTAGGTGCCCATACGATCCATTTCAATTGGTATCAGAGCCTCGGCTCTTATTTCGGGCTTAACCGCCTAAGAGAAGTATGGGTTCCAAGGGAGATGGGAGTGATGCTCCGTAGGTAGTCACCATGAACGATCTCAAGACGTTGGAAACAACCTTAGTGAGTTCAATGGAGGCTAAGATGGAAGAGATGCGTCAATTGATAATGCGTCTCTCCACATCCGTAGCATCACCTCCATCTAACTCTGAGGATACCACTCCGCAATCCAAGGAAACGGGTAAAACTGTTTCCAAAGATAACGAAGTGGTAGGTGATGATACTAGTAAGAGCTCCTCCTCGAAAAAGGATAGCGGTAAGGATGGATACAATGAGGTTTCTCATGTGTATTCCCCTGATCCGCCTATTCCTCACCCACATATACATAATAGGGGTGATCCACCCAAACTTTCAGCATATACTTTCTCTCAATGGCAATTTTTGATGAAATCTCATGTGTGCAGTTCCTCCATAGATTTGTCGAAGATCATCGAAAATGGTCTTCACGTTGGAAATCCTAACAATCTCACAAGGAGAGAAGTGGTCGATAGCCAACTCAATGCTATAGCTCTACACATGATACAGCTTGGTGTGGGTGACAAAGACATGCCACACATTCAACATCTTAGCACAGCTAAAGAAGCTTGGGATGCTCTCACCGAGCTCTTCATCGGAAATGAAAGTATGAGAAGGAATAGATATGATGCCTTCAGCAATGAATCTGAAGGATTTTATATGCTGGATGGAGAAGACCATGAGGACATGTATAGGAGGCTCAAGGCAATAGCCACAACCTTCAGAAACCACGATGCAGCTCATGTTGATGATGCTTGGATCAAGAGCAAGTATGTCAGTGCTCTTATGCCATTTTATCCCACAGATTTGAAAAGTCTCCAAGGTAGGCATAACTATCACCTCATGTCATCCAATGAGGTAATGCAAGAAATGGCCGCCTTCAAAGTGGCTGCCAAGAATGCCGAAGATGCTCGTGCTCGAGCTATGGGGATGCAAAAGTGGGTCAACATGGCCTTGAAGACTAGTGTGATTGATCATGATGAATATGCGGTAGAAGGTCTGGACTGTCCCGAAGATATAAAAAGGATCCACGGATAATACTTGGCTCTTTATGCAAGAAACTTTTGGAAAGATCCAGCCAAGGCTAAAGCTGAACTAGATCGCAAGAGTGGAGCCTATGGAAGAAAAGAAAATGGTCCCAAGCTGAGAACATGCTTTAATTGTGGTGACCGGCTACACTTCGTAGCTGAGTGTCCTTATCAAAGTAGAGAGGATAATGGAGGAAGACTCATTTTCAAGGACAAATCAAAAGCTCCACGTAAGAAACAGTTTGTAAAGAAGAATGCTCCTTTCAAGAAGCAACCAAAGATTGTTCTAGTGGCTCAAGAAGAATATTCATCGGGGAGTGAAGATGAGGACGAGGACGATAGCTCTCAAGAGGTGGCTGCTATAGCCACCACGTCTACATCAACATCTCTCTTCGACTCTCCGAACGAAAACATCATCAACAAGAATGCTACTTGCCTCATGGCAAGAAGCTCCGAGGTAACTTCTTCTAACTCTTCTTTTCCCAAGGCTATGATAGACATGGATGATCCTGCTAGTCTTAAGGTTAAAGAAGAGATTATTGCTTTGGATTATTTCTATACTAACCTGCAAGGTGAGCACAAAGTTCGTTTTGAGGCTCTTATGGATCAGCTGGCCCAAAACGAAGCACTCCTCGAAGAAAAGGGCAGAATTGAAAGGGAGGATGCAATGGAAATTGCATCCCTAAAAAATGCTCTTGAAGTAGAAGAGAAAGCTCGGGTCTCTCTTGAAGAGAGGCTTGAGTTTATGGAAGAGTCACATGAAGAAATTGTGACTAAACTCGTTAAGGAACGTGACAATGATGTCACCAAGGCAAAGAAGTTGAAGAAGGAAAGGATTGACTTTGGGGATGCTCATGATAGACTCTCCGAGGAATTGGAGAAACTTGACAATGCTCACAAGGCATTGAAAAACAAGTTCTCTATTCTCAATGAGTCACATGATCAGCTTCAAAGTCGATTGGCCGAATATGATACTCCTAGCTCGTCCAACTCAACATATAGTAACAAGAAAAATGCTAGTGTGGAAAAAGGAGTGATCAAGGACATCACTACAAAGGACAAAGGTGTGCTTGATGAAGTCCTTGGCAAGCAAAGGTCAAATCATGGTAAAGAGGGACTTGGGTATGTCACCAAGTCCAAGAAGAAGAAAACCAAGAAGAACAAGACCAAGAATGTGCAATTAAAGACAAGCACTGCTGAGAAGGTTGTCACAAAAGACAAGACTAATAACATTGGTTTTGCAGGGTCTCACAATCCGAATTATGAACTCTTTTGTGATGACTATGGCGATTTTTATGATTATTATGTTGGTCCTTTTGATGAATATATTGCTTGGTCTATTTGGGTCCTAAAGACCCTTGTTACTAACATGAAAGGACCCATTGAAAAATGGGTACCTAAAACCAAGAAGTAATTTTCTTGCAGGGCTATGCTTCCAGTGGGTCGAAATGGGTGCTGGATAGTGGCTGCACTAGTCATATGACCGGAAGCAAGGAGATCATCACGGAGATGCGTCCAAATCATGATAATATCACAGTCTCCTATGGTGATAAGTCTAAATCTCAGGTATTGGGTCTTGGCAAGGTTGTGGTTTCCCACGATATCTCTCTCGTGGACGTCATGCTTGTTGAGACCCTTGGCTACAATCTTCTTTCTGTTCGTGCCCTTGGCAAGATGGGTTTTGCTGTTTTTATCGATGATGATTTGGTGGTACTCTTATGGAGCAAGTCTCTAAAGGTTGCTTTCGTTGGTTACGTCGAAAATGACCTGTATGTGGTGGACTTCTCGGGGAAAACCACTTCGGGTCCGATGTGTCTATTCGGAAAGGCCGACGTGGGCTGGCTATGGCATCGCCGTTTAGCCCATGTCAACATGAGAACTTTGCAAAGTCTCCAAAAGGGTGGCCACATCCTTGGACTAAAAGACAATGTCTCTTTTGCCAAAGGTCGTGTTTGTAGGGCTTGTGTTGAAGTAAAAATGCATGATTCTCCCCACAAGAGGAAGACTATTGTTTCATCAAAGAGGATCTTGGAATTACTTCACGTGGATTTATTTGGTCCTCCTTCTCATGCAAGTCTTGGTGGGAAGAAATATTGCTTGGTCATCGTCGATGATTACTCAATATATACATGGGTATATTTTTTCAAGCTGAAAAGTGAGACTCAACAAACTATCATCGACTTTGCCAATGAAGTTTAACATCAACACAATGTTCCCATCTTGGCAATTAGAAGTGACAACGACACAAAATTCAAGAACTACACTTTAAACGAGTTTCTTAGCGAAGAGGGGATTAGACACCAATATTCCGCTGCGTACACCCCTCAACAAAATGGTGTAGCCGAGAGGAAGAACCGGACTTTGATGGATATGGCAAGATCTATGCTAGCTGAATTCAAGTCTCCTTATAATTTTTGGGCTGAAGCCATATCCACTGCTTTTCACTCATCAAACCGGCTCTACCTTCGGAAGATCGTGGACAAGACCCCATATGAAATACTTACCGGTAACAAAACCAACATCTCATACTTCAGGGTATTCGGGTGTAAGTGTTTCTTTCTTATTAAAGGTGTCCGTTTGTCTAAATTTGAATCCAAGGCTTTAGAAGGTATTTTTGTTGGTTACGGTGCCGAATCCCACACTTATAGAGTCTACAACAAGCTCACTGGGATTGTTGTAGAATATTGTAGTGTGGAGTTCGATGAAAATAACGGCTCCTTTGTAGGGCAAGTTGATGTTTGTGATGCAGATGTTGAAATACCCCAAGATGCCATAAGAAGAATGGGCGTGGGATTTTTCCGACCCATTGAGGAACCCCTTGTGGCGGATCGGGAAGGACAATGCTCCACACATGTGGAGCCCTCATCTACACAAGATCAACAAGCTCCTACTGTTGGAGACAATCCTGCACCAACACCACAATCTGCTGAAGACCATCTGTCCCCTGGACAAGTTGGTAGTCCTAGGCCGGACTATCCGCCCCCTCCAAGGGGCGGACAATCTGCCACTGGCACTCCAACTCGCTCCAGAGGATCCTAAGGAGAAGTCAACATCTCTGAAGCTCCCAGGCCGGATTCTCCGGCCCCCAGGGGCGGAGTATCCGGCCCTGGGTCTCCAACTCCAGTCAGGCTTTCTCAGGAAGATGGTTCTGGTACTTCACCTCCCAGGCCGGATAGTCCGGCCCCTCCAAGGGGCGGATTATCCGGGCCTGAAGAAAATGTTCAGCAACAATCTTCTGGCAGTAACGGTGATCAAGATCAAGGGCAAGGCAGTAATCAAGACAAGGTTACAACAATTGAATCCACTCCTCCTAGAAACAATAAGGACATTGAGGCTCGTCGCAAGGCTCGTGCTGATCGAAACCTTGAACTAAGAGGTCACACTCTTGACAAGGTTGTTGGTGATCTACGACGAAGGGTATCCACTAGAAGAGAACTTTCAAGCTTCTGTGATCATCAAGCTCACATTTCCATAGTTGAACCGAAGAAGGTTTTTGATGCTCTTGAAGACCCCGATTGGGTTGTTGCAATGCATGAAGAATTAAATAACTTCGAACGCAACAAAGTTTGGAAGCTCGTACAAAAACCAAAGGATTGCCGCAATGTTATAGCACCAAGTGGATCTTCAAGAACAAATAGGATGAAAATGGCATTGTTGTGAGGAATAAAGCACGACTCGTGGCTCAAGGATTCTCTCAAGTGGAAGGAATTGATTTTGGCAAGACCTACGCTCCTGTGGCTCGCCTTGAGTCCATCCGTATCCTTCTTGCATATGCAGCCCATCATAATTTTAAATTACAACAAATGGATGTTAAGAGCGCTTTCCTTAATGGTCCTCTACATGAGTTAGTATACATCAAGCAGCCCCCGGGGTTTGAGGACCCCAAATTTCCGAACCATGTCTACAAACTCGATAAGGCGCTCTATGGCCTTAAACAAGCCCCATGTGCGTGGTATGAGCACCTTAAAGAGCTTTTGCTAGACCGTGGATTCGAAGTTGGGCAAATCGATCCCACTCTTTTTGCTAAGAAGGTTAATGGGGAGTTTTTTGTATGCCAACTTTACGTAGATAACATTATTTTTGTCTCTACTAAACAAGCTTTTAACGATGAATTTTTGAAGCTTATGACTGACAGGTTTGAGATGTCCATGATGGGTGAGCTCAGGTTCTTTCTTGGATATGAGATCAAACAACTTAGAGAGGGAACCTTTATTAATCAAGCTAAGTACATCCAAGACATGCTCAAAAGGTTCAAGATGACGGATCTCAATGGCGTTGCTACCCCTATGCAAACAAAGTGTCATCTTGAGCTCAATCCCAAGGGTAAAGACGTGGATCAAAAGGTATACCGATCCATGATCGACTCTCTCCTTTACCTTTGCGCATCTAGGACCGATATCATGTTAAGTTTAGGAGTGTGTGCAAGGTACCAAGCCGCTCCTAAAGAAAGCCACTTAGTGGCAGTCAAGCGAATCTTCCGATATTTGGTTCATTCCCCAAATTTTGGGTTATGGTATCCCAAGGGTTCAAGTTTCTCTCTATGTGGTTACACTGATTCAGACTGGGCTGGTGACAAAGATGATAGGAAATCAACCTCTGGTGCATGCCAATTCTTGGGCAGGTCTCTAGTGTGTTGGTCATCAAAGAAACAGAATTGTATTTCACTCTCAACCGTCGAAGATGAATATGTTGCTGCTGCAAGTGCATGTACTCAATTGTTATGGATGAGGCAAACTTTAAAGGAATATGGTGTCAATTGTGACAAAGTGCCTCTTTTATGCGACAATGAAAGTGCTACCAAAATTGCTTACAATCCCGTGCAGCATACAAGAACAAAACATATAGAGATTCTCAACCAATTTATTCGGGATCATGTTGCTCGTGGAGATATTGCTCTATCCTTTGTGAGCACGAAGAACCAACTTGCTGATATTTTCACGAAGCCCCTTGATGAAGCAAGATTTTGTTATTTGAGGAATGAGCTAAATATCATAGATTCAAGGAGCTTGGCTTGACTACCCTTGCACACTCACTTGATCTTATTCATGTATTTGGTTTAGATGCGGGCATAGACATAGGGGAGTGTGGTCCTAATTGATTGGGCCAACCCTCCCCCCATAATGCCGAAAGAAAGTCAAATCATTTCCCTTAATATCATTTTGTGATATATGGGTCATCGATGAGCATTGGTTTTGAACTCAAGATACATCTTCGCGGTGTCATGCCATGCGCTCCAACATGGTGGCTTCGGCCACCGCCCTCTTCCTCGAGAAGAGTTGGTTTTTCATGGGTCTCGTTGGATTTTCTTGCATATCTCATGTTCTTATGGAAAACCCACTCAAATTTGGCTTTTGATTGATTTGATTCTTGCAAATTTGGGTGTGAATTCTGGGTGTCCAGGGGCGTTAGCATCGCTCTTCTTCCTTTTTGGCGTTTCGATGCCAAAGGGGGAGAAGTAGTTCTATTAGGTCTCGTGGATTTGCAAGGGTCGGGCACAAGCTTTTCTCTTTTAGTCGTTTGTATTTGCTTGCTTGTGCCTTTTCTAGCGTGAACTTGTTTGCTATTTGTGATTGTCGATGTAAGACTATGTCATACTCCACTATGTTTGGTATTCTTGGAATTCTGGATTTATCTATTGTGGACCTCATGGATTTCTGTAATTGTGGAGCATATTTGATGGCATATGGATTCATGGGATTATCTATGTATGCTTTGGCTATATTCTCATCCCGGTGGTATGACCTTATTTCCCAAACCTTAAAGTAGTGTTCTCCCTAGTGTGTGTATTTGTATTCAAATGCAAATCTTTAATATGCACACATCTAGGGGGAGCGTCTTTCATTATTTAAGGTGTCTTCTGCCGGTTTTATTGCAAATCCTAGTATTGTCATCTAACACCAAAAAGGGGGAGATTGAAAGAACATTTATTAATCCCTAGTGTTTTGTGTGTTAGATAACAATACCAAGGATCATTTAATGTGTGTTGAAGTGTTGCAGCTCTATTTGAGAATAAAGGGAAAATAACTCTGCCTTTGGGGGCGGATAATCCGGCCCCACTAGGTGCGGATAATCCGCCCCTCCCTTTGCCCAAGCAGGCGCAAGCCCCAGAAGGGGGGCGGAATTTTGGCCGGATTTTTCGGCCCCGCCAGATAATTCGCCCCTCAGGAGGGGGCGGATAATCCGCCCCCCTGCTCTTCGCCAAGGCGCAAGCCCCAGAGAGGGGGCGGAGTTTTGGCCGGACTTTCCGGTCTGGCCGGATAATCCGCCCCTCAGGAGGGCCGGATTATCCGCCTCCCAAGATCTTCACCAAGCTTCACCAAGGCGCAAGCCCCAGAGAGGGGTCGGAGTTTCCCCCGGAGAATCCACCCTTGGGGTGGAGTTTTCCTAGGGGGCGGATAATCCGCCCCAAGTGGGGGGCGGATAATCCGCCCCCAAAGTTGTGCAACGGCCAGATCTGGGGAGGGGGTATTTAAGCCAGCCATCCCCCTCCTGCCAGAACTCTTGATTCATCTCGAAAAAGAACAGATCGGATCTGAAAGCTTCATTCAAGAGTGCTCCACCTAGATCCACCCGAAGGCCCCATCCCTTGGGGAATCGAAGGAGGAGAACTCGATCTTCATCATCAGCTCCTATCTAGTATTTCTTACAAATATCTAGATCCTCGTTTTTGGATAACCTTCCCCATCTCCTCTCCATTCATTTGGATAACCTCCGATCTAGTATTTCTTACAAATATCTAGATCCTCGTTTTTGTTTATATTGATAAACCTTGTTCTTGTGGCAGCTTGTTGTCATCTCGGGAGCCCCCAATTCGGTTGTGGGTGTGTGCCCCGATATTGTTGTAAAAGGCACCGGTTCCCGCCTCGAAGGGATCCAATAGTGGAGAAGGTGGATCAGGCCTCTCGTGGCGAGATCCATCGGAGAATAGGGTGAGGCCTATTGTGGCGTGGTGGTCTTAGAACCGCCCACCCCTTCAACGCAGATGTACTTCCCATAACAAGGAAGGAACTGCGGTAAAACAAATCCCTGTGTCTCCGCGTGCTCCACTACGGTTTCCTCACTCCTCTTTTACGTGCTTAGTTGTCAGGGTTACATATAGGGAAATTCTCGTAGTTGCATATCTAGAGAATTTACTTTGTGTCAAGCCTAAAATTGAAAAAGTATTAAAAATTGGTTAGCACCTATTCACCCCCCTCTAGGTGCCCATACGATCCATTTCAGTTGGATTGTCCATTGGTTCCACTAGCTTGTCCTCCACCTTTAGTAGGCCAACCAAACGGTGGTTTTCTTGGACAATCTAGCTTGATATGACCCTTTTCCCACATCCATAGCAAATAACTATGGGTTTCTTACATTCCCTTTGAAAATGCCCTGGAATTCCACAATTGTTGCATATGACATTCCTCCAATAATTGGACTAACCTCCACTGCTATTCTTGTTATTTTTGTTGTAAGGTTTTCTTCTGGGTTTGAACTCCATATTAGGTTTAGGTTTACTTGCCTGAATCCTCGTTGTTTCCTTCTTTGCCCTCTTCCTGCGGTCCTCTTGGACATTCTTGTAATCATCCTCAAATGTTATGGTTGCATCAAGTAACTATTGGAAAGTTTTCTTATTGGCTAGCCTAAACTGCATCTTCACAAATGGATTTAAACCACGTAGAAAATGTTTCTTCCTCTTTTCCTCAGTGTTCACCTCATCCTCGACATAACAAGATAGTTAACTGAACTCCCGGATGTACTTCATGACATTGGTATATCCTTGCTGAAGCTCCTCAAACTCCCTGCGCTTCAATTCAATCACACTCTCTGGAACATGATACTCACGGAATCTCTCCGTGAACTCCTCCCAAGTATACTCCCTTCCTGGGCGTTGGATTGCTAATTGATTCTCCCACCAAGATGATGTAGGTCCGGTTAACAGATGTGTTGCTTACCTCAACTTCTCCTCATCATTGCAACCTACAGTCCTTAACTTTCTGTCCGTATTTGCTAACCAATCCTCTGCATCCATTGGTTCTGGAGCCGATGCAAAAGGTAACGGGATTGCATTCTGAAAGTTGGAAAGACTCACTCCTCCACCTTCAGGTGCTCTATTGCTTCTAGCTCGTCCCAACAACTCTTCCATGAATTTGTTTTGGGACTCTTGCGTCATTTTCATGTATTGCATAAACTTTTGCTCCATTAACGGCCTCATTGGTGGTGGTGGTGGTGGTAATGCTCCTTGATTTCTAGCATCTGCATCCGCTTTCTCCTTAGCCTTGTGCTCCATGCGCTGCTGTTCGGATTCAGTTTCTACACCCGATTCCATGACCCCCTAGTCCTGCAACATAAAGCGAATACTTATAATTACATCATGCACATGTGTTCTGAGCTCAACTTCATGCACAGAACTAGTCACACAATGGAAAACAAAATCCAAATAAAAACCAAATATGCATTTTCACATATTATACATTACAAATAACATAGTAGGTACAAAGTCATTACAATCCTATGCCATAAAGGTACTACAACATATATGGATACTACCTCACTTATTTAGCTACATCAGTCTGTCGATACTACAATACGTAATACCAGTTACTACTTAACAAATAGTCTACGTCCTTAGTAGCCACGATGCTCACTATACATACCTGCAATCCAACCGTGCCGACGTGACGTCCGCCACACAGTATGTGGAACAAATGGCCTTCCAGATGGAACATACTCGGTATCTGAAGTATCAGGACTTGAGTTGTCACTCATCCTGAGTGTATTGACTCCATCTATCTCAGCTTAAAGTCTGCAGAAACCTGCTCATCACTATCACCCGCTTGCATCTGCTGAGCTCCATCCCTAGAGTTATCAACAGAATACTCAGATTCTGTTGCTCCCCAGGTGCTCTGCTGGGAAAGATAGTTAAACACTGGATAATGTACATTCCCTGGGTTTTGATAGGGTATCAGTGATTCAAACGCCTTCTCCTCAGGATCTTCCTCCTCATCCTGACTTCCTACGAACATTGCATTCCTACTTCTATCATTGGTATTGGCTCTCTCACCCATCTAGCTGGATTGTCCAACATATCTGTCAGACCCATCCACTGACATTTGATTTCCTCAGGATCCATTTGGTGATCCCATCCTCCATGCATCAGAATTCTCAATAGGAAGTTCTGAATCAGATCCTTCCTCGGAAGACAGTGGTACATGATACCTCATATCTAAAGTAGGATCATAAGTAGGTTCTGGTCTTGGTGAATAAGGATATTGTGTAAAAGATTCTGAATCTATAGGTATATCCTTGAAAATTGGATTGGCCGTACTCATTGCTTCATTCTCTAATTGAGATGCTAACTTCTCCCTTCATTCTGGATCAATTAGATCCTCCAACATGTCATTTTTATCCTGCACTATGACTTGATGTGTCTTATACAAAGACCCAACAATCAATCGATATCGATCCATAAAATTGGAAGCTAACTTAGGAAGCTTCTTTACTAAAGTAAGATGATTCGGTACTGGTTCCGTGTCTATAGAATCATGAGGAATCATAGAAAATGTGCTTCCTCCCAACTCATGGGCTTTGTGCTCCCGAATATTGGCTATCGTCTCCAAACAAGCAGCATGGTATGCTGCTAAATGAATTCTACCTTAACCCATAGATAAATCGTGATATACCCCAAGCTCCTATGGAAGTTGGATACTCACACGATACTTGGGTAGCATACGACCATCATAGTAGGTTATGGTATTCACGGGAATCTTGGTTGAACAACTAAAAATCCTTAAGAGTTGACGAAGCTGATCAGTGAATGATCCTTGATAATCATTGAGAGTCTCTTCTTTCCTTACCAAAGTTTCTTTTGGAAACTTTGGTGCCATAACACTATATACAAAAATACTTTGATTAGTAATCAATTATAATATTGCATCATAATAAAGAATTATTGCACTAAAATTATACAACGGAATTTTCTCATTTGAATACCCATTATACTCTTTAGAGAATTCTTTATCGTTGCTACAGGTTCCTACGTGTAATACCCTTTACTAGGTTTCCAACCTAAGGTCAAAGCAATTGCTCTGATACCAGCTGCGGTGACCCAGCATACCACTACATGTGTAGTACACTATAGTCGTTGACATGACATTCACAGAACACCGTTCCATAAATATCACATCCCTCAGAGTGGTACAATAGAAACATTGCTGGTCCATATTACAAACATACACACTTCATTATTATTACAATACTAGAAGTTCGAGACTTCAAAAGATTCAACTTACAAACCAAACTTAAATTGTTTTAGCGGAAGATTCAAAGTTTCAAAATTATACATCGAATTGAGCTCAATAATGTATTATATAAAGTTTATGCTGCTCGACTCAATTGGTTTACTGATTACTAAGGCAACTACTCAGAGTCGTTCCCCTCCACTCCATAGCGTATTTCATAGTCCACCCCTTCCACTCCTTCGGACAGGTCTGGCTCCTCATAGTAGATATCCGCTTGGCCTTCAGCTGCGTACAACTGAGTGTCTTCTAGCTCCTTAGAGTCTAAGCCGGGGATCAAAGGAAAGAAAGAGTAACATTGTTACCCAGCAAGTTCATTATATGCAAGGTGGGAAGTTTGATGCTCTATCTACCACCTCGGACTATCAGTCCTTGGCACTATGTAGTTTTTGTAAACATTTCTTTAAAGATTGACTTTATTATCAAAAACTATGCCCATCAGTCTTCACAGGTTGACCAGAACTTTCATGGAGTTCCTTTCCTTCCGTGTTCGTAGATCCTTCCCGGAACAGGGAGTAACAAGTTACAATTCTTACACTTTGCAGAGGTACGTTACTTTACCCATGAGATTTCAAATCCTTGTTGCACAACCGGGCATACTTTCCCGTCCACAATTTTGTGATGTGGGGCCTAGTAGATGATCCAAGCCAATCACTGCCCTCTTTGCGACCGCGCATGTCTCCTTGTTGTATGCCATGCCCACACATTGAATTACGGCAATGGTTGGTACAGACGTTCAAATGCCAGAACTATCATGGGACATTAAGGGTTCCCACCCATATGCTACATATCCTCTACAAATTACCAATTAATGCACACTAAGAGGATAATAGCCACGACCTGCGCATCCGGCTACATGTGAGAGGAAGAAGATACAACTGACTTCTCCGTCCCATTCCAAATCTCGTGGTTAAGGCGTAATATATGGCGCTAGAATCACTGATGTCATGGGCTGTTAAGTCCTAGGTGATTAATCTCGTTGCAAATGGAAACCTAAGTTCCAACTCTCACCTTATCCATATCACCCCTTAGGATGATATCAACAATTTATTTGTTTTGAGAAAATAATATTTTTTGTCTCTAAAACATAGATGATAACACACAATTTTGCAATTACTTTGATAAAGACTCATCAAAGGACATGAGCAAGTGATGAACTTGCCTTGTGATTGCAAGATAGTGAAGTCGGATGCTTGCACTCGAACTTGAGGTTCTATTTCTACAAAACACCATTATTGCCTAGGAAGGACAATATTTAAAGAAGAAAAATGAATACGCATAATAATGTAGTGCATCATTTATTATTTTTCTTATTTGTGTGTTTTACCCAATTATATTAATTTCTTGAATTTCTTTATGTAATAAAGAAATTTATTTTAAGGATTAACCTTTAATATTTTGTAAATGTTATATTCAATATTTTGTAATATAATATACTAATAACTGAGTTAAAAACTAATTTTTATTTATTTTTAACCCTTATTATTATTTTCTTAATATTCTTTTTAAAGAATAAGTCTTTTATTTAGAAGATTTTATTTTACTACCTTAAATAGTCAGCTAGTATTTTTATAAAATACTACACTAGTTAAGAATGATAAAAGTAATTTTTATTTAATTTTAGGTATTTTATTTATTTTTATAAAATTCCATAAATAATATATAGTATAATAATCTTTAACCTATTATTCTATTAAAAATAGAATTCTTAATTTTATTACGTCGCTTGTATTTTGGTGAACCTAAATATATATTATTTGTATTTTTAGGTCTTTTATTTTTTCTTTGGATTTATTAATTCCTAGGGGTATTTTGGTCTTTTATTATTTCGAATTTTCTACTTACAATCTGGACCTAGCCCATTGAGCTGGCCCAGCCCTGACCAGGCCCACTTGGGCTAGTCAAACCCACTCATAATGAGTGGTACTAGACTATATCGGCCCAGTACACTCGTTCTCTTCCTCTCTCTCACTTGTTCTCTCTTCTCTCTCAACCCCGCGGTGGCGTTGCTTTGCTGACGTCATCGCCATTCGATTCACGCTGCCCTCGGCCTACCTGGCGCCACCGTGGTGTATGGTGGGGTAGTCAACGCTGCTCTATCGTTTGGTCCTATTCGATTCACCTCTATACCCTTCTATCGGCCAGGCTAGCTCCACCCCGAACCCTAGGGTTTGGTGGTTGCTAGCGATGTACCTCTCCGCCGCTCTGGTGGTGTTGTGCTCTGCTCTTGGTGGTGTGGTGGCGCTGTTCTACCCCAGGTGTTGTTTTAGTCATGGCCATGGCTTGGGGCGGGTTGCAGCGCCTTCGGGTGCTCCCCGTGCCGCCATGCGCGTTCGTCGGCCCCTCTGCTTCCTCTTCTATTCATCAGCAAGGACCAAGGGTAAATATTCTTCTTCTCCCTCTCTGATTCTCTGCCTCTCTTGATAGCCTTTATGTACTTCTAGTGAGAAATCCCTATTTAGGGTTTGATGGCGCGTGGTAGCGCTTCGTTGGACCCCAAGAGCAAGGTGTGATGAGCACAACACCAAGTCTTCCCTTAGTAAGAAACTGAGGTTATCGAACCAATAGGAGGAAGGAAACGACTCAAAGGTGTTGCTAGAAACTTGGAGACCTACACAACACAAACTCAAGACTTTGCCTCAACAAACAGTGAGGTTGTCAATCTCACCGGTTGCTGTAACAAAGGATTAACCGTATGGTGTGTAAGGTAATAGTGGTTTGCAGCAAGTAAACAGTAATAGTGGAAGATGTATCAATGGTAAAGATTGGACCGGGATCCTTAGTTCACTAGAGGTGTTCTCCTTAAGATAAACAAACATGGCATGCTGGGTAAACAAATTACATCAGGGCAATTGACAGGACTGAGCAAGGCATAACAATGCAATACTATACATTCATGATCCTATGAGATTCGATTGGGCAATACAACAAGATACATAGACCTCCATCCACCTGCATATATTACTAGAAATCCACCTTCAGGTTATTATCCGAACCTCCTTTAGGATTAAGTTGCAAGCAACAGATAACTGATTTAAGCAAAGTGTGTAAGGTAAACAATCCACTTGTTCCATGAACAAGAGACCATTGTTTTCTCCCTAGTGGCAACAACACATCTACAACCTTAGAGATTTCTGTCACTTCCCTTAGATTAAATAGAGGCATTAACCCACTATCTAGCATAAATACCCCCTCTTGGAGTCACTAGCATCTACTTGGCCAAGATAGCTACTATGAACGGAGAGCATGCAAGATCACAAACAACACAGACATGATAGAATCAATAAGACAAAACCATTAATCAATCTGACATAGTAATCTCAATATCAATCGGATCCCCGCAAACACAACATGCATGATTACAAATAGATGATCTTGATAATGAATGGAGCTCACAAGATCTAAACATGGTAGCCAAAGGAGGAGATACAACCATTTAGCTACTACATGGACTCGTCGTCCAAGGTGGAACTAATCACGCTTCATACCGGAGGCTCGCATGATGAAGAAGAAGGCCTCCGGGATGATCTCCCCTCCGGCAGGGTGCCGGGAATAGCTTCGGATCCCTCCAATCTAGGGACGATTGTGGTGGCGGCTACAGACGGTTTCGTGGAAAATTGATTGGGTACTTAGGGTTTTAGCATTGGGGGGTCTTTATAGGCGAAGAGGCGAGGTAGAGGGCGGCCAGGGTAGTCACACCCCCCAGGCGTGGCTAGGGCTAGCTGTGGCCAGAGGTGTGGCCCCGGGTGCCTCCTCCATCTCGCACTGCCCGTGTTCTACGGTAAAATATTGACTTTGGCTTTTTTTCCGTCCAATTCCGAGAATATTGATTTTCTGCCTTTCTGGAACCAAAAACAAAAGAAAACATGCAATTGGAACTATGGCATCTTGTTAATAGGTTAGTACCAGAAAACATATAAAAACACCTCAAAGTGTAGACAAAGCAAAGCAAAGTAGATACTAAACAAGCATGGAACATCAAAAATTATAGATACATTTCCGACGTATAAGGGTTCATGGTTCGATTAGGGTTCATCCCTTTGGCTTGATTATGATGAATGAATTAGAACTAGTAGTGGTGGTTATACAGTTCTGAATGATTATCCACTAAAGAGTGTAAGGTTGTTTAGTGGTTCTGTCAATCTTATTCCAATTGGTTATTGGATACTGTCTAAGTAGTGATGCCACTATGTTAAGCTATTGCCTATTGATTCTAGTGATGTGGATTTCACTACTGTTTCATGAGCTTAGTACTGACAATGGTACTGTCAGTAATTGTTAACTGTATTTGATACATTGGCCTGTGTTGATATGTTTAGATTGGAGTCCATATGATACTCCCATGATTCTCTGATTGTGTAAATGCAAACATGATTATGATTCCTGATTGTTCTTTCCAGGAAAATGATTAGTTACTTTTTGAAAATTTACTTGTAAAATCTGAGTGTAGAATTTGCTTGGTTTAGAATTTATACCACCTTCTTTGGAACGGTACACAAGTGTACATTCTAATATTGGGCTAAATTCTACTTCTTTCTAAGTGTGTCTTGGCTAAATGAATTGAACCTTCTGCTGGATTTATTATCCTAATATGCTATAATTTTCTTAGCCTATGATGCTGGTCTGAGGCATAGATGCATAAAAACTAAATGTGTTACTAGCTTTCCCTCATAGATATGTTCTGGTACCTAGTATCAGTTAATGATTCTTGAATTCTTTAGGAAAATGATTGTCATCCTCACTATGTAATATAGATCCTGAAGGTCTATTGATTTCTGAGGTGCTACTCTTTAAGAGATGTGCCCACAAATCATCATCTAGGGCTGATGTTGTAATTGGATGTGCAGACTTAAATTTATATCCAAGATCTATGATGCACAGTCTGAGATCTTGGATTTGTTTGTAAAGATTGGTCATTGGCTTTTAGCTAGATTTCCTTCTGTGATGGATACACCCCACTTGGGTGCTTTTCTGAGAAGATGCATATAAAGTAACATATGCTTTGTTGATTTGATATAGATGGATCATGTGATTGTTGTATGTATACTCAACACACAACTTGGTTGTTGATGATGATGTTGTTGTGCCAGCTTATTCTTGCTGGCTTGATCTGGTTCACTTGTTCTTGTTGGCTTGATTTGGCTCTGCACCTCTTGGTATTTCTCCTGCTCCTTCTAGCTAATGATCTGGTTCTTGACCTTGCTATCCACCTACACCACCCCCTCCTTATGTCACCATCTGGTAGATGGTTGGATGATCTGTGTTGCTACCAACTTGGAGACCTGCACAACACAAACTCAAGACTTTGCCTCAACAAACAGTGAGGTTGTCAATCTCACCGGTTGTTGTAACAAAGGATTAACCGTATGGTGTGTAAGGTAATAGTGGTTTGCAGCAAGTAAACAGTAATAGTGGAAGATGTATCAATGGTAAAGATTGGACCGGGATCCATAGTTCACTAGAGGTGTTCTCCTTAAGATAAACAAACATGGCATGCTGGGTAAACAAATTACATCAGGGCAATTGACAGGACTGAGCAAGGCATAACAATGCAATACTATACATTCATGATCCTATGAGATTCGATTGGGCAATACAACAAGATACATAGACCTCCATCCACCGCATATATTACTAGAAATCCACCTTCAGTTATTATCCTAACCCCTTTAGGATTAAGTTGCAAGCAACAGATAACTGATTTAAGCAAGTGTGTAAGGTAACAATCCACTTGTTCCATGAACAAGAGACCATTGTTTTCTCCCTAGTGGCAACGGCACATCTACAACCTTAGAGATTTCTGTCACTTCCCTTAGATTAAATAGAGGCATTAACCCACTATCTAGCATAAATACCCCCTCTTGGAGTCACTAGCATCTACTTGGCCAAGATAGCTACTATGACCGGAGAGCATGCAAGATCACAAACAACACAGACATGATAGAATCAATAAGACAAAACCATTAATCAATCTGACATAGTAATCTCAATATCAATCGGATCCCCGCAAACACAACATGCATGATTACAAATAGATGATCTTGATAATGAATGGAGCTCACAAGATCTAAACATGGTAGCCAAAGGAGGAGATACAACCATTTAGCTACTACATGGACTCGTCCAAGGTGGAACTAATCACGCTTCATACCGGAGGCTCGCATGATGAAGAAGAAGGCCTCCGGGATGATCTCCCCTCCGGCAGGGTGCCGGGAATAGCTTCGGATCCCTCCAATCTAGGGACGATTGTGGTGGCGGCTACAGACGGTTTCGTGGAAAATTGATTGGGTACTTAGGGTTTTAGCATTGGGGGGTCTTTATAGGCGAAGAGGCGAGGCGGCGGAGGGTAGTCACACCCCCAGGCGTGGCTAGGGCTAGCTCAGCTGTGGGGTGTGGCCCCTGGTGCCTCCCTCCATCTCAAGACTGCCCGTGTTCCCCACGGTAAAATATTGACTTTGGCTTTTTTTCCGTCCAATTCCGAGAATATTGATTTTCTGCCTTTCTGGAACCAAAAACAAAAGAAAACATGCAATTGGAACTATGGCATCTTGTTAATAGGTTAGTACCAGAAAACATATAAAAACACCTCAAAGTGTAGACAAAGCAAAGCAAAGTAGATACTAAACAAGCATGGAACATCAAAAATTATAGATACATTTCCGACGTATAAGGGTTCATGGTTCGATTAGGGTTCATCCCTTTGTCTTGATTATGATGAATTAATTAGAACTAGTAGTGGTGGTTATACAGTTCTGAATGATTATCCACTAAAGAGTGTAAGGTTGTTTAGTGGTTCTGTCAATCTTATTCCAATTGGTTATTGGATACTGTCTAAGTAGTGATGCCACTATGTTAAGCTATTGCCTATTGATTCTAGTGATGTGGATTTCACTACTGTTTCATGAGCTTAGTACTGACAATGGTACTGTCAGTAATTGTTAACTGTATTTGATACATTGGCCTGTGTTGATATGTTTAGATTGGAGTCCATATGGTACTCCCATGATTCTCTGATTGTGTAAATGCAAACATGATTATGATTCCTGATTGTTCTTTCCAGGAAAATGATTAGTTACTTTTTGAAAATTTACTTGTAAAATCTGAGTGTAGAATTTGCTTGGTTTAGAATTTATACCACCTTCTTTGGAACGGTACACAAGTGTACATTCTAATATTGGGCTAAATTCTACTTCTTTCTAAGTGTGTCTTGGCTAAATGAATTGAACCTTCTGCTGGATTTATTATCCTAATATGCTATAATTTTCTTAGCCTATGATGCTGGTCTGAGGCATAGATGCATAAAAACTAAATGTGTTACTAGCTTTCCCTCATAGATATGTTCTGGTACCTAGTATCAGTTAATGATTCTTGAATTCTTTAGGAAAATGATTGTCATCCTCACTATGTAATATAGATCCTGAAGGTCTATTGATTTCTGAGGTGCTACTCTTTAAGAGATGTGCCCACAAATCATCATCTAGGGCTGATGTTGTAATTGGATGTGCAGAATTAAATTTATATCCAAGATCTATGATGCAATACCGAGATCTTGGATTTGTTTGTAAAGATTGGTCATTGGCTTTTAGCTAGATTTCCTTCTGTGATGGATACACCCCACTTGGGTGCTTTTCTGAGAAGATGCATATAAAGTAACATATGCTCTGTTGATCTGATATAGATGGATCATGTGATTGTTGTATGTATACTCAACACACAACTTGGTTGTTGATGATGATGTTGTTGTGCCAGCTTATTCTTGCTGGCTTGATCTGGTTCACTTGTTCTTGTTTGATGGGGATACGCCTACTGGGGTATACTCAGCAGGACGTTTCCGACTGGCCCAAGGGCTGGCGAGTGGGCCTGCAGAACGGCGAGTGGATCAAAGCCCAGCAAGGTACCAAGCGATCGGAAGTCAAGGCCCAAAGTAGATAGGCCCAGTCGGACTAGGTTAAACGACATCAAGTCAGAATCGAATCGGTTGAGATATGTAAACCCTAGGGAGGTGAGCCTATATAAACCTCCCTATAGGGTGAGTAGAGACACGTTCCTCATACACCCAAGCGACTCGCCTAGCCGCCGAGCTCGCCCATTGTAAACACCTCCATAATACAATCTAGCAGAGTAGGTCTTTACCTCCGGGCCGAACACAGGGTAAAACCCTGTGTCTTTGCCCTCATCTCGCACCGCAGATGGCTGGCCGCCCTTGCCCCTCGTTCTACTACTCGCTGCCGATTGCAGCCTCTGCCGTGACCATTCCCGCGACAGTGGCACCCACCGTGGGGCCTGGCCGGTCTGGCCGGTGTTCTGCGGCGAGATCCAATCTGCCCATCAACGAGACGGTCGCCACCGGTCGCATGATAGCGATCGGCGAGATGCTCCAGATCTTGCCGAGCAGCTACGTCCCGGCGGCGCGACCCGTCACGCACAGCGTGATCCTGCCAATCGGCACGATCAGCCTCTTCGTCGGCCTCACCGACGTCATCGTCTCGGAGGACTCGGATCGCATCCGCGAGTCGCCACCACGCGATCGGCTCTCCGAGAGCCAGGTTCGCACGATCCACCGCCTCGCCTCCGAGTACAACTCGGCCCACAGCAACGTGGCGGAACTCGCCGCCGCGAAGATGCGGCCTCACCGATGACGCCGACTCGACCGGCGCCACTCCGGATCCATCACTGCCTCATCCGCGGGCTCCATCGCCAGGTCTCCAACGCTGGAGACTTCGAGGACCCTCCATCCTCGGATCTTGAATTCGACCGGGTCGGAGAACTCTGCCGACCTCCGCGATGGTGCAACCGCCACGCCAAAGCTTACATGGCCACCGCACCGATCCGCCGGAGGATCCTTTCTCCACCCCAATCCTCCTAACGCCACGGCAACGGAGGTCGAGGAACTCTTGAAATCGGGCGGTACGCAAGGAGCAGCCGAGCGAAAAATTCCGCCGAGCAGGTGACGGCGCAGAGCTGTCACGCTACCACCAGCAGCGGATCAGTCACGTTTGAACCCCACCGTTCAAGGGCGCCCTGAACTTCGACGAAACGACCGGCTCAAGATAGCCGAGCGCGATCTGCGAACAGCGCCACCAGAGGAAGCGCCCGCCCCGCCAGATCGACGGCGATGGGTGCCCCACCACCACCCAACCGCACCCTCCTGAGGACCAGCCGCGATAGTTGTCTCTCACGGAGCGAGACGCAAACGGCCTCCCATCGTTCTCCACCCGATGGACAACCTCGTGGCAGCCGAGCAGCCGATAGCATCACGGCCACCGCGACGGCGCCTTACATCCAAGACGTCAAGGCCCTGCTCGCGAAGGCCGTGGAGCAAAGAGCGGCGCCGACCGCAAGGCGAGTATACTGCTCGAAGCAGGGCGGCCTCAAGCGGCCGCCCAGCGGCGGCAAACACCCTCAATTGCCCGCCACCAGAGCCACTGCAGCTCCAACACCGACCCGCGAACGCGGCACTCTCCACCAACGATCCCAGGCCAGCGACCAACTTCGTCGCCGCTAACGGACAACCCATTGACGCCCGCACTCACATCATCAACAACCAAAACTGGCGCGCACGCCAGCCCGACGACTTGCGGCACACCCTAACTAATCGCCGCGATGGCGAGCCCATGGGGTCGCTCAGTCGACTTGGGCCTAAGTGCTTCGGACCAATGATCCGAGGCGAGAAGTACCCGCCAAACTTCAAGGCGCCAAAGGAGATAGAAAAATACGACTCCTCGTACGACCCCGCAGTCTGGCTTGACACATACCTCATGGCAATGGGGATCGCGGGTCACACTGACCTACTCGCCGCCCGTTACCTCCCAATCGATGATGGAGGGACGTGCAGCGATGGATCAACACGCCCCGTGAGATCGACTCGGGAGGAAATGCGACGCCTTCGCCGTGCACTTCGAGTGCTCCTACACCCGCGCCACCACCATCGAGGACCTGAACGATCGTCCAGGGACCCGAGTCGACCCAATCGGGTCCAACGGTGGCAAGAGCTCGCACAACGCAGTCGGCATCCACCCGGACACCGCGATCCATTGCTTCAAGACCTCGTGCCGCCACGAGCCTCTAGTCGCCAAGCTCAAGCGACACGCCCGCACACTCGACAACATCCCGACCTCCTCGAGATCGCCAAACAGTACGCCGAGGAGGATCCAAACCAGGAAATCGACGACGAGTCAGAGGGCAACGCCAAGACGGGCGGCAACGACGGCGGACGCCGACCGATACGCTACTGGGCACCCGCCTCACGGCAAGCGCCGCGACGGGCGAGTCGACTTGCCGCTAACGCCGGCACGCATAACGCGAGCCCAAGAGCTACCGCCATGACGGAGGGCAACGGCGCGATGGCGGCAATTACAAGAACAAGCCAAGGTTCGATCCCGCGGCCCTCCTTAACCAACCATGTGCGTTCCACAGCAGGGAAGGAAAGCCCGCAACGCACACCACCGCCGACTGCCACACCTCGTGGAAATCGAGAAGGCACGGCACGCGCGGAGGACACCGACAACGACCGCCAAATGGCGGAAAATTCGCAAAGTAGCCGCTCGCTCCACACCTTCACAGGCTTCAACACGAAGCGAGAAGAAGGTCATCGCCAGCCGCCGTCAACGCGGTGGCCCAAACAGACGCCCCCGGTTCTGAACTGGTCGGAACAGCCCATCACCGGAGCCGCAAGACCACTCGCCACGCATCGAGTATCGTGACGAGTCGCCTGGTGGTCGCCCAAGGTTGGCGACCATCGGCTCCCCAAGACACGATGGACGGCGGCAGCTCCATCAACATCCTCTACCTCGACACCTTCAGCGGCGGCTCCCGCAATGGCGATCGAGACAACCCACACCACGTTCCACGGCATCGCCCCCGGTCGGAAGGCGATCCGATCGGCAAAGTCACGCTGCTACCACTTTCGGCACCGCAAACTTCCGCACCGAGCGGATCGTCTTCGAGCTGGTGCCCTTCGACAGCCCTTACCACTGCGTCCTGGGGCGCCAGGCGTTCGCTAAATTCATGGCAGCGCCCCACTACGCGTACAACGCGATGAAGCTCCCCGGGCCGTGCGGCGTCATCACCATCAACGGCGACCCCGACATGGCCGCCGAATGTGAGGGCAAAGGAGCCGAACTCGCCGACGCCGTCATCGCGGCAGAAACTAATCACGCCGACGAGCTCGCCAAATACGCGAGCGGGGTCAACAATGACGATCCCACAATACTCAAGAAGCCCAACTCAGAGGGCACAAACACCTCAACCTTTGAGGCCACGACGCACACCCGCACCGTCGATTTGGTCCCAGGCGACCCCAGCCAGACGGTGACGATTGGGACAGGCATGAGCCCAGCATAGGAAGGCGCGCTCATCGAGTTCCTTCGTGAGAATAGGGACATCTTCGCATGGAAACCCTCCGACATGCCAGGTGTCCCTAGGGAGCTCGCTGAGCACAAACTAAACGCCGACCCCAAAGTGTGACCTGTCAAGCCGCCACGGCCTTCAATGAAGAACGCCGTCGAGCAATCGCCGAGGAAGTGCAGCGTCTACTCGCTGCCGGCTTCATCCGGCCAATCAAATACTCCAAGTGGCTGGCAAACCCAGATCAAAACCTGAACAGCGCCTGCCCAAAGGAGCAGTTCGTCCTCCCGCGGATCGATCAGATAATCGATTCAACCGCGGGTTCGGAGTCGCTATGTTTCCTCGACGCCTACTCCGAGTACAACCAGATCAAAATGGCTGTCGAGGATGAGGAGAAGACGGCGTTCATCACGCCATTCGGAGCCTTCTGCTACACCGCCATGACCTTCGGCCTCAAAAACGCCGGGGCAACCTACCAGCGGTGCATGCAAGAATGCCTCGCAAGCCAAATTGGCCGCAACATCCACGTCTACATCGACGACGTGGTCGTGAAATCCGCTCGCTAAGGCGACCTACTCGCCGACCTAGCGGAGACCTTCGCCAATCTGCGGAGGTACAAGATAAAGCTCAACCCAGGCAAGTGCACCTTCGGTGTACCCGCCGGACAACCATCGGGTACGCTGCTCCAAACGAGGGATCGAGGCGAACCCAACGAAGATCGACACGATCGCCTGCTCGGCAAACCCGAGTGCTGCGTGACGCCCGTGGCTGCCGGGCGTAGAAGGCTCGCCGCTTCATCCCCGGGCGGAAAAGGCGATGCCCCTATACCGCTCGATGCGAAGAACCCCACCTTCCGGGGGACAAGGAGGCGGACGACGCGCCCGCGACCAAAAGGTGCTACTCGCACCACTACTCCGCACTACCGACAAAGAGCCTATGCTGGTTTACGTCGCGGCGTCCGAGCGCCGTTGCTGCGTAATGGTTGTCGAACGACCAGAGGAAGGAAAGGAGCGCCCGGTCCAGCGGCCGGTATACTACATCAGCGAGGTCCTCACCGAGTCGCTCCAGCGATACCCACAGTACCAAAAGCTAGTATACGCGGTTCAGGCTCAGCGCGCCCAGACTACTTCCGTGAGCACCCGATCACGGTCGCTCCTCGCCACTACAAGACATCATCCGCAATCGCGAGGCGACCGGCGGTCGCCAAGTGGGCCGAGATCGGGCGTCCACAACATTAAATACGAGCCACGAAGGGCGATTAAGTCACAGGCACTGGCAGACTTCATCGCCGACTGGGAGGAGGCCCAGCAGCCAGAGAAGCTGCCGTACCTCCATTACTGGAGCCTGCACTTCGACGGGTCCAAGAACGCGGACGGTGCAGGAGCAGGGATAGTGTTGACTTCACCAAAGGGCGACAAGCTTCGCTACATCCTCCGCCTCGAATTCACGCCCTGCACCAACAACATGGCTGAATACGAGGCCCTACTCCACGGCATGCGAGCCGCCAAGGAGATGAACGTCAATCGCCTTCGATGCTACGGAGATTCCGACCTCGTCGCAGGGCAAGTCGCCGGCACCTGCGACGCCATCTCCCCTACCATGGCGGCGTACCGCCAAGAGGTGGACAAGCTGGGACCACTTCACGGCTACTCGCCGAGTGGATCGACAGAGAAAACGAGGAGGCCGACGCCTCTCGCATCGGGTCGGCTCGACTCGCACCACCCGCCGGCGTGTTCCTCGACACAATCTCCAAGCCATCAGTCTCCCCCCGAGGGAGATCGACATCGGAGTCCCACTCAACCGAGGCAGCCTTGGTCGACTTCATCACCGAGCCGCACGATCGACCAAGCCCTACATCGCTTACCGAAACCGCACCCTGCCGCAGACGAGACAACGCCGAATGATCGCCGATGCAAGTCTTACACCATCATCGACGGCGAAGCTACAAGCGCAGTCACCGGCGTGTTCCAACGTTGCGCCCAACCGATCAAGGACGCAAAATCCTCCACGACATCCACTCAGCGATCGCGCCACCACGCCGCCGCTTCCCTCGGTCGCCAAGGCTATGCGACACGGCTTCTCATGGCCCACCGACACGCCGACGCTGTCGACATCGTCCCAACGATGCGCCGGTGCCGGCACGCCAATCGGACGACGTATCGAGCTTGGCGCCAAAACAATCCCCATCACCGCCATTCGCTGTGTGGGGCATGGACATGGTAGGCCCCTTCAAGAAGGCCCCTCTGGCTACACCCACTTGCTAGTCGCCGACAAATTCACGGCGGGTGGAGGCCAAGCCCCGAAATGCGACGGAAGACCGCCACTAAGTTCCTACGCGAGCTCATATACCGCCACGGGTTCCCAACAAAGATCATCACGGACAACGGCACAAACTTCGCCAAGGAGCAATGGCGAATTTTGCGAAGAGCACCACATCCGCTCGATCTGGCGTCGACACCCGAATCCAACGGCCAGCGGAACGAGCCAACCAAAGCATCCTCCACGCTGAAGCCGCGACTCCAAGTACCACTCGGCGCGCTGGATGCTGGGTCGAAGCTGCCCTCCGTCATCCGGGAATCCGCACCTCGGTTACAGTCGACGGGATTCACTCCCTTCTTCATGGTCTACGACGCCGAAGCGTCATGCCCACCGACCTCGAACACGACTCGCGCTGGTCGTCCACTATCTGGAGGCGCAAAACGAGCTGGCCCGCCAAGATGGGCTCGACCAGCTCGACGAAGCAGCGACCTCGCTCGATCGCGCACCGCCATTTACCAGCAAGGACTCCGATGCTACCACAGCCGGGTGAAAACCCGCACCTTCGAGGCGGCACGGTGTTACGCCTCATCCAGGATAAGAAGGGCATGCACAAGCTCTCCTCCGTGGGAAGGCCGTTCGCTATCGGGCGTGCAGACGGCAACGACGCCTACTACCTCATCGACGTCGCGGGGCGGCGAGCTCGACGTCAGCGACCATGGAATGTAAACCTCCTCCGGAAGTTCTACTCTAGAACCCCACATGTACTCTCCATCGCTATGAAATAAAAAACGGTTACGCAAATTGCGCCTACTCTCCATGACTTGTGCCACTCGCTTTTCGTAATAACAATGATGCGCTAAAATGCAGAAGTCAACCTTTGGTACAGCGATCGGCACGGCTAAGTAGTGCGGTGTAAGAACTGAATCACTCAGGTCTTGCATCGTCCACTTAAAAACGCCAACCCGAGCCCCATTGGAGTCGCTTAGCCCGACTGGTTTTCTGAACCAAGACAATCGCCTCGCTTCTCAGCGACCTTGGTCCCCGCATCCTCGGCATAGCGACTCGAGCGGCTAAGTACCACGCCGGGACTGAAAACCAGTTCGTCGCGGTCGTGAAAACGCCAAGTAAGAGAGCACACCCAGGACTCGCCACGCGACTGACCCTCCGGGCCAGGCAGGAGTGACGCGCTCACACCAACGCGCTAAGTCCTCAACCACCCTCGAGTCGCGCCTAGAACTACCAAGTACCACGCTCGGGGACTCGGCCACCCGACCCCGTTCGCGTACGGGAAAACGGTAAAGTACAGAGCACTCAAGGGAGTCGCCTTGCGACTGGCTCTCGAGCTTCGAAGTCGACTAAACTAACAAAACACATGATAACAACAAACATCATATACGAGGTGAACCCCACACAAGGCGGACGCTCGGGGACTAAATCCAAAATCAATCCAAAACACAAACAAATAGCAAAATGGACACGACGTCCCATTCAATCGCATATTGCATTGTCTTATATTACAAATTATGCCCGCGTGGCAGGCGCTGCTAACACATCAGGCAAACTACTACCCTACTCTGCGAGCTTTGACGATGACTCGCGAATCCGGCGCTACGGATGAACACGGTGTACGGGTTTGACGGATACGTCGTCAGCTCACCCGCCATCGCCGAGCGAAAAGGTTGCTCGACCTTGAAGTCACGATGCGGCGGCTCGGGGTCGTTCGGCGCGACGACCGTTTCCTGGTAGGGAAGGAGGTCGCCCATCGCCCAGACACGCTCCGAGTACGCGGCGGCACGCTCCTGCAACTTGAGAACCTCGGACAGGTCCACCGCGCCAGTCGACGAAGGATACCCACTCGTCACATCGTCGAGGTCGAAATCCTCGGGGAAGTGGGCGAGTCCAAGGCTCAGCGCTGTCGACGCTCCACGCCGAAACGCCGACCGCGTCATGAACTCAACGACCGCGGGCGCCTTCTCCAAATACTCCCACACCTCAACGAGGTCACTGGGAATAACCTCCGTGGGCGACATTTCTTGAAGGTAGGCGCGGATGCACGTCGCCGATAGCATAGCCGAGTCGACGAGCATGCTTACGCACTGCCTCGCGTCGAGCGAGCTCGCTTCTCCTTGGCTACCAATAACGCGACCTGCGAGAAGGAGACAATGATGAGTGCGACGGACACCGCAACACCCCAACTAACGGAAAGGGAAGATGCACTCACCAAGCAACGGGCGGGCGAGCCCCGTGATGAAGCACTGAAGCGACGTGTGGTCGTCCTGAAGCCCAGCAATAAGGACTTCCGACACCTTGCGATCCTCCTCCGCGGCTGCAATGGCGGCCTTAGCCCGCCCGTCCGCCGAGCTTCTTCTCGCCTCCGCAGCTCGCGCTCGGTCGGCGACCATTGTTCAAGCTCCCAGCGAATCGCGCCTCCAACTCACCAGCAGGGACAAGCTCCTGGCGAGCTTCCTCTGGCTTCGCAGCAACAGCCTGAAGCTCCTTGTTCGCCTCCTGGATGGTGGTCAGTTCCTTCTCAGCACGCTGTTGCGCGGCCAATCGGTCCGCTGACTCGAGCTGCAGACCCTGCATATCATCAACAAACAAAAGTCAGTAATAACGAAATTCCTAAGTGCCCACCCGCTGAAATTCAGCGCGTGCGCACTCGGGGACTGGCGATCAAGAAATTCCCAAGTGCCCACCCCGCTAAAATTTAGCGAGTGCGCACTCGGGAACTGGATAAGAAAGAAAAGACGAGAAAATAATAAGAATCAAGCCACTGCAAAGCACCGACCTGATCCTCGGGGACTGGACATACCTGGATGGCTGCGCCAAGCATGCCATGAAGTTGCATCGCGTCCACGGACGCGAGTAACGCTGACGTGTGCCCACGACGCTGGTCGACTTCAGCATCGAAGGTCCCTGGAGCAGGGCTCGGGGATGCAGCCCCGCTCGCCGCGGCCGCCTTGGTCACGAAGCGAGGGAAGGTGGCGATAGAGGCACCCGCTCCAAAGGAAGTCGGCTCCGCCGTTCCAGGCAAGGAGGCGCCCTCCTTCGAAGACGCGGCTGCCTCCACGCTTGAAACCAGCGGCGATCGCCGTGTCGTCGAGACAAGACGATTTATGTCGCCGCCTTGGCCTTCTTACGCCACCGCCGAGGCAACGACCTCGTCACTTTCCTCTTACGGAAGGATCCTCCTCGCTAGCGGTGGAGGTACTTGAGCCCGGTCGGGTGGCCCATCCTTTTCACTCCGGTCCTGCACATCAGTCGAATCAGTAAAGACAATCGAAATAGCTATGGAAAATAGGGAAGGCCGAATGCACTCACTTGGCAACTGGGATGAAGCGTAGCCCTGTGCGAAGGCCGGCCGGTTTTTCCAGCTCGGGGCCGATTGGCGAGTCCTAGTTCGGGCGTCGCGTGCCCAAGACCCGGACGGCTTCTTCGTCGTCGAGGCTGCGGCTGGCACCTCTGGGATACCTTCGGCAGGGGCTTCTTCGCGAACTGGAGCCGCTACGGCCGGAGCCTCCTTGCGGGGCGAAGCCGCCCCAATCGGAACCTCCTTGCGAGGTGAAGTCGCCGCTGTCGAGCCTTCCCAGCCCGTAGACTGGTGAAAATGGCGGGGCATCGAGGCCAGCGGCACTTCCACGGGCGCATCTAGCGGTTGTCGGGGCTGCGCCGTCATCGGCGAGCTATGAGCATCGAGCTGCTCGTCGAGTGCGGCGAGGCCATCCTCGGCCGTTTTTCCTCTTGAGGGCCCTCGCCTCCTTCTCCTTCTTCTTCTTCTTGAAGGAGTGGCTGGCGAGGTGGTTTCGGGAGATCGTCGTCATCATCATGACGCCGAGGCTCCTGCTTCGATTCGCTGGCGGCGTTGCCCTGGTCTTCGGACCAGCGGGGCAATTTCCTCTTCGGACTCGTCCTCGTCGTCCTCGTTGCCCTTCGCGGGTGGCGATTCGCTTGTATCCTGGGCGGATGGCCCCGGGTTCTCGTCATCGGCGGGTGGGAGCCACCCTTCCACCACTTGGAACAGCTGCGATGAATACGAAACACAGTTAGAATTACCGCGACTGCATACGCTGCGACTGCGAACAAGATAAAGAAATTACCGTCGGAGCCGGACGCTTTGCGGTGTAGGGGGAGACCCCGGCATGCGCATCCGTGTACACCGCCTGGGTGATCTTCTTCAACGCTGGGAGATAGTCCTCCAGCTTCCACTCGTCGAGGCTTTTCCGAGTCTCCCGGCCGATGTCTTGATACATGTAATGGTCGCGTTGGGCGAGTGGAACGAGCCGCCGCCCAAGCCAACAATTGTACAAGTTTATCGTCTGGAGCCCCTTCTTCTTCAGACCACGGATGGCCTGGAGCATCTCGTCGACGACCATCCGCTGGTCGTTGGGAAGCTTGCCGACCTGGAGATGGCGTGGCTCGGAACGGTTGGCCGAGTACCGCGGGATCGCCGCCTCATCCTCCGGATTCGCCTCGGTCACGTAGAACCATGACTTCTTCCAGTCGCTCGCTGCTTTGGCCGGCAGCATCAGATCGAAGAAGGAAGCTTTGGACTTGAGCTGGAACGTCAGGCCGCCCGCGGCTAGCATTGGGCCGCCCGCCTCCTCGCGGCTGATCCGTCCGTGGAACAGATCTTGCCACAAGGGAAAGTAGGGCCGGCCCCAAGTACTCATGAGCATACGAAGATGGCGAGCTGCTCGATCTGTGGGGACCAGATCGAGGCTGGATCCGTAGTAGGCGCAAAACGCCGGAAGAACAAAGACGTGAAACCCTAACCCCGCCGAGATGGTGGTGAAACAGACGAACTCCCTCTCTCGCGGGTTCGGGGTCGTTTCTCCGGCTGCGGGGATACGCCAACAGCCGGCTCGCAGGATTCCGGCCTCCTCGAAGGAGGCCAGCTGCGCCCTCGTGCACTTGGACCTGCCCCATGGTTCGGTGAGAAGGGCCATAGCCGAGAGGTTGGTTGGAGGTCGGAGGATTTCGGGTCGATTGGATCAAGGAGCAAAGGAAAGAGAATGCGCGCACTCGGAAGAAGTGGTGGGCAGTTGGCTCTACGATTGCCTGCCATTCCTCTTATATAGCGGGAGTTACCCGCCAAATCAGGGGGGCCGTTACCGCGCGATGATTACGCCAAAAGTTACCGTTGAGTTACCTTAACGGCTAGTTTGACCACGCCTGACGGTCCAACTCCAGCCACTCGGCTCGCTAGGTCACTCGCCGCGACCGCGTCCCGTTGGCTCGACTCGCCCAAGACGCGACTCGGTTCACCGGATTTTCTCCTTCATACAGGAGCCCGCCGACGATTCGACTGGATGCCTACTTTGAAGCCGTATACTCCGACTGCCAGCAGCCACTTACGCCTAATCAACGGCCTCGGGGACTCGATGGGGATACACCTCGGGGTATACTCGGCAGACGTTCCGGCCGGCACAAGGTGGCGAGTGGGCCTGTGAGCGAGTGGATCAAAGCCCAGCAAGGTACCAAGCGATTGGAAGTCAAGGCCAGTAGTAGATAGGCCCATCGGACTAGGTTAAACGATTACGAAGCTTAAGAATCGGTTGAGATATGTAAACCCTAGGGAGGTGAGCCTATATAAACCTCCCTATAGGGTGAGTAGAGACGTTCCCTCATACACCCAAGCGACTACTCGCATAGCTGAGCTCGCCCATTGTAAACCTCCATAATACAATCTAGCAGAGTAGGTCTTAACCCTCAGGCGAACCTGGGTAAAACCCTGTGTCTTTGCCCTCATCTCGCACCGCAGATGGCTGGCCACCCTTGCCCCTCGTTCTACTACTCGCTGCCGATTGCAGCATCTGCCGTGACCATTCCCACGACATTGTTGGCTTGATTTGGCTCTGCACCTCTTGGTATTTCTCCTGCTCCTTCTAGCTAATGATTTGGTTCTTGACCTTGCTATCCACCTACACCACCCCCTCCTTATGTCACCATCTGGTAGATGGTTGGATGATCTGTGTTGCTAGCAACTTGGAGACCTGCACAACACAAACTCAAGACTTTGCCTCAACAAACAGTGAGGTTGTCAATCTCACCGGTTGCTGTAACAAAGGATTAACCGTATGGTGTGTAAGGTAATAGTGGTTTGCAGCAAGTAAACAGTAATAGTGGAAGATGTATCAATGGTAAAGATTGGACCGGGATCCATAGTTCACTAGAGGTGTTCTCCTTAAGATAAACAAACATGGCATGCTGGGTAAACAAATTACATCAGGGCAATTGACAGGACTGAGCAAGGCATAACAATGCAATACTATACATTCATGATCCTATGAGATTCGATTGGGCAATACAACAAGATACATAGACCTCCATCCACCTGCATATATTACTAGAAATCCACCTTCAGGTTATTATCCGAACCCCCTTTAGGATTAAGTTGCAAGCAACAGATAACTGATTTAAGCAAAGTGTGTAAGGTAAACAATCCACTTGTTCCATGAACAAGAGACCATTGTTTTCTCCCTAGTGGCAACGGCACATCTACAACCTTAGAGATTTCTGTCACTTCCCTTAGATTAAATAGAGGCATTAACCCACTATCTAGCATAAATACCCCCTCTTGGAGTCACTAGCATCTACTTGGCCAAGATAGCTACTATGAACGGAGAGCATGCAAGATCACAAACAACACAGACATGATAGAATCAATAAGACAAAACCATTAATCAATCTGACATAGTAATCTCAATATCAATCGGATCCCCGCAAACACAACATGCATGATTACAAATAGATGATCTTGATAATGAATGGAGCTCACAAGATCTAAAAATGGTAGCCAAAGGAGGAGATACAACCATTTAGCTACTACATGGACTCGTCGTCCAAGGTGGAACTAATCACGCTTCATACCAGAGGCTCGCATGATGAAGAAGAAGGCCTCCGGGATGATCTCCCCTCCGGCAGGGTGCCGGGAATAGCTTCGGATCCCTCCAATCTAGGGACGATTGTGGTGGCGGCTACAGACGGTTTCATGGAATATTGATTCGGTACTTAGGGTTTTAGCATTGGGGGGTCTTTATAGGCGAAGAGGCGAGGTAGAGGGCGGCCAGGGTAGTCACACCCCCTAGGCGTGGCTAGGGCTATCCCGCGCCGCCAGGGGGTGTGGCCCCCTGGTGCCTCCCCTCCATCTCGCACTCTGGCACCGTGTTCCCCACGGTAAAATATTGACTTTGGCTTTTTTCCCGTCCAATTCCGAGAATATTGATTTTCTGCCTTTCTGGAACCAAAAACAAAAGAAAACATGCAATTGGAACTATGGCATCTTGTTAATAGGTTAGTACCAGAAAACATATAAAAACACCTCAAAGTGTAGACAAAGCAAAGCAAAGTAGATACTAAACAAGCATGGAACATCAAAAATTATAGATACATTTCCGACGTATAAGGGTTCATGGTTCGATTAGGGTTCATCCCTTTGGCTTGATTATGATGAATGAATTAGAACTAGTAGTTGTGGTTATACAGTTCTGAATGATTATCCACTAAAGAGTGTAAGGTTGTTTAGTGGTTCTGTCAATCTTATTCCAGTTGGTTATTGGATACTGTCTAAGTAGTGATGCCACTATGTTAAGCTATTGCCTATTGATTCTAGTGATGTGGATTTCACTACTGTTTCATGAGCTTAGTACTGACAATGGTACTGTCAGTAATTGTTAACTGTATTTGATACATTGGCCTATGTTGATATGTTTAGATTGGAGTCCATATGATACTCCCATGAATCTCTGATTGTGTAAATGCAAACATGATTATGATTCCTGATTGTTCTTTCCAGGAAAATGATTAGTTACTTTTTGAAAATTTACTTGTAAAATCTGAGTGTAGAATTTGCTTGGTTTAGAATTTATACCACCTTCTTTGGAACGGTACACAAGTGTACATTCTAATATTGGGCTAAATTCTACTTCTTTCTAAGTGTGTCTTGTCTAAATGAATTGAACCTTCTGCTGGATTTATTATCCTAATATGCTATAATTTTCTTAGCCTATGATGTTGGTCTGAGGCATAGATGCATAAAAACTAAATGTGTTACTAGCTTTCCCTCATAGATATGTTCTGGTACCTAGTATCAGTTAATGATTCTTGAATTCTTTAGGAAAATGATTGTCATCCTCACTATGTAATATAGATCCTGAAGGTCTATTGATTTCTGAGGTGCTACTCTTTAAGAGATGTGCCCACAAATCATCATCTAGGGCTGATGTTGTAATTGGATGTGCAGACTTAAATTTATATCCAAGATCTATGATGCACAGTCTGAGATCTTGGATTTGTTTGTAAAGATTGGTCATTGGCTTTTAGCTAGATTTCCTTCTGTGATGGATACACCCCACTTGGGTGCTTTTCTGAGAAGATGCATATAAAGTAACATATTCTCTGTTGATCTGATATAGATGGATCATGTGATTGTTGTATGTATACTCAACACACAACTTGGTTGTTGATGATGATGTTGTTGTGCCGACTTATTCTTGCCGGCTTGATCTCGAATTCACTTGTTCTTGTTGGCTTGATTTGGCTCGCACCTCTTGGTATTTCTCCTGCTCCTTCTAGCTAATGATCGGTTCTTGACCTTGCTATCCACCTACACCACCCCTCCTTATGTCACCATCGGTAGATGGTTGGATGATCTGTTGCTAGCAACTTGGAGAACTGCACAACACAAACTCAAGACTTTGCCTCAACAAGGTGAGGTTGTCAATCTCACGTTCTTTGTAACAAAGGATTAACCGTATGGTGTGTAAGGTAATAGTGGTTTGCAGCAAATGCAGTAATAGTGGAAGATGTATCAATGGTAAAGATTGGACCGGGATCCATAGTTCACTAGAGGTGTTCTCCTTAAGATAAACAAACATGGCATGCTGGGTAAAAAAATTACATCAGGGCAATTGACAGGACTGAGCAAGGCATAACAATGCAATACTATACATTCATGATCCTATGATATTCGATTGGGCAATACAACAAGATACATAGACCTCCATCCACCTGCATATATTACTAGAAATCCACCTTCAGGTTATTATCCGAACCCCCTTTAGGATTAAGTTGCAAGCAACAGATAACTGATTTAAGCAAAGTGTGTAAGGTAAACAATCCACTTGTTCCATGAACAAGAGACCATTCTTTTCTCCCTAGTGGCAATGGCACATCTACAACCTTAGAGATTTCTGTCACTTCCCTTAGATTAAATAGAGGCATTAACCCACTATCTAGCATAAATACCCCCTCTTGGAGTCACTAGCATCTACTTGGCCAAGATAGCTACTATGAACGGAGAGCATGCAAGATCACAAACAACACAGACATGATAGAATCAATAAGACAAAACCATTAATCAATCTGACATAGTAATCTCAATATCAATCGGATCCCTGCAAACACAACATGCATGATTACAAATAGATGATCTTGATAATGAATGGAGCTCACAAGATCTAAACATGGTAGCCAAAGGAGGAGATACAACCATTTAGCTACTACATGGACTCGTCGTCCAAGGTGGAACTAATCACGCTTCATACCGGAGGCTCGCATGATGAAGAAGAAGGCCTCCGGGATGATCTCCCCTCCGGCAGGGTGCCGGGAATAACCGGATCCCTCAATCTAGGGACGATTGTGGTGGCGGCTACATGTTTGTGGAATATTGATTGGGTACTTAGGGTTTTAGCATTGGGGGTCTTTATATAAGAGGCGAGGTAGAGGCGGCCAGGTAGTCACACCCCAGGCGTGGCTAGGGCTAGCCCGCGCCGCCAGGGGGTGTGGCCCCCTTGTGCCTCCCCTCCATCTCGCACTCTTGCTCCGTGTTCCCCACGGTAAAATATTGACTTTGGCTTTTTTCCCGTCCAATTCGAGAATATTGATTTTACGCCTTTACGAACCAAAAACAAAAGAAAACATGCAATTGGAACTATGGCATCTTGTTAATAGGTTAGTACCAGAAAACATATAAAAACACCTCAAAGTGTAGACAAAGCAAAGCAAAGTAGATACTAAACAAGCATGGAACATCAAAAATTATAGATACATTTCCGACGTATAAGGGTTCATGGTTCGATTAGGGTTCATCCCTTTGGCTTGATTATGATGAATGAATTAGAACTAGTAGTGGTGGTTATACAGTTCTGAATGATTATCCACTAAAGAGTGTAAGGTTGTTTAGTGGTTCTGTCAATCTTATTCCAATTGGTTATTGGATACTGTCTAAGTAGTGATGCCACTATGTTAAGCTATTGCCTATTGATTCTAGTGATGTGGATTTCACTACTGTTTCATGAGCTTAGTACTGACAATGGTACTGTCAGTAATTGTTAACTATATTTGATACATTGGCCTATGTTGATATGTTTAGATTGGAGTCCATATGATACTCCCATGATTCTCTGATTGTGTAAATGCAAACATGATTATGATTCCTGATTGTTCTTTCCAGGAAAATGATTAGTTACTTTTTGAAAATTTACTTGTAAAATCTGAGTGTAGAATTTGCTTGGTTTAGAATTTATACCACCTTCTTTGGAACGGTACACAAGTGTACATTCTAATATTGGGCTAAATTCTACTTCTTTCTAAGTGTGTCTTGGCTAAATGAATTGAACCTTCTGCTGGATTTATTATCCTAATATGCTATAATTTTCTTAGCCTATGATGTTGGTCTGAGGCATAGATGCATAAAAACTAAATGTGTTACTAGCTTTCCCTCATAGATATGTTCTGGTACCTAGTATCAGTTAATGATTCTTGAATTCTTTAGGAAAATGATTGTCATCCTCACTATGTAATATAGATCCTGAAGGTCTATTGATTTCTGAGGTGCTACTCTTTAAGAGATGTGCCCACAAATCATCATCTAGGGCTGATGTTGTAATTGGATGTGCAGACTTAAATTTATATCCAAGATCTATGATGCACAGTCTGAGATCTTGGATTTGTTTGTAAAGATTGGTCATTGGCTTTTAGCTAGATTTCCTTCTGTGATGGATACACCCCACTTGGGTGCTTTTCTGAGAAGATGCATATAAAGTAACATATTCTCTGTTGATCTGATATAGATGGATCATGTGATTGTTGTATGTATACTCAACACACAACTTGGTTGTTGATGATGATGTTGTTGTGCCAGCTTATTCTTGCTGGCTTGATCTGGTTCACTTGTTCTTGTTGGCTTGATTTGGCTCTGCACCTCTTGGTATTTCTCCTGCTCCTTCTAGCTAATGATCTGGTTCTTGACCTTGCTATCCACCTACACCACCCCCTCCTTATGTCACCATCTGGTAGATGGTTGGATGATCTGTGTTGCTAGCAACTTGGAGAACTGCACAACACAAACTCAAGACTTTGCCTCAACAAACAGTGAGGTTGTCAATCTCACCGGTTGCTGTAACAAAGGATTAACCGTATGGTGTGTAAGGTAATAGTGGTTTGCAGCAAGTAAACAGTAATAGTGGAAGATGTATCAATGGTAAAGATTGGACCGGGATCCATAGTTCACTAGAGGTGTTCTCCTTAAGATAAACAAACATGGCATGCTGGGTAAAAAAATTACATCAGGGCAATTGACAGGACTGAGCAAGGCATAACAATGCAATACTATACATTCATGATCCTATGATATTCGATTGGGCAATACAACAAGATACATAGACCTCCATCCACCTGCATATATTACTAGAAATCCACCTTCAGGTTATTATCCGAACCCCCTTTAGGATTAAGTTGCAAGCAATAGATAACTGATTTAAGCAAAGTGTGTAAGGTAAACAATCCACTTGTTCCATGAACAAGAGACCATTCTTTTCTCCCTAGTGGCAACGGCACATCTACAACCTTAGAGATTTCTGTCACTTCCCTTAGATTAAATAGAGGCATTAACCCACTATCTAGCATAAATACCCCCTCTTGGAGTCACTAGCATCTACTTGGCCAAGATAGCTACTATGAACGGAGAGCATGCAAGATCACAAACAACACAGACATGATAGAATCAATAAGACAAAACCATTAATCAATCTGACATAGTAATCTCAATATCAATCGGATCCCCGCAAACACAACATGCATGATTACAAATAGATGATCTTGATAATGAATGGAGCTCACAAGATCTAAACATGGTAGCCAAAGGAGGAGATACAACCATTTAGCTACTACATGGACTCGTCGTCCAAGGTGGAACTAATCACGCTTCATACCGGAGGCTCGCATGATGAAGAAGAAGGCCTCCGGGATGATCTCCCCTCCGGCAGGGTGCCGGGAATAGCTTCGGATCCCTCCAATCTAGGGACGATTGTGGTGGCGGCTACAGACAGTTTCGTGGAATATTGATTGGGTACTTAGGGTTTTAGCATTGGGGGGTCTTTATAGGCGAAGAGGCGAGGTAGAGGGCGGCCAGGGTAGTCACACCCCCCAGGCGTGGCTAGGGCTAGCCCGCGCCGCCAGGGGGTGTGGCCCCCTGGTGCCTCCCCTCCATCTCGCACTCTGGCTCCGTGTTCCCCACGGTAAAATATTGACTTTGGCTTTTTTCCCGTCCAATTCCGAGAATATTGATTTTCTGCCTTTCTGGAACCAAAAACAAAAGAAAACATGCAATTGGAACTATGGCATCTTGTTAATAGGTTAGTACCAGAAAACATATAAAAACACCTCAAAGTGTAGACAAAGCAAAGCAAAGTAGATACTAAACAAGCATGGAACATCAAAAATTATAGATACATTTCCGACGTATAAGGGTTCATGGTTCGATTAGGGTTCATCCCTTTGGCTTGATTATGATGAATGAATTAGAACTAGTAGTGGTGGTTATACGATTACGAATGATTATCCACTAAAGAGTGTAAGGTTGTTTAGTGGTTACTCAATCTTATTCCAATTGGTTATTGGATCTTGTCTAAGTAGTGATGCCACTATGTTAAGCTATTGCCTATTGATTCTAGTGATGTGGATTTCACTCTTTGTTTCATGAGCTTAATCTTGACAATGGTGTCGGTAATTGTTAACTATATTTGATACATTGGCCTATGTTGATATGTTTAGATTGGAGTCCATATGATACTCCCATGATTCTCTGATTGTGTAAATGCAAACATGATTATGATTCCTGATTGTTCTTTCCAGGAAAATGATTAGTTACTTTTTGAAAATTTACTTGTAAAATCTGAGTGTAGAATTTGCTTGGTTTAGAATTTATACCACCTTCTTTGGAACGGTACACAAGTGTACATTCTAATATTGGGCTAAATTCTACTTCTTTCTAAGTGTGTCTTGGCTAAATGAATTGAACCTTCTGCTGGATTTATTATCCTAAGATGCTATAATTTTCTTAGCCTATGATGCTGGTCTGAGGCATAGATACATAAAAACTAAATGTGTTACTAGCTTTCCCTCATAGATATGTTCTGGTACCTAGTATCAGTTAATGATTCTTGAATTATTTAGGAAAATGATTGTCATCCTCACTATGTAATATAGATCCTGAAGGTCTATTGATTTCTGAGGTGCTACTCTTTAAGAGATGTGCCCACAAATCATCATCTAGGGCTGATGTTGTAATTGGATTTGCAGACTTAAATTTATATCCAAGATCTATGATGCACAGTCTGAGATCTTGGATTTGTTTGTAAAGATTGGTCATTGGATTTTAGCTAGATTTCCTTCTGTGATGGATACACCCCACTTGGGTGCTTTTCTGAGAAGATGCATATAAAGTAACATATGCTCTGTTGATCTGATATAGATGGATCATGTGATTGTTGTATGTATACTCAACACACAACTTGGTTGTTGATGATGATGTTGCTGTGCTAGCTTATTCTTGCTGGATTGATCTGGTTCACTTGTTCTTGTTGGCTTGATTTGGCTCTGCACCTCTTGGTATTTCTCCTGCTCCTTCTAGCTAATGATCTGGTTCTTGACCTTGCTATCCACCTACACCACCCCCTCCTTATGTCACCATCTGGTAGATGGTTGGATGATCTGTGTTGTATCTTGGCTTGGAATTTGTTTGGGAAGGTTGGCAGTCCTAGTGTGTTCTTGCTGTGTGCTAGAGAAGCGAAATGAACTGCTAGTAGCTATGCTACGGCTGTGCACTTCCTTTTTACTGCTTGTGCTGTTGCTGCAGTTTCGACAACACACAGCATGCAATTAGTTGACTAAGCTACCTAGCAGCTTGGGCTGGTTGTGGATCATATCAAGTGAAATGGTTTCACCTTTTATGCTTTTACAATCTACTATCCTGGTGAAACTTGCCCCTTTTACTCTGCTGATGATGTGGAACTAAATCTTTTTGTTTGCAAAGAACAAATACTATATATATTGGTGAAATTTGCCCCTTTAACTACTCAATTAGGTAATAAGAACAGTGCAGTTCACTATTCTCCACTAAGATTAAAATAACTAACTAACCCTTTATTTTCTTTTTAGTTGTTTTCTTTTTCTTATTTGCAGGAATAAGATCTGGATGCTCAAGATTTAGTTTAGAAATAGATTGTCACATCCCAAAATTTTCCAAATTTTGAAATGTGAAAAATAAATAAATAAATAAATAATTGTTGAAATTTAGGGTGAGAAGAAACGTTTTGATTACAAATGGAAACATCAAAACCCTTCTTGAACAAATTTTTAATAAAAAGGAATCCAACAAAATTTCAATCAAGTGAAATGCATTCAACAATGAATGAATCTTGAAATTTAAACCTTTGGAAAAATAAACCAAAACTCTAAAACCCTAATGGAAGAAAATCATTTCCAAGATCACTCTAAGACTATGGATTTGATCCATATAAAAATTCAACAACAAACATTTATAAATGATAAAAAATGATAAATAAAAATATTTATAAAACCATAGAAATTGATTTCATTCAATTTGGAACCATGGATAAAAACATATGAATTTAATAAGATAAAAGGAAATAATTTCCAAAACTAATAAAGCTCCTATCTAAAATCCATACCAAATTATGAGTAAAATAATCCTAAAAGGATTTAAAAAGGAAAACAAATATTAATTAAAATAATACAAATTGGAATCACAAAGATTGGGTCTTTAAATAAAAAGATATGGATTTTATAAGACTAGCGAAGATAATAAATAAATAAGGAATATTTAAAAGCCAAATTAAATCTTGGCCAAATCCTTAAATAAATGAAAGTATTGAATAATAAAAAGGATTAAAATATTATTTAAATAAAATCATAAGGATTGAACAATATTCAATTTTATTTAAATGAAGACAAATTTCCTAACCTAAAACCTAAGAAATTATTTAGAAGACAATTTAAAACTTGAATTAAATCCATAAGCAAATGGAATAAAGATAATCCAAATAAAATAAAGGGATAAAGATTATCACCATATTCTAAATTATATTTAAGTGGGGACAAAATATCTAAGATAAATGATTAATTAAATCATGAGAAAATAATAAATAGAAATTTCCCAAGGTGGATATAAAATTTATTTTATTTAACTTAAATGGAATAAAAGAATCATTTAAATAAAATTTATATGGGATTAAAACCATATTTGATTTTATTGGAATAAAGAAAAATGCCCAAATTAAATGATTAATAAACCAAATTAAAATATTCTAAATAATTCAAAATGAAATATTTAACACACTATTGAATAAATAAAACCTACTAAAAAGGTTTGGTAAAAATTAAGATTCAAATAAGAGTATGAAAATATAAATAAAATCTTATTTGAATAAAAGACAAGTGCCTGTTTTAAATAAATAAGAAACCATAAAAGAATAAAAGAATTATTCTAAAATGGACTTTAAATACAATAATAAACAGTATTAAAAGCTTATTGAAAGTTTGGTAAAGATCTGAATTCAAATGGTGTTTGAATTATTTGAACAAAAATAAAAACAGAAAAATAGAAAAGGAAAAAAGAAACAGAATGAAAAAAAGGGAAGCAGCCAGCCCAACGAACCTGGCCCAACTAAGCCTAGCTAGCCCACTCTCTCCTCCCCCGAAACGTTTTCTTTCACTCGCGTCTGAACCCACTCAGCCACTGTTAGGAAGGCCCCACTGGACCCCTCTCTATTGCACTGACCAACCGACCCCACTTGCCAGTTCATCGTCACCACCTCGCGACTCGTTCTTCCCCCAAAACTTTGCCGTTTTTGCTGATTACTCCACGCGTTAATTCGCGTTGATGCTGCGTTGATTCCTTCATGTGATCACGCCCATTTAATCACCTCCTCCCACTCTCCCTTTCCCCTCGCTCGCACGCACTAGATCGCCTCCAGGCTCCCTCAATTTCACTCTCGAACCCCACTGTCTTCGACGAGCCACTGTGGCGATTCCGGCCAACACCGTCACCCCCACTGTCCCTGCTTCACACGAGCTTGCTCTCTAGCATCTCATGCACCTCCCAGTACCATCCGCTTGGCCGCGCGTGCCCCGTAGCCTCGTCAACATCTTCGACTGAGCACCGCCGCCGTTTGCCTCGACTCCGGCAGCTCCATATGGTGAGACCCGACCATCTCCTCCTCTCTGGTTGATGCCCCTATGATCTACTCTCCCGTGCGCATCTAATGCCGCCTATTTCGTGTCCTAGCGCGCTTCGTAACCTCGCCCCCGTCAATAACAGGACGTGCCTGTTGCCTGGACCAACTCCGGCGAGCAATCGCTGCTGTTCCTGTGTGCCCCCTGACCAACGACGAGTACCTTGAGCTTCCTCACACCTCAGCGAATTTGGTGAGCGTCTTCCCCTTCTCCCTTGCTTCCTATTCCGCCAGAACCACCGCTAGCAGAGTCGTGCCACCGATGTCCACAGTCGTCGCGCCACCCATCTGTGGTCATGTCATTCTGGAGCGTCGGATCTTGATCTGTTGGCTAGGATAGAATAACTAATCGAAGCGATAAGATTGATTTTATACTGTGCGATGCAACTTAGATCTAACGGCCAGTATCGATCGATCCACGCGAAACGGTATGCACCAGTAAGATTTAGCCACGTGTCTTGTATTCTGTTTTAGAAACAGAAACTATGCTATTAGATGTTTGAATTTGTAAATTCCATAACTTTTGATCCACACGTCCAAAATTTGTAAACTTTATATCAATGGAATCAGAAAAAATAGTACTTTACAACCATGCCCTTTTTTTTAGTAAATTTCTTCTTTTAAATTAGTTGTTTTTGTAGAAACTTGTTTAGGAATATTTTAAACATAAAAATTATTCTAGAAATATGTTTAGGGTAAAATATTTTGTAAATGGATTGTTTGAACCTACTGACCATAAAAACCAACTTGTGGATTTAAAAGTATATTTTGTGACACTAAGGAACTATTCTTTGAATAAAAGCATTTCTCGTTAAATAAAAATATTGAATATGTTTTAACAATGATTTTTGAGTAAAACCTTTGGAAAATGATTTGATTTAAACTCTCTGACCCTAAATACCAAGTTTTGGGATTTAAAAATATATTTCACGAACCCTAGAGAATCATTACTTTGGTTTAAAGGCATTTCTAACAAAATAAAATGTTGCTTTGATTTAAAAATGTATTTTGGATGAAACCCTTTGCAAATGGATTTGTTTTAAAACATTATGACCATAAACATTAATATTGGTGTTTAAAAACATTTTGGCTAACACTAGAAATTATTATTTGACTAAAATCAATTCTAGCAAAATAAAAGGGATTTAAAGTGGCCATTTCACTAACTTAATATCAAATGGTTTTTCCACTTTTATAAAAGATCAATAGGTGTTTTAAAATGTTTATAGCCTATTAGAAACCACTTTTCAAAATAAAACAATATTTTGCATGCTTGCATGCATTGCTTTGTTTTTATTATTCTATCTGATGAATTGTTTGAATGCCAGTTCTGAATTTGTGCCTTCCTTGATTGAATTGTAGTGAACTCTGAAGAGTGTGACCATTTCAAGATCAAGGAGTGAACTTATTGTTGGAGATATGCAAAAAGGCAATCATAAAGTGGTTATTATCATATCTTCATGATTATGATAAATGTTTACATACCATGCTAAAATTGTATTAACCGGAAACATTAATACTTGCGTGATTTGTAAACATAAAAGAGTCCCTAGTAAAGCCTCTTGTTAAACTAGCTTAATGGTTAATATATGATCATGGTTTCCTGATCATGAACATAGAGATGTTATTAACAACATGGTCATATCATTAGTAGAATGATATGATGGACATACTCCTATAGTTAAGCGTAGAATAAAGATCAAGTCATTTAATATAGTTCATTTGCTATATGCTTTCTGATATATAGTAACCTAATTCCTTCGACCATGAGATCATGCTAATCACCATCACCGGAAGGATGCTTTGATGACATCAAACACCACACCGTAACTAGGTGGTTATAAAGGTGGCATTGAGTGTTCGGAATGAATGTGTTGAGGCACATGGATCAATAGTGGGATTTGTCCATCCATATGAAGGATAGATATACTCTGGGCCCTCTCGGTGGAATGCCATCCAATTGGCTTGCAAGCATGTCAATGGCTCACAAGGGGTCACATATCATGGGAATGAGAAAAGAGTACTTATCGGTAACGTCGTTGATCTAGGTATGCAGAGATACCGACGATCAAAACCTCGGATAAGTAAACTATCGTGAGACAAAGGGAAATTGGTATCGTATGTAAGTGGTTCATTCGTTCGCAAAGTAATCATAGAAATATGTCTGAGCCATATGAATTTCCAGATTCCTCTATTGGTTATTGATCGGAGAAGTGTCTCGGTCATGTCCGCATAATTCACGAACCGTAGGGAGACACACTTAAGGATTCGATGTTGTTGAGTAGTTATAGAATGATGAGTAAGAGACTGAATGTTGTTTGGAGTCTCGGATGGGATCCGGGATATCATGAGGAGATCCGGAATGGTCCGGAGAATAAGATTCATATAAGGAAAGTCCTGTTTCGGAGTTCGGAAATGATTCTGGTGTTTTCATCAGGAATGTTCTAGAAGGGTATGGAAGGTCCGGCACTCCGGAGGGGAAGGGTACATGGATGTGTCATGACAATGTGGAATGGTTGCATCATGTACTAGGTCACTTGTCTGGGCAATATGGAGAGATAAATCAAATCCAAGTTTGAAAGTCAAACGCCAATTTGAAATGTCAAATCCGAAGTTTGCTTGGTGGAGGGAGAGTAGGAAACCTACTTAGGGAGGAAGTCCTACTCCCTCCACCCGCTGGCCAAGGAGGAGGAGTTGGAGGAGGACTCCCTCCTCCCAACCGCCTCCCTCCCACCTATATAAGGAGGGGTAGGGCTTCCCCCTACCCAAAACCCAAAACCCTAGCTCTAGGCGCCACCACCCCTCCAAGTGCTGCCGCCAACTAGAGCTCCTCCAAGTCACCGAGTTGGGGCTTCCCAAGCCCTAGCCGTCGGCTACACCACCCCCTTGGTGCCTCTAATCCGTAGATCCCCAAGGCCCTCTCTTACTCCACCATACTCGCTCCGGCTTAGGCGAAGCCCTGCGGGATCTCCCCTCTACTTCTGACACCACGCCGTCGTGCTGCCCGAATCACGAGAAGAGTGCTACAACCTCAGCTGCCTGCTGGAACAAGGGAGAGGAAGGTCTTCATCGAGTACAGAACGTGTGACCAACTACGGAAGCGCTGCCGGAACGCAGCGCCGGAAGGATCGTCTACACGATCTTGAGATCGGCAAGAGTACGACTACATCACCCACTAGAATATGCTCTCGTTAACCGCTTTGGAATCTTCAAGGGTGAGTTCTTCTATCGACTCGTTGTTATAATCTAGTAGATAGAACTTGGCTTGTTTGTGTGCATGCGGTAGAAATTTTTTGTTTTCCATGCTACGAACCCCTACAGTGGTATCAGAGTTGTGTCTATATGTAGATCTATTGCACGAGTAGAACACAATTATCATTGTGGGCGGTGGTGTTTTTATTGTCGATTGCTTCTTGTGTAATTTGCATCTTGCGGGATGGTGGGATGAAGCGGCCCGGGCTAACCTTACATGACATCGTTCATGAGACTTGCTCCGCGCTTGACATGCAACTTGTATTGCATAAGTGGCTTTGCGGGTGCCTGTTTCTCCCAACATAGTTAAGATTCAATTTACAACGGGTGATTGACAATACTAGTATCAACGTTGTGGTTCATGTTCGTAAGTTAGAAACGACACTTATTGAAAGCCCCAAACCACGTAAAACATGCAAAGAAAATTAGAGGCGTCTAACTTTGTTTTGCAGGGGTGTGATGTGATGTGATATGGCCATGACTGTGATTATATTTGATGTATGTAATGTTCCTTATTGTAAGTTGGCAACCGACAGGAGTCATATGGTTGTCTTTTAAATCCGTTAAGTCCTGCGTGTCTATTATTCAAAGTAGTTGTAATAGTTGATGCTGGTGGAAGACAACCATGAAGCGGCGCCATTGACCTTGATGCCACACCGGTGATGATGGAGATCATGTTCATGCTTGAAGATGGAGATCGGAAGCACAATAAGAAAAGGCCATATCATATCACATATTATGAATTGCATGTGATGTTAATCCTTTTATGCATATTATATTGCTTATTTAATGACAATAGCATTATAAGATGATCCCTCAAGCACACAAATTTCAAGTTTTAAAGTGTTCATCCTTAGTAAGCACCGTTGCTAAAGCTCGTTGTTTTGAAGCATCACGTGATGATCGGGTGTGTTAGATTCTGCAATTGTATACAACGTGAGCAAGCCAGATTTGCTCATGCGGAAGCTAAGGTTTGATCTTGACGAGCCTAGCATGTACAAATATGGTCTCGGAACACAGATCACCGAAAGGTAAATCATGAGTCATATAGTAGATATGATGAACATGTTGATTGTTCGCCGTTGAAGCTACATCAACTCTCGTGATGGTCGGTTTTGATGTGGTGGATTTGGTTCCTGCGATCACTAAAACAATTTGAGGGATATTGTTTTGAGTGGGAGTTCAACAGCAATATGATTAAAAGTTGAACACTATTTATCATAAATTAAATCAAAGTGAATTTGCATAGTTGTTGTAGTCATTGGCATCCGTTTACCACCTTGTGCTTAGTTTTAATTGAGATGATATAATTATAGAATTCTGGTTAGTTAATTTACGAACTGGTATCGTATTGTTTTGAAGTGTTAATCTAAAGTTTAAAAGTTCCATTGCAAACTTTCAGTAAGTTTCGATTACTCCGTGAAGTTTAATAGTTGGTATTAAATCAAGATTAACAATTCCAGTGTTAGTATATAAGTATCATGTTTATCTCCATGATTCTTGATATTCGAAAGACAGTTTCAATATCAAGGTAATCTAGGAGTTGAAAGAGTTGTTTCAGAAACCATCATGTATGGAAGATATTGCGATATCCGAAATGATGTTTTGGTTACAACATGATAGAGTATAATATGGCAAAGTTTATGTTCTCATATTTGATGAGAATTTACAAAAGGTTGGATACACTAGTTGTCCTAATCCTCCAAAAGGTTTTGGAGAGCAACATTATACTCGCGATTCACCGTTATAAGCTAAAATTAGTTTGATCATGGATAATTCCATGATAAGGGTGAATATTTGATGTAGGTAAAATGTTTACTACACCAAGAGATTACTAAAGAAAGGAATTTGAAAGAACACCAAACATTTGATGATGGTGATCTACTTCAAAGTGCAAGTCCAAAGACATTGGTATTTAACTGTACATGCTTTGGACTATGTGCCATGTATATGGCTCCACTATTGATGTTGATAGATTATTTCAAACAGAAAAAGCAATACTGAAAGAGAATCTCATAAATATATGGCAGAAAAGAAAAGACTAGAATTATTCAGCTTAGGTATATAGATATACGCGTTATGGCTGTATTCTTTGCTTGTTAAATAATGTGGTTCTTAAGTATTGGATACTGAATTTGTTGGTATGAATCGTCATACGAAACAACAGAATTCATGAACTACAATGGCCTAAGTAACTAGCAAAAGAGTATGTGATGATGTTCATCGCGAACAAATAAAGGGTTATGGTGTTGCTCATTAAACATTAAAGCTTGCCTTCAAGATTTTTTTTATCAGGTATTATGAGAACAAAAGGGTTGTTCAAATAATTGCCTTAATCCATAAAATATGGATGATGTACAAATCTCGTTGGAGAAATCACATCCATAAAACTAAGTGCTAAAAATGTCGAAAGACAAATTGATTGAAAGATAACTTAGGAAGTGACATCGCCATTTAAATTATATTGGAAAGAAAACATGAAGAAACTCCATGTGGATGGAAATTTGGACTCTTTTGATTTTTGATCAAATGATACTTGTGAAACTTTCCTAGAGATAATTAAAACTTTGTTCATAGGCCAAAAGGGAACGAATGACTAGCTTATTGGAACTTCTACATATTTTTGTATGAAGTCCATTGCGTGTAGTCAAGAGTGATGGATTTCAACTTCATATGCTTTCTCCGAAAATTTGAGTGAATATATGAATATTTACTTAATAAGGATGAAGTATGAAACATTTGAAAAGTTCAAAGACTTTCAAGATAAAGTGCAAAATCATTGTAACAAGAATATAAATAGTTTATGATAAGATCATAAAGGAAGATATTTGAGTTACAAGTTTAGCATAATACCCAAGATTTAAGGAATCGTTCCGTGGATTTGCATTTCTCGAAACATCATAAGAGTATGGAGCGTTCGAGATATGTAATTAAACCTTGTTTGACATGGTAAGATCAAAGGTGTAATTCATAAAACTTCCATTATATTTTAAAGATTAAACGCTTTAAAGACTACCATTCTTCCACTGAAAAGAGCTCCATCATAATCCGCTGAAATGACACCATATCAAGTTATGGTTTGGGATACAATCCAAGTTGTCCTTTCTTAAACATTGGTATGCTATGCATAAGATAGATTTTTGCAACCAAATTTGGATGAACCTGTCTTTGTATGTTATTTTGAATAAATGTTCCTCCATAACATCAGAGACAAAAGTGTTTGTCGCTTAGAACGTCAAGTTTCTTTGAGAAGGAATTTTTCGTGAAAAGATAAGTGGGAGGACAATAGAACTTTGATAAGGTTAAAAGAACCTTAGCTATATGTGCAAAGTTGTGCAGCGCCGAAAAGTGTTCCGGAGGCAGCAACAATGCTCATGGCTCACATGCCTCAAAGGTTGTGGTTACGGAGGTCAAAGTTTCTATTGAACCAAGTAGGTCGGGTAAACAATCAAATACCAAGATTTGATGGTTGAATCATTATTTGAGAATAATGAACGGATTACATGCAAAGAAGCGATGATGGACCCTGACTCCGTAAAATGGCTTGAAGCCATAAAATCCGTGATAGTTCCATACACGAGAAATCAAGCTTTGAACTTGAAGGACCCTCGAGAAAGGTGTAAGACCTTACAGTCGTGTTTGGATCTATACAGAAATAGACATGGATGTTTCACATCTATGAAATACTCGATATGTTGGGAAAGATTTCACAACAATATTCAAAGGTTGACTATGACAAGATTTGATCTTTCATAGCGATATTTAGTCTAGACGGATTAATGTAGCAACCACTACATATAATTTTGTTATGTGGTAGTTGAATAAACAAAACAAGTTCTTCTAATAGAATTGTTGCCTAGGACATGTGCTTAACACGGTCCAAAGGGTTTTGTTAATTCAAAGGGTGCTAAAAGTATATGCAAACTTCAATGGTTGAAGTAAGCATCGCGGAAGTTGGAATCTTCACTATGATGAAACTGTTAAAAGAGTTTAATTTCATCAGAGACAATGAAGGTGCTTGCATTTGCAAGAAATTAAGTGGGAGCGCTAAGACATATTTCTAATACATTATGTTGAAGACATATTGTTGATTGGAAAATATGTATCTTTTATTCACACATATTAAGAATTTCATCCCGATGAAAGACTTAGGCAAAACCCAAATATTTGGCACCAATAGACGCTAATATGGTTATGCCGAAAGTACATAAATGATATATTGAATGAGTTCAATATAGAAACTACAAGAAAGGTTCTTGTCGCACAGAAAGGATTGAATGAGTTCAATATTGATGATATATTCAAGTGTATTGAAACTTGGTAAGTGAAACAAAGATTCAAGATAGATTGATACTTGATGTATGAAATCACAAAGAGTATTTATATTAATCATACTGTGATATGTACAAATCCAGATATGTCATATGCTCTAAATGTTATGAGCATATACCAGAATGATTCATAAGATGATCATTGGACGATAGTAAGGATATTCTTATGATCTTTTGGAAGAACTAAGAGTATATTATTTTGTAGAAGTGACAAATAGATGGTTAGTTCATTGTAAAAGTACTACATTGATACTAGTTTTGTCACAAAGTACAAATTAAGTTTATCTCAATCTAAACTAAGGGTGGCACAATATAATGGAAAGTAAGTACCATAATGAATTTGGATGAGTTCCAAAGTTAAGACATTATGACAGATACTACAACAAAAGGCTAAGTATATGACTGCTATTATAGCAGCAAAACTAGGTGTAGTTCACAATGGGATATTGCTATGAAGATATATTGTATGACAATATTATCAACATGTTTTAACCCCAAAGAACTAAAGGTCTCACCAAAGGACCAAATTTATACAAAGCCATCTCATTAGAGAATGAGTGATGCGTAGAGACGCTAAGACATGCAATTACACACGGACCTGGAAGTGTCAGATCCGGAGATCAGTTGACCACTAGCAATCGTGTAAATACAGCATTGGAAAGCCATAGGTGTTGAATGCACAAAGGTATGAAACTAGATTATTGACTCTAGTGCAAGTGGGAGACTGTTGGAGATATTCCCAAGAGGCAAAAATAAAGTGGTTATTATCATATCTTCATGCTTATGATAAATGTTTACATACCATGCTAAAATTGTATTAACCGGAAACATTAATACTTGTGTGATTTGTAAACATAAAAGAGTCCCTAGTAAAGCCTCTTGTTAAAATAGATTGTTTGTTAATATATGATCATGGTTTACTAATCATGAACATAGAGATGTTATTAAAAACAGAGTAATATCATTAGGAGAATGATGTGATGGACATACTCCTATAGTTAAGCGTAGCATAAAGATCAAGTCATTTAATATAGTTCATTTGCTATATGCTTTCTATTACATAGTAACCTAATTCCTTCGACCATGAGATCATGCTAATCACCATCACCAGAAGGATTCTTTGATGACATCAAACACCACACCGTAACTAGGTGGTTATAAAGGTGGCATTGAGTGTTCAGAAAGAATGTGTTGAGGCACATGGATCAAGAGTGGGATTTGTCCATCCATATGACGGATAGATATACTCTGGGCCCTCTCGGTGGAATGTCATCCAATTGGCTTGCAAGCATGTGAATGGCTCACAAGGGATCACATATCACGGGAATGAGAAAAGAGTACTTATCGGTAACGAGGTTGAACTAGGTATGCAGAGATAGCGATGATCAAAACCTCAGATAAGTAAACTATCGTGAGACAAAGGGAAATTGGTATCGTATGTAAGTGGTTCATTCGATCGCAAAGTAATCGTATAAATATGTCGGAGCCATATGAATTTCCAGATTCCTCTATTGGTTATTGATTGGAGAAGTGTCTCGTTCATGTCCGCATAATTCACAAACCGTAGGGAGACACACTTAAGGATTCGATGTTGTTGAGTAGTTATAGAATGATGAGTAAGAGACCAAATGTTGTTCGGAGTCTCGGATGGGATCCGGGATATCACGAGGAGATCCGGAATGGTCCGGATAATAAGATTCATATAAGGAAAGTCCTGTTTCGGAGTTCGGAAATGATTTCGGTGTTTTCACCAGGAATGTTCTAGAAGGGTCTGGAAGGTCCGGCACTCCGGAGGGGAAGGGTACATGGATGTGTCATGACAATGTGGAATGGTTGCATCATTGTAGAGTTCCCAACCATCAACAAGGTAGATATCCCTGTGTTTACAATGCTAGTCCCTGGATCAATAGCTAGCATCCACAGTTAAGCTGTAATATCAATAAACAAAGGTCATAATACAACTTTATAACCAAGAATAACATAATTTTATTACATCTTACATAGCTCATTTGGCTATTACATTACATTGCAGCGGAAAATCTATAAACATGGGGTCCTTCATCTTCAAAGTGCCACAGGCAAACATGTTGGTTGTAGACTTTGTAATCCTATTCAACACACTTTACTAAATCAATCAAACCTGCAACATAACAAGTTACAGCCACAAGGGTCAATACATTTGAATTGTATTGGCAAGTTTCACTACTATGTAGAATATAAGTGGATCCTATCAATACATGCATATTTGGCTAGGTAGGGTTTTAGGCTCATTTGCTGAAAGCAATAATTTATCCTATCTTTTCAAAATAGTTTTGATCTCTTGTCAAATCTTTCTGAACTCCTTGGTAAATCCCCAAGTGTTTCAAGTCTTTGTCAAAATCCCTTGAGCTCCTTGGTACACCCCAAGTGCTTCAAGTTTTTATCAAAATCTCTTGAGCTCCTTGGTAAATCCCCAAGTGCTTCAAGTTTTTATCAAAATCTCTTGAGCTCCTTGGTAAATCCCCAAGTGCTTCAAGTTTTTATCAAAATCTCTTGAGCTCCTTGGTAAATCCCCAAGTGCTTCAAGTTTTTATCAAAATCTCTTGAGCTCCTTGGTAAATCCCCAAGTGCTTCAAGCCTTTTGTTGTCACTTAAAAGTTTTTCTTTTATAAATTGGAATGTCGAGATTTCCCATAGCTTCAAGCCTTTAGTTGCTCAGAATTGTCCATAACCGGGGACACGGCTAAGTACTTGGATTTTATTATCTTCTGCAGAAGTTGTACACTTTACCCACATGACACACTCTCATCTTGTTGCCACCAGTGGCCGCTGGATAAGTACTCACCAAGATGGATAAGTACCCACATGACGAAGTCTTTCCATAGGTCCTCCCATACACCATGCTAGCTTGTCTTCAGGCACCCATGTAGGGTTACGAGTTCCCTCATTTTCAGTTAAACTTAAGACTAATGCATGGGTCTTCCCAATGTAGTTGACTAAGCCAGAGACATAATAGCATGTGGTTGTACACGGAAGCCACTGTTGGAGATAAATGTTCAATCTATAAGTCCCTAGGTGGTTTTCATCTGGTGCACAACAAAAAGAGATTGCCATATAAACATTGTTCCTCTTGTTGCCACCTTGTCCAAAACTTGAGTAACCTTGTCCACCCAGGTGGTTCATTGAGTACTTGTTTTATTATATAAAAACACAAGTCTTTTCTCAACTTCATAAAATCTCAACATGTATCTCTTCTCAAAATATTTAGCAAGGCTAAGCATTTTACAACTACATTGTTTTCACTAAGTAATGTATAAGGGTATCCTATTAGGATTTAGCATAGAAGAAAGTATAGAAATCCTTTGCATGCATGTTTCAAAATCCACTAAGTATAATTAAAATAGTACGACTTTGGATGATAGTGTCACTTGCCTTTTTGGTAGGGAATGTTGGTTCACTTCTTGATCTTGATAATATCACACTCTTCTAACTTCACTAAAAGTCAATCAAGCAAACACAAATTCAACTAGCATTCCAAAACAATAATCAAATAAATCATCACACATAAAATAATAGAAACAAAGTCATGCATGCAAGCATGCAAAATATAGTTTTATTTGCAAAGGTGGTTTCTACTAGGCTCTAAACATGGTAAGGCTCAAAGTGGTCATTTTTCTAAAGTGGAAAAGTCTTTTGCAAAAGGGTTTTATCTATAGATCATTTTTAAATCAAATCATTATTTCATGTGGTTGAAATTGTTTTTAGCAAAGCAACAATTTTATGTTGGTCACCAAATAAGTTGTTAGTTCACAAAACTTGGTGTTTAGGGCCAGGAGCTTTGAATCAAAACATTTTCCAAAGGTTTTTGTTCAAAAATCATTTTCATAACAAAACCAGTATTTTTATTTGACTAGAAATGGGTTAATTCAATTATTCAATCCTATTCTTCACCAAATACATTTTTAAATCCAAGAGTTGGTTCCTAGGGTCAGTAGGTTCACAACAATCCAATTTGCAAAGATTTCATCCTCAAAATCATTTTGGAATGATTTTTATAACCTAAACAAGCCTACAAATGTTTCTGCAAAAACAAACATTTTACGAGAAGATTTTTACTAAACAAATTGCCTGGTTGGCTAGGGCTTGTTCCACTGATTCCATTGATATAAAGTTTGTAAATTTTGGACGTGTGGATCAAAAGTTATAAGGTTTTCAAATTTGCATAACAATCTGATTCAAAAATCTGTTTTAAAACAAACTGGTGCCACGCGGTGTAATATGACTGGTCGGTACCGGTTCGCACGGATCGCGCAACTACAGCCGTTGGATCTAAATAGATCGCGTGGTTCAGATTGCGTACCCCTTCGCCGTTAACTGGTTCTATCGTGTCGCTACGATCTGGATCGAACGGCTCTTATCAACTTGCCAAGAACTGGCGGCGCTGCACGACGGTGAGCGGCGTCGTACGATCGGACGATGTGCTATCGGCGGTTACAGGAAGCAAGGATGACAGAGGAGGGTCTCACCGTGTTCGCGAGGTCGAGATGAAGCTCGAGGTGGTGCTGGTCTGGCGAGGGGCGCACTGGAGTAGGAGTAATCGTCACGGGAGACGCCGTCGCCGTGTCGGCCAGCTCGTTGTCGGGCGACGCAGTCCACCCTAAGACAAGATAGGGGTAGGGTTAGATGCGGGTGAGTGGGGGATTCACGTGAGCATGATCGAGAGGGATCGGGGCGGTTGGTGCTTACCAGGAAACTTCGCCGGAGTAAGAAGCAGACGCGGCGGCGTTGAGTTGTTGTCGAAGTCGAGGCCCTGGGGCAAGCGCGGACGAACGGAGGACACGGGAAGGTGCGCCGTGGTCTGGGGAATGTGCCCGTGTTATCGGGGAGGCAAGGGGTGGTGCGGGGTCGCCGGAATTGTTCGCGGGACTCGCCGGAGGCAGTGGCGATGCGAGGCGAAATAGTCGCAGCCTGGAGGCAGAGGGAGAGAGCTGTCTGGGGGGAAAGGGAGGTAAGACGCGGGCGGTTAAATGGGCGTGGTCGTGGGGTGGAGTAACGGCCGCTGTTAACGTGAATTGATCGCCGGAGTAATGGCAGCAACGGTTAGGGCGACGTGATCAGGGGAAGACGACGCTGAGGTGGCTCTGTGGGGTCCGGGCGTCAGCGACGAAGAAAGAGAGGGAGAGGGTCCACTCGTCGGTGTCTGCGCGGGTGCGAGAATGGGTGTAAAACGATTCGCGCTTGGGAAAAAAAGAGTTGGGTTGGAATGGGCTGCTGGGCCTCGTGAGTTGGGTCAGTCCGTTTTCATATTTTTTTTGTTCTGATTTTTCTCTTTATCTAATTTGATTTCCTGTTTTGAATTTCAAACAACAAATCAAACATTCAAATCAAATCAAACATTCACCACACTTGTATTGAGTTTTGGTTCTGTTTAACAACATAAACCAAAGTCCAAAAACAAAATAATATTTTTATTCTTTTTAGGATCTATTTAATAATTAAATAAATAGTCCTTAGTTATTAATTCAAAATAGGATTTGTTTTATTTAAAAACTCCATTTGAAAAATAAAAACACTTCAGTAGGTTTTATTTGAGAATATAAAATATTGGGAAAACTTGTTTAAAATAAATTAACAAGTTTTGATGTTTAATAAAAATATTAAAACCTTTATTTCTAATAAAATTGGATATTAAGTCCTTATTATTTTAGCTAAATAAACCTTTACTATTTTTGTCAAATAGAAATATTTTATTTCAAAGGCTTGTCCAAGGTTTAATTTGGCTCTATAAAATAATCTTTATTTATACTTTTACTTTTACATTTGAAACCAAATCTTTTATTTTAAAAGATCCAAAAATAGTAATTCCAAATATTTTAACTTTATTGTTTATTTATCTTTTTAAATCCCCTTAGGATTTTATTTGACCCAAATAGGTTTTGAAAGTTTCCAATTGGATTCAAAAAGTTTCTTCTCACCCTGAAAATCAACAAAGTTTTATTTTATTCATTTATTTTTCACATAACAAGATTTGGAAAATCTTGGGATGTGACAGGCTACCACCCTTAAAATAAATCTCGTCCCAAGATTTGGGAAAGCTAGGGTTACAAGTAGGCTCAAAGCATCTAGGGTACTACCACCCTTAAAAATTTTCCAACTAAATTACATATTGGCTTGCTTGGGATCTTGGGGAAATTTCTCTAGGCAAACATCTGCATAGTGTCCTTTGTTTCCACACTTGACACATGTGTCAAGGCTGAGATCCTTGATAGGCTTGTTTATCTTGTTCTTCATCTTTTCTGGACAATTGCTTGCATAATGTCCTGGTTCTTTGCAATTGAAACATGTGATAAGTTTGAGTTCTTCACGTGTCTCTTGTGGACAAGTTGCTGCATAATGGCCTAGCTCTTTGCAGTTGTTGCACCACACTTGACCAATCTCCTTATACTTCTGTTTCTCTGGGCATTCACTGGAATAGTGTCCCATTTCTTTACAATGATGACATTGCACATGGCTTTTGTCCTTCTTTTTCTTGGGTTTCTCCAAAGCTAGGAGTGCATCTAGTTCATGTTGTTCATATGTTATATTGTAGGTAGGAATGTCTACTTGTTTCTTGGACCTTCTATTGCTCCTTGGATAATTCATTTGCCTCTTCTTTGGTCCTTTGAATTGGGTTGTATTGCATGGAGGTATAAGTGGAGCTTTTACTTTGTCCTCATTCTTCTTTGTAGATTTGGATCCTTCTTGATAGTTTGCAATCATTTGTTGCACTCCACCTTGTTTCCTTTGTTCAACTATGGAATAGATGGGGTATTGGATAGGGACATGATTATTTCCTTCACATAGGTAGCAAGTAGCTTGAGAGGTGGGACATTGGCCAACTGGATTTTTCTCTTCACAGTTGGGGCATTGATCTCCATGCTCCTTGGAAGTGTGATCCTTGTCTCCACAAATATTGCAAGCTTTGGCTCCTTCAAGAATAACATCTTTGTCATCTTTGTTGTCATAAGCTCCTTTGGAAAATTTGCTTTCCATATTGAGAATTTGATCTGTCACCTTATGCAACATTTGGGCTTGGTTTTCCAAAAATCCTTGCAGGGTTGGATCTTCCCCACTGGTGTTGTCTATGAATTGAGCTGTCATTTGGTTCAACTGGTTTTGGGTTGATATGCGTTCTCTCATGTTGTCCTCTTGGTTGGTGTTGGTGTCGTCAACCTTGGTGTTGGAGTCTCTTGGAGTAGTCATCTGTTTGGGTTGAATTGAGGTTAGAATAGGCAAGATATCTCTAAGGAAATAATTCTAATCACACACTTTCACAATTCACACAAACAATGTGCAAGCAATCACAAACAAACACTCCACTCAAATAATAAAGTTTTCAAGCATATACTTAGGCAACCAAAAATATTTCTGTTATACCACATAAGTTGGTGGGTTTGTCTTAAACAAAATATGGTGGTCCATCTATATAGTTCACTTGTGATCTTTCCATCCTTCTTGGTTGATTCTTTTTGTATGAGATCATGGTTTCCTTAGGAAGAATTCTTGGTCACAACTTCAAAGGTGATGAGGGTTCTTTCTAAGTTGTGTTTCCTTAGTCTCCAAATCTTGAGCAAGATTTCTTGTCTCACTTGTCCTTAGTGATATCCAAGGTTGAAGTCCTTGGTGATTATGCTGAAGATGTTGAAGTCATTAGAGTTGAAGATGTTGAAGTCATTAGAGATGAAGAAGTTGAAGTCATTAGAGTTGAAGATGTCCTTTGCACATGGTGAAGTCCTTGGCGATGGGGTAGGTTTTTCCATCAAGTTTGAAATAGAAGAGATGTAGAATCAAAACTAAAATGGTTTAAGGAAAGAGTTTACAAGATTGTTTGTAATTAAGTTTTGGAACAAATACAACTCCTATTTTTCTAAGGGTTTTTGTCCAATCGTAGGTTTACAAATCCTACAGGCAATACAATGCTCTGATACCATCTGTAGAGTTCCCAACCTTCAACAAGGTAGAGATCCCTGTGTTTACAATGCTAGTCCCTGGATCAATAGCTAGCATCCACAGTTAAGATGTAATATCAAGAAACAAAGGTCATAATACAACTTTATAACCAGGAATAACATAATTTTATTACATCTTACATAGCTCATTTGGCTATTACATTGCATTGCAGCGGAATATCTATAAACATGGGGTCCTTCATCTTCAAAGTGCCACAGGCAAACATGTTGGTTGTAGACTTTGTAATCCTATTCAACACACTTTACTAAATCAATCAAACCTACAACATAACAAGTTACAGCCACAAGGGTCAATACATTTGAATTGTATTGGCAATTTTCACTACTATGTAGAATATAAGTGGATCCTATCAATACATGCATATTTGGCTAGGTAGGGTTTTAGGCTCATTTGCTGAAAGCAATAATTTATCCTATCTTTTCAAAATAGTTTTGATCTCTTGTCAAATCTTTCTGAACTCCTTGGTAAATCCCCAAGTGTTTCAAGTCTTTGTCAAAATCCCTTGAGCTCCTTAGTACACCCCAAGTGCTTCAAGTTTTTATCAAAATCTCTTGAGCTCCTTGGTAAATCCCCAAGTGCTTCAAGTTTTTATCAAAATCTCTTGAGCTCCTTGGTAAATCCCCAAGTGCTTCAAGTTTTTATCAAAATCTCTTGAGCTCCTTGGTAAATCACCAACTGCTTCAAGTTTTTATCAAAATCTCTTGAGCTCCTTGGTAAATCCCCAAGTGCTTCAAGCCTTTTGTTGTCACTTAAAAGTTTTTCTTTTATAAATTGGAATGTCGAGATTTCCCATAGCTTCAAGCCTTTAGTTGCTCGGAATTTTCCATAACCGGGGACACGGCTAAGTACTTAGATTTTATTATCTTCTACAGAAGTTGTACACTTTACCCACATGACACACTCTCATCTTGTTGCCACCAGTGGCCGCTGGATAAGTACTCACCAAGATGGAGTACTGGCAGATTGAGAATGTGACGAAGTCTTTCCATAGGTCCTCCCATACACCATGCTAGCTTGTCTTCAGGCACCCATGTAGGGTTCCGAGTTCCCTCGTTTTCAGTTAACCTGAAGACCAATGCATGGGTCTTCCCAATGTAGTTGACTAAGACAGAGCCATAATAGCATGTGGCTGTACACGGAAGCCACTGTTGGAGAAACATGTTCAATCTCTAAGTCCCTGGGTGGTTTTCATCTGGTGCACAACAAAAAGAGATTACCATATAAACATGGTTCCTCTTGTTTCCACCTTGTCCAAAACTTGAGTAACCTTGTCCACCCAGGTAGTTCATTGAGTACTTGTTTTATTATATAAAAACACAAGTCTTTTCTCAACTTCATAAAATCTCAACATGTATCTCTTCTCAAAATATTTAGCAAGGCTAAGCATTTTACAACTACATTGTTTTCACTAAGGAATGTATAAGGGTATCCAATTAGGATTTAGCATAGGAGAAAGTATAGAAATCCTTTTCATGCATGTTTCAAAATCCACTAAGTATAATGAAAATAGTAGGACTTTGGATGATAGTGTCACTTGCCTTTTTGGTAGGGAATGTTGGTTCACTTCTTGATCTTGCTAATATCACACTCTTCTAACTTCACTACAAGTCAATAAAGAAAACACAAATTCAACTAGCATTCCAAAACAATAATCAAACAAATCATCACACATCAAAATAATAGAAACAAAGTCATGCATGCAAGCATGCAAAAGATAGTTTTATTTGCAAATGTGGTTTCTACTAGGCTCTAAACATGGTAAGGCTCAAAGTGGTCATTTTTCTTAAGTGGCAAAGTCTTTTGCAAAAGGGTTTTATCTATAGATCATTTTTAAATAAAATCATTATTTCATGTGGTTGAAATTGTTTTTAGCAAAGCAACAATTTTATGTTGTTCACCAAATAAGTTGTTAGTTCACAAAACTTGGTGTTTAGGGTCAGTAGCTTTGAATCAAAACATTTTCCAAAGGTTTTTGTTCAAAAATCATTTCCATAACAAAACCAATATTTTTATTTGACTAGAAATGGGTTAATTCAATTATTCAATCCTATTCTTCACCAAATACATTTTTAAATCCAAGAGTTGGTTCCTAGAGTCAGTAGGTTCACAACAATCCAATTTGCAAAGATTTCATCCTCAAAATCATTTTGGAATGATTTTTATAACCTAAACAATCCTACAAATGTTTCTGCAAAAAAAACATTTTACCAGAAGCTTTTTACTAAAAAAATTGCATGGTTGGCTAGAGATTGTTCCACTGATTCCATTGATATAAAGTTTGTAAATTTTGGACGTGTGGATCAAAAGTTATAATGTTTTCAAATTTGCATATCAATCTGATTCAAAATTTTGTTTTAAAACAAACTGGTGCCACGCGGCGTAATATGACTGGTCGGTACCGGTTCGCACGGATCGCGCAACTACAGCTGTTGGATCTAAATAGATCGTGTGGTTCAGATTGCGTACCCCTTCGCCGTTAAGTGGTTCTATCGTGTCGCTATGATCTGGATCGAACGACTCTTATCAACTTGCCAAGGACTGGCGGCGCTGCGCGATGGTGAGCGGCGGCGCACGGTCGGACGATGTGCTATCGGAGGTTACAGGAAGCAAGGATGACAGAGGAGGGTCTCACCGTGTTCATGAGGTCGAGATGAAGGTCGAGGTGGTGCTGGTCTGGCGAGGGGCGCACTAGAGTAGGAGTAATCGCTCGCCGGAGACGTCGTCAGCGTCAGATGGCTCCGTTCGTTGTCGGGGGCAACGTTGCAGTCCAACCTAAGACAAAATAGGGGTAGGGTTAGATGCGGGTGAGTGGGGGATTCACGTGAGCATGATCGAGAGGGCTCGGGGCGGTTGGTGCTTACCAGGAAACCTCGCCGGAGTAAGAAGCAGACGCGACGGCGTTGAGTTGTTGTCGAAGTCGAGGCCCTAGGGCGAGCACGGACGAACGGAGGACACGGACAGGTGCGCCTGGGTCAGGGGAATGTGCCCGTGTGCTCGGGGAGGCAAGGGGTGGTGCGGGGTCGCCGAAATTGTTCGCGGGACTCGCCGGAGGCAGTGGCGATGCGAGGCGAAATAGTTGCAGCCTGGAGGCAGAGGGAGAGAGCTATCTGGGGGGAAAGGGAGGTAAGACGCGGGCGGTTAAATGGGCATGGTCGCGGGGTGGAGTAAGGGCCGCTGTTAACGTGAATTGATCGCCGGAGTAATGGCAACAACAGTCAGGGCGACGTGATCAGGGGAAGACGACGCTGAGGTGGCTCTGTGGGGTTCGGGCGTCAGCGAGGAAGAAAGAGAGGGAGAGGGTCCACTCGTCGGTGTCTGCGCGGGTGCGAGAATGGGTGTAAAATGATTCGCGCTTGGGAAAAAAGAGTTGGGCTGGAATGGGCTGCTGGGCCTGGTGAGTTGGGTCAGTCCGTTTTCATATTTTTTTTTGTTCTAATTTTTTTCTTTATCTAATTTGATTTCCTATTTTGAATTTCAAACAACAAATCAAACATTCAAATCAAATCAAACATTCACCACACTTGTATTGAGTTTTGGTTCTTTTTAACAACATAAACCAAAGTCCAAAACAAAATAATATTTTTATTCTTTTTAGGATCTATTTAATAATTAAATATATAGTCCTTAGTTATTAATTCAAAATAGGATTTGTTTTATTTAAAAACTCCATTTGAAAAATAAAAACACTTCAGTAGGTTTTATTTGAGAATATAAAATATTGGGAAAACTTGTTTAAAATAAATTAACAAGTTTTGATGTTTAATAAAAATAGTAAAACCTTTATTTCTAATAAAATTGGATATTAAATCCGTATTATTTTATCTAAATAAACCTTTACTATTTTTGTCAAATAGAAATATTTTATTTCAAAGGCTTGGCCAAGGTTTAATTTGGCTCTATAAAATAATCTTTATTTATACTTTTACTTTTTCATTTGAAACCAAATCTTTTATTTTAAAAGATCCAAAAATAGTAATTCCAAATATTTTAACTTTATTGTTTATTTATCTTTTTAAATCCCCTTAGGATTTTATTTGACCCAAATAGGTTTTGAAAGTTTCCAATTGGATTCAAAAAGTTTCTTCTCACCCTGAAAATCAACAAAGTTTTATTTTATTCATTTATTTTTCACATAACAAGATTTGGAAAATCTTGGGATGTGACAATCATGTACTAGGTCACTTGGCTGGGCAATATGGAGAGAGAAATCAAATCCAAGTTTGAAAGTCAAACGCCAATTTGAAAAGTCAAATCAGAATTTTGCTTGGTGGAGGGAGAGTAGGAAACCTACTTAGGGAGGAAGTCATACTCCCTCCACCCGCTGGCCAAGGAGGAGGATTTGGAGGAGGACTCCCTCCTCCTAACCGCCTCCCTCCCACCTATATAAGGAGGGGTAGGGCTGCCCTCTACCCAAAACCTAAAACCTTAGCTCTAGGTGCCACCACCCCTCCAAGTGCTGCCGCTAACTAGAGCTCCTCCAAGTCGCCGAGTTGGGGCTTCCCAAGCCCTAGCCGCTAGCTACACCACCCCCTTGGTGCCTCTAATCCGTATATCCCCAAGGCCCTCTCTTACTCCACCATACTCGCTCCGGCTTAGGCGAAGCCCTGCGGGATCTCCCCTCTACTTCTGACACCATGCCATCGTGCTGCCGGAATCACGAGGAGAGTGCTACAACCTCCGCTGCCTGCTGGAACAAGGGAGAGGAAGGTCTTCATCGAGTACCGAATGTGTGACCGACTGCGGAAGTGCTACCAGAACACAGCGCCGGAAGGATTGTCTACGCGATCTTGAGATCGGCAAGAGTACGACTACACCCACGAGAATCTGCTCTCGTTGACCGCTTTGGAATCTTCGAGGGTGAGTTCTTCTATCGACTCGTTGCTACAATCTAGTAGATAGATCTTGGCTTGTTTGTGTGCATGCGGTAGAATTTTTTTGTTTTACATGCTACGAACCCCTACACTTATATTCTCTACTAAAAAGTAAAGTGGTGCTTCATACTTTTGTCCCATTATTTTCACTATGCATTAGTGATGTTTTGAGTAGGACTTGCATGGAATTTTTACTAAGTATGCTATGCCTTGGGAAATCCTAGTAGATGATGCCTTAGTAGAATTTTCCTAAGTTAAGATCCCTACTACTATCATGCTTAGCTTAGCTAGTAGAAAACAAGGGTGGATTATATTCATGCTATGAAATATTTCTAAGTCAATGACTTGTGTTTTGTTTAATAAAACAACTATGTGAATGAATCACCTGGGTGGAATGGTTGTGAATGGGTTATGTTGAGTGGTTACACAGGGCCCCATATTTATGGCCTACCCTAGTGTATCTCACTTGTGGAAAGCCACCCAGGAACAAAGAGATTTGAGATGTCAAATGTTGAGAAGCTTCAAGTGCAGCCACTTGGCATTATGGGCTCTTCCTGGATCATATAGGTTGCAATAACTTAGCCAGATGGACAGTTGGTGGTAGGGGGTGATAGGTTTGGAGCGCGTCCATTTTGGTATAAGGGAGGGCTTCTGAAAGATCTTGTGTAACATCCCAAAAATCATGATTTGTAAAGCTTGCATAGCATTCATGCATTCATAAGCATTTGATCTTTTTCAAATGAATTTTCAAACATAAGTAACCATATTTTGGCCTATTACTTATTCAAGTGAGGCAAGGTTTATATTTTAGTTTCAAAATATGATTAGGATTTGATCAGTATTGATTGGAAAGTAAATACTAAGCCCACACAAATGTTTTCAAAAAAAATCAAATTTAAAACCATTTATATGCCTATTATAAATATTTAATTAAGGGCATGGTTTTATATTTAATTTCAAACTCAAAATGATTTTGAATATAAATGGATGTTTTACACATCCTTGGACACAAGAAATACAGAACAAAATTCTGGAAGAAATTCAAATTGAAACAGATTTGAAACACTCATTCAAATTCAAATCAGAAAATCAAAACAGAAAAAGAAAAGGAGAAAAAGGGAAAAAATAAACCTAACTAGCTAACTAGCACAACCCACCTGCGGCCCAGCAAGCCCACCCAGGAAAACCCCACCCCTCTCTGTTTCTCATCCGCGCGAGAACCCCCCCCCCTATCACTGACGCCCGGTCCCACGTTCCCCGTCATCATCGTCCCCAAACCCTGCCCACGACCTGGCCCTCCGCCGTTTCTTCCCCCTTCACTGCCGCAGTTTTAATTCGAGTAATTGTCGTCGATTCCATGCGCAATCCCTGCCCCTGCTCTGGCTACTTAATCCCCTCTCCCTTGCGGCCATTTCCTTGGACACAAGAAATACAGAACAAAATTCTGGAAGAAATTCAAATTGAAACAGATTTGAAACACTCATTCAAATTCAAATCAGAAAATCAAAACAGAAAAATAAAAGGAGAAAAAGAGAAAAAAATAAACCTAACTAGCTAACTAGCACAACCCACCCGCGGCCCAGCAAGCCAGCCCAGCAAGCCCACCCGGGAAAACCCCCACCCCTCTCTGTTTCTCACCTGCGCGAGCACCCCCCTCTCACTGACGCCCGGTCCCACGTGCCCCGTCATCATCGTCCTCAAACCCCACCCACGACCTGGTCCTCCGTCGTTTCTTCCCCCTTCACTGCCGCAATTTTAATTCGAGTCATTGTCGTTGATTCCGCACACAATCCCTGCCCCTGCTCTGCCTACTTAATCCCCTCACCCTCACGGACATTTCCCACAACACAGCCAGCCATAAGTGCCACCAGGCTCCGCGAATTCTTGCTTGCACCGTCGCAACACCGAGCAACTCTTGTGACTAATTCCGGTGAGTCCCGAGCGCCCCTTGCCTTCTGCTTGACCCTGTCGAGTTCGCCATGTCCTTCTGCAACTACTGATGCCCCTGGTTTGTATTAGGGCGACCCATAACGTCGTCAACATCGTCGCTTGCAAACACCCAAGGCGTAGCTCAACTCCGGCGAGAAATTTGGTAAGAAATCGAGCGCCCCTTGACTTCTAGCTCAAACGTCCGTGTGTGCCGCGTCTCTGTGCAGCCAATGATGTGGTTTATTTGTCCTAGGGAGGCTCATAGCGTCACCGTCGTCTCCGTCAAGCCGTGCCTGACGCCTGCAAGCTTTTCGACGAGCTCCTCCGACCAACACAGCACGCCCCCGTCCACACTAGCGAGACGTTGAGAATCTGCGTGACTTCGCGAGTCTGGTAAGCGTCTCTGCCAACCCCAGCCCCCTCTGTAGCCGACGGAACTCAACTGGCAGGGCGCCGCCGCCGCGCCGTTGTCGCTAGCGCCGCCAGGCAATGGTCGCATGCTCAGCAGCAGTCAGATCTAGATCTTGTGGCCACAAATAGATCACTTAACGAAGCGTTTTCTTTAGATCTGAGCCACACAGTGTCATTTAAATCCTACGGCTTTGGATGATCGATCCAACCGAAACGGTATCAGCCAATCAGACACGCCCACGTGTCTGGGTTTTTAATTTAAAATTTGTTTTTGAATCTATTAGTTATTCAAACTTGTAAATTCAATAACTTTTGTTCTGTTTAAAAAATACAAATAATATATCATTGGAATTACAAAAATAAATACTACACATCTGTAGGATTAGTTTTGTAATTTGCTTCTGTTAAAATAGAATTTTATGCAAAGACATTTGTAGGCCTAATTTGTGTATAAAAATTATTTGGAAAATAATTTAAAAGCCAAATAAAGTTTATTTGGTGTATAAACGTTTTGTTATTGTTCAGTATTGTTTTACTTGTCTTGTTTGGTTTAGAAAAAAATCATCACATGGCATTTGCATGCATTCATATATTTTTGCTTGATTATTTGAAATATGAATTTGGTGCTATCATTTTATGTGTAGATTGTGGTGCTAGTGGTGATTGTGACTGTGAGGATTTTTGTTACTCCCCCAACTACCAAGGCAAGTGGTGCTTCATATTTTTGTCCCAATATTTTTACTATGCATTAGTGATATTTTGTATAAGGCTTGTATGATAATTTTTGCTAAGTATCTATAGGCTATGCTTGGGAAATCCTAGTAGTTGTAGAATTGTTAGAATTTTCTCTATGTTAAGATACTTGCTATTACCATGCTTAGCCTAGCTAGTAGCAACCAAGGGTGGATTATATAAATGCTATGGAAAAATTTTGCTAAGTCTTTGACTTATGTTTTTGCTTAACAAAACAACTAAGTGAATGAAACACCGAGGTGGAATGGTAATTGCATGGTTGGATTTTTGTTGATTGGTTATCAGGGCCCATTTTTCAATGGCCTACCCTGTGTATCTCACTTGTGGAGTGCCACCTAGGAACAAAGGGATTTGATATGCCATATGTTAAGAAGCTTCTAGTGTAGCCACTTGGCATTATGGGCTCTGCCTGGATCATATAGGTTGCAATAACTTAGCCAAATGGATAGTGGGTGGTAGGGGTGATATGTTTGGAGCGCGTACATTCTGGTATAAGGGAAGGCTTCTGAAAGGTCCTGCCTTGATGCATGTCGAGTCTTGTGGGAAAAGTGCACCACCTCTGCAGAAGGAAGAATCTAAGTACTTAGCCGTGTCCCCGGAAATGGACAATTTGAGCATCAAGACATGGAAGCTATCAAGAATCTCCTCATCCCAATTTCTAAGTAAAAAACTTGTGGTTGAGCAAGGTTAAGGTTCACCAATGTCTATTGGTGGTTCCTTGGGAGTTTTTTCCAAACAAAAACTTAGTGTTTTCAACTGATAGGTAAAACCTATTTTGAGCAAAGCAAGCCTAAGCTACACTTATACAAATTCGTGTAGAAGCTAGATACTATTATTCTACTAAGGTATCACTTGCCAATACTATTCCAATGTATTGACCCACTGTGGCTGTAACTTGTGATGTTACAGGTTACTCTGATGAGGATTAGGGTTGTGAGTCTACACTCAACATGTTTGCCTGTGGCACATGAAGATTGTCAACACCCAGATTTTTAATCCCAGATGCCTGTTATGCCATACATCGCAATCCCAGGATTACCATTTTTGCGAGACATAACAGAATTGGATACCAAAATACATCATCCATTACAAACCATACATAAGGTCTTACACAAATAAGGATCTCATGATCCAGTTCTTAATACAACTCAAGCAGCGGAAATACATAGTAATAAAGGTAGCGTAGGCGAAGCTCCATCTTCGGGGTCACATGCAATGCTGATGATGGGAGACGATCCTAGTTTTCGTAACCTTCCTGGGGTCCATCATCCTGGTACTCCTCTTCATAGTCTGGCCACGGGAATAGCCAGGGACAAAGCCATGAGTACTCTTTAAGTACTCGCAAACTAATACTAACATGTGAAGGGGGGTTTTTGTAATAGGACACTAAGCTCTAGGGTTGTTTTGCAAAAATCTAGATTTACCTCTACTAAGTTCAGAAGCAAAGAATGCTAGTTGAAGTTTTATAACACCTAAGTGGAAACTTGTATTTCATATCACAACTCTGTTGTGGTCAAGTCAAAATCTCAATTCATTTCACAAGTCATTTTGAAAACATCTGACGGGGAACAAGATGGCATCTAATCTGTCCATAATCATGACGCGGCTATTCGAATAATTTGAAACTCTGTAGAGATTGTACAATTTCACCACAACATTCGATACATCCGTCAGGAACAAACCCTGAATTCACCATACTCAGTATGTGGAGAATCAATCAAAACCATTCAATTACACGCCCTAGTATAGGCACCTCTCCTGTGAGTTTGGCCTCCCAACCATGACCAACTGTCATCTTGGGTACTACACAGGTGGACAATCTTCACAAGGTAGCCTCAGCTCAGACCTTGGCCGTGAGGGAACCCATACTAAGGTATATAAGTTTCTAGTGAAGCCCTACCCAATTCTCGGGTATTGTGGTTGTACGGTAAAATTGGAATGGTATCGCATCCAGACAACCATCAGTTTTATAAAGGGCTAAGGATCATGCCTTAACATTTTCATCATCAAAATCATCCGGTGTTCGAAAACACATGTGAAAACATCTCAATAGAATGATCCATCATTCCAAGGTTTTCATAATCATTTTTCACCAAGTATTCCCATCTAAAGTTGATCAAGTTTTATGCTTAGCACTAGCATCTACAAGTGGGAGTAAGTACTAATGAGGGGTGGTAAACTAGTGTAGTTTAACTAGGTTCAATCTCATGCCTTAGGATGACATCAAGAATATCTAGCTTAGGCCAAATTTAATGCTCTTTATGCAACCTTCAATTATCTTTCTAGTATCTACCATTTACTCAAGTAAACTCTAAGTAATAGCTTTGATAAAGAAATAAAGTAGAAAGCTTGCAACTAAAACTAGGATTGGGTATACTCAAATGTGTCTAACCAAGCATGATTAGTGCATGGCATAGGTTATTTAACTTTCATAATTGCAAGTGTTAGCTTGCTCAATCAACTAGTAGTATTAGGCTTGCCTTGTGCAGAGCAGTGGTTGAAGTTCTCCTCGGCTTCTTCTTCGTAGTATCCTCCTTCCTCCTCGTATCCTTGGTCGGTACTAGCGTCTATGAATAAATATGAGGTACACAATCACCAAACAATACTTAACTACTTTCAATCATCACACAAAAGGGTTCTATAGATGATCTAGCATCATCACTAATATCACAAGAATAAAGCATTTGTCTTATTTATTTATTTTTAGAAAAGTAATTTCTACTCATTGAAAAACTACTTAAGATTTAATCTTCTCCAAACCAAACATGGGATCATGTTGACACATGTCATCACCACATATTTCAGTACATGAGAAGGTGATTTAAAGTGGTGTCACAATTTAATAAGGTTTAACCTTTTTATTTTAAATAATTAAAGTGGCTAGAAATGCCTATGTGGCATTCTTTTATTCCTTGAACATCATTTCTGTAAGTAAACCCATATGTTTTTATATATTCTGAAAGGTATGATCAAAGATGATTTTTGAGAGTTGGAATCAACTCAAAAGCTATTATGGTTTAAATTTTAAAAATGTTTGAATACAAAAAAGCTTCTGCCTTGTTATTTTTACCAAGGTTGATCTATAGATTCAAATGATTTGAATACAACGGGCTTGGATTAAGCGTTTCAATATCTTTCTAACAAAATTGGTTTCATTCAATTTGGTTCACTAAATCGAGCTGGGTTGATTTTTGAAACTAGGTACAAAACTGAGTTTGAATGAAAATAGAAAAAGCTAAATTCAAACGAGTGGGCTGCGTGGGAAGGGGTAATCGGCCGGCCTAGTGTCACTCTGCAGCATGGGGCGCAACTGACAAGGGGGTCTACTGGTCAGTGACTCTTTAAACGCGAAGCGGTACGGGGCGATGTGGTGCGTTGGATTAGAATGAAGATCAACGGCTGAGGGTCGTCGTCGACGATGAACAGGTCACCGGCGAGCTCGAACCCTAGAGGCTCAGTGGGGGTCGTGGGAGGATCACGAGGGCTCAGATGAAGGTCTGCGATGTGGGTGAACGACGAAGTCGACGACGACGATTCTCCTGGCACCGGCAGCTTCTCTTGGGGCAACTCCAATCGATGGCTTCCTTCTTCTCCAGTAGCGGCGGGCTCCGATGAAATTCCGGTGATGCGCTGCTCGCCTTTCTCTGGGAATGAGGTGGGGTGGTTCTGGGTGAGAGGGGAGTAGAATTGTGTGAAGAATTCGAGTGGGGGATGCCTCTATTTATAGTGGCGAGAGGGGACCGACGGGCGCAATCTGAGCTCGTCGTGGTCGACGGTACAGAGGGCTATCGGCGTGGGCGACGGTAGGGGCGGTGTTGTGCTCCCTGGCGAAGCTCAACGGCATGGTGGCGAGGCGTGGGGCGGTGCTGATCGGTCGGAACGCTGCGATGCTCTGAGTTGGTCCGACGGAAGTTTTGATGGCGCACAGCGCGCATGGTCCGCGTGGCGGCGAACAGGCATGTCTGCGGGGTTGCTGGGGTGTTGGCGATCACGCGTGCATGCGGCGAGGGCGGCGCGCGATCTGTGGGCGTGTGTCGCGGGTGACGCTCTGGCGCGCTCTCGGCATGGACGCAGAGAAGGTTGGCATGGCCTGGGAATGTGGTCCAGTGGCTGGCATTGCTCGCGGCTGGGACAGGGAGTGCCGGTGGGGTGCTAGCTAGCTCCCAGACAAGGTTGGCACGGCTAGTTCCTCTCCTAGCTTGCTGTCGACACTGAGGTGACAAGTTTGCTCTCGGCATGCTCACCATTGATGGCTAGGCTTGCTTACAGTGGAGCTAGAGCTTAGTTAAGGTTGCTAGATGATGTACCGAGGCTAGTGTAACCAGAGAGGGAACAAGGTTGGCTCAAAACACTGCTCAAAATAGTGTTTGTGATTTTGTTGATTTGAATCTACAACCTGTTTGATGAAATGGCCGCATGAACTTAAGTTTTGAATTTTGAAAAGATTTTTGGTGGGTGTGTTAGGCATGTGTTGGTGATACTGTGGATGCTTGGGTTTTGAAAATTGAGCTTGTCTGAGTGGTTTTTGAAATAGTGGGATCTTCCCATATGCAATAGATTCAATTTTAAACTGTCATTTAAACTATGCATTTAAATGTTTTTGCATGATCACAAAGTGGGCCTTGGTACCTTGTTATGAGTACTATCAAGGGGTTCAAAGATCTATATATGTTTCTGATGAGTTTTGAAAATTAGAGATAGCCAAAGTTGGCATGGGAGTTAAATTGGCCAAAGTGACCATTCACTTAGTTTGTTTGTTTTGATTGGTTTGTCTTTGGGAAAAGTTTGGGGATTGTTTAGATGATGTTTATTTCACCTAAGAATCCTTTTACAAGCAAAGGAACACAGAATCATGGCAATTCAAAAGAATCCAAATTTTAATGCACACACATATGAATGCTTTCATATTTTTAATTGGAAAAGTTTTTGTTAACCCTAATTTTGATGATAAGAGTTTGATGATCCAAGTTTAATATTTTTGGGATGTTACAAAGATGAAGACTTTTATTTATATTGTTAAGTTAAACTCTTCTACTAGCCTATGGCTATGGAGTTGTAGAAGACTATGTTATCTCTGGAATGACGATGTAATAATGACCTTTGTTTTTGTGTACTTCATCTTAAACTGTGGATGCTAGCATTTGATCCAGGGACTAGCATTGCAATCACAGGGACCTTTACCTTTATAAAGGTGGGGTCTTATAGATGGTATCAGAGCACTGTGTTGCCTGTAGGATTATGACCCTAGGATTGGATTAGACTAAGAAACCACTAAGGAAAAAATTTCAACACTTTGAAAAATTTCCACACTTGTCTTCTTATTCTCGTAAACTTTTCTAATCTTCTTTCTCATCTCTATTTGTAGATGAACTCCATCAACGAAGCCATGAGGAAGGGACCACTCATGACCATGACTTTGGAGTGTGAGACTAAATTTCCCAAGGCACTCAAGAACCTTATGGTTACCATGGGGATACATGGTGCAGCTATGTACAAGGTATTCCCTGTGATGGATGAAGGAGAAGAGTATTGGTGGGTGCAACTTCACTTGTACAAAAACAAGGAAGACAACCACAAGGAGTTAGGATTCTGCATGGTCACCAACTCTGAAATGCACACAACATTCTTTGACTCTGGAAGAAATGCAGCTTGGAATGCCATCAAGGAGCTTGGTGATAGACTCAAGTGCAGAATGCTCAACACCCAAAATGACCTTAGAGAATAAAAGAAGCATACCCAAGAATTAGAGACTACCAACCAATAACTAAGGGGAGACATCATAGACTTAATATGGGAGTCTTGTGAACAAGATAGCCAGATGGCCACTAAAGATGCCCTGATAGCTATTTTGTCTAGTGAGTGAGAATTGTAACGTACTTTGTCAGCTGTACCACCACACTTATCGTTTTTACTTCCAAAAATTTGTCTAAGTTGTGTTGAACCTTTGATGTTTGTAATGGATCTGTGTATGCCATGACTTGTGTGTTTGTTGCTAAAAGATGTGCTTGTGATATTTTGTCTTGTAAATTTTCTCTACTTGTGTTGGTTCTAACTTTTCTCTATCTTATAAAAATAGATGCCTAATGTTGTTATCAGCACGGCCGAGGAGTTCAAGGGAACTCATTTTGGTACTCATCTCATTGAGCTCACTAGTGTGCTCAACCTTACACTTCCTAGCATCACGACACTTTAGCTCACCAAGTTTGAGAGGAAGGACCTATGGGGCTTCAGAGTCACACAGCCGGGATGCCAGGCAGAGCCACCCACGGAGGCCATCACATTCAAGCTGATGCATGACGATAAGGAGAGAGGCTTAGATGTAGTCATGCAGGAGTTAGTTGGACGCCTGGTAGGGAGACACTCCACCGAGCTTAGAGGTCTTTACTTTCACCCCTTCGGGAGACGCAACAAGGAGGGTGAGGCTATAGAGTACGATGATGCTACTAGAGAGACGATGGAGCCGATTCGTCTGTACCTTCAGGACCTACAGGGTCTTATTAGACACCTTGATACTGATAGGACCAACGTCATGCTTAGCAATGACGAGTTATAGGTTCAGCTACGAGAGAAGGACAAGATCTTCGCGAAGCAAGACGAGATCGTCAAGGAAATGGAGGCCAAATTTGAAAGCCAGGACAACAAGTTCAAGAGCCAGGAGAAAAGAGTCCAAGACAGGAACAAGAAGATCAGGGAGATGAAGGAAGAGTTAGAGGCCAAGGACTTCGAGCTTGAGCACCAATAGGGAGTGATCGAGAGAATTCGCTCACAGAAGAGGGCTCTTAGGGCCAAGATTGAAGCCTTGACTACTAGTGTTGATGAGTACAAGACCGCCATGGAGAATGCAGGTCTTGCCCTCGTTGATGTGGAGATTGATGCAGAGGAGTAGTGTAGACTACTCGATTATCTTTCATCTATCATACTTTGATTATTGAGTCGCAATGACCATCCAACATGTGGATGGCTTGCTATGGTGTGTTTGCATTTATGTCGTTCAAATTCTATGTTATTTTGATGCTTGGTTATTGTGATTGTTCTATGTGATGTATTGTGCATGTTAAGCATCTATGGGTATCTCATTCTTATCCTTATTAAAACCACAGATGCCTCCTCGACGTGCCAACCCCAACCAAAACAACAACAACAACGTCACTCCCGAGATGCAACAGTTGATGACAGTGCAAGATCAACTAATGCAGATGATGACAACATTCATGCAGAACCATAACCATAATAACAATAACAACAATAATAACAACAACCAGAATAATCCACCAGGATTTGACATGCTCACTAGATTTCTTAGACTAAGGCCTGCAAAGTTCTAGGGAACCACTGATCCAATGGTAGCCAATGACTGGTTACGTGTAGTGAACAAGGACTTAGTGACTGTTGGCTGCACCGACGAAGAAAAGGTCAGGTTCGCAGCACATTTTCTTGAAGGGCCAGCAACAACCTGGTGGGGCAACTTTCAGATCACCACTCCCATTGAGGATGTGACTTGGGCTATATTTGAGGATGGATTCCATACAGCTCACATCTCATCCGGAGTGATGAATTTTAAGAAGAAGGAGTTCCACAATATGAAGCAGCGTCACTGCAGTGTGGCTGAGTACATTGAGGAATTCAACAATCTGGCGCGTTATGCACCGGATGAAGTTGATACTGATGCAAAGAGGAAGGAGAAATTCCTCGAAGGACTGAATGATGAGTTGAACCTGCAGTTGTCTGTTGCCTATGTTCCAACCTACCAATCACTTTGTGACAAGGCTACCATCTTGGAAAACAAGATGAAATAGGTTGAGAGCAGAAAGAGGAAGCATAGCTTTGATAAGCACATCTCGGGATCGTCTCACAAGCATTCCCATCATGATGATAGTGGGAGTTCTGGATCCCACAAACATGGGAAGTACAACAACCACCACAACCACAACCGCCATCATGACAAAAAGCATCACCGCAGTCATGATAATGATAAGTATAAGAACCACAAGAGTGGACACAAGAGCCACCACAGTGGAGGTGGAAGTGGAAGTGGAAGTCAGCCTACAAAGAGAGATATCGGTCAGGTTGAGTGTTTCAAGTGTAAGAAGATGGGGCACTATGCAAATGAGTGCCCATAAAAGAAGGTTGAAGGAACCACCAAGCCCAACCCTTTCCAAAATGGACAAGTGAACCACATCAATGTGGAAGAAATATATCAGGAATCTGATGTTGTGGCTGGTAAGTTCAAACTCAATTCTATTCCAGCACTTGTTCTTTTTGATACTGGCGCATCACATTCATTCATATCAAGAGCATTTGTTGATAGAAATGGATTTCCAACTGAAAATACGGGTGTCCTATAAAAGTAAGTTCTCCTGGTGGAGATATGATAGTAAGTCTTGGATGTCTTGATCTAGTAATAGAATTTAAGTTTCCAGTTAGTTTGATAATCCTAGATTCCCAAGGATTGGATTTTATTTTGGGAATGGATTAGATGACCAAGTATGATGGAGTACTAGATTGTGCCAACCGTACTGTCACACTCACAACCCCGGATAATAAAAGGATTAGATTCAAGTCTAACTTTGAATCAAAAGGGAGTAAGATAAATTCTCTTAAGGGGGTTAGCATAGACAGTGTGCTAATTGTGAGAGAATATCCGGATGTGTTTCCGGAGGAATTGCCGGGAATGCCACCAGATAGGGATGTAGAGTTTCTGATTGACCTGCTACTAGGATCAGTACCAATAGCAAAGAGACCCTACAAGATGTTAGTTGATGAGTTGAAGGAACTCAAGAAACAACTTAGAGAATAGTTACAGAAAGGATTCATTCAACCAAGTTCTTCATCTTGGGGAGGACCAGTCTTGTTTGTTGAAAAGAAAGATAGAAGTCAAAGATTATGCATAGATTACCGATCACTCAATGAGGTGACTATCAAGAACAAGTATCCTTTGCCCAGAATCAATGATTTGTTTGATCAGTTAGAAGGAGCCCGTGAGTTCTCAAAGATTGATCTCCGGTCAGGTTACTTTCAGCTAAAGATAAGAGACCAAGACATACCTAAGACTGCTTTCACCACTAGGTATGGATTGTATGGGTACACCGTGATGCCATTTGGTTTGACAAATGCACCGGCCTACTTCATGAATATGATGAACAAGGTGTTCATGGAATTTCTTGACAAATTCGTTGTCGTATTCATCGATGACATTTTGATCTATTCCAAGAGCATGAAGAACATTTGCGATTGATACTTGAAAAGCTTAGGGAGCATAAGATGTATGCCAAATTCAGTAAGTGTGAATTCTGGCTGAATGAGGTTGGATTTCTTGGACACATTGTATCAGGAGATGGTGTAGTAGTTGATCCCGCAAAAGTGTCAGCTATAACTGAGTGGGAATCTCCTAAGTCAGTGAAAGAAGTTAGTAGTTTCCTCGGCTTAGCAGGATACTATAGAAGATTCATTGAGAATTTCTCAAAGGTAGCTAAACCAATGACGGAGTTACTTAAGAAAGACAAGAAATTCGATTGGACTGAAGGATGTGAACTCAGTTTCCAAGAGTTGAAGAAGAGACTAGTGACATCACCAGTCTTATGTCTACCAGATTTGGAGAAGGATTTCCAAGTTTATTGTGATGCATCTCACCAAGGATTAGGTGCAGCTTTGATGCAAGAAGGGAAAGTTGTGTCATATGCCTCGAGACAACTCAAAACTCATGAAGTGAATTATCCTACTCATGATTTGGAGTTAGCCTCTGTTGTCCATGCACTCAAAACATGGAGACATTATCTTTTAGGAAAATGATGTGAAGTGTTCATGGATCACAAAAGTTTGAAGTATATCTTCACTCAAAAAGAAATCAACATGAGACAAAGAAGATGGCTAGAGCTCATCAGGGACTATGACTTGAGTTTCCAATACCACCCCAGTAAAGCAAATGTTGTAGCGGATGCATTAAGCCGTAAAGTTTATGTGAATGGTTTCACTAAGGGAGAGTTGTCAGATGATTTGTGTGCCCAATTCAAAGATCTCAAATTGGAGATAGTGCCTGAAGGACATCTCATGTCATTGGATGTTCAACCCATATTGTTGGACAAAATCAAGGAAGCCCAAAAGATGTACAAGGAAATTGAAGAGATTAAGGAAAATATTGGCAAGGGAAAAGCCAAAGGATTCCATGAAGACGAACAGGGTACTTTATGGTATGGAAAACGTATCTTCATTCCGCAATATCCGGAGCTTCAGAAACTGATTTTACAAGAAGCACACAACTCACCATATTCCATTCACCCGGGTAACACCAGAATGTACATGGATGTAAAGGAAAGATTTTGGTGGAATAATCTCAAGAATGACATCGCCGAACATATTGCTTTGTGTGATGTATGTAGTAGAGTGAAAGCGGAACACCAGAAACCAGCAGGATTGTTACAACCACTACCTATTCCTGTTTGGAAGTAGGACAAGATTGGCATGGATTTCATCATCGGACTGCCAAGGACAAGATCGGGATATGATTCCATTTGGGTCATAGTAGATCGCCTAACTAAAGTGGCTCATTTCATACCCGTGAAGACAACCTACACAAGTGCTAAGTTAGACAAGATTTATATGAATAGGATTGTGTGTCTACATGGAGTACCCAAGAGTATTGTGTCTGATAGGGGAATTCAATTCACTTCCCATTTTTGGAGGCAACTGCATGAGTCATTGGGAACGAGATTGGAATTCGGTACTGCTTTTCATCCCCAAACTGATGGAAAGACATAAAGGACCAACAAGATTTTAGAGGATACGTTGAGGGCATGTGCCCTAGATTATGGAGCTAGTTGGGATGAAAGTATGCCTTGAATGGCACCGTTTGAATTTCTCTATGGGAGAAAGTGTACTACACCATTACTATGGAATGGTGTTGGAGAAACAAATTTTTTCGGACCAGAACTAATCAAGGAAGCTGAAGAGAAATTCAAGTTGGTAAAGGACAGATTGAAGATAGCACAATCCCGACAAAAGAGCTACGCAGATCCAAAGAGCAGAGAAGTCACCTATGAGGTGGGTGATAGAGCTTATCTTAGAGTGTCACCACTTCGTGGAATGAAGAGATTTGGAGTCAAAGGAAAATTGGCACCAAGATATGTTGGGCCATTCAAGATTTTGAGCCGTAAATAAGAAGTAGCATTTGAGATTGAATTGCATGAATCATTGTCTGCCGTTCACAATGTATTTCACGTAATTCAGCTAAAGAAATGCCATCCGGAGATGGATGAGACTTCTTTGAAGGATAATATACCTTTGGAAGAGGTCCAATTGGAAAGTGATCTCACCTATGAGGACAAGCCTATAAAGATCCTTGAGACTACATAAAGAGTTACTCGGACTAATACTATCAAATTTTGCAAAGTTCAGAGGAACCACCATTCCGAAGAGGAAGCAACTTGGGAAAGAGAAGATGATCTTTGGAAAGACCACCCTCACTTATTTGCTAGCCAATATGAATCTCGAGGGCGATATTCACCTTAAGGGGGTTAGATTTGTAACATCCCAAAAATCATGATTTGTAAAGCTTGCATAGCATGCATGCATTCATATGCATTTGATCTTTTTCAAATGAATTTTCAAACATAAGAAACCATGTTTTTGCTTATTACTTATTCAAGTGAGGCAAGGTTTATATTTTAGTTTCAAAATATGATTAGGATTTGATCAGTATTGATTGGAAAGTAAATACTAAGCCCACACAAATGTTTTCAAAACAATTCAAATTTAAAACCATTTATATGCCTATTATAAATATTTAATTAAGGGCATGGTTTTATATTTAATTTAAAACTCAAAATGATTTTGAATATAAATGGATGTTTTACACATCCTTGGACACAAGAAATACAGAACAAAATTCTGGAAGAAATTCAAATTGAAACAGATTTGAAACACTCATTCAAATTCAAATCAGAAAATCAAAACAAAAAAAGAAAAGGAGAAAAAGGGAAAAAATAAACCTAACTAGCTAACTAGCACAACCCACCTGCGGCCCAGCAAGCCCACCCAGGAAAACCCCACCCCTCTCTGTTTCTCATCCGCGCGAGAACCCCCCCCCCCCTATCACTGACGCCCGGTCCCACGTTCCCCGTCATCATCGTCCCCAAACCCTGCCCACGACCTGGCCCTCCGCCGTTTCTTCCCCCTTCACTGCCGCAGTTTTAATTCGAGTAATTGTCGTCGATTCCATGCGCAATCCCTGCCCCTGCTCTGGCTACTTAATCCCCTCTCCCTTGCGGCCATTTCCCCCAACATAGCCAGCCAAAAGCGTCGCCAGGCTCCGCGAATTATCGCTTGCACCATCGTAGCACCAAGCAACTACGGCAACTGATTTCGATGAGTCCCGAGCGCCCCTTGCCTTCTTCTTGACCCCTTCGAGTTCTCCATGTCCTTGTGCAACTAATGATTCCCCTGGTTTGTATTAGGGCGACCCATAACATCGTCAACATCGTCGCTTGCAAACACCTGAGGCGTAGCTCAACTCCGGCGAGAAATCGGTAAGAAATCGAGCGCCCCTTGACTTCCAGATCAAACGCCCGTGTGTGCCGCGTCCCTGTGCAGCCACTGATGTGGTTTATTTGTCCAATGCCTGCAAGCTTTCCGACGAGCTCCTCCGGCCAACACAACACGCCCCCGTCCACACCAGCGAGACGTTGAGCATCAGCGTGACCTCATGAGTCTGGTAAGCGTCTCTAGCAACCCCAGCCCCCTCTGTAGCCGCCGGAACTCCACTGGCAGTGCTCCGCCGTCGGTAGCGCCGCCAGGCAATGGTCGCGTTCTCAGCAGCCGTCAGATCTAGATCTTGTGGCCACAAATAGATCACTTAACGAAGCATTTTCTTTAGATCTGAGCCGCACAGTGTTACTTAAATCCTATGGCTCTAGATGATCGATCCAACCGAAACGGTATCATCCAATCAGACACGCCCACGTGTCTGGGTTTTAATCTAAAATCTGTTTTTGAATCTATTAGTTATTCAAACTTGTAAATTCAATAACTTTTGTTCTGTTTATCCAAAAAAATACAAATAATATATCATTGGAATCACAATAATAAATACTACACAACTGTAGGATTAGTTTTGTAATTTGGTTCTGTTAAAATAGAATTTTATGCAGAGACATTTGTAGGCCTTATTTGTGTATAAAAATTATTTGGAAAATATTTTAAAAGCGAAATAAAGTTTATTTGGTGTATAAATGTTTAGTTTATTATTCAGTACTGTTTTACTTGTCTTGTTTGGTTTAGAAAAAATTATCACATGGCATTTGCATGCATTCATATATTTTTGCTTGATTATTTGAAATATGAATTTGGTGCTATCATTTTATGTGTAGATTTTGGTGCTAGTGGTGATTGTGACTGTGAGGATTGTTGTTACTCCCCCAACTACCAAGGCAAGTGGTGCTTCATATTTTTATCCCAATATTTTGAATATGCATTAGTGATATTTTTTATAGGGCTTGCATGATAATTTTTGCTAAGTATCAATATGCTATGCTTGGGAAATCCTAGTAGTTGTAGAATTGTTAGAATTTTCTCTAAGTTAAGATACTTGCTATTACCATGCTTAGACTAGCTAGTAGCAACCAAGGGTGGATTATATACATGCTGTAGAAAAATATTGCTAAGTCTTTGACTTATGTTTTTGCTTAATAAAACAACTAAGTGAATGAAACACCTGGGTGGAATGGTAATAGCATGGTTGGATTTTTGTTGAGTGGTTACCAGGGCCCATTTTTCAATGGCCTAACCTTTGTATCTCACTTGTGGAATGCCACCCAGGAACAAAGGGATTTGAGATACCATATGTTAAGAAGCTTCTAGTGCAGCCACCTGGAATTATGGGCTCTGCCTGGATCATCTAGGTTTCAATAACTTAGCCAAATGGACAATGGGTGGTAGGGGTGATAGGTTTGGAGCGCGTCCATTCTGGTCTAAGGGAAGGCTTCTGAAAGGTCCTTTCTCGATGCATGTCGAGTCTTGTGGGAAATGTGCACCACCTCTACAGAAGGAAGAATCTAAGTACTTAGCCGTATCCCCGGAAATGGACAATTTGAGCATCAAGACATGGAAGGTATCAAGAATATCCTCATCCCAATTTCTAAGTAAAAAATGTGTGGTTGAACAAGGGTAAGGTTCACCAATGTATATTGGTGGTTCCTTGGGAGTTTTTGCCAAACAAAAACTTAGTGTTTTCAACTGATAGGTAAAACCTATTTTGAGCAAAGCAGGCCTAAGCTACACTTAGCCAAATTCATGTAGAAGCTAGATACTATTATTATACTAAGGTATCACTTGCCAATACTATTCCAGTGTATTGACCCACGGTGGCTGTAACTTGTGATGTTGCAGGTTACTCTGCTAAGGATTAGGGTTGTGAGTCTACACTTAACATGTTTGCCTGTGGCACATGAAGATGAAGACTTTTATTTATATTGTTAAGTTAAACTCTTGTACTAGCCTATGGCTATGGAGTTGTAAAAGACTATGTTATATCTGGAATGATGATGTAATAATGACCTTTGTTTCTGTGTACTTCATCTTAAACTGTGGATGCTAGCATTTGATCCAGGGACTAGCATTGCAATCATAGGGACCTTTACCTTTATAAAGGTGGGGTCTTACATCTTGTCTCGATACATGTCGAGTCTTGTGGGGAAAGTGCACCACCTCTCGAGAGAGTAAAATCTAAGTACTTAGCCGTGTCCCCGGCAATGGACAATTTCAGCATCAAGACATGGAAGTTATCAAGGATGTCCTCATCCAAATTTCTAAGTTAAAACTTGTGGTTGAACAAGGGTAAAGGTTCACCAATGTCTATTCAGGGTTCCTTGGGATTTTTTGCCAAACAAAAACTTAGTGTTTTCAACTGATAAGAAAAATCTATTTTGAGCAAAGCAAGCCTAAGCACCACTTAGCCAAATGCATATAGATGATAGACTCCACTATACTACCATAGTATCACTTGCCAATACAATTCAAATGTATTGACCCTTGTGGCTGTAACTTATTATGTTGTAGGTTTGTTTGATGTTAGTGAAGTGTGTTGATTAGAATTACAAGTCTACAACCAACATGATTGTCTGTGGCACTTTGAAGATGAAGGACTCCATGCTATAGTTATTTATGCTGCATTGTAATGAGATAGTCAAATGAGCTATGTAAGATGTAATGAATTATTTTATTCTTGGTTATAAAGTTGTATTATGACCTTTGTTTCTTGATATTACATCTTAAACAGTGGATACCAGCTATTGATCCAGGGACTAGCATTGTAAACACAGGGACCTCTACCTTATCTGGTTGGGACCTCTACATAGATAGGTAGTCTAGATTTTTTATTGTAATCTTTATTTTATCGTTTTGTAAAGAATCTTGTAATAATATTCTTATAATAGAATTTCATTTTCTTACTGTAATGAATTACTTTATTTGTTGTATCAACCTCATATTGTAATATGATTATGGAATAAAGAAAAGAAATAAGAATTCCTTTCTTATTTGAACTTGTTTGTCTTAAATTTTTATTATTGTTTAATATATCTTAATATAAACAAACAGTATTATTAAATCATTTTGGAAAATATTTTTAAAATATTAACTTTTAAATTTTAAATATTTTCCAAATGATTCAAATTTCAAATTTCAATTCATATGATTCCCCACCAAAACACATTAACTCCTAAAGGTCATGTCAAAATTTATAACAATCACTATAAAGAGCTACTCCTACCTCTCGATAGTGAAAGAAACTCTGATCACTTTAGGTTTTTGTTTGGCGAAAATTTAACCGGATTTTATATATGAATGCATGCACACGCACAAAATCCTATTTCTACCCTTCTTTGGTTCCTAAATGCTGGGGTGTTACACATATACTCATGTGTTACCACCATATTTTCCTGTTTGTCGATCAAGCTGATATCAAATTATGCAAGTTACACATATGCAAACGTTGTGGTCAGTTGACAAGACCACTACCACGACCTATATACACAAGCATGAAGAATATGTTGGGTTCACAGCATAGAAACCATTTTTTCCTATGATATGAACAACTAAGCACCAAAATCTATCTATCTACATACAAGCAATGGGTGGATGTACAACCATAGAGAACTTACCCTCGAATACCGATAAAGCGTTACGAGATTGGTTCTCGTGGATGATCTAGTCGTACACTTGCCGATCTCAAGATCATGATGAAGTCTAGCACCACAAACTAACAGCGCATCCGTGATCGCACACACGTCCAGCACCCCGACAACCTCCATCCCCTTCTCCAGCAAAGCAATAGAAGCAGCAGATCTTTCCAGAGAAACCACCGAGAACATGTACTTCGCCGATCCAAAGACATGGGAAATTTACTAGAGGGGGAGAGAGATCCTTCACGAGGATGTGTAAGAGTGGAGGACGAGGTGCTACTTATATAGGGGAGGGGTGATGACCAACAAGTATAGGGGATCGCAACAGTATTCGAGGGTAGTATAACCAAATTTATTGATTTGACACAAGGGGATCCAAAGAATACTTATAAGCCTTAACAACTGAGTTATCATTTCAGCTGCACCTGGAAATAGTCTTACTCACAGTAGTTTATCAGTAGCAACAGTTTTTTAGTAGCAATAGCTAAGTAACAGTAGCAGTAAAATAAATGCAGTAGTAACAATAGTAGCAAACAACAGGATTTGAGTGTGGTAGGCATAGGGATGGATGGACGGGCGTTGCATGGACGAGACTATTCATGTAATATAAAGATCTAGGGAAATTGCATATAAATATGATAAATAATCCAAGTACTAAATAATCATAGTCATGTGTTCCGTATATAGTCATACGTGCTCGCAATGAGAACTAGCACAACATCTTTTGTCATGCCAGCCCATTGCAGCGGGGCCTCAAGGGAATCTACTGGCAATTAAGGTACTCCTTTTAATAGAGTACCAAAGCAAAGCATTAACACTCCGTGAACACACGTGATCCTCATATCACAGCCATTCCCTCTGGTTATCCCAATTTCTGTCACTTTGGGGCCTTTGGTTCCGGACAATAATATATGTAAACAACTTGCAGATAAGATCACAAACAATACTATCATCATGAATCAATAAAATGTTCAGATCTGAGATCATGGCACTCGGGCCCTAGTGACAAGCATTAAGCATAACAAGTTGCAACAATGTCAAAAAGCACTAACAAAGATACTAGGAACCATGCCCTAACAATCATATTCGATTACATGATAGATCTCATCCAATCCCTACCATGGATGGGGGAAACATGGATGGTTGATGGAGAGGCGTCGGTGATGATGATGGTGATGATCTCCTCCAGTTCACGTCCCGGCTGTGCCGAACGGAGTTTCGGTTCGAATCGCGGTCGTGGTGGCGGGCGCAGAACTCTATCTGTAAGCGCCGAACCCCTCTGCTTTTAGGTCGAGAGCTTATGTAGCGAAGGGGAGACCAGGGGTGCCGAGGTGGCCACACACCCCCTGTGCGTGGTCCGTCCGTCCACGCTGGGGTGTGGGCCCCTCGTGGCCTTCTCTGTCTCGTCTTCTGGCTCCGTGAGTCTTCTAGTAAAATGGGAGTTTTGCGATATTTTCCGAGATTTTTCCTGAAAGTTGATATTCTACACAAAAACTAGACACCAAAGCAATTCTGCTGAAAATAGCATCAGTCCGTGTTAGTTGTATCCAAATCACACAAACTATAGGAGAAACAATAGCAAAAGTGTTCGGGAAAGTAGATACGTTTTGGACGTATTAACTCCCCCCAAGCTTAGCTTATTGCTTGTCCTCAAGCAATTCAGTTGAAAACTGAGTGCGATAAAAGAAACTTTCACAAACACATTTGCTTCATATGATGTAAAAATTCTCAGCATATGATCAATACTTAGACAATTCATAATAAGGAGTATGCAACCAAGTTTACTCAATAGCGATGCAAGCTATGAAGAGATTCCAACACAATAATAGTAAGGAGCATGAAACATAAGCATAAGAAACATTGTAATGCTCATAAGAAGGTATGGTAAAGTGGTATCCCGCTTGCCTTTTATTGTGGAGCAAAACATAAATTCCAAGGCACCTCTGAAGTTCAAGTGAAGACTAGAAGTAAAGATATCAAAGATACAAGCATCAAAGTTATGTCATAATTAACCAAGTTTTGATACAAGCACATTACACTAAGAATGAAAACTATGCTCTCAAGAAGGTGCTCATAGAATGAGTGGTGACACAACAAGGAAGTGAAAAGGTTTTCAAAAGTTTGAAAGGCTTCCAAATGCTGAAAGTATGGTACTTATTAGCTTTGAGATCTCATTGCCCCTATCATAGGCATCTTTAAGTGGTTAAGTTTAAAGTGAGGTCCAATATGAGTTATATGCTTGACAGACCATAAACTAGAAATCTCATGTCCCTTGAATACGAGGGTCATTCCTCATGTACTCAACTTTAGTTACCGGTAAGTTCTTGTCATCGTAAATACATGTGTATCATAGAGAACCGCCAACGGGGTACCCCTTGCCCCATGATACAGGAGCTATCCCATATCAAAATGACAAGGCAACAAACAGTGAGCATCTCGGCAATCCTTTATTTACCATGGGAATGGTGCATATATTTTTTTATCTTCTCTTTTTTTCTATATATTTTTTCTGAGGATGCTTCATAGATTGCTCACTATGGTTATGCTGCAAGTTTCCCCCAAGATTAGGCATGGCTTAGGATAGCGGCCCAGGATTTTCTCTAATACATATACATAACTCCATGGACTTACAAGCTCCCCTTTTATTTCACACCGCCGACATCCATAAACAAAAGAGCATGATATCAATGGGATAATATTTACAGTTCTTCAAAGCATTCCCCGTGACAGCACGGTTCTGCTAACTCTCGACCTATAATTTTCAAGAATATAACTTTCATGGACAGTCACAATGGTTCAAGTTTATTAAGTGCAAGAAAATAAAGTGTGCCATCAAGTTTGTGAGAGCTTTACTAACTAACTTTCTCATAACAAGCAAACATTTTATTTGGAAGAAAGCAAGGCATAATAATTATGCATGAAATAGCAATGATGCTAATAGGTAGATATGGTGGACACTTTTGAAAATTTTGGTTTTGGGGAGTTGGAAGCACGAGTAGAGCTCATACTCAGTGCAAGTGAAGGCTAGCAATAGGAAGGGAGCGACAAACGAGAGAGCAGTAACTGTCATAATCATGCTTGCAACAAAACAAACTTAATTATGGCATAAAACTGATACAAGAACTCTGAGGCAAAATAAATCATCGAGGCTTAGCTAACTTTTTTTCAGTCATATGCATGCTTGAGCATGTGCCAAGTCGATTCAAATGAAACATTCAGAGGAGGATACCAAAATGTCATACCAAGTTATGAATAAACAATGCAAGCAAACATTAATGTGACATGCTACAAACTATTAGCAAGATGGAGCTAATCACAAGAGAGCAAGAACTACTAAGCATCATTAAATAACATACACCTTACATGAACAGACTAAGCATGCCCATAATGATGAGTATATGTACAAAAATGAAAACAAATAGAGTTCATTATCAGCCTCTTACCACACCTCGAGTTGTCATTAATCATCATTATTGCCTTTCACTTCTGACTTGAATAATAACATGAAACCAAACTCCAAAGGAGTCACTGAGGACCGTTGAACCCTTCAACAAACTTTACAAAACCAGAAAAGAACAACAAATATTTTTGGGTTTCGATTTTTGGAAGCAAGCACTCAAAGCAAAATCAAACAAAAACAAAATCTTTTTGGATTTTTATTATAACAAACCAAAGCTAAAAGTCAAAGAAACAAACAAAGAGAAAAAACGAAAATATTTTTGGTCTTTTTGTGTTTTGGAAAGCTGAAACAAAAACTAAAAAGAAAGCGAAACATGGATATACAAAGTACCGACGAAACATGATATGTAGATGAGTGTGATGCCGGTATACCTCCCCCAAGCCTAGGCTTTTGTCCTAAGTGGAGATCAATCGAAACGCGTGTAGTAGCACCAAGACGGTGGATCATCGTAGGAATGATCATAATCAGGCCCTCGTGATGAAGAAGAAGCGCCCTAATCATAAGAGGGCTGCTGGTATGAAGACTCCCCCATGTGGGAGGGCTGAACCGAATTATCTTCGGTATCCTCTCCAACATTCTCCTCTTTCTGGGAGAGCTCCTCCATGTATGTGTCAAGTTCTTCCTCCGAGAGTAACCATCCTTCCCTGGTATCAAAGTTAAACAAAGCAGGTGCAGGCAAAGGGACTACTTTTTCAGACTTACCCCCTCTCCAACCACTCCTGAGAAAGGTTATTTCATAAGATAAATCGCTCAAACTAGCCCAAGAAGAAAAAAATTATGTTGTATCATGGAATTGAGATCAAGTCTCTCTATGGGAAACTGCAAGTCTGAATGATGAGGCGCTAAACCATGCAAAGCTAGCAAATGAGAGGCAATGAGGCCTCCAAAAATTCCACCTTTCTCACGGTTAGCAGCAAGACGGAAAACTATCAAAGCACCCAAGTTATAAGTTCTATCCCTATTCAAAGCAGCTGAGATAAAAGCTAGATCAAATGAAGATAACTTACTAGCAGTCTTCCTAGCAAGAACACACTTGGCAATGAAATAGGAAAAATAACAAAGATGGGAGATGAATATTCCGAATTTTACCACTCTCCTTTGAGAAGCTGCATCCTTGGCAAATCTCTGCATATAAGTCCATGAGTGTCGTGGGCCTCTCCCTAATCTTCTCACATGAACCCCACTGTGGCACTCTGATAACTGCACAAATATCATCAAAAGGGAGGTTGATAGCTATATTGTAAATTTTGTAGTGAACCATGGGGTTAGGCAAAGACCAACTAAATCAAAAGTCCTGCACCACAGACATAGTTATTTTCACATATTGGTAAGGTTCTTCTCCAACAAAATGTTCCAACCCTGCATTAGATATTAGAGTTTGGAAATCCTGAAATATCCCTGCAGCTCTCATGAATTCTGGGCATGGATAAATGGTGGAGAATAATTCCTCCTCGCGGTGGAATTTCATAACCTCATGTACCCTTAATTCATGTTGATTCAGCTGGTAATCACTCACCTTCTTTTATGAATTTTTTTGACAAATATCAAACCAAGTGATTTCCAAGCTAATAAGTGATGGGGAACTACTATAGGAACTTGCTAGAGGGATAAACATGCATCAAAATGGAATCTCTAAGCATAGAACAAGGATGCAAACTCACATAACCTGTCACCTACAATAGCAAAATACTCAAGATACAATCCACCAATCAAAAATCTAATTGGACAAGCTGAGGAGGCACATACCGGAGATCAATCCCTCCAAAAATCAACAGCAAAGATGGGTTGAGCAAGGAGATCAAAAATATAGAGCAAGAACAGCAGGAAATCGAGCTTTGAGAAGTTTTCCGGAGTTTTTCGGGAGAGAGAAAGAAGTGGCAGGAAGGAGGCTAAGTGGAGGGCCATGGGTGGCCCACACCAGGGCCAGGCGCGCCCTAGGGCTGGCCGCACCACCAGGGGGTGTACTGGCCTGGTGGGTCCCCTGGGTCACTCCAGGTTCCACTCTACCCCTTTTTTCGAGAAAAAAATTTAATATGAATTTTCTGGAATTTTTCTAGAAACTTTATTTTTGGCAAATTTTCAGGCTATAAAAATTGATTTAAGATTTCTGAAAGACACAAAAGCAAACCAAGACTAAAACTACAGATGTTCTAAGACACTCTAAAAATCAAGCAACTAACAAAACAAAGACGAACAAGACGAAGAGCAAAGATTGGAATAGAGAAAAATAAAAGTGAGCAAGGATAATCATTGTGAAAGCATTGTTTTGTCCATTAAAATCCCTTTGTTAACAAGGTTGATCAAGTCTTGTTACCAAAAAACATTTAAATGAAACAAAACTTTGAATTTCACAAAATGATTATGTTACCTCAATCTTGATAGCAATAATCCCAATCATAATAGTTTCATAATTTTATTGTGGAATGGAACAATATATTTCTCCAACTTTGATGCCCTCAATATTTTCAATTGAATTTAGGCCATAACTCTTATCAATATTTTTGGGGAAATAGACAGTATGATCTTTTTCATTAATATTAAAAGTTACTTTTCCTTGATTACAATTGATGACAGCACCTGCAGTATTAAGAAAAGGTCTCCCAAGAATAATAGACATATTATCATCTTCATGCATCTCAAGCACAACAAAATCAGTTAATACCAAGAAATTATGAACCTCTTGAACAAGAACATCCTCACATATACCAACATGAATAGTAGTAGACTTATCAGCCATTTGCAAAGATATATTAGTTGGTATCAATTTTTCTAGTTGAAGTCTCTTGTAGAGAGAAAAGGGCATAATCTAACTCCAGCTCCCAAATCACACAAAGCAGTTCTAACATAATTATTTTTATAGAACAAGGAATAATTGGAATACCTGGATCCCCAAGTTTCTTTGGAACATTACCATTGAAGGAATAATTAGCAAGCAAAGTATAAATTTCCTCATTAGGAATCTTCCTTTTATTAGATACAATATCCTTCATATACTTTGAATAAGGAGGCAACTTAATAACATCAGTCAAAGGAATTTGCAAAAATAAAGGTTTCATCCATTCACAAAACTTGTTATAGTGTTTTTCCTCCTTTGACTTGTGTTTCTTATTAGGAAAAGGCATTGGTTTTTGCACCCAAGGCTCTCTTTCGCTACCATGTTTATTAGCAATAAAATATTCCTTAGTGTACTTAGTGTTCTTAGTGTGCCTCTCAGGTTCTTCTTCAACTTCTTCCTTATTAGGAGCATCATTGTTATTACTGCTTTTAGTTTCAGCATCAGAGACAGATATACTATTAGGATCTATAGCAGGTTCAGAAGATTCTACAACTGTTTTATGTTTCCTTTTCTTTCTCTTAGAGGAAGTACCACTATTTTCAGCTTTTTGAGAATCTTGCTCAATTCTTTTAGGATGTCCCTCGGGATATAGAGGATCCTGAGTGGTAGCACCACTCCTAGTTCTAATTTCATAAGCATGTTTATCTCTAGAAGCATTAACTAGCATATCTTTTTGTGCGTTAGCAAGTTGATCAATTTGAGTTTGAACCATTTGGAAATGTTTAAAAAGCATTTTAACATCATTAGAAGTTCTTTCCAAAATATCTTTCAACTCATTAATATCTCTAGAGTTTTCCAATAAATGATTCTGAACTTGTTTATTAAAATTACCTTATTTAACAATACAAGTATCAAGTTCCTCTAAGAATTGATCAGGAGGTTTACCATAATGAATATCACCTTCATCGAAATGTTGGAGAGATTGGTAGTGAATGAGTGGGAAATTGGATTACATAATTCTTCTATACGAGGTAAATTCTTCACATCTTCAGATTTAATACCCTTATCCTTAAGAAATTTCTTAGCTTTTTTCATCACTTCATCATTTAGTTCAATCACTCCCACCTTCTTAGGTATTGGTGTTGGAGTTGGTTCAGGAACAGTTGGTTTAGGTGTAGTAGGCTTAGGTGTAATTGGCTCAGTTGTAGTCCAACCATCATAATTCTTGCTTTTGAGCCATTAATTCTTCAGCTTCTGCAGGAGTTCTTTTCCTGAAAACACAATCAGCAAAAATATCCAGGTATATCCTAGATTCATCATTTAGTCCATTAAAATATATATCAAGAAGCTCATTCTTAGGTAATGGACATCCAGGTTGTGCATGAATCAAGGAAATAACCTTGTCCATGACTCAGGCAACTTCTCCTCTTCTCCCTGTTTAAAATCAAAAAGTTTATGCAAAACAGCATGTCTAGAACTAGGAGGGAAATATTTCTAAAAGAAAGTAGCAATGAAGCAATCAGGGTTATCAATGGATACAGGAGGTAAATTATTAAACCAAGCTTTAGCTTCTCCTTTTAGTGAAAAAGGGAAAATTTTAGCAACAAAGTAGGTGCGCATCTTAACATCATTAGAAAATAAGGCACTCATAGTAGAAAGCTCAGTCATATGTGCCACAACCCTTTCATTCTCAGTCCCACAAAAAGGTTCTTTCTCAATAATGTTTACATAGGATAAATCAAGAGATAAATCATAATCTTTATCTTTAATGTTTATGAGAGATGTGGCAAACTTAGCAATAGGAGATAGTTTAGATATAATAGTACGTTTCTCAAGGAGACTATTAATAGCACTAGCACCACGTGTGTTTCGATATTCTTCAATAAATTCATTAGTCATTTAAATGTAACCATCATTAATATCATAACTCTCTCTAGACTCAGGTGAGCTAACAGGTGTAATAGTGTCTTCACTAGGAGTTTCAGTGTTTCCCAATATGGTTCTAACAATTGTAGCATCTAGGAAAGGACCTAATGAACTGATCCCATCAAGCACAGTAGAAGTAACATCATGACCATCAGAAGAAATTTTAGATTCAGCAGTATTAGAAGTGTGTGTAGCATGTGTAACAAGCTTATGTATAACAGACGGTGGATCAAGAGAAGTAGAGGTGTTTAGAACTGTACCTCTTCTTGTAGTGGATGGTAATATAGGAAATTTTCCATCACGAGTTTTCCCCATGATGAAAAGGATAGCAGCAAACAATAATAGATCTAAGTGAACTTACAAAAAAAGCTATGCTCCCCGGCAATGGCGCCACAAAATATTCTTGATGACCCACAAGTATAGGGGATCGCTACAGTGTTCGAGGGTAGTATAACCCAATTTATTGATTCGACACATGGGGAGCCAAAGAATACTTATAAGACTTAACAAATAAGTTGTCAATTTAGATGCACCTGAAAATAGTCTTGCTCACAGTAGTTTATCAGTAGCAATAGTTTTGTAGTAGCAATAGCAAAGTAACAGTAGCAGTAAAATAAAGGCAGTAGTAACAATAGTAGCAAACATTAGGATTTGAGTGCGGTAGGCATAGGGATGGATGGATGGTCATTGCATGGATGAGACTATTCATGTAATATCAAGATCTAGGTAAATTGCAGATAAATAAGATAAATCATCCAAGTACTAAAAAATCATAGGAATGTGTTTCGTATATAGTCATACGTGCTTGCAATGAGAACTTGCACAACATGTTTTGTCCTGCCAGCCCGTTGCAGCGGGGCCTCAAGGGAATCTACTAGCAATTAAGGTACTCCTTTTAATAGAGTACTGGAGCAAAGCATTAACACTCCATGAACACATGTGATCCTCATATCACAAACAATAATATGTGTAAACAACTTCTGTCACTTTGGGGCCTTTGGTTCCGGACAATAATATGTGTAAACAACTTGCAGATAAGATCACAAACAATACTATCATCATGAATCAATAACATGTTCAGATCTGAGAGCACTCGGGCCCTACTGACAAGAATTAAGCATTACAAGTTGCAACAATGTTAAAAAGCACTAACAAAGATACTAGGCACCATGCCCTAACAATCTTATTCGATTACATGGTAGGTATCATCCAATCCCTACCATACCCATCGCCTACAGCGGGGTATTACTCACTCATGGATGGGAAACATGGATGGTTGATGGAGAGGCATCGGTGATGATGATGGCGATGATCTCCTCCAGTTCCCTATCCCGGCAGGGTGCCAGGATGGAGTTTCTGGTTCCGAATCGCGGTGTCTGGTGGTGGCGGTGCAGCGGAACTCTATCTAGAAAAACATTGAACCCCCTCTGTTTTTAGGTTAGAGAGCTTATGTAGGCGAAGGGGGCGACCAAGGGGGTGCCTGAGGTGGCCACACCACCCCTAGGCGCGGCCAGGGGTGTGGGCCCCTCGGGGCCCTTCTCCGTCCCGTCTTCTGGCTCCCTAAGTCTTCTGGTAAAATAGGAGTTTTACGATATTTTCCGGGATTTTTCGTGAAAGTTGATTTTCTGCACAGAAACTAGGTACCAAAGCAATTCTGTTGAAAATAGCATCAGTCCATGTTAGTTGTATCTAAATCACACAAATTAGAGGAGAAACAATAGCAAAAGTGTTCGGAAAAGTAGATACATTTTGGAGGTATCAGGGGGCAGCCCCAAGGGTCCATGCGCATGTCATGGTGGTGCCCCCACCTCTCCCTCCATAATGGTGAGTGGAGCTTCCACTCACATGTCCACTCACATGCATTACTTTCCAACCAAAATTAATGTATCTCTCATTAATAAAACTATTTTATTTAATTCAGTCAGAATTTTGTTAATTACTTTAATTAACAAACATTCACATAAAACCCCTTGCAACATTTCAATATCACATGTAGAACCAATTTCAGTAATTTCACCCACAAACAATTCCGGTGTCAATCGAAATATTTCCAACGCTATCAAAACCTTTCTCTGGTATTATATCTGCCCAATTGGTGTCGGTATACCTTAAGTGTGTTACCCTACGGTTTGTGAATAATGCAAATATGATCGAGACCCTTCTCCAATCAATAATCATTAGCGGGATCTAGAGATCCATACTACTCCCATACATTCAACGATGACTTAGTGATCATGAGAACCTTTGATGTTGTAACTAAATCCCTTTGTCTCGCGATATATTACATGTTCGACATTCGATCATCGATATCCCCATACCTATTTTAATCTCTTTACCGACAAGTACTCTTTTTGCGTTCCCATGATATAACATTCTAGTGATCTTATCACTTGCTTGCAAGCTATGTCAATGTGATATCACCGAGAGGGTCCAGAGTATATCTCTTCATCATGGGGATGAAAAATCCCACTCTTGATCCATGAGCCTCTACATAACACTTTAGGAGTACCTAAAGCCACCTTTATAGTCGTTGTGTCATGGTGTGACGTTTGATGTTATCAAAGTAATCTTTCGGTGTTAGTGATTGACATGATCTATTGGTCTAATAATTAGGGTTACTTTGTATGACTTATTATAGAAATGTAATCATAATGACTTTGATCGTATTACTATACTTCGGTGAGTGTTCATCACATCATTCCCCCAATGTTGTGACCCCGTTATTAACAACATCCAATGTCCATGATCAAGAAACCTTTGATCATCTTGTTAATCAACGAGCTAGTTTAACTGAGAGGCATAACTAGGAATTCTTATTTTTTTATTAACCACACATGTATTAATGTTTCCAATTAACATAATTATAGCATGTGAAATAAACATTTATCATACACAAGGAATAAGATAATAACCACTTTATTATTGTCTCTCGGGCATATTCCCTTCAGTCTCCCACTTGCACTAGAATTAATAATCTAGTTTGAAAAACTTGCGCATTCAACACCTATGGCTTTCTGGTGTTGTATATACATGTTTTCTAGTGGTAAACATAATCTTCCAATCTAACACTTTTAGGCCCGTGTGTATTTTCATGTCTTTGCATCTCTACGCCTCACTCATTCTCTAATGAGATGGCATTGTATAAATTTAGTCCTTTGGTGAGACCTTTAGTTCCTTAGGGTTAAACCATGTCGATACTATTGTCGTACATTATATATTCATAGTGTCAGCCTGCTGTGAACCACACCTAGTTTGATAAAAAAATACTTGACACAAATGCCCTCTTTTTCTACTATTATAGCAGCCATATACTTAGCCTTTTGTTGTAGTATCCGTCACAATGTCTTAACTTTGGAACTCATCCAAATCCATCATGGAATATTCTTTCCATTACATTATGTCACACATAGTTTAAATTGAGATAAACTTAACTTATATTTTGTGACAAAACTAGTATCAATGTAACACTTTACAATTAACTATTTGTAACTGTTTGTCACCTGTACATAAATATAGTCTTAGTTCTCCAAAAGATCATAAGAATATCCTTACTATCGTCCAATGATCATCTTATGAGTCATTCTAGTATATGATCATAAAATTTAGAGCATAGGAATTATCTAGATGTGTACATATCACGATATGATTAATCAAAACATTCATGTGATTTCACTCACCAAGTGTCAATACACTTGAATCTTTATTCAACCTTTTCCATGCGGCACGAACCTTTCTTGTTGTTTCCACATTGAACTCTTTTAATATCTCATCTATATACTTCAAGAACAACCATATTAGCGCCTAAATTTCTCCATATAGACATTGATGCCTAATATTCTAGTCTTACCCAAGTCTTTCATCGAAATCCAATTTTAATGAAATTCTTAACCCGTGTCAAAAAAAGATACATCATTTCCAATCAACAAGATGTCTTCTACATAATGTATTAGAAATATGTCTCAGTGCTCCTACTTAATTTCTTGCAAATGCAAGCATCTTCATCGTCTCTAATGAAATTAAACCTTCTAACAGTTTCATCATGGTGAAGATTCCAACTCCGGCGATGCTTACTTCAACCATTGAAGTTTGCATGCCCTGTTAGCTTCCTTTGAATTATCAAATCCCTTTGGATCGTGTCATGTACACGTCCTAGGTAACCATTCTATTAGAAGAACTTTGTTTTGTTTGTTCAACTACCATATAACCAAATTATATGTAGTGTTTGCTACAATAATCCGTCCAAACTAAATATCGCTATGAAAGATTAAATCTTATCATAGTTAACTCCTTAAAAAATTTCGTAAACTCTTTCCTGACATATTGACAATTTCATAGATGTAAAACATCCACGACCGATAGGATTCATGCCTTTTAGGAGGGTATTCAAAGTTTAAAAACTTGATTTCTCGGTTTTGGAAACTATTACGGATTTTATGAATTTCAGTCTTTTAATAGAGTTATGTCCCATCATCGCTTCTTTGCATGTAGTTGATTCATCATTGTCAAAACAATATTGACTTCCTCTTCATATCTTACTATTTGATTGTCACCCAGCCTACATGGTTCAATAGAAACTCAAATCTCCGAGATCACAACCTTTGTAACCATGGGAACCATGAGGATTGTGGCCACCTCTAGTACACTTTCCGGCGCTGAGCTACTTAGCACATGTTGCTTAGGTTCATCAACCTAATTAAATCTCTATTGTCCTCCCACTTAACTTTTACGAAAAATTCCATCTTAAGAAACTTGATGTTCCAAGCGACAAAGTCTTTTGTGCTCGGTGTTATGGAGGAATACCCAATAAAATCTTTGGGATAACCTACAAATACATGCTTATCCAAGTTTGGTTGTAAACATTTTACTTATGCCTAGCAAACCAAAATTTAAGAAAAAGACAACTTGGGTTTTAACCCAAACCATAACTCATATGGTGTCATTTTAACGGATCATGATGATGCTCTTTTCAGTGTAAAAGAGGTAGTCCCTTAAGCTTTAATCGTTAAAATATAATGGCAGTTTTATAAATGACACCTTTCATCTTACCATGTCAAACAAGGTTTCGTTACATATCTCAAACTCTCCATATGCCTATGGTGTTTCGAAAATGCAAATCCATGGAACGATTCCTCAAATATTAGGTGTTTTGCTAAACTTTTAACTCAAATATCTTCATTTATGATCTAATCATCAATTATTTATTTTCTTGTTACAATGATTTTCCACTTGATCTTGAAAGTCTTTGAACATTTTCAAATATTTCACACGTCTTCCTCATTATACACATATATACCTGATAGCTCTGAGATTTGACACATTTTTTTATGGTTTTTATTGATGGTTTTCGTCTTGATTTGATGTTTTTCTAGCTTTACCTAACGCTAATACTTTGGTAGCGAAGAAAACTTGGTTTCCACTTGTTGGCTCTCTAGTGACATGGGAGCGCTTCGTCGGGAAACCCCAAGAGCAAGGTCTAAAGAGCACATCAGCAAGTCTTCCCTCAGTAAGAAACCGAGGTTATCGAACCAGTAGGAGAAAGGAAACGTCTCAAAGGTGTTGCAAGCAACTTGGAAACCTGCACAACACAAACTTAATACTTTACCCCAATGAACAATGAGGTTTTCAATATCACCGGTTGCTGTAACGAAGGATTAAGTATATGGTGTGGAAGGTAATAGTGGTTTGTAGAAATTAAACAGTAACAGTGGAAGATGAATTAATGGTAAAGATTGGACCGGGGTACATAGTTCACTAGAGGTGTTCTCCTTAGATAAACAAACATGGCATGCTGGGTAAACAAATTACAACAGGGCAATTAACATAACTAAGCAAGGCATAACAATGCAATACTAGACATCAAGATCCTATGAGATTCGATTGGGCAATACAATAAGATACATAGACCGCCATCCAACTGCATCTATGACTAGAAGTCCACCTTTGGGTTATCATCTGAACCCCCTCCAGTATTAAGTTGCAAGCAACAGACAACTGCTTTAAGCAAAGTGTGTAAGGTAAACAATCCACTTGTTCCATGAACAAGGGGCCGTTGTTTTCTCCCTAGTGGCAACAACAAATCTACAACCTTAGAGATTTTTGTCACTTACCTTAGATTAAATAGAGGCATGAAGCCACTATAGAGCATAAATACCCCCTCTTGGAGTCACTAGCAACTACTTGGCCAAGATAGCTACTAACAACAGAGAGCATGCAAGATCACAAACAACACGGACATGATAGAATCAATAAGACAAAACCATTAATCAATCTGACATAGTAATCTCAATATCCATCGGATCCCCGCAAACACAACATGCATGATTACAAATAGATGAGATCTTGATCATGAACGGAGCTCACAAGATCTAGACATGAAAGCACAAAGGAGGAGATACAACCATCTAGCTACTACATGGACCCGTAGTCCAAGGTGGAACTACTCACGCTTCATACTGAAGGCTGGCATGATGAAGAAGAAGGCCTCCGGGATGATCTCCCCTTTGGCAGGGTGCCGGGAAGAGCTTCCGATCCCCCCTCCCGATCTATGGACGATGGTGGCGGTGGCTACAGACAGTTTCGTGGAATATTGATCGGTTACTTAGGGTTTAGGCATCGCGGGCTTCTTATAGGCGAAGAGGCGAGGCAGGGGGTCATCGGGGCGGCTGCACCCCCTCCCCCCGGAGCGGGGTGGGCCCACCCGCGTAGCTAGGGGGTGTAGCCCCCTGGTGAGTCTCCTCCGTCTCGTATTCCGGCTTCGTGTTCCCCACGGTAAAATATTGACTTTGGCTTTTGTCCCATCCAATTCCAAGAATATTGATTTTCTGCCTTCCTAGAACCAAAAAATAGAAGAAAACAGGCAACTAGCACTGTGGCATCTTGTTAATAGGTTAATACAAGAAAACATATAAAAACACCTCAAAGTGTAGACAAAGCAAAGAAAAGTATATACTAAACAAGAATTTTAACAACAAAAATACAATATTCAGGTGAAAACAAGCAAGTCTCTTTTTGGAGGCAATCGAGGAAGGCAACTAGAAGGTTTAACGACCAACTATACAGTGGGAATATTTTCTCTGTCCGTATAGTTCCCTCCATATATTTTCCACCGCCTTCGTCTTGTTAAAAGTAACAACTTTTGTGAAGAGGCTAGGGGCAAAAACACAACACAGCAGCCGTCGTTCCATCCAGAAGGGAGAAAGAAGAGATCGAGAGAAGAATGGAAAGACATTCTTCATCTCGCTCCACGATCTTCGACCTCCTAGCCTCCACAACCCCATAGCCATTACTTGTACTTGAGATAGAGAGATATTCACCTTGCAAGATTAGGGGTTAAGATTGTTTCTTCCTATCTTGAATTGTGTTGGATTGATTTTCTATTTCTTATTATGGATCTCCACGGTAATATCGAGAAGAACTCCCTTTATTTAATTATATTGATGATGCTTTCTTATCTCATGTGTGAGTAAGTTCCTTTGGGCGTGGGAGATGTAAGGGATTGGTGAGATGTGATGTGGCTATATATTTTCCATTAGTTTGTGATTTATTTTAATTAATATATTATGTGTGCTTGACTATCTGTGGGATGCCTAATGCCTGTTTCCAATTAAGGGCCTAGACAACATGATACTTTGTTCTACGTAGATAAGATCTTGTTTTCTAGCAAACCGGAGACCCCCGAGTGACACAGTGTCGTGGTATTGCCGACGAGTATGCCATGGAGGGGTCCTCACAGTGCGTGTTTAGAGACGTGGGGGAAGGCGGACGGTTGACGGGAACGAGGTAACACAGCTTACCTAGGTTCAGATCCCACAACGGTGGCGGAATCCTACTCCTGCTATAAATCACTATAATGGCAAATACGCCGAGTTACAGAGATAGGTTCGTTGTGCGAGGTGTATGCAAATCGCTACTTGGTCGTCTGAACTTGTGCCCTAAAGGATCCAATAAGCCCGACTTATATAGTCGCCAGGTCCTAGGCTTATAGGGAAAAGTCCTAGCCGGACAGGTTACAGAGTCCTACAGGTCTATTACTAGTCTTGCGTGTCGTGTACTCCAAGGCTCCGGGTACGTCGGTGACTCCACCGTAGCCTTCCTTTATCTGGCATGGGCCTCCCTTCTGGATCCATCTAACTGGGCCGCCCAGTAGGCTATGGGCCATGGTACCAACTGTAGGCCACCCGGGTTATCTGTATAGGAGACATGCTACGAGGATACCCATATAGCATATCCCCAACAGTAGCCCCGGGTTATCTGTATAGGAGACATGCGTCGTCTTGCCTCTTCACGTGGAATGCTCCGTCTAGATGGATGTCGGCAAATCGTCAAGCAATATCTTGTAGTCCTCCCAAAGAACCCTGCAAGGTTTTCTCCGTCTTCAATTTGTAAGTCGGAGAATTGCTGAATCTTCCATCGTACTCTTATGTAGCCGGACTGGATCCGTCCATGCCGGAATCTTCTGATGTGATGGTTCATCTGCCTATGTCAGGTAGGGTGACGTAGACGTAGGTCAGAAATGCCTCGTAAATCACACATGCAGAGAATGCAATCATGTCCACTTTTCCCGCACGAGCGATACGAACCGTTGGCGGCGACGGTTGGGACGTGGCGAAATATCCGCGCACGTTCGCGCACACGTCGTCTACACGGCAACCGTCCGATAAGGCTGCACAAATCTTGATGATGAAGATCATAAATAGTAACTGCGGTGGAATTTTTACTTTTCACCTCATTCTATCCTCGCATCATCTTCTTCCTCCAGCGAGCGCCCCCTCAAGCTCTCCGCGCAACTTTGCAAAAAACCCTAACTCCCAATCTCGCCAGTTACCTCCAAACACTCGCAATGGCCAGCAGCAGTTCTACTCCCTCGATGGCGGTGTCGGCGAAGCCGCGGCGAAGCCGGCGAGCTGTGTAGTTGTGCCCCCAGAAGGCCTGGTCATCCCCGTCTCTTTGGTGGTCGAGACCACCGGCGACGACCACAATACAGCGGTGCTGGAGCTGCTGGAGGAGGACAATGACTCCCACAAAGGCAATTGGCGTGGTTCGGACATCACGTATCGCGACATCAAGGAGTTGATCATCGAAGGCTACCTCCCCGCGACGGAGGGGCTTGCCTGTCGGGCGGCGCTGGGCGGCGAGGTCACACCTTCTCCCCAAGCCGGAGAAAAGGTGTACCTCAAAGCACAGATGGTATGCGGCGTCTCCCTGCCCATCTCTAACTTCTTCCTTGTCGTCTTGAACCATTACCGGGTCCAGCCCCAAAACCTTTATCCCAATAGTATCCTAGCGATTAGCAATTACGCGGCGCTTTGCGAGGGTTACCTAGGGATTAAGCCTAGGCTAGACCTCTTCATCTATTTCTTCACCGTTAAGCGCGAAGCCAGAGCCAGCAAGGATGAACTTAGAAATAGTGGCACTATTAGCTTCAAGATTTGACCTAGCCGGCGCTTCCCCGACATCATCAGCCACGAGTCCTCCAAGAACTGGCAGCGTACTTACTTCTACGGCCTAGATATCCCTCTGGCCGGCCGAGAAGTAACGTACCCGGACTTCGTCGATGGAGCCGCCGCCGAAACTTCGACATGGAGATCCCAGGCCTCCCTTCCCTCTGACATCGACGCTTCCCGCGCAATAAGGCAGATAGAATGGTTCGTATAGACGGGTTTGACCAGCTTGGTCTTAGCCATGTGTTGGTTCATTAGGCGAATCCAGCCTCTGCAGCACCGCTCGAAGCTGATGCACGAGTATACCAACGATAGAAGGGATAGCCTCCGCATCTCCGTGGACAACTTCTCGAGTGACTCCGTCAAGCTTAGCCTTAAGGACATCGTCAAGGTGAAGGACAAGAAGCGTGTCTTCACCATCACCTACGACATGTTCGTAGAGAGAAAGTGCCCAAAGGTAACTGTTTATTTTCCGTGTATGACATATACTCCAGTTCTTTCGTCTAGCCATTACCATCTCATCTAACACGGTGGTTCTTCATCTTAACATCTTAGCGACATAGACGAGGACAACATGGCTCCTCAAATCTATGATCCAAAGATGAAGGAAGTCACCGTCGTGTCCGACGACGATGCTCCATTGGCGCAAAAGCGGAAGAGCTCCACCTCTGACGCTGCCGACGGAGGCAAGAAGAAGAAGACGGAGGGTGGAGCCTCCAAAAAGACTACCACCGCCCTGGAGGCGGAGAAAATAAAGACTACTGGGATCCCCTTTGCCAATGCACCCCCTCTTGTGTAAGCTTCTTTCTCTCCGACATTGTCTATTTATCTGTCTTATTCTTGTACTTATGCATTTTGCATGTTTCAGGAAGAAAGCCATGACCAGCTTAAAGAAGACCTCCAAAACAACGGGGGCTTCTAGAACCATCAAGGACATGCTGCATCACGACGCATCTCCCGCCATCGCTCCTATCACTCCCATCGTCAAGCCTTCCTCCGCTCCGACAAGCTCACAAGCTAAGGAAGCATCTGGCGCTTCCGCCATGGAAGTGGACTCAGGTGCCTCTACCGAGCTTGCTGTTGTCATGCAGCGACCTTGAGAGTGCCGCACACCAAATGGCTGGAGCTCCGCTAAGGATGCCATCGGTTCTTGATAAGGCGGTGGTGGAGGTGGTATACTGCTGGCGCCGCACCCAAGAAAACCATAGAGTATCCAAAGATAGTCTATCAGGTACTTACACCGGGTAGCACTGCTCTGGTTCCTGGTGCAGCGCTGACATCTCCGACGTGCGGTCTAGAGGAGCTTCTCCGGCAAGCAGAGATCTTGCAAGAAAACGGTGCATCCTTCGGCAAGCTGTTGGCTGAGAGTGCTACCAACCTCAAGATCATTGCACTTGTAAGTTGTATTTGCCTTTTGTATTTCATATGAGTATCCCACTGTAGCCCCTGAGGATTTAGACGGAAAACCATAGGTCTTTGTGTCTGAATGCTCTAAGAGTGACTAAAGTAGAAAAATTATCACTGTAGCCCCCAAGCATATAGGTGGAATGAATTATTCCGACTAGATGCTTTAAGAGTAGCATACGCAGTGTTTATAAATTTCAATACTGTAGCCCCCAAGCCTCTAGTTGTAACTGAATTAGTTCCGACTAGATGCTTAAAGAAAAAGCTAAGCATACATCTGAGTTAAAAACTTTATACTGTAGTCCCCAAGCTTCTAATCAAAAACTGAATTAGTTTCGACTAGATGCTTAAAGAAAGACTAAGTATTTTGCTAAGTTAAGAACTCTCGTTGTAGCCCCCGAGCGTCCAGGTGGAAAATTTCCGGCTAGATGCTCCAAGTAGACCAAACAACGTTTAATTCTTCTTTTTTCCATAGAACGAGAATGCTCGGAGGGGCAAGGCCAATGAAAAGTACCAGAAGATGCGCGCGGACCTGGAAGCCGAAAAGGGTAAAACTGCCTTCTTGAAGGAACAAATCATCAAGAGCAAGTGTCTGTTTTTCCTTTCTTTTTCGTATTCCGACTTAAACTTGTGTATTCTCCGAATACTCACTATGTACTTTGCTTTCTCCAACTTGCAGAAACCATTTCCAAGGCTAAGGACATTGTCGAGCAATCCAAGCACATTCAAGAGTTGGATAGCGAGAACAATATCCTTAAGCAGGAGAGGAAGGACATGTTGAAGATGCATGAAGAATCGATGAAAGCCCTGCAGGACTCCGCCACCGAGGAGATGAATCGCTGGAAGGAGGAATCTCGTGTTGGGAATATGCCCTAGAGGCAATCATGTATGATGATATTTCCCATTGTATTCATAAAGTTATTAAGTAGTCCTTGTATAAACATCTGATGTGTATCATTGAATATGTGATTCAGTTGTGGAACTATGCATTCATGTTGTTTGTACTAAATATCCTTGGTCATTGAGGTTATGCTGGACACACAACTTAGACCAATGTGAAAGTTGGCTTGATGACTCGGTTCCACTTGTCATGGGCATGGAGATGCTATTCCAACTTACACGGACTAGGCTAAAGAGTTTAGCGAGTCGGATTGACCCATATTGAGGTACAACGAACTAAGCTGTCATTTGTACATCTCAATCAATGCAATCCTTAGACCTGAGGTTGTTGCATAGTCCGAGTTGAGGATCACCGACTTAGGTTCATCAAGCTGATCCGTGGCGGGCGATTATAAAGGCAGGGTTCGGGTCGACTGAGAATCAAGCTGCGTGATGTGAATAACCAAGATGGGATTTTGCCCCTCCACTTGGAGAGATATTCTCTGGGCCCTCTCGTGAGATATGATTCGGAAAGCATTGCCATGCACGACTCGGTTAAGTGTTAACCGAGGCGATCGACTAAGAGTTAGTCGGGTGAATCACTTATCTCGGATCGAGAAGAGAGTTGGACTATTTAAGGGATGACATATATTCGCCTATAGTCTGACAATGTATATCGTGAGGCAAAAGGGACTCGGACGTAAGTCGCATTGGAAAGGCAAGTCGTCATGACTCTTTGGTACTTGGGAGTCGGCACGTTCTGCTAGGAGCCACTGCCGATTGATCGATTGTGAGTCGGACTCTAATCGTGTCCAAGTAACCATGAGCCTGCGGGGTCACACACTTAAGAGCGGGAGCAAGTTCGGATTGGATCCGAATCTGTAATCTGGTTGGGTTGGACCTAAACCAGATTAGGACTGAGTTAGTGAGTTGGACTCACGGTGACTAGTTTTGTATGGGCTTTAGTGAATGGGTCGCGCGAGCAGAGCCCACGTTCACTTCCTATATATAGTGGAGCAAAGTAACCCAGAAGGGGTTAATCATTGTTCGGTTAGGTCATTCCATGTGTTGGAAACCCTAGCTCCACAGCAGTCCAGCCGCCGTAACGAACCTAGCAGTTCGCCGCTGGCGCTCCTCCTTGTACGTGTGGATACCAGCAGAGGTGCTGTGCGATCAGCACCAGGACGATCGGATCGTGAGGACTACACTGCATCAACTGACGCACTTCATCAGTAATCCGCAACCGCGCGTCTAGTGGTAAACCTCGTGGCCTTCTACCTCAGCTAGATCTTGGGATCACCATGTTAGAGGAAAATTTTATTTTATCTCCGCGTGGCCCAACAGTGGTATCAGAGCGGTAGCTTCTGGTTTTAGGCTCGAGATCTCGCATATATGATATGCGGTAGGCAATAGATGAGATCTATGTGCTGTTTTGGTGGTCGATCTATGAGATAGATCAGTTTTGTATGAAGTTGATTGGATCAACTGTACTCGGGGAATGGTAGATCTGATTTCCGTGATCATACTGCTGAGGTCGTGGAACGACATACCCCTACCGGTCGGCTTCCGCCATCGGGGTAGACTGTGCCATGATCTACGTTTTCGGAAAAATCGTCGGGCGTTGCCCAGGGCGCCGCCTTCGATCCCTTTGCTATCCGAAGCGGGACCGCCGGCCTTCGTCAGAAGCGCCTTAGATGTCGTTGCGAGTTTCACAACGCCGGTAGATATTGTATCTATGCATAACTTGTTTTTGCAGGAAGTTGTGAATGGTATGGTTCATGTGCATGTGATGTATGTGTGTAATCCATACGTGATCTGCGAATCACGGTTTTTGTCAGCCGGCTGGAGCCTAGGTGCTGTCATTTTATTGTATAACGACCTACGTGTCGGATTCTCTATGTAATTTACTTTACTAAGCTAGTGTAGCTGTTTGAGAACCCGGAAGGCATGCAAGGCGTTGTACATGTCGGCGACATGGAGTAAGACGGCAAGTGACAAGAGTTGGCACGAGTCGGATTACAGGCTTTGTGGAGATAGAGATAGCCATGAAGAGAGCCATACCATTTCACATTATAATTGCTTTATTTTGTGTTATTGTTATGTCTCAGTTTTACCTCTATTAGATAGTCGGTAAAATTTAATCCCTCAAAGAAGGTCTAGTCGGTTTTCCTTGGTGTTTGCACCATCACAAGTCGGACATTTTTGGTAGTGGGCTCATAAAATTGAGGTGCTGCCAATTCTTTCCGACTAGGTGGGTTCAGTCGGACTCTTCTTGCAAAACACTTGGTAAGCTAGACGGGTCTATCACAACGGTTGTGGGACTCGGGAAAGGTCGGATGGGAGCCGGGCATGTGATGCCACCCGTCCAGTGAGTCGCATGAGATGCGATTGACAAGGAGTTGTCTACCTAGATCACTTGGCGGCTAGCGGTGATGCTAAAGCTCACTAGCCGACTTGCTTATTTAGGATCCGAATCACTAAGTAACCATCGGAGGGTGTTGGTTCTAGTGGGAGCATAAAATATTAAAATGTTTAATATTCTTGCTCTTTTATGAATACATGTCTTAAGTGTTTTGCATATTTTACATTGTAGATCATGGCACCAAGTAGCATCACTCTCGGATATCCGGTTTTGCGTTGAGAACCATTCTTGAGAAAGATAAACTGAGCGACACTAATTTTACCAACTGGTATCGAAATCGAGAATTGTTCTCAAACAAGAAAAGAAGGACCATGTCCTAGACAACCCACTTCGGATGAGCGAATGAGAATGCGACTATCGCAGCCACCAATGCCTACCGTCGGGCTAAGGATGAGTCCACGGATATTAGGTCTTATGCTTGCTCACATGGAACCGGACTTGCAAAAGCGGTTCGAGCATGTTGAGGCCTACGATATGATCGAAAGCCTCAAAAGTATGTTTCGAGCTCAAAGTAAGACCGAGAGGTATCAAGTCTCTCAGCTCTGCTGAGTTGCAAGCTTAAGGATGGTGATCCACGAGTCGCATGTGATCAAAATGGTTGGTTACGTGGGTCTCGGAGGCTTGGCTACCCCATAAGCGAAGAGTTCGCTACGGATATAATTGAACTCTCTTCCTAGTGCATATGGGCAGTTCATTTGAACTACCACATGCATGGTATGGATAAGAAGCTCACTGAATTGCATGGGATGCTCAAGCGGATCTCAAGAAGGGCACCTCAAGTGTTGATGGTGCGAGAATAAGGCTAAGTTCAAGAAGAGTTCTTGGACTAAGAAGAAGGCTAAGTCGAGGAAAGCAGGCTCGGGACCTGTCCCAAGCGCTTCCTCGGGGACTAAGCCATCTCCTTCACCGGATCCACTTGCTTCTCTGCAAGGCGGATGGCCATTGGAAGAGGCTGCAGCAAGTACCGGCCGACAAAGCCAAGAGTGGAGGTATGACTTCGACTCAGGTACACTTGTTTGCAATGTTATAGACATATATCTTCTTGCCGATGCACCTAATAGTTCTTGGGTATATGATACGGATCAAGTTATTCACATCTGCAACTCGTTGCGGACCGGTAAGAACTAGGAGGCGTAAGAGGCGAGGTTGATATTCGAGTCGGCAACAAAGCAAGAGTTCTTTGCGTTGGAAGTCGGCACGATGCAACTTCATTTACCTTCCGGATTCATTATGGAACTAAATAGTTGTTATTATGTTCCAGTGCTCAGTCGAAACATTATTTCTGCTTCATGTTTAATGAGGCAAGGCTATGAGTCGAATATCAAGAATAATGGTTGTTCTTTGTATTTGAATGATATGTTTCACGGCTTTGCACCCGTCCAAGACGGGTTATTTATTTTGAATCTTGATGGTGAGTCGGTTTATAACATAAATGTTAAAAGGTTGAAACCAAATGATCTGAATATGACTTACTTTTGGCTTCGGCTTGGTCATATAAGTTGGAAAGCATGAAGAAGCTCCATGATGATGGACTCCTAACCCGTTCGACTTGGAGTCGTTCGAGACATGCGAATCTTGCCTACTCGGCAAAATGACCAAGACACCTTTTGCAAAGAGTTGAAAGGGCGTCCGACTTGTTGGGACTAGTACATAGTGATGTATGTGGACCAATGAGCACGACGAATGTGGGTGGTTATGAGTACTTCATTACCTTCACCGATGATTTGAGTAGGTATGGATATATCTACTTAATGAAACATAAGTCGGAAGCCTTTGAAAAGTTCAAAGAATTCCGAATGAAACCTGAATCAACTCGGCAAGAAAATAAAGTTTCTTGATTCGGACCGAGGAGGCGAGTACATGAGCCATGAGTTTGATGACCATCTGAAAAGTTGTGGAATAGTTCCTCAACTTACTCCGCCAGAACGCATACAAAGGAATGGTGTTTGGAAAGGCGGAATCGGACCTTGTTGGACATGGTACGATCAATGATGAGTCGGGATCTGCCTTTATCATTTTGGGGTTATTGTCTAGAAACAATGGCGTTCACACTAAACAAAGTACCATCAAAATCGGTAGAAGACACCGCATGAGATGTGGACAGCAAGAAGCCGAGTTTGTCTTTTCTTAAGATTTGGGGTTGTGAAGCTTTTGTCAGCGACTTGATCGGACAAGCTTACGGCCAAGTCGGATAAATGTATTTTCGTGGGGTATCCGAGAAACCTTGGGTTACTACTTCTACAACCGAGAAGAGGGCAAAGTGTTTGTCGCTTGAACGGTGTCTTCCTTGAGAAAGAGTTTCTCGATCGGGGAGTAAGTGGGAGCAGTGCAACTCGAAGAAATTCGAGAGGAATCGGCTAATAGCGAATCGGCTAATAGAGAATCGGCAAAACCTTGGAGGTTGAGCCGATCGTGGTAAATGAGCCGACAAAGACACTGTACTACGAAGATCGGCAAGATGACGAAGTGTTCGTGATGTGTTCTTGTTAGGCGGTGATGAGCGCAAATTATTCGGAGCGATGGTGGGATCTCGATTCGAGTCATGGCTTGGAGCCATGAGATCCGAGATAAAGTCCATGGATGAAAATCAAGTTTGGAACTTGGTTGATCTGCCAGACGGTGCAAGACCCGTCGAGTGCAAATGGGTCTTTAAGAAGAAAACTGATATGGATGGAAATGTTTCAATCTATAAAGCACGCCTTGTCGCGAAGGGGTTCCGACAAGTTCAAGGAGTTGATTACGACGAGACTTTCTCGCCCGTAGCGATGCTTAAATAAGTTCGGATCATGTTAGCTATACCGGCCTATTTCGACTATGAGATATGGCAGATGGATGTCAAAACGGCTTTCCTTAACGGAAATTTAACCGAGGACGTGTATATGATACAGCTCGAGGGTTTTGTCGATCCGGCTAATGCTGACAAGGTATGCAAACTTCAGAAATCCATTTATGGGTTGAAGCAAGCATCTCGGAGTTGGAATATTCGCTTTGATGAGGTAGTCAAATCGTTTGGCTTCATCAAGAGTGATCATGATTCTTGTTTATACAAGAAGTTTAGTGGGAACAAAGTAAATTTTCTAATCTTATATGTGGATGACATATTACTGATTGGAAATGATGTCCAGATGTTGCAAGAAACCAAGGAATCATTGGAAAGGAGTTTCTCAATGAAAGACTTGGGTGAGGCAACATACATCCTCGAATCCGGATCTATAGAGATAGATCAAGGAGGCTCATTGGATTGAGTCAGAGTACTTATTTGGACAAAGTGTTGAAGAAGTTCAACATGGAATCGTCTAAGAAGGGGTTCTTACCGATGTCCCATGGTGTAAAACTTAGCAAGACTCAGTGTCCTTCGACAACTGATGAGCGAAGTCGGATGAGTGCGATTCCGTATGCTTCTTCAGTCGGATCCATCATGTACGCCATGATTTGTACTAGGCTGGATGTTTCCTATGCTCTAAGTGTTGTGAGAAGATACCAGCTGATCTGGAGAGATCCATCGGAATGGCTAAAATATCCTAAAGTACTTGAGAAGGACTAAGGATATGTTCTTGGTTTATGGTGGTGAAGATGAACTTAGTGTAAAGGGTTACGGATGCGAGTTATCTCACCGACTCGATGATTCTCGCTCTAATCCGGATCGTGTTTATTATAAACGGAGGTCTGTGAGCTGGAAAAGTTCCAAGCAAGAGGCGTATCTGCTCTGTAGGTTGAGTATATTGCTGCCTCGGAGGCAAAGGAAGGCTGTTTGGATGAGGAATTTCCTCATGGATCTTGGTGTGGTTCAGGGCTCGTCCAATCCGTTGGACGTGTATTGTGACAACAATGGTGCTATTGCACAAGCCAAGGAACCTAGACAACACCAGAAGAACAAGCACATACTCATGCGGTACCACCTAATTCGCCAATTCGTGGATCAGGGTGATATCAAGTTATGCAAGGTACACACGGATGCAAATATTGCGGATCCGTTGACAAAGCCGTTACCCCAGCCGAAGCATGAGGCGCACCTGAGAGCCATGGGCATTAGATGCTTAGACATGTGATGTCGGAAGATTGACTCTAGTGCAAGTGGGAGACTGTTGGGAATATGCCCTAGAGGCAATCATGTATGATGATATTTCCCATTGTATTCATAAAGTTATTAAGTAGTCCTTGTATAAACATCTGATGTGTATCATTGAATATGTGATTCAGTTGTGGAACTATGCATTCATGTTGTTTGTACTAAATATCCTTGGTCATTGAGGTTGTCTTTGGACACACAACTTAGACCAATGTGAAAGTTGGCTTGATGACTCGGTTCCACTTGTCATGGGCATGGAGATGCTATTCCAACTTAAACAGACTAGGCTAAAGAGTTTAGCGAGTCGGATTGACCCATATTGAGATACAACAAACTAAGATGTCATTTGTATATCTCAATCAATGTAATCCTTAGACCTGTGGTTGTTGCATACTCCGAGGTTAGGGTCACCGACTTAGGTTACGTCAAACGCTGATCCAGTATCGGGCGGTTATAAAGGCGAGGTTCGGGTCGTGAGAATCAAGCTGCGTGATGTGAATAACCAAGATGGGATTTTGCCCTCCACTTGGAGATATTCTCTGGGCCCTCTCGTGAGATATGATTCGGAAAGCATTGCCATGCGACTCGGTTAAGTGTTAACGAGGCGATCGACTAAGTTAGTCGGGTGAATCACTTATCTCGGATCGAGAAGAGTTGGACTATTTAAGGGATGACATATATTCGCCTATAGTCGACAAGGTATATCGTGAGGCAAAAGGGACTCGGACGTAAGTCGCATTGGAAAAGGCAAGTCGTCATGACTCTTTGGTACTTGGGAGTGCACGTTACGCTAGGAGCCGCCGATTGATCGATTGAGTCGGACTCTAATCGTGTCCAAGTAACCATGAGCTCGCGGGTCACACACTTAAGAGCGGGAGCAAGTTCGGATTGGATCCGAATCGTAATCTGGTTGGGTTGGACCTAAACCAGATTAGGAAAGTTAGTGAGTTGGACTCACGGTGACTAGTTTTATACGGGCTTTAGTGAATGGGTCGCATGAGCGAGCCCACGTTCACTTCCTATATATAGTGGAGCAAAGTAACCCGAAGGGGTTAATCGTTGTTGGTTAGGTCATTCCATGTGTTGGAAACCCTAGCTCCACAGTCCGGCCGTAACGAACCTAGCGATTCGCATGGCCTCCTCCTTGCGTGTGGATACCAGCAGAGGTCTTGTGCCATCAGCACCGGGACGATCGGATCGTGAGGACTACATCGCATCAATCGAGCGCTTCATCAGTAATCCGCAACCGCGCGTCTAGTGGTAAACCTCGTGGCCTTCTACCTCAGCTAGATCTTGGGATCACCACGTTAGAGGAAAATTTTATTTTATCTCCGCGTGGCCCAACATCTCGATCTTAAGAGATCAGAAGAAAGCTGCTTATGAGCAGAATCAGCGCCATCATGAAGCGTACAAGCTCCTCCAACAAGAACGGGACTCCTTGGCGGATACCCTCTGCCAAGCTGAGGCTAGCATCTTCAGTAATTGATTCTCCGTCTTGGATTTTTGTAGTCTAGATATTCTGAATTTTTGAACTCATGTTCTCCTTGTTAGAATTTGCAACTCCTATGGGTTTAACCCGGTCACCTCCTCCGGCAAAGGAATGCACGGTTCTTGCCGTCAACTTCATCAATACCGCCATCACGCAAGCCAAAGAGATTTCCAAGCCCCTCTAGATCAACATCCAGGCATCGGACTTTGTGGCGAAGTTCTCGGAGATCCTGCGCCGAGCCCCCGAGCGTATCACAAGCTGGAAAGATTCATCTACACAGGCCTGTGCAAGGATGGCATTGTCCATGGTGAAGGCACATTACGAGGATGCCGACATCGACACGGTAACCTCTGGCATTCCCGACGTAGATGACAACGGAAAGGAGATAAGCCATGAGTCCATCTTGTCGTCACTCGCGGGTTATGACACCAGAGTTTCCGAGTTAGTCGATTTCAACGTCTTCATGCCGATGAATACCACCGATGGCGGCAACCAAAGCTCCTCCGAGTATCTTCACACTGCCGACTTCGAGGGTGATTCTCCTGCTACCGATGACGCTGCTTCCAACTCGCATGTGTCAAAGGAATGAAAAACAACTTGTAATATTTTTTTCATCTTTGATGCGTATGCGGAAAAAACTATGTATTAACTTAAGGCGGAAAACAATATTGTATGTCCTGCTACTTAAGAACTAGTTCCAGCATGTATATATTTTTTGAGAAAGTGTTGGCTTATCCATTACTTTGGTTCTTATGCTTGACTTTTCGTGAGTCGGAAAACTCGTTGTCGGAACCATGCGCTCAGGTGATGATGCCCAATGGCACCGTCAATAACCTAAGCACAAAATCGCCGACAATAAGTGCCGTAAGTCACTACTCCAGAATACACATAAAAACGACAAAGAACGTGTAGATCAGAAAACTTAAGCTAACGCCCATAGGCGGAATATTCACAAGTGCAAACGCAAAGCTTATGCATAAAGGTTTTATATGATCCAAAAATGAACACTAAAGGAGGTAAAAGACTCAGAAATATGAGTGAACTAGAGAGATTTATTTCATTTATTATATAAGATGTACACAATTAGGTAAAAAATGCTAAGTGTAAAAAGGATGTAGCTGTGCTATGTTCCATGGACGATCAAGCTCCGGGTAGTCATCATCCGGGTCACGTCGCTTACACTTATGATCCTAGTTAGGTCTATCCTTCAGTTCATGATTGTCAACGAGGTAGTAAGACCCATTGAGTAGCGCCTTACTTATGATGAATGGTCCTTCCCATGGCGGGGCTAATTTGTGTGACTTCTTCTGCTTAAGTCGGAGCACCAAATCCCCCTCTTTAAACGAGCGATGCCGAACACGGTGACTATGGTAGCTGTGTAGCTTCTGCTGGTAGATGGCGGATCTTTGGCATGACAAAACGCGCTCCTCCTCGAGAAGGTCCACATCTAGGCGTCTGGATTCTTTAGCGTCATCTTCGTCATAGGCGGCGACTCTTGGTGCATCGTAAAGTATGTCGGAAGGTAGGATGGCATCTGCTCCATATACCATGAAATAAGGGGTGTAGCCGGTGGATCTGTTGGGTGTAGTTCGTAAACTCCACAGCACAGATGGCAATTCTTCCGCCCAGGCTCCAGCTGCTCTATGTAGCGGTGCCTTGAGACGTGGCTTGATTCCCTACAGAATTAATCTGTTGGCTTGCTCAAGCTGACCATTGGATTGTGGATGTGCCACAGATGCGAGGTCAAGTCAGATTCCCTTCTCCCAACAATAAGCCTCCACTTCTCCTAGTGACAAGTTGCTACCGTTGTCGGTGATAATGCTATGTGGGAGACCAAATCTCACCACTAGATCCCAGACAAACCTGAGGGCAGTTGCCCCATCAAGCTTTCTAATGGGTTTAGCTTCTATCCATTTAGTGAATTTATCAACTGGTACTAGCAGATGTGTAAATCCACATGGTGCCATTTGTAACGGTCCCACCATGTCTAGCTCCCAGACTGCAAACGGCCAAGTTATTGGTATTGTTCGCAATTCTTCAGCAGGAACATGTGGTTGTCGGGCATAATACTGGCATCCCATGCATGTCTCAACCAGCTTGTCGGTGTCCGCCTTTGCGGTCAGCCAGTAGAATCCTTACCGGAAGGCTTTCGCGACCAACGATCGAGGAGCAGCGTGATGCCTGCAATATGCGAGATGGATTTCGCGTAGGATTTCAATACCTTATAGTTGGGAAACACACTATAGGTATACACCAGTAGTGCTCCTTTTGTAGAGTTGTCCATTGATTATGGTATAACCCTTTGCTCGTCATACTATTTGCTGTCTTTCGACCTCATCGTCGGGCAAAGTTCCATGTTCGAGATATTCCATGAACGGTTTTTTCCAAGCCGGAGGGACCTTTGACACCATGTGGACGAAAGAATCAACTCTATCCGGGTTGTCAATGTCGGCTCCCTTCACGGATGGTGTTCGTAGATGCTCTAGGAAAACTTCTGGCGGAATTCGTTTGCACCCTGATCCAAGCTTAAATAGCAGATCAACCGCCTCGTTTTGCTCCCTAGGTACATACTTGACTTCGTATCCCAAGAAGCTCTTGGCTATCTCGTCCACTTCTTCTCGATATGCCGCCATCATAGGGTTCCGCGCATTCTAGGTGCTAGCCACCTGCTGGGCAACCAAATCGGAATCTCCATAGCAAACTATGCGCTTGATGCCAATATCCTTGGCTACGTGTAGTCCGTGAATGAGTGCTTCATACTCCTCCATGTTGTTCGTAGCCTCGAAGTGGATTTGCAGAACATAGTGTAGCTTGTCGCCAGTTGGTGACTGTAGCAATACACCAGCCCCCGAGCCGTTGGGCAGCTTTGATCCGTCAAAGTGCATCACCTAGTACTCTGGTTCCGGCAACAGAGTAGCATCTGGCATCTCTGTCCAATCTGCGATAAAGTCCGCCAAGGCTTGTGACATGATAGCGTCGCGTCTCTTGTAGGTGATATCGAAGGCAGAAAGTTCAATGCCCCACTTCGCGACCCTTCCGGTAGCGTCGCTGTTGTTTATAAAGTCGGGCAGTGGAGTCTTACTCAACACTGTGATTGGGTGGTCCTGAAAGTAATGCCTCAGCTTCCGAGAAGCAAGGAATACTCCATAAGATATCTTCTAGTAGTGCGGGTAACGCTGCTTGGACTCCGTCAAGACCTTTATCACATAGTAAACTGGTCATTGAACTCCGTGCTCATAGCCTGGTTCCTTCCGCTCTACCACGACGACGATGCTGATTACCCGGTTGGTTGCCGCCATGTAGATTAACATGGGCTCTCTAGGCTCGGGTGATGCAAGGATGGGCGCTGAGGAAAGAATCTCCTTGAGCTGCTTCAATGCTGCATCTGCTTCGTCCGTCCACATGAATTTGTCCGCCTTCTTCAGCAACTTGTACAGCAGCAGAGCCTTCTCTCCAAGTCGGCTGACGAACCGGCTAACTACTGCAACACAACCTATTAGTCGTTGAATGTCCTTTAGGCATGCAGACGGTTTATGTTTAAGATGGCCTTTATTTTCTCCAGGTTGACCTCAATTCCACGCTGGGAAATGATGAAGCCCAACAATTTGCCGGCTGGAACCCCGAAGACGCACTTCTTAGGGTTAAGCATCATGTTGTATTTCCGAAGATTATCAAAGGTTTCTTTTAAGTCGGAGAATAAGTCATTTGACTTTTTAGACATCACCGCTATATCGTCCATGTAGGCGTGGACGTTCCGACCAATTTGATCATGCAGGCAACGTTGCATTGTCCGCTGGTATGTAGCACCTGCATTTTTTAGCCCAAAGGGCATCGTAACATAGCAAAATGTGGCGTATGGAGTAGTGAACGAAGTGGCCAATTGGTCCGACTTCCTCATCTTGATCTGGTGGTATCCTGAGTATGCATCGAGAAAACACAAAAGTTCCGAGCCAGTCGTCAAGTCAATGACTTGGTCAATGCGAGGCAAAGCAAACGGATCTTTGGGGCATGCTTTGTTCAAGCCGGTGTAATCAACGCACATTCTTAATTCTTTGGTTCCCATTTTGGGGACAAGTACATGATTGGCCACCCATCGGGTGTGAAGGACTTCTCAGACAAATCTAGCCTTAAGTAACCTAGCTATCTCTTTGCCAATGGCGCGTCTCTTCTCGTCTCTGAAGCGTCGTAGAGGTTGTTTCACTGGTTTGCATTTTGGATCAATGTTTAAGCTGTGCCCGGCAAGTTCCCTAGGTACACCTTTCATGTCAGCAGGTTGCCAGGAAAAGATGTCTCTGTTCTCATGGAGGAACTCGACAAGCGCGCTTTCCTATTTGGGATCCAGGTTCATCCCAAAGGCGGTGGTCTTGGAGGCATCGCCTACCACAAGTTCCACCGGCTTGGTCTTGATGGCGGCCTTGAATGCAGGAGCAGAGTCAGAGATCTACTTCTTCGACGCGGGCATCTCTGAGTCATCGACCTTGCTCTGGATCTCTTTGAATTCTTTGATGTAGAGGACAGCTTCCACGAAGGCTGCTTCATTAATCTCGCGGTCCCTTGCCTTGGTAAAGCTTCCGGATACGATGATGACGCCGTTTGGTCCGGGTATCTTGAGTTTGTTGTAGACGAAGCATGTCTTGTCCATGAAGGTGTGGAATATGTCGCGGCCGAATATGACGTGGTACACGCTCTTGAAGGGGACCACATCAAAGGTCATGCGCTCTTGGCGGTAATTATTAACATCGCCAAAGGCAACCTGAAGTGTGATGCACCCAAGGGACTGATCCTCCCGACCAGGAACTACGCCATGGAAGATGGTGTTGGTCCGCCTTAGGTTTTCCTCCGTCAAGTTCATCTTTGGAGTGTATCCAGGTACATGATGTTGATGCTGCTTCCACTATCCACCATACATTTGGTGAACTCCACGTCGTCAATCAGGGGGGTGATGACCATAGCGTATTGGTTCTCCGTAGGTATGAGGTCTGGGTGATCCTTCCTGTCCCAAGTAATTGGAACTTCTGACCAGCGCAGGTATTGGGGAAATGGGGGTAGAGTGGCCATCAGTATCCTCATAGAGGTCTTCTGTTGTCGGACGGTGGGGGTGCCAAGGAAAGTGTGGTAGACTGGCGCCTTCTTCACGAAGGGGTTCTTGCCCTTGTCCTCGCTCTTGGCGGCGTGCTTCGGGTCAACATCCTTGTCCATGTCACTTGAATCCTTGGACTCCTCCTCCTTCTTCTTCCCCTTGCCCTTGCCTCGCGGTCTGTTCTTCCGACTTCGCTTGTAGCTGGACTCCGGGTCTTCCTTGAGGTCATTGACAAACTTGCAATGTCAATTGGTATGGGTGGCCTTGCCGTTGACATCGAGGTGTACGAGGCACGGCATATCGCGGTACTCTTCATAGGTTTGGTGAACGCGGAGCGGTGCCGAGGTAGTTTCACTTCCTCGCTGCTGCCCACGACCAGCTCCCCGTCCTCGGCCATGTTGTCCACCATCACCTCGTCCTGCAAAGATCATGGCGACCATGTCGGGAGTTTGCTTTTCTTCTGGAGCGGTTTTCCGCTTTGTGCTGCTGTTCCTTTGAGCTTGAGTTGGAACGGCCGTTGCCGGTAGAGAGCCGTGAGAATCGTCGTCGGCAGCTGCGAACTCACTAGCCAACTGAATCATCTGGTTCAAGTAAGCTGGTGATTGTCCTGCAAGCGCTTTAGCTTATGTCGGAGCAACGTGCCCCTTTCCAACCCATCAATGAAGGCGGCCATGGAGGTCTGAGCGTGCACTCCTGCGCAGGAATTCTTCATATCCAGCCAGCGGGAGAGGTAGGCGTGAGATGTCTCGTCTTTCTCTTGCACGCACCGCTATAGATCGCCAACAGTGCAGGGACACTTGTACGTACCCTCGAAGTTCTTGGTGAACGCTTCTTGCATGTCCAACCAATTGCATATGGATTTCTCTGGCAAGTCATCAATCCATTGACGGGTTGTGCCCGCTAACATCAATGGGATGTACTTGACGGCGACGTTGGGGTTACCCCCGGCGATCTCCACCGCGTTGTCGTAATCCTACAACCAGGTAGCTGGCTTGATGGTCTTGTCAATCCAAAAACCTTTGGGGTAAGTTGCGGACCGTATCACAGGTCCAAAGCAACATGGTCCTAGGTATAGTCCTTCCCGGGCCTCGTGGATCTTATCGATCCGCGAACGAGTGTCGTATGGCTATGGGTTTCTTTTCTTCTTTTCAACAGGGGATGGGCTGCGTGAACGACGCGGGCCTCCTCCGCCATGGTGACTGCTAGGTGGCGACAGAGGCGGATGTGGCGGTGGGTTAGCCTTCTTGCTATTTCCCTCCTGCGATGCCTCGCGAGTTGCCGCGATTGCTTGCCGGACACGGAGGGTCATGGCGCGACCTGCTCTTATGTCCCTGGTTGCGCTCTCCATCATGACAGGTCTGCTCTGTGTTGTTGCAGATGACGATGCCTTGGCAGGGGCATATCCACACGATGGTGAACCTTGGGGTCTTCGCGATGTCGGGGGGAGCGGGGCGGTGGCGATGGGCGACGAGGTCAGGCCTTTTCTCCATGGTCGGAGGATATGGGGTTAGCATCCTTCCTGTTGCGCGCATACATCCGTCTTCGTTCTGATGAACCCGTCTGCGACCCGACATCAAGAGGAGATCTGTCCCTTGGCGGCTTATGCTGTCTAGACTGGCAAAATGTTGGGTCAGACTCAAGCCTCTAGGAGGTGGCCTTTTCCTGTTGTTTTACTGCCTTGGCCACTAGGTCATAGACCTGTTCCACTGCCTTGGGTGATCTATCCTGCTCTAGAAGGGTCTTGGCGACGGCGAGGTTGAGGAGTGGAGTGGGCATCACCTGTCTGCCTTCACTGTCAATGTATGGCTTGGCTTGTGCCGGCTTCGGGGGAGCCCATCCTAGGTTTCTCCATACACCAGGATCGTTGATGACGGAAGCCGGAGCTTTATTGGCCTTCTGCTACTGCAGCAGAGTCTTGTACTCGGCCTCCATTGCTCTAGCTTTTTCTATGGATTTCTGCGCATTAACCATATCTCAATCTAGCTTAGCGCCTTGCTCTGTGATGGCCTGCGCTTCCTCCAGCAGCTGCTGGCGCTTCTCGTCAAGCTGGGTCATGTTCCGGATATGAGCGATGATCAGTGGATCAACGAGGAGGTTGTCGTACATCACTCTATCAGCTGGAGTAATCTGGGCAGCAGCAGACGTAGATGCCGGAGGCGGCAAGTTTGTGGTGTTGTTGTTGCTCGGCTGGTGCCGAGTTCCTGCGGCTGCTGCACTGGATTATGCGGAGGGGGCATGACCTTTGCGCGATCATCGTCGGCAGCAACAGTTGGTCCCTTCCCCTTGTCCAGCGCTGTAGGCGGAGCTCGTCCGGGTTGATCTTCATCCATCGCCGTCCCAATGGTGAAGAACACCTCTCGAGAAGTGACGGTGTTGTTGGCTTGCTCGTCGCACGTGTACTCCTCCTCCATCTCCTGCATGGCGGAGTCTAGTTCGATGGACTGAAACCTATCTCCTCTGAGTCTGCACTGAAGTCGGCGTAGAGCGCGTCAATCACAGAGTCGGAGGGTGCCAGGACTTCCTCGATGACGGGGGGTGGAGGTGCAACAGGGGCGACGATGACTGGAGGTGGTGGCACAGCTGCGGTGATGGCGGCTAGAGGTGGTGGAGGCGGCTGCTGAGGCGGCGGCGCTCCGCCAATGAGCGCGAAATCCGCCTGAGCTGCCCCTTCGGCCTCCGCGTAGCTGTTGACGGTGTTCACCATGCTTTCGAAGGTGAGATGTCATGAAGCCTGCTGCCGCCTTAGAGAATGCCGGAGGAGCGTTCCCTGGTCCAGTCCTTCCACAAAGTGATACATAGCATCATCATTGGGGTAGTGGGCCAGATCGGCTCGTATACGGAGCCACCTGGCTAGGTAATCGCGGGGGTTTTCGCCCTCTCTCTAAACGCAGCGTGCCAGAACAAAGATGGTAACCACGCCGACGAACTTGGATCTCCGTTGTCCAGACGCACGGGCGAAGCCGGCGGACTTGCAGTGGTCTTCCACCGTTATATCCTGCACAGGGGCGGTTTGGGTGGGCCTCGAATTTTTCCGATCTTTGCCGGAAAACTCCGGAGGGAGATCCGACATCGATCCTTCCGCAAACGTATCCTACCTGTAGGTGGTCCGTGCGGGTCTTGATGCTCCTCCGACTCCTAGGGAACTAGTGCCCGAGTCGGTTTTGCCAATGAAGAGGTGGATGTCTCCGATAGGAACGATCGAACACCGTGTAGGGTTCGTCTTTGCCGGGATCCAGAACTCGTCAGGAGGGACGATCGGAACGTTGCCAGAGAAGAGAACGCGACCAATGGCTACAGTTTCACCGATTCCCGCAAAGATCTTGGTCCTTGTCCGCTGAAGAGCCTAAAGCGCCTCTTGCCCCACGGTGGGCGCCAACTGTCGTGGTATTGCCGACGAGTACGCCATGGAGGGGTCCTCATAGTGCGTGTTTAGAGACGTGGGGGAAGTCGTACGGTTGACGGGTACGAGGTAACACAGCTTACCCAGGTTCAAATCCCACAACGGTGGCGGAATCCTACTCCTGCTATAAATCACTATAATGGCAATACGCCAATTTATAGAGATAGGTTCATTGTGCGAGGTGTATGCTAATCGCTACTTGGTCGTCTGAACTTGTGCCCTAAAGGCTCCCATAGTCCCGACTTATATAGTCACCAGGTCCTAGGGTTACAGGGAAAAGTCCTAGCCGAAAAGGTTACAGAGTCCTACACCGTCTATTACTAGTCTTGCGTGTCATGTACTCCAAGGATCCGGGTATGTTGGTGAGTCCACCGTAGCCTTCCTTTATCCGGCATGGGCCTCCCTTCCGGATCCATCTAACTGGGCCGCCCAGCAGGCCATGGGCCATGCTACCAACTGTGGGCCACCCGGGTTATCCGGATAGGAGACATGCTATGAGGATACCCATATAGCATATCCCCAACACATAGGGATATCAAAGGAAAACTAGTTGAATTCGAGGAGCACGAGGAGCCACTATGCCTATTGCATTAGTCTGATCCAACGAGCTTAATTGCTAAGAAACCTGAAGGATCTTAATCGCCTAGTGACTGGCCAAGTTTTGGTAACATACTAGTAGGATTATTGAAGTTGGGGTGAAATCTACCAAGAGGAGTTCCGACTAATTATGGGTTGCTCGCTTACACATATACTTATAAAATTATAATTGTTACATTTATCACTCATTCACCTGTCACAATCACTATCACCATGAACTTTATCTCTCCAAGCCTACTTTGTCATCTGCAGAAAACAACAAACAATCGAATCGTTCTTTAATTTTATGATTTTTATTTCTAAAGTTTACATTTTAGTTTTATTTAAATACATTCAGTTTAATCCAAGTCTTATTCTTATTTCAACACTTGCAGTCAATTCACTCGAAGACCTATGACAACTTTGAGTGAGACAAAGACTTCATTCATAAACATTTTCCTTTAGGCTCCCTGTGGGATCGATATCTAAACTTCAAAAATAGCTACAAACGATTTGTGCACTTTCAGACATCAATACCTTCAAATGTTCGAAGAAAGTATATGAAGTTCAAATCCATCACTCACGACTACACATAATGGACTACATATATCAACATGTATAAAGTCCAATAAGTTAGTCGTTCGTTCTTATTTGGCCTTTGAACGAAGTTTCAATTATCTCCAGGAATGTTTCACAAGCGTCAATTGATCAAAATCAAAGACTCCAAAATTCTATCAACATGGAGTTTATACATGTTTTATTTCTAATATAATTTAAATGGCGATGTCACTTTGTAAGTGATCTTTCAATCAGTTGTCTTGCGATATTTTTAGCATTAGTTTCTATGGACATGATTTCTCCAACTAGACTTGTAAAAGTTCACCATATTCTATGGAATATGGTAATTATTTGAACAACCTTTGTACTCATAATAACTTAACAAAATAACAATTATTAAAACAATTCTTGAAGGCAAGATTTGATGTCAATGAGAAACACAACAACAGTTTCATTGTTTTCAATGAACATCATCACATATTCTCTTGCTAGTTACTTAGGCCATTGTAGTTCATGAATTGTGTTGTTATATGTGGAACTTCACACCAACAAATTCGGTATCCAATACCCAAGAACCACATTGTTTAACAAGCAAAGAATACAACCATAATATGTATATCATCTATATACCTAAGCTGGACATTTCCAGCCTTTTATTTTTCGCCAAATATTTTATAGATTCTCTTTCAATATTTCCTTTTCTTTTAAAATAATATATCAATATCAATAGTGGTGCCATACACATGACACATATTCCAAAAAGTGTATAGTCAAATACTAATACCTTTGGACTTGCACTTTGAAGTGGATCACCATCATCAAATGCTTGGCGTTCTTTTAAAAATCCATTCTTTAGTAATATTTTAGTGTAGTAAAATTTTTAACTACATCTTCTATTCATCCTTATCATGACAAATTTCATGATAAAGCTATTATAGCTTATAAAGGTGAATCGCGAGTATAATGTTAGTTCCCAAAACCTTTTTTGGAATATTAGGACGCCTAGCGTCTCCAGCCTTCACAAATTCTCATCAAATATGAGAACATGTATTATACTATATCATATTGCAACCAAAACATAGTTTCAGATATCACAATATCTTCCACACATGACAGTTTCTAAAACAATCTTGTCAGCTCCCAGATAATCTTGATACTAAAACAACTTTTGAATATCAATGATCATGGAGGCAAACATGATACTTAGATATTAACACTAGAATTGTTACTCTTAATTTAATACTACTTATTAAATTTCATGGAGTAAATGGAGTTTTCTGAAAGTTTGCAATACGAATTTAAACTTTAGATTGACACTCAAAATAATACGATACCAGTTCGTAAAGTAAATATCCAGAATTCTATAGTTCTATTATCTCAATTATAATTAAGCATAAGGTAGTTAACGGATGTCAATGACTACAACAAATTATGCAAATTCACTTTTATTTAATTTATGATAAATTGAGTTCAACTTTAATCATAGTAATACTTGAACTCCCACTCAAAACCAACATCCCGCGAGTCGTTTTGGTGATTACATGAACCAGATCCACTACACCAAGATCGATCATCACGTGAATTGGTGTAGATTCAAAGGCAAGCATCAATATGGGCATCATATCAACTATATGACTCATGCTTTCCCTTTCGGTTCGTGTTCCGAGCCAATGCTTGTACATGCTAGGCTCACCAAGTAGGAACCTTAGTACTCACGTGTGTAAAATTGTCTTACACCCGTTGTATTCGAACGTACAGTCTATCACACCTGATCATCACGTGGTGTCTCGAAACGATGAACTTTCTTAATGGTACATAATAAAGGAAGAACACATTTTGCATTGATATTTTAAATGAGGGGTCATCTTATAATGCTACTAATGCTACATACAAGCAAAATAAGATGCAAACAAACATCATATGAAAAATTGATATGATATGTCTCTTGCACTTGATCACTATCTTGTGCATTGTGGTATGATCTTCATCATTCCTACATGTGTAAGGCCAAGGTTTATGGAACTTACACTTTGGTATGTTATAATTTCCAAGAGTATCAAGCCATACTACAAATTATAACATTACCATATCATAGCACTTGTCTAGCAAAACCCAAAACTAGTAGCTTCTAATTTATCTTTTGCATTACGTCGCTTAGGGCTTTCGAAGATAGAACCACTCTTACCTACGAACATGGAACCTCAATGATGATAATCAAATTATTAGCAACACGTTGTAAATCATATATTGACTATAGTAGGAGAGACAAACTCCCGCTAGCAACTTATGCAAAACTTGTTGCATGTCAAGCATGGAACAGGTCTCATGTGTGAGGACATGTAAAGTTAGTCTGGTACACTTCATTCCACTATGCCATCAATATCCAAAATACATATAAGATGCAATAAAATAATCATCAGCACCCACATACTCCTATGTGTTCTACCCGTACAAGTATCTATGCATAGATCTTGTTCTAATATCACTGTTGGGTTCGCAACATAGAAAACAAAAAATTCCTATGATATGAACAACTAAGCACCATGATCTATCTATCTAGATACAAGCAACGGGTTGATGTACATCCTTAGAGAACTTACCCTCGAATACCAACAAAGTGTTACGAGATTGGTTCTCATGGATGATGTAGTCATACACTTGTTGATCTCCAGATTGTGACAAAGTCGGGCAAGTTCAGCAGGTCCAATAAGTCCAGCACCACAAACCAGCATCGCATCTGTAATCACCCACACGTCCAGTATCCCGAAAACCTCTGTCCCTCACTCCAGAAAAGTAGCAGAAGCAATAGATCCTTTCAGAGAAACCACCGAGTACATATACTTCGCTGATCCAAAGCCATGGGGAATTTACTGGAGGGGAAGAGAGATCCTTCACTAGGAGGTGTAAGAGTGGAGGAGGAGAAGGTTCTCCTTATATAGGGGGGAGCCCCCAAGGTTCCATGCGCATGGCATGGTGGTGCCCCCACCTCTCCCTCCATAATGGTGAGTGGAGCTCCCACTCACATAAACACACCTCCACTCACGTGCATTAATTTTCCACCAAAATTAATGTATCTCTCATTTAATAAAACTATTTTATTTATTTTATTCAGAATTTTGTTAATTACTTTAATTAACAAACTTTCACATAAAACCTCTTGCAACATTTTGATATCACATGCAGAAACAATTTAAGAAATTTCACCCGAAACAATTCCGGTGTCCATCGAAATAATTCCAACGCTATCAAAACCTTTCTATGGTATTATATCTTCCCAATTGGTGTCGGTATACCTTAAGTGTGTCACCCTACGGTTCATGAATAATGCAGACATGATCGAGACCCCTCCCTGATCAATAATCAATAGGGGGACCTAGAGATCCATACCGACTCCCACACATTCAACGATGACTTAGTGATCGTGAGAACCTTTGACATTGTAAATAAATCCCTTTGTCTTGCGATATATTATGTGTCTGAGATTTGATCATCGATATCCCCATACGTATTTTAATCTTGTTGCCGACAAGTATTCTTTTCTCGTTCCCCTGATATAATATTCTAGTGATCTTATCACATGCTTGCAAGCTATATCAATGTGATATCACACGAGAGGGCCCAGTATATGATGGCTCCAAACAGCACCATCTCTCTCCGTGTTTAAACATTGTTTTTCTTCAAGCAATTGACATTATTCTATCCTGATTTGCCACTAATGACTAATTATTGCAAAGATATGCAAATCCTTCCTTTGATTTATGTTGTGTAGGAAATCACACTTTTATTGCAAAATCTGGAGTAAAAAATGATGATTTTGAGGAAGTTTTGATGACCAAGTAATTCTGGAGTTAATACCAGGTGCCAGCTAGCATAATGACCACTGGTACGGGCGCGGCCCGCCTGTACCGCCTAACCGTATGGGGTGAGGGCTGCTTCATCTGTCAAACCCTACAACTCTCATGAAGGCGCCTATATTGTTAGACCCCTCCTTTGTAAAGGAAAGAATCCCTGTGATTGCAATGCTAGTCCCTGGATCAATGCTAGCATCCACAGTTTAAGATGAAGTACACAGATACAAAGGTCGTTTATTACATCCATTCCAGAGATAAAACATAGTCTTTTACAACTCAGGGCCATAGGCCTAATACAAGAGTTTAAGGAACAAGTAAATAAACATAAGTCTTCATCTTCATGTGCCACAGGCAAGCATGTTGAGTGTAGACTCATGACTCCTACTCATCATCGCAGTAACCTGCAACATCACAAGTTACAGCCACAGAGGGTTAATACTTTGGAATAGTATTGGCAAGTGATACCTTAGTATATTTTAAGTGGACTATATTACTATATGCATTTTGGCTAAGTGTAGCTTGGCTTGCTTTGCTTGAAAATAGGTTTTACCTATTAGTTGAAATCACTAAGTTTTTCTTTATCAAAAACTTCCCAAGAAACCACCAATAGACATTGGGGTCCTCCACCCTTGTTCACCCACAAATTTTACTTAGAAGTTGGAGTGATGAGATTCTTGTAGCTTCCATGTCTTGATGCTCAAGTTGTCCATTGCCTTGGACTAGGCTAAGTACTTAGGTTTTCCATCTGCAGAGGTTGTGCACTTTCCGCACCAGACTTGGTTTCCCAAGACAGGACCTTTCAGAAGCCTTTCCTTAGTCAAATGGACGCGTTCCAACCTATCATCCCAACTACCACCAACTGTCCAAATGACTAAGTTCTAGCTACCTATATGATCAAGGCAGAGCCCATATTGCCAAGTGGTTGCACTGTAAGCTTTCTCAACACTTGGCCTCCAAATCCCTTTGTGCATGGGTGGCATACCACAAGTGAGATACACAACCCAAGTCCATGGCCTTGTGTAACCACTCAACATAACCCAATCCTTCCATTCCACCCAGGAGGTTTATTTGACTTAGTTGTTTTATTAGGAAAGTATAAGTCTCATGACTTAGAAATATTTTCATCATAGTATGTATAGATTTTCACCAACCCTTGTTTGCTATATAGCTAGGCTAAGCATGGTAGGATAACTTAACTTAGGGAATTTCCCTAGAAATTCTACACTACTTAGGATTTTCCAACTTAGCACTAGGCAGAAAATAGCATGCAAGACTTAGCAAATTATCTAATGCTAGTACAAAACATAGGATAGAAATATTCATGAAATTATCACTTGCCTTGGTAGTGGGGAGAGTAGCACTCTTCACAATCACAATCACTAGCAAAATCTACACAAAAATTATAGCATACAATTACAAACAATTATATACAATAAAAAATAATATGTATGCATTCATGCAAGAATTTACTTAAATGGTGATTTTGAAAACTCTACCAAGCATGCACATGTTTACAGAAACTAACAAGTCACAAGTTTGCCAACTAACCTTATTTGGCACTTATTCAATTTTACCAAAACAAATTCATACTTAATTTAGCCTTAAACATGTTTCTACAAATAAAGTCATTTTAACTGTTACTATTTGTTAAACACATTGGATATTCAGAAAGGTCTTGCTTCACTGAATCCAACGGTATAAAGTTTGCAAAATTCCAACGTGGCAATCAAAAGTTATAAGCATTTGAAATTTGGATCAAATTCTGGTTTTAAATCTGTTTTTATTTCTAATAGTTGCCACGCGTCGCGTCCCTATTGGTGCGTACCGCTTCGGTTGGATGGGGTCCTGCGGACCGCACGATCTAAGTGGGATCTGGCGGCTCAGATGCGCGCGTACCTCTTCATCCTCTTTCTAATCTACGCCGCAGGATCTAGATCCAACGTTCCTAATCATCCTAACCATACTCAGGCGGCGCTAGCGGCGTTAACTGGCGGAGGCGTCGACTACTGGCGGCGGCGTTCTACATCGCTCCAGGAAGCAGGAAGGTGCTTACCAGATCCGCCAAGGCGTGCTGAAGCTCGACGTGGTACTGTTTTGCGGAGGGGCGCTCGGATGTGGCTGAGGGAGCTCGTCGGAGTCGTGCACGGCGTCGGGTGGTTGTTGTCGGCGTCGTTGCCGAGGTTCCGCGTCGCCCTAACATAAGCCAGGGGGATTAGGATATGCGCAAGACCGTGGCGAACAATCTAGTGTGAGTCAGAAGTGAAGGGGCGCACGGGACTTACGAAATTTGGTCGCCGGAGTTGAGGTGGTCGTCAGATGCTTGCGGCGTCGAGCGGAAACGGCGACCTGGGGCAGTATAGGACGAACGAGTGGGGTCAGGAGGTGCGCAAGAAGATTGGTAAGTGGCTCAAACGAATCAGAGAGGAAGGGGCGCACGGGTCTCACCGGAATCGTTCGCCGGAGCAAGCTCTGTCTGCGGCGGTGTTGGGTGAGTCGTGGGCAGCCTGGTGGCGTGAAGGTAGAATCGACTGGGGGAAAATGGTCGCTAGGAGGTGGGGATCTTATAGCCAGTGTCTCGACAGGAAAAGCTCGTGGATTAATGCCCATTTATGCCACGCCATTACCGGCCGTGACTGCAGCTGCGACGTGGTCGCGGGCGCAGTTTGGGGAAGACGATGACAGCGTGGGCAGGGCCCGCTCGTCAGCGATGTGCGCCAAGTGAGGGTGGGATCCGTCTGTCGTGACGACTGCGTGCTGTCAAGGTGAGAAAACAAAAGGAAACTCCCGGGTGGGCTAGTTGGGCTCGATTCTCTGCTGGGCCAGATGTCTGGCGCTCGGCCCTTTTCCTTTGTTTAATTCTTTTTCTTTTCTATTTCGATTTTCTGAATGAGTTTTCAAATGGTTTCAAAATCAATTTAAATTCAAATCCTCCTGAGGTTTTGTAGTGGTGACTTGGTCTCAGAAATGGGTCAAAAACTCTTGGTCTACTTTGCAAGGGCTTGGTCATACTTGGATTTCAAACAAACAGAGACTTCTGCTTCTATTTTGCAAATGTTTGAATAGGGGTTTTAAATTTATTTCCTAGTTGAAAACTTTGGTCAAACTTTTATATTTAAACTTGCCAACAATGGAGGCAAGCAACAAGTTCATATCATTCAAGTTTCAAAGGGTGATGGTTATTTGAGTTAATTTGCTCACATGAAATCATAGCACAAGCTTCTGTTTCTGAGATGATTTTGAAAGAAACCCTAAATGATGATGGATGCAAAGATGATATGAATGAGCTTTGAAACATGAATTTAGGGATGTTACAAATCTAACCCCCTTAAGATGAATCTCTACCTCGATATTCGGATTGGCTAGCAAATAGGTGAGGGTGGTCTTTCCGAAGATCATCTTCTCTTTCCCATGTTGCTTCCTCTTCGGAATGATGATTCCATTGCACCTTGCAAAACTTGATAGTTTTTGTCCTTGTGACTCTTTCTGCAGTCTCAAGAATCTTGACAGGATTTTCCTCATAGGTGAGATCACTTTCTAGTTGAACTTCTTCCAAGGGTATGGTATCTTTCAAAGATGATTCTTCCATCTCTGGGTGACATTTCTTAAGCTGACTCACATGAAACACATTATGGACAGCTGACAGAGACTCTGGCAATTCAACCTCATATACAACTTCTCCCTTGCGACTTAGAATCTTGAATGGCCCAACATATCTTGGTGCCAACTTTCCTTTGACTCCAAATCTTTTCACTCCACGAAGTGGTGATACTCTAAGATAAGCTCTATCCCCAATTTCGTAGGTGACTTCTCTACGCTTAGAATCCGCGTAGCTTTTCTGTCGGGACTGTGCTATCTTCAACTTGTCCTTAACCAATTTGACTTTCTCTTCAGCGTCCTTGATGAGATCGGGTCCAAACAAACTCCTTTCTCCCACACCATTCCATTGCAATGGGGTGGTACACTTCCTTCCGTAGAGAAGCTCAAATGGTTCCATCCCAAGGCTAGATTGGTAACTGTTATTGTAAGAGAACTATGCGTAAGGCAAACTTTCATCCCAACTTGCTCCATAGTCTAAATCACATGCTCTCAACATGTCTTCAAGAATTTGGTTAGTCCTTTCTGTTTGTCCATCAGTTTGAGGATGAAAAGCAGTGCTGAATTCCAACCTTGTTCCCAAAGATTCATGAAGTTGTCTCCAAAAGTGAGAAGTGAACTGAGTTCCTCTATCTGACACGATACTCTTAGGCAAAACGTGAAGGCATATAATTTTGCTCATGTAAATCTTTGCTAACTTGGCACTCGTATAAGTTGTCTTCACGGGTATAAAATGAGCCACTTTAGTTAGGCGATCCACTACTACCCATATGGAATCATACCCTGACCTGGTCCGTGGTAATCCGGTAATGAAATCCATACCTATATTTTCCCACTTCCACTCAGGAATAGGCAGTGGTTGAAGCAAACCTGCTGGTTTCTGATGCTCCGCTTTTACTCTACTACACACATCACACAAAGCAATGTGTTCGGCAATATCTCTTTTGAGATTGTTCCACCAAAATCTTTATTTCATATCCATGTACATTTTGGTGTTTCCCGGGTGAATAGAATATGGAGAGTTGTGAGCTTCTTGTAGAATCAGTTTCCGCAACTCCGTATCTTGTGGAACACAAATACGTTTCCCGTGCCATAAAGTACCTTGTTCGTCTATATGAAAACTCTTAGCTTTCCCTAGACTAATATTTTCCTTAATATTTTCGGTTTCCTTATCAATCTTCTGAGCTTCTCGGATCTTGTCCAATAAAGTGGGTTGTACATCTAAGGATATGAGATGTCCTTCAGGCACAATCTCCAATCTGAGTTCTTTGAATTGCTTACACAAGTCATCTGGCAATTCATCATTGGTAATGCCATTTACGAATGCCTTACGACTTAGAGCATCTGCTACTACATTTGCTTTACCGGGGTGGTATTGCAAACTCAAGTCGTAATCCTTGATAAGTTCTAGCCATCTCCTTTGTCTCATGTTGATTTCCTTCTGGGTGAAGATATACTTCAAACTCTTATGATCGGTGAATACTTCACATCGCTTTCCCAAAAGGTAATGTCTCCATGTTTTGAGTGCATGGACGACAGAGGCTAACTCCAAATTATGAGTAGGATAGTTTACTTCATGAGTTTTGAGTTGTCTCGAGGCATAGGCCACAACTTTACCGTCTTGCATAAGTACGGCACCCAAACCTTGATGAGACGCATCACAATATACTTGGAAATCTTTTTCCAAATCTGGCAGACATAGAATTGGTGCTGTCACAAGTCTCTTCTTTAATTCTTGGAAACTGACTTCACATCCTTCAGACCATGCAAATTTCTTGTCCTTCTTTAATAATTCTGTCATTGGCTTAGCAACTTTTGAGAAATTCTCAATGAACCTTCTGTAGTAACCTGCTAAACCAAGGAAACTACGAACTTCTTTTACGTTCCTAGGAGATTCCCATTCAGTCACAGCTGAAACTTTAGCAGGATCAACTGCCACTCCATCCTTTGTCATAACATGACCAAGAAAACCAACTTCTTCTAACCAAAACTCACACTTACTGAATTTGGCATAAAGTTTATGCTCTCTTAACTTCTCAAGTATCAAGCATAAGTGTATTTCATGTTCTTCCTTGCTCTTGGAGTAGACTAAGATGTCATCGATGAAAACGACAACAAACTTGTCAAGGAATTCCATGAACACCTTGTTCATCATATTCATGAAGTATGCTGGAGCGTTGGTTAAGCCAAAAGGCATTACGGTATACTCGTATAATCCATACCTTGTGGTGAATGTTGTTTTTGGTATGTCTTGCTCTCTTATCTTGAGTTGAAAATAGCCTGACCGGAGATCAATTTTTGAGAACACACAGGCTCCCTCTAGCTGGTCAAACAAGTCATTGATCCTAGGCAAAGGATATTTATTCTTGATAGTTACCTCGTTGAGTGAACGGTAATCTATGCATAACCTTTGGCTTCTATCTTTCTTCTCCACGAACAATACTGGGGCTCCCCAAGATGAAGAACTTGGTTGAATAAACCCTTTCTGCAACTGTTCTCCTAGTTTATTTTTGAGTTCCTTCAGTTCATCAACTGACATTTTGTATGGTCTCTTAGCTATTGGTCCAGAACCTGGTACCAAATCTATTAGAAACTCCACATCTCGATCCGGTGGCATTCCTGGCAACTCTTCCGGAAACACATCCGGATACTCACACACAATGGGCACAATGTCCATGCTAACCCCCTTAAGAGAATTTAGCTTACTTCCTTTGGATTCAAAGTTTGACTTAAATTTTATTCTTTTTCCTTCTGGGGTTGTGAGTGTAACTGTACGATTGGAACAATCCAGTACTCCCTCATACTTAGCCATCCAATCCATTCCCAAAATCACATCCAATCCTTGGGAAGTCAGGATTATTAGGTTCACTGGAAATTTATGTTTTCCAAACTCTATGACTAAGTCATGACATCCTGAGTTTACTATCATTTCTCCACCCGGAGAACTTACTCTTATAGGACAACCAATGGTTTCTACCGGTAGTTCATTTCTTTCCACAAATGCTTTTGATATGAATGAATGAGATGCACCGGTATCAAAGAGTACAAATGCTGAAATTGAATTGAGTCTGAACTTACCAGCAATGGCATCAGGATCCTCATAGACCTCCTCCACATTGATGTGGTTAACCTGTCCTTTCTGAAAAGGATTGGGCTTGTTAGGTCCTTCAACTTTCTTCTGAGGGCACTCATTAGCATAATGCCCCAGTTTCTTGCATTTGAAGCACTCAACCTGACTGATGTCCTTTTTAGCATGTTGACTTCCACTTCCACTACCATTCCCACTGTGGTGGCTCTTATGTCCACTCTTGTGGTTCTTGTACCTATCATTGTCATGACTGCGATGATGCTTGTTGTCATGACGGTTGTGGTTGTGGTGCTTGTTGAATTTCCCATGCTTATGGGATCCTGAGATGCCACTGTCATCATAGTGAGATCGTTTGTGAGACGATCCCGAGCTGTGCTTGTCGGAGTGTTTCCTTTTCCTACTCTCGACTTGTTTCATTTTACTCTCCAAAATAGCAGCCTTGTCACACAAAGACTGGTAAGTTGGAACATATGCCACAGACAACTGTAGGTTCAGCTCATCATTCAAGCCTTTCAGAAACTTTTCCTTTCTTTATGCATCTGTGTCAACCTCATCCGGTGCATAGCGTGCCAGATTGTTGAACTCTTCTATGTATTAAGCCACGCTGCGGTGGCGCTGCTTCAAGTTGTGAAACTCTTTCTTTTTCAGGCTCATCATTCCTGATGAGATATGAGCAGTGCGAAAGCCATCTTCAAAGATAGCCCAAGTCACCTCATCAATAGGAGTGGTGATTTGGAAGTTGTCCCACCATGTGGCGGCTGGTCCTTCCAACAGATGTGCTGCGAACCTGACTTTTTCAGCATCCGTGCAGCCCACGGTCACTAAATATTTGATCACAGAACGTAGCCAGTCATTGGCCACCATGGGATCAGTCGTCCCAGAAAACTTTGCTGGCCTCAAACGCAGAAATCTGGTGAGCATATCAAAACCCGGAGGGTTGTTGTTGTTGTTGTTGGGGTTGTTGTTGTTGTTATTGGGGTTGTTGTTGTTATTCTGGTTTTGGATAAACGTTGTCATCATCTGCATAAGCTGTGTTTGCGCATTCATCATTTGTTGCATTTCCGGGGTGATGTTATTGGGGTTGGGGTTTGCGCGACGGGGAGGCATATGTGGTTTGTTCAAATAGATAAGAATGAGATACCCATAGATGTTTTATGCACAATACATCACAAGCAAACACATAACGTGCAACTTAAGGATAAAATCTCAATCAACAAAATAACAAAGTTCTCGAAATAAAACACAAAAGTGGCAAGCCATCCACATGTCGGATGGTCCAATAACAAGTTCACGAATAACAAGTATGATAATGAAAGGTAAACGAGTAGTCAAGTCTACTCCTCAGCATCAATCTCCTCCTCGACGAAGGTAAGACCTGCGTTCTCCATCGCGGTCTTGTTCTCCTCAATCGTAGTGGTCAAGGAATCGACCTTGGCCTTGAGAGCCCTCTTCTGGGAGCGAAGCCTCTCAATAACCATCTGCTGCTGCTCTAACTCGAAATCCTTGGACTTCAGTTCCTCGGTCATGTCTTGGATCTTCTTATTCCTATCCTGGACGCGTTTCTCTTGACTCTTGAACTTGCGGTCCTGGGCCTCGAACTTCGTCTCCATTTCCTTGATCATCTCATCTTGCTGTGCGAAAATCTTGTCCTTCTCGCGAAGCTGCACCTGGAGCTCGTCATTGCTGAGCATGACGTTCTTCATGTCCGTGTCCACGTGCCTGAGGAGAGACTCTAAGTCCTGGAGATAGAGACGTATCGGCTCTGCCGCGTCTCTCGAGTCGTCCTCAAAGTCGATGGACTCTCCATCAACATCACGTCTTCCGAAGACGTGGAAGTGAGTGCCCCTAACCTGTCGGGAGTGACGGCCTAACAGACGTTCTATCAGGTCCTGCATGACTACCTCCATGCCTCTCTCCCTGTCGCCGTGCATCAGCTTGAAGACGATGGCCTCTGTAGTGGGCTCTATCTGGCGTCCGGGCTGGTTCACCTTGAAGCCCCAGAGGTCCTTCCTCTCAAACTTGGTGAGTGGGTACACCGTGATGGTGGGAAGAGGGAGATCGAGCAAAGTGGTAAGCTCGATGATACGGGGACCGAAACGGGTAACCTGGAACTCCTCCACAGTGCTGATGGTAATAGGCATCTATTTATAAGATTGAAAAGTTAGAATAACACAATTTAAGATAAACAAAGACAAACATCACATACACCTCCTTGGAACACAAAATCACACAAGTCATGCATACATGAATCCATTACATCAATCAAGGTCCAAACTTATTTAAGGTATCATTTTGGAAAATAATGTGATAGACGGTGGTCCAACTAACGAAGTGTGCTCACAATCCTATCTCACTGGATCTGGTGGCTATCACAATGTTCCTAGAGGCAATCCACCTATCTTGTTCACATGATTCCATCACTAAGTCTATTATGTCTCCCCTTAACTCTTGGTTGGTGGCTTCCAACTCTTGGGTAAGTTCTTTCTCTTTCTCTAAGTCTTTTTGGAGGTTGAGCATCCTGCACTTGACTCTAGCACTTAGTTCTTTGATAGTCCTCCAAGCTGCATCTCTGGCTGACTCAAAGAATGTGGTGTGCATTACAGTGTTGGTGTACATGCAGAATCCCCTTTCTTTGTGGTTGTCTTCCTTGTTTTTGTACAAGTGAAGTTGCACCCACCAATACTCCACTCCTTCATACATCACTGGAAAGCCCTTGTACACAGCTGCACCATGTGCTTCCATTGCCACCATGAGGTCCTTGAGAATATTGGGAAACTCAGTTTCACACTCCAAGGTCATGGTCATGAGTGGTCCTTTCTTCACTTCGTTGATGGAGTTCATCTACAAATGGAGTTGGGAATGAAAAGATTAGAAAATTTTACGAGAAGAATAGACAAGTGTAGAAGTAGTTGAAGACTTTTCCTTAGTGGTTTTCCAATCCTAGGGTCATAATCCCAGGCAACACAGTGCTCGATACCATCTTAGACCCTCCTTTGTAAAGGAAAGAATCCTGTGATTGCAATGCTAGTCCTCGGATCAATGCTAGCATCCAAAGTTTAAGATGAAGTACACAGATACAAAGGTCGTTATTACATCCATTCCAGAGATAAAACACAGTCTTTTACAACTCAGGCCATAGGCCTAATACAAGAGTTTAAGGAACAAGTAAATAAACATAAGTCTTCATCTTCATGTGCCACGAGCAAGCATGTTGAGTGTAGACTCATGACTCCTACTCATCATCGGAGTAACTCGCAACATCACAAGTTCTGACCCACAGAGGGTCAATACTTTGGAATAGTATTGGCAAGTGATACCTTAGTATATTTTAAGTGGACTATATTACTATATGCATTTTGGCTAAGTGTAGCTTGGCTTGCTTTGCTTGAAAATAGGTTTTACCTATTAGTTGAAATCACTAAGTTTTTCTTTATCAAAAACTTCCCAAGAAACCACCAATAGACATTGGGGTCCTCCACCCTTGTTCACCCACAAATTTTACTTAGAAGTTGGAGTGATGAGATTCTTGTAGCTTCCATGTCTTGATGCTCAAGTTGTCCATTGCCTTGGACTAGGCTAAGTACTTAGGTTTTCCATCTGCAGAGGTTGTGCACTTTCCGCACCAGACTTGGTTTCCCAAGACAGACCTTCGAAGCCTTTCCTTAGTCAAATGGACGCTCCAACCTATCATCCCAACTACCACCAACTGTCCAAATGACTAAGTTCTAGCTACCTATATGATCAAGGCAGAGCCCATATTGCCAAGTGGTTGCACTGTAAGCTTTCTCAACACTTGGCCTCCAAATCCCTTTGTGCATGGGTGGCATACCACCAGTGAGATACACAACCCAAGTCCATGGCCTTGTGTAACCACTCAACATAACCCAATCCTTCCATTCCACCTGGAGGTTTATTTGACTTAGTTGTTTTATTAGGAAAGTATAAGTCTCATGACTTAGAAATATTTTCATCATAGTATGTATAGATTTTCACCAACCCTTGTTTGCTATATAGCTAGGCTAAGCATGGTAGGATAACTTAACTTAGGGAATTTCCCTAGAAATTCTACACTACTTAGGATTTTCCAACTTAGCACTAGGCAGAAAATAGCATGCAAGACTTAGCAAATTATCTAATGATAGTACAAAACATAGGATAGAAATATTCATGAAATTATCACTTGCCTTGGTAGTGGGGAGAGTAGCACTCTTCACAATCACAATCACTAGCAAAATCTACACAAAAATTATAGCATACAATTACAAACAATTATATACAATAAAAAATAATATGTATGCATTCATGCAAGAATTTACTTAAATGGTGATTTTGAAAACTCTACCAAGCATGCACATGTTTACAGAAACTAACAAGTCACAAGTTTGCCAACTAACCTTATTTGGCACTTATTCAATTTTACCAAAACAAATTCATACTTAATTTAGCCTTAAACATGTTTCTACAAATAAAGTCATTTTAACTGTTACTATTTGTTAAACACATTGGATATTCAGAAAGGTCTTGCTTCACTGAATCCAACGGTATAAAGTTTGCAAAATTCCAACGTGGCAATCAAAAGTTATAAGCATTTGAAATTTGGATCAAATTCTGGTTTTAAATCTGTTTTTATTTCTAATAGTTGCCACGCGTCGCGTCCCTATTGGTGCATCGCCGGTTGGATGGGTCTGCGGACCGCACGATCTAAGTGGATCTCGGCTCGATGCGCGTACCTCTTCATCCTCTTTCTAATCTACGCCGCAGGATCTAGATCCAACGTTCCTAATCATCCTAACCATACTCAGGCGGCGCTAGCGGCGTTAACTGGCGGCGGCGCGTCTGACTACGGCGGCGCCGGCGTTCTACATCGCTCCAGGAAGCAGGAAGGTGCTTACCAGATCCGCCAAGGCGTGCTGAAGCTCGACGTGGTACTGGTTTGCGGAGGGGCGCTCGGATGTGGCTGAGAGAGCTCGTCGGAGTCGTGCACGGCGTCGGGTGGTTGTTGTCGGCGTCGTTGCCGAGGTTCCGTCGCCTAACATAAGCCAGGATTAGGATATGCAAGACCGTGGCGAACAATCTAGTGTGAGTCAAGTGAAGGGCGACGGGACTTACGAATTTGGTCGCCGGAGTTGAGGTGGTCGCCGATGCTTGGCGGCCGAGGAAATGGCGACCTGGGGTAGTATAGGACGAACGAGTGGGGTCAGGAGGTGCGCAAGAAGATTGGTAAGTGGCTCAAACGAATCAGAGAGGAAGGGGCGCACGGGTTTCACCGGAATCGTTCGCCGGAGCAAGCTCTGTCTGCGGCGGTGTTGGGTGAGTCGTGGGCAGCCTGGTGGCGTGAAGGTAGAATCGACTAGGGGAAAATGGTCGCTAGGAGGTGGGGATCTTATAGCCGGTGTCTCGACAGGAAACGCTCGTGGATTAATGCCCATTTATGTCGCGCCATTACCGTCCGTGACTGCAGCTGCGACGTGGTCGCGGGCGCAGTTTGGGGAAGACGATGACAGCATGGGCAGGGCCCGCTCGTCAGCGATGTGCGTGAAGTGAGGGTGGGGTCCGTCTGTCAGCGACAACCTACGTGTGCTTGCGCGTGAGAAAAGAAAAGGAAACTCCCGGGTGGGCTAGTTGGGCTCGATTCTCTGCTGGGCCAGATGTCTGGCGCTCGGCTCTCTTCCTTTGTTTAATTCTTTTTCTTTTCTATTTAGATTTTCTGAATGAGTTTTCAAATGGTTTCAAAATCAATTTAAATTCAAATCCTCCTGAGGTTTTGTAGTGGTGACTTGGTCTCAGAAATGGGTCAAAAACTCTTGGGCTACTTTGCAAGGGCTTGGTCATACTTGGATTTCAAACAAGCAGAGACTTCTGCTTCAATTTTGCAAATGTTTGAATAGGGGTTTTAAATTTATTTCCTAGTAGAAAACTTTGGTCAAACTTTTATATTTAAACTTGCCAACAATGGAGGCAAGCAACAAGTTCATATCATTCAAGTTTCAAAGGGTGATGGTTATTTGAGTTAATTTGCTCACATGAAATCATAGCACAAGCTTCTGTTTCTGAGATGATTTTGAAAGAAACCCTAAATGATGATGGATGCAAAGATGATATGAATGAGCTTTGAAACATGAATTTAGGTATGTTACATATATATTTTGAGGTCTCTGCCGCCGCATAGAGGGCCACCCTTCTCAGATTGCATCACACCACCACCAAAGGAGATCGACACTATAGTTCATCCCTTCCATTCCCCATACTCTCCATTAGCCATACCCATTACTTTGTACTTGAGATCTTCTTGCGATTCCGCGAACATTTTAAGAATATTTGATTTCAATAAAAGTATTGCACATTTTTTTATCCTTGATCTTATTGTTATGAGTGAGTTATCCTCACGGGCTGCGGGTTGGGGAGAAACCTCACAACGTTTATGTGTATCCAATCTATGGGAGAATTTTGTATTGGTTTGTAAGAGAGATTTGTATCATTTGCTTCTTTGTCTCTTGCCTTAATCTTTGGACTTGCAGGTACCCAAGATCCCGGAGATTGATCAAGGCTTCAGGTGAGATGCTTGGAAAGCGGCGATCTCATAGGAACCCCAGTGACAGCAAGGGTAGTATGGTCTTCACTTAACGAACCATTCTGGATCACAACAACATCACCTTTGATCTGTGTTTTGCACTTAATAATCGTTTGTATCCTAGTGCTTTATGGTACACTCGATTGGATCAAAAGACTATTGCTACGCTTGTGGCCTCTCAGGGGCTCTAGTATATTAGTATGTGTTGCCCACAAAAGATTATCTCTATTGGAACCTTACACATGAATGTGCTCATTTTTATCATTTATCCCATATGATATGCAGCTGGAGGTGGATATTTAACCCTGGCCTACCCCATCCATTGATTCAACCACATTATAAGCTAAACTAGATTGGTCCGGTAAACAAAGGTAAAATCGAAAAAACAAAGTCTTTTAGACTAATGGTGTTGCGTCAACGTGGATCCCTTCATCGGCAAACCCCAAGAGCAAGGTGTGATGCAACACAGCAGCAAGTTTTCCCTCAGTAAGAAACCAAGGTTATCGAACCAGCAGGAGGAAGGAAACGTCTCAAAGGTGTTGCAAGCAACATGGAAACCTACACAACACAAACTCAAGACTTTGCCCCAATGAATCAGTGAGGTTGTCAAGCTCACCGGTTTGCTGTAAAAAAGTATTAACTGTATGGTGTGGAAGGTGATGATGGTTTGCAGCAAGTAAACAGTAACAGTGGAAGATGTATCAATGGTAAAGATTGGACCGGGGTCTATAGTTCACTAGAGGTGCTCTCCTTAGATAAACAACATGGAATGAAGGGTAAACAAATTACAGCAGGGCAATTGATAGGAACTGAGCAAGTCATAACAATTCAATAGTAGACAAAAAGATCCTATGAGATTCGATTGAGCAATACAATAATATGCATAAACCGCCATCCCACTGCATCTATGACTAGAAGTCCACCTTCAGGTTATCATCTGAACCCCCTCCAGTATTAAGTTGCAAGCAACCGACAGCTGCTTTAAGCAAAGTGTGTAAGATAAACAATCCACTTGTTCCATGAACAAGAGACCGTTGTTTTCTCCCTAGTGGCAACATCACATCTACAACCGAAGATATTTCTGTCACTTCCCTTGGAAACAAGAGGCATGAACCCATTATCGAGCATAAATACCCCATATTGGTGTCACTAGCAACTACTTGGCCAAGATAGCTACTAACAACGGAGAGCATGCAAGATCACAAACAACACAGACATGATAAAATCATATAGACAAAACTATTAATGAATCTGACATAGTAATCTCAATATCCATTGGATCCCCGCAAACACAACATGCATGATTACAAATAGATTAGATCTTGATCATGAACGGAGCTCACAAGATCTATACATGAAATCACGAGGAGATTGTAAAATCCCTAAAATTCATATTCCAAAACTCATTCATATCATCTAAGCATTCATCATCATTTAGGGTTCTTCTCAAAAACAGAAGCTTGTGCTATGATTTCATGTGAGTAAATTTCACTCATTAGGCCATCACCTTTTGAAACTTAAATGTTAAGGAACTTGTTTTCTTGCCCCACTATTGGAAAGATTAGGTGTAAAAGTTTAACCAAAATTTTCAAATTAGAAATAATTTCAAAACCTCTATTTTCAAACATTTGCAAAATAGTGCGAAGTCTCTGGTTGTTTGAAATCCAAGTCTGATTAAGCCTTTGCAAGGCAACCCCATGAGCTTTGACTTATTTATGAGACCAATTCACCCCTGCAAAATCTCAGAAAGATTTGAATTCAAATTGATTTTGAAACTATTTGAAAACCTAATCAGAAAATCGAATTAGAAAAGAAAAAGAACTAAGCAAAGGAAAAGGGCCGAGGCGCGGATATCCGGCCCAGCAGGATCGAGCCCAACTAGCCCACCCGGATTTCTTTTTTCTTCTCACGCCAGAAGCGCAGCGTTCACCGGCCACAGACGGACCCCACCCTCTTTTCGCACACATCGCTGACGAGCGGGCCCTATCCACGCTGTCATCGTCTTCCCCAAACTGCGCCCGCGACCACGTCTCCGCTGCAGTCACTGCCGGTAATGGCGCGGCTTAATTGGGCATTAAAACACGGGCGTTTCCTATCAAGGCACCGGCTATAAGATCCCCACCTCCCCACGATCATTTCCCCCCAGCCAATTCTGCACTCACGCCCCCAGGCTGCCCACGACTCGCTCAAAAACACCGCAGACAGAGCAACTCCGGCGATCGATTCAGGTGAGCTCCGAGCGCCCCTTCCCCTCTGGATTGTTCGAGACACTTCGTAATCCTCTTGCACACCTCCTAACCACAACAAAGCATCCTGTACTGCCCCAGGTCGCCGTGTTCGCTTGACACCGTAAGCACCCGACGACCACCCCAACTCCGGCGACCAATCTCGGTGAAGTCCTGCGGCGCCTTGCTTTCTTATTCACCCGGCGTGTTCGCAATTGTCCTGCGATCTCCTAAACCCGCTGGTTCGTGTTAGCGACGCGGAACCTCGCAACGACTCGACAACATCCACCCAACGCCGGACGCAACTCGACGAGATCCAGAGCCATCTCCGAGCGCCCGCAAGTCGGTACCACGCCGAAGCTTAAAGAGCCTCCGCGAACCTGGTAAGCCCTTCTTCCCTTGCGGACGATCTAGAACGCCGCCACCGTAGTCCGACGCCGCCAATCAACGCCGCCCGTTCGTGGCTTGATGGTTTGGTCCGTTGGATCTGCATCGTAGGGCTAGGATAGATCTAGGCCGAAGAGGTACGCGCGCGTCTGGATCGTTAGATCTAATTTAGATCCTACGGCCTGTGACTGCCGATCCGCGCGAAGCGGTACGCACAAGTAAGGTTGCGACGCGTGGCTAGGATGAATTCAAAAACAGAAGTTTAAATCAGATTTTGATCCAAACTTTAAACAGCTATAACTTTTGAATGCCATGTTAGAATTTTACAAATTTTATACCGTTGGATTCAGTGAAACAAAACCTTTCTGAATATCCAATTTGTTTAATAGATAGTAACCATTAAAATGACTTTATTTGTGGAATCATATTTAAAGCTATTTTGAGTATAGATTTGTTTTGGTAATTGGTTTTAATGTTAAATAAGTTTGTTTTGGCAAATTTTGTGTCCTGTTATGTTCAGTATCATGCACATGCTTGGTAGAATTTCCAAAAATCACCACTTAGTAAAATTCTTGCATGCATGAATTCATATTATTTTTGATTGAATATATTGTGTGTAATTGAATGCTATAATTTTTTGTAGATTTTGCTAGTGATTGTGATTGTGAAGAGTGCTACTCTCCCCACTACCAAGGCAAGTGATATTTTCATGAATATTTCTATCCTATGTTTTGTATTAGCATTAGATATTTTTCTAAGTATTGCATGCTATTTTGTCTAGTGCTAAGTTGGGAAATCCTAAGTAGAGTAGAATAGTAGAACTGCTAGGGAATTTTCCTAACATAGTTATCACAACATGCTTAGCCTAGCTACTTAGCAAACAAGGGTGGTGAACAACTATACTTATCATGATGAAAATATTTCTAAGTCAAGAGACTTATGCTTTTCTAATAAAACAACTAAGTCAAATGAACCTCCTGGGTGGAATGGAAAGAATGGGTTATGTTGAGTGGTTACACAAGGCCATGGACTTGGGTTGTGTATCTCACTTGTGGTAAGCCACCCAGGCATAAAGGGATTTGGAGGCCAAGTGTTGAGAAAGCTTATAGTGCAACCACTTGGCAATATGGGCTCTGCCTTGATCATATAGGTTGCTAGAACTTAGTCATTTGGACAGTTCGTGGTAGATGGGATGATAGGTTGGAGCGCGTCCATTTGACTAAAGAAAGGCTTCTGAAAGGTCCTGTCTTGGGAAACCAAGTCAGGTGGGGAAAGTGCACAACCTCTGTAGATGGAAAACCTAAGTACTTAGCCTAGTCCAAGGCAATGGACACTTTTGAGCATCAAGACATGGAAGCTACAAGAATCTCATCACTCCAACTTCTAAGTAAAATTTATGGGTGAACAAGGGTGAAGGACCCCAATGTCTATTGGTGGTTCCTTGGGAATGTTTTGACAAAGAAAAACTTAGTGATTTCAACTAATAGGTAAAACCTATTTTCAAGCAAAGCAAGCCAAGCTACACTTAGCCAAAATGCATATAGTAATATAGTCAACTTAAAATACACTAAGGTATCACTTGCCAATAATATTCCAAAGTATTGACCCTCTGTGGCTGTAACTTGTGATGTTGCAGGTTACTCCGATGATGAATAGGAGTCATGAGTCTACACTCAACATGCTTGTATGTGGAACATGAAGATGAATACTTATGTTTATTTACTTATTCCATAAACTCTTGTATTAGGCCTTTTGGCCCTGAGTTGTAAATGACTATGTTTTATCTCTGGAATGAATGTAACAAACGACCTTTGTATCTGTGTACTTCATCTTAAACTGTGGATGCTAGCATTGATCCAGGGACTAGTATTGCAATCACAGGGATCCTTTCCTTTATAAAGGAGGGGTCTAACAGATGGTATCAGAGCACTGTGTTGCCTGTAGGATTATGACCCTAGGATTGAAAACCACTAAGGAAAAATTTTCAACTACTTCTACACTTGTCTATTCTTCTCGTAAAACTTTTCTAATCTTTTCATTCTCAACTCCACTTGTAGATGAACTCCATCAACAAAGCCGTGAATAAAGGACCACTCATGACCATGACCTTGGAGTGTGAAACTGAGTTTCCCAATATTCTCAAGGACCTCATGGTGGCAATGGAAGCACATGGTGCAGCTGTGTACAAGGGCTTTCCAGTGATGGATGAAGGAGTGGAGTATTGGTGGGTGCAACTTCACTTGTACAAAAACAAGGAAGACAACCACAAAGAAAGGGGATTCTGCATGTACACCAAAACTGTAATGCACACCACATTCTTTGAGTCAGCCAGAGATGCAGCTTGGAGGACTATCAAAGAACTAAGTGCTAGAGTCAAGTGCAAAATGCTCAACCTCCAAAGGGACTTAGAGAAAGAGAAGGAACTTACCCAAGATTTGGAAGCCACCAACCAAGAGTTAAGAGGAGATATAATAGACTTAGTGATGGAATCATGTGAACAGGATAGGTGGATTGCCTCTAGGAACATTGTGATAGCCACCAGATCCAGTGAGATAGGCCTATGAGCACACTTTGTTAGTAGACCACCATCTATCACCTTATTTTCCAAAATGATACCCTAAATAAGTGTGGACCTTGAATAATGTAATGGATAAGTGTATGCTGACTTGTGTGATGTTTGTGTTCCATGGTTATGTATGAGATGGTTGTTTTGTATTTATCTTAAATGGTGTTGTTCTAACTTTTCAATTTTATAAATAGATGCCTATTGCCATCAAGACTGTTGAGGAGTTCCGTGTTACTGCTTTGGACCCCGATCATTGAGCTTACCACTTTGCTCGATCTCCTCTTCCCACCATCACGGTGTACCCACTCACCAAGTTCGAGAGGAAGGACCTCAGGGCTTCAAGGTGAACCAGCCAGACGCCAGATCGAGCCTACTACAGAGGCCATCGCCTTCAAGCCGATGCACGACGGGAAGAGAGGCATGGAGGTAGTCATGCAGGACCTGATAGGCCGCTTGTTAGGGCGTAACTTCCGACATATTAATGTCACTCACTGCCACGTCTTCTTAAGGCGGGATGTTGATTGAGAGTCCATCAACTTTGAGGACGACTCGAGGGACACGGCAGAGCCGATACCTCTCTATCTCCGGACTTAGAGACTCTCCTCGTGCACGTGGACACAGACAGACGAACGTCATGCTTGGCAATGACGAAGCCAGTACAGCCACGCGAGAAGGACAAGCTTTTCGCACAAGATGAGATGATCAAGGAAATGGAGACAAAGTTCGAGGCCCAGACCGCAAGTTCAAGAGTCAAGAGAAACGCCCGTGGATAGGAACAAGAAGATCCGAGACATGACCGAGGAACCAAGTCCAAGGATTTCGAGCTTGAGCAGCAGCAGATGGTTATTGAGAGGCTTCCCGGCCCGTAAGAGGGCTCTCAAGGCCAAGGTCGATTCCTTGACCACTACGATTGAGGAGAACAAGACGCGATGGAGAACGCAGGTCTTACCTTCGCCGAGGAGGAGATTGATGCCGATGAGTAGACTTGACTACTCGCTTATCTTTCATATTCGTACTCGTTATTGTGAACTTATTATTGGACCATCCGACATGTGGATGGCTTGCCACTTGTGTGTTTTACTTCATGAGCTTATTATGTGGTTGTTGAACTTTTATTCTTATGTTGTTTGTTATGTGTTTGCTTATGATGTATTGTGCATAAAACATCTATGGGTATCTCATTCTTATCTATTTGAACAAACCACAGATGCCTCCCGTCACAAGCAAACCCCAACCCCAACAACATCACCCCGAATGCAACAAATGATGAATGCAAACACAGCTTATGCAAATGATAAAAACATTCATCCAAAACCAGAATAACAACAACAACAACAACAACAACAACAACAACAACAACAACAACAACAACAACAACAACAACAACAACAACAACAACAACAACAACAACAACAACAACAACCTCCGAGTTTTGATATGCTCACCAGATTTCTGCGTCTGAGGCCAGCAAAGTTTTCGGGAACAACTGATCCCATGGTAGCCAATGACTGGCTACGATCTGTGAACAAGGACTTAGTGACCGTGGGTTGCACGGATGCTGAAAAGTCGTTCGCAAGACATCTGGAAGGACCAGCCGCCACATGGTGGGACAACTTCCAAATCACCACTCCTATTGATGAGGTGACTTGGGCTATCTTTGAAGATGGCTTTCAGATCGCTCATATCTCATCAGAATGATGAGTGCGAAAAGGAGTTTCACAACTCAAGCAGCGCCACCGCAACGTACGAGTACATAGAAGAGTTCAACAATGCGGCGCTATGCACCGGATGAGGTTGACACAGATGCAAAAAGAAAGGAAAATTTCGGAGGGTTTGAATGATGAGATGAACCTACGGTTCAGTGGCATATGTTCCAACTTATCGTCTTTGTGTGACAAGGCTGCTATTTTGGAGAGTAAATTGAAACAAGTCGAGAGTAGAAAGAGGAAACACTCCGACAAGCACAGCTCAGATCGCCTCACAAACGATCTCACTCGATGACAAGGCATTTCAGGATCCCATAAGCATGGGAAATTCAACAAGCACCACAACCACAACCGTCATGACAACAAGCAACATCGCAGCCATGACAATGACAAGTATAAGAACCACAAGAGTGGACATAAGAGCCACCACAGTGGAAATGGTAGTGGAAGTGGAAGTCAGCATGTTAAAAAGGACATCAGTCAAGTTGAGTGCTTCAAATGCAAGAAGCTAGGGCATTATGCTAATGAGTGCCCTGAGAAGAAAGTGGAAGGACCTAACAAGCCAAATCCTTTCCAGAAAGGACAGGTTAACCACATCAATGTGGAGGAGGTCTATGAGGAGCCTGATGCCGTTGCTGGTAAGTTCAGACTCAATTCAATTTCAGCATTTGTACTCTTTGATACCAGTGCATCTCATTCATTCATATCAAAAGCATTCGTTGAAAGAAATGAACTACCGGTAGAAACCATTGGGTGTCCTATAAGAGTAAGTTCTCCGGGTGGAGAAATGATTGTAAACTCAGGATGTCATGACTTAGTCATAGAGTTTGGGAAACATAAGTTTCCAGTGAATCTAATGATTCTGAATTCCCAAGGATTGGATGTGATTTTGGGAATGGATTGGATGGCTAAGTATGAGGTATTATTAGATTGTGCCAACCGTACAGTTACACTCACAACCCCAGAAGGAAAAAGAATAAAATTCAAGTCAAACTTTGAATCCAAAGGAAGTAAGCTATATTCTCTTAAGGGGGTTAGCATGGACAGTGTGCCAATTGTGTGTGAGTATCCGGATGTATTTTCGGAAGATTTACCAGGAATGCCAACGGATAGAGATGTGGAGTTTCTGATAGATTTGGTACCAGGTTCTGGACCAATAGCTAAGAGACCATACAAAATGTCAATTGACGAACTGAAAGAGCTCAAGAAGCAGCTAGGAGAACAGTTGCAGAAAGGGTTTATTCAACCAAGTTCTTCATCTTGGGGAGCCCCAGTATTGTTCGTAGAGAAGAAAGATAGAACACAAAGATTATGTATTGACTACCGTTCTCTCAACAAGGTGACCATCAAGAACAAATATCCTTTGCCAAGAATCAACGACTTGTTTGATCAGTTAGAAGGAGCATGTGTGTTCTCGAAGATTGATCTTCGGTCAGGCTATTTTCAACTCAAGATAAGAGAGCAAGACATACCTAAGACAGCATTCACCACAAGGTATGGATTGTATGAGTACACTGTGATGCCTTTTGGTTTAACCAACGCTCCAGCATACTTCATGAATATGATGAACAAGGTATTCATGGAATTCCTTGACAAGTTTGTGGTCGTTTTCATCGATGACATCTTAGTCTACTCCAAGAGTAAGGAAGAACATGAAAGACACTTACGCTTGATACTTGAAAAATTAAGAGAGCATAAACTTTACGCCAAATTCAGCAAGTGTGAGTTTTGGTTAGAGGAAGTTGGTTTTCTTGGTCATGTTATGACAAAGGATGGTGTAGCAGTTGATCCTGCTAAGGTTTCAGCTGTGACAGAATGGGAATCTCCCAAGAATGTAAAAGAAGTTCGTAGTTTCCTGCTTAGCAGGTTACTCTGAAGGTTCATTGAAAATTTCTCAAGGTTGCTAAGCCAATGAAAGAATTGTTAAAGAAGGACAAGAAATTTGCTTGGATGAAGGTTGTGAAGTCGACTTCAAGAATTGAAGAAGAGACTTGTAACAACACCAAGGTTATGTTCCTGATTTGGAAAAGGATTTCCAAGTATATTGTGATGCGTCTCATCAAGGTTTGGGTGCCGTACTTATGCAAGATGGTAAAGTCGTAGCCTATGCTTGAGACAACTCAAAACTCATGAAGTAAACTATCCTACTCATGATTTGAGTTAGCCTGTCATTCCATGCACTCAAAACATGGAGACATTACCTTTGGGAAAGCGATGTGAAGTGTTCACCGATCATAAGAGCTTGAAGTATATCTTCACCCAGAAAGAAATCAACATGAGACAAAGGAGATGGCTAGAACTTATTAAGGATTACGACTTAAGTTTGCAATACCACCCCGGTAAAGCGAACGTAGTAGCAGATGCTCTAAGTCGTAAGAATTTTGTGAATGGCCTTACCAAAGGAGAATTGCCAGATGACTTGTGTAAGCAATTCAAAGAACTCAGATTGGAGATTGTGCCTGAAGGACATCTCATGTCCTTGGATGTTCAACCCACCTTATTGAACAAGATCCAAGAAGCTCAGAAAACCGATAAGGAAATTGAAAAGATTAAAGAAAATATAAGTCTGGGGAAATCTAAGAGTTTTCATATAGACGAACAAGGTACCTTATGGCACGGAAACGATATCGTTCCACAAGACCCGAGTTGGGAAACTGATTTTACAAGAAGGCCACAACTCTCCGTATTCTATTCACCCGGAAACACCAAGATGTACATGGACATGAAAGAAAGATTTTGGTGGAACAATCTCAAAAGACATCGCGAACATATTGCTTTGTGTGATGTGTGTAGAGAGAAAAGCGAGCATCGAAACCAGGGGTTTGCTTCAACCACTGCCTATTCCTGAATGGAAGTGGGAAAATATTGGTATGGATTTCATTACCGGATTACCAAGGACCAGGTCAGGGTATGATTCAATATGGGTGGTAGTGGATCGCCTAACTAAAGTGGCTCATTTTATACCCGTGAAGACAACTTATACAAGTGCCAAGTTAGCAAAAATCTACATGAGCAGAATTGTATGCCTTCACGGCGTGCCCAAGAGTATTGTGTCAGATAGAGGAACACAGTTCACTTCTCACTTTTGGAGACAACTTCATGAATCTTTGGGAACGAGGTTGGAATTCAGTACTGCCTTTCATCCCCAATCTGATGGACAAACGGAAAGGACTAACCAAATTCTTGAAGACATGTTAAGGGAATGTGCCTTAGACTATGGAGCAAGTTGGGATGAAAGCTTGCCTTACACAGAGTTCTCTTACAACAATAGTCATCAATCTAGTATTGGAATGGCACCATTTGAGTTGCTCTACGGAAGGAAATGTACCACCCCATTACTATGGAATGGTGTGGGAGAGAGAAGTTTATTTGGACCTGATCTTATCAAAGACGCCGAAGAGAAGGTCAAATTGGTTAAAGACAGGTTGAAGGTAGAACAGTCCCGACAGAAAAGCTACGCAGATTCTAAGCGTAGAGAAGTCACCTACAAAGTTGGGGATAGGGCTTATCTCAGGGTATCACCACTCCGTGGAGTGAAAAGATTTGGAGTCAAAGGAAAGTTGGCACCAAGATATGTTCGGCCATTCAAGATTCTAAGTCGCAAGGGAGAAGTTGCATATGAAGTTGAATTGCCTGAATCTCTGTCAGCTATCCATAATGTGTTTCATGTGAGTCAGCTTAATAAATGTCACCCAGAGATGGAAGAATCTTCTCTGAAGGATACTATACCATTGGAAGAAGTTCAGCTAGAAAGTGACCTCACCTATGAAGAAAAGCCTGGCAAGATTCTTGAGACCGCAGAAAGAGTCACAAGGACAAAAACTATCAAGTTTTGCAAAGTGCAATGGAATCATCACTCCGAAGAGGAAGCAACATGGGAAAGAGAAGATGATCTTCGGAAAGACCACCCTCACCTATTTGCTAACCAATCCGAATCTCGAGGGCGAGATTCATCTTAAGGGGGTTAGATTTGTAACATCCCTAAAATTCATATTCCAAAACTCATTCATATCATCTAAGCATTCATCATCATTTAGGGTTCTTCTCAAAAACAGAAGCTTGTGATATGATTTCATGTGAGTAAATTTCACTCATTAGGCCATCACCTTTTGAAACTTCAATGTTAAGGAACTTGTTTGCTTGCCCCACTATTGGAAAGATTAGGTGTAAAAGTTTAACCAAAATTTTCAAATTAGAAATAATTTCAAAACCTCTATTTTCAAACATTTGCAAAATAGTGCAAAGTCTCTGGTTGTTTGAAATCCAAATCTGATTAAGCCTTTGCAAGGCAACCCCATGAGCTTTGACTTATTTCTGAGACCAATTCACCCCTGCAAAATCTCAGAAAGATTTGAATTCAAATTGATTTTGAAACTATTTGAAAACCTAATCAGAAAATCGAATTAGAAAAGAAAAAGAACTAAGCAAAGGAAAAGGGTCGAGCGCCAGATATCTGGCCCAGCAAAGGATCGAGCCCAACTAGCCCACCCGGGGATTCTTTTTCTTCTCTCACGCGCAAAGACGTTGCGTTCACAGACGGACCCACCCTCTTTTCGCACACATCGACGTGGCCGCCCATCCTGTTGTCATCGTTTTCCCAAATCGCGACCACGCCGCCATCGCGATCGCCTGTAATGGCGCGGCTTAATTGGGCATTAAAACTCGGCGCGTTTCCTGTCGAGGCACCGGCTATAAGATCCCCACCTCCCCACGATCATTTTCCCCCAGCCAATTCTGCACTCACGCCCCAGGCTGCCCACGACTCGCTCAAAACCGCCGTAGGCAGAGCAACTCCGGCGATCGATTCAGGTGAGCTCCGTGCGCCCCTTCCCCTCTGGATTGTTCGAGACACTTCGTAATCCTCTTGCGCACCTCCTAACCACAACAGAGCATCTGTCATTGCCCTAGGTCGCCGTGTTCGCTGACACCGTAAGCACCACGACCACCCCAACTCCGGCGACCAATCTCAGTAAGTCTCGTGCGCCCCTTGCTTTCTTATTCACCCGAGCGTGTTCGCAATTGTCCTGCGCATCTCCTAAACCCGCTGGTTCGTGTTAGGGCGACACGGAACCTTGGCAACAACTCCGACAACATCCACCCGACGCCTTAACTCCGACGACATCGAGCCCATCTCCGAGCCCCTCCATAAGCCACGTCGAGCTTGAAGAGCCTCCGGCGAACCTGGTAAGCCCCTTCTTCCCCTTGCGGACGATCTAGAACGCCGGCGCCACCGTAGTCTGACGCGCCGCCGCCAGTCAACGCCGCCAGCGCCGCCCGTTCGTGGGTTGATGGTTTGGTCCGTTGGATCTGCATCGTAGGGCTAGGATAGATCTAGGCCGAAGAGGTACGCGCGCGTCTGGATCGTTAGATCTAATTTAGATCCTACGGCCTGCGACTGCCGATCCGCGCGAAGCGGTACGCACCAGTAAGGTTGCGACGCGTGGCTAGGATGAATTAAAAAACATAAGTTTAAATCAGATTTTGATCCAAACTTTAAACATCTATAACTTTTGAATGCCACGTTAGAATTTTACAAATTTTATACCGTTGGATTCAGTGAAACAAAACCTTTCTGAATATCCAATTTGTTTAACAGATAGTAACAATTAAAATGACTTTATTTGTGGAATCATATTTAAAGCTATTTTGAGTATAGATTTGTTTTGGTAATTGGTTTTAATGTTAAATAAGTTTGTTTTGGCAAATTTTGTGTCTTGTTATGTTCAGTATCATGCACATGCTTGGTAGAATTTCCAAAAATCACCACTTAGTAAAATTCTTGCATGCATGCATTCATATTATTTTTGATTGAATATATTGTGTGTAATTGAATGCTATAATTTTTTGTAGATTTTGCTAGTGATTGTGATTGTGAAGAGTGCTACTCTCCCCACTACCAAGGCAAGTGATATTTTCATGAATATTTCTATCCTATGTTTTGTATTAGCATTAGATATTTTTCTAAGTATTGCATGCTATTTTGTCTAGTGCTAAGTTGGGAAATCCTAAGTAGAGTAGAATAGTAGAACTGCTAGGGAATTTTCCTAACATAGTTATCACAACATGCTTAGCCTAGCTACTTAGCAAACAAGGGTGGTGAACAACTATACTTATCATGATGAAAATATTTCTAAGTCAAGAGACTTATCCTTTTCTAATAAAACAACTAAGTCAAATGAACCTCCTGTGCGGAATGGAAAGAATGGGTTATGTTGAGTGGTTACACAAGGCCATGGACTTGGGTTGTGTATCTCACGTGTGGTAAGCCACCCAGGCACAAAGGGATTTGGAGGCCAAGTGTTGAGAAAGCTTAAAGTGCAACCACTTGGCAATATGGGCTCTGCCTTGATCATATAGGTTGATAGAACTTAGTCATTTGGATAGTTGGTGGTAGATGGGATGATAGGTTGGAACGCGTCCATTTGACTAAGGAAAGGCTTCTGAAAGGTCCTGTCTTGGGAAACCAAGTCTGGTGGGGAAAGTGCACAACCTCTGCAGATGGAAAACCTAAGTACTTAGCCTAGTCCAAGGCAATGGACACTTTTGAGCATCAAGACATGGAAGCTACAAGAATCTCATCACTCCAACTTCTAAGTAAAATTTATGGGTGAACAAGGGTGAAGGACCCCAATGTCTATTGGTGGTTCCTTGGGAATGTTTTGACAAAGAAAAACTTAGTGATTTCAACTAATAGGTAAAACCTATTTTCAAGAAAAGCAAGCCAAGCTAAACTTAGCCAAAATGCATATAGTAATATAGTCAACTTAAAATACACTAAGGTATCACTTGCCAATACTATTCCAAAGTATTGACCCTCTGTGGCTGTAACTTGTGATGTTGCAGGTTACTCCGATGATGAATAGGAGTCATGAGTCTACACTCAACATGCTTGCCTGTGGCACATGAAGATGAAGACTTATGTTTATTTACTTATTCCATAAACTCTTGTATTAGGCCTTTTGGCCCTGAGTTGTAAATGACTATGTTTTATCTCTGGAATGAATGTAATAAACGACCTTTGTATCTATGTACTTCATCTTAAACTGTGGATGCTAGCATTGATCCAGGGACTAGCATTGCAATCACAGGGATCCTTTCCTTTATAAAGGAGGGGTCTAACAGAGATACAACCATCTAGCTACTACATGGACCCGTAGTCCAAGGTGGAACTCTCACGCTTCATACCAAAGAAGAAGGCCTCCGGGATGATCTCCTCTGGCATCCCGCAAAACCACTACTAGAAAATCGAGTTGTTTTGTGCATTGCATCGCCATTATCTTGCATTGTTTGTCTGCATTATTTTCGAAAAGTCTAGCTCTGTTTGTACCAAACACCCCTCTTTATTTTAAAGGCAAAACCCCGAGCGTATCGGATATTTTTTCCTAAAAACTATTTTGCATAGTGGCTTTGTTTTAAATTGAACAGAACCAAACAAACACAAAAACTAAAACAGCCCCCTCTAAAACCTATCCCCACCCAATCCTAATCTACCCACCAACCAAATCGTGCCACCTCACCCTCTCCCCCAAAACCTACCCACTCTGCCACCTCAGCAATCCACCTCTTTTCCCACCTCTCTCTCTCTTTTTCACCCAGTCTACCCTCTCTCTCTTTCCCACCCCAGCCCCCACTCGCTGGCCCACTCATTCCCCTGGTCAACCCCACTGCCCCTGACACTGGCCCGCCTGGCCCCACCGGGTCCCACTCACCCTAGCCCCACCCCGGCCTCACGCCCCTTTCCCCACCTCCCCAGTCCTCTCACCTACCCAAGACGCGACCCACCTCCCTGGTCCTTCCCGGCTCCTCCTCCTCCTAGCCTCCCCGACGCAGCCACGCGCCTACTGAGCCCCTCGGCCGTGACCCTCCTACCTCTGGCCTTCCTCCGCCGCCCATCCTCTCCACCGCCGCGCTCCTTGCCCTCCCACTGCCAGCCTCCTGCCACAGCCTTCTCTCTCCGGCGCCGCGCCGTCTGCCCTTCTGACGCCGACGCCCGTCTGCGCTCACGCCCTCTCCCGAGCTGCCCGCTTGTCGCCAGCTCGCCGGACAACGCCTCCTCCGGTCCGCTGCCCACCCGCGTCGCGGACTTCTCCTCCGCTCCTACAACCGCCAAGCTCAAGAAGCCTCCAAACCTCGCCTCAACCGCCCGAGCCGCTGACCCGCTGTCACCTTCGGCCGTCCGCTGCCTGCGGCCCGGCCCTCACCTCGGCGTCGGTGGCCTTGCCTCTCTGCGTCCTCCGCGGCCGCCTGTGCGTGTCCTTCGTCTCTGGAGGGCAGCAGCCGCGCCGCATCGCAAGCTATGTTCGAGTTGGGGTTCTTTGTTGCAAAAGATGGCTTGGTGGCGATGATGCGGTTCCGGCGACCTCTCGTCGAACAAGTCTAACGAGTTGGGCAAGTATCTCGCCAAGGTCATCAAGTGTACATGGGGTCCGATGTATATGGAACGCCGAGAACTTCCACCGAACCCCGTCGAACCCGGATCCAGAGCCCGAACGCTGCAACCCTCAAGAACGTCGAGAACCTCGGGTGCGCCAACAAGGAAAACCAAAGACCGATCCCGGCGTCCGGGACCCCGAAGGCCGATCTCATCGAACCCGGAAGACCCCGGTGTCGGGCCCCAAGTTCGCCTCCGATAATCAAGAGGGTGCCCCAGGATCTCCATCGTATATATCGAGACCAACACCAAAGCGATGACAAGATCTACCGATGACCGCGAACCCTGACTCCAAGGTCGCCACCGGAACGCCAAGTCCTTCATCCCGAACGCCATGACCGTCGACATGACCCGAAGACGCCGAGATTCGGGACGCCAAGATCTCCGCGTGGGACGACAAGACCGACAACATGGCCCGACCACCTCGAATGCGCCAAGATCTACCCCAGTAATCCGAGAACGCTTCCGCCGAGTACGATCCCGTCGAACCCTGGACCCTGAGACCGACCCCGAACCCTCGGACCAAGATCGTCGAGAACCCTAAAGTGTGAACCCCTTCCCGAAAACCCTATTTTATAATATAATAACAACCTATTCATATTAATTGTTCATGCATGCATAATTGTCATGTGGTTTGGGGGCCTTATGCCGATTCACCTTAATTAAATATGGGGCCCATATGCGGACAAATCTAGTCTCATATCGGCCTCATTTAAATTGGTATAGCGAACCGGTAACTCATCTTGCCTTGTTAATACAACATTTAAGTTGCGGGGTAGCTAAACAACATGCACCATCTAAATAACCGTCGGGACCCCGGTTCCGCTTAATATGACCTAATTGCATCGCACCTTTGCTATGTCATGCATCATACATGCATCATGCCCGATCTTCTGCCGATCTTAAATATTGCATCCGGGTTTCTTCTAGTGTTTTGCTTCTTCGCGGATAAGGCCGTTGAGTTGATGTGAGCTTCGCCCCGATCTTCGGTTGAACCTTCGGCAATGTTTTCAGGCGAGCATCTCCCCCTTTCTACCTATCTTACTTTTATAGTCTTTATTCCCTCCTGTTGATCTATTGCTATCTGTGTTACGATGCTTTAGTTTCCGCACCTGTGATATACCGTGTAGCCCTATATTGCCTTGGACACACCCTATTACCTGTTGTTTGGTAGATAGTTGGACTTGCGCGCCGTAGTCGCTTGCTCTAGTGCTGTTGCGTGTCGTCAAGTGCCACAGTTGTTGATGTATTGCCGCATGTTGATGTTGGAGATGATCATAGTTTTACTTATCGTTCACTTTAATTCCTGTTTAACAACTAAAATTGAAGTAAGCAGAGGCATCGGTGGGTGATAGATAACATTTGGTTTCCGAACGCCCACTTGTGTCCCGTAGGACCCCGAGTACTTGATACCTGTTCCTTGATTTATCGCGCTATCCACATCCGGGAGGTATATGGGACCCCGAGCGAGCTTGATTCAGTCTTATTTCTTGGGGCCACAAACTAGTTTGAGGTTTTATTTACGATCCTGTACTTATGCCATGCTACTTATGTATTTACGATTGCGAGGAGCACACCGTCGCTTAGTTTTAAGCGGAGTGTTTTCGCGGTCGACAAGCCCAGCCACACTTTCGGGTTCCCGATCGTTCTGACCATTGTCGCAAACCTTGAGTCCGTCTCGAGCTTGCTTACTTGATGGTCTACTCAATGGGGTGGCCCCCTGAAATATTTCTGAATCCTGTGATTGCTTAGTCGTGAAAGCCTCGTTGGGTTTTGTTTTGGTTTTTCCGAGGTTGATCGAGCGTGTGTTGCTATTGGTGCACCCCGACCGGGTAAAACTTTCTGAAAGCCGTGTCCGCGGATATGGACAACTTGGAGCACAGTATCTCGACCATAGACAAGCATAACTAAAGTTTATTTCTATAAATTTGACTTTATAATGACTAGTAATCAGCTTCACTATAATGGAATGGCTAATTAATACTGCCCACAATTGCTTGTTTGGAGTGTCGCTTGCGACCATTGTACCTGACTAGTAAGTATAGCAACTACAACGGAATGGCTGAATAAAAGTACCAACAACTGCTGGGTTTTGGGTTATCTCATGCTAAATGTATCTGACAAGTAAGTGTTGCCACTATAACGGAATGGTTAACTAAAAGTGCCCACTGCTTAATTTATCAGGATGACTATCTATACCTGACTAGTAATTGCTGCAACGATAACTGAATGAATAAAACTGCCAACGGTGTGAGTTCCTCGGTTGACTTCCTCGTTTGGTCTCGAGGGGGAAACGCCAGGATGGGTTTGTTTGAAGGTAGTATCAGGTTGGATCCGAATAGGTCTTTCTTACCCCTCTCTGATAGTCGCCAGTTGTATCGAGTTTCTATAGGTTGTATAGTGCATCTTTGCCTGCCGCTTGATCCACCATACCTATGTAGGCGAGGACCGCGAATTCTAGCCTCGCTGTCTTGGCCTCAAGATCGACGCCTCTTTTCCTTTGCCCTTTGTCGGCACCCCTTTTGTTTAAGCAGGTTTTGGGATCGACGTCGTTAGCGTGGTTACCCTTCCGGCTTGGCAGGTTATGGACGCCATTGGTTATTCTTCGGGCTCTTAGCCCCATTTGCATCTTGTCCGTAGCTGGACGCCTATCGTTTCAAGGTGATTTGGATCTTTGTATATTACATCGTATTCTTGACTCATGGAGTCACCGTTATATATATCTGCTACGTGGGTCCCATCGAGGACTGTGTAATGTTATTACTTCGTTTTCCACCCGCACGAAAGTGCCTGGTGGGCACCTTTGAATCGTTTCTATGCGGGTTTGGCGGATTTCGCTAAAACTTGCATAGGGCCGATTCTGAGGGTGTTACATCTCCCCTCCGGCAGGGTGCTGGGAAGAACTTAAGATCCCCCCTCCCGGTCTAGGGACGATGGTGGCAGCGGCTACAGACGGTTTCGTGGATTTTTTGATCGGGTTCCTAGGGTTTCTGCATCGGGGGCTTCTTATAGGCAAAGGGGCGAGCCAGGGGGGCACCAGGGCGACTGCACCCCCCACCCCCAGGCATGGGGTGGGCCAACCCGCGCGGCCAGGGGGTGTGGCCCCCTGGTGAGCCTTATCTGTCTCGTCTTCTGGCTTCGTGTTGCCCATGATAAAATATTGACTTAGGCTTTTGTCCCATCCAATTCCGAGAATATTGATTTTTTGCCTTTCTGGAACCAAAAACAGAAGAAAACAGGCAACTGGCACTGTGGAAACTTGTTAATAGGTTAGTTCCAGAAAACATATAAAAACACCTCAAAGTGTAGCCAAATCAAAGCAAAGTAGATACTAAACAAGCATGGAACATCAAAAATTATAGATACGTTTCTGACATATCAAGCATCCCCAAGCTTAACTCCTACTCGTCCTCGAGTAGGTAAGTGATCAAAAGAATAATTTTTGAGGTGACATGCACCATCAAAACAAAGATCAAACCATTTGCAAGCATTGAAAGATGGGATCAAAGAACTCTAAACGTGTGCATGAAATATGGAGCTCTAACAATAATACAAAGTAACTATGCATGCAACATGAAAGGCTACAAACAAAGATCATGAATAACATGCATTCAAGAACGTTTGTTTGTTTCACATGCAGAAAACATGGCACAGTGGCAATTAGCTTGTCCCTCATAGAGTAGCAAATATATGCATAGGACACCTTCAAAGTTCATAAGAGTGACTAGATACAAGTAGCACAAGAACAAGTAATATCACAATATGCATCAATCAATAAGTTTTAGGACACTACACATCGAACTAAGAATGGAAACTATGCTCTCTCAATGGTGCCTAAAGGTATAAGGTGGAGACTCAATATAATAGTGGAGAAAATGCCCTTCATAAGGGAAGCAAGAATTTCAAGTTTCAAAAAGAGCTTCCAAAAATTATGGTACTTGTTAGCTTTCAGCCCTCATTGCCCCTATCATAAGCATCTTGAAGTGATTAAGGTTAGAGTGAACAAACTATGGAGTATATGCTTGACAAAGTATAACTTGGCGATCTCATGTCCCTTGAATATGAGGGCCACACCTCATGCTTCTCAACTTCAGTCACCTGTAAGTTCTTTTCATAGTAAGTACATGCTTATCATAGAGAACCGCCAATGGGGTACCCCTTGCACATGGTACAGGAGCTATCCCTTAACCAAAATTACAAGGCAAGTAGACAATGAGCATCTCAGCGATCTTTTTATTTACTATGTGTATAGCTTTTTATTGAGGATGCTTCACATATAGCTCATTATGGTGATGCTGCAAGTTTCCACCATGATTAGGAATGGCTTAGGCTAGCGGCCCAGGCATTTCTCTAACACAAAATACATAACTCCATGGACTTACAAGCTCCCTCTTTATTTCACAACAGTGATATCCATAAACAAAAGAGCATGATATCAACTGTGTACAAAGTACAAGTGCAATGTTGAAAACGTTCCCCATGATAGCATGGTTCTGCTAATTCCAACGTATAAGTGCAAGCATATACAACATAGACGACACAATGGTTCAAGTTTATTAGGGGCAAATAATATGAAGTGTGCCATCAAGTTTGTGAGAGCTTTAATCATTAAGTTTTCACATAACAAAATATTTTTTAATTGGAAGAAAGATGAAAACAAGAATATACTTGGAATGGTGTAACACACCATGCGTAGGAGTTTATAGTGGACACTTTGGAATAACTTGGTTTCTTGGGAGTTGGAAGCATGAGTGGAGCTTACTCATACAAGTGGAGGCTAGCAAAAGACTGGGAGCAACCAACTAAGAGAGCAATAATGGCCATAATCATGCAGAGCGACAAAACATTACTAATCAAAGCATAGAGTGGTACTACAAGTCAAGGACTAAATGATCATAGAGGCTATGGTGACTTGTTAATAGTCATAACATGGTGTGAGCATGTGCCAAGTCAACCCAAACAAAGCATCAAAGGAGAATACCAAAATACTATGCTTTTGTATGCTAGAACAACGCATGATTCTTTCAAGGAACACTAAGCAATCCCAATTGTTTGGAACAAGACATGCTACAGCAATAATCACTAAGCATAAGGTCAAAACAACACCTAGCATGTCATTATAAAGTCTAAGTCACAGTCAATGCAAGCTCCTCTTGCACTTCCAAGCAAGAACTTTCTACTCATTTCCAACACCAATCAACTTATTTGAAACAACACAACGAGAATGGGGGTCCAAACTACTTTATTAAAGCACACTAAACAACTAAGCGAAGCAAATGAAAACTAAGACGCTCCAAGAAAAACACAATAGTGCATGAAACAATAAAAACGAAGTGTCTAGATAGACCTGAGCTTTTTATTGATGAAGAAGGGGATGCCTTGGGCATCCCCAAGCTTTGATGCTTGTACCTCTTGGATATTTCTTAGGGTGACACCGGGGTGGCATCACCAAGATTGAGCTTTTTTCCATTCTTCATCTCATTACATCATTCTCCCTCTACACCTAAAATTTTTCATTCATACAAAACTTCACACAATCTTCATTAGCAACATTAGTGTATTCAAAAGATAATAGACCTTTAGGTTTAGCTTTGTAACGGCAAAACTTTTTACTAAAAACACAATGTATTGTATCAACTCCTTCAAAAAGCTCAATTTCCCTAAAGAGAACTTCAAAAAGGAATCAATAAGAAGCAAATGCAAATAATGGCAGAAATCTGTCAAAACAGACCAGTAGGTAGAAACCGATTTTTGCGAAAATCTTATGTTTCTCAAATAAAAAAGTGTTAAACTAACGAAAGTTAGCTAACATACTGGGGGATTTGTTCGTAAATTTTCAGCTCAATATGACTTGCACACACTCCTCACAATTTTTTATGGTGGAGGACAGAAATCTGTTTTGGGACAGCAACTCCCCAAATCTTACTTCCCTCTCATTAGAGGTCATTCTTGGCACAAAAAGCAAACAAAAAGGATAAGGAGAGGTCATTACTGAAGTGATAACTTCCAAGACTTAAATAAACTCTTGGGTTATCTGCGAACAAATACATTTCTTTAACGCCTTTAAGTTGGGCACAAGAAGCAAGAAATCAAGTATTTTCAAATGAAGCAGCATTAACATCAAACCTTGCTTTCAAAGGGCGAGCAAAAAGCAACTTTTCTCTTCTCATAGGGAAGTGTTCAATACCTTTCTTGAATGGAAAATGATATTTAATGGTGCCTTCTTTAATATCAATGATGGCACTAGTAGTTATAAGAAAAGGTCTTCCCAAAGTAATAGGACAAGAAGCATTTTATTCAACATCCAAAACATAGAAATCAACAGGGGCATAAGAATTTCTAACCATAATGAGAACATCATTGATACTCCCCATGAGTTTCTTCTTAGCATAATCATTAAGTGGGATATCCAAATAACAATCTTCCAAAGGTGGCAAATCAAGCATTTCATAAATCTTCCTAGGCATAATAGAGACACTAGAACCAAGAACACATGAAGCTTTGAGATCAAAGTCATTCACTTGCATATTAATAATGGGTTCCAAACTATCTTCTACTTTCCTAGGAATAGAAGCTTTGTGTTTTAACTTCTCTTCCTTAATATTAACAAGAGCATATGTAATGTGTTTGGTGAAAGCAACATGCATATCACTAGCATCATGACTTCTAGCAAGCTTTTGCAAGAGCATAATCACTTCAGAAATATTGCAACCATCTATATCAAAATCAAACTTAGCATCACTAGTAGTAGACTCATTAGGCTTAGGAATTGTAGGAGGAGGAATAGGGACTTCTTGTGGTTTAGTGGTGATGGTGCACACAATATTGTTTCTATCAATTTCAGCTTCCCTTTCCCACTTAGCATGAAGTTGAGCTAACAGTCTAACATTTTCATCAATAGTAACTTGTATGGCATGAGTGGCACCAAAGGTACTTTCCATGGTTTCAGGTTTAGCAGCCATTTTATTAATCAAGGAGGACTGAGCTTTAGACAAAGAGGAAATATTTTTCTCAACATTTAAAAGCTTTTCCTCTATAGTCTTGTTGAAAATGGTTTTCTTACTAATAAAGTCTTTGAGAATGACTTCAAGTTTAGAGGGGGCACTTCTAGCATTGTTGTAGGAGTTTCCATATGTGTTGCATGGAGTTTCCAAGTTATTACCACCAAAATTATTCCTATAGGCATTGTTGTTGAAATTGTTGTTTCTAATGAAGTTCACATTAACTTGCTCTTCTTGAGCAACCAAAGAGGCTAAGGGAACATTATTTGGATCTAAAGGATCTTTACCATTAACAAGCATATCCATAATGACATCAATCTTATCACTCAAAGAGGAGGTTTCTTCAACAGAATTTACCTTCTTACCATGTGGAGCTCTCTAAGTGTGCCATTCAGAGTAGTTAACCATCATATTGTCAAGGAGATTTGTTGCAGCACCCAAAGTGATGCCCATAAAGGTACCTCCAGCAGCTGAATCCAACAGGTTTCTTGAAGAGAAGTTCAAACCTGCATAAAAAGTCTAGATAATCATCCAAGCAGTGAGTCCATGAGTGCGACAATTCTTAACATAAGATTTCATTCTTTCCCAAGCTTGAGCAACATGTTCATTATCAAGTTGTTTAAATTTCATAATATCACTTCTCATAGATATAATCTTAGCAGGAGGGTAGTACTTTCCAATAAAAGCATCCTTGCACTTAGTCCAAGAATCAATACTATTTATAGGAAAGGATTGCAACCATTCTTTAGCTTTTCCTCTCAAGAAGAAAAGGAAACAACTTGAGCTTAATAATATCTCCATCTACATCCTTATAATTTTGCATCTCACAAAGTTCAACAAAGTTATTGAGATGGGCAGCAGCATCATCAGAACTAGCACCAGAAAATTGCTCTCTATCACAAGATTCAACAAAGCAGGCTTAATTTCATAAAAGGTAGCATCAGGAGCAGGTGGAGCAATAGGAGTGCTAAGTAAATCATTGTTGTTTGTGCTAGTGAAGTCACACAACTTGGTGTTCTCAGCAGAGTTCATTTTGGCAAAGGTGGTCAAGCCAAAAACAGCAGCAGCAGCTAGAGCAGGAACTTATTTTTTGTGTTTTTGAATAGAGAAAGCGAACCAAACTAAACTAAAAAAAAATTGGATTTTTTTGATAAAAAGAGGGAAACAAAACCAAGCAAAATAAAATAAGCAAACTAAAAACAAAGTAAAGAGAAAGGTTGAAGAGGACTCCCCTTGTGAAGACGTCCTTAGCCTCCCCGGCAAGACCGCCAGAAAAAGGCTTGATGGCGCTGCGTCAACATGGAGCGCTTCGTCGGGAAACCCCAAGAGCAAGGTGCGATGCAGCACAGCAGCAAGTTTACCTCAGTAAGAAACCGAGGTAATCGAACCAGCAAGAGGAAGGAAACGTCTCAAAGGTGTTGCAAGAAACGTGGAAACCTGCACAACACAAACTCAAGACTTTGCCCCAACGAATCAGTGAGGTTGTCCAGCTCACCGGTTTGCTGTAACAAAGGATTAACTGTATGGTGTGGAAGGTGATGATGGTTTGCAGCAAGTAAACAATAACAGTGGAAGATGTATCAATGGTAAAGATTGGACCAGGGTCCATAGTTCACTAGAGGTGCTCTCCTGAGATAAACAACATGGCATGAAGGGTAAACAAATTACAGCAGGGCAATTGATAGGAACTAAGCAAGGCATAACAATGCAATACTAGACAAAAATATCCTATGAGATTCAATTGGGAAATACAACAATATACATAGACCGCCATCCAACTGCATCTATGACTAGAAGTCCACCTTCAGGTTATCATCCGAACCCCCTACATTATTAAGTTGCAAGCAACAGACAACTGCTTTAAGAAAAGTGTGCAAGGTAAAAATCCACTTGTTCCATGAACAAGAGACCGTTATTTTCTCCCTAGTGGCAACAACACATCTACAACCAAAGATATTTCTGTCACTTCCCTTGAAAACTAGAGGCATGAACCCACTATCGAGCATAAATACCCCCTCTTGGAGTCACTAGCAACTACTTGTCCAAGATAGCTACTAACAACGGAGAGCATGAAAGATCACAAACAACACAGACATGATAGAATCATATAGACAAAACCATTAATCAATCTAACATAGTAATCTCAATATCCATCGGATCCCCTCAAACAAAACATGCATGATTACAAATAGATTAGATCTTGATCATGAACGGAGCTCACAAGATCTATACATGAAATCACAAGGAGGAGATACAACTATCTAGATACTACATGGACCCGCAGTCCAAGGTGGAACTACTCACGTTTCATGCCGGATAAGTAGGCCTCCGGGATGATCTCCCCTCTGACAGGGTGCCGGGAAGAACTTCAGATCCCCCCGATCTAGGGACGATGGTGGCGGCAGCTACAGACAATTCGTGGAGTTTTGATCGGGTGCCTAGGATTTATGCATCGGGGGCTTCTTATAGGCGAAGGGGCGAGCCAGGGGGGCACCAGGGCGGCTGCACCCACCCCCCAGGCGCGGGGTGGGCCCACCCGCACGGCCAGGGGGTGTGTCCCCCTGGTGAGCCTTCTCCGTCTCATTTTCTGGCTTCGTGTTGCCCACGGTAAAATATTGACTTTGGCTTTTGTCCCGTCCAATTCCGAGAATATTGATTTTCTGCCTTTCTGGAACCAAAAACAGAAGAAAACAGGCAACTGGCACTGTGGAAACTTGTTAATAGGTTAGTTCGAGAAAACATATAAAAACACCTCAAAGTGTAGCCAAATCAAAGCAAAGTAGATACTAAACAAGCATAGAACATCAAAAATTATATATACGTTTCTGACGTATCATAGACGTGTCCTTTTCTTTATTCCTATTAGCGTTGTTTTCCAAGGATTCGATTAAATCTAGGCATGCTAGGGAAAAAGCTATTATACTACATTCGTAATCCGGATCGAAGGTATCAACCATTTTTCTAGCTCCTTTGTCGGGGAAGCAATTCGCTATCCTGGTGAGGTCACTAGAGACCTTGTTTTTGGATTTAATTTTTTATTAGTTTATTTCTTGTTTTTAGTTTAATTTATTGTTATCTATTTAAAAACCCAAAAAAATAGTTACTTGTTTATTTGTTTTTATTACTTTAAAAATACCAAAAAGAAAAGAGCAATGGCTCAAAACAAACTTGGGGAGTATGTTTCTCTCACTGATGATTTTATTCGTGCACCTATTACTCAGCCCGATGTTGAAGCGGAAGCATATGAGATAAAGCCTAACCTTTTGAGTTTGGTTCAGTAGAACCAATTTGGAGGCTCATCTTATGAAGATTCTTGTTTGCACTTAAATACATTTACTATAATTTGTGACATGATGCGTATATAATGATTTGATCCAAATGTTGTTAAATTATGATTATTTCCTTTCTCTCTTAGAGGAAAGGCTAAGGACTGGTTGCTAGCTCTACCTAAGGGCACTATCACATCTTGAGAGGAATGTACTAATCTATTTATGACTAAATATCCCCCCTACATAAAACTATGAAACTAAGATCCAATATTACAAGTTTTAGACAAGAAGACTGTGAGCCACTAGCGCTTGCATGGGAAAGGATGAAAGAAGCCGTAATGAAATGTCCTAGTCATGGGATGGAAGAGTGGCTTATATTGCATTTATTTTATAATGGCCTTAACCCAATGTGTAAGTCTATGCTAGATACTGCAGCAGGAGGAACTATCATGAGAAAGCAGGTGAGTGTTGGAAAGAAACTACTTGATGATATGCAAAACAACCATGCTCAATGACATGTGGAAAGAACCTCAAAAGAGTGAGTTCAATCACCGAGCTAAACAATGAAGAGCTTACTACAAAGGTAGAATAATTAATTAATATAGTAAAGGGTAAGGAAGATACCCAAGTTAATGTTGTCTCTACCGATGTTAATGATGTTAATTTTATAGCTCGTAGTCCTTATAATCATGCATGGAAAAATCGAAACTTTGCTTCTAATGTTCAAAAACATTATTCTAGTCCTGCAGGAGCTCCTTATTATAACTATGATAATCATAATGGAGCAAACCATGTCAATCTCTCGTTTGAATATATTGTTAGAAATTTTATGCAAGATCAAACCGAGCAAAATAATATGCTTATTAAACTCATGGAGAACCATGAGACTAGTATTGGTAAATTATCTAATCAAGCCATTGCAATTACAAATGATGTGCATGCTCTACAGGAAAGGACAAAGACCATGGAGGCGGCTCAATTGGGCAAAGTAGCCGAGATCCAAGCTCTCATACTTACAAATTTTGCTGGAAAACCTGAGCCAAATCCGGTGGAATACCTTAAGATGATAAGGTTCGAAAATAATGAAGACAGGCCTGAAGAGATAGATTATAGCAATGCACCAACACCCGAAAATACCATGGAAGATCAACTAAATATGATCACCGTCAAGAATCCCGGTATTGAAAAAGGTAATGATGCTACCCATCAACAATTTATTCAACAAGTAACATCTAAAGTTAGAGAGTTAGAAATGGAGTATAAAAGACTACCTGATAAGCTTCCTGCTAAGCTAGATTATATATTTGAGCCCACTATTAAAATTAAGATTAGGGTTAATGATATATCTGCACTTTGTGATCTTGGTGCAAGCGTCTCAAGGATTTCCAAAATATTATTTGATAAAATAAACTTGGGGCCATTTGCAACTACTGAAATGAGACTCCATCTAGCTGATTCTACATATAAGAAAGTTGTTGGGATTAAAGAAAATATAGTAGTAGAAAAGGCAGTCCCACACTTATTTGATCTTGTTATAATGGACATTCCAAAAGATCCCATAGCTCCTATAATTCTAGGAAATCCATTCCTAATAACTATTAAAGCTTTAATCAATTTGGATTAATGGAATGTGAGAATAGGACTACCATCTAGAGATCCTTTTATAGTCCACTTCCCTAGGAATAAGAAGTCCAAGCTTAATGATGATGCTGGTATAATCATGCTGAAAGCTAATTACTTTGGAGTGGGTGTTCCACTCACTAAACCTAAATGATCACCATCTGGGTCAAGCTAATTGACCTTAACTAGAAGCTCTTCATAGGAGGCAACCCATGTGAAATAAAAGTTTTTATTCTTGTGTTAGTATAGTTTTGTTTTCCTTTTTTTGTTTTTGTTTTTTTAATAAAGAGTGTTCAAGAAGATCTTTAGAGAGAGGATAAGAAATTAAGGTAACCCTTAAATTTATATTTTACTAACACATGGCCTTAAGGTATTACTGATTTTTACAAAGCCTATGTTGTTGTTATTCTGCCTTTTGCTAAGATGTGCAAAGGCACACAAGGCTACTACTCATTTCCTCAAGATTTTGCAGATTTCAGGTGGCATAAGGACCACTGGTACGGTGGAAATCACCTGTACTGCGCGCCAGTACCACATTGAGGCACTAAAAAATACAAGTTTCGAATTTTACCAAAGGACACAACCGTCGGAGACCCCTGACCCCGCGTCTCTCCCGCACGGGGTGACTCGGGGTAACCAACCGCCACGGCTGGCTCCCATGAGTCCCTTCGTCTGCCGCATCGCCCATGCGGTGGCGAGCACCTCGCCGAATCTTTGGGCTGCCGTGGAGGCGTTGTGGTCGGGCGATGGCCTACTCGGAGGTCGCGGCGGCGCATGGTGGCTCGGCGGGCGGGTGTGGTGGCGAGGCGGGCCTCTGCGACGACGACCAACCGCAGGTGCGCCGCGCGGGCTCGATCTGGGGCCATCTAGGCTAGGTCGTCCCTCGGCAGGGGCGCCGTGGTAGGCAACGGTCAAGGCGTGGTGCGGGGATCCTGCTGGGCGGCGGCTCTAGCGCTGCTTCGGTGGTTCCCGGTTTGGCTCTCTCCCTTTTTGCCTTCTCGATCCATTCTCCGAGAACCGGCCGGCGGTGTGGGGATCGCTATGTCGGATCTAATAAAGGTGGTGGTCCTTTGATTTCTTTCGCACAAAGACGAAGATCTGCTTGATGTCTGCCCTCCTTGATCTGGTCTGGAGAGGCGGGTTCCGGAAGGCTCCACCGGCGCACTCCCATTGGCGTATCATGCCTGGAGATTGCTGGATCGGAATGTATTCGGTCGCGCGCACCTTGTTTTTCTAGCCGTTTGGTTTCAGCCGGAGCGTGGCGAAGCTCTGTTGTTTGTTCCCACCAAGTGCCATGCTTAGAGCCATGGTGATGTCAGATGCGGAGAATGTCAGGAAAGCGGAAATTTGAGGGTAGCGATGGTGATTTTTGTTCTTATGGCGACGGAGATCTGGGACTCGTTGCAACGACTGTTGGTGCAGGAAGATAATACAAGGGGAGTTCCCAGTCTTATCTTGCAGGGTGAAAATCCAAGGTCTGGCCTTAACTGGTTGTGCCTGGCAATGACCTTGTTGAAGGCATTATTTTGTGAGTAAGGACTTTCTCTAGGGTGAAAACCTATGATCTTTGGTCGGTCAACGACGGCGTTTGGTCACTGTTTCCTTCTTAAAGGCATTGTTATTATAGTGGAGGACTACTGGTGTTGTTGTGATGGTGTCACTGTCGTTACTTTGGGGATTTGTTCTCTCTAGCGGGACTTTTCTTTTGTAACTATTTTTTCTTTTTACGGTATCCGTAATAAAGTATTCAAAGCGTACGTTATTCAGAGAGGTGTAATTGGTATCCCTATGATATTAATATATACTCTTTTAGTAAGCAAACAATTTCTCTTTATTTAACCGCGTGCTGTTTATTTGTTACGATTCAAAAAGACGCCCTACCCGTAGAAAAACCTGCCTGGGCCGCGGGTAAATAGTCTGTGACGTCAACATCTAGGACGACACTGCGCATGGAAAGACCTCTCATATGTTAAGAGTGTCTTAATAGACCCGATATTTGGGCATCGCCCGCGCGAGATGCCCCATGCCCTACCGCTACAAGGGAGAAGCTAGCCAAAGGAAGCGGGGCCTGCGTCTGCGTAGAAGAAAGGACAGCACGCGACGGTGCAGTGAGGAGCGGATGGGGGGTCGTTTTCGTGTCCGCGCAACTAGTCCATGGAAGATTTTGGGCGGATCCACGGGATTGAATGTACACGTCCCCCTCATCTATCGCAAACAAACCGGAAAAAGGCGAGCAGCCCCGTCCCCGTGACAAGGATACCTCTGCCTAGGGCCGGCCCCGCTCGGCGTACGTTGCTCCGGTGCCGTGCCTGTCCATGTGTATGATCGTGTACGTATGTCGGTCGGTACTGCACGGTGCACGCCGCACGCCACAGCAATACAAATCGCATCTGTACATCATGCTAGCTACTATCCATCCATCGTCGGCCCGTCTCCTTCCCGGCCGGCGACCTTTCTGAATTTTGCACCGAAGCGGTTGCTGTGTAGCCCCAAGGTATCGATGCCCTTACGTACGTACAAAAGCTTGCTTGCTAGTATCGATTCCGATGCTTGCGATCCGATCCGATCCGATTCGTTCTTGAGCTAGTTCGTTTAATCAAGCATCAGGATTAAGCTAAGCTGGGCGATAGTACAAAATGAGACGCGTGTTTCCACTTTTCCTTTTTGAAAGAAAAGGCAGAGGGAGAGGGATGATTCTCTACCTTGCGTGGCTACACTTTTGACCGGCCAGGCAGCTAGCCAACACTCCTCGATCGACTTTTACTTGCGCTATATAATTAGCGTGTGCTACTAGCTATGTCGGTTGAGCTTCATTTCTCTGGATATATGATGGCCACCAGTCGATTTTTTAAACTAATGGGGGACGTGCGAAGAGGGGACAAAGCAACTAATCGAATTAAAATACTGCTAGTATTACAAGCTGGTCTGGCTACTGCTACTCCCCTACTAGGTTGCTTCGTCTGTCCATCACCATGTTACGCAATATGCATGGTATCTGTGGCATATGTCATGTTGATCAGTGCAAGCAAGAAAGAGGAGGAACGCACGTGCAGATTTGGAGATTCATCCGAACGCTTAGATTAAACGCGTGCTGAATTCATATCAGCACAATAATATGACATGCCTGCTTACCTGGCCGCGTGACCTAGCAACCATCCAATTAATACTTACTGGAAACAAGAGCAAGCAAGGTCGGTCGGTCGGTCCCTCCACCCATCGACGATGAACAATTTCAAAGCTGCCGGTGATGGTTCGAGGAGCAATTGTCGTCGATGGCATCTTGCTGTACACACAGTCACACAGACAGATCGACGATCGATCGGACGTGGATTCTCAAAGAACAAGAAGCGAGCACGCAACCGTCCTCCAAGCAAGACATGTTCAGCATCTGCCCACCAGCGACCACACACTGAGTGAGTCTCTTGTGTGTGTGTGTGCTAGCTGCAGTACGATCCACGCGCATATATAGTACGTCACACAAACATATGCGATCAAATTGATGTTTAGCTTGATGAATGCCCAGCCGCCGTCGGTCATCGTCCTAACTGCACACAGATACTAGTAGTACTAGTAATTAGTTGAATCGGTCCTGAAACTTGACCTGCAAATTAACATCATGAGTCGTCAATGGTACACGCCATTTAATAAGAGGAAGATCGACGACAAGAGTCTTAAGGCGAGATGGCGACCAGCTAGCCGTCCGGCGTCTGCACGCATAAATAATTAAACCGACCCGTACCACAGGTCGGGTCTTTTCTGCAAGACTCACGTTAATGAGATTCAAGATATTATGGTACGGACGAGGGAGGAGAGAGGCAGAAACACCCGCCCACGGGCACCGGTAATCGGGAGGGTGGCTGGCTGGCACACGCGTCCAAATCTGCTTGGCTCATCTGCCCTATATAAACCAGCACCAGATGTATCTCCACACAAGCACACCCATCCATTATCCACCCACCCTTCCATCCAGGACAGAGAAGAGCGAGCAGAGAAGCAAGACTAGCTGCGAGCACAAGAAGCAAGCAGGCGGCAATGGCGAGGCATCGCCTCCTTGCCCTGCTCCTCATCGGGGTAGTGGCGGCCTCCGCTTTCCACCAGGCGGCCGCCGCTGGCCGAGGCCTTGCTGCCGTCAACAAGCTCCCGGAGCCGGAGCCCAAGCCAATGCCTAAACCTGAACCGATGCCCAAGCTAGAACCACTACCCAAACCTGAACCTAAACCAGAGCCCATGCCTAAACCGTTGCCTAAGCCAGAGCCGAAACCGGAACCCATGCCTAAGCCGGAGCCAAAACCCAAATCAGAACCTAAGCCAGAGCCCAAGCCTGAACCGATGCCCAAACCGGAGCCCAAACCAGAACCCAAGCCTGAACCGATGCCCAAACCGGAACCCAAGCCTGAACCAATGCCCAAACCGGAGCCCAAACCTGAACCCAAGCCTGAACCGATGCCCAAACCAGAACCGATGCCCAAACCGGAGCCCAAACCTGAACCCAAGCCTGAACCAATGCCCAAACCGGAGCCCAAACCTGAACCGATGCCCAAACCGGAACCCAAGCCTGAACCGATGCCCAAACCAGAGCCGAAACCGGAACCCAAGCCTGAACCGATGCCCAAACCGGAGCCGAAACCTGAACCCAAGCCTGAACCAATGCCCAAACCTGAGCCGATGCCTAAACCTGAACCCAAACCGGAACCAATGCCCAAGCCTGAACCAATGCCAAAACCAGAACCTAAGCCTGAACCTAAACCCGAGCCAAAGCCAAAACCGGAGCCCAAACCCGAACCTAAGCCGGAGCCAAAACCTGAGCCTAAGCCTGAACCAATGCCTAAACCAGAGCCTAAACCCAAACCGGAGCCCAAGCCTGAACCTAAGCCAGAACCCAAGCCTAAGCCGGAGCCCATGCCTGAACCCAAACCTAAGCCAGAGCCAAAACCGGAGCCTGAACCCAAACCAGAGCCGCCACCGAAAGGCAAGCCACCGTCAACTGACATTTGATGGATTACATGGTGTTCCAGCACAGAGCTAGCTTTATGGATCGTCACAACATGCTGTTCCCGGAATAAGTGGCGTAGTGACCTGATATCACCGTATCCTATGTCTAGATATTGAAGATGCATCTTTTTGTATTTCATGTATTCCGTTCCTCTTATTTATCCATGTATCCACGATGAGTGTGACTATTTTCTTGATCATTTTTTTTACTTGTTCGATTGTACATTTTTATCTGTATATGCGACTCGTCATACTTTTTTTATGTGCATGGATTATTTTCCTTCAAATAATGAGACATTTTCTCTATGTTGTTTTTTATATAGATATACTTCCTCAAGAAAAACTAAGAGGAGTACCTCCTAAATAGCACAAATTATACGGTAGTATGAGCGTATATGTATTTATCCTAGAGTGTGACTTAACCGTATGCTGATTAAATTATGAAAGTTGAAACTGGCTCAGCGGTCTTGTTTTCTACGCCTCCCATCAGAGTGTATTCGGAGATCCAGAGTTAAACTTTCTGAGGAATGACTCAAGCGATGTTTCACCACATCACGCGATGTTAAGAGGAGGTTCTGAGGCATCACTCAGGCGATGTTTCACCACATCATGGCCACTCACCCTTTCTCAATGATTAGGCACCATGGGAACCAAGAAGCTGCAATATCAAAGTCCTGGAATGAACCAATTAAGCCACATGCATCCTAGATTGTCAGGGATGACCGTGTAGAGTTTAAATGAGAAGCTAACTATTAGCGATGAACATGATTTGGTTAGGAAGCATGTTGAAGTGACAGAAGAGGCTGTTGTGGGTGAATTAGTTCTGATAGCAACATTGTTTGTATAGTCCTAGTACATATCGGGCCTATTTATATCCCCGTCGCCATAGAAGGCCTTCTTTCGTATGTGCTGAAGTCGTAAAATTTTGACCGACTGGCCGAACCCGGCTCCTTCGTGGGGACATCAAATACAGAAAGTTTTCTAGGGCCGCAAAATATATCGCACAGGACTCGTCTGTCCAGAACCGTCTTCTTAGTGGAAAAGCATCACCCACGATTCATGAACAAACTATGCAGGCGCAGGACGAGCGGGACTTCATCATCCCTGATATCAAGAAGACTTTCATCACTCCCCGAGACGCGCACTCTTCGGATTGGAGAACGCCGGAGAAACATTCCAACACACCCCGAAACGCGGGCCAGCTACAACGAGAAGCTACTCTTGCTCTGCATCGCTGCCTCAGCCTAGGTGGCAAGCATAGTACTCATCGACAAAAGGGAAGAATATGACCCGAAGGTCATCATTGATGACCCTGGTCCTGTGATGAGCCGGGTGCGTCTCCGAACTCGGCGGTGAGCGGAGGACGTCCCCGAATGCTTGAAAGCGCATCTTCCCTATCCTGATGAGCCGGGTGCTGAGGAAGAAGATGACCCAAGGGTCATCCTGAAGGTCCCGGTCCTATGACCGAGCCGGGCACGCCCCCCAGAATCAGTGAGTGGGCAGAGAATGGTTCCGGATACCCGAAGCACCTCTTCCTGACCCCGACAACCTGAGTGATGTGGTGACGAGAGATAATACTTGATCCACCTTTTGTTCCTGTGAATATTAGCTAGCTGTTCTTATTTGGGCTTATAGCTCCCATGCGACGTCTTTACGCGGAATTGGAAGGAACACGACATCGTTGAAAAGAATAGCTCGCATGCGACGCTTGTGAGGTAGCTAATATCCCAGGGCCACACGGGCCATAAAACGGTCGTTAAGGACATATTTAACTTTGTTCCAAGATTAGGGTTAAGCCAAACCGGTCGGTTGGGATAGCCAGTCAAACCAACTGCTTCCGGCCAGAGCGGCGTCCTGATCAGTATCTTCCGACGGCGGCGGACCTCACCATCGTTTCCGGGCCGGCACGGCAGTAGGGCAATTCATTTAAGCGTGGCGCTTTCTTGACGGTGAAGGTGGTGAGCCATTTGAAAGATAATTCCTCTCCCATTCTTCTCAATTCGAGATCCGAGCGTGCCCATTGATGCTAGATTGTGGGCGAGGTGTCTTTGAGCAGGCGAGGGGGAATGAGATGGAGCATGGAGAGGGGACTTCTAATCGGTATATCCCGTATCTCTGCACTTAATTTCTCTAAGGTTGAGATCTTTGTTCGCTTCCGCTAGCTCACAGTGCCCACCAAAAACAGGGGAGACAATGTTGCGCGCCAAACCTTCGAATTTCGCATCAATTTATTTCCATCTAGGGCTGTTTTAGTTTATGGCAGCATGCAGCTCATTGAGAGAGAGACATTTGTTAAATGGGAGGTGGAATTAGAACATGTTGATCCCCAAGAGCTAATAAGCATGGGAGAGGAGGCGGTGAGGAAAATGGTGGAAAAAAATGGGGATAGTGTGGTTTGGGGGCCAGAGCAAGAAGTTTCTTTGTTACGATTTGTTGATTACAAATGTGACTATGTTAGGGTTGAGACAGGGGAACATATAGTTGATGAAATTGATGAGCGAAACAGTTGGACAAGCAAAACTATTTTGTTTTTAGCAGAGCTCATTGATCTGAAACCTGATTTGAGGGTTGGATATGTGTCCTCGAAGCTGGCTGCTCAGATGGTCGAGGATGATTGGGATGCACAAAGGCAAGTAATGCCTATACTTACTGAGTTGGAAGTGTTAACAGTGGAGGATGATGCTAATGCACAAGGGGAGGCTGCAGATGCTAATGCACAAAGGATTGTAACTGTTGATTGGAATTCAGTTGAGATACATGACCGGGTTGATTTGGTCATTGCACCAATAGATGACATTGAAATGGCAAAGCTTTTTGGCATTCCTATAGATGACAGAGACAAGGAGAAGAAGAGGGATGAAGCTGCAAATGATGGTGACAACCATTTAAGAGATGAAGAGGCAGATATAGATCTAGAGTTGTTGGAAAATCTGCTTCATGTAGATGATGCACATGATGATGAGCTAGTAATGTGATTTATGACAAAGAGGACACAGTTATTGAAGTTGGGAGATTGTTTCCAAGCATGGATGAATTCAGGATGTGTTTCAGGACATATGCAGTCAAACGTGAGTTTGCTACCAAGACTATGTGGACTGATAAAAACAAGTTCTATGAAAAATACATAGGTTATGATGGTGGTTCCAAGCCTTGCAAGTGGTATATATCTGCTAGACGCCAACCTGATGGAAGGAAAATAAGAGTGAATCAAATTCCAAAACCTCATACTCGCATTACAAGTTCTCAAACAGTTACAAAGATGACATCACAATTATGGGTTGCAGAAAAGATCAAGCCCATTTTAGCCACAACACCAAACAGCATTGCAAAGAGACTGGAAATATACTTGGAAAAGCAGTACCCCATTAAGCTGAATTATACTACAGTGTGGAAGGCAAAGCAAAGGGCAATGAAAGAGCTATATGGTGATTGGGAAAATACCTTTCGAATGCTTTATAACTTCAAAGCAGAAGTAGAGAAGAGGTCATCTGACAGTGTTGTGGAGATAGATGTTGGAATTATGCCCTAGAGGCAATAATAAAGATGTTATTATTATAATTCTTGTTCATGATAATGTTTATATTCCATGCTAGAATTGTATTAAGCGAAAACTTTAATACTTGTGTGGTTTGTGAACAACACCGTGTCCCTAGTACGTCTCTATGGACTAGCTCATTGATTAATGATGGTTAAGGTTTCCTAACCATGGACATGAGTTGTCGATTAATAATGAGATCATATCATTGGGAGAATGATATGATGGACAGACCCAAACTAAGCGAAGCAATTAGATCGTGTCATCGTGTTCGTCTTTGCGAAGCTTTTCTTATGTCAAATATTGTATTCCTTAGACCATGAGATAATACAACTCCCTGGTATCGGAAGAAAGCTTTGAGGTCATCAAACGTCATCCTATGAGAGGGTGATCATAAAGGTGTCTCTCAGGTGATCGGAAAGTATCTGTTGGGTTGTATATATCGAGATGGTATTTGTCCCTCCCAAGTCGGAGAGATATACTTCGGGCCCACTCGGTAATCGATATCAACACCGCTTGCAAGCATGTGGTTAAGGAGTTAATCACAAAGTGATATCGGATTACGGAACGAGTAAAGTACTTGCTGGGAACGAGATTGAACTAGGTATGACGGTACCAACGATCAAATCTCGGGCAAGTAAAATATCGCGAGACGAAGGGAATATATATATATGGGATTGATTGTATCCTGGCATCGTGGTTCATCCGATATGATCATCGATGAATGTGTGGGAGTCAATATGGGTTTCCAGACCCCGCTGTTGATTATTGATAGAAGATCATGTATGCATATTCTCGAACCCGCAGGGTCACACACTCAACGTGTCTCGACGCTAGGATAGATTGGATAATTGGTTTATGAGTTTTTGTTCGGAGTCTCGGATGGGATCCGGGACATCACGAGGTTCCGGAGTGGTCCGGAGAATAAGATTCATATAAGGCGGCAGTTTTGGAGTTCGAATTGTTAGATTAATCGGTATTGTCTGGAAGCTTCTAGAACCTTCGGATGGGTACCAACGTGGACCCACCTTCCGGGAGGGTCATGGGCCTCGAGGAGTGCCTGGCCTCATTGGGCCAGGGCACAAGGCCCCATAGGGCCCAGCCAAAGAGGGTTTAAACCCTAGATAGAGCTTCTAGAAGGGGGGGTTTCCTTGCCCCCCACTCCTCCTTTGGGGCCGGTTTGGACTTGGGGGAGGGGCAAGGGTAGCCACCCACCCCTCTATATAAAGAGGGCTGGGGGCGCACCACCCCTCCACACCTTCCCCTCCAACCCTAGCCGCCCTGCTGCCCTCCTCTCTCCCTCCCGACTGTTTGTAGGCGAAGCCTGCCGAAATTCTCCACCATATACACCACGCCGTCGTGTTGTAGATCCAATCCGCTCTCCACCATACTTGCTGGTCCGAGGAAGGAGGAGACGTCGAGGTCTTTGCGTGTGCATCTCACGGAGGCATCGCCACTTGTGGTGCTAGATCGGATCGGATCGCGAGGAGAAGCGAGTGCGACTACATCACCCACGTTCCGAGCGTTCGCATCTTGAATCTTCAAGGGTATGAAGATCTAATACAATCTCTCTCGTTGTTTGCATCTCCTAGATTAGATCTTGGCTTTCCTCTCGCATCCGTAGAAAATTTTGATTTACTATTCCGCCAAACCCTTGATGGTATCGAGCTAGATCTATGCGTAGATGTGTTTCACGAGTAGAAATAACATGGTTGTTGCGGGCGTTGATGTTTTCTGTTGCAAGCCTCTTGTTTGTGTTCTTCTTATGGCGGGATAGTGAGATTGGAGCGGTCCAGGCCAACCTTACGACGTCGTTCGAGACCGGCACTTGACTTGCGTGTGGCTTGTTCCACACATGCGGTGGTGGATGCCGCTTTCTCTCACTATAGTTGTCATGGGATTAACACCAGAGTTTGGCAACCATAATATCACCGTTGTGGCTTTCAGAGGTAAGAATCGTTCTTAGCATCTACTCCCATAAGCCACGTAAAACATGCAACAACAAAGTAGAGGCGTCTAACTTGTTTTGCGGGAGTGTTCTGTGATATGGTATGGCCCAAGATGTGATGTGTATAATGTATGCGATGATCATGTTTTGTAATGTTTCACGACTTGCATGTCGATGAGTACACAACCGGCGAGCCATATGATTGTCTTTATAATTGTGTATGACACGTGTGTCAACTTCTTATCGCCATGTAATAGTTTCACTTTATCGCTAAGTAGTTAGCAATAGTTGTAGTTGCTATCGTGGTGAAGGAAATCATGGTGGAGTGATGGAGATCATCTTGCACGCACAAGATGGAGATCATTCGCCAAGATTGTCTATACCATGTCACATAAAGTTATATGCATGTGATGTTTATCTTTTATGTATCTTATTATGCTTAGATCATGACGGTAGCATTATAAGATGATTCCTCATAAAGATCAGATAAAAACTGTTCTCCCCAAGTATGCACCGTTGCGAAAGTTCGTCGTGTCCAAGCATCACGTGATGATCGGGTGCTATAGACTCTACGCTCACATACAACGGGTGCAAGCCAGTTTTGCACACGCGGAAATACTTGGGTCTAACTTGACGATCCTAGCATGTACATACATGGCCTCGGAACACATGAACCGAAAGGTTAAGCACGAGTCATATGAATGATATGATCGACACTTTGTTGTCCACCATTGAAACCACATCTCTTCTCGTGAAGATCGGATTAGGTGTGGTGAATTTGGATCGTGTTCACTAAACAACTTGAGGGATGTTGAATTTAGTGGGAGTTCATCTAGTAATTTGATTAAAAGTTGAACTAGTTATCATGAACATAGTCTAATTTGTACTTGCAAATATTGTAGATCAAATGGCTAAGTACAACTTCAACTTCAACGTTTTTGCTGAGAAGGAAAAGCTTAAAAACAATGGGTCTAACTTCACCAATTGGTTCCGCAATCTAAGAATCATTCTCTCTGGCGGTCAAAAGGACTATGTCCTTGGGAAAGCGTTAGGTGACCCCCCCTGCTGCAACTGCGCCGGCTGATGAGAAAGTTGTCTATCAGTCGCGCAAAGATGATTATGGTGTGATTAAGAGCACCATGTTGTTTGCTATGGAACCGGAACTTCAAAATCGTTTTGAAGACTATCCCGGGCCCTTTGAGATTCTCGAAGAGCTGAAAACCATGTTTGGACTCAGCCCGCTTCGAGAGATATGAGATCTCCGAGAAGTTATTTAACTGCAAGATGGAGGAAGGGAGTTCCGTTAGTGAGAACGCCATTAAGATGACGGGATACACTCAACGCCTTGAGCAACTGGAATGCACGATTCCAGAGGAGCTCAAGATTGACAGGGTTCTGCAATCACTCCCTCCCAGCTACAAAAGTTTTGTAGTGACTCATAATCAGATTGGTTCCACTGATACGATCACCGATCTCTTCGCAAAGCTAAAGGCTGCGGAGGTGGACATCAAGAAGGATAATCATGTGTTGATGGTAAAAAAGCCCCCCACCTTCAAGAAAGGTAAGGGTGCAAAGAAGCCCTTCAATAATGGCGGCGGCAAGCGCGTTGCCCCTGCTGAAAAGAAGCTCAGGTCTGGTCTTAAGACGGACACTGAGTGCTTCTATTGCAAGGACAAGGGTCACTGGAAGCGCAACTGTCCGAAGTACTTAGCGGACAAGAAGGCTGGCACCATCAAAGGTATATCTGATATACATGTTATTGATGTTTTCCTTACTAGCCCTCGTTGTAGTGTCTGGGTATTTGATACTGGTTCAGTTGCTAATATTTGTAACTCGAAACAGGAGCTACGGAATAGACGGCGGCTTGCGAGGGATTAGGTGACGATGCGCGTTGGCAACGGATCAAGAGTTGATGTGATGGCCTTAGGCACACTCTCCTTAGTTTTACCTTCGGGATTAGTTTTAAACCTTAATAAGTGTTATTATGTGCCTGCGTTGAGCATGAACATTATTTCTGGATCTTGTTTATTGCAAGACAGTTATTCATTTAAATCGGAGAATAATGGTTGTTCTATTTATATGAGTAACATCTTTTATGGTCATGCACCTATTGTGAATGGTTTATTTCTTCTAAATCTCTAAAAGGATGAAACACACATCCATAACATTGAGGCTAAGAGATGCAAAGTAGATAGTGATAATACTACTTATCTGTAACCTTTGTCTAGGTCATATTGGTGTAAAGCGCATGAAGAAACTCCATTCTGATGGACTTTTGGAGTCTCTTGATTTTGAATCATTTGACACATGCGAACCATGCCTCATGGGCAAGATGATCAAAACCCCGTTCTCCGGTATGATGGAGCGGGCAAAGGACTTGTTGGAAATCATACATACCGATGTATGCGGACCGATGAGTGTTTCGACGCGCGGTGGATATCGCTATTTTCTCACTTTTACTGATGACTTAAGTAGATATGGGTATATATATTTAATGAAACATAAATCTGAAACATTTGAAAAGTTCAAGGAATTTCAGAATGAAGTGGAGAACCATCGCAACAGAAAGATTAAGTTTCTACGATCCGATCGTGGAGGTGAATATTTGAGTTATGATTTTCTCACGCATCTTAAAGCAAGCGGAATAGTTTCGCAACTCACGCCACCCGGAACACCACAGCGCAATGGTGTATCTGAACGCCGGAATCGAACCTTATTAGATATGGTCCGATCAATGATGTCTCTTACTGATTTGCCGTTATCATTTTGGGGTTATGCATTAGAAACCGCTACATTCACTTTAAATAGGGCTCCATCTAAATCCATTGAGACGACACCGTATGAACTGTGGTTTGGTGCTAAACCTAAGTTGTCGTTTCTTAAAGTTTGGGGATGCGAAGCTTACGTCAAGAAGTTGATGCCGGACAAGCTCGAACCCAAAGCGGAGAAATGCGTCTTCATAGGATACCCTAAGGAAACTATTGGGTATACCTTCTATCACAGAACCGAAGGCAAGGTGTTTGTCGCAAAGAACGGTTCCTTTCTTGATAAGGAGTTTCTCTCGAAATAAGTGAGTGGGAGGAAAGTAGAGCTAGACGAGGTTATTGAACCTTCTCTTGAATTGGAGAGTAGCGCAGCACCTGAAATTGTTCGATTGCACCGCACCAACAATAGAGGAAGCTAATGACAAGGATCATGAACCTTGGACGATCTTGCTCTTGAACATCGCAGGTCGACAAGGTCGCGTGCCCTCCCGAGTGGTACGGAAACCTGTCTTAAGCGTCTTGTTAGTAGAAGGCGGTGAACCTACGAACTATGAGGAAGCGATGATGAGCCCAGACTCGAGAAATGGCTAGAAGCCATGAAATCGAATTGGGATCCATGAGCGAAAACCAAGTATGGACTTTGGTGGACCCTCCTAGCGACGAAGGCTGTTGAGTGCAAATGGATCTTCAAGAAGAAAACGGACGCGGATGGTAATGTTACCGTCTATAAGGCACGGCTTGTCGCGAAAGGTTTTCGACAAGTTCAAGGTGTTGACTACGATGAGACTTTCTCTCCCGTAGCGATGTTTAAGTCCATTCGGATTTTATTAGCAATTGTTGTGTTTCATGATTATGAAATATGGCAGATGGATGTCAAGACTGCGTTCCTCAATGGCAACATTGATGAAGAGTTGTATATGATGCAACCCGAAGGTTTTGTCGATCCTAAGGATGCTGATAAAGTATGCAAACTTCAGCGTTCCATTTATGGACTGAAGCAAGCATCTCAGAGTTGGAACCTTCGTTTTGATCAAGTGATCAAGAGCTTTGGATTTGTTCCAAATTGCTATGAAGCTTGTATCTACAAGAAAGTGAGTGGGAGCTCGGTGACATTTCTGGTACTATATGTGGATGACATATTGATTATCGGAAATGACATTAACATGCTTAACGATGTGAAGAGTTATTTTAACAAGTGTTTTTCAATGAAAGACCTAGGTGAAGCTGCTTATATATTGGGCATCAAAATCTATAGAGATAGACAAAGACGCCTGATAGCTTTAAGCCAGAGTACATACCTAGACAAAGTTCTGAAAAGGTTCAGAATGGATAAGGCAAAGAAAGGTTCAGTGCCTATGTTGTCAGGTAAGATATTGAGCAAGGCTCAGTGTCCAGCTATGGTAAATGATAGGGAAGCTATGAGAAAAGTGCCTTATGCCTCGGCCATAGGTTCTATCATGTATGCCATGCTGTGTACTAGACCGGATGTGTCCAATGCTCTTAGTTTGACGAGTAGATATCAAAGTGATCCAGGAGTGGAACACTGGACAGCCGTGAAGAACATCCTAAAGTACCTAAATAGGACTAAAGAAATGTTCTTAGTCTATGGAGGTGATGAACAGCTTGTCATAAAAGGTTACATCGACGCTAGTTTTTACACCGACAAGGATGATTCTAAATCTTAGACAGGATACGTATATATTTTGAATGGAGGAGCTGTGAGATGGAGAAGCTGCAAGCAAAGCGTGATCGCGGGATCTACAGTAGAAGCGGAATACATGGCTGCTGCAGAAGTGTCAAGTGAAGGAGTTTGGATCAGGAACTTCATCACTGAGCTTGGCGTGGTTCCAAGTGCATTGGACCCACTGGAGATATTGTGTGACAACACTGGCGCCATAGCACTCGCTAAGGAACCAAGATATCATCCAAAGACCAAGCATATCAACCGCAAGTTTCATATAATCCGAGATTATATAGCAGATGGAGATCTGAAGATTAGCAAATTACATACAGATCTGAATGTCGCAGATCCATTGACTAAACCTCTTCCACGTGTAAAACATGATCAGCACCTCAGTGCCATGGGTGTGAGATTGTTGCCAAATGTAAACTAGATTATTGACTCTAGTGCAAGTGGAAGACTGTTGGAATTATGCCCTAGAGGCAATACTAAAGATGTTATTATTATAATTCTTGTTCATGATAATGTTTATATTTCATTCTAGAATTGTATTAAGCGGAAACTTTAATACTTGTGTGGTTTGTGAACAACACCGTGTCCCTAGTACGCCTCTAAGGACTAGCTCATTGATTAATGATGGTTAAGGTTTCCTAATCATGGACATGAGTTGTCAATTAATAATGAGATCATATCATTGGGAGAATGATATGATGGACAGACCCAAACTAAGCGAAGCAATTAGATCGTGTCATCGTGTTCGTCTTTGCGAAGCTTTTCTTATGTCAATTAGTGTATTCCTTAGACCATGAGATAATACAACTCCCTGGTATCGGAAGAAAGCTTTGAGGTCATCAAACGTCATCCTATGAGAGGGTGATCATAAAGGTGTCTCTCAGGTGATCGGAAAGTATCTGTTGGGTTGTATGTATCGAGATGGGATTTGTCCCTCCCAAGTTGGAGAGATTTACTTCGGGCCCACTCGGTAATCGATATCAACACCTCTTGCAAGCATGTGGTTAAGGAGTTAATCACAAAGTGATATCGGATTACGGAACGAGTAAAGTACTTGCTGTGAACGAGATTGAACTAGGTATGACGGTACCAACGATCAAATATCGGGCAAGTAAAATATCACGAGACGAAGGGAATATATATATGGGATTGATTGAATCCTGGCATCGTGGTTCATCCGATATGATCATCGATGAATGTGTGGGAGTCAATATGGGTTTCCAGACCCCGCTGTTGATTATTGATAGAAGATCATGTCTGCACATTCTCGAACCCGCAGGGTCGCACACTTAACATGTCTCGACGCTAGGATATATTGGATAATTGGTTTATGAGTTTTTGTTCAGAGTCTCGGACCGGTCCGGGACATCACGAGAGGTTCCGGAGTGGTCCGGAGAATAAGATTCATATAAGGCAGTGCAGTTTTTGGAGTTCAGAATTGTTCCGGATTAATCGGTATTGTACCGGAAGCTTCTAGAACCTTCCGGAAGGAGATCAACGTGGCCCCACCTTCCGGGAGGGGGCATGGGCCTATGAGGGAGTGCCCTGGCCGCATTGGTCCAGGGGCACAAGGCCCCATAGGGCCCAGCCGGCCAAAGAGGGTTTAAACCCTAGATAGAGCTTCTAGAAGGGGGGGTTCCTTGCCCCCCACTCCTCCTCCTTTGGGGCCGCCGGTTTGGACTTGGGGGAGGGGCAAGGGCAGCCGCCCACCCCTCTATATAAAGAGGGCTGGGGGCGCACCACCCCTCCACAACTTCCCCTCCAACCCTATCCGCCCTGCTGCCCTCCTCTCTCCCTCCCGATTGTTTGTAGGCGAAGCCCTGCTGCAGAAATTCTCCACCATATACACCACGCCGTCGTGTTGTAGATCCAATCCGTCTCTCCACCATACTTTCTGGTCCGAGGAAGGAGGAGACGTCGAGGTGCTGCACGTGTGCATCTCACGGAGGCACCGCCACTTGTGGTGCTAGATCGGATCGGATCGCGAGGAGGAGAAGCGAGTACGACTACATCACCCATGTTCCGACGAACGTTCCGCTGTGCGAATCTTCAAGGGTATGAAGATCTAATCCAATCTCTCTCGTTGTTTGCATCTCCTAGATTAGATCTTGGCTTTCCCTCTGTTCGCATCCATAGAAAATTTTGATTTACTATGCCGCGAAACCCTTCAATAGATACTGAGGTAACAGCTGATGGGAAAGTCTTCTTCTCTAAATTCTTCATGGCTTTAAAGCCTTACATCGATGGCTTCAAAGCAGGGTGCCGTCCATATTTGAGTATAGACTCATCTTTCTTGACTGGAAAGTGGAATGGTCAACTAGCAGCATGCAATGCTTTAGATGGACACAATTGGATGTTCCCTATAGCTATTGGCATGTTTCGGTCTGAGACAGAGGCATCATGGACATGGTTCATGATGCAGTTGAAAAGATGCATAGGGCCAGTCTCTCCATTGGCAGTGTACATAGATGCATGTAAAGGTTCAGAAAATGCAGTGAAGATTGTTTTCCCTCATGTTGAGCAGAGGGAGTGCTTCGGCCATATGTGGATGAATTTGATCAAAAAATTCAGAGGAGATGATTTTGGACGCATGTGACCAGCAACAAGATCTTACACTAGACAAACACATTTATATCACCTTGAGAAGATTAAGGCGGCATGCTCTAAGGAGGATAGGGTCAAGTTTTGTATATGGTTGGAAACCTACCATTATCTTTTATGGTACAGGTCAGCTTTTAACACTGCCATCAAATGTGATCATATCAACAATAATTTGGCAGAAAGTTTCAACAACAAAGTGAAGGAGTTAAAAGACTTGCCTGTCCATGACATGGTTGACCAGATCAGGATCATGATCATGAGGTTGTGGGAATTGAGAAGAAGGCTTGGTGATGTTCTTCAAGGAGATAAGCTTCGATCTTTGTCAGGTGGTCAACAGGATCAGAAATCTTGCACATTTGCATGTTGAGAAATCCTCATTGTGGGGTACTGAAGTCAGAGATACAAAGACTGGCAGGAGGCATGTTGTTGACACTCAATTGCATGAATGCACATGCCTTGAGTGGCAACACACTAGGAAGCCTTGTGAGCATGCCATACTTTTCTTGGCCTCCAAACACAAGCTAAATATGCACCCATATTTGCATGAGTATTATTCTGTAGAAAAATTCAAGGCTGCATATGGAACACCAATTCCAGCACTTACAGATCAGTCTCAGTGGCCCGAAGTGGACATTTAGTTCTCCTTGTGTCCTCCTTCGATGAAAAGAAAGGCTGGCTGGCCCAAGCAGAGTAGATTCAAGGATTGGTTTGAGAAAGGTGGGAGCAGCAAGAAGGGAAAGAAAGATGAAAAGAAAGATGCCAAGCCAAAAAGGGCCCAAAAAGGTAACAAGAATAGATGCAAACTCTGTGAAGAACTTGGACACCGAGCTGGCTCTACCAAGTGCAGATACACTGCTGAAAAGCCAAAGTATGTTCATCCAAAATTTATCCCATTTCTTGTTGATGATTTTTCTCCCCCAGCTAACTTTCTTGTTTTCAGGAGGAAGCGTGGAGAAAAAGGCCCACCTCTTATTGTTGAAGAATGCTGGCCAGTGAAAAGGGCAAGAATCAATGGCCAAAGAAAGAAGAGAACTAACTAGATCATGTTTGGTGCTGTTGAGGTACAATCTGAACTTGTTTTGGAGGATGATGTGCAAACTGTTGAGGCTTTAGGGAACACCATTTCTGATTTGGAAGCTCTGGTGCAAAATTAGGGGCAAAATGAGCATGTTGTTGAGGCTCTAGTGAAAAATGAGCATGTTGTTGAGTGAAAGGATGCGGATGTCGCCTAGAGGGGGGGGTGAATAGGCGATTAAAAATTTTCCTAGAGTGGCTCAACAAAGGCAGAATAAAACTAGTGTTTACTTTGTAAAGAACAACCTAGAAACAACTAAGGTTTACCTATGTGCACCAACAACTTATGCTAAGCAATACAAACAACAAAGTGATAGCAAGATATATATTACTTCAAGCACGAAGGCTATCACAATGTAAAGTGCATAAGTAAAGAGCTCGGGTATAGAGATAACCGAGGCACGCGGGGACACCGATATTTTACCGAGTTCCTCCCAACATGGAGTACGTCCCGTTTGGAGAGGGGGTGGTATCAAACCACCAACGCCACAAAAGGTCTCCCTTTTTCTCCGGTGAATCTCACCCCAATGGGATCGATCCACGCTTCCACTATCGGTGCACTTGTCGGTGGCAACCGGAACCTCTCACAAGGTTGGGGCACAACTCCACAACTTAATTGGAGGCTCCCAACAAATGCCACAAAAGGCCACAATGCCACCAAGGCCACAAAACCGTCTAGGGTTCCAAGAACCCAAGAGGGACAAGCTCCAATGAGCAATTCAAACCAAATCCTCCAAACAGAACTCAAATCGATGCATCAAATGCAAATGGCAAGAACACCACAAAGATGCTCAAATCCCTCACTCTCAAGTTCCAACAAAGCTACTAAAGCTAATGGGGGAATAAGAGAGGAGTAATCAAAGAGAGACACAAAATCCCCCAAAATCTAGATCCCCAAAGATACACTCACAAAGAGATGTTTTTGTTTGGTCAAAACGTAGATCTAGATCTCCTCCAACAACCCCTCAAATATATGCAACAATCAATGGAGGGGTGTGTAGAAATCAAGCTTAAAGAGTAGAGCAAATGGGGGCACAGCTTGGGCAAGAAGAGGAGGAAGAAGTACTCCTAAATGAAAATGGACAAAAGACTTATATAGGGCTAGCCAAAATATAGCCGTTAGGGTGTTTTTTCTGGACGGTCCGGTAGTACCGCAAAAACCTGGTACTACCGCACCCGGCAAACCGGACAGCAGCGAGCGAGCTAGAGAGAAAGCAAGCGATGGCGAGCACAGCCATGACAGCAGCGTCTTGTAGCATCTGGCAGCCGGGTCAGCATGGAAGCTGCGGTCGGCGCTGCAACTAGCTGTAGCAGCAACACAACGGGTTGCATGGGGAGCGCAGGCAGCAGCGGCAGGCCGTCGAGCGGAGTGGTCAGCGCATGGGGCAGCAGTGGCGGAATCGAGCGGGCAGCTGCGGGAACGACGAGCAGTGGGGCCGGGGACGGGCGCATGCATCGCGGCGGCAGCAGAAGCAGCGTGCAACCAGGCGGCGTGACAGGGCCTAAGCGAGCCTTGTAGCGAGGCTCGCGTGGGAACCGTGGCGAAGGTCAACGGGCAGCAGATCTGGAAAAGATGCAAATAAACTGGGGAAAAGTTTCTGGGCCGACCGGTACTACCGGCCCACCCGGGAGGCGCCCGGTAGTACCGTATCTGGGTATCTAGCGAGACAGAACAAAAACGGGCCGTTTTCAGGCCCGGGCGGTACTACCGCTCGGCCTAGAAAACAGACTGACACGCAAATATTCAAACGACAATAACTTTTGACTGGAAGCTCCGATTGACCCGATTCAAATTGCGTTGGATAGAGGGAGACAAGGGCTTCCCAATAAAAACCGAAAAGCCGCATAAATTACTTGATTATCACCAAGTGAGAAAGTATCAAGTAGAATAATGTGATATACCTCACTTGGTGAGAAACCGAAAAGCCGCATAAATCAAAATCGCAACAAGATATATATGGGAGATCCGATTTTGATGAATAGGAGCTTGTTATGGGGATTACCACGAGCTCTATATCCTCACATGGATAAGACCAAATAACAACCAAATACGATGATGCAAGTATGCAAGGTTTTGAGCTCTCTCCGAACGATGTAACCGAATTACTCATACGAGAGCCCCTCTTGATAGTACGGTTATCTATCCTAAACCCGGTCTCACACACACAACGTGAGACCGGCAAAAGGGAAAACCTATCAAGATTATACCTTTGCCTTGAGCATTCCACTTGAGCTCGATGTAGACGATCTTGCCCTTCTCAAGATGGAACGCCTTTCTTGATTCCTCATCATCGACCTCGCATATTGAGCTTGCCCAACATATCTTCTTTGCATTTCATCAACCTTGAAGCCAACACATGCTCCAAGCGATGCCAATAGAAAAATCCTACAAGTATAACTTAATCCACACATTAGTCCATAAAGATTGTCATTAATTACCAAAACCACACATGGGGGCCCAACATGTTCTTTCATTGAGACTCTGGTGCAAAATGAGCATGTTGTTGAGGCTCTGGTGCAAAATGAGAATGTTGTTGAGGCTCTGGTGCAAACTGACCATGTTGATGAGGCTCTGGTGCAAAGTGACCATGTTGATGAGGCTCTGGTGCCAGATTATGTTGTTGAGGAGGTGCAGGAGGTGAATGAGACTCTTGGACGTGCTGTGGGGAGGCCAGATGGTAATGGTAAGAAAAAGAAGAGCATAAACCTGTTGTGTGGTGTGAAACTTGTGAAGGAGAAGAAAACGAGGGGTAAGAAGAGCCAAAAGAAATAGACTTTGAATTTGGCACTTGTTGTTGTAAAAAATTATTATTGTAATAATTTGGCACTTGTTGTTGTAATAATTTGGCACTTGTTGTTGTAAACATTTGTTATTATAATAATTTGGAACTTGTTGTTGATAATTTGGCCGAAATTCAAATATGATGGTAAATTTGAATTTCAACAAATGTAGCTATGTTTACTTTTCTATGTTTGTATGAGCTTCCAACGTTTTTCTCATATGTAGAGTACAACTCATCCTCGCCCTGATCCCTTTTGTGAAGTACAACTCACCCTCACCCAAAATGTGGTAGAAATGGGCTCCAAAGCTAGGGTAAACCACCCCATTTCTAAGCAAGTTTTTTTTGACCATTTCTAAAACCAAGTTTTATATTTTTCCTCACAACTATGTCACATAACATGACACCATGCGAAGGTTTTTTATTTTTTTGATTTTTTTGAATTAGTTATGCACATTTGAATGTTTGATCAAACTTTTTGAAGGGTTTTCATAAATATTCTTAGCTAGGGGTTGAGGCTCACAAAACTAGCATTGGATCTCTGATGAAATAGCATGTTGTGAACCTAAAAATTATTTTTACAAAAAATCATCAGCATGAAATCATGTACCTGTAGTTCATATCTTTACCCACTTCCAACCGATTCGGCAGGATTTGTCTTTTTTCACCAGGGATGGAATAAAAGGTTTGAGATATTCAAGTTGGGAAATTGTACATGATATGTGGTCTAGTATTTTTTAAAAATAGGATGTTACCATTTTGAAACTTAAATTTGGTGGTTGCTTCACAAATCCCCCCTCTTTCAGCACTCAGAAAATAGAAAATGGATTTTCTGTACGTCGAAAAGGAAAACTTTGTACTAGAACATTGTTAGTCATCCCATTATACACATGCATGCCCAATATGGGCACATTATCACAAACTATGCCTTGATTCTAGCCATATCATTGGTCATTTGACCCGAAAGCCAGAAAACCTTGGAGGAGATAGGTCATTTTGTGAAGGGTTTTTTGAAATATGATCAATAGACCAAGTTTTATATTTTTCCTCACAAATATGTCACATAAAATGACACCATGTGGAGGTTTTGTATTTTTTTTGATTTTTTTGAATTAGTTATGCACATTTGAATATCTCGTCAAACTTTTTGAAGGGTTTTTATAAATATTCTTAGCTAGGGGCTGAGGCTCACAAAACTAGCATTGGATCTATGATGAAATAGCATGTTGTGAACCTAAAAATGATTTTTACAAAAAATCATCAGCATGAAATCATGTACCTGTAGTTCATATCTTACCCACTTCCAACCGATTCGGCAGGATTTGTCTTTTTCACCAGGGATGGAATAAAAGGTTTGAGATACTCAAGTTGGGAAATTGTACATAATAGGTGGTCTAGTATTTTTGAAAAATAGGATGTTACCATTTTGAAACTTGAATTTGGTGATTGCTTCACAAATCCCCCTCTTTCAGCACTCAGAAAATAGAAAATGGATTTTCTGTGCGTCGAAAAGGAAAACTTTGTACTAAACATTGTTAGTCATCCCATTATACGCATGGCCCAATATGGGCACATTATCACAAACTATGTCTTGATTCTAGCCATATTATTGGTCATTTGACTCGAAAGCTAGAAAACCTCGAAGGAGATATGTCATTTTGTGAAGGGTTTTTTGAAATATGATCAATAGACCAAGTTTTATATTTTTCCTCACAAATATGTCACATAACATGACACCATGTGAAGGTTTTGTATTTTTTTGATTTTTTTTCAATTAGTTATGCACATTTGAATGTCTGGTAAAACTTGTGAAAACCCCGTTGACTGCATCCTAAACCCAGCTAACCCTAAGGCCGAATGAGGAATGTAGATCTAACCCTAGCGCGACACTGTGGCCGTCAGATCGCGTCTTCTAGAAGGATTCCGCGCGTGGCTCTAGGCAATCCGTGGAAGGGCTTGTTCTGCATCCTGATTGGTTGGCGTCTATTAGAAGGATTTCGCGGCTAGCTCTTGGCGATCCGTGGGATGGATGATTCTGGAATCTGATTGGCTCGCATCATTTTTCCATAAACAGATAAGGTACAGCATGACACACTTCATTGACCGTTGGACCGAGCGTGGCATGCAAGGGCGCTGGGAGGGGAGGGCTGCACCATGCATGCATGCCATGCAGCTGCCTCTCGCGTCGCAGTCTAGCTATTTTATGTCGACCAATCGACAGCAGCAGCGTATTTACTCCCTCCGTCGCATTAAATAAGTGTACGTCTAACAACTTTCTTCAGTCAAACTTACTCCCCTTCGGTTCATGCGCCATAGAAAAAATCAATATTTATAAACTTTGACTACGTATATAAGAAAAAATATCAAAATCTAAAATATGTAATAAATATAAGGTACAGCGTGGCACACTCCATTGACCTTTGGACCGAGCGTGGCATGCGAGGGCGCTGGGCGGGACGGGCTGCACCATGCATGTATGTCATGCAGCTGTCTCTCGCGTCGCAGTCTAGCTATTTTACGTGCAACCAACCGACGCAGCAGCGCTGCAGCGTATTTACTCCCTTTGTCGCATTAAATAAGTATGCGTCTAACAACTTTCTTCAGTCAAACTTACTCCCCTCCGGTTCATGCGCCATAGAAAAATTTAATATTTATAAACTTTAACTACGTATATAAGAAAAATATCAAAATCTAAAATATTTATAAATATAATTATATTCACCATAACACATACTTTTATATTATATTAAATTGATATTATAAATTGATATTATAAACTTAGTTTCATACTCCGTCTATTCCCTCCAATTGACATCCCTCTGATTACTCCCACCGATTTTTCTTCTCACCCGTTGAATTTCCATGTGTGAGTTTGTTGCATGCGGTGTGTAAAAACAAACGAGTTTGCTGCATGTCGTGTGACAACTACCTTGGTCCTAGATTCCTGCATTTATTACCGAGTAAATCAAGGCCAAATTCTATTTTCTCTTTTATTTTTTACTGCCAATGAACAACTACCTTGGACGTTTTTTTCTCTTTTTCCCATTAATGCATGCATGCAGGGACAGGGGCGACGGTGCAGGAGTCACGTCGCATCCTAGAACTTTTTTTGCACTGACAGCATTGATCACGCACGCGGCTACACCCGCTGCCTATACGCAACACAGCGCATGTGTCAACACCCGGATTTTTTAATCCTAGATGCCTGTTATGCCATACATCGCAATCCCAAGATTACCATTTTTGCGAGACATAACAGAATTGGATACCATAGTACTTCATCCATTACAACGATACAAAAGTTCTTACACAAATAGGGATCTCATGATCCAGTCCTTAATACAACATCAAGCAGCGGAATACGTAATGATAACGGTAGCGTAGGCGAGGCTCCATCTTCGGGGTCACAGGCAATGCTGACGATGGGAGATGATCCTAGTTGTCGTAACCTTCCTGAGGTCCATCCTCCAGGTACTCCTCTTCATAGTCTGGCCATGGGAATAGCCAGGGACAAAGCCATGAGTACTCTTTAAGTACTCGCAAACTAATACTAACAAGTAAGGGGTTTTTGGATAATAGGACACTAGGCTCTAGGGTTGTTTTGCAAAAGCCAGATTTATAACTACTAAGTTCCAAAGCTGGTCACAATTTTATAACTCCTAAGTGGGATCTTGTATTTCCAGTCACAACTCTGTTGTGGTCAAGTCAAAGTCTCAAGTCGTTTCACAAGTCATTTTGAAAAGTCTGACGGGAGAACAGTATGGCCACTCTTGTCCATAATCATGAGACGCGGCTATTCGAATACTTTGACACTCTGCAGAGATTGTACACTTTCACCACAACATTCGATACATCCGTTAGGAACAAATCCTGAATTCACCATACTCAGTATACGGATAATCAATCCTAACCTTTCAATTACATTCCCTAGTATAAGCACCTCTCCTGTGAGTTTGGCCTCCCAACCATGACCACTGTCATCTTGGGTACTGCACAGGTGGACAATCTTCACAAGGTAGCCTCAGCTCAGACCTTGGCCGTGAGGGAACTAATACTAAGTTATATAAGTTTCCAGTCAATCCCTACCCAATATTCGGGTATTGTGGTTGTACGATAAAATTGGAATGGTATCGCATCCAGACAACCATCAGTTTTATAAAGGGCTAAGGCTCATGCGTCAACAGTTTTATCACCAGAATCATCAAGTGTTTGGAAACACATGTCCAAAACATCTCAATAGAATGATCCATCATTCCAAGGTTTTCGTAACCATTTTTCCACCAAGTATTCCCATCTAAAGTTGATCAAGTTTTATGCTTAGCACTAGCCTCTACAGGTGGGGTAGTACTAATGGGGGGTAGTAACTAGTGGAGTTTCAACTAAGTCCAACCTTATATCTTAGGCTGATATCAAGGTTTCTAGCTTAGGCCAAATTTTATGCTCTTTATGCAACCTTCAGCACAACTGTCTAATATCTACCAAACTCTTAGGTAGCCTCCAAGTAAGCTTTGATAAAGAAATAAAGTAAGAAGCTTGCCATAAAACTAGGATTGGTTTAGCAAGTGGGTACGGTCACATATGCTTAAGGCATATAGTAATCATATCACAAGCATGGGTTTGTGGCAACAATAGGGTATCTTGCAAGTGTTAGCTTGCATTGGTCAACTTGGTTAGTAAAGCTTGCAATCAATGTCAATATAAGCTTGCCTTGTGCAGAGCAGTGGTTGAAGTTCTCCTCGGCTTCCTCTTCGTAGTATCCTCCTTCCTCCTCGTATCCTTGGTCGGTACTAGCGTCTACGAATAAATACGAGGTACACAATCACCAAACAATACTTAACTACTTGCAATCATCACACACAAGGGTCCTATAGATGATCTAGCATCATCTCTAACATTACAAGGTTAAGGATTGGTTTAAGTCTTTTTATTTTAGAAAAGTAATTTCTACTCATTGAAGAACTACTTAAGATTTAATATTCTCCAAACTAAACATGGGATCATGTTGACACATGTCATCACCACATATTGTAGTCCATGGGAATGTGATTTAAAGTGGTGTCACAATTTAATAAGGTTTTACCCTTTTATTTTAATTAACTAAAGTGGCTAGAAATGCTTATGTAGCATTCTTTTAATCCTTGAACACTATTTCTGCAAGTAAACCTATATATTTTTATATATTCTGAAAGGTATGGTTAAATGTGATTTTTGAGAGTTGGAATAAACTCAAAAGCTTTTATGGTTTAAATTTGAAAAATGTTTGAATGCAGAAAAGCTTCTGCCTTGTTATTTTTGCTAAGGGTGATCTACAGATCCAAATGACTTGAATCCAACGGGCTTGGATTAAGCATTCACAGAACTTTCCAAAAAAATTGGTTTCATCTAATTTGGTGCACTGAATCGATCTGGGTTGATTTTTGAAGTTGGGTACAGAAGTGTGTTTGAAATTAAAAAGAAAAGGTTTAATTTGAATTGCTGGGCTGCGCGGGAAATTCTAACGGGCCGGCCTGCTAAGCGCAGTGCTGCTGGCTGCTTAAGTGGGTGTCCCCACTCGTCGGTGACACGGGGCGGGGCGGTATGGGACAATGTGGTTCGTTCGATCTAGTTCTAATCCAACTCCGAGGGTCATCGTCGGCGAGACAGCTCGGCGAGAACGAAACCTAGCGCCAGTGAGGGGTGCTGGGGCTCACCGAGGCTGCGAGGGTCGGCGAGGCGAGCAGCGAAGTCGACGAGCGAACCTCCCGGTACCGTGGCTTCTCATGGGCGGCTCAATCGGCTGGCTCCCTTCTTCTCCGTGGCGGGCTCAGTGAAATTCCGCGAGGTGGTGCTCGCCTTGCTCGAGAATGGTGTGGCGCGCGGTCTGTGGGTGATGGTCTAGGTGGCGCTCTAGCGCACGCCGCATGGTCTGCAGGCGTGTCTTGTGGCGTGCGATGCTTTGGCAACGTCAGGCCGGGACATGCGGTGGCGGTGGACGGTGGGCTGCCTCCCAGACATGCTGGTTAGGCTTGTTGCTGCTCCTAGCTTGCTGTCCACATTGGGGTGACAAGGTTGGCTTCGGCCGTTCACCATTACTGGCAATGGCAAGCTCACATGGGTGCTAGTGTTGGTCTAACCTTTCTAGATGATCTACTGGATTGTGTGAGAGCTAACTAGGGAACAAGTTAGGCTCAAAACACTGCACACTATAGTGTTTGTGGTTTGGTTTGATTTGTGTCTACAACCTGTTTGATGAAATGGCCGCATGAAATCAAGTTTTGAATTTTGAAATGAATTTTGGTAGGTTTGCTACATTGGTTCTGGTGAGTCTGCAGATGCTTGGGGTTTGAAAGTTGAGCTTGTTTGAGTGGTTTTTGAAAAAGTGGGATCTTCCCATATGAAGAAGATTCAATTTTGAATTGTCATTTAAACTATGCATTTGAAAGTTTCTGGATGATCACAAAGTGGGCCTTGATACTTTGTTATGAGTACATTCAAGGGGTGCAAAGATCCTGAAAAGTTTCTATTAGGTTTTGAAAGTTTGAGACAGCCAAAGTAGGCATGTGAGTTAAATTGGTCAAAATGACCATTCACTTAATATATTTGTTTTGACTTATTTTTCTTTAGGAAAAGTGTGGGGAATGTTTTAGATGATGTTATTTTCACCTAAGAAACATTTTACAAGCAATGGATCACACAAACAAGGTGGTTTTTAAAGAAACTCAAAATCCATGCATACACATATACATCCATTCATGAATTGGTTTATAAAAGTTTTTGTTAACCCTAAACTTTAGGATTAGTGTTTTGATGATCTAAGTTTGATATTTTTGGGATGTTACAGCATGCGGCTGCGCCAACGCAGGATTCCCACGCCGCCCTTCACGTTGATCCCTCAATAATTAGGCAAAACGTCTTTGCCTCCTCATCTCATCTTGCCCCTCATCTTCAAACTCGAGCCCATCCCTTTGCCTCCTCCCAGCCCTAAAAAACACTCTGGCGACCATGGAGACCTCCCCCCGCTTCCCTTCGGAATATGAGGTCAGCGACGAGGACAACCACCCGGACCATAGGCAGGTCTGGGAGCAGGAGGCGCCCACGCGCCCGAGGCGTGGCAACATGGGGGGCGACACAAAGCCCCGCCCTTCCCCTGGGCCGAAGGCCACTTCGTCCACAACCCCCTCCCATCGTCGGCGGCAACCTCCCCGACGACGGCCCCTCCGACGAGTATTGGAAGGCGGCCGAGAAGTAGGAGACGAAGGAGCTGGCTGCTTACGCCAAGTGGGAGGAGAAGAAGGCCGCACGCGCCATGAAGAAAAGGCAAAAACGGGAGGAGGAGGACCGACGGGAGGCCAATCGCTGGGCCTTCCAGGAGAAGCAGCGGCGGCGGGAGGAACGGGAGAGGGTAGTGGCTTGGAAGGCGGCATCGATGGCTTGGAGGGCGGCGGCACCGCCCCCACCGCCGATGGAGTAGGTCAGCCTCCCGACGGCGAGGTTGACCGACAGCCGGGCTAAACCTACGTATTAGCTAGGGTTAGGGTTTAGCCCAGAGTTTAGGCGCCGGGCCCTTAGGATTAGTTTCCCTTAGGGTCTATATTGTACCCCTTGTCTTTTATTGTAATGTTATCTAATATATGTAATGTTATCTAATATATTATCTATATTAGAAAAGCTCGTGTTTTACTCGTGCAATATTTATAATATGCTATCACTCGACTTGTGCTTTATTGTATTGTCATTTGTCAAAACACACAAAACAACAAGTGCATAAAACAAAAGACACAAAAAAGTCCTCATATAATACTCGTGCAATATTTATAAAATGAGTGAAATTAGAAAATCTCAAAAGAAATAATAAGTTAACGTTATGATGGTTGATTATTTTCAAACAACACATGCAACACATGGTTCATTTTTAAACAACATATTTACATATTTATATAAGTTAAAGGGGCGCCCAAGTTAAAGTGCTCGGCTTGTTAGTTAAATGGATGCACTTGCCCTTCATTTATATATTTACTTTCACAAAAAATAAAAGATTGCGACATAAGCACGAGTATCTGCAGATCCACACGTCCCTAGTTAGATTGTAACGTGAGTATTTTTTTTGCCCAATCTACAAGTAGTTACTATTGGCCTGGATACGACCATTTTGGTCTGGCTAAGTTCTATTTGGGCCTGGCATTTTTCAATCACTCCTCGTCAATTTTTTTTTTAACTTTTCAACCCCTCCCCCTCCCCTGCACACTAATGAAACTGAAGGAATACTGAAGAAACTGACGAAACTGAAGGAACACTGATTTCAAAAACAGAGCATCTCAAAATTTGCCCAAATTTGTGTTGCATTTTATTCAAGCCAAAGATATAGACCATTACATCCATCTCCGCAGGTTCTATGATAACAATGCATCACTCGAACACTGGTTGCGTTGTCTAATGACTAATGATCAGGAGATAAACTAATCCGAGAGAAATTACACACAAAAAACGGCCATCAGATTGTCCTGCTTCTTCAATTTGATGATTTGCCTTAGCTGCTTGTTCATCTTTTTCAGCTCGGCCTTCACTTCCGCATCCACCGTAGTACCAGCGGAAATGGGTTGCCAGATCCCAATTGCTCCACCACGGACAGGTTTTCGAGCTCCCGGGATGCTACCTCCACCCCAATTCGCTCGATGTACTCATCAAGCCACTCAAAATGCCCACATTTTGGCAGTTCCTGAAATCGCAGAGATGAACCCTAAATCCCAAATTCGATGAAATGCATGAAATTTTGAAAGAAAAGCGAGAAATTGGCGCTCGGAACACTCAGATCTCACCTTTCCCGGCTCGGACTTGCTCTCACACTTCACAAATTTTCGGCCAATGTTGCCGTTCTTGTTGGTGGATGTGACAAGCCGCTTCAGGGGCACGGTACGGGGCAATCGAGGCACCTCCTCATCGGCACCGCACCATACCGAGGCCATGAGCTGAGGAAGGCTGAAGCAGAGCTCGACATCCCTCATCGGCGTTGCCGCACTTGCTCGCCGGAGAAGAAAACGGAAGGAGATGAGATGTTGGAACGGTGGCGGGAGTGCTCGGGTGCGGGGACGGATCGGGCCAACGACTCTCTTCAACCACGGCGTGGGTCCCACGATATGAGGTGGACATCAGGTGAGTTCCGCCGTGACGTGGAGAGGCTGTGGGTCCTACTCTTCTCAGCTGATTCGAATTCGTTGACGGTCTCGTGGGGTTAAGTGGAAGTGTCGGACGGGAGCTATTTGCCGCTTCAGAAGTGTCGCATGCGAGCTATTCTTTTCAACGATGTCGTGTTTCTTCCAATTCATGTAAAGACGTTGCATGTGAGCTATAAGCCCGTTCTTATTTTGGATTGCCATGGAGGTCGATCATTCTTAACAGAAGCTGACGTAATTATTTTTATCGAAAACTGAGACGTGAATTTTGTAGTGCTATTCATAATATGTTTATGTGAGTGCACTTGCTTATTAGGGGGGTATAGCTGCAAACACCATTGGTATAGGCCTGTTCTTGCATGCGTGAACCATCACAGAGAGGCGCTATGTACCGTTTTCATAGATCTGGTAGTTTTTTGCGACTATCAGACACGAAAGTTGTAGTTTTTTGAGAAATTTCTAAATTATGATAGTTTTTTAGAAACCTAGCAGCATTTGTGATAGTAAAGTACAATTTACTCTGAGTTCATTGATTTCTTCGTCGTTTTCCATATCCATTTACCTCGATTCACTAAAGTGCAGTATTAGCTAGGATCGCGAAGTTGGGCTTACATGATTGGCGGCCCATTTATCTCGACATGGATTAGTTTGTCTTAGGCCGTGTATATAGATACAAGGCGAGAAACACACCAAACGGCTCACTTGCTATGCGGCCGAGTTAAACGAGTGTTGTCATTCATCATGAAATAGCTACGGTGTTTAAATAAGCCATACCCTCATTAGTGGGGCAAGGTAGAACTAAAATATATGCATTTCATCAATGCGAACGCTGGTAGTAGACGCGCGTCCAATTCATGTTGTCGGCACGTGATGTTCTGGTCAAAAGAATGCAGCTGCCGTGTTCTATCTGCATGTTGCCCCCTTGGTGTATACTTGGTAGATTATATATACTACCTCCTTCACGGTTTGCAAGGTGCTTTATAAAAATCTCACGGACCTAGGCGTAAACGTATTGGCTAAAAATTAGGCATATCAGTGAGCGGTTAAGACGCATGCAGTGATGGGAGACTGTTGCATGCATAGGAAGTTGCGAGAAAAACTGCCACATTAATCAATAATTAATGCTTATGCGCCTAGAAACGTTGTAGTTTTGGAAAAAACGAAATTTGATTAGGCGCCCTCCAAACCGTGAAGGAGGGAGTATTGTATTTACAGTAGGACTGCATTATAATTGTATCGGCCTCTGGTCTTCTATAAATATACATGGAACCCCACGGTTTATGTGTATGGCTTCCCCCGCCCTCAAACCCTTCTACATGGTATCAGCCTTCCCTCGATCCCTGAACCCTAGTCGTCGTCGCCTCCTCGGTCGCCGCCCGTAGTTCTGGCTGCCGCCGCCACCAGCCCACCAATCCTTCCGCTATGATGTCGTTCCCCGCCCTCAACGATGGGACCAACGGCGCCCTGCTGTCGCCGCCGCCCTCATCCCTGCTGGCGGAGCTCCTCGCCACGCCGGCCCCGTCGTCCTCTCCTTCGCCGCTCGACCGATCCCTCGGTCGCTCCGCCTACCTCGGCCACGTCGACGGCACCACTCCCGTCGCCCCCACCGACGTTGCCTGGTCCACCGCCAACTACACCGTCCTCAACCACCTCCACGCCGCCATCGACGAAGACGTCGTGGACATGATCCTCGTGGGGAACCATACCACGCGTCAGGCTGGCGGCTCGTGACCTCTTCACTGCGAACAAATTCATCTACCTCGACAATGAATTTTGCCAGCTTATGCAGGGGGCCTTGCCATCCACGAGTATTGTCGCCGTCAGAAGCACCTCGCCGATGCGCTCTCCAACAACGACTCCCCAGTGATTGACCACGCCCTCGTCCTCAACACCAGGCGTGGTATCGGCCCCGCTTCGCCTCCGTTGCCACAGTCATCTCCATGACCGACCCGCTGCCCATCTTCCTATGCACTCGGGTGATGCTCCTGATGGAGGAGATGCAGCAGGCCAACGCGGCGGCCAACTCCGCCTCCACCGCCCTGGTCGCTCAGGCCCACGGTCCCGCACCTCCATGCCCCGGCCCTGGCGACAGCATCGCCCCCGGCGTGGGTCCCAGGAAGGGCAAAGCGGCGACCAAGCCGAAAGGGCGCAACGGCGTCCGCCAAGGTGGAGGCGCCACCCAGACCAACCGCGCTCCCGCCCCTGCTGGCCCATGGGTCTGCTTCTCCCCGGGGACTAGCCAAGGGCGCGTCCCCTCCTCTGGACAGGGCATCCTCAGCCCTCGCCCCCGGGCGTACACCGCCACCGCGTCGTGACCTCGATGCCAACATGGGACAACTCGGCCCTCATCGCCGCCCTCAACAACCTCATTCTTCATCAAGGTGGTTGGGTCATGGACTCCGCGCGTCCTCGCACATGACCAACGACGACGTAACTTGACTCGTTCCTCTCCTCTTCGTACTCCCTACTTCGTCACTATCGGTGATGGCACCACCATCCCTATTTATTCTTCTGGTTTCATCTCCTTTCACACACCTTTCGGTCACATCTTTAGACTCAACCATTGATGACCCACAAGTATAGGGGATCGCAACAGTCTTCGAGGGTAGTATAACCCAATTTATTGATTCAACACAAGGGGAGCCAAAGAATACTTATAAGCCTTAACATCTGAGTTGTCAATTCATCTGCACCTAGAAATAGTCTTGCTCACAGGAGTTTATCAGTAGCAACAGTTTTGTAGTAGCAATAGCAAAGTAAAAGAAGCAGTAAAACAAAGGCAGTACTAACAATAGTATCAAACAGTAGGATATGAGTGCGGTAGGCATAGGGATGGATGGACGGGCGTTGCATAGACGAGACTATTCATGTAACTTCAAGATCTAGGGCATTTGCAGATAAATAAGATAAAGCATCCAAGTACTAAACAATCATAGGCATGTGTTCCATATATAGTCATACATGCTCGCAATGAGAACTTGCACAACATCTTTTGTCCTGCCAGCCCGTTGCAGTGGGGCCTCAAGGGAATCTACTAGCAATTAAGGTACTCCTTTTAATAGAGCACCGGAACAAAGCATTAACACTCCATGAACACATGTGATCCTCACATCACAACCATCCTCTCAGGTTGTCCCAATTTCTGTCTCTTCAGGGCCTTTGGATCCGTACAATGATATGTGTACACAACTTGCAGATAAGATCACAAACAATACTATCATCATGAATCAATAATAGTTCAGATCTGAGATCATGGCACTCGGGCCCTAGTGACAAGCATTAAGCACAACAAGTTGCAACAAAGTCAAATAGCACTAATAGAGATACTAGGCACCATGCCCTAACAATCTTATTCGATTACATGATAGAACTCATCCAATCCCTACCATCCCCATAACCTACAGCGGGGGATTACTCACTCATGGATGGGGGAAACATGGATGGTTGATGGAGGTGTTGGTGATGATGATGGCGATGATCCTCTCCAAATTCCCTGTCTTGGTAGGTGACAGAATGGAGTTTCTGGTTACGAATCGCCTTTCTGGTGGTGGCGACGCAGTGGAACTCTTTCTGGAAAAACTTCGACCCCCCCCGGAGTTTTTAGGTCAGAAGGCAACTTATAGGCGAAGAGGGAGGCCGAGGGGGTGCCCGAGGCGGCCACACCCCCTAGGAGCGGTCAGGCCTGCCCCGCGTGGCCGGGGGTGTGGGCCCCTCGGAGCCCCACTCCGTCTCGTCTTCTGGCTCTGTGAGTCTTCTGGTGAAATAGAATTTTTGGCATATTTTCCGGGATTTTTCCTGATAGTTGATTTTCTGCATAAAAGTAGATATAAAAGTAATTCTACTAAAAACAGCATCAATCTGTATTAGTTGTATCCAAATCACACAAGTTTAGAGGAGAAACAATAGCAAAATTGTTCGGGAAAGTAGATACGTTTTGGACGTATCAACTCCCCCAAGCTTAGCTTATTGCTTGTCCTCAAGCAATTCAGTTGAAAACTGAGTGCAATAAAAGAACTTCCACAAAAACATTTGCTTCATATGATATATATATTCTCAGCACATGAGTAGATACTTAGACAATTCATAATAAGGAGTATGCAACTAAGTCTACTCAATAGTCATTGCAAGCTATGAAGAGATTCCTGCTCAATAATAATAAGTAGCATGAAACATAAACATAAGAAACATTGAAATGCACATAAAAAGGTATGATAGAGTGGTATCTCGCTTGCCTTTGATTGAAGAGCAAAACATAAATTCCAAGGCACCTCTGAAGTTCAAGTGAATACTAGAAGTAAAGATATCAGAGATATAAGCATCAAAGTTATGACATAATTAACCAAGTTTTGAGACAAGCACATTACACTAAGAATGACAATTATGCTCTCAAAGAGGTGCTCATAGAATAAGTGGTGACTCAACAAGGAGGTGAAAAGATTTTGAAAAGTTTGAAAGGCTTCCAAATGCTGAAAGTATGGTACTCATTAGCTTTGAGATCTCATTGCCCCTATCATAGGCATCTTTAGATGGTTAAGGTGAAAGTGAGGTCCAATATGAGTTATATGCTTGACAGACCATAAACTAGAAATCTCATATACCTTGAGTACGAGGGCCGATCCTCATGCTACTCAACTTTACTTACCGGTAAGTTCTTGTCAACTGGGTATATATTTACAGGTGTTGAAAGTGTTCCCCGTGACAGCACGGTTCTACTAACTCCCAGCCTATAATTTGCAAGCATATCACTTTCATGGACAGTCACAATGGTTCAGGTTTATTAAGTGCAAGAAAATAAAGTGTGCCATCAAGTTCGTGAGAGCTTTACTAACTAACTTTCTCATAACAAGAAAACATTTTATTTGGAAGAAAATGAGGCATAATGAATACGCACGGAATAGCAAATGATGCTAGTAGGTAGGTATGGTGGACACTTTTGACAATATTGGTTTTGAGGAGTTGGAAACACAAGTAGAGCTCATAATTAGTGCAAGTGAAGTCTAGCAATAGAAAGGGAGCGACAAATGAGAGAGCAATAACTGTCATAATCATGCTTGCAACAAAACATGACTAATTATGGCATAAAAGTGATACAAGAACTCTGAGGCAAATAAATCATCGAGGCTTACTGACTATTGTTTAGTCATATGCATGCGTGAGCATGTGCCAAGTCGATTCGAATGAAACATTCAGAGGAAGATACCACGATATCATACCAAGTTATGAATAGAACAATGCAAGCAAACATTCATATGACATGCTATAAACTATTAGGAAGCTGGAGCTAATCATAAGAGAGCAAGAACTACTAAGCATCCATAACTAACATACACCTTACATGAACAGACTAAGCATGCCCACAATGATGAGTATATGTACAAAAATGAAAACAAATAGAGTTCATTACCAGCCTCTTACCACACCTCAAGTTGTCTTAATCTTCATATTGCCCTTGTGTGGCTTGATTAATAACATGAAACCAAACTCCACTAAGGACTGCTGAACCCTGCAAAGAACTTCACAAAACCAAAAAAGAATAACAAATATTTTTGGTACTTTCAATTTTTAAAGCAAGCACTAAGAGCAAAAACGAACAAAGCAAAATCTTTTTAGATTTTTCTTTAGGCAAAACAAAAGCTAAAAAGGCAAATAAACAAACCAAGAGAAACGACAAAAATATTTTTGGTCTTTTTGTGTTTTGGGAAAGAAAAAGCAAAAACTAAAAAGAAAGCGAAAAATGGACATACAAAGGACCGACGAAACATGATATATAGGTGAGTGTGATGTCGATATACCTCTCCCCAAGCTTAGGCTTTTGGCCTAAGTGGGGATCAATTCCAGCCTGGCCAAAAAGGTGTGCCTCCATACTGCGATGAAGAGGCCCCTTCGTCATGGTACGTGCTCGAGGAAGCCCTTGTGTAGTGCACAAAGTGATCATAAGAGGGCGCGTCCCCCTGGTAGTCTCCGTGGAAACCACGAATGCGCAGCTGCTCGTCCATCTCCTCCTTGGAGCGTGACCAAGGTCTTGGCAAATACTAAACAAAGTGGTTTGTGGCAAAGGAATTTCCCTCTCTTCCCCGTCAGTAAACATCATCTTGTAAACCAAACTCTCAATGGTAGAGATAGCAGTGACAAAGTGATGTTCTTTCATGGCAGCAAGATCAAGCCTCTGAGGAGTCAAAATTGTATCATTTGGATCAACAGAAATTTCTAAAGCAGCAACTACATGTGCAACAATAATACCCCCATAAATGGGTCCTCTAGTAGCTAAGTCACGAGCAATGAGAGAACCAAGATTATACCTAGTTTCATTGTTGAGTGCAGCAGCTAGAAAGGCCAAATGATAGTTGGAAATATTGCTAGTGCTCTCCCTACCAAGAATACTAGTGGCAAGATAATAATCAAAATATCTAATAGTTGGGAGTTGACTATTTCTTATCTTCCCGCGCTGGGCTCTGCGGTCATCATCATTAGTTTCTCCACGGTAGAGCTCCAACAAATCAGCGGGTTGAGCTAGAATCTTCTTCACCGTCCCAGCCATGCCAATACCCAAAATTTCACAAAATTTCTTCAATGTCATGGTGATAGGCCTATCATAGATTTTGAATGACACATCTGTCCTGAAAGGGTTGTTAGTAAAAGAGAAACTCTCCACAAAAGTTCTGGTGAGCATAGCATATTGCTCACTCTCATCCTGCATATAATCAGTTAGTCTAACCCTCCGAACCAAAGTTAGGAAATCATTAAGAATCCATGCAGCCTGCAAAAAGGTAAAACAAGGGAAGGTAGAAGGGTGCGCATGCCCCTCATCTCCCTCGTTGCCAAAGCGCGGCGTAATAAGATCCTCATTGTATGATGGCCTAGCTCAGGAGGATGATCTCGAAGGCTTTGTCCTCCTAGGTGCATCAACCTCAAACACTTCTCCAAAGGTGTGGTTGTCCATGACCCCTTTTTTCTAAAAAAATAGACAAACATCAAACCAAGTAATTTCCAAGTTGATAAATGATGAGGAACTACTATAGGAACTTGCTAGAGGGATAAACATGCATAAAAATGAAATCTCTAAGCATAGAACAAGCATGCAAGCTCACACAACCTGACACCTATAGTAGCAAAATACTCAAGATATAATCTACCAATCAAAAATCTAATTGGACAAGCGGAGTTGGCACATACTGTAGAGCAATCCCTCCAAAAATCAGCAGCAAAGATGGGCTGATCAAGGAGATCGAAAATCGGGAGCAAAAACAGCAGGAACTCGAGCTTGAGAAAGTTTTCCGGTGTTTTTCGGGAGAGAGAAAGAAGTGGCTGGGCGGAGGCATCTTGGAGGGCCACAGGTGGGCCCTACCCAGGCCATGCGCGCCCTAGGGCTGGCCGCGCCACCAGGGGTTGTGCTGGCCTGGTGGGTCCCCCTGGGCCAATCCATGTGCCCCTCTGCCCCTTTTTTCGAGGAAAAATTTATATGAATTTTCTGGAATTTTTCGGGAAACTTTATTTTTGGCCAATTTTCAGGTTATGAAAATTGATTTTCTCGCAGAAAAGGATTTTTTAGAAGAAGCAAAAATGAAACCAAAACCAAAACTACAGAAGTTCTAAGACACTCTAACAAGTAAACAACAAGCAAAACTAAAGCTAACAAGAGCAAAGACTGGAAAGGAGAAAAAATAACTGTGAGCAAGTATAACCACTATGAAAGCATCGTTTTGTTCATTAAAATCCCTTTGTTAACAAGGCTGATGAAGTCTTGTTACCAAAACAATATTATATGAAACAAAACTTTGCATTCCACAAAGTGATTATGTTACCTCAAACTTGATAGAAATAGTCCCAATCATAATAGTTTCAAAACTTTCTTGTGGAATGGGACAATATATTTCTCCAACTTTGGTGCTCTCAGTATTTTCAATGGAATTCACGAAATGTCTCTTATCAATCTTCTTGGGGAAATAGACAGTATTCTCTTTGTCATTAATATTAAAAGTTACTTTTCTTTGATTACAATTGATGACAGCACCTGCAGTATTAAGAAAAGGTCTCCTAATAATAATAGACATATTATTATCTTCAGGCATCTCAAGCACAACAAAATCAGTTAAAACCAAGCAATTATGAGCCACTTGAAGAGGAACATCCTCACATATACCAACAGGAATAGTAGTTGACTTATCAGCGATTTGCAAAGATATGTCAGTTGGTATCAATTTTTCTAGCTGGAGTCTCTTGTAGAGAGAAAAAGGCATAACACTAACTCCAGCTCCCAAATCACATAAAGCAGTTCTAACATAATTATTCTTAATAGAGCAAGGAATAGTTGGAATACCTGGATCACCAAGTTTCTTTGGAACCTTACCATTAAAGGAATAATTAGCAAGCAAAGTAGAAATTTCCTCATTAGGAATCTTCCTTTTATAAGAAACAATATCCTTCATATACTTTGAATAAGGAGGCAACTTAATAGCATCAGTCAAAGGAATTTGTTATAGTGTTCTTCCTCCTTTGACTTGTGTTTCTTATTGGGAAAAGGCATAGGTTTCTGCACCCAAGGTTCTCTTTCACTACCATGTTTATTAGCAATAAAATCTTCCTTAGTGTACTTAGTGTTCTTAGTGTGCTTCTCGGATTTTTCCTCAACTTCTTCCTTATCAGGAGCATCATTTTTATCAATACCACTTTCAGTTTCAGCATCAGAGACAGATATACTATTAGGATCTATAGCAGGTTCAGGAGGTTCCTCAACTGTTTTATGTTTCTTTTTCTTTCTTTTATGAGGACTACCACTATTTTCAGCTTGTTGATAATCCTGCTCAATACTTTTAGGATGTCCTTCAGGATATAGAGGATCTTGAGTGGCTGTACCACTCCTAGTTCTAATCCATAAGCATGTTTATCTCCAGAAGCATTAACTAGCATATCTTTTTGTACCTTAGCAAGTTGATCAATTTGGGTTTGAACCATTTGGAAGTGTTTACAAAGCATTTTAACATCATTAGCAGTTCTTTCTACAATATCTTTCAACTCATTAATAGCTCTAGAGTTTTCCAATAAATGATTATGAACTTGTTTATTAAAATTACCTTGTTTAACAATAAAAGTGTCAAGTTCCTCTAAGCATTGATCAGGAGGTTTACCATAGGAAATATCACCTTCATCAAAGTGTTGGAGAGAGTGTACCTCGGTAGTGGATGAGTGGGGAATTGGCTTACATAATTCTTCTATAGGAGTTAGATTCTTCACATCTTCAGATCTAATACCTTTCTCCTTAAGACATTTATTAGCTTCTTTCATCACTTCATCATTTAATTCAATCATTCCCCTCTTCTTTGGTGTTGGTGTTGGAGTTGGTTCAGGCACAATTGGTTCAGGAGTAACGACCTCAAGTGTAATTAGCTCAGTTGAAGTCCAATCATCATAATTCTTGCTTATTTTAGCCATTAATTCTTCAGCATCTGTAGGAGTTCTTTTCCTGAAAACACAATCAGCAAAACTATCTAGGTATGTCCTAGAATCCTCAGTTAGTCCATTATAATAAATATCAAGAAGCTCATTTTTAGGTAATGGACATCCATGATGTGCATGAATCAAGGCACAGAACATTGTCCATGACTCAGGCAATTTCTCTTCTTCTCCCTGTTTAAAATCAAAAAGTTTCTGCAAAGTAGCATGTCTAGCACTGGGAGGAAAATATTTCTGAAAGAAAGAAGCAACCAAGCAATCAGGGTTATCAATGGATCTAGGGGTAATCTATTAAACCAAGCTTTAGCTTCTCCTTTTAGTGAAAAAGGGAAGATCTTTGTAACAAAGTACTTGCGCATCTTAAAATCATCAGAGAATAAGGTACTCATAGTGGAAATCTCATTCATATGAGCTACAACACTTTCATTTTCAGTCCCACAAAAAGGTTCTTTCTCAATAATGTTTATATAGGATAAATCAAGAGAGAAATCATAATCTTTATCTTTAATGCCTATGGGAGGAGTAGCAAACTTAGAATCAGGAGACAATTTAGGAATAATAGTACGTCTCTCTAGGAGACTCCTAATATCACTAGCACCACGTGCGTTTTGGTACTCTTAAATACATTCATCAGTCATTTCAATGTAACCATCATTAATATCATATCTCTCTCTAGACTCAGGTGATCTAACAGGTGCAATAGTATCTTCACTAGGAGTTTCAGTGTTTCCCAAAATAGTTCTAGCAATAGTAGCATCTAGGAAAGGACCTAATGAACCACTCTCATCAAGCACATTAGAAGTACGCCATGGAGGGGTCCTCACAGTGCGTGTTTATATACGTGGGGGAAGGCGGACGGTTGACGGGTACGAGGTAACAGAGCTTACCCAGGTTTAGATCCCACAACGACGGCGGAATCCGACTCCTGCTATAAGTCACTATAAGGGCAATACACCGAGTTACAGGGATTGGTTCGCTGTGCGAGGTGTATGCTGAATCCATACTAGGTTGTGCCCTAAAGGCTCCCATAGGCCCGACTTATATAGTCTCCAGGTCCTAGCGTTATAGGGGAAAAGTCCTAGCCGGACAGGTTACAAAGTCCTACACTGCTTACAACTAGTCTAGCATGTCCTGCACTCCAAGGCTCCGGGTACATCGGTGACTCCTCCGTAGCCTTCCTTTATCCGGCATGGGACTCCCTTCTGGATCCATCTAACTGGCCCGCCAAGCAGGCCATAGGACATGCTACCAACTATGGGCCACCCGTGTTATCCGGATAGGAGACATGCTATGAGGATACCCATATAGCCCCCGGAGAACTCCGAGATCTTGCGCCGTCTTGCCTCTTCAGGGTGAATGCTCCGTCTAGATGGATGTCGGCAAATCGTCAAGCAATATCTTGTAGTCCTCCCAAGAACCCTACAACGTTTTCTCCGTCTTCAACTTATAAGTCGGAGAATTGCTGAATCTTCTATCGTACTCTTCCGAAGCCGGACTGGATCCGTCCATTCTGGAATATTCCGATGTGATGGTTCACCTGCTAGTGACAGCTAGGGCGACGTAGACATAGGTCAGCAATGCCTCGTATCTCACACATGCAGAGAACACAATCATGTCCTTTTTCCCGTGCGAGCGATACGAACCGTTGGCGGTGACAGTTGGAAACATGGCGAAATTTATGCGCACGTGCCCGCACACGTCATCTACGCGTCAACCATTCGATCGTCTAGCACGAATCTTGACGCCAGGGGTTATAAATTGTAACTGCGGTGGATGTTTTACTTTTCACCTCATTCTCCTCCTGCGTCAACTTCTTCCTCCAGCAAGTGCCTACTCGAGCTCTCCGCGCGTTTCACAAAAAAACCCTAGCCCCATTCAATTATTTCAGTCACCACCTCCCCCTTCTAATGGCAAGTAGCAGCTCTGCTCCCTCCATGGCGGCGTTAGGCGATGCTGCGGTGAAGCTGGCGAGTACCGTTCTCGTGCCTCCAGAGGTCCTGATGATCCCCAAGTCCGTGGTGGTCGAATCCACCAGCGGCGACCATAATCAAGCGGCGCTGGAGCTGCTGGAAGAGGAAAGCGATTCCCACAAAGGGGACTGGCACGACTAGGATATCACGGACCGCGACATCAAGGAGTTGCTCATCGAGGGCTACCTCCCTGCGGCGGAGGGGCTCGCCTGGCGGGCGGCGCCGGTCGGCGAGGTCACCCCTTCTCCCCAAGCCGAAGAGAAGGTGTACCTCAAAGCCTAATTGATACGCGGCGTTTCCTTGCCCATCTCCAATTTCTTCCTAGCTGTCCTTAGCCATTACCGAGTACAGCCTCAGAACCTCTCCCCCAATAGCATCCTCGCGCTTAGCAACTACGCGGCGCTCTGTGAGGGTTACTTAGGGATTAGGCCTAGGCTAGATTTCTTTATTTAATTCTTCACCGTCAAGCGGGAAGCCGGAGCCGGCAAGGACTAGCTTAGGAATTGCAGGACCATTAGCTTTAAAATCCGGCCTAGCCGGCGGTTCCCTGACATCGTCGGCCATGAATCTTGCAAGAACTGGCAACAGACGTACTTCTATGGCCCAGATATCCCCCTGTCTGGCCGAGAAGAAACGTATCCGGACTTTGTCGATGGAGCTGCCGCTGAAGCCCCAACATGGAGGTCCCAAGCCACCCTTCCCTCTGACGATGAAGGATCCCACTCCATAAGGCGGATAGAGTGGTTCGTAGACACTGGTTTGACCGGTTTGGATCTAGCCATGTGCTGGTTCATCAGACGGATCTAGCCTGTGCAGCACCACTCGAAACTGATGCATGAGTACACCAAGGATAGGAAGGATAGCCTCCACATCTCCGAGGACAATTTCTTGAGTGACTCTGTCAAGCTTCGACTCAAGGACATCGTCAAGGTGAAGGACAGGAAGTGAGGCTTCACCATCACCTATGACATGTTCGTTGACGGCACGTGCCCACAGGTATGATGTTTATTTTCCGTGTATGACATATACTCCACCTCTTCCGACTAACCATTACCATCTTATCTAAGACTTTTGGGATTTCATTTAACAGCTCAGCAGTCTAGATGGGGATAGCATGGCTGTCCAAATCTATGACCCAAAGATGAAGGAAGTCACCGTTGTGTCTGACGACGATGTCCCGTTGACACAAAAGCGGAAGAGATCCACCTCTGACGCTACCGATGGAGGCAAGAAGAAGAAAACAAAGAGTGGAGTCTCCAAGAAGTCCACTGCCGCCCTGGAGGTGGAGAAAAGAAAGGTTACCGGGATCCCCTTTGCCAAAGCACCCCCTATCGTGTAAGCTTCTTTCTCTCCGACATTTGTCCATTGCTCGTCTTATTCCTGTACTTATACTTTTTGCACGTTGTAGGAAAAAGGCCACTACTAGTTTGAAGAAGACCTCCAAAACTTTGGGGGCTTCTAGAAATATTAAAGATATGCTGCATCATGACGTGTCTCCCACACATCTCCAGCCATCGCCCCTGTTACTCCCAGCGTCCATCCTACGTCTGCTCCGATAAGCTCATAGGCCAAAGATGCATCTGGCACTTCCGTCATGGAAGTGGACTCAGGCGCCTCAGCGGAGATTGTCGTTGCCGACGAACAGGCGACACAAGAAAGTACCTCTACTCAAATGGCTGAAGCTCCGGCTAAGGATGCGATCGATAGCGGCAAGACGGTGGTGGTGGGTGGAACGTTTGTCGAAGGCAGCGCCTCCGTACCTAGGACAACTGTAGAATTCCCTAAGATAGTCTACCTAGCACTTATGCCGAGTAGCTCCGCTTTGGTTCCTGGTGCAGCGCCGACATCTCCAATATGCGGTCTTGAGGAGCTTCTCCGACAAGCAAATATATTGCGAGGAAACAGTCTTTCCTTCGGCAAGTTGCTTGCCGAGAGCGCTACCAACCTCAAGATCATTGCACTTATAAGTTTCATTTGCCTTTTGCATTTTATATGAGTATCCCACTATATCCCCCAAGGATTTAGACGAAAAACCATAGGTCTTCGCATGTGAATGCTCTAAGAGTGACTAAGCTAGAAAATCTCTCACTGTAGCCCCCATGTATCTAGTTTGAACTGAATTAGTTCCGACTAGATACTTAAAGAAAGAATAAGCATATGACTGAGTTAAAAAACTTTATACTGTAGCCCCCAAGCTTCTAGTTGAAAACTGAATCAGTTCCGACTAGATGCTTAAAGAAAGACTAAGCATATTGCTAAGTTAAAAAATTCTCACTGTAGCCCCCAAGACTCTAGGTGGATAGTTATCCGGCTAGATGCTCCAAGTAGACTAAACAACGTTAAATTTTCTTTCCACAGAATGAGAATGCTCGGAGAGGCGTGGCCAACAAGAAGTTCCAGAAGATGCGTGCAAACTTGGAAGCCAAAAAGGGTAAAACTGCCTTCTTGAAGGAACAAATCATCAAGAGCAATAGTCTGTTTTTCCTTTTGTTTTCGTATTCCGACTTGGTATTGTGCCAACATTCTCCGAGTACTCATTGTGTACTGTTCTTTCTCCAACTTGCAGAAGCCATTGACAAAGCCAAGGATATTGTGGAGCAATCCAAGCATATTCAGTAGCTGGATAGCGAAAACAAGATCCTTAAGCAGGAGAGGAAGGATATGCTGAAGATGCACGAGGACTCCATGAAAGTCTTCCAAGAGTCCGCCAACACGGAGATGAACCGTTTGAAGGAGGGGATCGCGATTCTAAAAGAGCATAAGAAAGCTGTCGATGAGCAAAATAAGCGCAATCTCGAAGCATACAAGATCCTCCGACAAGAATGGGACTCCATGGCGGAAACTCTCCAGCAGGCTGAGATTAGCATCTTCGGTAAGTGATTCTCCGCCTTGTACTTCTGTAATCTAGATACTATGAACTTTTTGTTTTATTGAACTCATATGTTCCTTTGTCGGAATTTGTAGCGCCTATTGGGTTAACCCAGTCGCCTCCTCCGCCAAAAGAATGCATGGCCCTTGCCAGCAACTTTATCAACACCGCCATCAAGAACACCAAGGAGATAGCCAAGCCCTTCCAGATTAACATCAAAGCGGTGGATTCCGTGATGAAGTTGTCGGAAATCTTGCGCCGAGCCCCCGAGCGTATTGTAAGCTGGAAAGCTTCATGTACCCAGGCCGGCACGAGGATGGCGCTTTCAATGGTCAAGGCGCACTACGAAAACGCCGACATCGACACGGTGACCTCCGGTATCCCCGACGTGGACGACGATGGCCAGAAGATAGATCACAAAGCTATCTTGGTGTCGCTCGCGGGTTTTGATACCAGAGTCACCGATTTGGTTGACCCTAACGTCTTCGTGCCCATGGAGACTATTGACGGCGACAACCAAAGCTCCTCCGGGCCCCTCAACACTGCCGACTTCGAGGAGGATGACTCTCCTGCTGCTGACGATGCCACATCCAATTCGCCTGCGCCAGAGGAATGAAAAACAATATGTAATATTTGTTTCATCTGGAATTTGTATGCGGAAAAAAACTACTTGTTAACTTAAGGCGGAAAACAATGGTTGTTATTTCCTGCTACTCAAGAACTGGTTCCAGCATGTACATATTTTTAAGCAAGTGCTGGCTTATCCGTAACTCTGGTTTTTATGCTTGACTTTTCGTGAGTCGGAAGACTCGTTGTTGGAACTATGCGCTCAGGCGATGATGCCCAATGGCACCATTAATAACCTAAGCACAAAATCGCTGACAATAAGTTCCAAAAGTCACTACTCCAGAATCCACATAAAAACAACAAAGAACGTGTAGACAAGAAAACTTAAGCTAACGCCCGTAGGCGGAATTTTCACAAGTGCAATCGCAAAACGTGTGCATAAAGGTTTTATATGATCCAAAAATGAACACTAAAGGAGGTAAAAGACTCAGAAATATGAGTGAACCAGAGAGCTTTATTTCAATGATCATATAAGAGGTACACAATAGATAAAAATGCTTAAGTGTAGAAAGGATGTAGCTGTGCTATGTTCCATGGCCGATCAAGATCCGGGTAGTCATCATCCGGGTCACGTTGATTACGCTTATGATCCTCGATGGGTCTATCCTTCAGTTCACGATTGTCAACGAGGTAGTAAGACCCATTGAGCAGCGCCTTGCTTATGATGAACGGTCCTTCCCATGGCGTGGATAATTTGTGTGACTTCTTCTGCTTATGTCGGAGCACCAGGTCCCCGTCTTTAAACGAGCAATGCCGAACACGGCGACTATGGTAGCTGCGTAGCTTCTGCTGGTAGATGGCACATCTTTGGATGCCAATATGCACTCCTCCTCGAGAAGTTCCACATCTAGGCGTCTGCATTCTTCAGCGTCATCTTTGTCATATGCGGCAACTCTTGGTGAATCGTGGAGGATGTTGGAAGGAAGGACGGCTTCTGCTCCATATACCATGAAGTAAGGGGTGTAGCCGGTGGATCTGTTGGGTGTAGTTCGTAAACTCCACAACACAGATGGTAATTCCCCCGCCCAGGATCCATCACCTCTATGCAACGGTGCTTCTAGGCGTGGCTTGATTCCCTCCAGAATTTATCCATTGGCTCGCTCAACCTGACCATTGGACTGTGGATGTGCCACATATGCAAGGTCAAGTTGGATGCCCTTCTCCCAACAATAAGCTTCCACTTCTCCGAGTGACAAGTTGCTGCCGTTGTCGGTGATAATGATATGTGGGAGACCAAATCTCACCACTAAATCCCGGACAAATCTAAGGTCAGTTGCCCCATCGATCTTTCTAATGGGTTTACCTTCTATCCATTTGGTGAATTTATCAACTGCTACTAGCAGATGCGTAAACCCACATGGTGCCGTCTGCAACGGACCAACCATGTCCAGCCCCCAGACTGCAAATGGCCAAGTTATTGGTATTGTTCGCAATTCTTCAGTAGGAACATGTGGTTGTCGTGCATAATACTGGCATCCCATGCATGTCTCAACCAGCTTGTCGGCGTCCGCCTTCGCGGTCAGCCAGTAGAATCCTTGCCAGAAGGCTTTAGCTACCAACGATCGAGGAGCGGTGTGATGCCCGCAATCTCGGAGATAGATTTCGCTGAGGATTTCAATGCCCTCTTGTTGGTAAACACACTTAAGGTATACACCAGTAGGGCTTCTTTTGTAGAGCTTTCCATTTATTATGGTATAGCCCTTTGCTCGACGTACTATTTGTCGTCTTTCGACTTCGTCGTCAGGCAAAGTTTCCTGTACGAGATATTCCATGAATGGTTTTGTCCAAGCCGGGGGACCTTTGTTACCATGTGAACAAAAGAGTCAAATTTGTCCGGGCTGTCCACATCCACTCCCTTCACGGATGGTGTCCGTAGATGCTCCAGGAAAACTCCAGGCGGAATTTTTTAACGCTTTGATCCAAGCTTAGACAGCAGATCAACCGCCTTGTTTTGCTTCCTAGGTACATACTTGATATCGTAGCCCAAGAAGCTCTTGGCTATCTCGTCCACTTCGTCTCGATATGCCGCCATCATAGGGTTCCACGCGTTCTAGGTGCCAGCCACCTGCTGTGCAACCAAGTCAGAATCTCCACAGCAAACTATGTGCTTGATGCCAATATCCTTGGCTACGCGTAGTCCATGAATGAATGCTTCATACTCCACCATGTTGTTCGTAGCCTCGAAGTGTATCTGTAGACATAGTGTAGCTTGTCCCCAGTTGGTGACTGTAGCAGTACACCAGCCCCGAGCCGTTGAGTAGCTTTGATCCATCAAAGTGCATCACCCAGTATTCTGGTTCCGGCGTTGGGGTAGCATCTGGCATCTTTGTCTAATCTGCGATAAAATCCGCCAGGGCTTGTGATTTGATAGCGTTGTGTCGCTTATAGGTGATCTCGAAGGCGGCATGTTCAATGCCCCACTTTGCGACCCTTCTTGTAGCGTCGCTGTTGTTGATGATGTCGGACAGTGGAGTCTTGCTCACCACTGTGATAGGGTGCTCCTGGAAATAGTTCCTTAGCTTCCGAGAAGCAAGGAATACTCCATAAGCTATCTTTTGGTAGTGCGGGTAATGCTGCTTGGACTCCGTCAAGACCTCGCTTACATAGTAAACTGGTCGTTGAACTCCGTGCTCATGGCCTGGTTCCTTCTGCTCTATCACGACGACGACGTCGATTACCCGGTTGGTGGCCGCCATGTAGATTAACATGGGCTCGCCAGGCTCGGGTGCTGCAAGGATAGGCGCTGAGGAAAGTAACTCCTTGAGCTGCTTCAATGCTGCGTCTGCCTCGTCCGTCCACGTGAATTTGTCTGCCTTCTTCAGCAACTTGTACAGCGTCAGAGCCTTCTCTCCAAGTCGACTGACGAACCGACTAACCGCTGCAACGCAACCTGTTATCCGTTGTATGTCTTGTAGGCATGTCAGACGGTTTATGTTTAAGATGGCCTTGATTTTCTCCGGGTTGACCTCGATTCCGGCTGGAACCCCGAAGACGCACTTCTTAGGGTTAAGCATCATGTTGTATTTTCGGAGATTATCAAAGGTTTCTTTTAAGTCAAAGATTAAGTCGTTTGATTTTTTATGCATCACCGCTATATCGTCCACATAGGCGTGAACGTTCCGACCAATTTGATCGTGTAGGCAATGTTGCATTGTCCGCTGGTACGTAGGAGCTGCATTTTTCAGCCCAAAGGGCATCGTGACATAGCAAAACGTGTCGTAAGGTGTAGTGAACAAAGTGAACAATTGGTCCGACTTCCTCATCTTGATCTGGTGGTATCCTGAGTATTCATAGAGAAAACACAAAAGCTTCAAGCCAGCCATCGAGTCAATGACTTGGTCAATGCGAGGCAAAGTAAACGGATCTTTGGGACATGCTTTGTTCAAGCCGGTGTAATCAACGCACATTCTTAATTCTTTGGTTCCCTTTTTGGGGACAAGTACAGGATTGGCCACCCATCGGGTGTGAAGGACTTCTCGGATAAAACTAGCCTTAAGTAACCTAGCTATCTCTTTGCTGATGGCGCGTCTCTTCTCGTCTCCGAAGCGTCGTAGAGGTTGTTTCACTGGTTTACATTTTGGATCAATATTCAAGCTATGCTAGGCAAGTTCCCTAGGTACACCTTTCATGTTGGCAGGTTGCCAGGAAAAGATGTCCCTGTTATCATGGAGGAACTCGACGAGCGTGCTTTCCTATTTAGGGTCCAGGTTCGTCCCAATGGCGGTGATCTTGGAGGCATCGCCTTCCACAAGTTCCACCGACTTGGTCTTGATGGCGGCCTTGAATGCTGGGGCGGAGTCAGAAATCTGTTTCTTCGACGCGGGCATCTCTAAGGCATCTACCTTGCTCTGGATCTCCTTGAATTCTTTGTTGTAGAGGACAGCTTCTGCATAGGCTGCTTCTCCAATCTTGCAGTCCCTTGCTTTGGTAAAGCCTCCGGATACGATGATGACACCGTTTGGTCCAGGTATCTTGAGCTTGTTGTAGACGAAACATGGCTTGGCCATGAAGGTGTGGAATATGTCGTGGCCAAATATGACGTGGTACATGCTCTTGAAGGGGACCACCTCAAAGGTCATGCGTTCTTGGCGGTAATTATTGATATCACCAAAAGAGACCTAAAGTGTGATGCACCCAAGGGACCGAGCCTCCCGCGCCATGGAAGATGGTGTTGGTCCGCCTTAGATTTTCCTCCGTCAAGTTCATCTTCTGCAGTGTATCGAGGTACATGATGTTGATGCTGCTTCCACTATCCACCATACATTTGGTGAACTCGTTGACATCAATCAGGGGGTTGATGATCATGGCGTATTGGTTCTCTGTAGGGATGAGGTCTGGGTGATCCTTCCTGTCACAAGTAATTGGAATCTCCGACCAGCACATGTATTGGGGAACTGGAGGTAGAGTGGCCATCAATATCCTCATGGAGGTCTTCTGTTGTCGGACGGTAGGGGTACCAAGGAAAGTGTGGAAAACTGCTGCCTTCTTCTTGAAGGGGTTCTTGCCCTTGCCATCACTCTTGGGGGCGTGCTTGGGGTCAACGTCCTCGTCCATGTCACTTGAATCCTTGGACTCCTCCTCCTTCTTCCCCTTGACCTTGCCTCGCGGTTTGTTCTTCCAACTTCTCTTGTAGCCGGACTCCGGGTCCTCCTTGAGGTCGTTGATGAACTTGCAGTGGCGATTGGTGTGGCTGGCCATTGGCGTCGAGGTGTACGAGGCACGACATATCATGGTACTCCTCGTAGGTTTGGGGAACACGGTGCACTGCCGAGGTAGTTTCACTGCCTCGTTGCTGCCCACGGCCAGCTCCCCGTCCTCGGCCATGTTGTCCGCCATCACCTCGTCCTGCAAAGGTCATAGCGACCATGTCGGAGGTTTTGTTTTCTTCTGGCGGGGTCTTCCGCTTTGTGTTGTTGTTCCTCCGAGCCTGAGTTGGAACGGACGTTGTCGGGAGGGAGCCGCGAGCATCGTCGTCGGCAGCTGCGAACTCACTGGCCAACTGAATCATCTGGTTCGGATCGAACTGGTGATTGTCCTGCAAGCGCTTCTGCTTATATCGGAGCAACGTTCCCCTTTCCGACCCATTGATGAAGGTGGCCATGGCGGTCTGAGTGTGCACTCCTACGCAGGAATTCTTCATATCCAGCCAGCGAGAGAGGTAGGCGCGAGATGTCTCGTCTTTATCTTGCATGCACCGCTGTAGATCGTCAACAGTGCAGGGACGTTTGTATGTACCCTCGAAGTTCTTGGTGAATGCTTCTTGCATGTCCAACCAATTGCAGATGGATCTTTTTGGCAAGCCATCAATCCATTGCCGGGCCATGCCTGCCAACATCAATGGGAGGTACTTGACGGCGACATTGGGGTTACCCCCGGCGATCTCCACCGCATTGCCGTAGTCCTACAACCATGTAGCTGGCTTGGCAGTGCTATCATAGGGCTTGATAGTCTTGTCAATCCGGAAACCTTTGGGGTAAGTTGCGGATCGTATCATAGGTACAAAGCAACGTGGTCCCAGGTATGGTCCTTTCGGGGCCTCATGGATCTTGTCCAAACGTGAACATGCATCATAGGGCTCTGGGCTTCTTTTCTTCTTCTTGCCATCAGGGGATGGGCTGCGTGAACGACGCGGGCCTCCTCCTCCATGGTGGCTGCTTGGTGGCGACGGAGGCGGAGGTGGCGTGGGTTAGCCTTCTTGCTGTTACCCTCCTGCGACGCCTCACGCTTGCCGCGGTTGCTTGTCGGGCGCGGAGGATCGTGGCGCAACCTGCTCTTGTGTCATTGGTTGCGCTCTCCATCATGACGGGTCTGCTCTGTGTTGTCGCGGATGACGATGTCGCTCTGCCTTGGCGGAGGCATATCCGTGTGACGGTGAGCCTTGGTATCTTCGCGATGTCGGGGGGAGCAGGGCGGTGGAGATGGGCGACGAGGTTGGGCCTTGCCTCCATGGTCGGAGGATATGGGTATAGCATCCTTCTTGTTGCGCGCATCCCTCCGTCTTCGTTCTGACGAACCTGTCTGGGACCCAACATCAAGAGGAGATCTGTCCCTTGGATGCGTATGCTATCTATATTGGCAAAATGCTGGGTCAGACTCGAGCCTCTGAGAGGTGGCCTTTTCCTGTTGTTTCACCGCCTTGGCCACTAGGTCATAGACTTGGTTCACCACTTCGGGTGATCTATCCTGCTCCAGAAGGGTCTTGGCGACGACGAGGTTGAGGAGAGGAGAAGGGTATGGCTTGGCCTGTGCCGGCTTCGAGGAGATTGCCGTACATCACTCTATCAGCTGGAGTGACATGGGCAGCAGCAGACGTAGATGCCGGAGGCGGCGGGTTTGCGGTGTTGTTATTGTTGCTCGGGCCGGTGCCGAGTTCCTGCGGCTGCTGTATTGGGTTAGGCGGAGGGGGCATGACCTTTGCACGATATTTGTCGGCAGCAACAGGTGGTCCCTTCCCTTTGTCCAGCGCTGTAGGCGGAGCTCGTCCGGGTTGATCTTCTTCCATCGGTGTCCCAATGGCGACGAACACCTCTCGGGACGTGACGGCGTTGTTGGCCTGCTCGTCACGTTTGTAATCCTCCTCCATCTCCTGCATGGCGGAGTCTAGATCCTCCGGGCTGAAGTCTATCTCCTCCGAATCTACACTGATGTCGGCGTAGAGCGCGTCAAGCACCAAGTTGGAGGGTGCTGGGGCTTCCTCGATGATGGGCGGTGGAGGTGCAACAGCAGTGACGGTGACTAGAGGTGGTGGCGCAGCTGCGGCGATGACGACCGGAGGCGGTGGCGAAAGTGGCTGAGGCGGAGGGGCTCCGTCAAGGAGCATGAGGGCTATCTGAGCTGCCTCCTCAGCCTCCGCGTAGTTGTTGATGGTGTTCACCATGCTTTCGAAGGTGAGGCATCCTGAATCCTGCTGCCGCCTTAGCGTATGCCGGAGAAGCATACCTTGGTCCAGTCCTTCCACAAAGTGATACATATCATCATCATTTGGGTAATGTGCCAGATCGGCCCGTATACAGAGGCACCTGTCAAGGTAATCGTGGGGGTTTTCGCCCTCTCTCTGAATGAAACGTGCCAGATCGAAGATGGTCACCACTCCGACGAACTTGAATCTCTGTTGTCTAGACGCACGGGCAAAGCTGGCGGACTTGCAGTGATCTTCCACCGTTATATCCTGCATAGGGGCGGTTTGGGTGGGCCTTGAATTTTTCCGATCTTTGCCAGCAAACTCCAAGGAGAGAACTGACATCGATCCTTCCGCGAACGTATCCTGTCCGTAGGTGGTCCGTGCAGGCCTTGATGCTCCTCCGACTCTGAGGGAACTAGTGCCCGAGTCGGTTTCGTCGATGAAGAGGTGGATATCTCCGATGGGGACGATCAAGCATCACGTAGGGTTCGTCTTCGCCGGGATCCAGAACTCGTCGGGAGGGACGATCTGAACGTTGCCGGAGAAGAGAACGCGACCGATGGCTACGGTTTCGCCGATTCCCGCGAAGATCTTGGTCCTCGCCCGCTGAAGAGCCTGAAGCGCCTCTAGCCCCATGGTGGGTGCCAACTGTCGTGGTATTGCAGACGAGTACGCCATGGAGGGGTCCTCACAGTGCGTGTTTAGAGACGTGGGGGAAGGCGAACGGTTCACGGGTACGAGGTAACACAGCTTGCCCAGGTTCAGACCCCACAACGGCGGCGGAATCCTACTCCTGTTATAAATCACTATAAGGGCAATACGCCGAGTTACAGGGATTGGTTCGTTGTGCGAGGTGTATGCTGAATCTATACAAGGTTGTTCCCTAAAGGATCCCATAGGCCCGACTTATATAGTCGCCAGGTCCTAGGGTTACAGGGAAAAGTCCTAGCTGGACAGGTTATAAAGTCCTACATTGCTTACAACTAGTCTAGCATGTCCTGCACTCCAAGGCTCCGGGTATGTCGGTGACTCCTCCGTAGCCTTCCTTTATCCGACATGGGCCTCCCTTCTGGATCCATCTAACCGGGCCGCCCAGCAGGCCATAGTCCATGCTACCAACTGTGGGCCACTCGGGTTATCCGGATAGGATACATGCTATGAGGATACCCATATAGCATATCCCCAACAGTAACATCATGAGTATCAGAAGCAATTTCAGATTCAGCAGTAGTTGCAGCGTGTGTAGCATGTGTATGTGGTGGTGGTGTAACAAGCTTATTTTTAACAGACGGTGAATCAAGAGCAACAGAGGTGTTTAGGACTATAACTCATCTTGTAGTGGATGGTAAAATAGGAAACTTTCCATCACGAGACTTCCCCATGATGAAAGGAATAGCAGTGAACAATAATAGATCCAAGTAAACTTACAAATAAAGCTATGCTCCCCGGCAACGGCGCCAGAAAATAGTCTTGATGACCCACAAGTATAGGGGATCGCAACAGTCTTCGAGGGTAGTATAACCCAATTTATTGATTCGACACAAGGGAAGCCAAAGAATACTTATAAGCCTTAACAACTGAGTTGTCAATTCAGCTGCACCTGGAAATAGTCTTGCTCACAGGAGTTTATCAGTAGCAAAAGTTTTGTAGTAGGAAAAGCAAAGTAACAGCAGTAGTAAAACAAAAGGCAGTAGTAACAATAGTAGCAAACAGTAGGATATGAGTGCGGTAGGCATAGGGATGGATGGACGGGCGTTGCATGTACGAGACTATTCATGTAACTTCAAGATCCAGGGAATTTGCATATAAATAAGATAAAGCATCCAAGTACTAAAAAATCATAGGCATGTGTTCTATATATAGTCATATGTGATCGCAATGAGAACTTGCACAACATCTTTTGTCCTGCCAGCCTATTGCAGCGGGGCCTCAAGGGAATCTACTAGCAATTAAGGTACTCCTGTTAATAGAGCACCGGAGCAAAGCATTAACACTCCGTGAACACATGAGATCCTCAAATCACAGCCATCCCCTCAGGTTTTCCCAATTTCTGGCACTTCGGGGCCTTTGGATCCGGACAAGGATATGTGTACACAACTTGCAGATAAGATCACAAACAATACTATCATCATGAATCAATAATAGTTCAGATCTGAGATCATGGAACTCGGTCCCTAGTGACAAGCATTAAGCACAACAAGTTGCAACAAAGTCAAATAGCACTAATAGAGATACTAGGCACCATGCCCTAACAATCTTATTCGATTACATGATAGAACTCATCCAATCCCTACCTTCCCCATAGCCTACAGCGGGGGATTACTCACTCATGGATGAGGGAAACATTGATGGTTGATGGAGAGGTGTTGGTGATGATGATGATCCTCCCCAAATTCCCCGTCCCGGCAGGGTGCCAGAACGGAGTTTCTGGTTCCGAATTGCGCTTCTGGTGGTGGCGACGCAGCGGAACTCTTTCTGGAAAAACGCTGAACGCCCCCCACCCGGTTTTTAGGTCAGGAGGCTTCTTATAGGCGAAGAGGGAGGCCGAGGGGGTGCCCGAGGTGGCCACACCCCCCAGGAGAGGTCAGGCCTGGCCTGTGCGGCCAGGGGGTGTGGGCCCCTCGGAGCCCCACTCCGTCTTGTCTTCTGGCTCCGTGAGTCTTCTGGTGAAATAGGATTTTTGGCATATTTTTCGGGATTTTTCCTGATATTTTATTTTCTGCACAAAAACTAGACACCAAAGTAATTTTACTGAAAACAGCGTCAGTCTGTGTTAGTTGTATCCAAATCATACAAGTTTAGAGGAGAAACAATAGCAAAAGTGTTCGGGAAAGTAGATACGCTTTGGACGTATCAACCATGTACTTCTAGTACCGCACATCATTCGCAACTTGCTTTATGTTCGCAAGTTTACTCGCGATAACATGTGTTCCATTGAGTTTGAAACCTTTGGTTTCTCTGTGAAGGACCTGAAGACCCATGATGGCCATGTTGTTGACGCCTTGTTGGGAGACCCCAAGATCAAGGTGTGATGAGCATAGCAGCAAGTTTTCCCTCAGTAAGAAACCGATGTTATCGAACCAGTAGGAGGAAGGAAACGACTCAAAGGTGTTGCTAGCAACTTGGATACCTACACAACATAAACTCAAGACTTTGCCCCAACGAACAGTGAGGTTGTCAATCTCACCGGTTTGCTGTAACAAAGGATTAACTATATGGTGTGGAAGGTAATAGTGGTTTCCAGAAAGTAAACAGTAACAGTGGAAGATGTATCAATGGTAAAGATTGGACCGGGGTCCATAGTTCACTAGAGGTGTTCTCCTTAGATAAACAAACATGGCATGCTAGGTAAACAAATTACAGCAGGGCAATTGACAGGACTGAGCAAGGCATAACAATGCAATACTAGACATTCATGATCCAACGAGATTTGATTGGGCAATACAATAAGATACATAGACCGCCATCCAACTGCATCTATGACTAGAAATCCACCTTCAGGTTATCATCCGACCCCCCTCCGGTATTAAGTTGCAAGCAACAGATAACTGCTTTAAGCAAAGTGTGTAAGGTAAACAATCCACTTGTTCCATGAACAAGAGACCGTTGTTTTCTCCCTAGTATCAACAACACATCTACAACCTTAGAGATTTCAGTCACTTCTCTTAGATTAAATAGAGGCATGAACCCACTATTTAGCATAAATACCCCCTCTTGGAGTCACTAGCATCTACTTGGCCAAGATAGCTACTAGAAACGGAGAGCATGCAAGATCACAAACAACACAGACATGATAGAATCAATAAGACAAAACCATTAATCAATCTGACATAGTAATCTCAATATCCGTTGGATCCCCGCAAACACAACATGCATGATTACAAATAGATAAAATCTTGATCATGAATGGAGCTCACAAGATCTAAACATGGTAGAACAAAGGAGGATATACAACCATCTAGATACTACATGGACCCGTAGTCCAAGGTGGAACTACTCACGCTTCATACCAGAGGCTAGCATGATGAAGAAGAAGGTCTCCGGGATGATCTCCCCTCCGACAGGGTGCCGGGAATAGCTTCAGATCCCCACCGATCTAGGGACGATGTTGGCGGCGGCTACAGGCGGTTTCGTGGAATATTTATCGGGTACTTAGGGTTTTGGCATCGGGGGGTCTTTATAGGCAAAGAGGTGAGGCAGGGGCGGCCAGGGTGGTCACACCCTCCTCCAGGCGTGGCTAACCCTAGCCCGCGCCGCCAGGGGGTGTGGCCCCCTGGTGCCTCCCCTCCGTCTCGTACTCTGGCTCCGTGTTCCCCACGGTAAAATATTGACTTTGGCTTTTGTCCCGTCCAATTCCGAGAATATTGATTTTTAGCCTTTCTAGAACCAAAAACAGAAGATAACAGGCAACTGGCACTGTGGCATCTGGTTCATAGGTTAGTACAAGAAAACATATAAAAACACCTCAAAGTGTAGACAAAGCAAAGCAAAGTAGATACTAAACAAGCATGGAACATAAAAAAATATAGATATGTTTCCGACGTATCAAGCATCCCCAAGCTTAACTCATGCTCGTCCTCGAGTAGGTAAGTGATAAAAAGAATAATTTTTGAGGTGACATGCACCATCAAAACCAAGATCAAACCATTTGCAAGCATTGAAAGCTGGGATCAAAGAACTCTAAACATGAGCACGAAAGATGGAGTTCTAACAGTAAGACAAAGTAACTATGCATGCAACAAGAAAGGCTACAAACAAAGATCATGAATAACATGCATTGAAAAACATTTGTTTGTTTCACATACAGAAAACATGGCATAGTGGCATTCATATTGTCCCTCATGGAGTAGCAAATAGATGCATAGGACATCTTTAAAGTTCATAAGAGTGACTAGATACAAATAGCACAAGAATAAGTAATATCAATAATATGCATCAATCAGTAAGTTTTGGGACAATGCACATAGAACTAAAAATACCTCAAAGAGAAGAGAAAGCAAAGCAAAGTAGATACTGAACAAGCATGGAACATAAAAAATTATAGATACGTTTATGACGTATCACACATCCCCAAGCTTAACTCCTGCTCGTCCTCGAGTAGGTAAGTGATAAAAAGAATAATTTTTTAGGTGATATGCACCATCAAAATCAAGATCAAACCATTTGCAAGCATTGAAAGTTGGGACCAAAGTACTCTAAACATGAGCATGAAAGATGGAGTTCTAACAATAGGACATAGTAACTATGCATGCAACATGAAAGGTTACAAACAAATATCATGAATAACAGTGCGTTGAAAGACATTTGTTTGTTTCACATATAGAAAACATAGCATAGTGACATTCAGCTTGTCCTTCATGGAGTAGAAAATAAATGCATAGGACACCTTCAAAATTCATAAGAGTGACTAGATACAAATAGTTCATGAGCAAGTAATATCAACAATATGCATCAATCAATAAGTTTTGGAAAAATGCACATAGAACTAAGAATGGCAACTATGGTCAATTGGTGCCTAAGGATAGAAGGTGGAGACTCAATATAATGGTGGAAGAAAGGCCCTTCATAAAAGGGAAGCAGGGATTTCAAGTCTCATAAAGAGCTTCCAAAAATTATGTTACTTGTTAGCTTTCATCTCTCATTGCCCCTATCATAAGCAACTTGGAGTGATTAGCGTTAAAGTAAACAAACTATGGAGTATATGCTTGACAAAGTATAAGTTGGCAATCTCATGTCCCTTGAATACGAGGGTCGCTCCTCATGCTACTCAACTTTTGTCAACACCATGGTTTTTAATCCCAGATGATTGTTATGCCATACATCGCAATCCCAGGATTACCATTTTTGAGAGACATAACAGCTTGGATATCACAGTACATCATCCATTACAAACCATACATAAGGTCTTACACAAATAAGGATACCATGATCCAGCCTTAATACAAATCAAGTAGCAGAATAACGTAATAATAATGATAGCGTGGCGAAGCTCCATCTTCATGGTCACAGACAATGCTGATGATGGAGATGATCCTAGTTGTTCTAACCATCTTGATGTCCGTCTTCCTGATACTCCTCTTCATAGTATGGCCATGGGAATAGCCAGGGACAAAGACATAAGTACTCTTTAAGTACTCGCAAACTAATACTAACAAGTGAAGGGGTTTTTGAGTTGGATATACTAGGCTCTAGGTTGTTTTGCAAAATGCCAGGTTTACCTTAACTAAGTTTAGAAGCAAAGAAAAACTAGTTGAAATTTTTATAACACCTAAGTGGGAACTTGAATTTCATGTCACAACTCTGTTGTGGTCAAGTCAAATTCACGAGTCATTTCATAAGTCATTTTGAAAACATCTGACGACGGAACAGTATGGCCACTCCAACTGTCCATAACCATGGACGCAGCTAGTCGAATAGTTTGACACTCTGCAGAGATTGTACACTTTCACCACAACATTCGATACATCCGTCAGGAACAATCCTGAAGTCACCATACTCAGTATGCAGATAATCAATCCTAACCTTTCAATTACACGCCCTAGTATAGGCACCTCTCCTGTGAGTTTGGCCTCCCAACCATGACCAACTGTCATCTTGGGTACTGCACAGGTGGAAAATCTTCACAAGGTAGCCTCAGCTCAAACCTTGGCCGCAAGGGAACCCATACTAAGGTATATAAATTTCCAGTCAAGCCCTACCCAAATTTCGGGTATTGTAGTTATACGATAAAATTGGAATGGTATCGCATCCAAACAACCATCAGTTTTATAAAGGGCTAAGGCTCATGCCTTAACATTTTCATCATCAAAATCATCTGGTGTTCAAGAACACATGTCAAAACATTTCTTTAGAATGACTCATCATTCCAAGGTTTTCATAATCATTTTCATCAAGTATTCCCATCTAAAGTGACCAACTTTTATACTTAGCACTAGCCACTAAAATTGAGGGTAATCACTAATGAGGGGTGCTAATCAAGTGTGACTTATCTAAGTTAAATCTCATGCCTCAGGATGACATCAAGATTTATCTAACTTAGGCCAAGTTTTATGCTCTTGATGCTACCTTCAATTATCCTTTTAATATCTACAAATCACTAAATAAACTTTTGATAGAAATCCTTGATAAAGAAATAAACTACTAAGCTTGCAAGTAAAACTAGGATTGGGTAACATCAAATGTATCTAACCAAGCATGCTTAATGCATTGCATAGATTATGTAACTTTCATAGTTGAAAGTGTTAGCTTGCTCAGTTAATATCTTTCCTTGTGCAGAGCAGTGGTTGAAGTTCTCCTCTGCTTCTTCCGCGTAGTATCCTCCTTCCTCCTCGTATCCTTGGTCGGTACTAGCGTCTATAAATAAATATGAGGTACACAATCACCACAAAATACTTAACTATTTCTATATATCACAGAAAGGTTCACACTAGATGATCTAGCATCATCACTATTATAACAAAGATTAAAGCACTTGTCTTATTTATTTTATTTTAGAAAAGTAATTTCTACTCATTGAAAAACTACTTAAGATTTAATATTCTCCAACTAAAACATGGGATCATGTTGACACATGTCATCACCACATATTTCAGTACATGAGAATGTGATTTAAAGTGGTGTCACAATTTAATAAGGTTTAACCTAGAAATAAGCTGAACCCAGATGTGTGCATTGCATTCATGCATAGAAAATCCGAATAATTTTCGCGCTTTTGAAAAAAAACTTGTCAAAGTGATTGAATCTTATCTTAACTTGATGGAATTGAAGTAGATCAACAAGTTGATTGCGATAAGTTTCAATATGACCTTTGCTAAAACCTTATTTTGGGTAAGGGAGATTTGATCAAAGAGTAAATCAAAAAAATAATAAAAGTTAAACCCTAATACATTATAATTTATATTTGATCCTTAGGTGACCATATCATAGTATTCATTATAATAACTCATGAGTACCAGGTTAAGGATATAACACAAATAATAAGAAGGTAACAACTATATCTTAATCTCATCTGCATTATACCATGAGTATCATGGTAATACCTAACCTTACTTCTTAAGTAAGATTGAGTAGGAAAGAACCTAAGTTTAGATCTTTCTTTCCATATCAATCCTGATCATCTCTGTTGAGTTATATTCCAATATCTGTTGTTCATCAATGTTGAAGCATCAACTATTGATTCACCAATTCTCAATCTATCAACTCTTGACCAGAACATAGCTTACATTTAAGTGCCTATAAAGAAACAACTAAGAAGAGGTAAATAGTAATGCTAGTTTTAGATATCATCTATATGATTTGAATGATTGAAGAAAATCAAATCAATAGGATAACTGATGGAGTTAAATCACTCCTAAATAAATATAAGTATTATTACATTTAATTATATGGTAGTAAAGATAGTTACCAGTACTAATACTATTGGATCAAGTGGGCATAGTCCATGAATAACAGCCTTAATCCAAATAAAGATACTAAGAATATAATTCTAATACAATTGTAAGGTTGTATTTATAAAGCCTTGCTTAGCCAACTAAAAATCTAAGCTATAAAGGATTAAAGGATTATAATGATCATGCCTTGCTCACCAGGGTTGTATACTTATATCTTGATTAAGTAACATTGGTGGGTAGAACATAATTGAAAATCTAGTATAGATAAGTTATCCTAGAGTAGTATTACAGGTCACATTAATATAATGTGAGGTTGGAGTGTGAGTTACTAGAGTAAAGTAAATATAAGATAATATGATTAAGCTAAAGCTAGTGTAGTATGGAGATATTGAAGTAGTGTTATTCCTCTTAAAGAATAGTAAGCTTTTGAGGAGAGTAGATTGATGTATGCATGTATTGAATTAATATTAGAGAAGGATGATTACAGAGGTTATGAATTGAGTTAGAAGTAACTACTTATTGGATTGTAGATTATCAGTAGTAGAGTAGATGATATAACCAAGTATGGATATGAGAAGATCATGAAAGGCTTTAGTGTCAAGATCATTGGATTTATAAATAGATTTAGAAGAATTAAAGGTGGATAAGAATATTCTTATAAAGCAAAGCTCATCATGATAACACATGATGATTGATAGGAAGAAGTATAATATCTAGGAAAGGATTTCTTAAATTAGAAGTCTAGGATTGTGAATTATGAATGATAGGAATTCTTAGTAAGAATTAAATCTTAAATATTTAACCAAACCTAATATCCATCTCATTTGATTGATCTATCATTTTATTTTCACAATGGCTTATAGGAATTTTTTCCTATAGCAAATCACTTAAGCACATCTTTCTCATTTCCAATTATAATAACCATATGTGCTTAGGAGTTATATTTATCAATTTTTTTCCATAATACATTCCAGAAAATAACTTTCTGTTTTAAATGGGTGATATCATTAAACATCACAAACATAAAGACAATGTGTTTAGCCATTAGTCCTTATTCACATCAATAAAAGAAATATGAGAATATTAAATCTTCAAAGAACTTATGGTAAGTATTTTCAATTCAAACTTTAACTCTTATGTTAGTAATAATAAAATATATATACAGTACTATTCCCTAAATTATGAGAATAATATTAATCCTATTAAGTACTCAAAACTTTATGTATCAAATAATAATGAAGGATCAACATATATAAAAATTTCTTTAATATTATAAATCAATAAGAATCAAAATTCATGGATTAATAGTAATACATTCTTTAATAAGTTTATGGCTATTAGATAAATTAAATGCATATTAAAATCCTTCCAAATAATAAGAGGAAAAGTATATTCATAAAGAAAATAAAGAAAAAATAACATTATACAATAAAGGTTCACAAATGATACTAAATACATTTTAGTATTACTACAATTATCCAGCAAATTAATTCTACAAAGAAAAGTTCAAATTAAAGATTATATACAAATCTAAAAAGGAAAACAGAAAATAGAAAAAAGGAAAACAAATAAAGAACGAAACCTGGCCGTGGCCCAACTCATTCTGCTTACATGTCACCCCTGTGCAGCCCACAAAGGCCCAATAACTAGCCCAGCTCGTTCTCGTCTCTGGCTGACAGGTGGGACCGAAGAGGGACTGCGGGTTGAGAGAAAGAAGCGCCAGGGGTTTTCTGCAAAATCAACTTTGTCTTCTACCTCGCCTACTGGAAGCAGCTCGCTGGCCGGAGCTCCGTCGTCGATCGACTGCCGCACTATGATGTGTGCCGCCGCCCCTGGGAGGAGTAGATTAGACCGCATCATCCTCCTCTATCTTCCCATACCAATCTCATCTTCAATCTCGCTCTCCAGAACCACCTCCCTTCCTCACCCGAAACCCTAGTTCGTCGGAGTTTGTCGTTCCGGTCAAGTCTGACACCCCTCGCCTCGTGGTAGCCACCGTTGGACGCGCCATCGTGGTCTTACTCACCTAGGACCAAGCATGGAAGCCAACATGCCAGGAATCATATGAAATCGAGCATTCCTTTCATCAGCCGCCGTGGCCATTATCGTTGATTCGCCGTCGTCACGCCTTCCCAAGTCTCCTCGACCTCTCTATCATCATCAGGGTAAGCTTACGCATCTCTAGACCCTAATTTCGCTTGCTGATTCTCACCATAGGCCTTGTTTCGTTGAGCATCGTCGTTGGCTGCCGCAGAAGCTCGTCGTCGATGTATTTCCAGTGACCACTAGGTAGCGGCGTTACCACCAATAGGTTCGCATTGATCTCATATGTCCAACAGCATCGACCTTGTTCACCGGAGCATAGTGATTTGCCACCGACGACCATTCTCTGGTGGTGGAGGCTGAGATAATGTCAGCATGACATCATGCTTGCGTGGCAGTATGACATGGCCTTGGGCCCATATGTCATTGTCTGGGAGTAGAAACAGGGTCTATAACAAATACATTTACTAACTTGTGAGCTGAAGTGGACATAGGCCCACTGGTCAGTGACTAGGGCTAGATATGGTTGCGGTGTAAAAAGTTATTTCCTATTTAAGAAAGAATAAAAGATATAAATCCAAATTTACATATTCCAGAAATGAAATAAAATGATTAATTTTTATTAAATCAATAACTTTTGTTTTATAATTCAGAAAAATATGTATTATATATGAAAATGTTTAGAAAAATAAAATCTATAGCATTAATCCATTGTAAAAATTTGTTATGTTAATAATTTAAATAATTATTATTTAATAATGAATTTAAAAGTAATAAAACTTTGATATTTCCTATTTTAATAATGGTAGATATTAAAAATATAAATAAAATACCAAAAATCTTAGAAAGATAAGGACTATAATCTAAAACTATAATCATGCATTATTATTTCACTTAAATAAATATTTATTATTTATTAAGTATTTAGAAAGTAATAAATCTTCTAAAAATCATATCTTATTATTTATGAATCACAAAAAATAAAATAATATATCAAAATGATCACAAAAATAATATCTACTTGCTAAAAATATAATATTCCACTTTTAAAGTAAACGAAAACTTAATACTTTAGTAATTTGAATTTAAACATATTCATTTAGTTTAAAATTCATACAAGGGTAAATAAAATTTGTTAATATTTCTAAAATTGTCAATTTAGGTCTAATAAGCAATATTAGCCTTAAATATTATAATGTAAGGTCTAATTGGTTCAAAACATTTTAAATACAATTACATTGAACTACTATTCCAACCATATATGAATAAATTATATTCTAAAAAGATCTTTAACAATTCTAAAATCTTCAAGAATGATATATAAATCAAATACAACCTTATAATAGACTAAATCCAAAGATAATTCATGAGTAGTCCCTAGTACTATTTATTTATCCACAAACCACAATCACACCTTTATAAGGAAACAAGAAATCTTGTTCCACTACAAAATATAACCACTCATCCTTAAAAATGTAAATGATACTATTCCATTATAAAATTAAGAAACCACCACAACAAGTAAAAATATAACCATTCTTAAGTAACCTTAAGGCAACATTCCCAAATACACAAGGTACAAATGTTATAAGCATTATACTTTCAAACTATCTATATTTTAAAGTTAACTTTAGTCTACAAGAATCTAAATATAATACTATAAACATTGCTATATGTTTTATAGTTAACTTTGGTCTGATATAGTTAAGTCATAAAGTATCTCAAGACCAAACTATTCAAGCAAGCACAAATAACATCGACCAGACTCAACTAACCACAGAGATTGATTATACCTCAGAAAAGAAATCTTTTCTTCAAATGTTATTCTTTTTGCCACTTCAAACAAGAACTCTTATATAAGCAATCTTGGGTAGCATTTCACATTTTGAGTGTCTCATTGTTTTATGATATTGTAATTATATGATTGTTTCACACACAATCACAAGCCCTAATAAGAAGCACAAGTATGAAACTTATCTAAAAGGGACAACACATTCTAAAGTAACCATTTCCGGAATCCATACCCTAGAACAACGTTATCCCCGGGATTCACGTTTATAAAGTGCATCACATTACTTGTGCATAAGAGCATATTGTTTCTTTAAACATTAGTCCTTACCGGACCAATGATGATGATTTCAGATTTTGGATCTTATACTGACTCGAAGACCGTGAGTGCATAATCTTGCAATCACAAAAGGCAAGTTCACACTTGCTCATGTCCTTTGATTATTTTCTGTAAAGTATTTTGCAAATCCAGTGTTGTCATCATTTGAAAAAGATCAGAAAACACTATTTTTGATAATAATGTGAACTATTGGTTACTGATCCAGGGTGATCAGCTAATCTATTAAATCTGACAGTTGGGAATACCACTGTTCAAAACTATATCACCTAGGACTTAACAACCAATGTCACCAGTGATTCTTGCGCCGTATATTACGCGTTGACCATGAGATTTGGAATGGGATGGAGAAGTCAGCTGTATCTTCTTCCTCTCGCATGAAGCCGGATGTGCAGGTCATGGCTGTTATCCTTGTAGCGTGCATATTAATTGGTAATTCACAGAGGATTTGCAACATAAGGGTGGGAACCCTCAACGTCCCACGATAGGTCTGGCATCTAACGGTTTGTACAAAACATTGTCGTAATTCTATATGTGGGCATGGTGTACACCAAGGAGGCATGCAAGGTCACGAAGGGGGCAGTGATTGGCTTGGATCATCTCCTGGGCCCCACATCATGGAATTGTGGACGGGAATAAGCTGCCCGGTTGTGCAACAAAGAGTTGATCTCTCATGGGTAAAGTGTCAACACCCAGATTTTTAATCTCAAATGCCTGTTATGACATACATCGCAATCCCAGGATTACCATTTTTGCGAGACATAAAGATTTGGATATCACATTACATCATCCATTACAAACCATACATAAGGTCTTACACAAATAAGGATCTCATGATCCAGTTCTTAATACAATTCAAGCAGCAGAATAACGTAATAATAACATTTAGCGTAGTCGAAGCTCCATCTTCAGGGTCAAAGGCAATGATGACAATGGGAGATGATCCTAGTTGTCATATCCTTCCTGCGGTCCATCATCCTGATACTCCTCTTCATAGTCTGGCCACGGGAATAGCCAGGGACAAAGCCATGAGTACTCTTTAAGTACTCGCGAACTAATACTAATAGTTAAGGGGGTTTTTGTAGTAGGACACTAAGCTCTAGGGTTGTTTTGCAAAAAGCCAGATTTACCTCTACTAAGTTCAGAAGCAAAGAAATCTAGTTGAAGTTTTATAACACCTAAGTGGGAACTTGAATTTCATATCACAACCCTGTTGTGGTCAAGTCAAAGTCTCAATTCATTTCACAAGTCATTTTGAAAACATCTGACGGGGGAACAGTATGGCCACTCCAACTGTCCATAACCGTGGACGCGGCTATTCGAATAGTTTAACACTGCAGAGATTGTACACTTTCACCACAACATTCGATACATCCGTCAGGAAAAAATCCTGAATTCACCATACTTAGTATGTGGATAATCAATCCTAACCTTTCGATTACACGCCCTAGTATAGGCACCTCTCCTGTGAGTTTGGCCTCCCAACCATGACCAACTGTCATCTTGGGTACTGCACAGGTGGACAATGTTCACAAGGTAGCCGCAGCTCAGACCTTGGTCGCGAGGGAACTCATACTAAGGTATATAAGTTTCCAGTCAAGCCCTACCCAATTTTTGGGTATTGTGGTTATACAATAAAATTGGAATGGCATCGCATCCAGACAACCATCAGTTTATAAAGGGCTAAGGCTCATGTCTCAATATTTTCATCATCAAAATCATCTGGTGTTCGAGAACGCATGTCAAAACATTTCAGTAGAATGACTCATCATTCTAAGGTTTTCATAACCAGTTTCACCAAGTATTCCCATCTAAAATTTGATCAAGTTTTATGCTTAGCACTAGCATCTACAAGTGGTGGTAAGTACTAATGATGGGTAGTAAACAAGTGGGGATTTTGCTAGGTTCAATCTCCTGCCTTAAGATGACATCAAGATTATCTAACCTAGGCCAAATTTAATGCTCTTTATGCAACCTTCCAATATCTTTATAGTATCCACAAATCACTATGTAAACTCTAAGAGAAAGCTTTGATAAAGAAATAAAGTATAAAGCTTGCAATTAAACTAGGATAGTTTATCAAGTGGGTATGATCACATATGCTTAAGGCATATAGTTGGCATAGTAACAAGAAAGTATTTTCTTGTATAGGTCACTTGGGTAGTAAGGCTTGCCTTGTGCAGAGCAGTGGTTGAAGTTCTCCTCGGCTTCTTCCTCTTAGTATCCTCCTTCCTCCTCGTATCCTTGGTCGGTACTAGCGTCTATAAATAAATACGATGTACACAATCACCAAACAACACTTAAATAGTTTCAATTATCACACAAGGGTGTACCATAGATGATCTAGCATCATCACTAACATTACAAGACTAAAGCTTTTGTCTTATTTATTTTATTTTTAGAAAAGTAAATTCTACTCACTTGAAAAACTACTTAAGGTTTAATATTCTCCAACTCAAACATGGGATCATGTTGACACATGTCATCACCACATATTTCAGTACATGGGAATGTGATTTAAAGTGGTGTCACAATTTAATAAGGTTTAAACTTTTTATTTTAAATAAAATAAAATGACTAGAAATGCCTATGTGGCATTCTTTTATTACTTGGACATTATTTCTGTAGTGAAACCCATATGTTTTTATATATTCTGAAAGGTATGATCAAATGTGATTTTTGAGAGTTGGAATGAACTCAAAAGCTCTTATGGTTGAAATTTGAAAAATGTTTGAATGCAGAAAAGATTCTGACTTGTTATTTTTACCAAGATTGATCTACAGATCCAAATGATTTGAATCCAACGGGCTTGGATTAAGCCTTTCAGTACCTTTCTAGCAAAATTGGTTTCGTGCAATTTGGTTCATTAAATCGAGCTGGGTTGATTTTTGAAACTAGGTATAGAACTGGGTTTGAATTTAGAAGGAAAAGTCTAAATTCAAACTGTTGGGTCACGCGGGAGAGGTAAATGGGCCAGCCCAGTGTCACTCCGCAGCGCGGGGCGCAGCTGACAGGGGGTTCCACCAGTCAATGGCTCATAACGTGCGAAGCGGTACGGGGCAGTGTGGTTCGTTGGATTAGAAGGGAGATTGACGGCTGAGGGTCTTCGTCGACGATGAACATGTCACCGGCGAGCTCAAACCCTAGCGGCTCGGTGAGGGTGCTTAGGGGGCATACCAGGGCTCCAGCGATGACGGCAAGGCGGGCAAACGAACGAGTGGTCGACAGCGAGCTTAGAGACGGTTGAGGCAGCTCTAGGGGTGGTCGAAATCAACGGCCCCCTTTTCCTCCAGAGGCGGCCTGCTCCGACACAATTCCGGCGAGTTGCTGCTCCTCGTGCTCCGGCTATGGGGTGGAACTATCAGTGAGGTGAGGGGAGTGGGATGGTGTGCTTCAACTGGCTTGGGGTGGCCTCCTTTTATAGGCTCGACGGCGAGACCGAGAGGGATGGGCAGGCGACGGTGGCGACATGGCTACAGGCGGCTAGCGGCATGGCTGAGGTTGGCGATCTACGGGCGGTCTCCTGGCGATGCTCTAGAGCTTAAATGCGTGCGTAGGGGTGGTGGCAATCGTTCGGGAACGTGCGGTGCTCTGCGAGGCAGAGGCGACGAACTCCACGGGGAGCGGTGGCTACAGGGTACGGGCGATGAAACGATCATGTCAAGTGGTCTCCTGGGACGGTGGGGTGCATGCTGGCGGGCGGCAAGGGCTCGAGGTGGTCGGGTTGAGTGGGAACGGTGCGTGCACGGTGCTGCGCGTCGGCATGGTCGACAGCGGTGCGGGCACGGCGTTCCTGGCGGTTCTTGTCTCTATCCTTGAGCTAGGGTTGGTCAAGAGGGGGCGGTGAGGCATGGGCTACCTCCCAGACAAGGTTGGCACAGCTATTTCTTCCTCTAGCTTGCTGTCCACACTGGGGTGACATGGTGAGGCTCGACCTTCTCACCATTGATGGCAAGGTATGCTCATAGTGGTGCTAGAGGTTTACAATTGAGCTAGATGATCTACTAAAGACTAGTTGCAACCAGAGAGGGAACAAGTTAGGCCTAATTCACTACACACTATAGTGTTTGTGATTTGTTTGATTTGAATCTGCAAGGTGTTTGATGAAATGGCCGCAAGAAACTTACTTTTGAATTTTGAAAAGATTTTTGGTGGGTGTGCTAGGCATGTGTTGGGGATTCTGCGGATGCTTGGGTTTTGAAAATTGAGCCGGTTTGAGTGGTTTTTGAAATAGTGGGATCTTCCCATATGAGATAGATTCAATTTTAAACTATCATTTAAACTTAGCATTTGAATGTTTTTGGAACATCACAAAGTGGGCCTTGGTACCTCATTATGTGTACTAATAAGGGGTGCAAAGATGCATAAATGTTTCTGTTAAGTTTTGAGTGCTTGGAATAGCCAAAGTAGGCATGATAGTTAATTTGGCCAAAGTGACCATTCACTTCATTTGTTTATTTTGAGTTGTTTGTCTTTGGGAAAAGTTTGGGGATTATTTAGATGATGTTTAATTCACCAAAGAATCATTTTACAAGCAAAGAAACACAGAACCATGGCAATTCAAAAGAATCCAAATTTTTAATACACACACATATGAATGCTTTCATATTTTGAGATGGAAACGTTTTTGTTAACCCTAATTTTGATGATTAGCATTTGGTGATCCATGTTTAGTATTTTTTGGATTTTACAAACCTTCCCCCCTTAAACAAAATCTCGTCTCGAGATTTGAAAAAGGACGAAAAAAGATTACCTAGGATTTGAAGAGATCGGGAAACTCTGTCCTGATGTGATCTTCGCGCTCCCAGGTAGATTCTTCTTCTGTGTGGTTGCTCCACTAAATCTTGAGAAACTTGATGCTTAGGGTTCTGGTAGTTATGAAAGCTTCCTCCAAAATACGGATGGGTACTTCGGGATAGGTTAGGTCATCGTTGATCTCTATGGTCTGATGATCAATGTTCTTGAACACTTCAGTCTTCTCCGGAACTTCGAGGCACTTGCGAAGTAATGAGATATGGAACACATTGTGCACGGCTGACATTTATTCTGGCAGTTACAATTGATATGACACTTCTCCTCGATGGTTCAGAATCTTGAAGGGGCCAATATATCTGGGGGCTAACTTTCCCTTCAGTTGGAAACGATGCATTCCTTTCAATGGTGACACTTTCAGATACATGAAATCTCCGATGTTGAAGGCGAGGTCTCGACGTCTCTTGTCGGCGTAACTCTACTGCCTTGACTGGGCGGTCTTGAGGTGCTCACGAATCTTGTGAACTTTCTCTTTTGCTTCTCGTAGGATGTCGGGTCCGAAAATCTGACTCTCTCCTACTTCCGACCAGTTCAAAGGGGTGCGACACTTCCTTCCATACATGAATTCAAATGGGGCCATTTGCAAAATAGCTTGGTAACTGTTGTTGTACAAAAATTCTGCGAAAGGCAGATAGTCTTCCCATTTTGATCCATACTCTAACACACGTGCTCTCAACATGTCTTCAAGTATTTGATTTACTCGCTCCGTTTGTCCATCGGTCTGAGGGTGATAAGCCATGCTGAAATCCAGTAGGGTTCTTAAACCTTCTTGGACTTTCTTCCAGAATCTCGAGGTAAACTGAGTTCCTCGATCAGATACGATGTTCTTGGGCACTCCGTGCAAACTGATGATTCTAGCTATGTATAACTCCGCTAGCTTCAAACTCTGATATGTGGTCTTGAGTAGTAAGAAATGGGCTACTTTGGACAATCTGTCAACTATGACCCAGATAGAGCCATTGCCCCTACTAGAAGTAGGCAATCTGGTGATAAAGTCCATTCCAACGGAATCCCATTTCCATTCCGGAATTTGCAGGGGTTGCAACAATCCTGCGGGTCTTTGATGTCCCGCCTTGACTCGCTAACATATATCACACTTGGCGATATAGCTTCCGATTTCTCTCTTCATCTTATGCCACCAAAATTGTTCTTTCAAATCCTCATACATCTTTGTTCCTCCGGGGTGGATAGAATAAAGAGTATCATGAGCTTCCTTCAGAATAACTTCTTTCAAATCTGAATCTTCTATTACACAAAGGCGTCCTTTGTACCACAGAACTCCTTCTTCGTCTTCGGTGAATCCGGGTACTTTGCCTGTACCGATATGACGTTTGATTACGTCGATACTAGCATTTCCTCTCTACGCCTCTTTGATCTGACTGATCAAATTGGGTTGAAGTTATATGCTATCCAAAAATCCTTCACTCACTAATTCCATTCGGAAATCCTCCATATCTTTGTGAAGGCTTGGTTGCTCCTTCAAAATCATGGAGTTTAAGCGGCACGGCAATCTTCTAAGGGCATCTGCTACCACGTTGGCTTTATCGGGGTGATAGTGAATGTCCAAGTTGTAATCCTTGATTAGCTCAATCCATCTTGTCTGTCTCATATTCATCTCCTTCTGAGTGAATATATACTTCAAGCTCTTGTGATCCGAATAAATCTCACAACGGTTTCCCATCAGGTAATGCCTCCATGTTTTCAGGGCTAGAACTACGGCTGCGAGTTCGAGGTCATGGGTTGGATAGTTTTGTTCATGTTTTTTCAGTTGCCGAGATAGATAAGATATAACTTTGCCTCCTTGCATTAGCACACATCCGAGAACGATCTTGGATGCGTCACAATATACGTCAAAGGGCTTCATGATATCCGGCATGATTAAGATTGGGGCTAAAATCAATCTTCTCTTGAGTTCTTGAAAACTCGCTTCACATTTGTCCGTCCATTCAAAATTCTTGTCCTTCTTCAGCAATTGGTTCATGGGTCTGGCAATACTCGAGAATCCTTCTACGAACTTGCGGTAGTATCCCGCCAATCCGAGAAATGAACGAACTTGGGTTTGAGTGGTTGGGGCTTGCCAATATTCGACATCTTTCACCTTTGCAGGGTCAACGGCATTTCTTCCGGCTGATACAATGTGGTCGAGGAATCCTACCTCCTGTAACCAGAATTCACATTTGCTAAACTTGGCATACAACTGATGCTCTCTAAGGGTTCCAAGAATGGTCCTTAGGTGTAGCTCATGGTCTTCTTATTATTTGGAATAAATCAGAATGTCGTCGATGAAAACAACCACAAACTTATCCAGGAAGTCCATACAAATCTTATTCATGAGATTCATGAAATAATCGGGGGCATTAGTTAATCCAAAAGACATGACAGTATACTCGTATAATCCATATCTGGTGGTAAAGGAAGTCTTGGGAATATCCTCTGCGCGAATCTTGAGTTGATTGTAGCCAGTTCTAAGATCAATCATAGAAAACACCTTGGCACCGGTCAACTGGTCAAACAGATCTTCTATCTTGGGCAATGGTACTTGTTCTTAATAGTGACATCGTTCAACTTCCGATAATCCGTACACAAACGGTTACCTCCATCTTTCTTGTCCACGAACAACATATGTGATCTCCATGGTGACACACTTGGTTGAATCAATCCAATTTCCAGCATGGCATCTAGTTGCTTCTTTAGTTCTGCTAGTTCAGACGGGTTCATACTATATGGTCTCTGGGATATGGGTCATGTTCCAGGGATTAGTTCAATGATAAACTCGATATCCCGATCTGGGGGCATACCGGGCAAAACATCTGGAAATACAACGGGGTATTCACATACTATTCGGACTTGGTCAATGGTAAGTTGGGCTATACTCTTGTTGCACTTGAATTGACGAGGTAAGGTTTCAGATACATGCTCGACAGATATTCCAGATGTACTGGTCATGGTTATGGATTTCTTGGCACGGTCAATTAATCCTTTATGTTTGGACATCCAATCCATTCCTAGTACTACTTCAAAACCTTTAGTCCCGAGTACTATCATATTAGCATAAAAATCTATGCCATGGATTCGGATAGGGACGGCCTTGCAAATTTGCCTATCTTTGGTGGTTGAACCGGGGATTTGAATAATCATAACATGCTTCAGTTTGGTTGGTTGAATCTTACTAGTGCATGCAAATTCTTTGGTGACAAATGAATATGATGCACCAGAATCAAACAACACTCTAGCAAGTACTGAATTAACAGACAACATACCCAACACTACATCTGGTGCTTCCTGGGCTTCTTCAGCATGCATGAGAAAAAGACGGCCATTGCGGTTGAGAGAGTTCCCTGGGGCAAACCTTCTTCCGGGCTGAACACGACGCTGCTGCTGAGCTAGGGCGTTTGCATTGGGGGCTGCGTCATTCTTCTTGGGGCACTCATTGGAGTAGTGACCCTTATTTCCACAGTCATAACAAGTCAATTGCGACTTGTCCTTTGCTGCAACAGGCACATCATTGCTTCCAGTCCTCGGGGCAGTGTTAGTGTTGGTGGCAGCATTGTTGTTGTTGAACTTGGATGGTGCATGGTTGAAATTGCCAGAGTTACCGGGGTTGTTGTGATTTCCTCCGGGCCTTGAGTTTCCACGGTTGGGATAGGTCAGACGGTTCATCGGGGGTCTGTTGGTTCTCGGGGCAAATCCAGGAGATGGGTTAGGGCGATACTTCGGTGTCTGGTGGGTTCCTGGTTGATGCATCATGCGACGCTTGTGGTTTTCATTGGCTTGGTTGATCTTTCCTTCCATCTGAATGGCAGAATCGACGAGGGCTTCAATATCAGCAAAGGGGATATTGACCAACACAGTCTACATCTCATCATGCAAACCATTCAAGAATCTTTCTTTCTTCTTGGCTTCATTGTCGATCTCATCCAGGGCATACCTAGCTAATGACAAGAATTTGTCATGGTATTCCACTACGGTCATCCTTCCTTGCTTTAGTTCTCTGAATTCATCTCTCATCCTCTTGATCAAACCTGGTGGCACATGGGTTCTGCTGAACTTGACCTTGAATTCTTCCCAGGTCATCATCTGTCCTCCGGTCATTGCACGAACGTTATTCCACCATGCTCTTGCATCTCCGGCTAGATAGTGGGTGGTGAACAGAACTTTCTCGTTAGCTTCCACTCTGACGACTTCCAGGTTGTTCTCCATGGTTTGCAGCCAATCATCTGCATCTATGGGCTCTTCTGACTTAGTGAAAACAGGTGGGTTGGTGTTCTGGAAATTCTTGAGCTTAGATCCATGGTTGTCCTGATTTCCTTGGCCTTGATTGTTGTGGGCCAGCTGAGCTATCTGCTGAATCGTGGCTAAGTTGGCTTGACGTTCTGCTCTTTCAGCTTCACAGTCAGAAACCAACATTTGCAGGATCTGCAACATCGGGTCCGGGGATGAACCACTTCCTCCGCGAGGCATCTGAAGATTGAGATAGATCATGAGAAAAGAGGGAAATTTCTACGGCTCCGGGACTTTGAAAAGTTTTTAAAGTTTGACTCAGATTTTCTAGCAACCTGCTTTTCATTCATTCATTCATAGCACACGGTACAACACACACCACAACAAAGGAAAACAGATGGTTTTAAGAACCATTCTAGAAACTACGATACAGTGGGACCGGATACGACTCACTAACGCTAGTGCTCAAGTGCTACTACTCCTCGGAGTCGGTGTAATCGTCATCCTCATCATCGTCATCGATGAAGGCGAAGTCATCCTCATCGGTGAAGAAGTCCATGGCCTGATCCTCCAGAAATTCATCATCATCGCTGAGATAGGAGTAGGGATCTCCACGAAGATCTTCTCCGACATTCTCCCTTTCCTCCAACTGCATGTCTCTCTCATGGATGGTCTCCTCCAAGTTTGAGATACGGTGGCGAAGACGGGCAATAATGCGCTCCTTCTTGTCGAGTTGACGGCGATGAGACTTGCGATCCTTCGCTAGCATGGCGATGGTCTGATCCTTCGTCTTGATGATGGTGGACTTGTGGTTGGAGTAATCACGGGCATTGTCCAGTTCTTGCTAACGATCATACATCATGAAGCTAAGGTGGTCCAACTGAGTCTTCAGCTCGGGGTGATGTGGGGCTTCCAGTGGCTGTCCCATAGCATCACGCCTTGGGTAAAACTCAAAGCGGGTACCCTTGATCTGATTGATACTCTGCCCACACAGACGGGCAAGAGCTTCCTGCATGGCTCTGGCAAGTCCTTCGAGCCAGTTGTTCTCTCTTAAGGTAAACTGAATTCCCTCTGCAGTGGGAGGTTCAATTTTTCCTCTGAGACTTGCAACAATTAGCCACTGCAGATCTTCTCCTCCTTGATCATTGAGCTGAGCTCCGAAAAACTCGGGGTGCGGACGCTCCAGAAGTTCCGAAAGCTGGTCCAAGTCACGCTCAAAGATGAGTTCTCCTCCATTCTCCAACTGATAAAACTTGATGTACTTCACGTCCATCTATAAGAAGGTAGGATGAGTAAGTTAGTAGAGTGATCAAGTGTGTCAAGTTTTATGTACTTTTGCAAGAGTTTTTGAGGAACATGAATTTTTTTGAAAGAATCATAGTGATAAGAATGGGAATAAGTTTTTGTAAATACTCACTTCCTTGGGTTTTGAAACTAAGTTTTTGATTCAACGTCCAGTCTAACTAGGGTCTCCTATGGTCAGGATGGCTCTGATACCAACTTGTCAACACCCGGATTTTTAATCCCAGATGCCTGTTATGCCATACATCGCAATCCCAGGATTACAATTTTTGTGAGACATAACAGATTTGGATATCACAGTACATCATCCATTACAAACCATACATAAGGTCTTACACAAATAAGGATCTCATGATCCGGTTCTTAATACAATTCAAGTAGGGGAATAACGTAATAATAACAGTAGCATGGGTGAAGCTCCATCTTCGGGGTCACAGGCAATGCTGACGATGGGAGATGATCCTAGTTGTCATATCCTTCCTGCGGTCCATCATCCTGATACTCCTCTTCATAGACTGGCCACGGGAATAGCCAGGGACAAAGCCATGAGTACTCTTTAAGTACTCACAAACTAATACTAACAGTTAAGGGGGGTTTTGTAGTAGGACACTAAGCTCTAGGGTTGTTTTGCAAAAAGCCAGATTTACCTCTACTAAGTTCAGAAGCAAAGAAAGATAGTTGAAGTTTTATAACACCTAAGTGGGAACTTGAATTTCATATCACAACCCTGTTGTGTTCAAGTCAAAGTCTCAATTCATTTCACAAGTCATTTTGAAAACATCTGACGGGGGAACAGTATGGCCACTCCAACTGTCCATAACCGCGGACGCGGCTATTCGAATAGTTTAACACTCTACAGAGATTGTACACTTTCACCACAACATTCGATACATCCGTCAGGAAAAAATCCTGAATTCACCATACTTAGTATGTGGATAAACAATCCTAACCTTTCGATTACACGCCCTAGTATAGGCACCTCTCCTGTGAGTTTGGCCTCCCAACCATGACCAACTGACATCTTGGGTACTACACAGGTGGACAATCTTCACAAGGTAGCCGCAGCTCAGACCTTGGTCGCGAGGGAACTCATACTAAGGTATATAAGTTTCCAGTCAAGCCCTACCCAATTTTTTGGGTATTGTGGTTATACAATAAAATTGGAATGGTATCGCATCCAGACAACCATCAGTTTATAAAGGGCTAAGGCTCATGTCTCAATATTTTCATCATCAAAATCATCTGGTGTTCGAGAACACATGTCAAAACATTTCAGTAGAATGACTCATCATTCTAAGGTTTTCATAACCAGTTTCACCAAGTATTCCCATCTAAAATTTGATCAAGTTTTATGCTTAGCACTAGCATCTACAAGTGGTGGTAAGTACTAATGATGGGTAGTAAACAAGTGGGGATTTTGCTAGGTTCAATCTCCTGCCTTAAGATGACATCAAGATTATCTAACCTAGGCCAAATTTAATGCTCTTTATGCAACCTTCCAATATCTTTCTAGTATCCACAAATCACTATGTAAACTCTAAGAGAAAGCTTTGATAAAGAAATAAAGTATAAAGCTTGCAATTAAACTAGGATAGTTTATCAAGTGGGTATGATCACATATGCTTAAGGAATATAGTTGGCATAGTAACAAGAAAGTATTTTCTTGTATAGGTCACTTGGGTAGTAAGGCTTGCCTTGTGCAGAGCAGTGGTTGAAGTTCTCCTCGGCTTCTTCCTCGTAGTATCCTCCTTCCTCCTCGTATCCTTGGTCGGTACTAGCGTCTATAAATAAATACGATGTACACAATCACCAAACAACACTTAACTAGTTTCAATCATCACACAAGGGTATACCATAGATGATCTAGCATCATCACTAACATTACAAGACTAAAGCTTTTGTCTTATTTATTTTATTTTTAGAAAAGTAAATTCTACTCACTTGAAAAACTACTTAAGGTTTAATATTCTCCAACTCAAACATGGGATCATGTTGACACATGTCATCACCACATATTTCAGTACATGGGAATGTGATTTAAAGTGGTGTCACAATTTAATAAGGTTTAACCTTTTTATTTTAAATAAAATAAAATGACTAGAAATGCCTATGTGGCATTCTTTTATTACTTGGACATTATTTCTGTAGTGAAACCCATATGTTTTTATATATTCTGAAAGGTATGATCAAATGAGATTTTTGAGAGTTGGAATGAACTCAAAAGCTCTTATGGTTGAAATTTGAAAAATGTTTGAATGCAGAAAAGCTTATGACTTGTTATTTTTACCAAGATTGATCTACAGATCCAAATGATTTGAATCCACCGGGCTTGGATTAAGCCTTTCAGTACCTTTCTAGAAAAATTGGTTTCGTGCAATTTGGTTCATTAAATCGAGCTGGGTTGATTTTTGAAACTAGGTATAGAACTGGGTTTGAATTTAGAAGGAAAAGTCTAAATTCAAACTGTTGGGTCACGCAGGAGAGGTAAATGGGCCGGCTCAGTGTCACTCCATGTTGGCGTGGGTTCCACCAGTCTGGCTCATAACGCGAAGCGATGCAGGCGGTGTGGTTCGTTGGATTAGAAGGGAGATCGACGGCTGAGGGTCGTCGTCGACGGTGAACATGTCACCTGCGAGCTCGAACCCTAGCGGCTCGGTGAGGGTGCTTAGGGGGCATACCAGGGCTCCAGTGACGACGGCGACGCGGACAAACGAATGAGTGGTCGACGGCAAGCTCAGGGACGGTCGAGGCAGCTCCGGGGGTGGTCGAAATCAACGACCCCTTTTCCTCCAGAGGGGGCCTACTCCGGCGCAATTCCGACGAGTTGCTGCTCCTCGTGCTCCGGCTCGAGGGTGGAACGATCAGTGAGGTGAGGGGAGTGGGATGGTGTGCTTCAAATGGCTTGGGGTGGCCTCCTTTTATAGGCTCGACGGCGAGACCGAGAGGGATGGGCAGGCGACGGTGGCGACATGGCTACGGGCGGCTAGCGGCATGGCTGAGGTTGCCAATCGACGGACGGTCTCCTGGCGATGCTCTAGAGCTTAAATGCGTGCGTAGGGGCGGTGGCAATCGGTCGGGAACGTGCGGTGCTCTGCGAGGAAGAGGCGGCGAGCGGTGGCTACGGGGTACGGGCGATGAAACGATCATGTCTAGTGGTCTCCTGGGACGGTGGGGTGCATGCTGGCGGGCGGCAAGGGCTCGAGGTGGTCGGGTTGAGTGGGAACAGCGCGTGCACGGTGGTGCGCATCGGCATGGTCGACAGCAGCACGGGCATGTCGTTCATGGCGGTTCATGTCTCTGCCCTTGAGCTAGGGCTGGTCGAGAGGAGGCGGTGAGGCATGGGCTACCTCCCAGACAAGGTTGGCACAACTAGTTCTTCCTCTAGCTTGCTGTCCACACTGGGTGACATGGTGAGGCTCGGCCTGCTCACCATTGATGGCAAGGCAAGCTCATAGTGGTGCTAGAGGTTTACAATTGAGCTAGATGATCTACTAAAGACTAGTTGCAACCAGAGAGGGAACAAGTTATGCCAAATTCACCGCACACTATAGTGTTTGTGATTTGTTTGATATGAATCTGCAAGGTGTTTGATGAAATGGCCGCAAGAAACTTACTTTTGAATTTTGAAAAGATTTTTGGTGGGTGTGCTAGGCATGTGCTGGGGATTCTGTGGATGCTTGGGTTTTGAAAATTGAGCTGGTATGAGTGGTTTTTGAAATAGTGGGATCTTCCCATATGAGATAGATTCAATTTTAAACTATCATTTAAACTTAGCATTTGAATGTTTTTGGAATATCACAAAGTGGGACTTGGTACCTCATTATGTGTATGTAACACCCTCAGAATCGGACCTATGCAAGTTTTAGCAAAATTCGCCAAACCCGCATAGAAACGATTCAAAGGTGCCCACCAAGCACTTTCGTGCGGGTGGAAAACGAAGTAATAACATTACACAACAGTCCTCGATGGGACCCACGAGATATATATAACAATGACTCAAGAGTCAAGAATACAAATATACGGTACAAAGATCCAAATCACCTTGAAAAGCGATGGGGCGTCCGACTACGGACAAGATGCAAATGGGGCTAAGAGCCCCAAGAATAACCAATGGCGTCCATAACCCTGCCAGCCAAGCCGGAAGGGTAACCCTGCTAACGGCGTCGATCTCAAAACCTGCTTAACAAAAGGGGTGCCGACAAAGGGCAAAGCAGAAAACAAAGAAAGAGCGTCAGTACTGAGGCCAGTACACGGCGAGGCTAGAATTCGGCGGTCCTCGCCTACATAGGTATGGTGGACGGAGCGGCAGCAAGCACTGAACAACATATAGAGACTCGATATAACTGGCGGATATCAGAGAGGGATAAGAATGACCTAACCGGATCCAACCTGATACTAGCATCAAACAAACCCATCCTGGTGTTTCCCCCTCGAGACCAATCGAGGAAGTCAACCGAGGTACTCACACAGTTGGCAGTTTTACTTATTCAGTTATAGTTGCGGCACTTTACTAGTCAGGTTTAGATAATCGTCCTGATAAAATAAGCAGTGGGCCCTTTTAGTTAACCATTCCGTTATAGTTGCGACAATTACTAATCAGATACAGATAGCATGAGATAAACCCATAACCCAGCAGTTGTTGGTACTTTTATTCAGCCAATTCGTTGTAGTTGCAATACTTACTAGTCATATACATTTGTCGCAAGCGACAACCAAACAAGCAATTGTGGGCAGTATTAATTCGCCATTCCATTATAGTGAAGCTGATTACTAGTCAATATATAGTAAAATTTATAGCAGTAAACTTTAGTTATGCTTGTCTATGATCGAGAAACTGTGCTCCAAGTCGTCCATATCCGCGGACACGGCTTTCAGAAAGTTTTACCCGGCCGGGGTGCACCAATAGCAACACACACTCGATCAACCTCGGAAAAACCAAATCAAAACCCAACGAGGCCTTCACGACACAATCACAAGATTCAGAATATTTCAGGCCACCCTTTGAGTAGAACCATAACGGAGTAGGCAAGCTCGAGACGGCCTCAAGGTTCTGCGTCAATGGTCGTGGCGCGGGAACCCCAAACGGGCTTGTCGACACCGCGTAATCACTCCGCTTCCTAACAAGATGCAGTGTGCGACCTCGCAATCGTAAATAAAGCAGTAAAACATGGCATAAGTACAGGATAGTAATAAAACCTCAAACTAGTTTGTGGCCCCAAGAAATAAGACGGAATCAAGCTCTGGCTGAGGGGGGTCCCATATACCTCCCGGATGTGGATAGCGCGATAAATCAAGGAACAGGAATCAAGTACTCGGGGTCTTACGGGACACAAGTGGGCGTTCGGAAAACCAAATATTATCTATCACCCACCGATGCCTCTGCTTATTCATTTTTAGTTGTTAAACAGAAATTAAAGTGACGGTAAGTAAAACTAGAATCATCTCCAACATCAACATGCGGCAATACATCAGCAACTGTGGCATATGACGACACACATCAGCACTTGAGCAAGCAACTACGACGCGCAAGTCCAACTATCTACCAAACAACAGGTAATAGGGGGTGTCCAAGGCAATATATGGCTGCAAGGGATATTAAGGGTACGGAATCTAAAGCATCGCAACACAGATAGCAATAGATCAACAGGAGGGAAGTAAATACTATAAAAGTAAGATAGGTAGAAAGGGGGAGATGCTCGCCTGAAAACATTGCCGAAGGGTTCATCCGAAGATCGGGACGAAGCTCACATCAACTCAACGGCCTTATCCGCGAAGAAACAAAACACTAGAATAAACACCGGATGCAATATTTAATACACGGCAGAAGATCGGCATGATGCATGTATGATGCATGGCATGGCAAAGGTTCGATGCAATTAGGTCAGATTAGGCGGAACCGGGGTCCCGACATTTAATTAGTTGGTTCATGTTATTTGGAAACCCCGCATTTTAAATGTTATTTTACATGGTAGAAGATAGCAACGGGTTCGCTACACAAATTTAAATGAGGCCAATATGAGACTAGATTTGCCCGCACATGGGCCCCATATTTAATTATTAGGTGAATCGGCATAAGGCCCCCAAACCACATGATTATGCATGCAAGTATGACAATTAAATATGCAACAAGTTGTTAATTCATTTATAAAATAGGGCTCGGGAACGGGGTTCACACATTTTAGGGTTCGGCAGATCTTGGGGTCTCCGGGGTCCGGGGTTCGGGGTCGGTCTCGGGGTTCGACGGACGCGTTCTCGAATTCCGGGGTCGTCCTCTCGTTCTCGGTAGCGGGGTAGATCTTGCGTTCCAGGACGAAGGGCTTGATGTTTTCTGACTTCACTTGTCGGTGTCGATCTTGTCGTCGCCGTGGTCTCGGTGTCGGGGCGTGTCGAATTCTTCCGGGCCAATGCCGTTCTTGTCGTCGCGACGGTCTTGTCGTTGGTCTTGGGGTTCCGCGGCAGAGTACTTGTTGCTCCGAGCAGGCGATCATGCGGGTTCCAGGCGGAAGATCTTGTCGTTCCGTGCCGGAGTACTTGGCGTCCGCGAGGGAGAGCTCGTTGTGTTCGTTTCGACGTCCTTGGTATCCGGGTTTTCGTTTCCATGTAGGAGATCTTGTCGAGGGTCTTCGGGTTCCGAGGAGAAGCTCTTGCGTGGCATAGCCTTCGGGTTATCGGATCCGGGGATCTTCTGGTGCCATGGGTTCTCTCCGCTCCCGGGCTTCACGGCGCCGGAGAACTTGGTTTGGTCCTTGGCGGCAGCAGACTTCCAGGAGGGCAGCGACATGGCGAGCTTGGGCGGAGGCACGCCGCGAAGGTGCGGCACGGCCGGGCTCACGCCGAAGCCGCGAGCGGCGAGCTGTGGCGAGGCCTCAGCAGCAGCGCCGCGGTCGAACGACGGACCCGCGAAGATGTGGGGACCGCGGGGAGGACTCGAGGCGGCGCTGCCCGGCTCGGAGGGGACGGGGTCGGGCTTCGCGCGGCACTTGACGGCGGGCAGGGGACGTAGCCGCCGGTGCCTGGAAAAGCAGAGGTCCTCGGGCGAGCTGCGGTGACGGAGAGGGCCTGCGGGCGGCCGGAGAAGGTCGCCGGCGAGGTTGACGCGTCAGGGAGGCCGGAGGCTGCTGCTGGAGGCGGAGGTAGCCGGCGTGGACGCACCGGCGGAGGCGGCGGGCGGGCCAGGTCGGGCCACAGGGAGACGGGGCGGAGCTCGATGCCCGGGCGGGGAGACGCCGGAGGAGCGGGCGAGGGAGGCCGGGCGTTCATGATCATGGAGGCGGGCGCTGGGGTCGCCCGGCGAGGTCCGTAAGGTGGTGGCGCGGCGGGAGGGGCGCAGGCAGGCGGTCCGGGTCGGGACGAACGGAGGGTGCGCGCCATGAGCTCGCGGGCGGTCGCTGCAGGGCTGGCGGGCGCGCCGAGCGGGCTCGGCGGCTCGCGACGGGGACGTCCAGAGGCGGCGCCGGCGAGCACGCGTAGAGAGAGAGGGAGAGAGATAGAGAGGGGTGAGGATTAGGTGGCAGGTTGTGATAGGCTAGAGGGGAGGGAGAGGGTGATGTGGCGCGAGGGGAGTGGCCAGGGTGAGGTGGCCAAGGAGGGTGGGTAGATTCCCTGGTAGGAATAGGATTTAGAAGGGCGGGTACAGCTGGACCGTTTTATAAACAGGGGTGGTCGTTCGGGTCGGGTTGGCCCGTTCGACTGCCCCTACTAAAATAATTAATAATTTTTATTTATTTTTAATTATCTTTTGTAACTAATTTTAGACAAACAAAATATCCGGAACAACCGGGGTTTGGCGTTTGAATAATTGTCGGGGCGTTTTAGAAAACGAAAGCGGGCTTTGCGAAATAGTTTTGGCAAACAATGCATGATGATGACGATGCAATGCACAAATTCAACGCGATTTTCTAGTAGTGGTTTTGCGGGATGCCACAGTGTACTAACAAGGGGTGCAAAGATGCACAAATGTTTCTGTTAAGTTTTGAGTGCTTGGAATAGCCAAAGTAGGCATGATAGTTAATTTGGCCAAAGTGACCATTCACTTCATTTGTTTATTTTGAGTTGTTTGTATTTGGGAAAAGTTTGGGGATTGTTTAGATGATTTTTAATTCACCAAAGAATCATTTTACAAGCAAATAAACACAGAACCATGGCAATTCAAAAGAATCCAAATTTTGATGATTAGCATTTGGTGATCCATGTTTAGTATTTTTGGGATGTTACATAAAGTGACGCACCTCTGCAGAGTGTAAGAACTGTAACTTGTTACTCCCTATTCCGGGAAGGAGCTGCGAACGCGGCGATAAAGGAACTCCATGAAAGTTCTGGTTAACCCGTGAAGGCTAACGGGCATAGCTTTTCAAAATAAAAGCAACCTTTGAAGAAATGATTACGAAAACTTGCATGGCCTACGACCTATGGTCCGTGGCTGTAGATATAGTGCATCAAACACTCCTTTTCTAATGAACTTGCTGAGTATGCTCGTACTCAACGTATCTTCTTCACCCTTGCTAGATTCTGAAGCCATTAAGACGATGTCTACATCAAGTGATGCCCCAGGAATCATCATAAAATGCTAAAGCTCTTCAATGAAGACAAGGAAGTCAAAATATACATCAACTCAAGTGAAGACGAAGTTACTGATTAGATAGGAATATACTCTCTCTAACCAAAGAACCTAATTATGTAGTGTGTTGCAATAGTAGCAATGCCAACCCTTAGTTAAAATACTAGACGTAAAGTATAATAGTCGGTGCATTATTTATCTTGATTCTTCTTTGTAAGAAGTTTTTTCTCTCTCTTTAACCTAGAGTGTTCTATGGACCTCGTGTAACGAGTGAGTTGTAACCTTTAGCCATGTATTGGACCCGTTGTGTTTCTATTGTGCCATTCTGAGGGATGTAATACTAGTGAACTATGTTTCATTGGTGTTATATCAACGACTATAGTATACTACATCATGTAGTGGTATGTTGGGTCACCGCAGCAAGCGGCGAGGGTGGTGTGCAGTCTATAGGCTGGTGTCGTGTCCGGCGCTCTCGGTTCGCACGCAAAGAGACTGGGTGCATGCTTGGCGGGTGGTCCAAGGGCTGGCAATGCTCGGGGCTTGGACAGGGGGTGGCGATGGACGGTGCTGCGTGTCCCAGACAAGGTTGGCGAAGCTAGTGCTTCCTCTAGATCGCTGGCAACATGGGGGTGGCAATGGTTGCTATCGGCATGGTCACCATTGATGGCTAGGCTTGCTCATAGTGGTGATAAGGATTGTTAAAGAGGATAGATGATCTACTAAGAGCTTGCTGCAACCAGAGAGGGAACAAGGTTGGCCACAATCACTGTTGCAAATAGTGATTGATGTTTTGTTGTTTGCTGATCACAAGGTGTTTGATGAAATGGCCGAAAGAAATTCAAATTTGAATTTTGGATTCAAACTTTGTGGGTTTTCTAGGCACATACTTGGGAGTATATGTTTAGTTGGATTGGTCAAGGGGCACTGGTTTGGTTGGGTTTTGAAAAGGTGTGATCTTCACATATGTTAAAGATTCAATTTTGAATTGAGATTTGAATGGGGTTGCCAAATGTTTCTGTAAGTTTGAAAGGTGGGCTTTGATTCACTTTTGTTTAGTCTTTCAAGGGGTGAAAAGAATTAGAAAAGTTTATGTTTGAAATCTTTGACTAGAAACACTCAAAGTGACCTAGTGAGCAAGATTGTCAAAAATGACCATTTGTTTTTGTTTTTTATTTTCTCTTGATTTGTTTCTGCTTGGAAAAGTTTTAGATGATGTTATTTTCATTCTTAAATCATTCCTTGATATTTAGGTTAATCACACAAGTCTATTCATGCATTCATAAAATCATCACATACACACATGCATTCATTTTTATTTAATCAAAGTTTTTGTTAACCCTAATTTTAGTGATTAGAATTTGATAATCATGATCAAGATTTTTGGGATGTTACAAACCTTCCCTACTTAAACAAAATATCGTCCCGAGATTTGAAAAAGAAGAAAAAAGATTACCTACGATTTAAAAATATCGGGAAACTCCGACTTAATGTGATCTTCTTGCTCCCAGCTAGCTTCTTCTTCAGTGTGTTTGCTCCACTGAATCTTGAGAAACTTGATGCTTTGGGTCCTGGTGGTTCCGAAAGCTTCCTCCAAAATACGTATGGGTACTTCGGGATGTTGGAGATATGCCCTAGAGGCAATAATAAATGTAGTTATTATTATATCTTTGTGTTTATGATAAATGTTTATATTCATGCTATAATAGTATTAACAAGGAAACATTAATACTTGTGTGATTTGTAAACTTAATTTGAAGTCCCTAGTATAGCCTCTATACTTCACTAGCTTGTTGGTTGATTAAATGATTGTGGTTTCCATATCATGAACATTGAGATGTTATCAACAACAAGATAATATCGTTAGGAGAATGATATGGTGGACATACTCCTATTGATAAGCGTAGCATAAAGATCAAGTCATTTCAATAGTTCAATTGCTATATGCTTTCTGATACATAGTAACCTAATTCCTTCGACCATGAGATCATGCATATCACCTTTACCGGATGGATGCTTTGATGACATCAAACACCACACCGTAACTGGGTGGCTATAAAGGTGGCATTAAGTGTTCGGAAAGTATTGGTTGAAACACATGGATCAAGAGTGGGATTTGTCCATCCACATGACGGATAGATATACTGGGCCCTCTCGGTGGAATGTCATCCAATTAGCTTGCAAGCATGTGACTTGGTCACAAGGGATCACATATCACGGAACGAGAAAAGAGTACTTATCGTAACGAGGTTGAACTAGGTATGCGAGATACCGACGATCATAACCTCGGATAAGTAAACTATCGTGAGACAAAGGGAAATTGGTATCGTATGTAAGTGGTTCATTCGATCGCAAAGTAATCGAGAAATATGTGGAGCCATATGAATTTCCATTCCTCTATTGGTTATTGTTAGGAGAAGTGTCTCGATCATGTCCGCATAATTCACGAACCGTAGGGAGACACACTTAAGGATTCGACGTTGTTTTGAGTAGTTATGGTATTATGAGAAAGAGACCGAATGTTGTTCGAGTCTCGGATGGGATCCGGATGTCACGAGGTGATCCGAATGGTCCGAGAATAAGATTCATATAAGGAAAGTCCCGTTTGGAGTTCGGGAATGTTTCCTGTTTTTCATCGGAATGTTCTAGAAGGTTCGGATTGTCCCAAGACTCGGGGAGGGTACATGAGTGTGTCATTGAATGATTGCATCATGTACTAAGTGTTCTTGCTATTCCAAAAACATTAAAGTCAAATTGCTAGTTTGAAAGTCAAACGGCTAAAACAGGAAACTGTGGGAAACAGGAAACTGTGGGAAACAAGCAAGAGGAGTTGGAACCAACCTGGAGGAGGAGTCCCACCTCCAGCCGCGCCCAGCCCTAGGCCGAGTTGGGAGGGACTCTCCTCCCTGGCGCGCCTAGCCCTCCACCCATAAAAGGAGGGCAGGGCCTCCTTGAGACACACAAGTTTCCACCTCTAATCTCGGTTTAGAGTCGTTTGGTTTAGAGCTTCTAATTGCTTTAGCCTGCGGGTTTAGAGCCTTCTAATTGGTGTTTCTAATCTCTAGACCACTAATAGCTCTCTCTCATACTCCACCATACTCGCTCCGGCTTAAGGCGAAGCCCTGCGGGATCCCCCCTACTTCCGGTACCACGCCGTTGTGCTGCCGGAATCGCGAGGAGAGTGCTACAACCTCCGCTGCTGGAACAAGGAGAGGAAGGTCTTCGTCGAAACCGAATGTGTGACCGATCATGAAGCGCCTTGAACGCAGCACCGGAAGGATCGTCCACACGATCTTGAGATCGGAAAGAGTATGACTACATCACCCACGAGAATCCGCTCTCGTTAAACACTTTGGAATCTTCGAGGGTAAGTTATTCCATCAACTCGTTGCTACAATCTAGTAGATAGATCTTGGCTTGTTTGTTTGTATGCGATAGAAAATTTTTGTTTTCCATGCTGCGAACCCCTACAGTGGTATCAGAGCCGTGTCTATATATAGATCTCACAGACGAGTAGAACACAATGGTCATTGTGGGCGTTGATGCTTTTATTGTCGATTGCTTTTTGTGTACTTTGCATCTTGCGGTATGTTGGGATGAAGCGGCCCGGGCTAACCTTACATGACATCGTTCATGAGACTTGCTCCACGCTTGACATGCAACTTGTATTGCATAAGTGGCTTTGCGGGTGCCTGTTTCTCCTAGAATATTTAAGATCCAATTTACAACGGGTAATCAACAATGCTAGTATCAATGTTGTGGTTCTTGTTCGTAAGTTAGAACGACACTTATTGAAAGCCCCAAACCACGTAAAATATGCAAAGAAAGTAGAAGCGTCTGACTTTGTTTTGCAGGGGTGTGCAGTGATGTGATATGGCCATGATTGTGATTATATTTGATGTATGCAATGTTCCTTATTGTAAGTTGGCAACCGGTAGGAGCCATATGGTTGTCTTTAATTTATGTTAAGACCCGCGTGTCTATTCAAAGTAGTTGTAATAGTTGAAGCCGGTGGACGACAACCATGGTGAAGCATCATTGACCTTGATGCTATGCCGGTGATGATGGAGATCATGTTCGTTTTTGAAGATGGAGATCGGAAGCACAAAGAAGAAAGGCCATATCATATCACATATTATGAATTGCATGTGATGTTAATCCTTTATGCATCTTGTATTGATTAGTAGACGACGGTAGCATTATAAGATGATCCCTCATGCACATGAATTTCAAATCATAAAGTGTTCGCCCTTAGTTAGCACCGTTGCTAAAGCTTGTTGATTCGAAGCACCACGTGATGATCGGGTGTGTTAGATTCTGCAAGTGTATACAACGTGAGCAAGCCATATTTGCTCATGCAGAAACTAAGGTTTGATCTTGACGAGCCTAGCATGTACAGACATGGTCTCGGAACACGAATTACCGAAAGGTAAAGCATGAATCGTATAGTAGATATGATGAACATGATGATTGTTCGCCATTGAAACTATATCAACTCTCGTGATGATCGGTGTTGATGTAGTGGATTTGGTTCGTGTGATCACTAAAACAATGTGAGGGATGTTGTTTTGAGTGGGAGTTCACCTAGTTTAATTTCATTAATTAATTTGAACTCAATTTGTCATAAACTTAGTCTAAACTATTGAAAATATGTTGTAGATCAATGGCAGCCCCTACCATCAATTTTAATGCGTTCCTAGAGAAAGAAAAGTTGAAAAACAATGGAAGCAACTTCGCGGATTGGTTCCGCAATTTGAGGATTGTCCTCACAGCTGGTAATTTTACCTATGTGCTGGGTGACCCACCTGCAGCTGATGCTTCCGATGAAGTAAAGAACGTTTACCTCACTCGGAAGAATCAGTACTCCATAGTTCAGTGTGCTATCTTGTATGGTTTGGAATCGAGCTTGTAAAAGGTTTGAAGAGTCGACCCATATGATATTGTCGAGGATCTCAAATTGATTTTTGAGACTCATGCGGCAATTGAAAGCTATGAGGCTTCAAAAGTTCTTTAACCGCAAGATGGAAGAGGGCAGCTCCAAGTGAGCATGTGCTTAAGATGTCTGGGCACGCAAACAAACTTCAAAGCTTGGGTATAGTGATTCCTAATGCTTTGGGGATTTACCGCGTCCTCCAGTCACTGCCACCAAGTTACAGGAACTTTGTGATGAACTACAACATGCAGAACATGAACAAAGAGTTGCCAGAACTATTTGCTATGTTAAAGTCTGCAGAAGTGGAGATCAAGAAAGAGCACCAAGTGTTGATGGTCAATAAGACCACCAAACTCAAGAAAGGCAAGTCTAAGCAAAAGGGACACTTCAAGAAGGGTGGTAAGAAAGTTACCACGCCGACGAAGAAAACCAAGGCTGGACCAAAGCCTGAAACTGAGTGCTTTTACTGCAAGGGAGAAGGTCACTGGAAGCGGAATTGCCCAAAGTACTTGGCGGATCTGAAGAACGGCAACATCAAGAAGAAAGGTATATCTGATATACATGTTATTGATGTGTATCTCACTAGTACTCGTAGTAGTGCCTGGGTATTTGATACTGGTTCGGTTGCTCATATTTGTAACTCGAAACAGGTGCTGTAGAATAAACGGAAGCTAGCGAAGAACGAGGTGACGATGCGCGTGGGAAACGGATCAAAGGTTGATGTGATCGCGGTCGGCACGCTACCTCTTCATCTACCATCGGGATTAGTTTTATACTTAAATAATTGTTATTTAGTGCCTGCGTTGAGCATGAACATTATATCGGGATCTTGTTTATTGCAAGACAGTTACTTGTTTAAGTCAGAGAATAATGGTTGTTCGATTTATATGAGTAATATGTTTTACGCACATGCACCTTTGATAGATGGTCTATTCTTATTGAATCTCGATAGTGGAAATACACATATCAACAATATTGAGGCTAAACGTTTGAAATCAAGCGATAATTCGACCTATATGTGGCAATCGCTGCCTTGGTCACATTGCAGTGAAGCGTATGAAGAAACTCCATTCCGATGGACTTCTTGAATCACTTGATTTTGAATCACTTGAAAGATGCGAAGCATGTCTGATGGGAAAAATGACTAAGACTCCATTTTCTGGTATGATGGAGCGAGCTACGGACTTATTGGAAATCATACATACCGATGTGTGTGGACCAATGAGTGTAGCATCGCGCGGTGGTTATCGTTATGTTCTTACCTTCACAGATGACTTGAGTAGATATGGGTATATCTATTTCATGAAACACAAGTCCGAAACTTTCGAGAAGTTTAAGGAGTTTCAAAGTGAGGTAGAGAATCAACGTAACAAGAAGATTAAATTTCTACGTTCTGATCGTGGAGGTGAATATCTAAGTTACGAGTTTGGCGAGCATTTAAAGAAGTGCGGAATACTTTCACAATTGACACCGGGAACACCACAAGCGCAATGGTGTGTCCGAACGTCAGAATCGAACTCTCTTAGATATGGTTCGCTCTATGATGTCACTTACATATTTACCGCTATCATTTTGGGGTTATGCATTAGAAACAGCCGCATTCACTTTAAATAGGGCACCGTCTAAATCCGCTGAAACGACACCGTATGAATTATGGTTTGGGAAGAAACCTAAATTGTCGCTCCTTAAAGTTTGGGGATGCGAAGCCTATGTAAAGAAGTTACAACGGACAAGCTTGAACCCAAAGCGAAAATGCGTCTTCATAGGATACCGAAGGAAACTATTGGGTATACCTTCTATCATAGATCCAAGGCAAAATCTTCGGTTAAGAATGGATCCTTTCTAGAGAAGGAATTTCTCTCGAAAGAAGTGACTGGAAGGAAAGTAGAACTCGACGAGGTTGTCGAACCTTCTATCGAAATTGCGAGTAGCGCAGCACCGAAGAAGTTCCTGTGGTGCCTGCACCAATTAGAGAGGAAGCTAATGATAATGATCATGAAACTTCGGTTGAAGTTGCTACAGAGCCTCGGAGGTCAACGAGAACTCGTACCACTCCAGATTGGTATGATTCCGTTATGAGTGTCATGTTGGTGGACAACACCGATGACCCCGAGACATATGAGGAAGCAATGATGAGCCCAGATTCCAATAAATGGCAAGAAGCCATGAAATCCGAGATTGGATCCATGTACGAAAACCAAGTATGGACTTTGGTGGACTTACGGATGGCGGAAGGTCCGAGAACAAATGGATTTTCAAGAAGAAAACAGATCTTGATGGTAATGTTATCGTCTATAAAGCTCGACTTGTCGCAAAAGGGTTTCGACAAATTCAAGGAGTTGACTACGATGAGACTTTCTCACCATGAGCGAAGCTTAAAGTCTGTGAGGATTATGTTAGCAATCGCTGCATATTATGATTATGAGATATGGCGATGGATGTCAAAACAAGATTCCTCAATGGAGATATTGATGAAGAGTTGTATGATGCAACCCAAAGGTTTTGTCGATCCTAAAGATGCTAACAAGGTATGCAAACTTCAACGGTCCATCTATGGATTGAAGCAAGCATCCCGAAGTTGGAATCAACGCTTTGATAAGGTAATCAAAGTTTTGGTTTTATACAAACTTATGGAGAAGCTTGTATTTACAAGAAAGTGAGGAGCTCAGAGCATTCTTAATACTATATGTGGATGACATATTGTTGATTGGGAATGATGTAGACCTTCTTAATAGTGTCAAGGAATATTTGAATAATAGTTTTCAATGAAGGATCTTGGCAAGCAGCTTACATATTAGGCATAAAGATTTATAGAGATAGATCGAAACGCCAAATATCATTGTCACAGAGTACATATTTGGACAAAGTTCTAAAGAAGTTTGGAATGGAAGAAAGCAAGAAAGGGTTCTTGCCCATGTTGCTAATCGACCTTGAGTAAAACTCAAAGTCCAACATCGCGTAAGATAGAGAAAGGATGAGTAAGACTCCTATGCCTCACCCATAGGATCTCTAATGTATGCCATGCTATGTACTAGACCCGACATTGCATATGCCGTTAGTTTAACTAGCAGATATCAAAGTGATCCAGAGTGGATCATTGACAATGTCAAAAACATCCTTAAGTACTTGAGAAGAACTAAGGATATGGTTCTTTCTTATGGAGGTGATGAACAACTCGTTGTTAATGGTTACACCGATGCTAGTTGGAACACCGATCCGATGATTCTAAATCACAACTGGATAATGATTTATTTTGAATGGTGCAGAAGCTTAGTCGGAGGAGTAAAGCAAAGCGTTGTGGCGAGATCTTCAACTGAATCGGAATACATGGTCGCTTGGAGGCTTCACAAGAAGCGATATGGATGAAAGAGTTCATTACAGAGCTGGGTGTGGTTCCAAGTGCGCTGGACCCAATGTCTATCTATTGTGATAACATGGGCGCCATAGCCAATGCGCAAGAACCAAGGTCACACAAGAAGCTGAAGCATATCAAGCTGCGTTTTCACGCTATTCGAGAACATATCCAGTATGGGGATATAAAGATTTGCAAAGTACACACAGATCTGAATGTGGCGGATCCGTTGACTAAACCTCTCCCGAGGGCAAAACATGACCAACACCAAACTGCCATGGGTGTTCGGTATATTACCATGTAATCTAGATTAGATGACTCTAGTGCAAGTGGGAGACTGTTGGAGATATGCCCTAGAGGCAATAATAAATGTAGTTATTATTATATCTTTGTGTTTATGATAAATGTTTATATTCATGCTATCATAGTATTAACAAGGAAACATTAATACTTGTGTGATTTGTAAACTTAATTTGAAGTCCCTAGTATAGCCTCTATACTTCACTAGCTTGTTGGTTGATTAAATGATTGTGGTTTCCATATCATGAACATTGAGATGTTATCAACAACAAGATCATATCGTTAGGAGAATGATATGGTGGACATACTCCTATTGATAAGCGTAGCATAAAGATCAAGTCATTTCAATAGTTCAATTGCTATATGCTTTCTGATACATAGTAACCTAATTCCTTCGACCATGAGATCATGCATATCACCTTTACCGGATGGATGCTTTGATGACATCAAACACCACACCGTAACTGGGTGGCTATAAAGTTGGCATTAAGTGTTCGGAAAGTATTGGTTGAAACACATGGATCAAGAGTTGGATTTGTCCATCCACATGACGGATAGATATACTCTGGGCCCTCTCGGTGGAATGTCATCCAATTAGCTTGCAAGCATGTGACTTGGTCACAAGGGATCACATATCACGGGAACGAGAAAAGAGTACTTATCGGTAACGAGGTTGAACTCGTGAGACAAAGGGAAATTGGTATCGTATGTAAGTGGTTCATTCGATCGCAAAGTAATCGTAGAAATATGTGGGAGCCATATGAATTTCCAGATTCCTCTATTGGTTATTGTTCGGAGAAGTGTCTCGATCATGTCCGCATAATTCACGAACCATAGGGAGACACACTTAAGGATTCGACGTTGTTTTGAGTAGTTATGGTATTATGAGAAAGAGACCGAATGTTGTTCGGAGTCTCGGATGGGATCCGAGATGTCACGAGGTGATCCGGAATGGTCCGGAGAATAAGATTCATATAAGGAAAGTCCCGTTTCGGAGTTTGGGAATGTTTCCGGTGTTTTTCATCGGGAATGTTCTAGAAGGTTGATTGTCCCAAGACCGGGGGAGGGTACATGAGTGTGTCATTGAATGATTGCATCATGTACTAAGTGTTCTTCTGTTCCAAAACATGAAAGTCAAATTGCCGCTTTGAAAGTCAAGCGGCTAAAACAGAAAACAGAAACTGTGGGAAACAAGCAAGAGGAGTTGGAACCAACTTGGAGGAGGAGTCCCACCTCCAGCCGCGCCCAGCCCTAGGCCGAGTTGGGAGGGACTCCTCCTCCTGGCGCGCCTAGCCCCTCCACCCATAAAAGGAGGGCAGGCCTCCTTGAGACATACAAGTTTCCACCTCTAATCTCAGGTTTAGAGCCGTTTGGTTTAGAGCTTCTAATTGCTTTAGCCTGCGGTTTAGAGACTTCTAATTGGTGTGTCTAATCTCTAGACCACTAATAGCCCTCTCTCATAATCCACCATACTCGCCCGCTTAAGGCGAAGCCTCGGATCTCCCTCTACTCCGGTACCACGCTGCCAGGCCGAATCGCGAGGAGAGTGCTACAACCTCCGCTCTGCTGAACAAGGGAGAGGAAGGTCTTCGTCGAGTACCGAACGTGTGACCGATCGAAGCGCCGTTAACGCAGCCTGGGAAGGATCGTCCACACGATCTTGAGATCGGAAAGAGTACGACTACATCACCCACGAGAATCCGCTCTCGTTAAACACTTTGGAATCTTCGAGGGTAAGTTATTCCATCAACTCGTTGCTACAATCTAGTAGATAGATCTTGGCTTGTTTGTTTGTATGCGATAGAAAATTTTTGTTTTCCATGCTACGAACCCCTACACGGGATACATCAGGTCATCGTTGATCTCTATGGTCAGGTGATCAATGTTCTTGAAAACTTCGGTCTTCTCCGGAACTTCAAGGCATTTGCGAAGTAACGATATATGGAACACATGGTGCACTGCTGACATCTCCTCTAGCAGTTCCAATTGATATGATACTTCTCCTCGATGATTCAGAATCTTGAAAGGTCCGATATATATGGGGGCTAACTTTCCTTTGAGCTAGAAACGCTGCATTCCCTTCAGAGGCGACACTTTGAGATACACAAAATCTCCGATATTGAAAGCGAGGTCTCGGCGGTTCTTGTCGGCATAACTCTTCTATCTGGATTGGGCGGTCTTGAGGTGCTCACGAATCTTGTGAACTTTATCTTCTGCTTCTCGTAGGATGTCGGGTCCAAAAATCTGACTCTCTCCTACTTTCGACCAATTCAAAGGGGTACGACACTTCCTTCCATACATGAACTCAAATGGGGCCATTTGCAAACTAGCTTGATAACTGTTGTAAGAAAATTCTGTGAAAGTCAGACAGTCTTCCCATTTAGATCCATACTCTAGCACACATGCTCTCAACATATCTTTGAGTATTTGATTTACTCACTCCGTTTTTCCATCGGTTTGAGGGTGATACGTTGTGCTGAAATCCAGTCTTGTTCCTAGTCCTTCCTGGACTTTCTTCCAGAATCTCGAGGTAAATTGAGTTCCTCGACCTGATACGATGTTCTTGGGGACTCTATGCAAACTGATGATCCTAGCGATGTATATCTCTACTACCTTCGAACTCTGATAGGTGGTCTTAACTGGTAAGAAATGGGCTACCTTGGACAATCTGTCAACTATGACCCAAATAGAGTCATTTCACCTACTCGAAGTAGGTAATCCGGTGATAAAGTCCATTTCAACGGAATCCCATTTCCATTCTGGAATCTGTAATGGTTGCAACAGTCATGCGGGTCTTTGATGTTCCGCCTTGACTCTCTGCAAATATCACACTTGACGATATAGCTTCTGATTTCTCTCTTCATCTTATGCCACCAAAATTGCTCCTTCAGATACTGATACATATTTGTTCCTCCGGGGTGGATAAAATAAAGAGTATCATGGGCCTCCTTCAAAATAACTTCTTTCAACTCTGAATCTGCTGGTACACAGAGACATCCTTTGTACCATAGAACTCCTTCATAATCTTCGGCGAATCCGGGTACTTTGCTTGTACTGATATGATGTTTGATTCCGTCGATACTAGCATTTCCTTTCTGAGCCTCCTTGATCTGACTGATAAAAGTGGGTTGAAGTTCTATGCTAGCCAAAAATCCTTCACTTACTAATTCCATTCTAAAATCTACCATCTCTTTGTGCAAACTTGGTTGCTCCTTTAGAATCATGGAGTTCAAGCGGCACGGCAATCTTCTAAGGGCATCTGCTACCACATTGGCTTTACCAGGGTGATAGTGAATGTCCAGGTCATAGTCCTTGATTAGCTCAATCCATCTTATATGCCTCATATTCAGCTCCTTCTGTGTGAATATATACTTCAGGCTCTTGTGATCCGAATAAATCTCACAATGGTTTCCCATAATATAATGCCTCCATGTCTTCAGGGCTAGAACTACGGCTGCTAGTTCAAGGTCATGGGTAGGGTAATTCTGCTTATGCTGCTTCAGTTGTCGAGATAGATAAGATATAACTTTTCCTTCTTGCATCAACACATATCCGAGATCGATCTTGGAGGCATCACAATACACATCAAAGGGCTTTGTGATATCCAGCACGATCAAGATTGGGGCAGAAATCAATCTCCTCTTGAGTTCCTGAAAACTCGCTTCACATTTGTCCGTTCATTAAAACTTCTTGTCCTTCTTCAGCAACTGGGTCATGGGTCTAGCGATACTCAAGAATCCCTCTACGAACTTGCGGTAGTATCCCGCTAATCTGAGAAATGCACGAACTTGGGTTTGAGTGGTTGGGGCTTGCCAATCTTCAACATCCTTCACCTTTGCAGGGTCGACGGCAATTCCTCCGGCTAATACAATGTGTCCGAGGAATCATACCTCCTATAACCAGAATTCACATTTGCTGAACTTGGCATACAGCCGATGCTCTCTAAGGGTTCCAAGGATGGTCCTTAGGTGTAGCTCATGTTCTTCTTATGATTTGGAATAAATCAGAATGTCATCAATGTAAACAACGACAAACTTATCCAGGAAGTCCATAAAAATCTTATTCATGAGGTTCATGAAATAAGCGGGGGCATTGGTTAATCCAAAAGACATGATAGTATACTCGTATAATCCATATCTGGTGGTAAAGGCAGTCTTGGGAATATCCTCTACGCGAATCTTGAGTTGATTGTAGCCAGTTCTAAGATCAATCATAGAAAACACCTTGGCACCGGTCAACTGGTCAAACAGATCTTCTATCTTGGGCAATGGGTACTTGTTCTTAATAGTAACATCGTTCAACTTCCGATAATCCGTACACAAACGGTTACTGTTGGGAATATGCCCTAGAGGCAATCATGTATGATGAGATTTCCCATTGTATTCATAAAGTTATTAAGTAGTCCTTGTATAAACATCTGATGTGTATCATTGAATATGTGATTCAGTTGTGGAACTATGCATTCATGTTGTTTGTACTAAATATCCTTGGTCATTGAGGTTGTGCTGGACACACAACTTAGACCAATGTGAAAGTTGGCTTGATGACTCGGTTCCACTTGTCATGGACATGGAGATGCTATTCCAACTTACACAGACTAGGCTAAAGAGTTTAGCGAGTCGGATTGACCCATATTGAGGTACAACGAACTAAGCTGTCATTTGTATATCTCAATCAATGTAATCCTTAGACCTGAGGTTGTTGCATAGTCCGAGTTGAGGATCACCGACTTAGGTTACATCAAACGCTGATCCGAATGGCGCGATTATAAAGGCGGGGTTCGTCATTGAGAATCAAGCTGCGTGATGTGAATAACTAAGATGGGATTTTGCCCCTCCACTCGGAGAGATATTCTCTGGGACCTCTCGTGAGATATGATTCGGAAAGCATGGCCATGCGTGACTCGGTTAAGTGTTAACCGAGGCGATCGACTAAGAGTTAGTCGGGTGAGTCACTTATCTCGGATCGAGAAGAGAGTCGGACTATTTAAGGGATGACATATATTCGCCTATAGTCTGACAAGGTATATCGTGAGGCAAAAGGGACTCAGACGTAAGTCGCATTGGAAAGGCAAGTCGTCATGACTCTTTGGTACTTGGGAGTCGGTACGTTCTTCTAGGAGCCGATGCCGATTGATCGATTGTGAGTCGGACTCTAATCGTGTCCAAGTAACCATGAGCTGGAGGTCACACACTTAAGAGCGGGAGCAAGTTCGGATTGGATCCGAATCTAATCTGGTTGGGTTGGACTTAAACAGATTAGACGAGTTAGTGAGTTGGACTCACGATGACTAATGTTATATGGGCTTTAGTGAATGGGTCGCAAGCGAGCCCACGTTCACTCCTATATATTGTGGAGCAGTAACCCGTAAAGGTTAATCGTTGTTCGGTTAGGTCATTCCATGTGTTGGAAACCCTAGCTCCACAGCAGTCCAGCCGTGTGAACCTAGCGATTCGTGGCGCTCCTCCTTGTACGTGTGGATACCAACAGAGGTGATGTGCGATCAGCACCAGGACGATCGGATCGTGAGGACTGCACTGCATCAATTGACACGCTTCATCAATAATCCGCAACCGCGCGTCTAGTGGTAAACCTCGTGGCTTTCTACCTCAGCTAGATCTTGGGATCACCACGTTAGAGGAAAAAGTTTTGTTTTATCTCTGCGTGGCCCAACAGTGGTATCAGAGCGATAGCTTCTGGTTTTAGGCTCGAGATCTCGCATATGTGATATGCGGTAGGCTATAGATGAGATCTATGTGCTGTTTTGGTGGTCGATCTATGAGATAGATCGGTTTTGTATGAAGTTGATTGGATCAACTATACTCGAGTAATGGTAGATCTGATTTCCGTGATCATACTGCTGAGGTCGTGGAACGACATACCCCTACCGGTCGGCTTCCGCCATCGGGGTAGATTGTGACACGTAAATCCAGAAGCGGTGATCGAAGATCAAAAAGTTTGATCGAATCGGAACGATGGTCGGAATCCATGTTCGGATCGTAGATGAGATCTATGCTTCCGCCATCGGGGACCGCCGGCTTCGCCCTGTCGTAGCGCCTTAGATGTCGTTGCGAGTTTCACAACGCCGGTAGATATTGTATCTATGCATAACTTGTTTTTGCAGGATGTTGTGAATGGTATGGTTCATGTGCATGTGATGTATGTGTGTAATCCATACGTGATCTGCGAATCACGGTTTTTTGTAATCACCGGAGCCTAGGTGCTGTCATTTTATTGTATAACGACCTGCGTGTCGGATTATCTATGTAATTTACTTTACTAAGCTAGTGTAGCTGTTTGAGAACCCGGAAGGCATGCAAGGCGTTGTACATGTCGGCGACATGGAGTAAGGCGGCAAGTGACAAGAGTTGGCACGAGTCGGATTACAGCTTTGTGGAGATGGAGATCGCCATGAAGAGAGCCATACCATTTCACATTATAATTGCTTTATTTTGTGTTATTGTTATGTCTCAGTTTACCTCTATTAGATAGTCGGTAAAATTTAATCCCTCAAAGAAGGTCTAGTCGGTTTTCCTTGATGTTTGCACCATCACAAGTTGGACATTTTTGGTAGTGGGCTCATAAAATTGAGGTGCTGCCAATTCTTTTCGACTAGGTGGGTTGAGTCGGACTCTTCTGCGAAACACTTTGGTAAGCTAGACGGGTCTATCACAACGGTTGTGGGACTCGGGGAAAAGTCGGATGGGAGCCGGGCATGTGATGCCACCCGTCCACAGAGTCGCATGGGATGCGATTGACAAGGAGTTGTCTACCTAGATCACTTGGCGGCTAGCGGTGATGCTAAAGCTCACTAGCCGACTTGCTTATTTAGGATCTGAATCACTAAGTAACCATCGGAGGGTGTTGGTTCTAGTGGGAGCATAAAATATTAAAGTGTTTAATATGCTTGCTCTTTTATGAATACATGTCTTAAGTGTTTTGCATATTTTCATTGTAGATCATGGCACCAAGTAGCGTCACTCTCGGATATCCGGTTTTGCGTTGAGAACCATTCTTGAGAAAGATAAACTGAGCGACACTAATTTTACCAATGGTATCGAAATCGAGAATTGTTCTCAAACAAGAAAAGAAGGACCATGTCCTAGACAACCCACTTCGGATGAGCGAATGAGAATGCGATCGCAGCGACCACCAATGCCTACCGTCGGGCTAAGGATGAGTCCACGGATATTAGCTCTTATGCTTGCTCACATGGAACCGGACTTGCAAAAGCAGTTCGAGCATGTTGAGGCCTACGATATGATCGAAAGCCTCAAAAGTATGTTCGAGCTCAGCGAAGACCGAGAGGTATCAAGTCTCGTGCTCGCTGAGTTGCAAGCTTAAGGATGGTGATCCACCGAGTCCTTTGTGATCAAAATGGTTGGTTACGTGCGGTCTCGGAGGCTTGGCTACCCCATAAGCGAAGAGTTCGCTACGGATATAATTCTGAACTCTCTTCCTAGTGCATATGGGCAGTTCATTTGAACTACCACATGCATGGTATGGATAAGAAGCTCACTGAATTGCATGGGATGCTCAAGCGGTGAGGCGGATCTCAAGAAGGGCACCGTCAAGTGTTGATGGTGCGAGAATAAGGCTAAGTTCAAGAAGAGTTCTTGGACTAAGAAGAAGGCTAAGTCGGGAGGAAAGCAGGCTGGGACCCTGTCCCAAGCACTTCCTCGGGACTAAGCCATCTACTTCAGCCGGATCCACTTGCTTCTCTTGCAAGGCGGATGGCCCTTTGGAAGAGGAACTGACAAGTACTTGGCGACAAAGACAAGAGTGGAGGTATGACTTGACTCAGGTACACTTGTTTGCAATGTTATAGACATATATCTTCGATGCACCTAATAGTTCTTGGGTATATGATACGGATCAAGTTATTCACATCTGCAACTCGTTGCGGACCGTAAGAACTAGGAGGCGTAGCAGAGGCGAGGTTGATATTCGAGTCGGCAACAAAGCAAGAGTTGCTGCGTTGGAAGTCGGCACGATGCAACTTCATTTACCTTCGGATTCATTATGGAACTAAATAATTGTTATTATGTTCCGATGCTCGATCGAAACATTATTTCGCTTCATGTTTGATGAGGCAAGGCTATGAGTCGAATATCAAGAATAATGGTTGTTCTTTGTATTTGAATGATATGTTTCACGGCTTTGCACCCGTTCGAGCGGGTTATTTATTTTGAATCTTGATGGTGAGTCGGTTTATAACATAAATGTTAAAAGGTTGAAACCAAATGATCTGAATATGACTTACTTTTGGCAATCACGGCTTGGTCATATAAGTTGGAAACGCATGAAGAAGCTCCATGATGATGGACTCTAACCCGTTCGACTTGGAGTCGTTCGAGACATGTGAATCTTGCCTACTCGGCAAAATGACCAAGACACCTTTTGCAAAGAGTTGTGAAAGGCGTCCACTTGTTGGGACTAGTACATAGTCTTGTATGTGGACCAATGAGCACGATGACGAGGGGTGGTTATGAGTACTTCATTACCTTCAGCGATGATTTGAGTAGGTATGGATATATCTACTTAATGAAACATAAGTCGGAGGCCTTTGAAAAGTTCAAAGAATTCGAGAATGAAGCCGAGAATCAACTCGGCAAGAAAATAAAGTTTCTTGATTCGGACCGAGGAGGCGATACATGAGCCATGAGTTTGATGACCATCCGAAAAGTTGTGGAATAGTTCCTCAACTTACTCCGCCAGAACGCCATACAAATGAATGGTGTTTGGAAGGCGGAATCGGACCTTGTTGGACATGGTACGATCAATGATGAGTCAGACAGATCTGCCTTTATCATTTTGGGGTTATTGTCTAGAAAGCAATGGCGTTCACACTAAACAAAGTACCATCAAAATCGGTAGAAGACACGCATGAGATGTGGACAGCAAAAGCCGAGTTTGTCTTTTCTTAAGATTTGGGGTTGTGAAGCTTTTGTCAAGCGACTTGATCGGACAAGCTTACGGCCAAGTCGGATAAATGTATTTTAAGTGGGGTATCCGAGGAAACCTTGGGTTACTACTTCTACAACCGAGAAGAGGGCAAAGTGTTTGTCGCTCGGAACGGTGTCTTCCTTGAGAAAGAGTTTCTCAGTCGGGGAGTAAGTGGGAGCGCGGTGCAACTCGAAGAAATTCGAGAGGAATCGGCTAATAGCGAATCGGCAAAACCTTGGAGGTTGAGCCGATCGTGGCGGTGAGCCGACAATGACACTGTACTACGAAGATCGGCAAGATTACGAAGTGTTCGTGATGTGTATTCTTGTTAGGCGGTGATGAGGCAAATTATTGAGGCGATGGTGGGATCGATTCGAGTCATGGCTTGGAGCCATGAGATCCGAGATAAAGTCCATGGATGAAAATCAAGTTTGGAACTTGGTTGATCTCGCCAGACGTGCAAGACCCGTCGAGTGCAAATGGGTCTTTAAGAAGAAAACTGATATGGATGGAAATGTTTCAATCTATAAAGCACGCCTTGTCGCGAAGGGGTTCCGACAAGTTCAAGGAGTTGATTACGACGAGACTTTCTCCAGCGTAGCGATGCTTAAATCAGTTCGGATCATGTTAGCTATAGCGGCCTATTTCGACTATGAGATATGGCGATGGATGTCAAAACGGCTTTCCTTAACGGAAATTTAGCGAGGCGTGTATATGATACAGCGAGGGTTTTGTCGATCCGCTAATCTTGACAAGGTATGCAAACTTGAAATCCATTTATGGGTTGAAGCAAGCATCTCGGAGTTGGAATATTCGCTTTGATGAGGTAGTCAAATCGTTTGGCTTCATCAAGAGTGATCATGATTCTTGTTTGTACAAGAAGCTTAGTGGGAACAAAGTAAATTTTCTAATCTTATATGTGGATGACATATTACTGATTGGAAATGATGTCCAGATGTTGCAAGAAACCAAGGAATCATTGGAAAGGAGTTTCTCAATGAAAGATTTGGGTGAGGCAACATACATCCTCGGAATCCGGATCTATGGAGATAGATCAAGGAGGCTCATTGGATTGAGTCAGAGTACTTATTTGGACAAAGTGTTGAAGAAGTTCAACATGGAATCGTCTAAGAAGGGGTTCTTACTGATGTCCCATGGTGTAAAACTTAGCAAGACTCAGTGTCCTTCGACAACTGATGAGCGAAGTCGAATGAGTGCGATTCCATATGCTTCTACAGTCGGATCCATCATATATGCCATATTTGTACTAGGCCAGATGTTTCCTATGCTCTAAGTGTTGTGAGCAGATACCAGGCTGATCCTGGAGAGATCCACTGGACAGCGGCTAAAAATATCCTAAAGTACTTGAGAAGTACTAAGGATATGTTCTTGGTTTATGGTGGTGAAGATGAACTCAGTGTAAAGGGTTACACGGATGCGAGTTATCTTACCGACTCTGATTATTCTCGTTCCCAATCCGGATACGTGTTTATTATAAACGGAGGTCTTGAGCTGGAAAAGTTCCAAGCAAGAGGCGTATGCTGCGTCTGTGAGGGTTGAGTATATTGCTGCCTCGGAGGCAAGGAAGCTTTGGATGAGGAATTTCCTCATGGATCTTGGTGTGGTTCAGGGCTCGTCCAATCCGTTGGACGTGTATTGTGACAACAATGGTGCTATTGCACAAGCCAAGGAACCTAGACAACACCAGAAGAACAAGCACATACTCATGCGGTACCACCTAATTCGCCAGTTTGTGGATCAGGGTGATATCAAGTTATGCAAAGTACACACGGATGCAAATATTGCGGATCTGTTGACAAAGCCGTTACCCCAGCCGAAGCATGAGGCGACTTTGAAACCATGGGCATTAGATGCCTAGACATGTGATGTCGGAAGATTGACTCTAGTGCAAGTGGGAGACTGTTGGGAATATGCCCTAGAGGCAATCATGTATGATGAGATTTCCCATTGTATTCATAAAGTTATTAAGTAGTCCTTGTATAAACATCGATGTGTATCATTGAATATGTGATTCAGTTGTGGAACTATGCATTCATGTTGTTTGTACTAAATATCCTTGGTCATTGAGGTTGTCTGGACACACAACTTAGACCAATGTGAAAGTTGGCTTGATGACTCGGTTCCACTTGTCATGGACATGGAGATGCTATTCCAACTTACGGACTAGGCTAAAGAGTTTAGCGAGTCGGATTGACCCATATTGAGGTACAACGAACTAAGCTGTCATTTGTATATCTCAATCAATGTAATCCTTAGACCGAGGTTGTTGCATAGTCCGAGTTGAGGATCACCGACTTAGGTTACATCAACGCTGATCCGTGAATGGCGAGCTTATAAAGCAGGGTTCGGGTCGGCTGAGAATCAAGATGCGTGATGTGAATAACTAAGATGGGATTTTGCCCCTCCACTCGGAGAGATATTCTCTAGGCCCTCTCGTGAGATATGATTCGGAAAGCATGGCCATGCGCGACTCGGTTAAGTGTTAACCGAGGCGATCGACTAAGAGTTAGTCGGGTGAGTCACTTATCTCGGATCGAGAAGAGAGTCGGACTATTTAAGGGATGACATATATTCGCCTATAGTCTGACAAGGTATATCGTGAGGCAAAAGGGACTCAGACGTAAGTCGCATTGGAAAGGCAAGTCGTCATGACTCTTTGGTACTTGGGAGTCGGTACGTTCTGCTAGGAGCCGATGCCGATTGATCGATTGTGAGTCGGACTCTAATCGTGTCCAAGTAACCATGAGCCTGCGGGGTCACACACTTAAGAGCGGGAGCAAGTTCGGATTGGATCCGAATCTGTAATCTGGTTGGGTTGGACTTAAACCAGATTAGGACTGAGTTAGTGAGTTGGACTCACGATGACTAATGTTATATGGGCTTTAGTGAATGGGTCGCGCGAGCAGAGCCCACGTTCACTCCCTATATATTGTGGAGCACAGTAACCCAGAAAGGTTAATCGTTGTTCGGTTAGGTCATTCCATGTGTTGGAAACCCTAGCTCCACAGTCCGGCCGTAACAAACCTAGCGATTCGCGCGCTCCTCCTTATGCGTGGATACCAGCAGAGGTGTTGTGCGATCAGCACCAGGACGATCGGATCGTGAGGACTGCACTGCATCAACTGACGCGCTTCATCAATAATCCGCAACCGCGCGTCTAGTGGTAAACCTCGTGGCTTTCTACCTCAGCTAGATCTTGGGATCACCACGTTAGAGGAAAAAGTTTTGTTTTATCTCTGCGTGGCCCAACAGTTACCTCCATCTTTCTTATCCACAAACAAGACAGGTGATCTCCATGGCGACGCACTTGCTTTTCAGTTCCACTAGTTCCGACGGGTTCATACTATATGGTCTCTGGGCTATAGGTCCGGTTCCAGGAATTAGTTCAATGATAAACTCGATATCCCGATCTGGGGGCATACCGGGCAAAACATCTGGAAATACATCAGGGTATTCACAGACTATCCGGACTTGGTCAATGGTTGGCTGGACTATACTCTTGTTGCACTTGAATTGACGGGTCAAGGTTTCAGATACATGCTCGACTGATATTCCGGCCTTACTGGTCATAGTTATGGCTTTCTTGGCACAGTCAGTTAATCCTTTGTGTTTGGACATCCAATCCATTCCTAGTACTACTTCCAAACCTTTAGTTCCGAGTACTATTAGATTAGCATAAAAATCTATGCCATGGATTCAGATAGGTACGGCTTGGAAAATTTGTCTATCTTTGGTGGTTGAACCAGGTATTTGAACTATCATAACATGCTTCAATTTGGTTGGTTGAATATTACTAGTGCATGCAAATTCTTCAGTAACGAATGAGTGCGATGCTCCAGATTCAAACAATACTCTTGCAAGTACTGAGTTAACAGAAAACATACCCAGCACGACATCTAGCGCTTCTTGGGCTTCTTCAGCATGCATGAGAAAGAGACGGTCGTTACGGTTGAGCGAGTTCCCTAGGGCAAACCTTCTTACAGGCTGAACACGATGTTGCTGCTGGGCTAGGGCATTGGCATTGGGGTCTGCGGCAATCTTCTTGGGGCACTCATTGGAGTAGTGACCTTTGGTTCCACATTCATAACAAGTCACTTGGGACTTGTCTTTTGCTGCAACATGCACAACATTGCTTCCAGTCCTTGGGGCAGTGTTGGTGTTGGTGGCGGCATTGTTGTTTTTTAACTTGGGTGGTGCATGGTTGAAATTGTTGGGGTTGTCGGGGTTGTTGTGAGTTCCTCCAGGCCTTGGGTTTCCATGGTTGGGATAGGTCGGACGGTTCATCGGGGGTCTGTTGGTTCTTGGGGCAAATCCTTGAGATGGGTTGGGGCTATACTTTGGTGTATGGTGGGTTCCTGGTTGATGCATCATGCGACGCTTGCGGTTCTCATTAGTTTGGTTGATCTTTCCTTCCATTTGAATGGCAAAGTCAACTAAAGCTTCAATATCAGCAAAGGGGATATTGACTAACACTATCTGCATCTCATCGCCCAAACCATTCAGGAATCTCTCTTTCTTCTTGGCTTCAGTGTCTATCTCATCTGGTGCATACCTAGCCAATGACAAGAATTTGTCACGGTATTCCACTACGGTCATCCTCCCTTGATTCAGTTCCCTGAATTCATCTCTTGATCAAACCTGGTGGCACATGGGTTCTACTAAACTTGACTTTCAACTCTTCCCAAGTCATCAGCTGACCTCCTATCATCGCGCGAACGCTGTTCCACCATGCTCTTGCATCTCCGGCCAGGTAGTGGGTAGCGAACAACACTTTCTCGTTAGCTTCCACTCATGCAACTTCCAGATTGTTCTCCATGGTTTGCAACCAATCATCTGCATCGAGGGGCTCTTCTGACTTAGTGAAAACGGTTGGATTGGCGTTCTGGAAATTCTTGAGCTTAGGTCCATGGTTGTCCTGATTTCCATGGCCTTGATTGTTGTTTGCCATCTGAGCTATCTGTTGAAGGATGGATAATTTGTCTTCGCGTTTGTCTCTTTAAGCTTCGCGGTCAGAAACCAACATTTGCAAGTTTTGCAACATTGGGTCCGGGGTTGAAGTTCTTCCTCCGCGAGGCATCTGAAGATTGAGATAGATCATGAGAAAAGAGGGAAATTTCTAAGGTTCGGGGTTTTTGGGTTTGAAAAGTTTTCAAAGTTCGACTCAGATTTTTCTAGCAACTTGATTTTCCTTCATTCATAACACACGATACAAACACACACCACAACAAAGGAAAACAGATGGTTTTAAGAACCATTCTGGGAAACTACAATACAGTGGGACCAAATACAACTCACTAACGCTAGTGCTCAAGTGCTACTACTCCTCGGAGTCAGTGTCCTCCTCATCCTCATCATCATCGATGAAGGCGAAGTCATCCTCATCAGTGAAGAAGTCCATGGCCTGATCCTATAGAAAGTCATCATCATCGCTGAGATAGGAGTAGGGGTCTCCACGAAGGTATTCCCCTACATTCTCCCTCTCCTCCAATTGCATATCTCTCTCGTGGACAGTCTCCTCCAACTCTGTGATCCGGTGGCAAAGACTAGCAATGATGTGCTCCTTCTTGTCGAGATGATGGCGACAAGACTGGCGATACTTCACTAGCATGGCAATGGTCTGATCCTTCTTGGAGGCGGTAGCAAACTTGTGGTTGGCGTAGGAGCGGGCATTGTCCAACTCCTTCTGACGGTCATACATCATGAAGCTGAGGTGGTCCAATTGACTCTTCAGCTCGTGGTGGTATGGGGCCTCCAGTGGCTGTTCCGTAACACCACGCCTTGGGTAGAACTCAAAGCGGGTACCCTTGAGTAGATTGATACTCTGCCCACACAGACGGGCAAGAGCTTCCTGCATGGCCCTGGCAAGTCCATCGAGCCAGTTGTTCTCTCTTAAGGTGAACTGAATTCCCTCTGCGGTTCAATCTTTCCCCGGAGACTTGCAACAACTAGCCATTGCAAATCCTCTCCTTCCTAATCATTAAGCTAAGCTCCAAAGAACTCGAGGTGCGGACGCTCCAGCATCTCTGAAAGTTGGTCCAAATCACGCTCAAAGATGAGGTCTCCTCCATTCCCCAACTGGTAAAATTGTAAGGTTCCCAACCTTTAATAAGGTAGAGATCCCTGTGTTTACAATGCTAGGCCCTAGATCAATAGCTAGCATCCACAGTTAAGATGTAATATCAAGAAACAAAGGTCATAATACAACTTTATAACCAGGAATAAAATAATTCATTACATCTTACATAGCTCATTTGGCTATCTCATTACAATGCAGCAGAATATAACAATAGCATGGGGTCCTTCATCTTCAAAGTGCCACGGGCAATCATGTTGGTTGTAGACTTGTAATCCTATTCAACACACTTCACTAACATCAAACAAACCTGCAACATAATAAGTTGCAGCCACAAGGGTCAATACATTTGAATTGTATTGGCAAGTTTCACTACTATGTAGAAATAAGTGGAACCTATCATTTACATGCATATTTGGCTAAGTAGGGTTTAGGCTCTTTTGCAGAAAGCAATATAGTTTTATCCTATCTTTTCAAAATAGTTTTTTTTATCTTTGTCAAATCTTTCTGAACTTTTTGGAAAACTCCAAGTGCTTCAAATCCCTTGTTGTCACCATCAAGTTTTACTTTGAGAAATTGGAATGTCGAGATCTTCCATAGCTTCAGGCCTTAGTTGCTCAGTATTGTCCATAACCGGGGACACGACTAAGTACTTAGAATTTGATCTTCTGCAGAAGTTGTACACTTTACCCACATGACACGATCTCATCTTGATGCCACCAGTGGCCGCTGGATAAGTACTCACCAAGATGGAGTACTGGCAGATTGAGAATGTGACAAAGTCTTTCCATAGAAGTCCTCCCAAAACACAATGCTAGCTTGTCAACCAGGCACCAATGTAGGGATAAATTTCCCTTACACAATTCTAGTTAACCTGAAGATGCCAATGCATGGGTCTTCCACTATGTAGTTTACTAAGCCAGAGCCCATTTAGCATGTGGTTTGTACCGGAAGCCATTGCATTTGAGAAACATGTTCAATCTCTAAGTCCCTGGGTGGTTTTCTTCTAGTGCACATACAAAAAGAGATAGCCATATAAACATGGTTCCTTTTGTTGCCACCTTGTCCAATCTTGAGTATCCTTGTCCACCCAGGTGGTTCATTGAGTACTTGTTTTATTATATAAAACATATATCTTTTCAACTATTCATATACTCATAACATGTATCCCATCCCAAATATATAGCTGGGCTAAGCATACTACAACTACAATGTTTTCACTAACGAATATAGAAGGGTATCCTATTAGGATTTAGCATAGCATAAAATATAGTAGTCCTTTCCATGCATGTTATAAAAATCCACTAAGTGTAATGAAAATAGTAGGACATGGATGATAGTGTCACTTGCCTTTTTAGTAGAGAATGATGGTTCACTTCTTGATCTTGCAAATATCACACTCTTCTAATTCCACTACAATTCAATCAAGCAAACATAGATTCAACTAGCATTCCAACCAATTTATCACACATAAAATAACAAAAACAAGGTCATGCATGCAAGCATGCAAAAGATAGTTTTATTTAGAAAAGTGGTTTCTATTAGGCTCTAAACATTTTCAAGCTCACATTGGTCATTTACAAAATTGGTAAAACCATTTGTAAAAGGTTTTATCTATAAACCATTTTTAAATCAAATCAATATTTTATGTGGTTAAAAATGCTTTTATCAAAGCAATATTCTTTAAAGAGTTCACCAAATATATTTTAATTCTCAAAACTTGGTGTTTAGGGTCAGAAGGTTTGAATCAAATAATTTCCCAAAGGTTTTACTCAAAAATCATTTCTAAATCATAATCAATATTTTTATTTGACTAGATTTGAGATAATTCAAATATTTATTCCTTATCTTCACAAAATTCATTTTTAAATCCATAAGTTGGTTCCTAAGGTCAGTAGGTTCACAACAAACCATTTTGCAAAAATTTCATCTCAAAAACATATCTAGAACAATTTTTATATTCAAAATAAGCCTACACATGTTTCTGCAAATTCAACCAATTTTACAGAAGCAAAACATTAAACAAAATGCATGGTTGCAAAGTACATGATCTTCTGAATCCATTGATATAAAATTTGCAAAATTTGGACATGTAGAATTAAATTTATGAATTTTACAAGTTTGCATAACCAATAGATTCAAATTTCTGTTTTTAAACAAAACCCTGTCCACGTGGCGTGATTCTACTGGCCGGTACCGCTTCGTGCGGATCAGTCTCTCTGGATCGTAGGATTCACTTAAATCGCACGGCTCAGATTGATGCGTACCCCTTCACCTAAATCTATTCTTAGCCGCAAGATTCAGATCCAACGGATGCTATGCGCTTGACCAAGAGTGGGCGGCGCTGGCGGCGGCGACTGGCAGCGGAGCGCTCTGGTGATGGCGTCGCGGCGATTACAGGAAGCAAGGGAAGAAGGGAAACAGCTCACCGTGCTCGCAGAGGGTTGGCAAAGATCGAGGTGGCGTTGGCTTGGCGCGGGGCGCTCAGGAACGGAGGGAATTGCTTATCGGAGACGGCGTCGGCGTCGGGTGTCTCTGGAGGTTGACGGGGACGGAGTTGCAGGTCGTGCCGAGGCAAAGTAAGTGCACGGTTAGACGCGGGCGAGCATGGGGAGTATGGAAGCATCACTGAGAGGTGCTGGGGCGGTCTGAGCTTACCCGGGGGAGGTCGCCGGAGTTGCTTGCAGACGGTGGCGCTGCGGGTGTGGTCGTTGTCGACGGTTTGGGACGCACGCGAGCGAGTGGAGAACACACGCAGGTGCGCCTGGTGCTGGCGAGCAAGGTTGCATGCTCTGGGAGGAGAGGGGCGGCTGGACGGCGCCGGAATTGGTTGCGAAGCTCGTCGGAGACGGAGACGCTCGAGCTCGAAATTCACTCAGCCTGGGGCAGAGAAGGAGGGGCGAGTGAGGGGAAAGCGAGAGGAGACGTGGGCGTTTATCTACGCGTGATCACTGGAGGAATTAAGGCCGCCATCAACACGAATTTGATCGCCGCAATCAAAGCTGCAACGGCGAGGGAGACGTGGTCGCGAGTGGAAACGAAGAACAGTTGTGTGGGGCCTGTCTGTCAGCGAGGTGGAGGGAGTGGGAGATGGGGCCACTTGTCTGGGAATCAGAGGGTGTGTTTCTCAGTGTAAAACGGTTCACTGCGGGGGGTTAGTTGGGCTGGATTGCTGGGCTGGGTTGGGCCTGGCAGATGGGCTGTTGTTTGTTTATTTTTTTTATACTGAAGTTTTTTTTCTTTTTCTATTTGGAATTTCTGTTTTGATTTTCAAACAATTAATTCAAACTCCAATTCAAATCAAACCACCACCAAACTTTGTATTTATTTTAATTCTGTTTAACAACACAATCCAAAGTCAAAAGTAAAATAATACTTTTATTCTTTTAGGATCTATTAATAATTAAACAAATAGACCTTAGTCTTTAATTCAAATGGGTTTTAATTTATTTTTTTACAACTCAATTTGAAATCTAAACCAAACCAAAACCTTTTCACTAGGTTTCATTTGAAAAACAAAAACACTTGGAAATCTTATTTAAAATAAATTAACAAGTTTTAGTCTTTATTTAAAATGGAAAAGCCTTTACTTTAATAAAATTGGATATTAATAAATCCTCATTATTTTATTCAAATAAACCTTTACTCTTTTTATCAAATAGAAATACTTTATTTCAAAAGTTTGGCCAAGATTTAATTTGGCTCTATAAAATAATCCTTATTTATAATTCTACCTTTGCTTTTTGAAAATCAAATCTTTTTATTAAAAGATATAAAAATAGTGATTCCAACTATTATAATTTTTAATTATTAATTGTCTATCTTTTTAAATCCCTTTAGGATTTTATTTGATCAAAATAGGTTTTGATGTTTCCAATTGGAATAAAAAAATTCTCCTCACCCTAAAAATCAACAATTGTTTATTTTGTTTATTTATTTTTTCACATTTCAAAATTTGGAAAATTTTGGGATGTGACAAAAACTTGCTGTATTTCACGTCCATCTATAAGAATATAGGATGAGCAAGTTAGTAGAGTGATCAAGTATGTCAAATTTTATGTAAATTTGGCAAGAATTTTTTAGGAACATAAATTTTCATGAAAGAATCTAAGTGGTAAGAAGGAGAATAAGTTTTCATAAATACTCACTTCTTTTGGTTTTGAAACTAAGTTTTTTATTCGAACGTCCATTCTAAACCAGGGTCTCCTATGGTCAGGATGGCTCTGATACCAACTTGTCAACACCCGGGTTTTTAATCCCAGATGCCTGTTATGCCATACATCGTAATCCCAAGATTACCATTTTTGTGAGACATAACATCTTGGATATCATAGTACATCATCCATTACAAACCATACATAAGGTCTTACACAAATAAGGATCCCATGATCCTGTATTAATATAAATCAAGTAGCGGAATAACGTAATAATAACGATAGCGTGGGCGAAGCTCCATCTTCATGGTCACAGGCAATGCTAACGATGGAGATGATCCTAGTTGTCGTAACCATCTTGCTGTCTGTCTTCCTGATACTCCTCTTCCTAGTCTGGCCACGGGAATAGCCAGGGACAAAGCCATAAGTACTCTTTAAGTACTCGCGGACTAATACTAACAAGTGAAGGGGTTTTTGAGTAGGATATACTAGGCTCTAGGTTGTTTTGCAAAAACCCAAGTTTACCTTAACTAAGTTTAGAAGCAAAGAAAAACTATTTGAAAGTTTTATAACACCTAAGTGGGAACTTGAATTTCATGTCACAACTCTGTTGTGGTCAAGTCAAAGTCACGAGTCATTTCATAAGTCATTTTGAAAACATCTGACGACGGAATAGTATTGCCACTCCAACTGTCCATAACCGCGGACGTGGCTATTCGAATAGTTTGACACTCTGCAGAGATTGTACACTTTCACCACAACATTTGATCTGTCAGGAACAATCCTGAAGCACCATACCCAGTATGCGGATAATCAATCCTAACCTTTCAATTACACGCCCTAGTATAGGCACCTCTCCTGTGAGTTTGGCCTCCCAACCATGACCAACTGTCATCTTGGGTACTGCACAGGTGGACAATCTTCACAAGGTAGCCTCAGCTCAAACCTTGGCCGCAAGGGAACCCATACTAAGGTATATAAATTTCAGTCAAGACCTACCCAAATTTCGGGTATTATGGTTGTACGGTAAAATTGGAATGGTATCGCATCCAAACAACCATCAGTTTTATAAAGGGCTAAGGCTAATGCCTTAACATTTTCATCATCAAAATCATCTGGTGTTCAAGAACACATGTCAAAACATTTCATTAGAATGACTCATCATTCCAAGGTTTTTATAATCATTTTCACAAAGTATTCACATCTAAAGTGATCAACTTTTATACTTAGTAGTAGCCACTAAAATTAAGGGTAATCACTAATGAGGGGTGCTAATCAAGTGTGACTTATCTAAGTTAAATATCATGCCTCAGGATGACATCAAGATTTATCTAACTTAGGCCAAGTTTTATCCTCTTTATGCTACCTTCAATTATCCTTTTAATATCTACAAATCACTAAATAAACTTTTGATAGAAAGCCTTGATAAAGAAATAAACTACTAAGCTTGCAAGTGTAACATCCCAGCATTAGAGCTTAGAAATAAGCTGAACCCAGGTGTGTGCATTGCATTCATGCATAGAAAATCCGAATAATTTTTGCGCTTTTGAACAAAACTTGTCAAAGTGATTGAAGCTTCTCTCAATTGATGGAATTGAAGTAGATCATCAAGTTGACTGTGATAAGTTTCAATATGACCTTTGCTAAAACCTTATTTTGGGTAGACATGATTTGATCTAAGGGTAGATCAAATGCAAGGAAACTAAACCATTACACCTTGATTAATGATTATAATTTGATCCTTAAGTGATCACATCCTAGTATTCATCACAACAACCCATGAATACCAAATTAAGAATATAACCCAAATAATAAGAGTATAATAACTAACTCTTGATCTATTTTATCCTTATTTATTTCTACCATGTGGATCATGGTAATACTTAACCCTAACTCTTTATTTGTATTGAGTAGGAAGGAAAGCAATTCAAGACCATTCACCACATACCCTTCTTTCCATATCAATCCTTATCATCTCTAATGAATCTTATCTTAATATCTGTTGTTCATCAATGTTGAGTAATCAACTATTGATTCACAAATTCTTAAACTATTAATTCTTGATCTATCAACTCTTGTCCTTATCATAGCATCCACTCTAAAACCTTTAGAAAAAGAAGTAATAAGAGATAGGTGGTAATGTTAGTTTTAAATATCATCTATAGTATGGGAGAGTTGGAAGAGAATAAGATTAATGTGATAATTGATGGAGTTAATTCACTCCTGTAATGATAGAAGAGTTAATTAGAATATATATTCATATGGTAACAAAGAGGATTCCAAGGATGAATATTGAAGATAGTTACCAAGGAGCAATCCTATTGGATCAAGTAGGTATAGTCAATGAATAATATCTCTTAGTCCAATAGAGATAAACAGAAGATAATTATAATACAACTGTAATGTTGTATTGATGAGACCTTGATTAGCCAACTGGGAACCCAAGCCATAAATGGTCAAAAGATTATAATGATCATGCTTTAGTCACCAAGATTGAATTCTTATATCATGTATAAGTGACATTGGTGGATAGAACATGATTGAACCCTAGTATAGATATGTTATTCTAAGATAGCCATGATATGATGTGAAGTTTGAATATAAGATACTGGAGTTAAGTAGATATAAGATAGTATGATTAAGCTAAAGCTAGAGTAGCATGGAGTTGTTGAAGTAGTGTTATTTCTCCTAAAAAGATAGTAAGCTTTGGAGGAAAGTAAAATTTGATATATATGTATATACATCCATTGGAATAATATTAGTGATGGATGATTAAGGAAGAGTATGAATGGAGTTAGAAGTAACTACTTGTTGGATGGAAGATTATCAGTAGTAGATTAGTTGATATAATAAAGTCTGGATAGGTGAAGATTATGAAAAGCTTTAGTGTCAAGCTCATTGGATTTATCAATGGGTTTAGAAGAATAAAAGGTGGATAAGAATATTCATGTGAAGTAAAGCTCATCATGTTAACACATGACGATGGATAGGAAGAAGTAGAATATCTAGGAAAGGAATTCCTTAATTAGAAGTCTAGGATTGTGAATTATGGAAGATAGGAATTCTTGGTAAACATTAAACCCTAAATCTTTAACCAAACATAAAATCTATCTCATATGTTTGATCAATCATCTTATTTCCATAATGGCTGATTGGAATAATTTCCTATATCAAATAACTTAAGCACATCTTGGTCATTTTCATCCATCATTCTCATAGGTGCTTAGGAACTATCTTTATCATTATTTCTCATAATTTATCCTAGAAAACAATCCCACTATTTTACTTTAAATGGTGATATCATTAAAAATCACAGACAATGTGTTTAGCCATTAATCTTTATTCACATCAACAAAATAATATAAGTATATTAAGAAACCTAAACCCTAGGGTAAGAATTTATAATTTCAAACCCTAATTACTATGTTGGTTATAATAAAATGTATATACCTTATTATTTCCTAGATTTAGGGGAGTAATATTGACCAGATGATTTCCTTTGCATATCATACATCGAATAATGATATATGATCATTATCTTCCTCCAATCTATAATTTAACTAGAATTAAATTCTATTATTAAATAAAGAAATATCATATAATAAATCAATGGGTTATCATATAAAGGAAATTAATAACAAAGACTCTTACAAATACTAGAAGGAAAGATATATATATATAAGAAAATAAAGAAATGTAACATTATATAATAAGGGTTCACAAATTGATTCTAAACAACTTTATAATTGCTGCAAGTATTTAGCAAAGAAATTTCATTAAGAAAAGTTAAAACAATTGCTTAAATGAAAAGCTAGAAAGGAAAACAGAAAAATAAAAAATAAAGGAAGAAGAGGCATCAGTCCAATCTGGCGTACAGCCCATTTCCCCTCTCTCTTATCTGTCGCCCACGAGCAACCATAGCAACCCAACAGTGGCCCAAGCATAGCCCAAGACCAGCCCAGCCTGTCTTTCTCTCTGACTGACCGGTGGACCGCCAAGGGACTGCGATTTGAGTTTGAAATCATGCGAGAGGTTTTTTTGCAAAAGATCTGTCATCGTCTTCCTCCCCAACGTCACAAGCAGCTGTCTGGCGGCATCACCACCGTCCGCCGTCACGTTGTGACGACCGCCTCCATTCAGATTCGTGCCGCCACTAATTAACGTCTATAAAAAAGCTTAGTGCCGCCGTTCAGGAACCCTAGACCCCAATTCCCCTTCTCCCTCTCAAAATTCCTCTCGGGCCAAAACCTAGCTCGCCGGAGACATTTGTCACCATCGCTCTGAAGCTCCCCTTGCCCAATCAAGCTCGCCGTTTGAACTGCCGTGCCGCCCTAGTTCATCTCATGGAAGGAATTGGTCACACACGTCCTTAATCGATCTCACGGTCTTGCTCTTCCGAAGTCCAACCACCGTCGATTCACTGTCTTCAGGCCTTCCTCGACCTCACTAAACCCACTACGAGCACCATGGTGAGTCCCTGATCCTCCCGAGGCTTTCCAAGCTTTTATTCGCTTCCTAGATCAAGCGCTCACCATGTATTTGTGTGCTCCGCTGCTTGTCGTCGCCGGACTTCCTGTTCCGATGACCTTTAGGGGACGGCGCTATCACTATTAGGTTCCGCAAACTCCCCTGCGTCGAAACCCCTAGCCGCATCTCCCAGAATCCTCTCTGCCACCATCCCTAGTACAACTCCGGTGAGGATCCCGCGTGCACATGTGGCAGTTGATGTGGCCATGGCCCCACCTGTTCGTATCTATGGCTAGATCAGCTAAGTGTGTAAAAAGGATTTTGGATCCGTGTTGATGTCATCGTGGCATCATGCATGCGTCTGTTGACCGGTCCATGCACATGTGGCATGTGACCCCACCAGTCAGTGACCTAGTCTAGGTTAGGCTCGGTACAAAAAGTATTCCCTACTTATTTGATTGATAAAACAATATACATTCAAATATCAATAATCCAGAAATGAAATAAAATGATTAAATCTTATTAAATTAATAACTTTTGTTTTATAATTCAGAAAAAAATGTGTAATATATGAAAATGTTTATAAAAATACAATCTACAACTTAAAACTATTACCAAACATTATTATGTTAACAATTTAAATAATTATTATTTAATAAATATTTTATAAGTAATAATACATTGAAAATTTATATTTTAATATTAATAAATGTTAAAAATATAAATAAAAAACCCAAAATCTTAGAAAAATAAAAACAATACTTTAAAACTATAATCATACATTATAGTTTCACTTAATTAAATGTTTATTATTTATTAAGTGTTTATAAAGTAATAAATCTTATAAAAAACATATCTTATTATTTACAAATCACAAAAATAAATGTAATATACCAAAATGATCACAAAAATAATACCTACATGTTAAAAATATAATATTCCACTTTTCAGTTAAATAAAAATTTAAATACTTTAATAACTTGAATTTAAACTTATTTCCTTATTTGATAATTCATATAAGGGTAAATAAAATTTGCTAATAATTCTAAAAAATTAGCCAATTGAGTATAATAAATAGTATTAGTCTTAAATATTGATAATATGAAGTCAAAATGCTTCAACACATTTTGAATACAATTTTGTTGTATTATCATTCCACCATAAGTGTAGAATATTTTCTAAAAAGAATCCTTATCAAATATAACATCTTCAAGAATAATTTGTAGTGAAACAAAACTTATTCCTTTACTTCAACCACAAGTTTTTCAACATTACAAAACACTATAATGAATTCATAAGTAGTTAAGTAATATTATTCCTTAGATATAAATCATAACCACACCTTTATAAGGAGATAAAAGCTTCTATTCCATTATAAAATTAAGAAACCACTACTCAAATAGAAGTAATACTACTCTTAAGTAACTTTGAGAAACCTTATAAAGTGAACAAGATACAAATATCGTAAGCAATACATCCATAAAGTTAACTTTAGTCTACAAGACTTTAAATAAAATGCTAAGGTCTTTGTTTTGTGTTTTATAGTTAACTTTGGTCTATTTAAAATTGTACCTAAGGCATCTCAAGTCCATAATATTCAAGCTAGCATAAAGAACATCAATCACATTCTATTAATCCTATTATAAAAACTATCAGGATTGTTTAAACCTTAAAAAAGAATCTTTTCTTCAAAAGTTATTCGTTTTTTCCACTTAAGTCAACAGATGACAATTAATCGTAATCACATTACTTTATACTTTACTTGTATACTTAGGATTGATGACACTTAAGTTCTTTATAAGTGACATTACTTGTAAAGTAAAATTTGAAGATAAACAATTATAGTGTAAGCAATCTTGAGTAGCATTCCATATGTGTGTATCTTATTGTTGTATGATATTCTAAATACGTGTTGTTCACACACACTCACAAGCCTTAATAAGAAGAACAAATATGAAACTTATCTAAAAGGACAACACATTCTAAAGAATCCATTTCCAGTTTCCAAACCCTAGATCAACGTTATCCCCGGGATTCGAGTTTATCAACTTGCATTACATTACTTATGCATAAAGCATCTTGCTTCTTTAAAGTCCTTACCGTACAAATGATGTTGATTTTAGATATTGGATCCTATATTGTCTTGAAGACCGTGAGTGCATAATCTTGCAATCACAAAAGGCAAGTTCACACTTGCTCATGTCCTTTGATTATTTTCTGTAAAAGTATTTTGCAAATACAATGTTGTCATCACCTGCATTTGAAAAAGGTCAGAAAACACTATTTTTGATAATAATGTGAACTATTAGTTACTAATCCAGGGTGATCAGCTAATCTATTAAATCTGGTAGTTGGAATACCACTGTTCAGGACTATATCACCTAGGATTTAACAACCAATGTCGCATGTGATTCTTGCGCCGTATATTACGTGTTGACCATGATATTTGGAATGGCACAGAGAAGTCAGTTGTATCTTCTTCCTCTCGCATGTAGCCGGAAGTGCAGGTCGTGGCTGTTATCACTCGTAGCGTGCATATTAATTGGTAATTCATAGAGGAAATGCAGCATATGGGTGGGAACCCTCAACGTCCCACGATAGTTCTGGCATCTAACAGTCTATACAAACCATTGTCGTAATTCAATATGTGGGCATGGTGTACACCCAGGAGGCATGCGAGGTCGCGAAGGGGGCAGTGATTGGCTTGGATCTTAGGTTGGGCCTTAAACCAAGGAAGTTTGAACGGGAACATACTCCCGGCCGTGCAACAAAGCCTAAGGACTCTCATGGGTAAAGTGACGCACCTCTGCGGAGTGTAAGAACTGTAACTTGTTACTCCCTGTTCCGGGAAGGAGCTATGAACGCGGCGGGAAAGGAACTCCATGAAAGTTCTGGTAAACCCGTGAAGGCTGACGGACATAGCTTTTCAAAATAAAAGCAACCTTTGAAGAAATATTTATGAAAACCTGCATTGCCTACGACCTATGGTCTGTGGCTGTAGATATAGTGCATCAAACACTCCTTTTCTACTGAACTTGCTGAGTACGCTCGTACTCAACGTATCTTCTTAACCCTTGCTAGGTTCTAAAGCTAGAACAGACGATGTCTATGTCAAGTTATGCTCCAGGAATTATCACCAGAATCTAAAGTTCTTCAATGAAGTCAAGGAAGTCAACATATACATCAACTCAAGTGAAGACGAAGTTACTAATTAGATGAAATTATAATCTCTAGCCATAGAACCTATTTCTTTAGTGTATTGCAATAGCAGCAATGTCAGACCATTAGTTAAGATACTAGTCTTAATAGTATGATAGTTTTTGAGTTGTTTATTTCTGATTCTTCTTTGTAAGAAGATTCTTTCTCTCTCTTTAACCTAGAGTGTTCTCTGGATCTTGTGTAAAGAGTTGAGTTGTAACCTATAGCCATGTCTTGGACCTGCTGTGTTTCTGTTGTACCACTCTGAGAGATGTAATACTAGTGAACGGTGTTTCATTGGTGTTATGTCAACGACTATAGTGTACTACATCATGCAGTGGTATGTTGGGTCACCAAAGCAAGTAAAACTAGGATTGGGTATCATCAAATGTATCTAACCAAGCATGCTTAATGCATTGCATAGATTATCTAACTTTCATAGTTGCAAGTGTTAGCTTGCTCAGTTAATAGCTTGCCTTGTGAAGAGCAGTGGTTGAAGTTCTCCTCTGCTTCTTCCTCGTAGTATCATCCTTCCTCCTCGTATCCTTGGTTGGTACTAGCATCTATAAATAAATACGAGGTACACAATCACCACACAATACTTAACTATTTCTATATATCACACAAAGGTTCACACTAGATGATCTAGCATCATCACTATTATAACAAAGATTAAAGCACTTGTCTTATTTATTTTATTTTAGAAAAGTAATTTCTACTCATTGAAAAACTACTTAAGATTTAATATACTCCAACTAAAACATGGGATCATGTTGACACATATCATCATCACATATTTCAGTACATGAGAATGTGATTTAAAGTGGTGTCACAATTTAATAAGGTTTAAACTTTTATTTTAATTAATTAAAATGACTAGAATGGCCTATGAGGCATTCTTTTATTACTTGATAATTATTTCTGCAAGTAACCCTATATATTTTTATATATTATGAAAGGTATGGTTAAATGTGATTTTTGAGAGTTGGAATCAACTCAAAAGCTTTCATGGTTGAATTTTGAAAAATGTTTGAATGTAGAAAAGTTTTTGTCTTGTTATTTTTACCATGGGTGATCTACAATTCTAAATGGTTTGAATCCAACGGGCTTAGATTAAGAACTCCAATACCTTTCTAACAAAATTGGTTTCATGCATTTTGGTTTAGTGAATCGAGCTGGGTTGATTTTTGAATCTAGGTACAGAACTGAGTTTGAAATTAAAAGAATAAACCTAAGTTTGAATTGTTGGGTCGCGCGGGAGGTTTAGCTGGGCCGGCTCACTATGCACAGCGCGGGCGGGCTGGTTAAGTGAGCGACCTCACTCATCAGTGAGACAGCGAGTGGTGAAGCGGTATGGGGCGATTAGGGCCGCACGATCTAACTCTAGTAGAACGGATGAGGTTCATCGTCCACGTCGGGCAACGTCGGCGAGATAGAAACCTAGCGCGGCCAGTGGGGGTCAGTGGGGGCTCACTGTGGCTCCGGCGATGGTCGGCGATGGGGGTGAACGACGAAGTTGACAGCGGCGATCCTCCTGGTACCGGCAGCTCCTCCTGGGGCGGCTCCAATCGACGGCGCCTCTCCTCCTCTGCAGCGGCGAACTCCGGTGCAATTCCGGCCACCTGGTGCTCGCCTTGCTCCGGGAGTGAGTGGGTGTGATCAGTGAGAGGTGGGGAGTGAGATGGTATGAAGGGTTTGAGCTGGGAGGGCCTCTATTTATAGTGCGATGAGGGGACCGAATGGCACGGGTGGAGCTCGTCGTAGTCGTCGGCATAGCATGCTAATGTCATGGGCAAAGGTAGGGGCGGTGCGTTGCCTCCTGGCGAAGCTCAACGGCTTGATGGCGCGGCGTGGGGCGATGCTGAACGGTCGGAACGTCGCGGCGCTCTGGGTGGGTCCGACGGCAAGTTTAATGGCGCACATCATGCGTGCTCCGCGCGGCAGCTAACGGGGCTGTCTGGCGGGTTACTGGGATGCTGGCGATCACGTACACACGCGGCGAGGTCGGCGCGCGGTCTGTGGGCTGGTGTCGCGTGCGGCGCTCTGGCGCGCTCTCTGTTCGCACGCAGAGAGACTGGACGCGTGCTTGGCGGGTGGTCCAGGGGCTGGCAATGCTCGAGGCTTGGATAGGGGGTGGCGGTGGACGGTGCTGCGTGTCCCAGGCAAGTTTGGCGAAGCTAGTGCTTCCTCTAGCTCGCTGGCGACATGGGGGTGGCAATAGTTGCTCTCGGCATGATCACCATTGATGGATAGGCTTGCTCACAGTGGTGCTAAAGATTGTTAAAGGGGCTAGATGATCTACTAAGAGCTTGCTGCAACCAGAGAGGGAACAAGGTTGGCCACAATCACTGTTGCAAATAGTGATTGATGTTTTGTTGTTTGCTGATCACAAGGTGTTTGATGAAATGGCCGAAAGAAATTCAAATTTGAATTTTGGATTCAAACTTGGTGGGTTTGCTAGGCACATACTTGGGAGTATCTGGTTAGTTGGATTGGTCAAGGGGCACGGGTTTAGTTGGGTTTTGAAAAGGTGTGATCTTCACATATGTTAAAGATTCAATTTTGAATTGAGATTTGAATGGGGTTGCCAAATGTTTCTGTAAGTTTGAAAGGTGGGCTTTGATTCACTTTTACTTGGTCTTTCAAGGGGTGAAAAGAATTGGAAAAGTTTCTGTTTGAAATCTTGGACTAAAAACACTCAAAGTGACCTAGTGAGCAAGATTGTCAAAAATAACCATTTGTTTTATTTGATTTGTTTTTTATTTTCTCTTGATTTGTTTCTGCTTGGAAAAGTTTTAGATGATGTTATTTTCATCTTTAAATCATTCCTTGCTATTTAGGTTAATCACACAAGTCTATTCATGCATTCATAAAATCATCACATACACACATGCATTCATTTTTATTTAATCAAAGTTTTTATTAACCCTAATTTTAGTGATTAGAATTTAATAATCATGATCAAGATTTTTGGGATGTTACAACTTTAGTCACCTGTAAGTTCTTGTCATAGTAAGTACATGTGTATCATAGAGAACCATCAACGGATGCCCCTTGCACATGATACAGGAGCTATACCATAATCAAAAGTACAAGGTAAGCAGACAATGAGCATCTCAATATTCTTCTATTTACCATAAGAATATGGTGCTTTTTTTCTCTTTTTCCTCTTTTCTCATTTTTTCCTTTTTCTCTATCTCTTTTTTTATAAGAAGAATGTTTCATAGATGTCACTATGGTGATGCTGTAAGTTTCCACCATGATTAGGCATGGCTTAGGCTAGCGGCCCAGATGTTTCTCTAACACACATACATAACTCCATGGACTTACATGCTCCCCTTTCATTTCACACCGACGACATCCATAGACAAAAGAGCACTATATCAATTGTGTACAAAGTCCAGGTGCAATGTTGAAAGCATTCCCCATGACAGTATGGTTCTGCTAATTCCAACGTATAAGTGCAAGCATATACAACATAGATGACACAATAGTTTAAGTTTATTAGGGGCAAGAAAAATAAAATGTGTCATCGAGTTCGTGAGGGCTTTAATCACTAAGTTTTTACATACAAAATACTTTTAATTGAAAGATAGATGAAAACAAGACTTGGAATGGTGTAACACATCTAAGACCGACAAAGGAGGAAACATATACGTACCTGAGACGGCACCACACCAGGTCATGTTCTGGCTGGTGGAGAAGCAAAGCAACAGACACGACGGGTGCGCACCAGAAAAACAAACTATAACTAAATAGGCCGAGCCTATGTGAGAAATCGTTTAGCGAAATAGGCGTACAAAACGCCCTAGCGCTACCGAACAATTCCGTTGTGCCTTCCCTTCTAGCAGCGGCCCATGCGACCTGATATATATGGCCGTCCAACACGGTTCATAACAACATTCCTACGGAGTACAATATTTATGTGTAATTTAGGACGAACTGTATATAGCAGGAAAAAAGATCATATATTATGCTGCTTTTTTGGTCTATGAAGATCTAATAAACCGGCCTTTCAAAATTTTATATCTAATAATAAAAGCGTGTTTTCGTCTGAAGAGGCCCCAAACTAATTAAATTTGAGTCTGACTTCAAATCCCCCAAACGTTAAGGAGATGCATCGCACGCTAGTCTCCCCTCTGGTTTGCTTTTGCTCCTGTCTAGCGTAGCGTAGGAGGACTGGGATCAGGACGTGCAGGATCTAGGCGATCGGTACTCCTCCGCCTCTTCCTCACACTATAAAATCCTAACGCATCTAGGGTGTCAGATCGAGGATAGATCACCACCAAGTCGTCGGGATGGCCGGGGACGAGCTCAACCAGACACCAAAGCAGGCTGCACGCGGCGACGGCACGGATCAGCTGCCAGATGACGTTCTCGCCGATATCTTCCGTTGCGTCCCGCCGCGCTGGCTCGCCGCCGCCCGCTGCGTCTGCAGGGCCTGGCACGACGCCATCGACTCCCGGGGCCTCCTGCGGGCCGACCTGCTCCCGCTCTCGCTTGCCGGCCTCTTCGTCCACTTCATACAGCACAAGTTCCCGGAATTTCTCGCCCGCCCTGCTTCCTCCCCGGCTCCGGTCAGCGGCGACCTCACCTTCCTGCCCTCCCCTAATCTCCATCTTCGCTACATCTGGGATGAGGGCCGCATATTTCGGTACCGCTATAGCATCGTGGACCACTGCAACGGTCTCCTCTTACTTCGGGGCAACTACGTGGTAAACCCTGCGACGCGGCGGTGGCATACTCTGCCAACCTGCCCGCCGCCCAAGCAGGGTACAGCAGGGGGCATCATCAGATACCGTATGCACCTTGTCTATGACCCGATGATGATATCACCCTACTACCAAGTGGTTATGATCCCCACTTTGGTTGACCATCTTCCTAGAGACAAGGTAGACCCCTTGTTTGAGGAATCTGAATGGCCACCGTCCGATTGCAAGATGCATGTGTTCTCATCAAAGTCGGGTTGCTGGGAGGAGAGGGATTTCAGCCGAGAAGGGGATGCTGCAGGGATTGTCCGCGAGATGCGAACGGGCTACGAGTTATCCACATCCATCTATTTTCGAGAAGCACTTTATATACACCGTAGACGCCATTTTCTTATGAGGTAGTACAAATATATACCTAATAACGTGTTGCTTAAATATTCGATTGTCTCTCCGGCCGATTTCTTCTTTAAGAAATTCATACTCAATGATTTGATTTTGCAGAATATCATTGTCTAATAATACGTACCGCGTAACTAAAGAACCGGTCATGGATAAAACAGAAGGCTGCTATCCACATATTGATGTCGCAAGATCAGAAAAGGGTGTGTATTTACTGGCACTCCATCGTTATTGGCTTCGAGTCTGGGTCCTTAATGAGTCATCCGGACAAATGGAGTGGGTGTTGAAGCACGACAAAGACCTCAAGCCTATGCTAGCACGTCACCGTTTGGATCAACGTGTCCATGCGCCATGGATCCTAGAAGATATTAACTACAACCGAATTCTTTCTTCTTCTCCTCCTCCCGAAGAGAACAGTAAACCAACAACCCAAGGGATACTGGAGTGGAACTCTGATGATGATGATGATGATGGCGGTGGTGTCGAAAACGGAGACAACAATGGTTGTTACTGGGACATTAAGATACTTGGGCTTCACCCATTTAGAGAAGTTGTGTTCTTGAGTTCAGATGCACGGACAGGACTGGCCTATCATTTGAACAGTTCCAAGACTGAAATCTTAGGAAATATATACCCAAAGGAATATGATAGCTTCAAAGAGTTATTGAATGAAGGGGAGTGGTACACATGTTTTCCATATACCCCATGTTGGATTCAAGAGTTCTAGCTACTAGTCTGTCTCACGTACGAACCTATGTCAGTTGCCATATGTTTTAGCTACCTATGAGATGCCTTGTACGAGATGCTTGAGTAAAAATATGTATTTAAAATGATCGGTTAATTTCTATCAGAAATGATCGACTTAATGTTACTCCCTCCGACCCATATAGTTGACATCAATTTGAATGTATATCTATCACAAAAACTCGCGTATACATCCAAATCAGTAATATGGTCGGAGAATCTTATATTGTTCTTTTTTTCGGCTGCAAGTAGTTGTCACTGTTTACTACAGTATGCTCTCTAACAACTAGTTTCTTCTTTTGAATCATGCATTCCTAGAAATATGTAGTCCTCCGCTTGAATCAATCTTTCGGCTAGATTCAAACATGCAAAGCGCGCATCTCCAGCCAATCCCCACATCTGTGAAAAATCCCCAGCCAATGGAACAGGACAGGATCATCACAGCCCGTGATTGTGCCTGATCTCAGGGCTTTCCTGATGTCCGCCCGTTTCGCTGGCAACATCCAGAGCAAACACTGGCAGATCCAGAACGCTATACCACCTCCCCTAGCCTACGCTCTAGGGCGGAGGCTCAAGCAAGCCGTCAACGCCAAGCTTCGAGTGGCTTAGGTTAACTGCATGAAGCGATTATAAGCAGGCTGGTCACATGAACTGCTTTTTGCGCATCCTTATATGCAATGATGGTTAACACCATCAGGATGTTGGTGTGTGTATGGGCACAAGTTTAGAACATACTCTTAGCATTAGGGGCATGTATAATCTTCTGTAAACAGCAGCTGTAATACAGTACAATCACAAGAGGATTTACTACATGACTACACTACAGTCAATTTCAGAAGCCTTAATTGAAGTGCACCAACGACAGACACGATCTGTGATTTTCATTGACTTGTGGTCTTTTCTAATCTGAACATTCTGAAGAGAAGGTAACATGTTTTTTAGTCTAAAAATTGAGATATGTACTAGTATGTTCTTGTGCAGTCTAAAATTTGAACAAAGCAAGCCACTATGGCAAGTCCAACTAGATGGCTAGATGATCCTCCTTTTCTATGTCAAAACTTGTATCCCACCTAACTAGCATAGAGTAATAAAAGGTTGCTTTTCACCGTAAAAGAAAGTTCAGAAGATTCAGTATATGCACTTCGTGATTTTCCCTTTGTAATTCAGTCTGGAACTAAGTGAGATCTTGGTACCAAGCCATTTTTGGAAGGGTGATCAAGCCATTTGAAAAAATGACTTGCACACACATATACAGGAAAAAAAAACTGACACAAGCGGAACGCAACCTCTTCAACTCAAAACCAAATCTATTCACATATGCACACATACACTGCAACTACAACTCACAATTGTGTTGCACCCTCACAATTGTGTTGCAAAACTGAAGGAATTCAGGAACTGCTGTCGCTACTAAAACTCAAAACTACAGTATATACATCCCACAAGACTGGGTACGGAAAACACCTACAATCCTATCAAGGCTGCTGTCGTGAACGGGACCCAGGGATCGCGGAGAAGCTTCCGGTGTCCGACATGTAATAGTGGTTGTAGTTGATCCTTGTGACCAGATCCGCCAGATGGGGAAAGTGGCCCACGTTGAGCTTGAAAGACAGGATCTGCAAAGGGATTTCAAGAGTAAATCTACAGCATTCCAGACAAGGCAAGAGATCATCATATTTCTATGAAGTACAGATAGAAACAACCTACCCTTAGGAGGAACACAACGCACTCATCAAACTGCTTCTCGATCCGATCCAACTCCATCTCGCATCTTGTCCTGACAGCTGGAGAGGTTCCTCCTGTGCCGAGAGTTTGCTCCACGTTGTGGAAGTCTAGCGCCAATCCTAGTATAGTCTTGACTCGGCTGGCGATGAGGGCCCACTGCAGCACGCAGGAAACGGACGTTCGCAGTTATTACTTGGAAGTTTGCGACTGAGTGTTGGTTTTTGTAAGAATGAGAGATGTTCTAACCAACTTATCCGAGGCCACAAAGCATTGTCTCTGAATAGAAGAAAGATACGCCTCATGAACTTCCATGACTTCGTCCAGTGTAGTGGCAGATGCCATGCCGTCACAGAGCTCAGTCCATGCGCTATGATACACCTGCTCGAAAAAAGAGTTTAAATTGGGACGGCAACAGTCTCTGTAATGAAATGGATCAAACCTCTTCCAACTCACTCTGTCCATGACATATTGATGAAATGCATCGACGAAATGGAGGAGCTTCTGCCCTACTATCAGGTGTTGTTTAAAATTAGGTGCCGTGCTGCCTCTACCCTGCCAAAGGAAAAAGGGTTGATGCATCAAAATGAAACTCTCACACTGGCAAGATAGAGATAGAGCAGCTCCAATTATCCAACTCTTAACACTACGCCAACTGAAAAAAAAAGTAGCACAAGATGATTTCAGGAAAGAGTACCTTCCACATCCACTTTCGGGTTTCATCCAAAACAAACTTTGCACGCTTGACCTTCAGTAAGAATCCCATGACCTGGTCCAGCGAAATGACCAAAGCCATCATATATATGGCACTCTGTTAGATACTTACTGCAAAACAGTAATAACTACCTGATTGTACTTCTTCAGAGACTCTGTATTGGCAATTAGATCAAGAGGCCAAGACACCTGCCACCACCAACATACATGAAAACAGTAACACGCAGCAAATAACACAGATAGATAATCCATGTAATTAGTTTTTTAGGTAATCCTTGTAGTTAGTTGGGGAATACCTTATACGTGAAGTTAAGCGCATCAAGTGCATCAATGCCAAAACCCTGTGCACGACCTTTTCGTGAAGTCGCCGCACTTTCCTCATCATGCCGTGTGTCATGCTTTGCTAGTGAAACAACCAACGAATCTGGAGCAGTTAGGAGCATTTTATCAGCTGAATATCTTATCGATTCCTGCAAATAAGGATTATCATCAGATTGATGATGGAAAAAATATGCCAATAACAAAGTAGATTTGCAAAGCAATCACCTGCAGCAAAGTATTCAACTCAAAATCATCATCCCAGGAACTTCCTTTATCGAGTTTATCGAAAATTGTTATCAGAAACTGTTGCAGCATGTCACCTGAAGACTCAAGTTCGATCATTCAAAACATACTTATATCCTTACTCACTGTCAATGATTCATTCCTTAAGTGAAAACTATTTTTCTGTGAGGGAAAAACGCAGTAATAGCTTAAAACCGACTAGATGGCACACCTGATCCTAGCAAATAGATAGCTCGTAATACAAGCAGTTCGTCCATTAATCTCCATTCACCCATTAGCTTGCACAGGATTTGCTTGCCAATGTGATCCACCTAATGAAGGGAAAGAAATCACAAACCTGTTATACGGATGGACTAACAAGAAATGGAATGTAAGTACAACTTTTGAGCAGACCTGCTTCTTTATACATTTAGAAAGGCATTCTTGGATAATGCCCACTGGGTGAAGAGGGTCGTTCAAACTCATGCTCTGGATGAACTTCAGAACTCTTGACGCAAGTGTACTATCTTTCTGCAAAGGTAAGATCTCCGACAACGGGACATTTTCCTGAAAAGCAATGGGATTGTAGGCTTATAGCTAATGAGAAAACATGATGGACAAACAAAAACCTACTTCAGAAGCAACACTTACATTTGCACAAGGAAGAAGAGTCGGAAATGCATAAAGTTCCTCCAGGGTCCTTCTATCATCCTCTTGGCGGACATATTCCAAATTATCGAACTGAAATCCAAATTTAAAATCAGTTCCGTCTAGTCTGCGAAAAGATGGTGTAGGTTGTGCATCGCCGCAGGTGCTAGTTCCAGCAGATTGGCGATCACCAAATATAGCTCTCCGCATGTCATCATCATTCAGTGGAGGAAGGTCAAAAGTTTTAGATATATTCATTTCAATCCAAGAGTTTGGATTCCTCTGTAGTACATCTTGGCAAGCAGTGATGGCAGGATTTTCATAGCAACATGGACTGAAATGCATTTCTACTGTATTGGAAGATGCATCTTGCAGGTATCCATGGACAAATGTTGGATCCCTAGGAACAGCATCTTCGGACAAGGTTTTCAGCATACCATCATATTTTCTTCCTGAGATAGCATCTCTTAGGAGCTTTAACCAAGTCTTTTCGGAGCTATTTTCTGCACGGGCATCTTCTGTTCCCTCTGTGTCACTCTTATGTTCCAAAAAAGCTTTGATAGATGGAGCACTATCAGTGCGCAGCTTTCTTAGGTATTCATAAACATGGTCACCATTTTCTAACAGACCAGATAAGCATATCAAGAAAATCTCAGACAAAGTTAAGACTCCCATTTCACGAGCATCATGTCCAAACTGACCTGTACATTCTAACATGTCTGGCAAATTCTGTCGGCTACCATGATTGTACTGCTGATAAACATCAAAACCATTTGTACCATCATTGGTTCGAATGTGGTGCCTGTTTTGAACATGCTGAACAAGCTGAAATGATTTCCCAGCAGATACAATGGCCCTTGCCATATCCTTCAAAAACACCGGGCATAGTATGTCCACATTACTAGTTTTCAAGAAAGCTCCTGCATTAGTTGGTTCCTGTTTGCTTGATTCCTTTGCCCTCATAGATTCATTGTCAGTTAGAGTTGATGAATTATCAGATCGTGATCCTCTTACTTTGAGCATATAGCTCTTTTCCCAGAAAGCAGGTTGATCTATCGTAACTGCATTATTTGCATAGAAGAACATCTAGAGAAGAAAATTTCACAGATCAAAACAGCAGACCTTTAAGATTCAACTAGCAGTGCAAAAAAGAAAATCCTTATCAAATTCCAACAGGATTATGATAAGCTGGTATAACCAAGGTAACGTTTAACTGCGTCACAGTAAGTTGGTAACCTTCCAGCGGACATTTTCAGAGGGGTATATAAGACTTAAAACGTAAGCATTAGGCCAAGAAAAGGTAACCTTTCAGATACCAAAGAAAACTAACCTCATGTTACAAAGGGCTGGAGATATTGATTTGGGATGCGCCCAAGTAGGGGTGTTAAAAATGGTTTGAGCTAAAACTGTGAAAACCAGCTATTCAGTTTTATTTACTAGCATGGTGGGTGGGTTTGCGATCAAGAACGAAATCGAACTAGGCTACTTACTAGCAGTTTCTATAGTTTCAAATGAAACTGTTTTTGAACAGGCTATGCATAAGCATATAAAAAGGTAATATTTATACAGGAGTATCAATCAGTGTGACCTAGAGTGCGGGGTTAGGACCCTGGACACTCCAACCAGGATATAAGGGGAAGCAAATAATTATAGGATGTCAAATTAGCAATGGCACTCTCTTTTTTAAGTTCAATATCAAGGAATGCAAGTACCGAAAAACAAACAAAAAAGGACGGGTCATTCTTATGGTGGCATTTTAGTGTTTGACAAACAGACATATTTGAGCAACCTTTGATGCTATGAATCATCTATCAAAATACAGTTACAAAAGATGTTCCTTCAATACCTCTTCATAAGGGTCATCAAGAATACCATCATACAGCCAGGAATCAAGGCACTGAAGATAAGGTAACAGCGTTCCAGCAAATATCACTAGCAGCATGTGATATGGCTCACCCTGAATTTTTGATTTAAAATGCAAGGTTAGTGAACATTGTGAAAATAAACATAAACGAACAAATTTTGGACAATGGGTCTTGTTGCTACCTGGCCATCTTCCACAAGACAGACTTCGTTTAACTTCTTAAAAACATGGTTCACAACATGGACTGCCACTTCACAAGACGCCATGTTTGCTCCAGAATCCCAAAAGCTGTCTGGCACAGCTCCATGCACAACTTGATACAAATGTTCTGCTCCCGAACATAAACTGCAAGAAATTACAGTATTGGTGAATAATGCCTACACATTTAAGCAATTCAGACACTAAAGATTACATGAAAAACACCACCGCTGCTACTCTAAATATGATCTGCCAATTTGTATTACATTTTTCGTTTCAAGAACTAACCAAAAGGGAAAGACGAAGAACAAGGTCAGAGGCTCCTTGCCTCACCGTATTACACACAATGACAAAATTCCCTAAATTCTACTAACCTTCATCGGTGAAGGTGAACATAGACATTAGTAGAACACAGAACATTCCAAGTAGAGGTTTTGTTCTACAGATTCCTTGACAAGACATAATAAACACAAGCCTTCACTATGCATAGACAAATGAACTGCAAATTGGAGGAACATAAATAGCAAACGATGGTACTGAAGTATAACCTTGACATAGAATCAGTTAACCCCAGAAGAGTGACAGTCCGATCAACGGAAAGAAACAACTTCTCTTCCTCCTTCAGAGCTACTTCCCGGAGCCTCTGGTGTTAAAATGATGACAGACATTAGAAATATATGGTTTGCAAAAATTATCAACTTACACTAGACAAGAAATATATGCACAAGCCCTGAACTGCGACCTCACCATAAGCCAAGAATCAACTGCACTAGCAAATGCATTTAGTGTCGGAGTTCCGTGACCGGACGACCTAACTCTCCTGACAAAGAGCTCCACTCGCTTCAAGCATGTCGCGGCAAAGAGAAACGGCTTCAGCACGGACACGAGGCTCGCCCGTGACAGGTGCGACACATAGGTCCCGGCTTTCTCACGGTACGCCGGCACATTCCTGTCCCAGCAGAGCAAGAGCGTGTCAAAACCCTGGAGCACCTGGAAGACACTTTTAACCTGCAGATGGTACCAACTTGTGAGCATGAATCTGAAGAAGGAGAGCTCCACAATACCGGACAGGGAAATCCTTACCAGCTCATGCTCTTCCGTCCTAGAGGCTGGAACCGGCGCCGCGTGAGGGAGGCCCCTGGAGACGCTCAGCTGGAGCTTGTGTATGAAGCTTTCGGTGACATCAGTCTCCAGGTATCCCGCGGTCTGCGGGGGAAGGACCATGGAGACAGGGGGCATGGGGGTTCAGTTCAGTTGAACGCTCCGAATGCGGAGTTCGGAAGAGGAGCGGAGGGAGGGGCGGAGGAGCCAGGCCCGCGGGCGGCGGCGAGCGGAACCGGGGGCCGGATGCGGGGAGCGGCGGTCCCTCGGGTTGGGGGCTAGGGTGCGGCTCGTGGGAGTGCGAAACGTTGGCGTTAGGGAGCGCCCGGGGCGGGGGAACAGGAAAGGGGAAGGGAGCAGGCGGAGGGGATCGGAGGAACAGAGAGACGCCGCCGGCGAGGCGAGAGAACTGAGAAGCGAGGGCCGTCGCTCGATCCGGGGTGACGGGGGCCTGGAAGTCACTGTCCACCGTGGAATTAGGTTGGAAATGCAAAAAAAATCAAATTTCATGCACTTCAAAATGAAAGACAAATTAACTACCCGAAGTATGATTAGCTTGCAATGTCTCTGTTAATAATAGTACTCCAGAGGGAGTAGATAAAATCTTGATCTAAGTTCTGATGTAAACTCTACAAATTTTCAAACGACTAGCATCAGTGTGTGCGTGGGCTCTGACCATGGCATTAGTCTCACACAGAAGTGGACCCCTCTGGTTTCGACGGCTCACCCCGGCGGACAGGATCCGGGTGATGACGTCGTCCTTCCGGTGGCTGTCGTGTAGATCACGCGCCCTTGAGGCATGACTATGGTCGGCAAGGAGGAGATGGTGGTCCAGCTGATGACGAGTGCAAGGATTTGTCAGCACCCATGGTCGCCGTTTATCTCCTTGGAGGCGTTGTGGTGTCATTTCTCGTTTCTTCATATGTGTGCTCCGAGGAAATTCTAGATTCAGGCTTTTCAGATTGGATGATGACGATGTTCTTGTGTCATCACCCATGTGGGGCATCATCTTTGGAGATATATATTAACTAGACAGGCAATCAGATGGCTTTGGTGGCTGGGCGCCGGTCTCCAAGTGCTTCTCGTGTGGTGACCACGACGGAGGCGTGTTGCATCTACAACGTCAACGGAGGGGTCGTGGTGTAGCAGGGTCTCAACGTCGGGCGTGACTTGATGGACTCGCGTAGTGCGGGGGCACTGTCTAACGCCATGGCGGTGTCGAGGGCAAGCCTTGCAAGGGTAATGCTTTGATCCCTATCCCAAAGATGTATCAGCGGAAGATGGCGGGGGTGACTTTTCGAGCGCGTGCAATGGTGTGCGCAAAGGATCTATTGGACCGTTTATGCTCTCAGCTCGATGTTGGACGGTTTGGTGAGGCCTCCAATTTTGTAATAATGTGTGTAGGTGTGAGGTTAGGGCTTCGGGTTGTAGGTTTTGCGACGGTTGTCGTTAATGAGATGGCTTCGGGTTGATCTTTGTATTTCCTCTATATGGTTCTGTTGAATGAGTCTGTGTGCATCGCTCGGGGAAAAAAGATGTCCTTAGTAAAGGTATAACAGAAATCTAGAGGATTGTAGTTGTACGAGTGGTGAAGCTGGTGATCAAATTTCTATTTGGCATGATTGCAATAATCGAGATCCGTTGTGGTCAATTGCTTTTGGAAAATTTAGTGTTTGATACCTGCTTGCCTTTTTTATACTATCAGTTAAGAATTTTATGTGTTTTTTCGCTATATATGGAGAAATGTCAGAGGACAATCACTAGTAACATGATTTATCAACATTAAAATATGATCTATAAAGAAGAGGAACATTTTGTGCGTGTGTGGATTTTGATCAGTAGCAGCGTAAAGAATAAAACACAACATGGAATTCAGCATACCTAGAATGAACCTAAGAGCATCTCTAACATCTACTGCATAGCGCGGGAAAAAAAGCCTTCGCATCCGGTTTTGGTGCCATATTTTTTCACGGCAGCACGGCCTGGTGCTGCATATTTGCGGCAACAAAGGTCGTGCCGCAAATCCCCGCCTCCACTCGCGCTTGAAGCCAAACCGCCCCGCTGAAATCTCCTGTCTGCGTGCGTCGCCTCGCCTTTCGCCGCACCGCTCCGGCCTTCGGACACCAGAGCCCACTCTTACGCTTCCGCACCTACCGCCGGTGAATCGACCGCTCCCCCACCGCCGGCGGCGACTACTACGGCTCTCACAAACCCTATGACCCTGCCCATCCGTCGCGTGTCCTTCCTCCAACCCTAGTCGGCCACTGCCACGTTGAATCAAAGTCAGGTTACCGCCACTAAGCTCAGAGCGGCGAGGAAGCCACCGACCTCAACGCTGCCTCGGCGATTGACCGCAATTTGGCGGAAGGATGAAGAAGCCAAAGGCCGTGTGCAGTCGTGCGAAGGCCGGTACCACGACGGACGAGGAGATGGCGCCACCGTTCGTCTAGCCGTCGACACCAAAGGCGGAGGATCTGCAGCAACCTTCCGTCCCGTCGCCCGCACATGGTGTGTTCGACGGAACGTCGCAAAGGTATCGCCCCATCCCGTCGTCCTCTATCTTTTGTACATCGTTCGTACATGAATTGTAGCGGCGGGTGTTGGTGACATGGCACATGGTGATGCCAATGTTCAAGTTGATCCAAGCAACACCAACAATGGTAATGAGAAGTGATAATCTTCAAGTTTACATTTTACTATATTGTGCTTTGAACTATGAACTTTCGTTGTTAGTTATGCTCGGAAGTATGTACTCCCTCCGTTTCAAAATATAAGATGTTTTAGCGATGTTTTAGCTTTGTGAAGCAAATGTATCTAGACTACTTTTAATACGTAGGTTCACTCAAGTTTGGAATAAATTTAGGCACTAAAAGAAGTCTAGATATATCTTCTTTACAAATCTAAAACATCTTATAACGGAGGAAGTACCATTTATGCTATACTATGTGGATTTCATGATTACCTATAGTTTGTTCACGATGGGTGGTCAAATGTTTGATTTTTCATTATTTTTTATTATAGATGTTTTTTTTATTATAGATGTTGTGAAATGAGGGGTGGTGGCGCTGCAGCCGTGCTGTATTTTGCGGCAGCCGCTGCTACAAAATACGGCAGCTGGTAAAACGCAAAACTGGAAAACAGCTGCTGCATCCAGCAATGCAAAACCGCTGCTGAAAAATGCACCAGCTGTTAGAGATGCTCTAACTAGGTTCCACAAGGTAAAACATAATGGGCATCAGCTTTTGACAAAATTTCTACATACATCGTACATTGGTACATGTACTCCCTCCTTTGGAAATATAAGATGTTTTAGGTTTGTGAATGAAATGTATCTAGACACATTTTAGTGTCTAGATTCGTTTGAACCTATACACTAAAAGGTGTCTAGATACATCTCCTTCACAAACCCAAAACATCTTATATTTTTAAACGGAGGGAGTACATTCTACATGCCACATCATGTGAACTCTTCACAACAAAATAATCTGCTCATCATTTACAATGCTACAGCAATGATCAGCGCAAGACTATCAAGGCAAATTAGTTCACATGGTTGGTGCCAGCTGAGGTTCAGCTACCTTTGGCTTCTGGGACTCTAGACCGGGGAACTGCCCAATGTCATGACCTTCTACTCGGTTTAAACTGTCATCCAAACCAATAGCAAACTCCTCGGGTCGTTCTCCATGGCTCGTGAAGTAGTCAGCGACCTGTATCAACAAATTTGAACCAATAACTTTGCATCAAACCGATTGAGCTCGTACAGCTTGAGTAGTTTGTCAACTGCAAAACAAAAGATATGCTGCTGAGTGTAGAAAGAACAAATAATAGCAGAACTTACATGATCTCCAAGAGACATTCCGCTCAATACTGCTGCTTCTATACTGGAACCTGTGAGCCAGTCGCCACAAATGCCTGCTCGCCCCTGGGGATCAAATATGCACGGTACTCCTGGAGTGTTCATTGGTAAAGCTGCACCCCTGTGTTTCTCATGATGAATTTATCAATATCTATTAATGAAAAGTAACAGGTACAAAATGTCTACATGTGCATTGTTTCATACCACAACTGTACTCTTGTGTAAAATGGTAGCTGAAGAGATCCTTTTGAGAGACCCAAAGCAAGTTCAACTCCCCCAAGCATGTCTCGTTTCACTTTCTCTGCAGTGGCATTCGGGATATTTTCCTATAATTTAATTGTTAAATGCATTAGAGAATTCAACTATAAAGGATGAAAATCTAGAGACTCCACCTTGGCATATGGCCTTTCAATTAATTGTAATAGGAGTCGTGCAACTAAATGGCAAACCAAAAAATGTGAACAATTTCACCAAAGAAAGGCTACCTGTGGAACTTTGTTTCTTCTTCCATAAGAAGCAGTGCTGAAAAATGTCCAGCTCTCAGGTCTGTCTGTCTCTAGAGGGAAAAGTTTCCTAGTATTGTTTGCCATCCAAGAGAGAGAATCAACATCTCTCACAAATGCTCCTTCAAATGCGCCATACAAACTATTTTGTGGGATTGGAAGAGGATCTTCAAATGCCGCAAGTAGTGCCCAGACAGAACTCAGCTCTAGTCTCTGAATGCAGGGGGCATGAAGTTCAGTAAGGACTTAGAAGAAAATGATGTATTTCATGAGTTCAAAATTTGGTTCGGTGTAAACCTTCATTTGCTTTGTCAGTTGGGGTAGACCTGACGTAGAAAGCAGACGGTTGGCACATTTCCCTGATCAATGAGTTCAAAAGGATCAACAAGAGCAATGTGTATAGTTGTCTCAGAGAAAAGTTAGAACATGATGTATTCCTTGCATGAAGAAATTAAATGAGCTCCGTAAACCGATTTGCATAAGAGAATCCGTAAATTCCTGTCTATGGTTTCTTACTTCCACAAATTATGTGAACTATTCAGTGCTCTTTTGTAAGTTGATTTTAATGGAATTGAAACACAATTTGGTTCAGAATTGACATACTAGCATGAAATTGTACCTAGACCATACCAATTTGGTATTAGGCCTATCATTTATGGAGCATATGTTGCCCTTACGAGTGCTTTAAGAGAAAAGGTAATGAAAATAAACTTGCACTGACCATTGTGTGCTATTACAAGTGCATCATATTGGCCCTGGGGCTTCTCATTCTCAAACAAGCGCCACATGCCGTTGAACGGCTCGAGTTTGCTTATCCACGAAGGCCGAACAACTTTAATCAGGTCACTCTGCATGGATTGATATGCAACTCAGCAATGAAATGAACATCTAATAAAGAAAATCAGAAGTTTCCTAAGTGATTGGCGAACTAAATTCAACCAAATCAGAGTAATATTCAGTGCACTGCACTATATAGTGTGATGTGATCCTGAAATGTGCAGTGAAATGTTCGCTAGATGTCGATTTGATTGACATACCTCGGGCAGCATCACATCGGCAAGCTGGCGCATCCCGTTGACGGCGATGTACCTCGGCGTCGAGAAAGGCGTAGGCGTGAAATGGCCACCGGCCTCGAGCTCGCCGACCGAGCCCCTCCACTCGCGCACCAGCCCTCTCTCGACCCACTCTTCGACCAGCCTCCGGAACCTCTCGTCGCCCGCGGTAAAGAACTGCGCCGCGTGGTCGAACACCAGCTCGCCGTCGACCGTCCTGGTCGCCAGCCTCCCGCCTAAGCCGTGTTTACCCTGCACCGGCGGCGGCGATCAAGGGGGTGAGTGAGTCTCGCGGCCGGGCGCGGAGCCAGGGAGGGTGAGTGGATGGAGGGGTGTGAAGTACCGTGTCGAAAACGACGGAGCGGACGCCGCGAGCGGCGAGGGCGGAGGCGCAGGCGAGGCCAGAGGCGCCGCCACCTATGACGGCTACGGTGGGGTCAGCGGGCACCGGGGTGGAGAAGACCACCTGCTCCTGCTGGAAGCTCTTCCTGATGGCCGACTGCCGCGAAAACCGGGGCTTGCCGCGCGGGCGCCGAGGAGGCGGCTTTGGAGTACGGGACCCTCCGGCGCCGTTGTCAGCGGCTACTACCGGCGACGAGTAAAGGCGGGACGCGGCGCGCGCGGAGGGGCGGGCGCATGGGGCGCGGTGGAGGAGGAGAGACGGCGGCATTGCAAGTGCTCGACGGAATGCGGGGGATGGTAAGCGCTCAGAGGGACCGTTATCTGTTTATTGCTCCCTCTTTCTTTCACAAAATGAAGTGCATATACTAATACTTTTATAAAAGTCAAACGATATGACTAAATATGTACTAGAAAAAATTACCAACATTTACATTATCAAATCAATACCATCAGATTCACTGTCTGCGCAACCACCTAGGGCTATAGGGAGAGCCCTAACCGGATTGGTTACAGTCTTAGATTATTACATAAACCATTGTCTTGTCCTTTAGGCCTCGTTCGTTTAAACCCAGAGAGCCATGGAATGGCCTGGATTGCAGTCCAATCCAGCCCAATCCAGATCGGCCAGAAATTTTTTCCAGCCCACGAAAATCTGGTCTTCGTTTACACCGCGTCTGGAAAATTACCCAACTCAACCCATCCATCTTCCAGTCACATGGTCTGGAAAAAATCCCACCCCAATTGACCCGTGGAAGACAATCCACGATAGGCGAAAGAGAGAGAGAGAGAGAGAGAGAGAGAGAGAGAGCAAGCGACGGGCGATGCGAAGACGGGGCGACGATCTTGTCGACGACGGCGACGCGACACCTTCCCTTCCACCGCCGGCTCTCTCCTCCGTCGGCGGCATTCTCACCGGTACGTCTGCCTCCTATTCCTCATCCTTCCCACCTCGTAGCTAGGGCTCTTGGTCGGAGATGAATTCTTGAGAAAAATGGGGGAAAAGACACAAGGAAAAGGAGACCGCCGGGAGGAGGAGGAGGAGGACGGGGAGGTAAGCGATTGAGATTTGGGCATCCCAATCCAGATCCTCGACAGCCATGACATGGCCGGGTGTCGTTCCTGTTGAGATATGGATGTGTCTTGTGACTGATCTTATATGCAAAGAGGGTATCCTGTCAGCTGATCTTATCTTACCTATAAAATTTTATTGTCGGACACCCATGCTTTGTCAAGGTCCCTCGTGTTCATGTAAAAGGAGGATTATTTATCCTTGAATGCCAATTTTATAAGGATTGTTGAAAATCCGGCATATTCCTTGTCGACCTTAGCCAGACCAATTTCACACGAGTTTATGTTTCTGTACAAATGTTGTGCGGCAAATTCCTCCACTGGTATCCACTATATTCGAGAAGTGGGGAGTCAACAGAGTATTTGATACACAAGTAGTTAACACATTGAAAATAATATATTTGTAAATGGCCTCTTATCAGAGGCACATTAAGCAACTTGAAGCCGAAAGGCAGGTCGAAGTACCTGAGCATTCTCAATTTCTGATTCTTGCTTAGTAATGTTGAAGGAAAGTGGCCGCAAGATGCAAACAAAAATAGATCTGATTTTTCAAAATAAGCTTTGTGGCTTTGACTGCAGATTGGTAGGTAGATACCCACACGAGAAAAACAACAATTAGTTCAGACTTAAAAAAGGTATAGCGATTGAGATAAATTGCAACAATAAAAAGTTTTATTATTTAATTTCCATTTGAACCCTACTAAGAACACACAGTTGTCGTTCCTGTTGGTCTTTTTTGAGCTTAGAGAGCTAGTATCTAGTAGGTGCCAAGTATCATCTCATAATATAAAGCGTATTCAGACTTGTAGCTAGTAGTAGTATACTGCTAAACGAAGATGCAACTTTCTCAGTTTCAATGAGAGCGACCTAGAAATTGCTCTTCTTTGGCTGAGAGGAAAGGTGGATAAGTTTTTCACATTGGTCCGTTATTGCTAGTTTCTGAAAATAATATTGCTTAGCTTAGCTTGTACTAAAAAAAATCAAGTAACGATGCATGTATGTACATGTCAGAGAGTGGTGTGTGCTTGGTTATGGTATGATTCAGTAAGCGGATAGATATTTGGTGTGTACTTTGCTATACCGATCTTATAACTAGCCATGCATCATGCTTGTTCCGTCAAAATTCTGCATCCATTAACTCATTACACTACTATGTTCTTTATGGGTATGTCTGCTCTGACATATTGTTACTGTCTAGAAACAGATCCAATGTTAAAGTCCTATACATCAATCTTCTATGTAATATATCATATATGTTTTCTTATATTAGTAGTTGTAACCTTCTAAAATTTGTGCAAGATATGTATGAGACCCTTTCTGTAAAATAAATCAAAATTATAATCCAAGCTACCATCCTGAAGTTGTTTTTGAGCTTTAGTGCTTTGCTAATGCAGGTGATCGATGAAGGTGGCGGAATACGACGGCAGGGATGGGCAGCGGAGCTGGGCCGACGTCCCCTGAAGACGACGGCGGGACGGAAGCGGATGGTGATTCATGCCAGTGGGTGCTGGTGATTCATGGGCAGACTCCGGCGACACAACGGGGATTCGGCCGAGGTTGTAGTAGATATTTCAGCAAGAAATATTTGAAACGAAGATATTATAAATCTTGTATGTACTGTAGCTAGTTTTGCTTAATCACTGTATCCACGAGGCATAAACGAACACATCTTTATCATGCTATGGAATCAATCCATGCTCGAAAGTATTCAGGTTTGGATTGGGTGGAGCATTGGGATTCACCAAATCCAGGTCTGGATTAGTTACACGTCTGGATCCATTCCTATGGAAACGAACGAGGCCTTAAAGAGTTGACTTCTATCATAAGCGGTGGTACACCATATTTCGTATACCGTCACTAGACTTTCACCTAACTATAATCAAATGGCCGTCGAGTTAGGCCATAGGGCTAATCACCAAATGTGAGCCACCCGGGGGGTCTATCGGTATGAGACTATGTCGTAGATATATCTACTTGGTATATCTATAACATTCAACATGATGTATATTTCCATGTTGTATGTATTTAATATTGTACATATAGATAATATAATCAATAATTAATAAACTTGGTCAAAGTTGATGAAGTTTAACTTTTATAAAATCTTATATATACTGTATTATGACAGGGAGGGACTAGGAGTTAGATTTATTTAGGGAACCCTTATTTGGGTGTGTCAAATTCTCGTCAGAATTAAATATTTTAATTGTCTCAGTTTAAAAAAAGGTTAGTTGTAACCCAACTTCTAAATACCTATAACTGGAAAGTTTGGTTGTAAACTGACATGCAACTCACAGACGTACTCCCTTTGCTTCAAAATATAAAATATTTTAGGTTTGTGAAAATAATGTATCCAGACAACTTTTAATATATAGATTCAGAGTGAACTTTTTAAAACATATATAATAAAAGGCGTCTAAGTACATTATTTTCTTAAAGCTAAAATATCTTATATTATAAAAATGAGGGAGTACAAATTGGCTCAGTCGGCCGAGAATGCTAACTCTTAGCTAACTAAGTGATCAAGTTTATACTATCATATTTATCCAGAGATGACTGCACCATTTTTTTCCCCGAGCAGGTTTGGCCTAATGTGGGTTGGAATGCTAAATCCTTTTGGGTTTTTTTTTTCGACAGGTATATGCCTGCTAGGCCTAAGTCCTTTTTATATTTGTGTGTTTCTATTGTTTTGTTATTTTGTAAAGTGACGAGTTGATTTTTTTGTCTTTGTAGGATTTTGCATGTGGTTTTTTCAAGATTTTTTCTATATATTCATTTAAATCTTTTTAATTTTATGTGGGTTTTAGAGAAGTTGCAACAGAGAATTTTCTAGTTGCAAGTAGGATTACAGCTAGAAATTTCTCTAGTTGGAAGCGGGATTGCAATTGAACTTTTTCCAGTTTTAGGTGGGGTTGCAAGTGAGATATTTGTTTGATGGCAACTAGGATTACAAGTGAGATTTTTTCCGGTTGCAAGTGGGGTTATATTTGTGATTTTTCAATTTGGTTGTAACTGATATTTTTAGTTACATGTGAGGTTGTAACAAAAAAATCCAGTTATAAGTGAGATTTTTTAGTTGCAAGATGATTTCATATGAATACTCTGTAGGATGAATAGTCGGTTACATTTTTTCTTGTTAAGAATTAGAAAAACATGCAAGAAAAGACACATCATGACTGAGATGTGTGTGGACAATATCGAACTGGAAGCCTTGATGCCACGATCCTCTTTGGGCCGGCAAATCATTTCGGCGCTCACGGAATCATCGTCAATCTCATCTTCTCCATCTTTCATCGTCGTGATTCAACCTCCAATTTTTGCCGCCACAGTTCCTCTTCGGCCTCGTCGTGGCATCAATTTGCATCCAGGCGACCTAGCGATTCTCGGCCACTTCACGCTCTTGTGTGCTTTCTCTAGCCCCCGCTCGATGTTAACCCTTTTCCTCTTATGTAGAATCTTCATGATGATGACACTCCGGTGAGCCCCTAGTTCTCGCGCGCCGCTAGTTTCTAGTTCCACATGAAGAGGCGCATGTTCAGGTGCATGCCAACCTCTCCTGCGTGACCTCTCTATCGCTTGTCATTGACATATCACCACAGCAGCCAATCTCCAGCGGGTTGTGTTAGAGATATGCCCTAGAGGCAATAATAAATGTAGTTATTATTATATCTTTGTGTTTATGATAAATGTTTACATTCATGCTATAAGAGTATTGACCAGAAACATTAATACTTGTGTGATTTGTAAACTAATTTAGAGTCCCTAGTAAAGCCTCTTCATAATACTAGCTTGTTGGTTAATAGATGAGTGTGGTTTCCCTATCATGAACATTGAGATGTTATTAACAACAAAATCATATCATTAGGAGAATGGTATGATGGACATACTCCTATAGATAAGAGTAGTATAAAGATCAAGTCATTTTAATAGTTCAATTGCTATAAGCTTTCTGATACATAGTAACCTAATTCTTTCGACCATGAGATCATGCTTATCACCATCACCGGAAGGATGCTTTGATGACATCAAACACCACAAGAATGGCGGTGGCTATAAAGGTGGCATTGAGTGTTCGGAAAGTATGGGTTGAGACACATGGATCAAGATTGGGATTTGTCCATCCATATGACGGATAGATATACTCTGGGCCCTCTCGGTGGAATGTCATCCAATTAGCTTGTAAGCATGTGACTGGCTCACAAGGGATCACATACCACGGGAACGAGAAAAGAGTACTTATCGGTAACGAGGTTGAACTAGGTATGCAGAGATATCGACGATCAAAACCTCGGATAAGTAAACTATCGTGAGACAAAGGGAAATTGGTATCGTATGTAAGTGGTTCATTCAATTGCAAAGTAATCGTAGAAATATGTGGGAGCCATATGAATTTCCAGATTCCTCTATTGGTTATTGATCGGAGAAGTGTCTCGATCATGTCCGCATAATTCACGAACCGTAGGGAGACACACTTAAGGATTTGATGTTGTTGAGTGGTTATGGAATGATGAGTAAGAGACCGAATGTTGTTCGGAGTCTCGGATGGGATCCGGGATATCACGAGGAGATCTGGAATGGTCCGGAGAATAAGATTCATATAAGGAAAGTCATGTTTCGGAGTTGGGGAATGATTCCGGTGTTCTCATCGGGAATGTTCTAGAAGGTTCCGGAAGGTCCGGCACTCCGGAGGGGAAGGGTACATGAATGTGTCATGACAATGTGGATGTAGGGGTTCGTAGCATGGAAAACAAAAATTTTCTATCGCATACAAACAAACAAGCCAAGATCTATCTACTAGATTGTAGCAACGAGTCGATAGAGGAACTCACCCTCGAAGATTCCAAAGCGGTTAACGAGAGCAGATTCTCGTGGGTGATGTAGTCGTACACTTCCGATCTCAAGATCGCGTAGACGATCCTTCCGCGCCACGCTCCCAAGCGCTCCGCAATGATCACACGTCGGTACTCGACGAAGACCTTCCTCTCCTTGTTCCAAAGAAAATGGAGGTTGTAGCACTCTCCTCATGATTCCAAGAAGACAACGGCGTGGTACAAGTAGAGGGAAATCCCTGAGGCTTCGCCTTGAAAGTCGAGTATGGTGGAGCTTATGAGAGAGGCTATTAGTGGTCTAGTAATTAGACACACCAATTAGAAGGCTCTAAACCAATTAGAAGGCTCTAAAGCAGGCTAAAGCAATTAGAAGCTCTAAACCAAAACGGCTCTAAACCGGAGAGGTAGAAGATAGGAACTTATGTGTCTCTAGGAGGAGCCCTGCCTCCTTTTATGGGAGGGGTCTTGGCCAGTGAGGGAGGGAGTCCTCCCCAACTCGGCCTAGGGCTGGGCGCCCGAGGAGTCCAACTCCTCCTCCAGGTTGGTTCCAACTCCTCTTGCTTGTTTCCCACAGTTTCTTGTTTTGGCAGTTTGACTTTCAAACTGGACATTTGACTTTTCTGTTTTAGGATTCAAATTAATCCTTTATTTGGGACAGCAAGAACACTTAGTACATGATGCAATCATTCCATTAAGTAATGACACATTCATGTACCCCTTCCCCCCCGGAGTGCCGGACAACCCGGAACCTTCTAGAACATTCCCGATGAAAACACCGGAATCATTCCCGAACTCCGAAACGGGACTTTCCTTATATGAATCTTATTCTCCGGACCATTCCGGATCACCTCGTGATATCCCGGATCCCATCCGAGACTCCGAACAACATTCGGTCTCTTTCTCATAATACCATAACTACTCAAACAACGTCGAATCCTTAAGTGTGTCTCACGGTTTGTGAATTATGCGACATGATCGAGACACTTCTCCGAACAATAACCAATAGAGGAATCTGGAAATTCATATGGCTACATATTTCTACGATTACTTTACATCGAATGAACCACTTACATACGATACCAATTTCCCTTTGTCTCACGATATGTTACTTATCCGAGGTTATGATCGCAGATTCTCTCGCATACCTAGTTCAACCTCATCGATAAGTATTCTTTTCTCGTTCCTGATATGTGATCCTTGTGACCAAGTCACATGCTTGCAAGCTAATTGGATGACATTCCACCGAGAGGGCCCAGAGTATATCTATCCGTCATGAGGATGGACAAATCCCACTCTTGATCCATGTGTTTCAACCAATACTTTCCGAACACTTAATGCCACCTTTATAGCCACCCCACGGTGTGTGGTGTTTGATGTCATCAAACCATCCATCCAGAAAGGTGATATGCATGATCTCATGGTCAAGGAATTAGGTTACTATGTACCGTAAAGCATATAGCAATTGAACTATTGAAATGACTTGATCTTTATGCTACGCTTATCTATAGGAGTATGTCCATCACATCATTCTCCTAATGATATGATCCTGTTGTTAATAACATCTCTATGTTCATGATCAGAAACCATGATCATATATTAACCAACAAGCTAGTTTAACAAGAGGCTATACTAGGGACTCTTATTTTAGTTTACAAATCACACAAGTATTAATGTTTCCTTAATACAATTATAGCATGGTATGTAAACATTTATCATAAGTGTGAAGATATGATAATAACCACTTTATTATTGCCTCTTGGGCATATCTCCAATCTCCCACTTGCACTAGAGTCAATAATCTAGTTTCAAACCTTTGTGTATTCAATCACCTATGGCTTTACGGTGTTGTATGTACACGATTGCTAGTGGTCAATCGATCTCCGGATCCGACACTTCCGTGTCCGTGTAATTGCATGTCTTTATGCTTCACGCATCACTCATTCTCTAATGAGATGGCTTTGTATAAATTTGGTCTTTCGGTGTGACCTTTAGCTCTTTGGGGTTAAAACATGTTGATAATATTGTCGCACAATATATCTTCATAGTATTATCCCTCTGTTAACTACACCTAGTTTGATAACAAACTACTTGACACAAATGCCCTCTTTTGCTTGCTAAAATAGCAGTCATATACTTAGCCTTTTGTTGTAGTATCTGTCACAATGTCTTTAACTTTGGAACTCATCCAAATCCATTATGGAACTTACTTTCCATTATATTGTGCCACCCTTAATTTAGATTGAGATAAACTTAATTTGCACTTTGTGACAAAACTAGTATCAATGTAGTACTTCTACAATGAACTAACCATCTATTTGTCACTTCTACAAACAATATATTCTTAGTTCTTCCAAAAGATCGTAAGAATATTCTTACTATTGTCCAATGATCATCTTATGAATCATTCTGGTATATGCTCATAACATTTAGAGCATAGGACATATCTGGATTTGTACACATCACAGCATGATTGATATAAATACTCTTTGTGATCAAGTATCAATCTATACTTGAATTTTGTTTCACTTGCCAAATGTCAATACACTTGAATATATCATCAACATTGAACTTGTTCAATCCTTTTCTGTATGACAAGAACCTCTCTTATAGTTTCTATATTGAACTCATTCAATATCTTGTCTATGTACTTCGGCACAACCATATTAGCCTATTGATGCCAAATATTTGGTTTTGCCTAAGTCTTTCATCGATGAAATTCTTAATATGTGTTAATAAAAGATACATTATTTCCAATCAACAATATGTCTTCCACATAATGTATTAGAAACATGTCTTAGCGCTCCCACTTAATTTCTTGCAAATGCAAGCATCTTCATTGTCTCTGATGAAATTAAACTCTTTTAACAGTTTCATCATAGTAAAGATTCAAACTCCGCTATGCTTACTTTAACCATTGAAGTTCGCATATGCTTTTAGCATCCTTTGAATTAACAAAACCCTATGGACCATGTTATGCACATGTCCTAGGTAACGATTCTATTAGAAGAACTTGTTTTGTTTATTATACTACCATATAACAAAATTATATGTAGTGGTTGCTACATTAATCCGTCTAGACTAAATATCACTATGAAAGATCAAATCTTGTCATAGTCAACCTTTGAACATTGTTGTGAACTCTTTCCCAACATGTCGACTATTTCATAGATGTGAAACATCCATGTCTATTTCTTTATAGATCCAAATACGACTGTAAGGTATTGTACCTTCCCAGAGGGTCTTTCAAGTTCAAATCTTGATCTCTCGTGTATGGAACTATCACGGATTTTATGGCTTCAAGCCATTTGACGGAGTCAGGGCCCATCATCGCTTCTTTGCATGTAGTCGGTTCATTATTCTCAAATAATGATTCAACCCTCAAATCTTGGTATTTGATTGTTTATCCGACCTACTTGTTTCAATAGGAACTTGGATCTTCGTGACCACAACCTTTGAGGTACGTGAGCCATGAGCTTTGTTGTCGCCCTAACACTTTTCGGTCAACTTAACTGCACATATAGCTAAGGTTCTTTTAACCTTATCAAAATTCTATTGTCCTCCTACTTAACTTTTCACGAAAAATTCCTTCTTAAAGAAACTTGACGTTTTAAGTGACAAACACTTTTGTCTCCGATGTTATGGAGGATTACTTTAACAGTTATTCAAAATAACATACAAAGACAGGTTCATCCGACTTTGGTTGCACACATCCTTTTTTTATGCATTGCATACCAATGTTTAAGAAAGGACAACTTGGGTTTAATCCCAAACCATAAACTTATATGGTGTCATTTCAACGGATTATGATGAAGCTCTTTTCAGTGGAAAAACGGTAATCTCTAAAGCTTTTAATCTTTAAAATATAATGGCAGTTTTATGAATTACACCTTCGATCTTACCATGTCAAACAAGGTTTAATTACATATCTCGAACACTCCATACTCTTATGGTGTTTCGGGAAAATACAAATCCACGGAACAATTCCTTTAAATCTTAGGTATTATGCTAAACTTGTAACTCAAATATCTTCCTTTATGATCTTATCATAAACTATTTATATTCTTGTTACAATGATTTTGCACTTCATCTTGAAAGTCCTTGAACTTTTCAAATGTTTCACACTTCATCCTTATTAAGTAAATATTCATATATTCACTCAAATTTTCGGAGAAAGCACATGAAGTTGAAATCCATCGCTCTTGACTATACATAATGGACTTCATACAACAATATGTACAAGTTCCAATAAGCTAGTCTATCGTTCCCTTTTGGCCTATGAACGAAGTTTTAATTATCTCTAGGAAAGTTTCACAAGCGTCATTTGATCAAAATCAAATAGACTCCAAAATTCCATACATATGGAGTTTCTTCATGTTTTCTTTCCAATATAATTTAAACGGCGATGTCACTTCCTAAGTGATCTTTCAATCAATTTTTCTTTCGACATCTTTAGCACTAGTTTTATGGATGTGATATCTCCAACGAGATTTGCAAATCATCCATCTTTTATAGATTACGGCAATTATTTGAACAACCCTTTTGTTCTCATAATACCTGATAAAACAAATCTTGAAGGCAAGCTTTGATGTTTAACGAGCAACACAATAACCCTTTATTTGTTCTCGATGAACATCATCACATATTCTTTTGCTAGTTACTTAGGCCATTGTAGTTCATGAATTCTGTTGTTTCATATGACGATTCATACCAACAAATTCAGTATTAAATACTTAAGAACCACATTGTTTAATAAGCAAAGAATATAGCCATAACATGTATATCATCTATATACTTAAACCGAACAATTCTAGTCTTTTCCTTTCTGACATATATTTATGAGATTCTCTTTCAGTATTTCCTATTCTGTTTGAAAGAATCTATCAACATCAACAGTGGAGTCATACATATGACATATAGTCCAAAGCGTGTATAGTTAAATACCAATGTCTTTGGACTTGCACTTTGAAGTAGATCACCATCATCAAATGTTTGGTGTTCTTTCAAATTACTTTCTTTAGTAATCTCTTGGTGTAGTAAACATTTTACCTACATCAAATATTCACCCTTAACATGGAATCGTCCATGATCAAGCTACTTTTAGCTTATAACGATGAATTATGAGTATAATGTTGCTATCCAAAACCTTTTGGAGGATCAGGACAACGAGTGTCTCCAACCTTTTGCAAATTCTCATCAAATATGAGAACATGACTTTTGCCATATTATACTCTATCATGTTGCAACCAAAACTTTGTTTCAGATATCACAATATCTTCCACACATCATGGTTTCGAAATAACTCTTTCAGATTCGAGATTACCTTTATATTAAGAGAATTCTTTGAATATCAAGAATCATGGAGACAAACATGATACTCATATACTAACTCTTGGAATTGTCACTCTTGATTTAATACCAATTATTAAACTTCATGGAGTAACCTAACTTCATGAAAATTTGCAATAGGACTTTTAAACTTTATATTAACACTTCAAAACAATACGATACCAGAAAGTAAATTAACCAGAATTATATAGTTCTATCATCTCAATTATAACTAAGCGCAAGGTGGTAAACGGATGCCAATGACTATAACAACTATGCAAATTCACTTTGATTTAGTTTATGATAAATTGAGTTCTAATTAATAATTAAATTAATCTAGGTGAACTCCCACTCAAAAAATATCCCTCACATTGTTTTAGTGATCACACGAACCAAATCCACCACATCAAAACCGATCATCACGAGAGTTGATGTAGCTTCAATGGCTTAACAATCAACATGTTCATCATATCTACTATATGACTCATGCTCTACCTTTCGGTAATCCGTGTTCCCGAGGCCATGTCTGACATGCTAGGCTTGTCAAGATCAAACCTTAGTTTCGCATGAGCAAATGGCTTGCTCACGTTGTATACACTTGCGTAATCTAGCACACCATCATCACGTGGTGTTTCAAACAACAAGCTTTAGCAACGGTGCTAACTAAGGGTGAACACTTTAAGACTTGAAATTCATGTGCATGAGGGATCATCTTATAATGCTACCCGCTCTACTAAGCAATACAAGATGCATAAAGGATTAACATCTCATGCAATTCATAATATGTGATATGATATGGTTTTTCTTCTTTGTGCTTCCGATCTCCATCTTCCAAAGACGAACATGATCTCCATCATCACCGCATTGCATCAAGGTCAATGACGCCTCCATGGTTGTCGCCCACCAGCTTCAACTATTACAACTACTTTGAATAGACACGGTCTTAACATAAATTAAAGACAACCATATATTCCCGCCGTTGCCAACTTACAATAAGGAACATTGCATACATCATATATAATCACAATCATGGCCATATCACATCACAAGACACCCCGCAAAACAAAGTTAGACGCCTCTACTTTCTTTGCATATTTTACGTGGTTTGGGGCTTTCAATAAGTGTCGCTCTAACTTACGAACAAGAACCACAACATTGATACTAGTATTGTCAATCACCCGTTGTAAATTGGATCTTAACTATGCTAGGAGAAACAGGCACCCGCAAAGCCACTTATGCAATACAAGTTGCATGTCAAGCGTGGAGCAAGTCTCATGAACGATGTCATGTAAGGTTAGCCCGGACCGCTTCATCCCAACATACCGCAAGATGCAAAGTACACAAGAAGCAATCGACAATAAAAGCAGCAACGCCCACAATGACCATTGTGTTCTACTCGTGCAACAGATCTACATATAGACACGGCTCTGATACACTGTAGGGGTTCGTAGCATGGAAAACAAAAATTTTCTATCGCATACAAACAAACAAGCCAAGATCTATCTACTAGATTGTAGCAACGAGTCGATGGAATAACTTACCCTCGAAGATTCCAAAGCGGTTAACGAGAGCAGATTCTCGTGGGTGATGTAGTCGTACACTTCCGATCTCAAGATCGCGTAGACGATCCTTCCGGCCACGTTCCTAAGCGCTCCGATCGGTCACACGTTCGGTACTCGGCAAGACCTTCCTCTCCCTTGTTCCAGCAGCGTGGAGGTTGTAGCACTCTCCTCGCGATTCCCAAAGACAACGGCGTGGTACCTAAGTAGAGGGGAATCCCAGGGCTTCGCCTTAAGCGGTGCAGTATGGTGGAGCTTATGAGAGAGGCTATTAGTGGTCTAGTAATTAGACACACCAATTAGAAGGCTCTAAACCAATTAGAAGGCTCTAAACCGCAGCTAAAGCAATTAGAAGCTCTAAACCAAAACGGCTCTAAACCGGAGGTAGAAGATAGGAACTTATGTGTCTCTAGGAGGAGCCCTGCCCTCCTTTTATGGGAGGGGTCTTGGCCAGTGAGGGAGGAGTCCCTCCCAACTCGGCCTAGGGCTGGGCGGCCCGAGGAGTCCAACTCCTCCTCCGTTGGTTCCAACTCCTCTTGCTTGTTTCCCACGCTTGTTTTGGCGCTTTGACTTTCAAACTGGACATTTGACTTTTCTGTTTTAGGATTCAGATTAATCCTTTATTTGGGACAGCAAGAACACTTAGTACATGATGCAATCATTCCATTAAGTAATGACACATTCATGTACCCTTCCCCGGAGTCTGGGACAACCCGGAACCTTCTAGAACATTCGATGAAAACACGGAATCATTCCCGAACTCAAACGGGACTTTCCTTATATGAATCTTATTCTCCGGACCATTCCGGATCACCTCGTGATATCCGGATCCCATCCGAGACTCGAACAACATTCGGTCTCTTTCTCATAATACCATAACTACTCAAACAACGTCGAATCCTTAAGTGTGTCTCCCTACGGTTTGTGAATTATGCGGACATGATCGAGACACTTCTCCGAACAATAACCAATAGAGGAATGGAAATTCATATGGCTCTACATATTTCTACGATTACTTTGCGATCGAATGAACCACTTACATACGATACCAATTTCCCTTTGTCTCACGATATGTTACTTATCCGAGGTTATGATCGTGGTATCTCGCATACCTAGTTCAACCTCACATCGATAAGTATTCTTTCTCGCTCCGTGATATGTGATCCCTTGTGACCAAGTCACATGCTTGCAAGCTAATTGGATGACATTCCACCGAGAGGGCCCAGAGTATATCTATCCGTCATGAGGATGGACAAATCCCACTCTTGATCCATGTGTTTCAACCAATACTTTCCGAACACTTAATGCCACCTTTATAGCCACCCAGTTACGGTGTGGTGTTTGATGTCATCAAACCATCCATCCGGTAAAGGTGATATGCATGATCTCATGGTCGAAGGAATTAGGTTACTATGTACCAGAAAGCATATAGCAATTGAACTATTGAAATGACTTGATCTTTATGCTACGCTTATCTATAGGAGTATGTCCATCACATCATTCTCCTAATGATATGATCCTGTTGTTAATAACATCTCTATGTTCATGATCAGGAAACCATGATCATATATTAACCAACAAGCTAGTTTAACAAGAGGCTATACTAGGGACTCTTATTTTAGTTTACAAATCACACAAGTATTAATGTTTCCGGTTAATACAATTATAGCATGGTATGTAAACATTTATCATAAATGTGAAGATATGATAATAACCACTTTATTATTGCCTCTTGGGCATATCTCCAACAGTGGAATGGTTGCATCATGTACTAGGTATCATGGCTGGGCAAAATAAAGGGAGAAATCAAATCCTAGTTTGAAAAGTCAAATGCCAATTTGAAAAGTCAAACGGCAAGTTTGCTTGGTGGAGGGAGAGTAGGAAACCTACTTGGGGAGGAAGTCCTCCTCCCTCCACCCGCCTGCCAAGGAGGCCGAGTTGGAGGAGGACTCCCTCCTCCCAACCGGCGCCCTCCCACCTATAAAAGAAGGGGCAGGGGTGCCCCTCTAGCTTACACCTCTCACACCCCGAAACCCTAACCCTAAGCCGCCACCTCTGCTGCCGCCTGGGCACCACCAACTCGCCGAGTTAGGGTGATCCCAAACCCTAGCCGGCTACACTCTCCCTTGGTGCCTTCTAAACCCTAGATCGCCAAGGCCTCTCTCATAGTCCACCATACTGCTCCGGCTTAAGGTGAAGCCTGCGAGATCTCCTCTACTTCGGTACCATGCCGTCTTCCGGAATCGCGAGAGTGCTACAACCTCCACGCTTGCTTTGGAACAAGGGAGAGGAAGGTCTTCATCGAAAATTTAAACGTGTGACCGATCATGAAGCGCCATTTGTGTGGGAAGGATCGTCTACGCGATCTTGAGATCAGCAAGAGTACGACTACATCACCCACGAGAATCTGCTCTCGTTAACCGCTTTGGAATCTTCGAGGGTGAGTTCCTCCATCGACTCGTTGCTACAATCTAGTAGATAGATCTTGGCTTGTTTGTTTGCATGCGGTAGAATTTTTTTGTTTTCCATGCTACAAACCCCTACAGGTTGACCTTCTCGCCAAGTGCTTGTCGGCATGTCAACCGGCCCCACTAGTCAGCCTCTCGGGCTAGAAAGCCCCTAGGTGAGAAACATTTCCCCTTAGATCTAGATCTATCGTAGTCTCTTAGCTTTTAAATACAATTACATAGACAAGTCCCTATACACTATAATTCTTGCAGAACAACCCTGCAGATTCAGATATTCATATCTTTTGAAATACAACTTGAATCAAAATGTATAAAAATAAAAAATGTTTAAAATTGTTTGAGTATTTTAAATATAAAGTTTGTTTTCATTTTTAAGTAATTTAAATATGAAAACATTTAACCATTTCATCAATTAATAATTAAAACTTTGAAAATTCACATCTTTTAAACTATAACTCAAATTTTAATAAATAATATGTCTAAAATTATAAGGAAAATGAGAGGAATCCAAATATGCATCCATGCATTTTTTAACAATGTGTCATACCTGTTTAAAATGTTATGCAAGAAAATCTTAATTATATGTGATCCATTTTAATCTTGCATAATAAATTCATATGCCATTGGCCACTTAATATTGATCCACGTGTTGTTTAAAATTCAAATTTCATCAAATGAACTTTTCATGCATCATCCCTTGATTGTATTGCATTTTACTTGTGTTGATTATGTATTTTCTTTCTTCCATATGTGTTTAGTTCTTCTCGATAGAGGACAATTCCAAGGTTTGCATGAGGGAATACATCTTTGTTTCTTAGGGTGTTACGATTCGAGCCCGCTTAGTTTGAGTTGCCAAGCAAGCACTTATTATGCTACATGTAGGGGTTAGTAGCATGAAAAAAAAATTGTCTACCGCATGCAAACAAACAATCCAAGATCTATCTACTAGATTGTAGCAACGAGTCGATAGAGGAACTCACCCTTGAAGATTCCAAAGCGGTTAACGAGAGCAGATTCTCGTGGGTGATGTAGTCGTACTCTTGCCGATATCAAGATCGCGTAGACGATCCTTCCGTGCGTTAAGCGCTTCATGCATCGGGCACATGTTCTAGATTTCGATGAAGACCTTCGCTCCCTTGTTCCAGCAGGCAGCGGAGGTTGTAGCACTCTCCTCGTGATTCCGGCAGCACGACGGCGTGGTACCGGAAGTAGAGGGGAGATCTCGTAGGGCTTCGCCTTAAGACGGAGCAAGTATGGTGGACTATGAGAGAGGCATTGGCGATCTAGGGTTTAGAGGCACCAAGGGAGGAGGCTAGGCCAGCGGATAGGGCTTGGGGAGAGCCCCAACTCGGCGTCTAGGGCAAACCCTAGGGGGCGGCGGCGACTTGGTGGAGGCCGGCGGCTAGGGCTAGGGTTTTGGTGGAGAAAGGTGTAGGGTAGAGGGGCACCCCTGCCCCTCCTTATATAGGTGGGAGGGCGCCCGTTGGGAGGAGGGAGTCCTCCCCCAACTCGTCCTCCTTGGCCGGCGGTGGAGGGAGGAGGACTTCCTCCCCAAGTAGGTTTCCTACTCTCCATCCACCAAGCAAACTTGCCGTTTGACTTTTCAAATTGGCGTTTGACTTTTCAAACTAGGATTTGATTTATTTCTTTTATTTTGTTCAGCCATGATACCTAGTACATGATGCAACCATTCCATATTGTCATGACACATTAATGTATCCTTCCCCTCCGGAGTGCCGGACCTTCCGGAACCTTCTAGAACATTCCCGATGAAAACACGGAATCATTCTCCAACTCCGAAACAGGACTTTCCAAATATGAATCTTATTCTCCGTACCATTCCGGATCTCCTCGTGATATCCCGGATCCCATCCAAGACTCCGAAAAACATTCGGTCTCTTACTCATCATTCCATAACTACTCAACAACATCGAATCCTTAAGTGTGTCTCCCTACGGTTCGTGAATTATGCGGACATGATCGAGACACTTCTCCGAACAATAACCAATAGAGGAATCTGGAAATTCATATGGCTCCCACATATTTCTACGATTACTTTGTGATCGAATGAACCACTTACATACGATACCAATTTCCCTTTGTTTCACGATAGTTTACTTATCCGAGGTTTTGATCGTCGGTATCTCTGCATACCTAGTTCAACCTCGTTACTGATAAGTACTCTTTTCTCGTTCCCGTGGTATGTGATCCCTTGTGGGCCAGTCACATGCTTGCAAGCTAATTGGATGACATTCCACTGAGAGGGCCCAGAGTATATCTATCCGTCATATGGATGGACAATCCCACTCTTGATCCATGTGTCTCAACCCATACTTTCCGAACACTCAATGCCACCTTTATAGCCACCCAGTTACGGTGTGGTGTTTGATGTCATCAAAGCATCCTTCCAGTGATGGTGATAAGCATGATCTCATGGTCTAAGGAATTAGGTTACTATGTATCCGAAAGCTTATAGCAATTGAACTATTAAAATGACTTGATCTTTATGCTACGCTTATCTATAGTAGTATGTCCACCATACCATTCTCCTAATAATATGATCTTGTTGTTAACAACATCTCAATGTTCATGGTAGGGAAACCACAATCATCTATTAACCAACAAGCTAGTATTATGAAGAGGCTTTACTAGGGACTCTAATTTAGTTTAGAAATCACACAAGTATTAATGTTTCCTGGTTAATACTATTATAGCATGAATGCAAACATTTATCATAAACACAAAGATATAATAATAACTATATTTATTATTGACTCTAGGGCATATCTCCAACACTACCTGTTTACCTCCCCCTCTCTCGTTACCCTAATTGCGATGTTTTAGCTATTCGTACCATTATTGTCTCCTGACAACTGATACATGTATTTGTATCTTATACATGTTGTGAGTATCTAGCTGGTCTTGCGAGTCGTAGTACATGCTTAGTACCATTGTTCGTTGTTTTCTCTTTACTACTATCTTAATTAAAAGTATGTATCTCTCTGGAAAAATAATTAATAATGATAAGGCACTTGTGGGACACCTTTGCGAAAAGATCATATAGTGATTATCTCACTCGTGCCGCCTAGGTCATGTTGTTATCTACTCCCTCCGTTCAGAAATATAAGACATTTTAGGTTTGTGAAGTGAATGTATCTAGACACCTTTTAGTGTATAGGTTCACTTGACAAACCTAAAATGTGCCATAGGGGAAACCTCGGAGTGAACCTATACATATATTCAGCCCATTTGTCAACCAAAAATCAGCCTACAGCTTAATTTTCGCCCCCCAGCCCATTTGCCCCCCAGATTTTCGGCCCAAGGTCCGCCAGTGCTAAGACGTCTAGATACATTTGGTTCATAAAACTAAAACGTCTTATATTTCTGAACGGTGGGAGTATATATGTTCTAAGACTAAGCGCACTAACCCCTCATGGGGTTTGTGGGACCTGTAACTACCTCGGTGAATTACGCTCCTAGATACAAGCCTGGATGAACGGGAGTGGTTGAAATAGTACGGTGGGGCCCCAAAAGCCGCTCACGGGTAGACCTTTCGGCCGTCCCAACCACTTCCAATTCATCGGGACACATGCGGCGTGTCGACAGCGAAGGATCAACTACATACACAAATGAGTATGTATGCAAGCCACCATACAAAAGTACATCAGAGCCATTCCATCTAGAAAGAAAGGAAATATAGCAACGCCATACGGCAAGATTCAAATGACCTAGATAGATATAATATTTTAGGATAATTCCTCATACATCACACATCAGAGTATCAAGCGGAAGTGGCAAAACAAGTCCGAGTACGGATAAGAAGCAAATCGGCATAAGATGCCATAGAAGTAAGCACATCCCGCCCACAGATCTCACGGATCCCCGTCCCCGGAATCCCTACACCGAACGATCGTTGCCCACATCATCAGCCTCTTCCACCCAGTATCCGTCCTGCGAGTGTACCTGTTCATCTGAACCAATAATTTATCGTGTGAGACCCTAAGGGTACTCAGCAAGTCTTTATGCCTCTAAAGGGGACACAACCTGGGGTGACGCAATTGCAGCGAAAAGGTAAACCTAACAATCCTAAAGATAAACGCTAACCATCCGCCTAACCAAAGATAGACGGATGTCCGTGAATTAATGACAACAGTTATAACAGTAACTTCATCAGATCCATCCTCCTCCTCGCTTACCAACGAGGAAGCGGACGAACAACCCCCATCCGTTGGCAATTTTATTAACCATTCCATGAGTGTTGCACTATTTACTAGTCAAATTACTTAGTCAGATTAAAACGGTACTTTAGTTATGCTTGTCTATGATCGAGAAACTGTGCTCCAAGTCGTCCATAACCGCGGACACGGCTTTCAGAAAGTTTTACCTAGGTGCACAAATAGCAACACACTCGATCAACCTCGGAAAAACCAAATCAAAACCACGAGGCCTTCACGACAAAGCAATCACAGATTCAGAAATATTTGAGGCCACCCTTGAGTACACCATAGCGAAGTTAGATGACTCGAGACGGACCCGAGGTTTGGGTGGACGGCTGTGAGCAATGAACCCAAAAGCGGGCTTGTCGACACCGCGAAAACGTGTCCCGATCCTAACGATGCAGTGCTCCTCGCACAATCGTAATAAAGCAGTAAAGCATGGCATAAGTACAGGATAGTAAATAAAACCTCAAACTAGTTTGTGGCCCCAAGAAATAAGACGGAATCAAGCTCTGGCTCAGGGGGTCCCATAAGCCTCCCGGATGTGGATAGCGCGAATATTCTTGGAACAGGAATCAAGTACTCGGGGTCTTACGGGACACAAGTGAGCAGGAAAAACCAAATAGAAGATGTTGCCCACCGGTGCCACTTTCATTAGTTATCCCATTACTACTCAGATTAAGTTGTTTAGGTACCTCATTATCCATCAGACACTCACATACCCTACACATGCTGTTCTACGACTCGCATGTCCCAAACAACTCCTGTAGTAATGGCTCATGGGATGGAGGAACAAGCTTGGTGGGGTTTAAAAGTAAAGGCTATGCAATACTTGGGATTCAGTTTTAATGCAATCGCGACTCAATGATGCAAGAATAAGATAGAGGCAATAGGTACTGTATGTATGCAAGCATGTGGTAGTGCTTGCCTGGCAACTCGGTTGAAGCGAGAGACGGATCTGGGTAGTGCTCCTGGTTCTCTTGATATATCCTCTGCTCAGCGTCTAATCGAAGAAGAACCAAACAAACAAGGGCCAACATAAATAAAGAGCGCAAACATAGGAATAAATGCGTCAAGCAAACAATCATGCCATGATGAATGATGCACAAGTTGCATAGCAATAATGTAGCATGGCATGGGTGAGGTGTAGAATATAAGAAATAACATTTTTATTGGGTCTTGATCACATTTTATTGTCATGAAAGTTGCTGTACACTATATTTTTATATGATGCATGCTGCAATTGAAGTCATGGATAGCATAAACAGAAAGGTCTCGTCGAGCTGATCATTTTAGACATATCATTTGTTAAATTCGGAGTTATAAAACAAAAGTTATTAATTAATTAAGTTCCAGTGGCATTTTGTTGTAATTTACTCAACTTGGAATTTTAAATGTGCAAAAGGTAATTTGAATAGCATATTTGAAATCCTCACATTTTTCTGATTCAAAAACATATATTATTTGTATTATTTGAAATTATGAATTTAAATTTATTTTAAGTCAAAATAATTAAAAGGGGTCAAGGTCAAAGGTTCGACTAGATAGAGTCAAACTTGGTCAAATTCGAAAACATGGTTGAATTCATATTTGGAAAACATTTACTTTTCATTTTGAAAGTTTTTACAAATTCGAATTATTTCAAAAGATATGAATTATTTGGTATATTAGCATTTTCTGAAATTTTTGTTTGTACTGAAAAGTTTGGCAAACTTTTGTTACTCAGATGAAAGCTACCCATGGTCATTGTGGTGGGCAGAGGGCATAAGGGGCCACGGCATGACTGGCGTCTGCTTAGCGGCTTACTTGCCAGCGGCCGACGTCGGGCCCAATGGTGCGGCCCACGTGATGAGGGCCTGGGTGAGCCACAGCCTGACGAGGAAGAGTCTGAGGTGAGGGCTGGAATCTTTGGGGGGTTTTCGGCCAAAGTACCGGGCGGCTGACAGGTGGGGCACTGGCTGCTAGGGATCTGGGCGTGATCGACCGAAACTTGGGGGGTTTTCGCAAAAACTACACGCGAGCCCTGACTGAACCAACGCCGCTCTCTGAATCTCGTCGACGACTGGCGACGGCGAGATCTTCCGGCGAGGATGGCGTCGCGTCCGTGGCGAGGTGGCTCTGGCTGTCAAAACGGAAAGTGTAGAGGGAGGCTCCGGCTACCGATCTCACAAGGAAGGGTCGACGGCGGCGTGTTGTGCTGGAAAGGGCACGTCGGGGAACAGAGAGGAAAAACGCCGGCCTGGGCCTGCGCGTCGGCGGGGCGGCTCGTCGGCGGGGGTCACAAACAGGCGGCGCTAGGCAAGCAGAGGGGTAAAACGGTAGAGGGTTTAGGGAGGAGCTCACCTCGGTCGATTCCCACCGGAATCGAGGCAGGAGGTGGTCGGAGCGGAGGGGAACGGCGGCTGCGCGGCTCCGGTACTTGGTCAGGAAGGAGGGGAAGCAGAGCTCCTGGGCGTGCAGCTCCTCTCGATGTACCCCCACAGCGGCGCGGACGAAGGCGAGCGATCCCCGGCTTCAGCGGTGCTCGCCGGCGACCATGGCGACAATGGCTCCGCTTTGCTGGAGGCGGAGGGCAGGGGCGCGGAGAGGGAAAAAGGAAGGATAGGGTTGCAGGGGCCTCTACGGCTTGGGGATAAGAAGGGCGGAGGGTGGCCGACGGCGCTGACGGGGACTGCTCCTCTGCTGCTCCGTCTGCTGCCGAGGTGTGAGCGAACGCGTCGAGGACAGGAAGAAGAGGAACAGGCGGCGGCAATGAAGGCATCTTGGGCCAGGGAGGTGAGTTGGGCCGGAGGAGAGGAGGGTTCCTGGGCTGCTGCGGCTGGTTGAGGCCCAGGTGTGCTGCCAGGTTTGCTTCTCTCCTCTTTATTTATTCTTCTTTTTATTTCTATTTGTTTTGTTTGTTTCAAATCCCAACAACCTTTTTATTTCAAAACTTTTTGAACCTAGCAGATAAATTTTGAACAGAGAAAAGGGAAGGCCAAGGATAGAAAAGGGGAACAAAAGAAGTGGAGATGTTTGATGCATACATACATAATTTACGAAAGAGCCAAGTGGGGCATTTTGCAAGCATATGAAGATATGGGATTTTGCAATTTAGATGGAAAACATTTGTAAAATTAGGGAACCTTCACATGGATCTAAGGCTTGTCAAAAACAAAACAGAGGTAGAGATATGAGGTGGTTCTTGCATGGCCCATGCAAATAATAAATGCCATGTATTCATATTGTGAAAACAACATAAGATCACATGGAATTATTTCCTGCATTCCCAAAAGGTGGAATAAGGCCAAGCAAAGAAAAGGGGCAAGCATTGGATCCACCCAACCCACATGAGCTAGGTAAACTCAAATAAATGCCAGCTCATATTAATTGGATGGTGGAGTTATAAGGTGGTGAAGAAAAGGTGGTGGAGTCAATAAAAGATATGCCCCCAACTCAGCTTGGGCATTTGAACAATATATCAAGATCCAACTACAATATCAAGAGGCAAAAACAATTAATGATGCATATGAGGTAAGAAGCAAATCACAAGGGTTTGTATGATGCTCAAATTGCAAGGTGGCATGATGACATGAACATGACATGATGATGATGCAACAATTATATGTAGGAAGTGGCCCTTTTATTACTAGATCCAGTAGCATTACAGATGTTAGACAACTGGGATGCTACAACTCTCCCCCACTAAACAGGAATCTCGCCCCGAGATTCTAGGAAGAAGAAGAAGACACAAAGAGGGTAGGATAGTTGGCACGGAGTTCATCTTCACGCTCCCAAGTGGCTTCATCAACAGAATGGTGTGACCACTGCACCTTGCAGAACTTGATGGACTTGTTGTGAGTCCTTCTTTCTGCGGTCTCAAGGATTTTTGTGGGGTGTTCTTGATAAGACAGGTCTTCTTGGAGATCGATTATCTCATGATCCACGGTCCTGCCGGGATCTTTGAAGCACTTCTTGAGTTGAGAGATGTGGAAAACATCATGGACTTTGAGTTTTTCCGGGAGCTCAAGAGCATAAGCGACTTCTCCTCTTCTACCACGAATCTTGAAAGGACCGATGTATCTAGGAGCCAGTTTTCCTTTGATACCGAAGCGGTGTGTGCCTCTCATGGGAGTGACACGAAGGTAGACGAGATCACCAGGCATACACCATGTCCGTGGTGCTTCTGTCATAGTTGCTTTTCCGACGACTTTGAGCAATCTTGTGTTCTCAAGAATGATATGCACCTTCTCCTCCGCTTGAGTTACAATGTCGGGCCAAACCAGATTCTTTATCCGCACTTTGACCAACCAATCGGAGTTACGCACTTGCGTCCATAGAGAGCCTCAAATGGTGCCATCTTGAGACTCTTCTCGAAGTCGTTGTTGTAAGAGAATTCAGCATAAGGAAGACATTCCTCCCACTTCATGCCAAAGAGATGACGCAAGCACGAAGCATATCCTCCGTAATCGATTGATCCTTTCAACTTGTCCTTGCGATCGAGGGTGGTAAGCAGTCTGAAGTTCAACTTTGTTCCCAAAGCATTTTGGAAACTTTCCCGAACTTGGAAGTGAAGATGCTCCCACGGTGCGAATCGATCTCAAGCGGGACCCCATACGAGAGACAATCCTGTTGATATAGAGCTCAGCTGAATTCGAAATTGTTTCCTTGACGGGGAAGAAATGAGCCACTTTAGAAAGCCTGTCGATGACAACAAAGATTGCATTGTTGCCCTTCTGCGACCTTGGAAAGCCAGTGATGAAGTCCATCTCTACTTTCTCCCATTTCCATTCCGGAGGTTTCAACGGCTGTAGAAGACCGAAAGGTTTCTGATGGACAGCTTTCTCTCTGCGGCAGACATCACACTCCGAGACATACTTGGCACAATACCGTTTCAAACCAGGCCACCAATATTGTGTTTTCAAGTCCATGTACATCTTTGTGCTGCCAGGATGGATATATAGGACAGAATAGTGCGCCTCCTTGAGAACTTGCTCTCTCAAACCCGGGTAGTTTGGAACAAACATCCGGTGTTCAAAGAAAAGCGTGCCTTGATCATCCACGTGGAAGGACTCATACTTCGGAAGCTCAAGTTTAGAGATGATCTTTTTGGTGTGCGGATCACCAAGCTGACGAGAGCGAATCTTTTCTTCCAAGAGAGGAGTAGCCAGAAGGTTCAGGAGATGCCCTTGTTCCACAATTTCCAGGTTGAGCTGACGGAATTACTCGCACAAGAGAGGCTGTTGTTCTTCCATCATGAGGTTATTGACATAAGCTTTGCGGCTAAGCGCATCGGCCATGACATTAGCTTTGCCCGGAGTGTAGTTGATAGTCAAATCAAAGTCATTGATTGCTTCAATCCATCTCCTCTGCCGAAGGTTGAGATCAGGCTGAGTGAAGATATACTTCAAACTCTTGTGGTCAGAAAAGATCTCACATCGGTTGCCAAGCAAGTAGTGCCTCCATAGCTTCAAAGCAAAGACCACTGCTGCGAGCTCGAGGTCATGTGTGGGATAGTTGATCTCATGCGTCTTCAACTGTCGAGAGGCATAAGCAACCACCTGTTTCTCTTGCATAAGGACCGCACCCAATCCTTGCAAAGAGGCGTCACAGAATATCTGGAAAGGCTTAGATGTATCCGGAGGAACCAAGACTGGTGTGGAAGTGAGCTTCTCTTTGAGTGTCTCAAAACTTGCTTGACATGCAGGAGTCCACAGGTATTTCTTGCCTTTCTTGAGGAGATCGGTAAGAGGCTTCGCTATCTTCGAGAAGTTCTGAACGAAGCGACGGCAATAACTAGCCAAACCGAGGAAACTCCGCACTTCCTTGACATTAACAGGAGGAAGTCATTCGACAATTGTCTTAACAGTTTCCGGGTTGACTGCAATGCCCTTGGCAGAGATGACATGACCAAGATAGGTTACTTCAGGCAGCCAAAACTCACACTTGGATAACTTTGCATACAAGCGGTTCTCACGAATTTTGTTTAGGACACACCGCAGGTGTTCTTCATGCTCTTCCTTGGACTTAGAATAGACCAGGATGTCATCCAGATAGACCACAACGAACTTATCAAGGTACTCCATGAAAACCGAGTTCATAAGCCTCGAGAAGGTAGCAGGTGCGTTGGTGAGACCGAAAGACATGACCGTGTACTCATACAGGCCATAGCGGGTGGTGAAAGCTGTTTTAGGCACATCTTCCTTGCGAATCTTGATTTGGTGATAACCACTTCTCAAGTCCAGCTTAGAGAACACCACAGCTCCAGCTAGCTGATCGAAGAGATCATTAATCCGCGGGAGGGGATATTTGTTCTTGATGGTTTTAGCATTGAGAGCCCGATAGTCAACACAAAGTCTATCAGTCCTGTCACGCTTCTTCACAAAGATTGTTGGGCTACCCCAAGAAGAAGTACTGTGTTGAATGAAACCCAACTTCTCTTGTTCATCAAGTTGACGTTTGAGTTCAGCCAACTCAGAAGGACCCATTTTATAAGGCCGCTTGGAGATAGGAGCCGTTCCAGGTTCAAGCTCAATTACAACTCAACCTCACGATCCGGAGGCATACCCGGCAACTCTTCAGGAAAGACATTTGGGAACTCACAGACTACCGGTACACTCTGAATAGCTTTCATATCATCATCATTCAGAGCCGCCAAAGAAAAGAACTGGACAACAGGAGTCAGACTTGGAGAAAAGACTATATGGCCTTCAGGAATCTTCAGAGAAACTGAGCGTTCAGCACAATCAATCACAGCTGCATTTGCTGTTAACCAATCCATGCCCAAGATGACATCAATGTCAGAATTGCCCAGAACAATTAAGGAAGCCGAGAACGAAGAGCCACCAATCTCAATTTGATTGCCATGGCTGATTTGAACAGCCCTCATGTTTGAACCAGGAGATTGTACCACCAACCGCTTAAGGAGAGGGACCAAGACTAACTCATTCTCATTTGCAAACTTGTGAGAAACAAAAGAATGCGATGCACCAGAATCAAACAAAACTCGTGCAGGAACTGAGTTAACGGAAAGCATACCCATCACAACTCCAGGTGCATGCTCAGCTTGAGCGGCGTTGACACAGTTGGCACGAGCAACAGTAGACCCGGGCTTGGTGTTGATGTTGAGAGCCCGAGGTGGTGGTGCACGAACCAAAGGAGAGCTTGCTGCAGATCTTGGCGGGGGTGGAGGAAGAGCTTTGTTTTTCAACGGACAGTTCCAGTTGAGATGTCCAGGATCTCCACACGTGAAGCAGGCACCAGGTGGACGTGGAGCAACGTAGCTGGGGACTCCGCCAGCGCTCAGGGTAGTGGTGGTTGTAGCCACAGGAGCAGCGGTGATGGAGTTTAGTGGCCTTGACGCGTAACTTGCGTGTCTTGGTGGAGCCGGGCGGCGGTGGGGTGTTAGGAACCCAGACACGCCGCTTAGAAGGAGCTGCCATAACTGAAGAGCTTGATGCATCACGGTTGTGTTTCTTGGACTCCTCAAACACTTGCCTACTTGCTTCCTCTTGCAAAGCTGTGTGCTGTAGTTCCAGGAAAGATGCCGGCCTTGCATGTGTGATTGCATACTTGATCGATGCATTGAGCCCTTGCCTGAACCTCTTTTGCTTCTTCTTGTCATCAGATACCTCATCGCCACCATAACGAGAAAGATTCATGAAGTTCCTGATGTAGGTGTTGACGTTATCATTTCCCTGCTTAAGGTTGAGAAAAGCTTCCTTCATCCTTTCCATAACAATTTCTGACAGAAACTGCTCTTTGAAAGCTGCAGTGAACCTTTCCCAAGTAGGCTGAAAACCAGTGCAACTTGCCTTCAAGTAATTCTCCCACCAGAGAGCTGCATCTCCCTTCAGAAGGTGAGTAGCACACTTCACCCACTCCTGCTCAGGAACATCAGCAGTCTCGAGCAACCTTGACATCTCACGCAACCAATCATCCGCGTCCAGTGGTCGATCAGAAACATCAAACTGGCGAGGGTTGAATTTCAGGAAGCTTTTGATGTCTCCTCGCTTGGGAGGTGGAGGTAGTGGAGCAAACTCGTTCCTCCGAACACTTTCCTCAAAGCGTTGTTGGTTCTGCTGCATTGCTGCCAAGGCATTGGCGATGTTTGACAGCGCGGAGCCCAGTTCAGGTGGTATGTCTTCATCAGAACGGCGTGGTGGAGCCATCCTGTGATTGATATAAAACACAAGTCAGTACTATAATGGAGAATAATAATAATCCAAAATAGTACCAAGATGAAATTAACCAAGATTAAAGGATACAATTTACTAAGATGATATTAAAATATCAACAAAGTTCAAAGCACCTAGAAGATATTAAGCATATCGCACACGAATGAAAAGGAGTGTGGTACACAAATATATCAAAGAAAAAATTTCCACAAATTTCGGCATTAAAATACCAATAGATGCGCAAAATTACTCAACGAATCAAGATTAGTGACTCTGCCGATTCAATATACAAAAGCGAATGATAAGAGTAGTGGTATGGTCGCGACTCCATCCCGCACTCAAATCATTACTCCGCACATGAACAAGTGGAACACATATCCTAACCCCTTCTTCTCACGTTGAACCTAGAGATTAGTAACTACGGAAACGAACACCCCAAACAAGATAACGTCGGATAACAAAGAGTAAGACAGATCGCGTCGGTATACAACGAATCAGATAGATCGCGTCGGTTTGCAAAGCCTGTCGGTATGGAATGTACCAACAGTTGATAACCAAAGGCTGATTAGATAACAACTTGGATGCAACAGATAGACAAGGGATTACACACACACACACACACACACACAACCTATGGTACTACGGAAACCCAGAACACGTGAATCCTAGTTTGAATTTTAAGAAGAGGATTGAAAACGTTGCACTTCCTTACCAGAAAAGGGTGGGTGGGTGGGTAAGAAGAAAAGTGGAAGCAATCCTACTCTCGCGTTTTGTTTTTCCCTAGTATACATAACTACCAAAATATTTGCTAGACTGACAACGACCGTTTGGCTGAGACCCTGAAGGTCGGGATGGCTCTGATACCAATTGTAACTACCTCGGTGAATTACTCTCCTAGATACAAGCCTGGATGAACGGGAGTGGTTGAAATAGTACGGTGGGGCCCCAAAAGCCGCTCACGGGTAGACCTTTCGGCCGTCCCAACCACTTCCAATTCATCGGGACCTGCAGGCGGCGTGTCGGCGAAGGACCAACTACATACACAAACGAGTATGTATGCAAGCCACCATACAAAAGTACATCAGAGCCATTCCATCTAGAAAGAAAGGAAATATAGCAACGCCATACGGCAACATTCAAATGACCTAGATAGATATAATATTTTAGGATAATTCCTCATACATCACATATCAGAGTATCAAGCGGAAGCGGCAAAACAAGTCCGATGCGGATAAGAAGCAAATCGGCATAAGATGCCACAGTAAGCACATCCCGCCTACAGATCTCGCGGATACCGTCCGGAATCTCTACACCGAGCGATCGTTGCCCATCATCAGCCTCTTCCACCCAAAGATCCGTCCTGCGAGTGTACTGTTCATCCGAACCAATAATTTATCGTGTGAGACCCTAAGGGTACTCAAGTCTTTATGCCTCTAAAGGGGACACAACACAGGGTGACGAATTGCAGCGAAAAGGTAAACCTAACAGTCCTAAAGATAACGCTAACCATCCGCCTAACAAAAGATAGGCGGATGTCCGTGAATTAATGACAACAGATTATAAAGAACTTCATCAGATCCATCCTCCTCTCGCTACCAACGAGGAAGCGGACGAACAACCCCCCATCCGTTGGCAATTTTATTAACCATTCCATGAGTGTTGCACTATTTACTAGTCAAATTACTTATTCAGATTAAGCGGTACTTTAGTTATGCTTGTCTATGATCGAGAAACTGTGCTCCAAGTCGTCCATAACCGCGGACACGGCTTTCAGAAAGTTTTACCCTGCAGGGGTGCACAAATAGCAACACACACTCGATCAACCTCGGAAAAACCAAATCAAAACCCAACGAGGCCTTCACGACAAAGCAATCAAGGGATTCAGAAATATTTCAGGGGGCCACCCCTTGGAGTACACCCGCAACGAAGTTAGCTGACTCCGAGACGGACCCGAGGTTTGGGTGGACGGCTGTGAGCGACTGGGAACCCAAAATTGGGCTTGTCGACACCGCGAAAACGTGTCCCAATCCTAAACAGTACAGGTGCTCCTCGCACAATCGTAATAAAGCAGTAAAGCATGGCATAAGTACAGGATAGTAAATAAAACCTCAAACTAGTTTGTGGCCCCAAGAAATAAGACGGAATCAAGCTCTGGCTCAGGGGGGTCCCATAAGCCTCCCGGATGTGGATAGCGCGAATATTCTTGGAACAGGAATCAAGTACTCGGGGTCTTACGGGACACAAGTGAGCAGGAAAAACCAAATAGCAGATGTTGCCCACCGGTGCCACTTTCATTAGTTATCCCATTACTACTCAGATTAAGTTGTTTAGGTACCTCATTATCCATCAGACACTCACATACCCTACACATGCTGTTCTACGACTCGCATGGCCCAAACAACTCCTGTAGTAATGGCTCATGGGATGGAGGAACAAGCTTGGTGGGGTTTAAAAGTAAAGGCTATGCAATACTTGGGATTCAGTTTTAATGCAATCGCGACTCAATGATGCAAGAATAAGATAGAGGCAATAGGTACTGTATGTATGCAAGCATGTGGTAGTGCTTGCCTGGCAACTCGATTGAAGCGAGAGACGGATCTGGGTAGTGCTCCTGGTTCTCTTGATATATCCTCTGCTCAGCGTCTAATCGAAGAAGAACCAAACAAACAAGGGCCAACATAAATAAAGAGCGCAAACATAGGAATAAATGCGTCAAGCAAACAATCATGCCATGATGAATGATGCACAAGTTGCATAGCAATAATGTAGCATGGCATGGGTGAGGTGTAGAATATAAGAAATAACATTTTTATTGGGTCTTGATCACATTTTATTGTCATGAAAGTTGCTGTACACTATATTTTTATATGATGCATGCTGCAATTGAAGTCATGGATAGCATAAACAGAAAGGTCTCGTCGAGCTGATCATTTTAGACATATCATTTGTTAAATTCGGAGTTATAAAACAAAAGTTATTAATTAATTAAGTTCCAGTGGCATTTTGTTGTAATTTACTCAACTTGGAATTTTAAATGTGCAAAAGGTAATTTGAATAGCATATTTGAAATCCTCACATTTTTCTAATTCAAAAACATATATTATTTGTATTATTTGAAATTATGAATTTAAATTTATTTTAAGTCAAAATAATTAAAAGGGGTCAAGGTCAAAGGTTTGACTAGATAGAGTCAAACTTGGTCAAATTCGAAAACATGGTTGAATTCATATTTGGAAAACATTTACTTTTCATTTTGAAAGTTTTTACAAATTCGAATTATTTCAAAAGATATGAATTATTTGGTATATTAGCATTTTTTGAAATTTTTGTTTGTATTGAAAAGTTTGGCAAACTTTTGTTACTCATATGAAAGCTACCCATGGTCATTGACAGGTGGGGCAGAGGGCATAAGGGGGCCACGGCAGCGCTGGGCGACGTCTGCTACCGCGGCTTAGCCAGCCCAGTCGCTGACGTGCGGGCCCAAAGGTGCAGCCGGCCCCACGTGACAGCGAGGGCCTGGGTGAGCCACGACGCAATGAGGAAGGAGTCTTGAGGGTGGCACGGAATCTTTGGGGGTTCGCCAAAGCACGGGCGGTGTGGTGGGGTACTGGCTGCTAGGGATCTGGGCGTGATCGACCGAAACTTGGGGGGGGGTTCGCAAAAACTACACGCGAGCCCTGACTGAACCAACGCCGCTCTCTGAATCTCGTCGACGACTGGCGACGGCGAGATCTTCCGGCGAGGATGGCGTCGCGTCCGCGGCGAGGTGGCTCTGGCTGCTAAAACGGAAAGTGTAGAGGGAGGCTCCGGCTACCGATCTCACAAGGAAGGGTCGACGGCGGCGTGTTGTGCTCGAAAGGGCACGTCGGGGAACAGAGAGGAAAAACGCCGGCCTGGGCTGCTGGCGTCGGGCGGCTCGTCGGGGTCACAAACAATGGCGCTAAAAGCGAGAGGTAAAACGGTAGAGGGTTAGGGAGGAGCTCACCTCGGTCGATTCCCACCGGAATCGAGGCAGGAGGTGGTCGGAGCGGAGGGGAACGGCGGCTGCGCGGCTCCGGTACTTGGTCGGGAAGGAGGAAGCAGCTCCTGGCGTGCTCCTCTCGATGTACCCCACAATGGCCGAAGGCGAGCGATCCCCGGCTTCAGCGGTGCTCGCCGGCGACCATGGCGACAGCGCGGCTCCGCTTGCTGCTGCGGGAGGGCGGAGGACAGGGGACGGCGGCGGAGAGGGGGAAAAAGGAAGGATAGGGTTGCAGGGGCCTCTACGGCTTGGGGATAAGAAGGGCGGAGGGGTGACGCGGCTGACGGGGACCTGCTCCTCTGCTTTCGTCTGCTGCCGAGTGGAGTGTAACAGCGTCGAGGACATGAAGAAGAGGAGCAGGCGGCGGGCTGAAGAGTCTTGGGCCAAGGAGGTGAGTTGGGCCGGAGGAGAGGAGGGTTCCTGGGCTGCTGCGGCTGGTTGAGGCCCAGGTGTGCTGCCAGGTTTGCTTCTCTCCTCTTTATTTATTCTTCTTTTTATTTCTATTTGTTTTGTTTGTTTCAAATCCCAACAACCTTTTTATTTCAAAACTTTTTGAACCTAGCAGATAAATTTTGAACAGAGAAAAGGGAAGGCCAAGGATAGAAAAGGGGAACAAAAGAAGTGGAGATGTTTGATGCATACATACATAATTTACGAAAGAGCCAAGTGGGGCATTTTGCAAGCATATGAAGATATGGGATTTTGCAATTTAGATGGAAAACATTTGTAAAATTAGGGAACCTTCACATGGATCTAAGGCTTGTCAAAAACAAAACAGAGGTAGAGATATGAGGTGGTTCTTGCATGGCCCATGCAAATAATAAATGCCATGTATTCATATTGTGAAAACAACATAAGATCACATGGCATTATTTCCTGCATTCCCAAAAGGTGGAATAAGGCCAAGCAAAGAAAAGGGGCAAGCATTGGATCCACCCAACCCACATGAGCTAGGTAAACTCAAATAAATGCCAGCTCATATTAATTGGATGGTGGAGTTATAAGGTGGTGAAGAAAAGGTGGTGGAGTCAATAAAAGATATGCCCCCACCTCAGCTTGGGCATTTGAACAATATATCAAGATCCAACTACAATATCAAGAGGCAAAAACAATTAATGATGCATATGAGGTAAGAAGCAAATCACAAGGGTTTGTATGATGCTCAAATTGCAAGGTGGCATGATGACATGAACATGACATGATGATGATGCAACAATTATATGTAGGAAGTGGCCCTTTTATTACTAGATCCAGTAGCATTACAGATGTTAGACAACTGGGATGCTACAGGACCCTAGTTGATTACTACCAAAACTACCCTCATGTCCATATGCCACAATTAGTTCGGGCTTTAAAATGAGCATATGCATGATACTTGTTGACCAGTCGTGATCTAGATACTTTTGGATGGATGTGGCCACAATGCATACATATAGGTGCATTGCTTTCGTTTATTGAGTTCTAAAGTCGGATTTCACTGCATTGGCATTGTTTCTTTCTGAAGTCATAGGGGAAAACGCTTGACCCATCATTGATATTTCGGTCGGACTCTTAGTGCGGGTTAACTCGGGTTTTGTGGTGTAGTGATGGGTCAGTTTTCTTATTGAGATATCTGGATGGCACAACCATTTGATTTTCGTGCTTGAAGGGTTGATCGAATGTGTATGGGTACAATGGTGCACCCGTGCAGAGTAATTTTTTTTGAGAAGTTGTGTCTATAGTTATGAACTAGTAAAGAGCACCATGTTTGTATCTCCTTACGACTTATATATGTCTTTGTATCTTATACTTGTTGTGAGTAGCTAGCTGGTCTTGTGAAGTTGACTTAGTACAATTGTTCGTTGTTTTCACTTTACTACTATCTTAATTAAAAGTATGTCTCTCTCTAGGAAAATAATTAATAATGATAAGGCACTTGTGGGACGCCTTTGCGGAAAGATCAATCGTGACGCCTAGGTCATGTTGTTATCTACATATGTTATGAGACTAAGCGCACTAACCCCTCATGGGGCTTGTGGGACCATACTTGATTACTACCGAAACTACTCTCATGTCCATATGCCACAATTAGTTTGGGTTTTAGAATGAGCATATGCATGATACTTGTTGATCGGTCATGATCTAGATACTTTTGGATGGATGTGGTCACAATGCATACATATAGGTGCAATACTTTTGTTTATTGAATGCAGAAGTCGGATTTCACCGCACTGGCATTGTTTCCTTCTGAAGTCATAGGAGCAAACGCTTGGCCCGTCATTGATATTGCGGTTGGACTCTTCGTGCGGGTTAACTCGGGTTTTGTGGCGTAGTGATGAGTTAGTTTTCTTGTTGAGATATCTGGACGGCACAACCATTTGCTTTTCGTGCTTGAAGGTTTGATCGAACGTGTATGGGTACAATGGTGCACCAGTGCAGGGTAATTTTTTTGAGAAGTTGTGTCTGCAGTTATGAACTAGCCAAGAGCACCGTGTTTTGATCATAGACAACTTACCCTAAATCATGTTCCTAACTTGCTAATAACTTGACTAGTAATTAGCCTATTTAACTAAATAGACCATAAAGTTGCCAATGTGTGAGTGTATTTATCATTGCTCTCCCATGGGTAATGCGACACGGGCGATATTCTGGATGAGTTATATTTGGTGTTAGTTATAGCTGTTTTCAAATAGGTCTCTCGTATCCTTATCTTATAAACGTAAGTTGTAGTTTGTCTCTATAGCTTAATTGGTGCATGCTTCTTAACCCCACCATACCATGTAGACGACCATGTACGAATTCTAAATATCACAACTACATGCTTTAGTACTTAAGTTCTTTTTATCCCATGGGCATTTTGTCCTGTGAGCGGGTATGTTTATGGTGTAGGGACATGTGTCATCTTCTTGATATATATATGGATCTTGTTTGACTTTGCAATATCTATTTTATTTCTTTGTGTCATAGATGATGTGATCTGAAATGCTATTGTATGATCGCTAGCGCTACATATTCATTTGTGTATGGTTATGTGCTCTATCATCGTGTCTTGTTCCGGTCGTGAAGCTATAACTTTCCTCTTGGGTCTGGAGGAGTACGGGGCTTGAGTTGTTTCCCACCACACCTATCGACTGGTGATGGCCTACCGTGGTACGTTTGAGGTCTCTAGTAGCAACTTTGTGCCCATGAGGAAGTTATACTGGCCCATGAGTTAGAACTTGTTTCCGAGGCTTACACGCACCACCGCCCAAGGTCAAGGTTTTGCGGACGGGCGATATTGGTCTAGGTTGAGGTATAGGGAGTGGGGTCGCCGCTTGAAGTCCTCATCGTTGGGGGTGGTGGTGGCGGGAGGGTGTCGATGTTGTATGATTGGAACAGGCCGCGACAATAGTGACAGGAGGGCGGTATGGGCGAAAAGACACTTTTTTCTTGCATGTTCGACCAGAACGTTGGACCGGGGCCAGAAAATTTGATCTCCAGATGAGCGTTACTCAGGGATATTAGGTGTGTGGGGGTTTGAAGAGCATCTGATGCCCAGAAATAACCAGATGACACGATCAGACGGACATAAACGCTCAGGTCGTGAGAGGTCTCCTGTTTGACTCAGTTATAATTTCTCCAATCTTTTCAATTTGCCACGGTTCTCTTGTCTAATTTTAGTCACAAATGTGGTATTACATTCATGCAAGCACTAGTTGGTAGAGATTACATAATAACACACACTGCATGTCATGTTTCCTTTTTATTGTAAACCACTAGGTGAAGTGGATGGCAAAAGAGGAGGCAGCCTTGTCCATCCATCGGAAAATACTAGACACACCTCCACCGACGACCACCTCGATCTGCATGCGCCCACCGCCCGCTAGCTCGATTGAATTCGATCGAGGCCGAGGCGGAGGCGAGCTAGGTCGATCTGCATGCACCCGGAGTCCGGCGGTCAATCGCTGGATCGATCAACCTAATCGTTGCCCTGGCATGCACTAGATTGATCGTCGCGGCCGGGGAGGGCGTCAGGAGGGAAGGAGATCCTGGCGATCTGGCACGCGAACCGATGAAGCTCAAGTTTCGACGAGGCAGCGTCGGGGACGAGGAATCAGCTGGTGCGGACGCCGTCGGGAGCCTCGTCGTCCCCCTCACGCCGCGCAAGGACTGCTGGTGGTCCTCGGCCCTCCTCAAGACCATCACCGCGCTCCTCCTCCTCGTCACCGGCGTCCTCATCGGCTTCGCTGCCAACGCCAACATCTCAGGCTACTACTGCTTCACGCCGTCGTTGTCGTCGTCAGGGTCCGATCATCACCGTCATCAGGTGAGAGGGAGTTCTTTTTTTTTTCGAGCGGCTGTCACCCCATATCCGGATCGCCCATCTTTGTACAATGAGATCTGTGTGAGCTAACCAACCGAATTTTCTCCATTTTCCGTTTCTCCAAAAAAAAAAAACTTGTAGACATCAATTTTTTTTTGAGAGCGACATCAATTTTTTTTGGGTAGACAGAGTTTCAGATTTTTTTTGGGTAGACATCAATTTTTTTTGGGGCTGACATCATTCATCAGGTTACTGGTGGCAGCGACGACGATTCCAATACGAATTCAAAGACGCAACGAAGCCAGACCGAAAAGCAGAGCGACTCATCAATGTCGTCGCCGCCGCCATCGTTCATGGACTACGTGCACCCTGGTTCTCCGTGGGGCCACACGATGACGGACGAGGAGCTGTTCTGGCGGGCGTCGATGGTACCCCAGGTGGAGGAGTACCCGTACCAGCGTGTTCCCAAGGTGGCGTTCCTCTTCCTCACCCGCGGCCCGCTCCCGTTCGCCCGTCTCTGGGAGCGCTTCTTCCGCGGCCACCAGGGCCTCTACTCCGTCTACGTCCACGCCCTCCCCGACTACGTCCTCAACGTCTCCTCCTCCTCCCCCTTCTACGGGCGTCAGATCCCGAGCCAGGAGGTGTCGTGGGGCTCCATCACCCTCGTCGACGCCGAGAAGCGGCTCCTCGCCAACGCCCTGCTCGACCACTCCAACCAGCGCTTCGTGCTCGTCTCCGAGAGCTGCGTGCCCGTCTACAACTTCCGCACCGTGTACGAGTACCTGGTCAACTCCGCGCACAGCTACGTGGAGTCGTACAACATCGACGTGCCGCAGTGCGCGGGGCGCTACAACCCGCGCATGGCGCCCGACGTCATGGAGGACCAGTGGCGGAAGGGCTCCGAGTGGTTCGAGCTCAGCCGCGACCTCGCCGTCGACATCGTCGCCGACAAGCGCTACTACGCCGTCTTCAGGAAGCACTGCACGCCGTCCTGCTACCCGGACGAGCACTACATCCCGACCTACCTCCACCTGACGCACGGGGCCAGCAACGCCAACCGGACCATCACCTGGGTCGACTGGTCCAGGGGCGGCCCGCACCCGGCGAGGTACGGCAAGGCCAGCGTCACCAGGGAGTTCGTGCAGGCCATACGGAACAACAACACGCAGTGCGAATACAACGGGAAGCCCACCACCGTGTGCTACCTCTTCGCGCGCAAGTTCGCGCCCAGCGCACTCGGCATCCTCATCAACCTCACAACCACGCTACTCGACTTCTAATCTCTTCTTCTTCTTCTTCTTCTTCTTCTTCTTCTTCTTCTTCTTCTTCTTTCTTTTTTATTGTCTATATAATATATATCGCTGATGATTAATTGAGTGCTAGCTAATTTACTTGACTATCTATCTATACAGACTTGTACTTTTGGTGTCGAATTGTATTGTAAGTTGTAGGTTGTTCGTCATTTTTGTTCCATATGATTAGCAACGACTTTTTCCGATCCATAATAAGTGTCGCAGAGGTAGTATATGACTATGGCAAGATTGGGTTATATGGATCGATAATAGGTGGTTGGAGTTGAACACTTGTCTTCTGAGCATGTTATACTTTGTCCCTCTTTAAAATAGATGTCGCAGATTTGTTAAAATTTGGATGAATCTAAACATTATTTAGTATATATCTGAGTTTTAAAAAAATTTAGAAAGACGGAGGGAGTATAAAAATGCACCGTGAGATAATGAGAACACTTAGGGCGTGTTTACTAGGGCACACGCCTGTTACTCGCACCTGTTCGGTAGAAATAAGCCCGTTTGGAAAACGTGACACTCGGACAAACTCGTATCACATGAGTTTTAAAGCACCCAAAAACTTTGCCCGCCAGGAGTGCCAAAATTGGGCGTTTTTCGAGGACATGCACTAGAGAGCCAAAGGTCGGCACGCGGACGCACGCATGGAGAAGAGCGGAGGGCCCGCGATGCATTGGGAAGACGCGTTAGAAATCTCCTCACCGCTCCCTCACCATTCTCACTCTACCCATTCACAACCGCCCTTCTCCCGTCTCACCATCGGTGGTTTCTCTACCGCCGGCAGATCGACGACCACCGCAAGGGCAGCACACAGTGGTAGATCAAGGGAGAGCACTACGTTTTTCCTGGTTGCAGGGGATCAGGGACTAAAACACCTTCTTCCTCGTCCCACCTAAAGCTCCCGACCTGCAACAATGGCAGTAGGGCCTCGAACCCCCCTCTCTATGCCTTAGCAGCACAGATCTATATGTTTGCGTCTAGTTCTGTGCGTATCATTGACATGCACGCTCAATTTGTTTTTGTTTTGGTCGATTTGATAGGTTAGGGTCTTTTCTTTTCTTGCACTCATGTGGTGTTTTTGTAAGCACTAGATCTACCGTAATCTTGGTTCCATCTATGCTTGTTAGTGGCTACATTTAGGCAGATACTCTATTTAGGGTTTCCCCGAGGGGAAATTGGGGATTTTTGCACCGTTCATTTTCTTCTTCTAGGTCAATGATTAGTTCGTGTTGTGCGGCCAAGATCCCAATGGGTTACATCATAGTATGCTCGTTATGATTGATCTTGGACACATAATGCTTAGTATTAGGCACAATTTTTTTTGTACAAATAGGCGAGTGCCGATGATTAAATACCCACCATAATGAAATGGAAGGGGTGATCCTTTCGAACCTTATTCTGCCATCTATTCAAGCTGATGGAACTTGGTTCGGTAGGATCATCGCTTTCTGTTGTAAGTGTTGTGAAATATGAGGCAGTACTTTGTGTTTCCCATTTAGTTTTGGCCGATGATTCAAACTGTCACCAAATGTGTCCGGGAAATGAATCTATACTACCTTGAATCATTCATAACAAACCATGTTGTGCATTTCCCAAGGTAGTACAAAGTCCTCTCCCCGGCCTTTGTGTGCACAACATATATGAGGCTCACATATGTCACCCAGCTTATGATGATACATAATACAATATGATCATAGAGATGGTGCTATTGGAACCCGATTGTATGCACAACCCGATCTCTACCATCTGTGTGCTAGTTATTCGGAAGCTCAGAAGTGCTTAGATCAGGTTAGCTCATTGTGTTTTGCTTGCTCTGGCCGATGATTACAAATTTGCACAATGAAATGCAAAGGGATCCTCTTTGTTCCCAAACTTGTGTGCTAACCAAATTGCTTGTTCATTTGTTCGTCATGAGGAGAATCCCTTTGCATTTATGCCCTTACATATGAGGTCATGTTGCTAGTTCATTTGTGCTAACCACCTTGCTTGTTCTTGTGTGATCACCACATTGTATGTGCTTACATGTGTTGATTCCTTTTTAAGTGCTGCAAGATGCTGATGGGAGGTGCTCTCCCCACCAATATTTTTTTTCTATTTTTCAAAAAAATGAGAGCACCGACGCTCATGTGCATCTAGCAATTTTGGTTACTTTCAACTCCTTAATTCTGTATCTGACAAGGTTCGATCTCGTCAATGCCCATTGTTATGGACTTGGGTTTTGGAGAAGATGGGGATGCTAGACATCGCGGAACAGTTAACATACAAGCAACGCGGGACACAAGTTTTACCCAGGTTCAGACCCCCGGAGGGAAACCCCTACCCCTACTTGTTTGCTCATGATTATGGTGGAACCGGAGGCTACAAGGATGCGCATATGCAATCTGGCGTGAGGTGTGTATGCGAGGGTGGAAGAGATCCTTCTCGTCGTGCCCTCCTGGCCTTTATATAGATAGGCAGGTCTCGGTCTTAGGTCGAGTCGGTTATATAGGGTTTGCACCCTTTGAAATTCTATGTACTCTAGTCTTGTTCTCCAAGGATCCAAAGACATCATGGGCCTGGGCCACCCGAAATTTCCACAGGCCGCGTGTCTTGTCGTGGGCCTTCCCTTGGGCTGGACCAGGTATACCAATATTGTGTACCTGTGGGATATAACCATGTTAATAGCCCCCGAGTGTTCAGTCGAATCATAGATAAGGCTGGTGACTCTTTAATATTTCAGGTGCTATTAAGTTGAACCTGTTTCACCAGGAGAAAAATGTTTAGTTCATAGGGATTGTTGATGCGTGTGGCTGACTCTCCCGATCTTCATCAAACTCGAGTCCCCGTACTCGAATTCAGAACGATTGCTGGCGTAATTCGACTTAGGCCGTTGAGGTCTTACAGGAGTCGAATCCCAGTGGTTTTCAGGTGATGTACCCAACGCGTCCGTCAGGATTTTTCATCGTGTCTGCTAATACGGAGATTTACTAGTAGAGCGCATTCAGGTGCGTTACCAGGCCATCAGATGAGATTTGTAGGGCTTAACTTTGCATCATAGACACAGCATCCGAAATTTTATCACCGCATAGGTGTTTCGGGTGACCAAGGAGATTGCTTCTCACTTAGCGTTGGTTTGGACAAAGTTGCCAAAAAGATTTTGTCGTATTTGATCCGAAGTATCGCACTCAAAAAATTTATAGGGTGCGCGGCCAGCGCTCCCTATGGGAGTTGCCCCCGAGTGTCTGTTCGAGTCGTACACTCGAGCAGATACTTTAGTTCAGTTGTTTTCAGCTTAGATCCGAAGGACACAATTATTTCAGATGCTCAACCAATCCTCCCTATGGGAGTAGCCCCCGAGTCCGAAATGGAGTCGTAGACTCAACGTACGACTCGAAGATAGTTGCGAGGTGTAGTAACTTAGTCATTTCTCAGGTGCGCGGCCAGCGCTCCTAATTGGAGTAGGCCCCGAGTAGTTTCTCAAATCGTATATTCGAGTAAGTACTTGATTGATCAGCCGAAAACTTCTAGCCGTTGCTGGCTTGGCCTTGATGACGTCAGTGATGACGATTGGTGATCTCAATCGTCTATGGCGGCAGAAATGACGCGACGGGACGACTGTGGGTCCCACCGTCTGACTTGAAGTTGACTAGTCATGTGTAGACGTGGCGAAAATTACGGCATCTCCTCGGTTTCTATGCGTAGTGGACGGCATGCTGGCGACGGTTCGTTGTTGTGCTGACACGTGTAGGGTTGGATCTGGCCTGCGCGCTAGGGCTTCTGGATCAACGGCTTGTGTGCGTCGTCTTCCTCTTTTAATATCGTGCCTCTTTGGGCGGCGGATCCACAACCTCTAGCCAAGAAGAAGAAAGATAAGGCGGCTCCCGTCTTCAACTTATCGGACATCGCATCGTAAGTGACTTCACCTGAGCCTTTTTTCGTGTCTCGTGTCGTCTGTCTGAGTAGTGTGAGTTGTTGTTTTGATCAAAATCCTTACTTGCCGCCATTCTTCGGAGGGGTCCCTTGACGGGGACACCCAGGAGGCTATAGGGGAGTCGAAGCCGACGGCTTCTATTCCCCAGGTGGTGGCCGACTCTAAGGACCATGATCCTAACTCCTCTAGGAGTGAAGCTCGGATGGTCATGGCTCAGAAGACAACACGCAGAACTTCAGAGTCCACGCCTGAACACGTAAGTGCTTTCTGTTTTCTTCGTGGGGGGAGCCCCTGCGCCTTTGTTGGGTGACCTGTTGGTCGTTTTGCTTTTGCAGGGCGGAGCCCCCGAGCCTTATCTGATGATTTCTTTTGTTTCTATTTTTTCTGCAGCCCTTTGTGCATGGCGCCAACCTCCTTATCCAGCAGCACCTGGCGCTAGAGGCTAATGTGCATCAGCTTCAAGGTACATAATTTTTTTTACCCTATTTTAGTTTGTCTATCCCAAGGATTTGATTATATTGAACAGGTGGTTCTTCGTGTTGCAGATGAAAATAATGGGGCTCTCCGAAGACTGGATGCTCTCGAAAAGAGCCTTGGTCGAGCGGAGAAGAAGGCCATGGATGCTGCGGAGGCTAAGGAGCGCTTGCAGAAAGAGGCTGCCGCTCGCAAGAAGTAGCTCGTGGTTGCGGTAGCTGCCCGCGAGAAGGAGATGGCGGATAGGCTTATGGCTACAGCCAAAGCTTTTTCTAGTGAGTTTCACTTGACTTGTTTGGGTCTCGTATTTTTCGACTGCGTCTTGTCTTTTTCTTATTAGTACCTGTCTTCTTTGGTTCAGATGCTTCAGGTATCACGTTTGATCATGGTGCGCTGGAGCATGGGGATGTGCTGGCTGATGCTACCGTGGCGGTCAAAGATCGCTGCGGCACTGCTACTGGCTTCTTCGTGAAGGCCAAAGAGGTGCTCAGGTGCTTCTACAAGGAGGTCGTCCCCAAGGGCGTTGCCCTTGAGGACGTCGACGCCCTTACGGATGCTCTGTCGGAGGAAGCTCTGGCAGCGTATAAGTGCAAGCAGAAGGGGATCGACGCCTCCATGGGGCTGGGAATGGCGATGGCGTCCGGAGCGGAGATGGACCTGCCGCACATAACGTCTCAGATGACGACGGCTCAGAGGTAGCTTTCGCCCTCTTTGCATCTCGCTGTAAGCGCTATGGGACTAAGATCATCGATCTCCTGGCTGATTATGCAGCAAAGCAGTAGTAGGACGCCAAGAGTAGGCATTCTGGCTCCGAGGCCACCCCGGATGCGGGTGCATAGGCCTTTGTAATATAGATTATGTAGTTGTCTCTTTTTCTTTCTACTGTAATCTTTTGCTGATGAACAAGCCTGATTATTCCACGAGGTGTGTTTAATGTATGATGTTATATTTCGAGCTGCTACCAGAACCGCCCTGTAATCTTCATGCTTTATTTATTTGCTTTTAATGTCCTTCGGGTGAGGTTCCTGCTATTCCTCCGACTGCTCCTGAGCCGCGACCATCCTTGGATGATGCGTCGCAGCTGGTTGTTCTGCGCGATCGTGTCCATAGCTTGGAAAAAGACATCCTTAGCATTCGTTGCCACGCAGATCTGTGGAAATCGAAGGCCGAGCGAGCCACTACCAGGGAGGAGTTCTTGATGGGGGAGTTGCGGCAAATGAGCGAGCAGCTGCAATGTGAGTCTTCACGAACTGCTATTCTTTCGGGTGCACCTTATTTGTATGTCATCTTATTCCATGCTTGGTGCAGGTGTCAATCTTGTTCCGAGGGAGGAGAAAGAGCGCGTCGCGATTCGGATGAATTGCCTAACGCAACGGGACTTAGAGGATGGTGGCTTCTTCTGGATGGACCGCGACCGAGCCATCGTTCTTGTGATGATGCAAGATCGCGTGCACCAGATTCTTCGAGTCCTGTGGCAGGCGAGGACTTCTCTGGCGGCCATTTGGGCCGTCATGTTCCCTTTGGATGCCACGCCTGCCACCTTTTGGGGCCTTCTAGCAAAATTTCAGGACGTGGGCCACGTCAGGGAGTTCATGCGGCATCAGTTGATCGCTGGGGTGAAAGCTGCCTTGTTGCTTGTTCGGCTGCATCGTCGTGATGTCAATCTCGCGGAGGTGGCGACTGGACCGCCCCTTCGACCATATGGCAGTCTATGGGACATGCGCCCGCATTATACGTCTATGAGGCAGCATGCTGAAGAGATCGTAGATCTTTTCGAGCAGCGGGCTAATGTAATGCTCCAGAATAGGTAGATCCTGTAAAGAGAAAACTTGATGTAAAATTTGTATTTGTTTCCAGTGGGCTTGTAGTGCCCTTTGTAAAGTTTATATGTACTAACACATGGTGGTTTATTATGTGCATGTCCTTTTCGTTAGCCTAACGTGGTCAGCTACTCAGGTTGTATGCAATGTTCTCAGTCGACGAGGTCGTGAGGTGAGGCGTAGCCCCCGAGCGTGTTTTAGGATAAGTAATGTTGGAGATATGCCCTAGAGGCAATAATAAATGTAGTTATTATTATATCTTTGTGTTTATGATAAATGTTTACATTCATGCTATAATAGTATTAACAAGGAAACATTAATACTTGTGTGATTTGTAAACTTAATTTGAAGTCCCTGGTAAAGCCTCTATATAATACTAGCTTGTTGGTTAATAGATGATTGTGGTTTCCCTATCATGAACATTGAGATGTTATTAACAACAATATCATATCGTTAGGAGAATGATATGATGGACATACTCCTATAGATAAGCGTAGCATAAAGATCAAGTCATTTCAATAGTTCAATTGCTATATGCTTTCTGATACATAGTAACCTAATTCCTTCGACCATGAGATCATGCATATCACCTTTGCCGGATGGATGCTTTGATGACATCAAACACCACACCGTGGCGGGTGGCTATAAAGGTGGCATTGAGTGTTCGGAAAGTATTGGTTGAAACACATGGATCAAGAGTGGGATTTGTCCATCCATATGACGGATAGATATACTCTGGGCCCTCTCGGTGAAATGTCATCCAATTAGCTTGCAAGCATGTGACTGGCTCACAAGGGATCACATATCAGGAGCGAGAAAAGAGTACTTATCGGTGCGAGGTTGAACTAGGTATGCGAGAGATACCGGCGATCATAACCTCGGATAAGTAAACTATCGTGAGACAAAGGAAATTGGTATCGTATGTAAGTGGTTCATTCGATCGCAAAGTAATCGTAGAAATATGTGGGAGCCATATGAATTTCCAGATTCCTCTATTGGTTATTGTTCGGAGAAGTGTCTCGATCATGTCCGCATAATTCACGAACCGTAGGGAGACACACTTAAGGATTCGACGTTGTTTGAGTAGTTATGGTATGATGAGAAAGAGACCGATTGTTGTTCGGAGTCTCGGATGGGATCCGGGATATCACGAGGAGATCCGGAATGGTCCGGAGAATAAGATTCATATAAGGAAAGTCTCGTTTCGGAGTTCGGGAATGATTCCGGTGTTTTCATCGGGAATGTTCTAGAAGGTTCCGGAATGTCCGGCACTTCGGAGGGGAAGGGGTACATGAATGTGTCATTTCAAGTTGAAATGATTGCATCATGTACTAAGTGTCATCGCTGTTTCAAATAAAGGATTAATTCAAATCCTAGTTTGAAAAGTCAAATAGCTAAATTGAAAAGTCAAACGGCTAAATTTGGAAAGAGGAAAAGAGGAGGAAGGGGAAACCGAGTTGGGGAGGGAGTCCCTCCTCCCCAAGCCGGCGCACCACCCAAGCCGAGTTGGGGAGGGACTCCACTCCCTCCCCTTGGCCGGCCGGCCCCTCCACCTATATAAGGAGGGGCAGGGCTCCCTCCTAGGACACACAAGTACCTCTCCTCCAAACCCTAGCTTGGCGCCACCACCTCCTGCAGCTGCCGCCGCCTCCTAGGGTTGCCCTAGCCGCCGACTTGGGGTGCCCCAAACCCTAGCCGCCGGCTCTAGCACCTCCTCCTTGGTGTGTCTAAAACCTAGATCGCCGAGGAGCTCTCTCATACTCCACCATACTCGCTCCGGCTTAAGGCGAAGCCCTGCGAGATCTCCCCTCTACTTCCGGTACCACGCCGTTGTGCTGCCGGAATCGCGAGGAGAGTGCTACAACCTCCGCTGCCTGCTGGAACAAGGGAGAGGAAGGTCTTCGTCGAGCAGGCGATGTGACCGATCATGAGCGCTCTTACGAACGTGGAAGGATCGTCTACGATCTTGAGATCGGGAAAATACGACTACATCACCCACGAGAATCCGCTCTCGTTAAACACTTTGGAATCTTCGAGGGTGAGTTATTCCGTCGACTCGTTGCTACAATCTAGTAGATAGATCTTGGCTTGTTTGTTTGTATGCGGTAAAATTTTTTGTTTTCCATGCTACGAAACCCTACGGTGGTATCAGTCGTGTCTATATGTAGATCTGTTGCAGTAGAACACAATGGTCATTGTGGGCGTTGATTCTTTATTGTCGATTGCTTCTTGTGTACTTTGCATCTTGCGGTATGTTGGGACGAAGCGGCCGGGCTAACCTTACATGACATCGTTCATGAGACTTGCTCCACGCTTGACATGCAACTTGTATTGCATAAGTGGCTTTATGGTGCTGTTTCTCCTAGCATAGTTAAGATCCAATTTACAACGGGTGATTAACAATACTAGTATCAATGTTGTGGTTCTTGTTCGTAAGTTAGAACGACACTTATTGAAAGCCCCAAACCACGTAAAATATGCAAAGAAAGTAGAGGCGTCTAACTTTGTTTTGCAGGGGTGTGCCGTGATGTGATATGGCCATGATTGTGATTATATTTGATGTATGCAATGTTCCTTATTGTAAGTTGGCAACCGACAGGAGCCATATGGTTGTCTTTAATTTATGTTAAGACCCGTGTGTCTATTCAAAGTAGTTGTAATAGTTGAAGCCGGTGGACGACAACCATGGAGAAGCGTCATTGACCTTGATGCAATGCCGGTGATGATGGAGATCATGTTCGTTCTTGAAGATGGAGATCGGAAGCACAAAGAAGAAAGGCCATATCATATCACATATTATGAATTGCATGTGATGTTAATCCTTTATGCATCTTGTATTGCTTAGTATACAACGGTAGCATTATAAGATGATCCCTCATGCACATGAATTTCAAGTCATAAAGTGTTCACCCTTAGTTAGCACCGTTGCTAAAGCTTGTTGTTTCGAAGCACCACGTGATGATCGGGTGTGTTAGATTCCGCAAGTGTATACAACGTGAGCAAGCCAGATTTGCTCATGCGGAAACTAAGGTTTGATCTTGACGAGCCTAGCATGTACAGACATGGTCTCGGAACACGGATCACCGAAAGGTAAAGCATGAATCATATAGTAGATATGATGAACATGTCGATTGTTCACCATTGAAACTATATCAAATCTCGTGATTATCGGTGTTGATGTGGTGGATTTGGTTCGTGTGATCACTAAAACAATGTGAGGGATATTGTTTTGAGTGGGAGTTCACCTAGATTAATTTTATTATTAATTTGAACTCAATTTGTCATAAACTTAGTCTAAACTATTGCAAATATGTTGTAGATCAATGGCAGCCCCTACCATCAATTTTAATGCGTTCCTAGAGAAAGAAAAGTTGAAAAACAATGGGAGCAACTTCGCGGATTGGTTCTGCAATTTGAGGATTGTCCTCACAGCTGGTACTTTGACCTATGTGCTGGATGCACCGCTGGGTGACCCACCTGCAGCTGATGCTCCCGATGAAGTAAAGAATGTTTACCTCACTCGGAAGACTCAGTACTCCACAGTTCAGTGTGCTATATTGTATGGTTTAGAATCGGAGCTTCAGAAAAGGTTTGAGAATCCAGACCCATATGATATTGTCGAGGATCTCAAATTGATCTTTGAGACTCATGCGGAAATTGAAAGCTATGAGGCTTCTGAAAAGTTCTTTAACTGCAAGATGGAAGAGGGCAGCTCCGTCAATGAGCATGTGCTTGAGATGTCTGGGCACGCAAACAAACATCAAATCTTGGGTATAGTGATTCCTAATGCTTTGGGGATTTACCGTGTCCTCCAATCACTACCACCAAGTTACAAGAACTTTGTGATGAACTACAACATGCAAAACATGAACAAGACGTTGCCAGAACTCTTTGCCATGTTGAAGTCTGCAGAAGTGGAGATCAAGAAAGAGCACCAAGTGTTGTTGGTCAATAAGACCACCAAATTCAAGAAAGGCAAGTCTAAGCAGAAGGGACACTTCAAGAAGGGTGGTAAGAAAGTTACCACGCCGACGAAGAAGACCAAGGCTGGACCCAAGCCTGATACTGAGTGCTTTTACTGCAAGGGAGAATGTCACTGGAAGCGGAATTTCCCAAAGTACTTGGCGGATTTGAAGAACGGCAACATCAAGAATAAAGGTATATCTGATATACATGTTATTGATGTGTATCTCACTAGTACTCGTAGTAGTGCCTGGGTATTTGATACTGGTTCGGTTGCTCATATTTGTAACTCGAAACAGGTACTGCAGAATAAACGGAAGCTATCGAAGAACGAGGTGACGATGCACGTGGGAAACGGATAAAAGGTTGATGTGATCGCGGTCGACACTCTACCCCTTCATCTACCATCGGGATTAGTTTTATACTTAAATAATTGTTATTTGGTGCCTGCGTTGAGCATGAACATTATATCGGGATCTTGTTTATTGCGAGACGGTTACTTGTTTAAGTCCGAGAATAATGGTTGTTCCATTTATATGAGTAATATGTTTTATGCACATGCACCTTTGATAGATGGTCTATTCTTATTGAATCTTGATAGTGGAAATACACATATTAATAACATTGAGGCTAAACGGTTGAAATCAAGCGATAACTCGACCTATATGTGGCACTGTCGTCTTGGTCACATTGGAGAGAAGCGTATGAAGAAACTCCATTCCGATGGACTTCTTGAATCACTTGATTTCGAATCACTTGATAGATGCGAAGCATGTCTGATGGGTAAAATGACTAAGACTCCATTTTCTGGTATGATGGAGCGAGCTACGGACTTATTGGAAATCATACATACCGATGTATGTGGTCCAATGAGTATAGCATCGCGTGGTGGTTATCGTTATGTTCTTACCTTCACGGATGACTTGAGTAGATATGGGTATATCTATTTCATGAAACATAAGTCCGAAACTTTCAAGAAGTTTAAGGAATTTCAAAGTGAGGTAGAGAATCAACGTAACAAGAAGATTAAATTTCTACGTTCTGATCGTGGAGGTGAATATCTAAGTTACGAGTTTGGCGAGCATTTGAAGAAATGCGGAATACTTTCACTGATTCACACATGGGAACACCACAGCGTAATGGTATGTCCGAACGTCGTAATCGAACTCTCTTACATATGGTTCGTTCTATGATGTCACTTACAGATTTACCGCTATCATTTTGGGGTTATGCATTAGAAACAGCCGCATTCACTTTAAATAGGGCACCATCTAAATCCGTTGAAACGACACCGTATGAATTATGGTTTGGGAAGAAACCTAGATTGTCGTTCCTTAAAGTTTGGGGTTGCGAAGCCTATGTAAAGAAGTTACAGTCGGACAAGCTTGAACCCAAAGAGGAAAAATGCGTCTTCATAGGATACCCAAAGGAAACTATTGGGTATACCTTCTATCATAGATCCGAAGGCAAAATTTTCGTTGCCAAGAATGGATCCTTTCTATAGAAGGAATTTCTCTCGAAAGAAGTGACTGGAAGGAAAGTAGAACTCGAGGAGGTTGTCTAACCTTCTCTCTAAATTGCGAGTAGCGCAGCACCGTAAGAAGTTCCTGTGATGCCTGCACCAATTAGAGAGGAAGCTAATGATGATGATCATGAAACTTCGGTTGAAGTTGCTACAGAGCCTCGCAGGTCAACGAGAACTCGTACCACTCCATATTGGTATGATCGCGTTATGAGTGTCATGTTGGTGGACAACACCGATGACCCTGAGACATATGAGGAAGCGATGATGAGCCCAGATTCCAATAAATGGCAAGAAGCCATGAAATCCGAGATTGGATCCATGTACGAAAACCAAGTATGGACTTTGGTGGACTTACCGGATGGCCGAAAGGCTGTCGAGAACAAATGGATTTTCAAGAAGAAAACAGATGCTGATGGTAATGTTACTGTCTATAAAGCTCGACTTGTTGCAAAATGGTTTCGACAAATTCAAGGAGTTGACTACGATGAGACTTTCTCACCAGTAGCGAAGCTAAAGTCTGTGAGGATTATGTTAGCAATCGCTGCATATTATGATTATGAGATATGGCAGATGGATGTCAAAACAACATTCCTCAATGGAGACATTAATGAAGAGTTGTATATGATGCAACCCAAAGGTTTTGTCGATCCTAAAGATGCTAACAAGGTATGCAAACTTCAATGGTCCATCTATGGATTGAAGCAAGCATCCCGAAGTTGGAATCAACGTTTTGATAAGGTGATCAAAAGTTTTGGTTTTATACAAACTTATGGAGAAGCTTGTATTTACAAGAAAGTGAGTGGGAGCTCTGTAGCATTCTTAATACTATATGTAGATGACATATTGTTGATTGGGAATGATGTAGACCTTCTTAATAGTGTCAAGGACTATTTGAATAATAGTTTTTCAATGAAGGATCTTGGCGAAGCAGCTTACATATTAGGCATAAAGATTTATAGAGATAGATCAAAACGCCAAATATCATTGTCACAAAGTACATATTTGGACAAAGTTCTAAAGAGGTTTGGAATGGAAGATAGCAAGAAAGGGTTCTTGCCCATGTTGCCCAATACGACCTTGAGTAAAACTCAAAGTCCGACATCGACAGAAGATAGAGAAAGGATGAGTAAGACTCCCTATGCCTCAGCCATAGGATCACTAATGTATGCCATGCTATGTACTAGACCCGACATTGCATATGCTGTTAGTTTAACTAGCAGAAATCAAAGTGATGCAGGAGTGGATCATTGGACAGCGGTCAAAAACATCCTTAAGTACTTGAGAAGAACTAAGGATATGGTTCTTCCTTATGGAGGTGATGAACAGATCGTTGTTAATGGTTACACCGATGCTAGTTGGAACACTGATCCGGATGATTCTAAATCACAATCTGGATACGTATTTATTTTGAATGGTGCAGCAGTTAGCTGGAGGAGTGCAAAACAAAGCGTTGTGGCGAGATCTTCAACTGAATCGGAATACATGGCTGCTTCGGAGGCTTCACAAGAAGCGATATGGATGAAAGAGTTCATTACAGAGCTGGGTGTGGTTCCTAGTGCGTTGGACCCAATGTCTATCTACTGTGATAACATGGGCGCCATAGCCAATGCGCAAGAACCAAGATCACACAAGAAGCTGAAGCATATCAAGCTACGTTTTCACGCTATTCGAGAACATATCCAAGATGGGGATATAAAGATTTGCAAAGTACACACAGATCTGAATGTGGCGGATCCGTTGACTAAACCTCTCCCGAGGGCAAAATATGACCATCACCAAACTGCCATGGGTGTTCGGTATATTACCATGTAATCTAGATTAGATGACTCTAGTGCAAGTGGGAGACTGTTGGAGATATGCCCTAGAGGCAATAATAAATGTAGTTATTATTATATCTTTGTGTTTATGATAAATGTTTACATTCATGCTATAATAGTATTAACAAGGAAACATTAATACTTGTGTGATTTGTAAACTTAATTTGAAGTCCCTGGTAAAGCCTCTATATAATACTAGCTTGTTGGTTAATAGATGATTGTGGTTTCCCTATCATGAACATTGAGATGTTATTAACAACAAGATCATATTGTTAGGAGAATGATATGATGGACATACTCCTATAGATAAGTGTAGCATAAAGATCAAGTCATTTCAATAGTTCAATTGTTATATGCTTTCTGATACATAGTAACCTAATTCCTTTGACCATGAGATCATGCATATCACCTTTGCCGGATGGATGCTTTGATGACATCAAACACCACAACGTAACTGGGTGGCTATAAAGGTGGAATTGAGTGTTCGGAAAGTATTGGTTGAAACACATGGATCAAGAGTGGGATTTGTCCATCCATATGACGGATAGATATACTCTGGGCCCTCTCGGTGAAATGTCATCCAATTAGCTTGCAAGCATGTGACTGGCTCACAAGGGATCACATATCACGGAAACGAGAAAAGAGTACTTATCGGTAACGAGGTTGAACTGGGTATGCAGAGATACCGACGATCATAACCTCGGATAAGTAAACTATCGTGAGACAAAGGGAAATTGGTATCGTATGTAAGTGGTTCATTCGATCGCAAAGTAATCGTAGAAATATGTGGGAGCCATATGAATTTCCAGATTCCTCTATTGGTTATTGTTCGGAGAAGTGTCGCGATCATGTCCGCATAATTCACGAACCGTAGGGAGACACACTTAAGGATTCGACGTTGTTTGAGTAGTTATGGTACGATGAGAAAGAGACCGAATGTTGTTCGGATTCTCGGATGGGATCCAGGATATCACGAGGAGATCCGGAATGGTCCGGAGAATAAGATTCATATAAGGAAAGTCTCGTTTCGGAGTTCGGGAATGATTCCAGTGTTTTCATCGGGAATGTTCTAGAAGGTTCCGGAATGTCTGGCACTCCTGAGGGGAAGGGGTACATGAATGTGTCATTACAAGTTGAAATGATTGCATCATGTACTAAGTGTCATCGCTGTTCCAAATAAAGGATTAATTCAAATCCTAGTTTGAAAAGTCAAATAGCTAAATTGAAAAGTCAAACGACTAAATTTGGAAAGAGGAAAAGAGGAGGAAGGGGAAACCGAGTTGGGGAGGGAGTCCCTCCTCCCCAAGCTGGCGCACCACCCAAGCCGAGTTAGGGAGGGACTCCCCTCCCTCCCCTTGGACGGTCGGCCCCTCCACCTATATAAGGAGGGGCAGGGCTCTCTCCTAGGACACACAAGTACCTCTATTCCAAACCCTAGCTTGGCGCCACCACCTCCTGCAGCTGCCGCCACCCCCTAGGGTTGCCCTAGCCGCCGACTTGGGGTTCCCCAAACCCTAGCCGCCGGCTCTAGCACCTCCTCCTTGGTGTGTCTAAAACCTAGATCGCCGAGGAGCTCTCTCATACTCCACCATACTCGCTCCGGCTTAAGGCGAAGCCCTGCGAGATCTCCCCTCTACCTACGGTACTACGCCGTTGTGCTGCCGGAATCGTGAGGAGAGTGCTACAACCTCCGCTGCCTGCTGGAACAAGGGAGAGGAAGGTCTTCGTCGAGTACCGAACGTGTGACCGACTGCGGGAGCGCTGCCGGAACGCAGCGCCGAAAGGATCGTCTACACGATCTTGAGATCGGGAAGAGTACGACTACATCACCCACGAGAATCCGCTCTCGTTAAACACTTTGGAATCTTCGAGGGTGAGTTATTCCGTCGACTCGTTGCTACAATCTAGTAGATAGATCTTGGCTTGTTTGTTTGTATGTGGTAGAAATTTTTTGTTTTCCATGCTACGAAACCCTACAAGTAATGTAAGGAAAAAGAAATTTCGGCCAAGGGACTTAGCTTTTATTCATAGCGTAACGAGGAGGTACATTATTCGGCTGAGTAGCCTTATTGAAAGTAAAGGGTATCTAGGGGTAGAAGCGTCGCAGACGTGCGATGTTCCAGGGGTTGGAGTATTCGACTCCTGATGCGATGTCCATGGGGCGGTAGGCGCCACCTGGGATGACTTTAGTGACGATGTAGGGTCCTTCCCAGGGTGACTCGAGCTTCTTCGGCCGCTCTTGCTTGAACCGTAGGACGAGGTCTCCTTCGACGAAGGACCTTGGGCGCAGCCGACGGCTGTGGTAGTTGCGGAGGCTTTTTTGATAGACCGATGAGTGAGCTGCAGCGATATCGCGTGCCTCGTCAAGTGTGTCGATGACATCTTCGAGTGCGGCCGTTGATTCGGCTTTGCTGTAGGCGACCACCCATGGGGCCTTGTGGCGTACCTCGGCAAGCAGCACAGCTTCGGCTCCGTGCACCATGAAGAAGGGCGTGAAGCTGGTTGAGCTGTTCGGCGTTGTACACAGGCTCCAGAGGATGGAGAGTAGCTCTTCTGCCCAGGCTCCCGCAAGCCTTTCGAGTGGACATAGCAGGCGTTTCTTGATGCCGCTGCCTATGAGGCCGTTGGCCTTTTCGACCTGTCCGTTGGTCTGCGGGTGCGCCACGGAGGCGTATGATATGTTGATGCCAAGGCCCTCGCAGAAGTCTTGGAATTCCTTTGAGATGAAGTTCGAGTCGTTGTTCGTGATGATGTTGTGTGGCATGCCGAACCTGTAGACAATGGACTCGAAGAACTTGACGGAATTTTTGCCGCTTTGGTTGGTGACGGGCATGTCCTCGATCCACTTGGTGAACTTGTCGACTGCAACTAGTAGGAAGACGTGGCCTCCTTTCGAGGATTGGGGAAGTTTGCCGATCATGTCGAGGCCCCATTGGGCGAAGGGCCAGGCCAATGGTAAGGGCCTTAGCTCGGATCCTGGTGCGTGCGTCTTATCCATGTACCTCTGTCAGGCGTTGCACCTTTGGACGATGTCCCTGGCGTCGTTCTTGGCTGTTGGCCAGTAGAATCTAGCTCGTAGAGCTTTGGCGACTAGGGCGCGACTGCCTGCATGATGGCCACAGATGCCCTCGTGGATGTCTTGGAGGATGGTTTTGCCGTCGCCGATGGTGACGCACCTTTGGAGCACACCCGAAATTCTACGCTTGTACAGATCACCATTGTGGATGGTGAAGGCCTTAGACCGGCGAGATATGCGCCGAGCATCTGTCGGGTCATCGGGAAGTTCGTTGTTTACCAGGTACCGAAGGTACGGCTGCGCCCATGTTTCTTCTATTGCCATGACCTGCTGATACATCCAAAATGTATCTACTTTCCCGAACACTTTTGCTATTGTTTCTCCTCTAAACTTGTGTGATTTGGATACAACTAACATGGACTGACGCTGTTTTCAGCAGAATTACCTTGATGTCTAGTTTTTGTGCAGAAAATAAACTATCAGGAAAAATCCCGGAAAATATGCCAAAAATTATATTTCACCAGAACATCCACGGATCCAGAAGACGAGACGGAGAAGGAGCCTCGGGGGCCCACACCCCTGCCAGGCGCGGGCCCACCACTGGCCGCGCCTAGGGGGTGCAGCCATCCCAGGAACCCCCTCGGCCTCCCTCTGCGCCTATAAGTTACCTCTCGACCTAAAAAACGGGGGGGGGGGGGGTGATTGTTTTCTAGAAAGAGTTCTGCTCCGCGCCGCCACCAGAAACCAAGATTCGGATCCAGAAACTCTGTTATGGCACCCTGCCGGGATGGGGAATTTGGAGAGGATCATCGCCATCGTCATCACCAACGCATCTCCATCAACCATCCATGTTTCCCTCATCCATGAATGAGTAATACCCCGCTGTAGGCTTGGGGATGGTAGTGATTGGATGAGTTCTATCATGTAATCGAATAAGATTGTTAGGGCATAGTGACTGGTATCTCTATTAGTGCTATTTGACTTTGTTGCAACTTGTTGTGCTTAATGCTTGTCACTAGGGCCCGAGTGCCATGATCTTAGGTCTAAACTTATTATTGAATCATTATGATAGTATTGTTTGTGATCTTATCTGCAAGTTGTGTACACATATCATTGTCCGGATCCAAAGGCCCCAAAGTGACAATAATTGGGACAATCGGAGGGGATGGCTGTGGTGTGAGGATCACGTGTGTTCATGGAGTGTTAATGCTTTGCTCCGGTGCTCTATTAAAAGGAGCACCTTAATTTCCAGAAGTTACCTAGAGGCCCCGTTGCCACGGGCTGGCTGGACAGAAGATGTTGTGCAAGTTCTCATTGCGAGCACGTATGACTATATTTGGAGCACATGCCTAGGATTGTTTAGTACTTGGATTCTTGTTATTACTTATCTGCAATGCCCTAGATCTTGAAGTTACATGTTTAGACTCGTCCATGCAATTCCCGTCCATCCAGCCCTATGCCTACCACACTCGAATCCCACTGTTACCGTTATTGTGACTATTGCTCTTGTTCTGCTGTTGCTACTACCAAACTGTTGCTACTGATAAACTTCTGTGAGCAAGAACTATTTTAAGATGCAGCTGAACTAACAACTCAGTTGTTAAGTCTTGCAAGTATTCTTTGGCTCCCCTTGTGTCAAATCAATAAATTGGGTAATACTGCCCACGAAGACTGTTGCGACCCCCTATACTTGTGGGTCATCAAGACTATTTTCTGGCGCCGTTGCCAGGGAGCATTGCTTTATTTGTAAGTTCACTTGGATCTATTATTATTCACTGCTACTCCTTTCATCATGGGGAAGTCTCGTGATGGAAAGTTCCCTATTTTACCATCCACTACAAGAAGAGGTACATTCCTAAACACCTCTGTTGCTCTTGATTCACCGTCTGTTATAAGTAAGCTTGTTACACCACCACCACATACACATGCTACACAAGTTGCTACTACTGCTGAGTCTGAAACTGGTTTTGATACTCATGATGTTACTTCTACTGTGCTTGATGCGAGTGGTTCAATAGGTCCTTTTCTAGATGCTACTATGGTTAGTCTAGGAAATACCAAAACTCATAGTGAAGAGACTGTTACACCTGTTATCTCACCTAAGTCTAGTGAGAGTTATGATATTAATGATGGTTACATTGAGTTCACTGATGATTTTGTTGAAGAGTGCCGAAACACACATGGTACTAGTGCTATTAAGAGTCTCCTTGCTAGACGTACTATTATGCCTAAGATGTCCTCTGATCCTAAGTTTGCCACCTCTCCCATTGATATTAAAGATAAAGATTATAATTTCTCTCTTGATTTATATTATTTAGATATTGTTGAGAAAGAACCTTTTTGTGGGACTGAAAATGAGAGTGTTGTGGGACTGAAGAATTATGGGACTGAAGAATTATGTAAGCCAATTCCCCACTCATCCACTATTGAGGTACACTCTCTCCAACACTTTGATGAAGGTGATATTCCTTATGGTAAGCCTCCTGATCAATGTTTAGAGGAACTTGGCATTTTTATTGTTAAACAAGGTCATTTTAATAAACAAGTTCAGAATCATTTATTGGAAAACTCTAGAGCTATTAAAGAGTTGAAAGATATTGTGGAAAGAACTTCTAATGATATTAAAATGCTTTGTTAACACTTTCAAATGGTTCAAACTCAACTTGATCAACTTTCTAAGGTACAAAAGGATATGCTAGTTAATGCTTCAGGAGATAAACATGCTTATGGAATTAGAACTAGGAGTGGTATAGCTACTCAAGATCCTTTATATCCTGAAGGACACCCCAAAAGAATTGAGCAGGATTCTCAACAAGGTGAGAGTGGTGGTAGTCCTTGTAAGAGAAAGAAAAAGAAACATAAAATAGTTGAGGAACCACTTAAACCTGTTGTAGATCCTAATGATACTCCTGAGGAGGAAGTTGAGGAAGAACCTGAGAAGCACACTAAGAACACTAGGTACACTAAGGAAGATTTTATTGATAATAAACATGGTAAAGAGAGAACCTTGGGTGCAGAAACCTATGCCTTTTCCAGGTAAGAAACACAAGTCAAAGGAGGAAGAATATTACAACAAGTTTTGTGAGTGGATGAAACCTTTATTTTTGCAAAATCCTTTGACTGATGCTATTAAGTTGCCTCCTTATTCAAAGTATATGAAGGATATTGTCTCTAATAAAAGGAAGATTCCTAATGAGGAGATTTCTACTTTGCTGGCTAATTACTCCTTCAATGGTAAGGTTCCAAAGAAACTTGGTGATCCAGGTATACCAACTATTCCTTGCTCTATTAAGAATAATTATGTTAGAACTGCTTTATATGATTTGGGAGCTGGAGTTAGTGTTATGCCTTTTTCTCTCTACAAGAGGCTCCAGCTAGAAAAATTGATACCAACTGATATATCTTTGCAAATGGATGATAAGTTAAATACTATTCCTATTGGTATATGTGAGGATGTTCCTGTTTAAGTTGCTCATAATTGCATGGTTTTAACTGATTTTGTTGTGCTTGAAATGCCTGAAGATGATAATATGTCTATTATTCTTGGGAGACCTTTTCTTAATACTGCAGGTGCTTTCATCGATTGCAATCAAGGAAAAGTAACTTTTAATATTAATGACAAAGAGAATACTGTCTATTTCCCCAAGAAGGTTGCTAAATGCTATTGCCTGAATTCCATTGAAAATATTGAGAGCATCAAGGTTGGAGAAATATATTGTCTCATTCCACAAGAAAATTTTAAAACTATTATGATTGGGACCATTGCTATCAAGTATGAGGTATCATAATCACCTTGTGAATTGCAAAGTTTTGTTTCATATAAGATTGTTTTGGTAACAAGACTTGATCAACCTTGTTAACAAAAGGATTTTAATGAACAGAATAATGTTTTCACGGTGGTTATACTTGCTTTCTTTTACTTTTCTCCTTCCTAGTATTTGCCTTTATTTTGCTAGATTTGGTTTTGTTAGTTGTTTGTTTGTTAGAGTTTCTTAGAGCTCCTGTAGTTTGGCTTTTGGTTTGCTTTTGCTTCTTCTTAAAAAACTGTTTCTGCGAGAAAATCAATTTTCATACCCTGAAAATTGGCCAAAAATAAAGTTTCCCAAAAAAATCACAGAAAAATCAAAATAAAATTTTCCTCGAAAAGAGGGGCAGAAAGACACCTGAAGTGACCCAGGGGGTCACCCTAGTCCACCACACCCATGGTAGGCGCGGCCTACCTGTGGGTGGCGCCTAGGAGGGCTTTGGCCCACCTGGGCCCCTCCAGGCTGCCTCCTCAAAGCCACCTTATTTCTCTCTCCCGAAAACACTGGAAAACTTGGTCAAGCTCGAGTTCTTGCTGTTCTTGCTCGCAATTTTCGATCTCCTTTTTCAGCCCATCTTAAGTGCTGATTTTTGGAGGGATTGCTCCTTGGTATGTGCCTCCTCCACTTGTCCAATTAGATTTGTGATTGGTAGATTGTATCTTGAGTATTTTGCTGCTATAGGTGTCAGGTTGTTTGAGCTTGCATGCTTGTTATATGCTTAAAAACTTTATTTTGATGCATGTGTATCCCTCTAGCAATTCCCTATAGTAGTTGCTCGTCATTTATCAACTTAGAAATCACTTGGTTTGATGCTTGTCTAAACTTTTAGAAAAGGAAAGTCATGGACCACCGCACATTTGGTGAAATGTTTGAGGGTGATGCACCTAGAAGGGCAAGGCTTCCAAGATCATCCACTAGTGTCAGGCCCTCATATAATGAGGATCTCATTACTCCATGATTTGGTGACGAGGGAGATGAGGGTGATGCGCACCCCTCCACCTTTCCTTGCCAAACTTTCTTGCGGGCTGCTGGGATTCTTGATGATTTTATGACCTTGGTTCGGAGGGCTGGACTAACGAACCTTATATAGGATGCGAGCGCACAATATGCTACGCTCACCAAAACATTTGTGGAGAGTTTCTCCTTTACTAATAGTGTGTTCCATCCAGATGTTTCTTTCAAAGTTTATGGCAGGTCTTACCGTATGACATTGAAGAAATTTTGTGGGGCTCTTGGACTTGGTACAGCTGGGTCGGCAAAGAATATTCCAGTTCAACCCGCTGATTTGTTGGAGCTTTACCGAGGAATAACCAATGATGATAGCGTAGAGCTCAACGGCTAAAGATAAGAAACATTCAGCTTCCAGCCATCAGGTACTTCGCTTACTATCTTGCCACTAGTGTTCTTGGTAGGGAGAACACTAATAATATTTCCAGCTATCATTTGGCTTTCTTAGCTTCTGCGCTCAATAATTAAACCAAGTACAATCTTGGTTCTCTCATTGCTCGTCGCTTAACTGCTAAGGGGTCCATTTATGGGGGAATTATTGCTACGCATGTTGCTGCTACCTTGGACATTGCTGTTGATCCAAATGATACAGTCTTGGCTCCTGAGAGGCTTGATCTTGCTGCCATGAAGGCGCATCACTTTGTCACCACTAGCTCTACCCTTGAGAACTTGGTTTATAGAATGTTGTTTATTGATGGGGAAGAGAGAGAGATCCCTCTCCCCCAAACCATTTTGTTCAGTATTTCCCAGGGATCTTGGTCACGCTCCAAGGAGGAGATGGACGACAAGCTGCGTTTCCTTAACTTACATGGGCACTATCAGGAGGAAGCGCCCTCATGTGACCCTGTTGTACACTACACAGGGAGTCCTCGAGGTCGTACTAGGACGAGGGAGCCTCCTCGTCATACTACAGAGGTGCATCTACTTGGGCACCATGGGATTGATCCCCACTTAGGCCAAAAGCCTAAGCTTGGGGGGAGGTATACCGACATCAAACTCATCTATATATCATGTTCGGTCGGTTCTTTGTGTATCCTTTGTTTCGCTTTCTTTTTTGTTCTTGTTTCTTCTTTCTCAAAAACACAAAAATACCAAAAATATTTTCGTTGTTTCTCTTGGTTTGTTTCTTTGTTTTGGTTTGCCTTAAAATAAAAAAAATCCAAAAAGATTTTGCTTTGTTTGTTTTGCTTTGTTTGCTTCTTGTTTGGTTTGCCTTTTCTTTGTTTGGTTTTTCTTTGTTTGCTTTCTTAAAAAAATCAAAAACACCAAAAATATTTGTTTTTCTTCTTTGGTTTTGTGAGTTCTTTGCAGGGTTCAGCCGTCCTCAGTGGATTTTGGTTTCATGTTATTATTCAAGTCACACAAGTGAAGGGCAATAATGAAGATTAAGACAACTTGAGGTGTGGTAAGAGGCTGGTAACGAACTCTATTTGTTTCATTTTTGTACATATACTCATCCAATGGTAAGGAAATCGGTAATCGTTAACTGCTCGGTTGGCTTGGAAGTAGCGACTAATCGGAATTTGGATGATTAACTGATTTAATCGGCCAGCTATTAATCGGTGCATCCTACAAAAATTAGCACCTAAAACACGTATGAATCCTCTTGCACCTCAACCATCTACCCTATTAAAGGCAGCCTTACGCTCCCGGATGAGATCCTCAAGGCACTCGAGCTCTTGTATCTGAGGTCTGGTCGGCAACTACGAGGAACTGGTCAACAATGACAAGGAACTAGTTGGTGATGGCGGAAATCAAGCTCCTGGAGACAAGGATCGAGCTGGAGCTTCGCAAAACCTACTTCATTAGGGTGGTCTAGCGGATGGATGGGTGATATGTGTTGATAATTTTTCAACTTTTTTGACCATGTGTAGTGGTTAATCAGGAACATACCTAGTAATCGGAGTGTCAGACCTATTAATCGGGCTAAACGATTAACGCAAATGATTAGTGGTAATCGACATGATCAGGTCCCTAGTAGCGATTAATTGGCCTATTAATCGTTGATTTGGCCTATTTTTTGAATAGTGTACTCATCATTGTGAGCATGCTTAGCCTGTTTGTGTAAGGTGTATGTCATTATGGATGCTTAGTAGTTCTTGTTTGCTTGTGATTAGCTCCAGCTTGCTAATAGTTTGTAGCATGTCATATGAATGTTTGCTTGCATTGTTGTATTCATTCTTTGGTATGACATTATGCTATCCTCATCTGACTGTTCATATGAATCGACTTGGTACATGCTCACGCATGCATATGAATAATCAATAGCCACTAGGCCTCAATGATTTATTTTGCCTCAGAGTTCTTGTATCATTTTCATGCCATAATTAGTCATGTTTTGTTGCAAGCATGATTATGACAGTTATTGCTCTCTCGTTTGTCGCTCCCTCTCTATTGCTAGCCTTCACTTGCACTGAGTATGAGTTCTACCCGTGTTTCCAACTCCTCAAAACCAATATTTCCAGCTGTGTCCACTATACCTACCTATCAGCAACATTTGCTACTTTAGTGCATATTCAATATGCCTTGTTTTCTTCCAAAATAAAATGTTTTGTCTGTTTTGAGAAAGTTAGTTAGTAAAGCTCTCACGAACTTGATGGCACACTTTATTACTTGCGCTTAATAATCCCGAACCATTGTGACATGTCCATGAAAGTTATATGCTTGCAAATTATATGCTGGGAGTCAGCAGAACCGTGCTGTCATGGGGATCGCTTTCAACACTTTTTGGATATCTCATCCAATTGATACCTTGCTCTTTTGTTTGCGGATATCAACGATGTGAAATAAAAGGGGAGCTTGTGAGTTCATGGAGTCTATACATTGTGTTAGAGAAACGCCTGGGCCGCTAGCCTAAGCCATGCCTAATCATGGTGGAAACTTGCAGCATCACCATAATGAGCATTTATGAAGCATCCTTAATAAAAATCTATACACATAGTAAATAAAGAGATCGTTGAGATGCTCATTGTCTGCTCGCCTTGTCATTTTGATCACGAGATCGCTCCTGTATCATGTGCAAGGGGTACCCCGTTGGCGGTTCTCTATGATATGCATGTATTTACAATGCCAAGAACTTTCAGATAACCAAAGTTGATTAGCATGCAGAGTGACCCTCGTACTCAAGGGACTTGGGATTTCCAGTTTATGGTCTATCAAGCATATGATTCAGAGTGGATCTCACTTTCACCTTAACCATATGAAGATGCCTATGATAGGGGCAATGAGAGCTCAAAGCTAACGAGTACCTTCCTTTCAGCATTTGGAAACCTTTCAAATTTTACAAAACCGTTTTCACAACATTGTTGAGTCACCACTTATTCTATGAGCACCTTCTTGAGAGCATAGTTGTCATTCTTGTGTTTGTTCCAAAACTTAGTTAATTATGTCATGATTTTGATTCTTGTATCTCTGATATCTTTATCTCGAGTCTTCACTTGAACTTCAGAGGTGCCTTGGCATTTATATTGTGCTCTTCAAACAAAGGAAAGCGAGATACCACTCTATCATACCTTATTATGAGCATTACAATGTTGCTTATGTTTATGTTTCATGCTACTTATTATTATTGAGTTGGTTTCTCTTCATAGCTTGCAATGACTATTGAGTAGACTTAGTTGCATACTCTTTATTATGAATTGTCTAAGCATCTACTCCTGTGTTGAGAATATTTACATCATATGAAGCAAATGTGTTCATGAAAGTTCTTTTATCGCACTCAGTTTTCAACTGAATTGCTTGAAGACAAGCAATAAGCTAAGTTTGGGGGGAGTTGATACATCCAAAACGTATCTACTTTCCCGAACACTTTTGCTATTGTTTCTCATCTAAACTTGTGTGGTTTGGATACAACTAACATGGACTAACGCTGTTTTTAGCAAAATTACCTTGGTGTCTAGTTTTTGTGCAGAAAATGAACTATCAGGAAAAATACCGGAAAATATGCCAAAAATTATATTTCACCAGAAGGGGCCTGGGGGGCCCACACCCCTGCCAGGCGCGGGCCCACCACTGGCCGCGCCTAGGGGGGTGCAGCCACCCTAGGCACCCCTCAGCCTTCCTCTGCGCCTATAAGTTGCCTCTCGACCTAAAAACCAGGGGGGTTGATTGTTTTCCAGAAAGAGTTCTGCTCCGCGCCGCCACCAGAAACCGAGATTCGGATCCAGAAACTCCGTTATGGCACCCTGCCGGGATGGGGAATTTGGAGAGGATCATCGCCATCGTCATCACCAACGCATCTCCATCAACCATCCATGTTTCCCTCATCCATGAATGAGTAATACCCTGCTGTAGGCTTGGGGATGGTAGGGATTGGATGAGTTCTATCATGTAATCGAATAAGATTGTTAGGGCATAGTGCCTAGTATCTCTATTAGTGCTATTTGACTTTGTTGCAACTTGTTGTGCTTAATGCTTGTCACTAGGGCCCGAGTGCCATGATCTCAGAACTGAACTTATTATTGAATCATTATGATAGTATTGTTTGTGATCTTATCTGCAAGTTGTGTACACATATCATTGTCCGGATCCAAAGGCCCCAAAGTGACAATAATTGGGACAACCGGAGGGGATGGCTGTGGTGTGAGGATCACGTGTGTTCATGGAGTGTTAATGCTTTGCTCCGGTGCTCTATTAAAAGGATCACCTTAATTGCCAGTAGTTCCCTAGAGGCCCCGCTTCCACGGGCTGGCTGGACAGAAGATGTTGTGCAAGTTCTCATTGCGAGCATGCATGACTATATTTGGAGCACATGCCTAGGATTGTTTAGTACTTGGATGCTTGTTATTATTTATCTGCAATGCCCTAGATCTTGAAGTTACACGGTTAGACTCGTCCATGCAATGCCCGTCCATCCATCCCTATGCCTACTGCACTCGAATCCCACTGTTACCGTTACTATTACTATTGATCTTGTTCTGCTGTTGATACTACCAAATTGTTGCTACTGATAAACTTCTGTGAGCAAGAACTATTTCCAGGTGCAGCTGAACTGACAACTCAGTTTTTAAGGCTTGCAAGTATTCTTTGGCTCCCCTTGTGTTGAATCAATAAATTGGGTAATACTACCCGCGAAGACTGTTGCAATCCCCTATACTTGTGGGTCATCACCTACATCAGGCTGACCAGCTCGTCCTCAGTGTCGAGCTTTTCGGGTCCTTCCTGTACTTGGGGTGGCGCAGCCCCCGAGTGCTCTGCTTCTTCGGTTGAACCTTTTGAGAACCTTCTCTTGATAGAGGGTACACAGATTTGTTCGAGGATCACACCTTGTGGCACCCGTGCACAGGTGGAGCCGATGTTTGCGAGCCTATCGACTTCTTCGTTGTTTTCGCTTCCGACGTCCCGAAGCTCACTGCCATCAAAGTCCCCTTCGAGTGAGTTGTAGAGCACGCGGTATGCGATAATGTTGGCGCTGTGAACGTCACACTCATTCATCGTCTGCTGGACGACAAGGTTCGAGTCACCATAGATGACGAGGCGTGTTGCGCCGCATATCTTGGCCATCCGCATGCCATGGATGAGGGCCTCGTATTCGGCCTCGTTGTTGGAGGCGCGAAATTTCATCTGAAGGTCGTATTTCATCTTGTCGCCCTAAGGGGACGTCAGTATGACACCAACTCCTGCTCCAGCTGAAAGTACAAAGGAAGTCGCCTAGAGGGCGGGTGAATGGACGTTTTAAAAAATTATGGTTTAGGCTCAAGTAAATGCGGAATAAAACTAACGTTTAATTTATTGAGCACAAAACCTAGCCACTAAGTTCACCTAAGTGCACCAACAACCTATGCTAAGCAATACAAGCAACAAGGTGATAGAAAGATATAAATACTTCAAGCACGATGGCTATCACAATGTAAAGTGCATAAGTAAAGGGCTCGGTTGAGAGATAACCAATGGACGCGGAGACGAAGATTTGTTTCCCGAAGTTCACTTCCAAAGAAGCTACGTCTCTGTTGGAGAGGTGCGATGGCGCTATGCTCTCCGAACACCACAAATGGCTCACTTCGAGGTGTGGTGGCTCAATGCTCACCCAACGCCACACAAGGCCTCACCCCGGATGCGGAAGCACGCAACTCACCGACGCCACAAAAGGCTCACCCTATTCTCCCGAGTGCGCACCACAAAAGGCAGGCACTCGCTCCACTATGGGACGCTTGATGGCGGTCACCGAACTCGTACAAGATTGGGGCTAACTCCACAACTCAATTGGAGGCTCCCAACAACAAAGCCACAAAAAGCTACAAATGCCACAAAATTCCAACAAAATTCCGACAGAAGTTCCGTCAAATAGACACAACGAAAATAGAAGGTTACTGAACGTGAGCGGAATAGGAGCCGGAAATTCAACCGGAACTTTCGGCCTGAGCAAAACTTCCGGTCCTTGGCCGGAACTTCCGATGGGAGCGAAACTTCCGGTGGAAATTCCGACTGAAGTTCCGTCAAATAGCACATCCAAAATAGAAGGTTACTGAGCGTGAGCGGAAGAAGACCCAGAACTTCCACCAGAACTTTCGGCGGCAAAAATGCCCTAGCGGACCTTCCGATGGCAAGCCGGAACTTCCGGTCAGGTAAATTCCAGAAACCAGAAAACCAGAAACGCAATAACTTTTGCATCCGAACTCCAAACGGGATGAAACCAATTTTATTGGGTATCACCTTGGAGAAAATACAATGAATATATATGTGAAGTATCCCCCAAGGTGTGGAGCCGGAAAACTCGCAAGATCAAAAACCGTAATAAGATATGCAAGTGAAATCCTTAAATTATAAACTAGAGCTTGTTATGATGATGACCACAATCTCTAGATCCTCTCATGGACAAGAACCAAATAACAACCAAGAAAGATGAGGCTATGAATGCAAATATTTGAGCTCTCTCCGAACGATGCAAACGAGACACCCGCTTGAGAGCCCCTCTTGATAGTACGACTATCTATCCTAAACCTGATCTCCCAACTAACAATACGAGACCGGCAAAAGAAAATCCCTATCAATAACATACCTTTTCCTTGAGCATCCCACTTGAACTTGATGTAGACCGTATTGTTCTTCTGTAGTGGGAACACCTTTCTTGGATGCTCTTGCTTGATGAAGATGAAGACTTGCAAATTGCTCCCCCATACTCCATGGGGAAACCTCTTCTTTGAACTTGTCTTCATCATTCCATGAGCACGAGGATGGCAAGCTTCAAGCATGAGATCTTCTAGAGATGGCGCATATTGAGCTCGCCCTTCTTCATCCCTACTTGAGGTTGATCCATCTTGATGCAACTCTTTGCACATGCCTTGATCGAACTTCAAGCTCCTTTCTTCATGATTCCAATGGGCACAAAGCCCTTGGACATTTCTTCATCTTCCAACCTTGAGACCAACACATGGCCCAAGCGATGCCAATGGACAAGCCTACAAGTGAAACTCAATTTACACATTAGTCCATAGAGATTGTCATTAATTACCAAAACCACACATGGGGGCATACATGCCCTTTCACCAGCCTCATGCTTGGAGCCGTCGAACCAATGTTGTGTACCCATGGGGTATAAACATGTCAGTATCCACCTAGTACAGAGGAAAAAATGCCTAAATGAATGATTGTCCCTACTTATCAACAATGGTGTATGTGTTGGGGACAACAACGCACGTACATCTACATGAAACATGGGAATTAATTTCAACTACAACTAGCAGATCACTGAATTTTCCCTAGTCCTTCCTCTCGGACCGTCGCACATGGCGGCTCCGGAGGACTCCCTCCCAACCCTAAAAACCGCATCCCTCCGACGGCCTTCCTCGGCCGTTGCCGCCACAATTGTCGGTGGTGGCGGCCATGCCCAGTTGCCGAAGGCGGGGGGAAGGATCTGCGTGCCCCTCGGTATCCCTGCACGCAGGGAGATTGGAACCTAGGCGGGCGGAGTCCGTGCAGCGGGGAGGCGACATGCACTCTGGTGGTACGGTATCGCGCGACCATGGCTGGGAGGCACGAAGCAGGCTGGATGCGGGAGCAGAGATGACCGGGTGAGACGACGCGATCTGGCCTTTGTGGCGGCGACATCATTTTTCCTGGGTTCAATTCACGGAACATATCTAGGGCTTACATGGGATCATCCAGGCTATGGTTGTCCCGCTCGTTCTGATCGCCAGGAGCCGGCTAGCGGTGTGGGGACTGTTGTGCTGGTTTGGCTTGAATAAAGGTGGTCATCCTTGGATTTCCGTCTCGCCGTGATGAAGAACTTACTGCCGCCAGTAGTCATTGATCTTGGGTGGACTACCGAGTTCCGGAAGTCTCCGTCGGTGAATTCCAAATGGACGACACACCTAAAATTTGCCAGTACGGATGGTGTTTCGGTCACGCGCAACCATGTTTTTTTGCTGACCGTTTGGTTTCAGGGGTGGCGTTGTGAAGCTCTGCGGTTTGTTGCCCTTATGGGACATGTTTTGGTTCCACAGTGAAGTCAGATGCGGAGAATGGTATGGAAGACGAGAACTAAAGACTGGCAATGGAAGTTTGAGCCCTGGGGATGTAGGGTTTTTGGCTTGGTGTTTTGTGATTTGTAGCAGCGGAATTGCAAAGCGGGGGCGACAACACATGAGGATTTTAGTGTATAAACATGGAGGGTGAAAACCCAAGGTCTAGCCTTAACTAGTTGTGCCTGGCAATGAACTTGTTGAAGGAATTGTTTTGTGTGTGCGGACTTTCTCCAGGGTGAAAACCTATGGTCTTAGATCAGGGCAATGACAACGCTTGAGCATTATTCCCTTCTTGGAGGAATCAATTTTGGAGTTGTTGGATTTTTGGTGCTGTCTTGGTGGTGTTTTGTTTGCTATTACAAGGAACTGATCACTGTAGTGGGGCTTTCTTTTTTATAATTCTTGTTTATTTTGTTGGCTATATGCATCTGTAATGCCAATAGGGTATTGCGTTGTTGCAGAGGCTGGATGTAATTGGTATCTCATGATGTTAATATATGCCAATAGACCGATCTGTTTACTTAATGTCAGCTTCAAAATTTTCACGAAGGTTGCAACAAACCGTATCACTGTGATGTTGGAGATATGCCCAACAGGCAGTAATAAAGTGGTTATTATCATATCTTCATGTTTATGATAAATGTTTACGTCCCATGCTATAATTGTATTAACCGGAAACATTAATACTTGTGTGGTTTGTAAACATAAAAGAGTTCCTAGTAAAGCCTCTTGTTAAACTAGCTTGTTGGTTAATATATGATCATGGTTTCCTGATCATGAACATTGAGATGTTATTAACAACAAGGTCATATCATTAGGAGAATGATGTGATGGACACAATCCTATAGTTAAGCGTAGCATAAGATCAAGTCATTTAAAATAGTTCACTTGCTATAAGCTTTCAGATATATAGTAACCTAAATCCTTCGACCATGAGATCATGTTAATCACCATCACCGGATGGATGCTTTGATGAAATCAAACACCACTTCGTAACTGGGTGGTTATAAAGGTGGCATTGAGTGTTCAGGAAGTATGTGTTGAGGCGCATGGATCAAGAGTGGGATTTGTCCATCCATATGACTGATAGATATACTATGGGCCCTCTCGGTGGAATGTCATCCAATTAGCTTGCAAGCATGTGACTGGCTCACAAGGGATCACATATCATAGGAACGAGTAACGAGTACTTATCGGTAACAAGGTTGAACTAGGTATGCAGAGATACTGACGATCAAACCTCGGATAAGTAAAGTATCCTGAGACAAAGGGAAATTGGTATCATATGTAAATGGTTCATTCGATCACAAAGTAATCATAGAAATATGTGGGAGCCATATGAATTTTCATATTCCTCTATTCGTTATTGATCGGAGAAGAGTCTCGATCATGTCTGCATAATTCACGAACCGTAGGGAGACACACTTAAGGATTCGATATTGTTTAGTAGATATGGAATGTGAGTAAAGATACCAATGTTGTTCGGAGTCTCGAATGGGATCCAGGATATCACAAGGAGACCCGGAAAGGTCTGGAGAATAAGATTCATATAAGGAAAGTCCAATTCCAGAGTTCGGGAATGGTTTCGGTGTTTCCACCGGAATGTTCTAGAAGGGTCTAGAAGGTTCACCGATCCGGAAGGCGAAGGGTAGATGTATGTGTCATGACAAAGTGGAATGGTTGCATCATGTCCTAGGTCACTTGGCTGGACACTTGGAAGAGAGAACTCAAACTCTAGTTTGAAAGTCAAAAAGGCAATTTGAAAAAGTCAAAGTGGGACAATGATTTCCAAGTGGAGGGAGGGAAGGAATCCTACCTAAGGGAGGATTCCTCCCTCTCCCTTGCGCCAGCCACATGAAGTGGAGTTGGGGGAGGACTCCCTCCCCCTTGGCGCCTCCCCACCTATAAAAGGAGGGGTAGGGCACCCCCCTGACACGTCCAATTTGCATCACTATTCTATATCATAATTTGCCTCTATTCATGGATATATTTTATATTAAGAGGTGGTACTTATGTATTTTCATATTTTTTTGCATGTTGGATGATTCTTGGAGGATGAAATGCCAGAGTCAGAATTCTAATGGAAAAAACGATGTTTTGATGCAATTTCGCGAAGATCAGAAAAATACCAGAAAAACTACGGAAAATCCTATTTTCCCAGAAGACGAACAATACTAGAAGGGGAGGCAGAGATGGGCCACAGGGGGCCCACACCCCCCCAGGCGCGGGACACCCTAGGCCGCGCCTACAGGGGGTGTGGCCCACTTCTGGCTCCACCCTGTAACACCCTCGCCTGATAAGGCTGAGTTCATGTGTATAGTGCTAATCCCTGGATCGGTTCACTGGCACACACAGTACAAAATGATACCAAATATAACCGTGCATCATAAATACAACGAATATGATCCAGAATTTACATTATTTACTCAAGTACACAGCGGAAAACGAATACAAGGTAGATCTCCATCCTTCAAATGTGCCATAGGCGAACAATTGTTGAGTGGAGTCTCGCGACCTATGAACGATCACTCAGATACGAATGGTCAATACATTGAATGTATGGCAAGTAGGCTAAAGTGGTTCACAACAGATCTATCAACTACATGCTTATTTGGCCAAGTGGAGTTCAGGCTCATTTGCATAAAGCAACAGTTTTATCCTATCATTTGTAACAAAGTAGTTTTCCAATACGATAAATAGGACACTCTGGTTCACTCCGGTGCTCCTACCCAATTATATTCACCCAACAAGTTTTAAGTAATTAAGAAATAAGGATGAGTGAGAAATATCATAGCATCGATGTCAGTCGCTCAAATTGTCCATAGCGGGGACACGGCTAATCGATTAGTTTATACACCCTGCAGGTTAGTACACTTACCCATGTGACTTGGCCAGCCAGCTCGTACCACCACTCTCATATTGGGTGATGATAGGGAGAAGTCCAAGAAGTAACCGTTAGAAGTAGCTCCCAATCCCGACCGGTCCAACCTACACTATCTACATCTCGGATACGTGGGTTCGAGTTACCACAACCTCTGAGTTCAACCAACCACCCATTCCATTATTGGCACATGGTTGCACACGAAAGCTTTCAAACAAAGAAACCAATCCTTTCTCGGTGTCTGGGTGCCTTTCGCAATGATACCACCAAAATTATCAATCCCATCACACCCAGGAGATTCATTGATTAAGTTGTTTTAGTTTTCGCGAACCAACACATTTAGAATCAACATCAGTGATGTAACCCAGCCCTCGTTCGTCATAGCATGGCTAAGCACATCTACCAACGGTGGTTCATCTATAGGAAAACCCTACCACATAATAGGACATAGCATAGCATATACACATCAATTCCTCAGATGCAATTCTACACACATCAATTCCTCTGGATGAATTTCATGTTGCGAACTTTGATTTGGATACGATCACACAGCTCGATACCATCCTGTAACACCCTTTTGATAAGGCTGAGTTCATGTATAGTGCCAATCCTGGATCGGTTCACTAGCACACAGTACAAAATGATACCAAATATAACTGCATCATAAATACAACGAATATGATCCAGAATTTACATTATTTACTCAAGTACACATTGGAAAACGAATACAAGGTAGATCTCCATCCTTCAAATGTGCCACAGGCGAACAATTGTTGAGTGGAGTCTCGCGACCTATGAACAATCACTCAGATACGATATAACCTGCAACATGAAACGTTGCAACCACGAATGGTCAATACATTGAATGTATGGCAAGTAGGCTAAAGTGCTTAACAACAGATCTATCAACTACATGCTTATTTGGCCAAGTGGAGTTCAGGCTCATTTGCATAAAGCAATAATTTTATCCTATCATTTGTAACAAAGTAGTTTTCCAATACGATAAATAGGACACTCTGGTTCACTCCCAGGTGCTCCTACCCAATTATGTTCACCCAACAAGTTTTAAGTAATTAAGAAATAAGGATGAGTGAGAAATATCATAGCATCAGTATCAGGTCGCTCAAATTGTCCATAACCGGGGACACGGCTAATCGATTAGTTTATACACCCTGCAGGGGTTATTACACTTTACCCATGTGACTAGGCCAGCCCAGCTCGTACCACCACTCTCATATTGGGTGATGATAGGGAGAAGTCCAAGAAGGAACCGCTCGGGAAGTAGCTCCCCAATCCCGACGCGCACCGGTCCAACCTACACTATCTACATCTCTGGATACGCGGGTTCGAGTTACCACAACCTACTGAGTTCAACCAACCGCCCATTCCATTATTGGCACATGGTTGCACACGAAAGCTTCCAAACAAAGAAACCAATCCTTTCTCAGTGTCCTGGGTGCCTTTCCGCAATGATACCACCAAAAATTATCAATCCCATCACACCCAGGTGTCGGGGGGTTGACCTCGGGTAGGTCAGAGACGGGGAAAGACAGAGGTGCTATCCCCGTCTAGTTTCCGAGTTACGGTCCAAGTCGGCCGAATCATGGATAGGTCGGCCGATGAACGGAGGCAAGAAGCCCGCGTATATGTATCAAGTGGTTACCCGGCCGAGTTACTAAGAGGATCGGCCGGGTTAGCCCAAGTGATCTTGATGCAGGTAAAGAACGAGCCGAGTAACACAAGGTAAGGCCGAGTGATACGAAGCTTGCAGGAGAAGGAGAAGCCCAAGGTCAAACTATAGCTGCAGGCTAGAAGGAATCAGAGCGGAGCCAAGCACAAAAGACAAGGATGCACTGGCGTCGAGGGGCGTAAGGAGGTCACGGAGGTGACAGTCCTGAGCCCGAGGCACGCAGGAGGGGCACCGGAGCCTTGCCGTCATTAGAAGGCGACAGGAAAGGAGGCCGAACTACTAATTTGGGACAAGCATATTCCACGAATATGCTTGCCTCGTCAGCCCTAAGGGCACCCAAGGCACTCCTTTATAAGGGGAGGCTTGGACCCTGAGGAAGGCATCGACTCTTTGAGCACCGTTAGGCTGGGGAGATTCATCTTGTCCCCCTGTATACAACTCAAGGAGCATTTGTAACCCATCAAGAGAGAAATAAAGATCATCACTTTGGCATCTTGAGTGTAGAGACAGTTGCATCTTCCCTCCCCAGATCCCACTAGCATCCATTGGCCCCATACTTTAGCCTACCCATGGCATCTGCCGTGCCACCACCACGACAGTTGGCGCCCACCGTGGGGCCAGCAGCGGTGCTAGCTGGAGTTGTGATCCGGACGGGAAACTTCATCAACACCGGCGAGCGCGTTGTTTCTGGTTTGGTCCAGAGACTTGGTCTCTGCGACTATGTCAGAGACAATGCAGGAAGCTTTAGGGGGAAAACTCCCCCGCGCAATGGAGTCTTCATTGGCCTAGGCGAGCATTGTGGTCTACGTCGTCGACATCACCGGCATTTATCCTCACCAGTTGTTGTTGCAGGAGAGCCACCTCGGCGCAGCGAGCCGTCCATCGAGAGCATCCGCATGCAGCGTCGAGGTGATGGTCGCAGCAGGAGCTCAAGCTGGAACAGCAGTATCCGGGTCAAGCAGAGAACCCGCCGCAGGCGCACAAGGCGCACCCAAGCAGACCACACTGCCATCCACTGAGGTAATTCCGCCAGTGACAAATCCGACCGAGCTACATGACACCACCCCAAAGGCACCAAGGGTGAGAGGGCCACCTCTGGAAAGACCAGAGAACATTCTTCAGGCGACTATAGATGTTGGGCCACGCTGAGATAAAACAAAACTTTTCCTCTAACGTGGTGATCCCAAGACCTAGCTGAGGTAGAAGGCCACGAGGTTTACCACTAGACGCGCGGTTGCGGATTACTGATGAAGCGGCGTCGATTGATGCGGCAGTCCTCACGATCCGATCGTCACGGTGCGATCGCAAAGCACCTCTGCTGGTATCCACCGCATAAGGAGGAGCACCGCGGCGGCGCTAGGTTAGATTCTGGCTGACTTCGTGGAGCTAGGGTTTCCAACACATGGAATGACCTAACCGAACAACGATTAACCTTTCCGGTTCTTGCTCCACTATATATAGGAGTGAGCGTGGGCTCGCTGCATGCGACCCATTCACTAAAGCCCATATAAAACTAGTCACCGTGAGTCCAACTCACTAACTCGATCCTAATCTGGTTTAGGTCCAACCCAACAGATTATGATTCGGATCCAATCCGAACTTGCTCCCGCTCTTAAGTGTGTGACCCCGCAGGCTCATGGTTACTTGGACACGATTTGAGTCCAACTCACAATCGATCAATCGGCATCGGCTCCTAGCAGAACATACCGATTCCCAAGTACCAAAGAGTCATGACGACTTGCCTTTCCAATGCGACTTACGTCTGAGTCCCTTTTGCCTCACGATATACCTTGTCAGACTATAGGCGAATATATGTCATCCCTTAAATAGTCCAACTCTCTTCTCGATCCGAGATAAGTGATTCACCCGACTAACTCTTAGCCGATCGCCTCGGTTAACACTTAACCGAGTCGTGCATGGCCATGCTTTCCGAATCATATCTCACGAGAGGGCCCAGAGAATATCTCTCCGAGTGGAGGGGCAAAATCCCATCTTGGTTATTCACATCACGCAGCTTGATTCTCAGTCGACCGGAACTACGCCTTTATAAGCGCGATTCACGGATCATTTGTGAGAACCTAAGTCGGTGATCCTCAACTCGGACTATGCAACAACCTCAGGTCTAAGGATTACATTGATTGAGATATACAAATGACAACTTAGTTCGTTGTACCTCAATATGGGTCAATCCGACTCGCTAAACTCTTTAGCCTAGTCTGTGTAAGTTGGAATAGCATCTCCATGCCCATGACAAGTGGAACCGAGTCATCAAGCCAACTTTCACATTGGTCTAAGTTGTGTGTCCAAAGACAACCTCAATGACCAAGGATATTTAGTACAAACAACATGAATGCATAGTTCCACAACTGAATCACATATTCAATGATACACATCGTGTTTATACAAGGACTACTTAATAACTTTATGAATACAATGGGAAATCTCATCATACATGATTGCCTCTAGGGCATATTCCCAATGATCTCCCACTTGCACTAGAGTCAATCTTCCGACATCACATGTCTAGGCATCTAATGCCCATGGCTCTCAGTGCGCCTCATGCTTGGCTGGGTAACGGCTTTGTCAACGGATCCGCAATATTTGCATCCGTGTGTACCTTGCATAACTTGATATCACCGATCCACTGGCGAATTAGGTGGTACCGCATGAGTATGTGCTTGTTCTTACGGTGTTGTCTAGGTTCCTTGGCTTGCAATAGCACCATTGTTGTCACAATACACGTCCAACGGATTGGACGAGCCACGAACCACACCAAGATCCATGAGGAAATTCCTCATCCAAAGCTTCCTTCTTTGCCTCCGCGAGCAATATACTCACCTCTGTTGTAGACGAACCACGATCTCTTGCTTGGAACTTTTCCAGCTCACGGCACCTCCGTTTATAATAAACACGTATCCGGATTGCGAGCGAGAATCATCGAGTCGGTGAGATAACTCGCATCCGTGTAACCCTTTACACCGAGTTCATCTTCACCACCATAAACCAAGAACATATCCTTAGTCCTTCTCAAGTACTTTAGGATATTTTTAGCTTGTCGATGGATCTCTCGAGATCAGCTGGTATCCTCACAACACTTAGAGCATAGGAAACATCCGGCCTAGTACAAATCATGGCGTACATGATGGATCCAAGCTAGAAGCATATGGAATCGCACTCATCCGACTTCGCTCATCGGTTGTCGAAGGACCGAGTCTTGCTAAGTTTTACACCATGGGACATCGGTAGAACCCTTCTTAGACGATTCCATGTTGAACTTTTTCAACACTTTGTCCAAATAAGTACTCTGACTCAATCCAATGAGCCTCCTTGATCTATCTCTATAGATCCGGATTCCGAGGATGTATGTTGCCTCACCCAAGTCTTTCATTGAGAAACTCCTTTCCAATGATTCCTTGGTTTCTTGCAACATCTGGACATCATTTCCAATCAGTAATATGTCATCCACATATAAGATTAGAAAACTTACTTTGTTCCCACTAAACTTCTTGTACAAACAAGAATCATGATCACTCTTGATGAAGCCAAACGATTTGACTACCTCATCAAAGCGAATATTCCAACTCCGAGATGCTTGCTTCAACCCATAAATGGATTTCAGAAGTTTGCATACCTTGTTAGCATTAGCTGGATCGACAAAACCCTCGGGCTGTATCATATACACGTCCTCGGTTAAATTTCCGTTAAGGAAAGCCGTTTTGACATCCATCTGCCATATCTCATAGTCGAAATAGGCCGCTATAGCTAACATGATCCGAACTGATTTAAGCATCGCTACGGGCGAGAAAGTCTCGTCGTAATCAACTCCTTGAACTTGTCGAAACCCCTTCACGACAAGGCGTGCTTTATAGATTGAAACATTTCCATCCATATCAGTTTTCTTCTTAAAGACCCATTTGCACTCGGGTCTTGCACGTCTGCGATTAACCAAGTTCCAAACTTGATTTTCATCCATGGACTTTATCTCGGATCTCATGGCTCCAAGCCATGACTGAATCGAATCCACCATCGCTTCGAATAATTTGCGGCTCATCACCGCGGTAACACATCACGAACACTTCGTAATCTTGCCGATCTTCGTAGTACGGTCTTTGTCGGCTCATTGCCACGATCGGCTCAACCTCCAAGGTTTTTGCCGATTCGCTATTAGCCGATTTCTCTCGAATTTCTTCGAGTTGCCGTGCTCCCACTTACTCCCGACCGAGAAACTCTTTCTCAAGGAAGACACCGCCCGAGCGACAAATACTTTGCCCTCTTCTCGGTTGTAGAAGTAGTAACCCAAGGTTTCCCTCGGATACCCTACGAAAATACATTTATCCGACTTGGCCGTAAGCTTGTCCATCAAGTCGCTTGACAAAAGCTTCACAACCCCAAATCTTAAGAAAAGACAATCTCGCTTCTTGCTGTCCACATCTCATGTGGTGTCTTCTCTCGATTTAGATGGTACTTTGTTTAGTGTGAACGCCATTTGTTTCTAGACAATAACCCCAAAATGATAAAGGCAGATCTGTCGACTCATCATTGATCGTACCATGTCCAACAAGGTCCGATTCCGCCTTTCGAAACACCATTCCTTTGTGGCGTTCTGGCGGAGTAAGTTGAGGAACTATTCCACAACTTTTCGGATGGTCATCAAACTCATGGCTCATGTACTGCCTCCTCGGTCCTAATCAAGAAACTTTATTTTCTTGCCGAGTTGATTCTGCTTCATTCGAATTCTTTGAACTTTTCAAAGGCTTCCGACTTATGTTTCATTAAGTAGATATATCCATACCTACTCAAATCATCGTGAAGGTAATGAAGTACTCATAACCACCCCTGGATATCGTGCTCATTGGTCCACATACATCACTATGTACTAGTCCCAACAAGTCGGACGCCCTTTCACAACTCTTTGCAGAAGGTGTCTTGGTCATTTTGCCGAGTAGGCAAGATTCACATGTCTCAAACGACTCCAAGTCGAAGGAAGTTAGGAGTCCATCAGCATGGAGCTTCTTCATGCGTTTCCAACTTATATGACCAAGCCGACAGTGCCAAAAGTAAGTCATATTCAGATCTTTTGGTTTCAACCTTTAAACATTTATGTTGTAAACCGACTCACCATCAAGATTCAAAATAAATAACCGTTACGCTCAACGGGTGCAAAGCCGTGAAACATATCATTCAAATACAAAGAACAACCATTATTCTTGATATTCGACTCATAGCCTTGCCTCATCAAACATGAAGCGAAATAATGTTTCGACTAAGCACCGAACATAATAACAATTATTTAGTTCCATAATGAATCCGGAAGGTAAATGAAGTTGCATCGTCGACTTCCAACGCAGCAACTCTTGCTTTGTTGCCGACTCGAATATCAACCTCGCCTCTTGCTACGCTCCTAGTTCTTACAGTCCAACGAGTTGCAGATGTGAATAATCGATCCGTATCATATACCCAAGAACTATTAGGTGCATCGCAAGATATATGTCTATAACATTGCAAACAAGTGTACACGAGTCGGAAGTCATACCTCCACTCTTGGCTTTGTCGGCCAAGTACTTGCTGCAGATTCCTCTTCCGGTGGCCATCCGCCTTGCGGAGAAGCAAGTGGATCCGGTGAAGGAGATGGCTTAGTCCCGAGGAAGCGCTTGGGACCGGGTCCCGAGCACCTTTCCTCGACTTAGCCTTCTTCTTAGTCCAAGAACTCTTCTTGAACTTAGCCTTATTACGCACCATCAACACTTGACTGGTTCCCTTCTTGAGATCCGCCTCTGCTTGAGCATCCCATGCAATTCAGTGAGCTTCTTATCCATACCATGCATGTGGTAGTTCGAAATGAACTGCCCATATGCACTAGGAAGAGAGTTCAGAATTATATCCGTAGCGAACTCTTCGCTTATGGGGTAGCCAAGCCTCTCCAGAGACTGCACGTAACCAACCATTTTGATCACATGCGGACTCAGTGGATCACCATCCTTAAGCTTGCAACTCAGCAAAGCCTGAGAGACTTGATACCTCTCAGTCTTCGCCTGAGCCTGGAACATACTTTTGAGGCTTTCGATCATATCGTAGGCCTCAACATGCTCGAACTGCTTTTGCAAGTCCGGTTCCATGTGAGCAAGCATAAGACAGCTAATATCCGTGGACTCATCCTTAGCCCGACGGTAGGCATTGGTGGCAGTGACAGTCGCATTCTCATTCGGCTCATCTGAAGTGGGTTGTCTAGGACATGGTCCTTCTTTTCTTGTTTGAGAACAATTCTCGATTTCGATACAGTTGGTAAAATTAGTGTCGTTCAGTTTATCTTTCTCAAGAATGGTTCTCAACGCAAAACCGGATATCCGAGTGAGCTACTTGGTGCCATGATCTACAACGAAAATATGCAAAACACTTAAGACATGTATTCATAAAAGAGCAAGCATATTAAACATTTTAATATTTTATGCTCCCACTAGAACCAACACCCCTCCGATGGTTACTTAGTGATTCAGGATCCTAAATAAGCAAGTCGGCTAGTGAGCTTTAGCATCACCGCTAGCCGCCAAGTGATCTAGGTAGACAACTCCTTGTCAATCGCATCTCATGCGACTCCTGTTGGACGGGTGGCATCACATGCCCGGGCTCCCATCTGACTTTTCCCCGAGCCCCACAACCGTTGTGATAGACCCGTCTAGCTTACCGAGTGTTTCCGCAGTAAGAGTCCGACTCGAAACCACCTAGTCGGAAAGAATTGGCAGCACCTCAATTTTATGAGCCCACTACCAAAAATGTCCGACTTGTGATGGTGCAAACACTGGAGGGAAAACCGACTAGACCTTCTTTGAGGGATTAAATTTTACCGACTATCTAATAGAGGTAAAACTGAGACATAACAATAACACAAAATAAAGCAATTATAATGTGAAATGGTATGGCTCTCTTCATGGCGATCTCTATCTCCACAAAGCCTGTAATCCGACTCGTGCCAACTCTTGTCACTTGCCGTCTTACTCCATGTCGCCGACATGTACAACGCCTTGCATGCCTTCCGGGTTCTCAAACAGCTACACTAGCTTAGTAAAGTAAATTACATAGAGAATCCGACACGCAGGTCGTTATACAATAAAATGACAGCACCTAGGCTCCAGCCGGCTGACAAAAACCGTGATTCGCAGATCACGTATGGATTACACACATGCATCACATGCACATGAACCATACCATTCACAACTTCCTGCAAAAACAAGTTATGCATAGATACAATATCTACCGGCGTTGTGAAACTCGCAACGACATCTAAGGCGCTACTGACAGGAATGGCGGTCCCGCTTCGGATAGCGGGCGGGGATCGAAGGCGGCGTCATGGTCAGCGCCCGACGATTTTTCCGAAAACGTAGATCTCATCTACGATCCGAACATGGATTCCGACCATCGTTCCGATTCGATCAAACTTTTTGATCTTCGATCACCGCTTCTGGATTTACGTGTCACAGTCTACCCCGATGGCGGAAGCCGACCGGTAGGGGTATGTCGTTCCACGACCTCAGCAGTATGATCACGGAAATTAGATCTACCATACCCCGAGTACAGTTGATCCAATCAACCTCGTACAAAACCGATCTATCTCATAGACCGACCACCAAACAGCACATAGATCTCATCTACAGCCTACCGCACATCACATATGCGCGATCTCGAGCCTAAAACCAGAAGCTATCGCTCTGATACCACTGTTGGGCCACGCTGAGATAAAACAAAACTTTTTCTCTAACGTGGTGATCCCAAGACCTAGCTGAGGTAGAAGGCCACGAGGTTTACCACTAGACGCGCGGTTGCGGATTACTGATGAAGCGCGTCAGTTGATGCAGTGCAGTCCTCACGATCCGATCGTCTGGTGCTGATCGTACAGCACCTCTGTTGGTATCCACACGTACAAGGAGGGGCACCGGCGAATCGCTAGGTTCGTTACGGTAATTGGACTGCTGGAGCTAGGGTTTCAACACATGGAATGACCTAACCGAACAACGATTAACCTTTCCGGTTCGTGCTCCACTATATATAGGGAGTGAACGTGGGCTCGCTTCATGACCCATTCACTAAAGCCCATATAAAACTAGTCACCGTGAGTCCAACTCACTAACTCGATCCTAATCTGGTTTAGGTCCAACCCAACCAGATTCTGATTCGGATCCAATCCGAACTTGCTCCGCTCTTAAGTGTGTGACCCATGAGCTCATGGTTACTTGGACACGATTAGAGTCCAACTCACAATCGATCAATCGTCATCGGCTCCTAGCAGAACGTACCGACTCCCAAGTACCAAAGAGTCATGACGACTTGCCTTTCCAATGCGACTTACGTCTGAGTCCCTTTTGCCTCACGATATACCTTGTCAGACTATAGGCGAATATATGTCATCCCTTAAATAGTCCAACTCTCTTCTCGATCCGAGATAAGTGATTCACCCGACTAACTCTTAACGTATCGCCTCGGTTAACACTTAACCAAGTCGTGCATGGCCATGCTTTCCGAATCATATCTCACGAGAGGGCCCAGAGAATATCTCTCCGAGTGGAGGGGAAAAATCCCATCTTGGTTATCCACATCACGCAGCTTGATTCTCAGTCGACCCGAACCCTGCCTTTATAACCGCGCGATTCACGGATCAGCGTTTGTAACCTAAGTCGGTGATCCTCAACTCGGACTATGCAACAACCTCAGGTCTAAGGATTACATTGATTGAGATATACAAATGACAACTTAGTTCGTTGTACCTCAATATGGGTCAATCCGACTCGCTAAACTCTTTAGCCTAGTCTGTGTAAGTTGGAATAGCATCTCCATGCCCATGACAAGTGGAACCGAGTCATCAAGCCAACTTTCACATTGGTCTAAGTTGTGTGTCCAGCACAACCTCAATGACCAAGGATATTTAGTACAAACAACATGAATGCATAGTTCCACAACTGAATCACATATTCAATGATACACATCAGATGTTTATACAAGGACTACTTAATAACTTTATGAATACAATGGGAAATCTCATCATACATGATTGCCTCTAGGGCATATTCCCAACAATAGAAAACTTAACCACACCTGTAGCGCCGATACTTGATCCGGCAAATGCTCAGGCAGAGTTAGAAGAAACCAGGCAAAAGGTGCTGGTAGAGGCCAAAAAAGTATCAGCCCTGCGGGAATCCTTGAACAGGACCCTGAGAGAATATGCAAAAGCTAATAAGCTTGATATCGCACCCGAGCGGGTGGACGAACTAAGATTAAGAGGGAAGAACCTCATGAATGACATTAACAAAGAGCATGAAGCTCACGAGCGAATCAGTGATTTGGGTTTGCCGAGGTCTGATGCCGAAGAACACCGAGCAGCAAATGCCGCAGCATTGGAATTAGAGGGGTTAACCGGGGAAGCTCGGCAGAAACAACAATAAAGAGTGAATGAGCTGGTGCGCATCGCGAACCAGCAAAATGAGGAAATACTCAGAACTAATCCCCAAGACCAATCCTCAGGCATCTCAGTCTTGAAGATAGCTCGGACGCGCTTATAAATAAGGTAGTTATCCAGCTCCACGGTCGAGACTCGATTAGGGTCAAGGGGACCACTCATGTAGCACAGCTTGTGGGTCCATTCTTTGGAAGGCGATCCGACTACTAATGAAAGTTGCCATCAGGTCTTCGCCGCATAACCCGGCCCGGATCAACTCTTTAAGCCGAATCTCGAAGGCCTCGGCCAAGGCGTGAGTTTTCCTCGGATTATAGAGCCAGTTCACTTTAGAAGGTGGGCCAATTGAGAATGGAGGGAGCCGAATCTTGTCTTCCGCCCCTCTGTTCTTGACGTAGAAGAATGATTTGTGCCACTTCTTGCACGACTCCAACCCAGTGACACGAGGGAACACGGATTTCCTCCGAGGTGTGATAGACGCCACCCCACATTGGGTGAGCAACTTCTCGGAAGGGTGCAGAGATTTGTCAGGGACAACGTTGGAGCGGATCTGGAAGAACTTCGACCAGACATGCACTGACGGCCACAAGCCGAAGTATCCCTCCAAAGCGGAGATGAAAGCAGAAAGAGAAGCTATGGCGTTCGCAGGAAGATGATGCGGCTGAAGGCCGAAGTAATCGAGGAATTCTCTAGCGAAATCGCTAAGAGGGAGACCGGCCAGCGGCGTGAGACATGAAAACCACATACCGCCTCTCGACATCCGGAGAGGATTCTGCCGGAGTGCGGCAAGAAACCTCGGTGGGAATCCTTCGAGTCCGGATGAGCCATTCAATCTCACGGGCGTGGTGAAGAGCCACGAGCCTCGCCGGTCCCGAGCCGTCGTCGTCCTCAACAAGAGCGTCGCTAAACGAACTAGACATATGTGCCGGAAGGATCGCGGAGGAAAGGCGGCGGAGTTTAGAGCTGTAAGGCCCTGTCGAACTTTGCACGAAAACAATGGCGAAGAAACAGAGGAACCGTCGCCCGAGCACGAAATGAAGCAGATGAATCTAGGGAAAGATCAGGGCAAGACGACCAGAGAGGACTCACCGCGACGGAGCCAAAAGCCATGGAGCGGGCAAGAAAGCGAGAACGGCGGAATCTTCACGGCGGAGGCTCTAGGCTGGCGGAGCCTGCAAGAACGCAGCGTGAAAGGAAGGAGGAGAACGGAGGCGAGCGATAAGGGGAAAGGTGAATCTCACAAACGCAGTTCCCACTGGCACACACAGTAAAAAATGATACCAAATATAACCGTGCATCATAAATACAACGAATATGATCCAGAATTTACATTATTTACTCAAGTACACAGCGGAAAACGAATACAAGGTAGATCTCCATCCTTCAAATGTGCCATAGGCGAACAATTGTTGAGTGGAGTCTCGTGACCTATGAACGATCACTCGGACTGAATGGTCAATACATTGAATGTATGGCAAGTAGGCTAAAGTGGTTCTAGCAGATCTATCAACTACATGCTTATTTGGCCAAGTGGAGTTCAGGCTCATTTGCATAAAGCAACAGTTTTATCCTATCATTTGTAACAAAGTAGTTTTCCAATACGATAAATAGGACACTCTGGTTCACTCCCAGGTGCTCCTACCCAATTATGTTCACCCAATAAGTTTTAAGTAATTAAGAAATAATGATGAGTGAGAAATATCATAGCATCGACGTGTCGCTCAAATTGTCCATAACCGGGACACGGCTAATCGATTAGTTTATACACCATGCGGGGTTAGTACACTTTACCCATGTGACTTGGCCATTTCGTACCACCACTCTCATATTGGGTGATGATAGGAGAAGTCCAAGAAGTAACCGTTCGGAAGTAGCTCCCCAATCCCGACCGCCGGTCCAACCTACACTATCTACATCTCTGGATACGTGGGTTCGAGTTACCACAACCCTCGAGTTCAACCAACCACCCATTCCATTATTGGCACATGGTTGCACACGAAAGCTTTCAAACAAAGAAACCAATCCTTTCTCGGTGTCACGGTGCCTTCCGCAATGATACCACCAAAATTATCAATCCCATCACACCGGAGATTCATTGATTAAGTTGTTTTAGTTTTCGAACCAACACATTTAGAATCAACATCAGTGATGTAACCCAGCCCTCGTTCGTCATAGCATGGCTAAGCACATCTACCAACGGTGGTTCATCTATAGGAAAACCCTACCACATAATAGGACATAGCATAGCATATACACATCAATTCCTACAGATGCAATTCTACACACATCAATTCCTACAGATGAATTTCATGTTGCGAACTTTGATTTGGATACAGTCAACACACAGCTCTGATACCATCCTGTAACACCCTCGCCTGATAAGGCTGAGTTCATGTGTATAGTGCCAATCCCTGGATCGGTTCACTAGCACACACAGTACAAAATGATACCAAATATAACTGTGCATCATAAATACAACGAATATGATCCAGAATTTACATTATTTACTCAAGTACACATTGGAAAACGAATACAAGGTAGATCTCCATCCTTCAAATGTGCCACAGGCGAACAATTGTTGAGTGGAGTCTCGCGACCTATGAACAATCACTCAGATACGATATAACCTGCAACATGAAACGTTGCAACCACGAATGGTCAATACATTGAATGTATGGCAAGTAGGCTAAAGTGCTTAACGACAGATCTATCAACTACATGCTTATTTGGCCAAGTGGAGTTCAGGCTCATTTGCATAAAGCAATAATTTTATCCTATCATTTGTAACAAAGTAGTTTTCCAATACGATAAATAGGACACTCTGGTGCACTCCCAGGTGCTCCTACCCAATTATGTTCACCCAACAAGTTTTAAGTAATTAAGAAATAAGGATGAGTGAGAAATATCATAGCATCGATGTGTCGCTCAAATTGTCCATAACCGGGGACACGGCTAATCGATTAGTTTATACACCTGCAGGGTTAGTACACTTACCCATGTGACTAGGCCAGCCAGCCCACTCGTACCACCACTCTCATATTGGGTGATGATAGGGAGAAGTCCAAGAAGGAACCGCTCGGGAAGTAGCTCCCCAATCCCGACGCGCACCGGTCCAACCTACACTATCTACATCTCTGGATACGCGGGTTCGAGTTACCACAACCTACTGAGTTCAACCAACCGCCCATTCCATTATTGGCACATGGTTGCACACGAAAGCTTCCAAACAAAGAAACCAATCCTTTCTCAGTGTCCTGGGTGCCTTTCCGCAATGATACCACCAAAAATTATCAATCCCATCACACCCAGGTGTCGGGGGGTTGACCTCGGGTAGGTCAGAGACGGGGAAAGACAGAGGTGCTATCCCCGTCTAGTTTCCGAGTTACGGTCCAAGTCGGCCGAATCATGGATAGGTCGGCCGATGAACGGAGGCAAGAAGCCCGCGTATATGTATCAAGTGGTTACCCGGCCGAGTTACTAAGAGGATCGGCCGGGTTAGCCCAAGTGATCTTGATGCAGGTAAAGAACGAGCCGAGTAACACAAGGTAAGGCCGAGGTAATCTGAAGCTTGCGGGAGAAGGAGAAGCCCAAGGTCAAACTATAGGCTGCAGGCTAGAAGGAATCAGAGCGGAGCACAAAGACAAGGATGCACAGCGTCGGAGGGGCGAAGGAGGTCACGGAGGTGACAGTCCCGGAGCCCGAGGCACGCAGGAGGGGCCACCGGAGCCTTGGTCATTAGAAGGGCGACAGGAAAGGAGGCCGCGAACTACTAATTTGGGACAAGCATATTCCACGAATATGCTTGCCGTCGACCCTAAGGGCACCCAAGGCACTCCTTTATAAGGGAGGCTTGGACCACGAGGAAGGCATCGACTCTTTGAGCACCGTTAGGTGGGGAGATTCATCTTGTCCCCAGATACAACTCAAGGAGCATTTGTAACCCATCAAGAGAGAAATAAAGATCATCACTTTGGCAGCTTGAGTGTAGAGACAGTTGCATCTTCCCTCCCCAGATCCCACTAGCATCCATTGGCCCCATACTTTAGCCTACCCATGGCATCTGCCGTGCCACCACCACGGCAGCATTGGCGGCAGCGGTGCTAATGCTGGAGTTGTGATCCGGACGGAAACTTCATCAACACGGCGAAGCGTTGTTTCGGGTTTGGTCCAGAGACTTGGTCTCGCGACTATGTCGAGACAATGCAGAAGCTTTAGGGGAAAACTCCCAGCAATGGAGTCTTCATTGGCCTAGGCGAGCACAGGTCTACGTCGGTCGACATCACCGGCATTTATCCTCACCAGGTTTTTGTTGCAGGAGAGCCACCTCGAAGCGCAGCGAGCCGTCCATCAGGAGAGCATCCTGCATGCAGCGTCGAGGTGATGGTCGCAGCAGGAGCTCAAGCTGGAACAGCAGTAGCCGGGTCAAGCAGAGAACCCGCCGCAGGCGCACAAGGCGCACCCAAGCAGACCACACTACCATCCACTGAGGTAATTCCGCCAGTGACAAATCCGACCGAGCTACATGACACCACCCCAAAGGCACCAAGGGTGAGAGGGCCACCTCTGGAAAGACCAGAGAACATTCTTCAGGCGACTATAGAAAACTTAACCACACCTGTAGCGCCGATACTTGATCCGGCAAATGCTCAGGCAGAGTTAGAAGAAACCAGGCAAAAGGTGCTGGTAGAGGCCAAAAGTATCGACCTGCGAAATCCTTGAACAGGACCCTGAGAGAATATGCAAAAGCTAATAAGCTTGATATCGCACCCGAGCGGGTGGACGAACTAAGATTAAGAGGGAAGAACCTCATGAATGACATTAACAAAGAGCATGAAGCTCACAGAGCAGAATCAGGTGATTTGGGTTTGCCGAGTCTGATTACCGGCGAAGAACCTGAGAGCAGCAAATGCCGCAGCATTGGAATTAGAGGGGTTAACCGGGGAAGCTCGGCAGAAACAACAATAAAGAGTGAATGAGCTGGTGCGCATCGCGAACCAGCAAAATGAGGAAATACTCAGAACTAACCCGGCAAGACCAGGGGCTTCACGGATGGTTCATTCGGCAGGGGAAGCACCTGCCTTATCCGCGGCAGCGGCATCTTCACCCGGAAACAACGCTCGAAAAGAGAAAGAAGTAACCTCAGGGAAGAGGAACAAGCAAATTGTTCCATATGACCCGGCAATAGCTGGGAAGGCAAATGAGAACAGAGGCAATGCAAGCCGAGGTAACAGTGGGGAGAGAAACCATGGCCGTATGGAAAAGGACGGCGGGGGCCGAGGCAATGGGGATCTCGGCAGGAGAGAACCCGCGAGAGATAATCATGAAAACCAGACCCCGGCCAAAGTAAGGAGAGAAGTGCCGCCCAACCCGCAACCAAGACATGAGCCTCGGCAAGAAAGAGAAGTGAGGCCAGCTCGCCACAATCAGATGAATGAATGGTACAATGATGGATATTCCGAGGTGGAATACGCAAACCAGGGTGGAAACAATCACTATGGGATGTGACAGAATCCATGCAGATTTGCCGCCAAGTGATGCAAGAGTAAAGTTGGATCGGCTATACGGTCCGAGTTGTTGGAAGAGCAAGGTCCACCAGTCCGACATGTTTTGGACCACGGATCATGGGCGAACCACCGTGCGAATTTTCAGTTAGCAAGAGGCACAAAACATACAATGGAAGTACCAAGCCACAAGACTGGTTGATTGATTATGCCACCGTGTGAAGATAGCGGTGGCAACCTAAGATGGGCATGCGGTATGTCCCACAGATGTTGGAAGGACCAGCCGGTATGGTGAATAATCAACCAGTGGCGGTATCAACTGCTGGTTAGATTTCAAGAAATGTTCACAAGAACTTTACCAAAGACATACAAGAGGCCAAATAGACCACAACAGCTAGCCATGTGCAAGCGAGGCGAATGAAACGGATAGAGAGTTTTTAACTCGATGGTGTAACCTGAGAAACTCATGTGAGGGAGTTATCGAATCGCAAGCAATCGCTTGGTTCGCGCAAGGCTGCCGTTATGCCAGCGTGTTGTGGCAACGCCTGCAAAGAGATATGCCAACTACACTGGCAGAAACTATCAGAATAGCAGATTCCTATGCATTGGGCGACCCAACCCAACCGGAATTAATGTCGGCAGATCATCGTGAGCAACAGGAGCATTACGCGAGAGAATTGGCCGGGTCATCCAGGCGTGATTTCAGAGGAAGAAGAAGAGAGGAGAGGCCGGATTATAGATATAATTCGGCCCAGGTGGCGGCAGTAGCACAAGATCAGCCGAATCACGGAGCAACTCAACGACAGAAAAATGGACCTCAACAGTGGACATCGAGAAATGAGGGAAAAAGGCAATGGACCCCAGAGCAAAAGAAGCAATGGCAAGAGAGGCCGAAATATACGTTCGAATCCATGTTAGATCAGCCGTGCAAATTTCACACATCAAACCCATCCAGACCAGCCAATCATACAACCCGCCAATGTGCCTGGATGAAAAATGCGATGGGGAACCCGGCAGGAGTTCAGGCTCCCCATCAGGTGCAACAGCAGCATCAACCGCAATTAACTGGAGCAAATACACAGCAACTGATGCTACCGCCCCCTCCCCCTAGGTACGATAACTCGGATCGGAGGGATGCAGTGCATCAAGTAATGAACCAGGTCCAGGACGGAAGGATGAATCCGGCAAATACCGGACGTAATGATTACAGGGAACATCACCAGTCTTATTGTGTGTTCACAACAGAATAGCAGGACAAGCAAAGTGTGCAAATGACATATGGAAGTGAATGCAGTTATGCCGGCAGTACCAAGATACCAGCCATGGTCTGATCAAGAGGTGACCTGGAGCATGAAAGACCACCCCAGAATAATGCCGAGTCCAGGATCATATGCACTTGTGCTGGATCCGACATTTGTTGGACCAAGCATCAATGTGAAATTTTCAAAAGTACTTATCGACAATGGTAGCAGTATCAACATCATGTACAAAGATACCATGCATAAACTCGGAATATCGCAGAATATGCTGCAGTCCACGAGGACAACTTTCCATGGGATAGTGCCAGGGCTTTCAAGTGAGCCCATCGGTAAAGTCCGAGTGGATGTGTTATTTGGTACAAGAGATAACTGCAGAGCAGAAAACTTAGAGTTTGAAGTGGTGGATCTGGAAAGTTGTTATCATGCTCTACTCGGACGGCCCGCACTGGCCAAATTCATGAGCAGCTGTCATATAAGTTATCTAAAGATGAAGTTACCCGGACCACAGGGGGTGATAACAGTTGCAGGGGATTACAAGAAGTCAATGGAGTGTGCTTCAGCCGGGTCAAATTTGGCCGAGTCATTGGTTATAGCAAGAGAAAAGAAAAGGATTCAAGAGGTAGCAGCCTCGCTCAACAAGAGCTTGAACATGCCGCCTGCCAACCCTCATGGCGTTGTCTCTTTTCACCAACTAAAGAGACGAAGAAATTTCAGATCGATGAGCAATTCCGCAGGCATCGTTATTATTGGTGCAGGCCTTGACGCAAAATAGGAAGGCGAGCTCACCAACTTCCTCCGTGAGAATCGGGACATATTTGCATGGTCAACTCAAGATCTGCAAGGTGTTCCGAGGGAGTTGGCTGAGCACTCTTAAACGTCAGGCCAGGAGCAAGGCCGGTGAAGCAACCTCTCCGCCGTCGCCAAGACAGAGAAAAGTAATAGGGGATGAAATAGCTCGGCTCGCAGCCGGGTTCATCATGGAGGTGCTATATCCGGATTGGTTATCAAATCCGGTGCTAGTAGAAAAGAAAAAAGATGACCCCAATGTAGCCATTGTGTGGCGAATGTGTATCGACTACACCAACCTGAACAAGGCGTGTCCGAAAGATCCTTTTCCATTGCCTAGAATAGACCAAGTCATTGACTCGACCGCTGGCTGTTATCATTTGTAGACGCCAGATTCGGTTTCCACCGATACCGTTAAATCTGCCGATCAAATAAAGACTGCATTTATTACCCGTGACGGGCTTATTGTTATCGCACAATGCCATTCGGCCTGCGAAATGCAGGAGCAACATATCAAAGATGCATGCAAAAATGCCTACATGATCAGATAGGGAAAAATGTACAAGTGTATGTGGATGACGTGGTCATCAAAACTAAAGAGAGCAAAACCTTGATAGAAGATATACGGCAAACTTTCGCGAACCTGAGAAGGTTCCGAATGAAGCTTAATCCAGAGAAATGCACATTTGGCGTGCCGGCAGGAAAACTACTCGGTTTCCTTGTGTCCAGCCGAGGTATCGAGGCTAATCCAACAAACATAAGAGCAGTAGAAAGAATGGAATTGCCGAAATGTTTGAACGATGTAAAAAATTCACGCTGCTCGGCCTCGCTTAGTCGATTTGTATGTCGGCTAGGAGAAAAGGCATCGCCACTTTATCACCGATGAGAAAGTCGGACAAATTCATTTGGACTCGCAGCGGACCTTGCATTTCATGAGTTGAAAAAGATGCTAGTTACGGCACCCATTTTAGCTTCTCCATTATCGAAAGAACCTATGCTACTCTATGTAGCGGCTACCAATCGAGTAGTTAGTACTGTTGTCGTAGTGGAACGACTTGAAGATGGTAAGTCAATTCAGAGGCCGGTCTATTATCTAAGTGAAGTATTATCCACTTCAAAGCAGAATTATCCGCACTATCAGAAGATGGCTTATGGAGTATATATGTCGGCGAAAAAGCTTAAGCATTACTTTGAAGAGCACCCCATCAAAGTAATCTGTGAGGCACCCATAACCGACATATTGAACAACAAAGACGCAAGTGGTCGAATAGCAAAATGGGCGATTGAGTTATCACTGTATGCTCCACAATTTGATAGAAGAGATGCAATCAAATCTCAGGCTGTCGCCGACTTTCTCGTAGACTGGGCCGAGGTGCAGTATGAGCCACCATTGCCAGATCCAAATTAATGGACAATGCATTTTGATGGTTCCAAACTAAGGAATGGTCTGGGAGCAGGAATAGTGTTAACCTCGCCTAAAAAAGACCAATTGAAATATGTACTGCAAATACATTTTGCTGCGTCCAACAATGTAGCTGAATATGAAGCGCTAGTCCATGGATTAAAAGTAGCAGAAGAAATTGGTATACGCCGAATCCTATGCTATGGTGACTCGGATCTAGTAGTACAGCAAGTATCAGGCAGTTGGGACGCATTAGATGCTAATATGGCTTTATACAGATTCCATATGCAAAAAATCAGTGGATACTTTGAAGGATGTGAATTCCACCACATACCTCGAAGCGTAAAATGACGCCGACACATTGTCAAAATTAGGTCAACCCGGTCAATTCCACGGTATTGCCCTGGAGCACCTCAGGAAACCATCAATAATCCCATCACCAGAATCCGAATCAATCTTTATCCCAGCAAGTTCTGCAGAAGATCACACGCCAATGGAGGTAGATCCGCAGAATGACTCGGAACCCCTAAAGAGAGGGACAGCCGAGGTAATCACAATCATGGAAAGAGCCGAGGTATATACATCGGCAGAGAACATGGAGATAGACAGTGAGATCACACCAGAAAAAGTAACACCGATATGGGCGCAACCCATATTTTCTTACCTAAAAGACGCGATGTTGCCGAGTAATGAGGTATTAGCTAGACAAACCATAAGAAGAGCAAAAGCCTATACAATCATAAACAATGAGTTATATAAGAGAAGCGTCACAAACGTATTGCGTGCGCGTGAGTTCCATGTAAGGTCAGGAAATCCTTCTAGACATACACCAAGGAGAATGTGGGCACCATGCCTCATCTCGCGCTTTAGTAGCCAAGGCATTTAGGCATGGATTTTACTGGCCAACGGCGTTAAAAGAGGCAAAAGAATTAGTTAAGAAATGCAATGGGTGTCAGAGATACGCAACCAGAATACATATGCCGTCGGCCGAGTTAAAAACAATACCCATCACTTGGCCATTTTCTGTATGGGGTTTAGATATGGTGGGACCATTCAAGCCGGCGCGAGGAGGAATGACCCACATGTTGGTTATGGTAGACAAGTTCACAAAGTGGATTGAAGTAAAACCGATTAAAAAGTGTGATGGGCACACAACAGTGAAATTTCTCAAGGATATCATCTTGAGATACGGGTACCCGCATAGTATTATTACGGATAATGGCACAAACTTTGCAGAAGGAGCTTTCGCTAGATTTTGCCGAGAGAAGCACATAAGACTAGATATTGCCTCTGTGGCTCACCCAGCATCCAATGGACAAGTGGAAAGGTCTAATGGACTGGTGCTGTCAGGAATAAAACCACGACTTGTTGAACCTTTGCAAAGGTCGGCAGGGTGTTGGATCGAAGAAATCCCAGCCGTGTTATGGAGCCTCCGGACTACTCCGAATAGATCAACAGGCTACACTCCATTCTTTCTGGTGTACGGGGCAGAGGCCGTACTCCCAGCCGACATAATATATGACTCGCCAAGAGTTGCTCAGTACACAACCTCAGAGACAAATGAGATAGCTCGGCAAGATGCCGTAGACCTGCTGGAAGAAGCCAGAGAGTTGACATTATCACGATCGGCTATTTATCAACAGAACTTGCGGCGGTATCACAGCAAGAAAGTGAATCCAAGAGTATTCAAAGAAGGAGATTTGGTCCTCCGACTCGTGCAACGCACGGCCGGCATGCACAAATTGTCACCCCCATGGGAAGGACCGTTTATTGTGAGCAAAGCATTGCACAACGATGCATATTATCTAATCGACGCTCAGTCCCCCGGAGAGAACAAGGCAGACAATCGGCGAAGAAGAAAGCGCCTCGGAATGTGGCTTTACTTCGGCCATTATACTCATAGAATTATATCTCAAAGTCAAAATCCAATGATGTATTTGAACCTCGGCAACCAGAGCAGTGACTCGGGGACTGCCATAAGTTATATTTATTTCATATTATGTATTCGAACCTTGGCACCCAGAGCAGTGACTCGGGGACTGCCATATGTTATATTTATTTCGCGTTATGTGCTTGAACCTTGGCGCCCAGAGCGTTGACTGGGACGCCATATGTTGTATTTATTTCATGTTACAAATATGAACCTCGGCCCGTGAGCAGTGACTCGGGGACTATCATATGATATATCAATTTCGTATTAATACCTAAACCTCGGCTTCTAAAGCAGCGACTCGGGGACTACCGTATGCTACCTCAAACTTATGCTGAACGCACTCATATCAGTTTTATACTACCTCTGAAATCTGATTTACATATGGAAGTTTCGGACAATAAACAACGATCCAGCGATTGCTACATACTTCCACAACGAAGTAGCTAACTTATGTTCAGAACAGATCAATATCACAGGTATTCAGCGCTCATGCCTGGATAAGACCATAAAAAATAAACGGCAAAGTTAAGCCCTAAAAGGTCAAGAAGTTAAGGGCCAGCGAAGCAAGAATTCGGACGAGCATCCACTTAACCAAATGTCACAACAGTACATGGCAAAAGAAATTCAAATCATACAGAGTTGACAAATTTTTCGCCTTACATCATACCTCCGCATACCAGGGATCGGAAATAACTTAGGCGTTGTTCGTTGGAGAGGCAGCTACTTGCTCAAAAGGGCACTCCGAGGTAGGAGGAACTTCGATCGAGGTTGCCTCGCCTCACGACCAGTGCAACTTCGCGAAGTCCGAGGTTGTTCAGAGCGCCATCCGCATGTAGAATGCCCGGTACCTTTGGAAGAGGACCACGCATCGCCGTTGCTGTCCGAGCTTGAGCTGGAGCTATCTGATGCGGCTGAATCATTTTCACCTTCCCCCATGCTCAGCTGAATCATCATCCGAGGCACCCTCAGCCACAACCTCCTGATCCGGGTCTGGGAGAAAACTCGGCCCTTCATTCCAAGTGTGCACGTCAGCGTACTCGACGAGTTGGAACACCCGAGCTTGCCGAAGAGCAACAAAAGTGGGATCTTCAACCCGGGAGCGGAGGCGCAAATTTCTCGGATGTCCAGAGAGATGTCTTCATACCATGACATGATAACAAGAAGGGCCATGTCACCAAAGACGCCACCGATTCTCCAAAGACTCAATGCCTCTCGATGCCATCACTTTGTCACCAATAACTTGACTTCGTTGATATCGAGTCCCCGAGGTATTCGCCAGAGTACATGGTAAGCTGGATAGCGGCTGCACCAAGTCCCGCCCATAATTTTCATCGGACCAACCGGCACCAACGACAACCAAGTAATCCTCCATTGAATATTCTGAATCAACGAATAAAGTTCACCTCAAGCGCACGAGCTGCAAGAACCGCTTTAGAACTCACGGCTTGGCCTCGGGAAATGATCCGCAAAAGAATGAACGTGTCAAAGGTAGCAGCGACAAAAAAGAAAAAATATAATTCGGCCATGCCAAGTAGCTTACGATGAATGTAGCTCATCATTATCTGAAGGTCTTTGGCCCAATCAGCCTTACTGTTCGCAAAACGAGCAATTGCCTTGCTCAAACCCCGTGTTGTAAGTTCGGCTTCAAGGAGTTCTTTGTTCTGCAGATCCAGAGTCAGCCGATTCTTTTCCTCGGAAAATTCTTGGTCGACCTTCTCTAGTTCGGATTTCTGAGAGAGCTTAAGGGTATCCACCTCGGATCGCAGGCGAGCTATCTCATCGTCTTTTTCTTGTAGTTGCGCCGAATGAACTGCATTTTGTTCTAAAAAATGCAGCATCACGTCAGGCATGGGCATGCAATCTTGATGTGACACTGCGAAGTCTTGCAACTCGGCTTTACCACAACTAAACGCAATAAGGAACCTTAGCATATATATTAAAAAGGAGAAGGAGTAAAATAGAAAGGAAACTAACCTTCCAGGTTCTTGATCTTCTTTTCAAGGCGAATATTGAGGTTATTAATGTTACCTATTCAACAAGAAGTAAGCCGGCATTCCGTGGACGAATACATGAGAACGTTGGGAATAAGGAAAAGGAACTATCGACATACCAGCCTTCTTTGCCACGGGCAGAACCTTCTCGTACTTCTCTTCCAGCTTGCGGTGCGAAAAAAGCAACCTCTGGAACTCGGCAGTCCGCCGGTCATGTGCAACCTGAGTAATGAGGCAAAATGATAAATCAACGAGTAAAAGCTAAACGAGATCCGAGTCAAGCAGGACTTAACTCAGATCTAGGTGGCTGGATATTCAAAGCTAAATTAGATCCGAATCAAGCAAAGCTTAATTCGGCTCTAGGTGGCTGGATATTCAAAGCTAAACCAGATCCGAGTCAAGCAGAACTTAACTCGGATCTAGGTGGCGGGATATTCAAAGCTAAATTGGATCCGAATCAGGCAAAGCTTAATTCGGCTCTAGGTGGCTGGATATTAAAAGCTAAACCAGATCCGGTCAAGGTGACTTAACTCATCTAGGTGGTCGGATATTCAAAGCTACATTAGATCCGAATCAAGCAAAGCTTAATTTGGCTCTAGGTGGCTGGATATTCAAAGCTAAACCAGATCCGAGTCAAGCAGGACTTAACTCAGATCTAGGTGGCTGGATATTCAAAGCTAAATTAGATCCGAATCAAGCAAAGCTTAATTCGGCTCTAGGTGGCTGGATATTCAAAGCTAAACCAGATCCGAGTCAAGCAGGACTAAACTCGGATCTAGGTGGCTGGATATTCAAAGCTAAACCAAGTCCGAATCAAACACAACTAAACTCGGATCTACATGGCCGGATTAACGAACCTTAGAAATAAATTTAAGTCAAACTTCCAAGGATACAACAAGTTATTTCCTTGCAAGTTTCGGGGACTAGAGCATATGGTAACATCTGAAGAATAATTTAAGACTAAGAGAAAAAATAATTACCTCATTCATCTTGTTGGTATCAACGATGAACTGGGCAGCATGGTCAAAACGGCCGCTGATGTCAGAAAGCTGAAAGGGCTGGTTTGTTGGATTACCCTCAAACTGATCAGCAGCATTCCAGTTATTGGCATACTCAACCAGCGCTCCAAGGCTGTTCCCACTAGCTGTCCAAGTTAAAACTTTACCCCGGGCAGGCGGTCCGACCACGGCAGTCGCAGGTCTCTTATGAAGAGCAAGCTGGCTGCCGGCGGCCGAGGTAACGGGGACTTTGGTAGGCGCAGCTCCCTTACGCAGCACGTCAGCAATACTCGGCTGAGAAGAGCCGGCAAGACCTTTCTGAGAAGAAGAAGTCTTGACGGCAATAGCTTTTTTCGCCTTAGAAGAGGCATCAGCAGGAAGTGGCGCCTCGGAAGTAGGGACGGAGTCCTTAGGAGCAGCGGAGGATAAGGTCGCAGAGGGCGCCGTGATAACGACCTTTTCGGCCGAGGTCGGAATGGCCGTAGAAACTGCCGGAGTAGATGGAGGCTCAGTAGCAGCGCTGGGGCCCATAGAAGGGGCGGCGGGTTCGACGAAAACTTCGGAGGGCCGGTTCGAATCCAGGTCAATGGAAGGGGTCTCAGGGACATCGCGACGAACAGGCGACGTATTCGGAGCTGGAGGAGAAGCAGGACGAATAGGACTAGGAATCCTGGTATCATCAGCGGGAGGAGGAGATGGCGGCCGAATCGGACGGCTAGTCATACTAGGACCGCCGGGTTTAACAGAAAGAGGAGCACTGCAAAAATAAGAAAGAAGATTCACAAGATGAGAAATGAAGAGAGAAACAAGAAATATAGGCAAAAGAACTTACCCGGCGACCCCAGGCATAGTCTTGCGCCTGGGAGGGTTCGGAGCGGATTTCTTCATTCGTTTCTTAGGAACCGCCTCCGAGGCACTAGCAGGAGCCCCGCGTTTCCCCGAGGTAACGGGAGGTCAGGAAGCAATAGGCTCGGCGTCGTGAACCTGACCGGCCGGATTAGCTGGGAAAGTAGAAGCCGGAAATGCATAAGAAATAGGCATGGCGGCAACTACCTCAAGAATTTGGACCTCGTCCGAATCACCTCCCTCCTCGTGCACTGAAGTCTTGCCGCGAGCTCGAGCCGGAGCAGGATCCTACTTAGGGACGAACTCCTCGGAGTCCGGCTCACCAGTATCCGGGGTACTCCTGTCCGCGGGCCAAGGGATCTGCAGAACTTCGGCGTCCTCGTTTTTCTGCTCTGCGAACCTCTGCAAGACGAGGAGAAAGAGAATTAGATAAACCAGTTTCTAAAAATAGTGGAATAACAGAGCAATGTTGATTAAGCTCACCTCGGGAGGCGGATGATCGCGGGTGAATGGTTTTAATCCCCAAGACCAATCCTCAGGCATCTCAGTCTTGAAGATAGCTCGGACGCGCTTATAAATAAGGTAGTTATCCAGCTCCACGGTCGAGACTCGATTAGGGTCAAGGGGACCACTCATGTAGCACAGCTTGTGGGTCCGCTTCTGGAAGGGGCAGATCCGGCTACTAATGAAAGTTGCCATCAGGTCTTCGCCGCATAACCCGGCCCGGATCAACTCTTTAAGCCGAATCTCGAAGGCCTCGGCCAAGGCGTGAGTTTTCCTCGGATTATAGAGCCAGTTCACTTTAGAAGGTGGGCCAATTGAGAATGGAGGGAGCCGAATCTTGTCTTCCGCCCCTCTGTTCTTGACGTAGAAGAATGATTTGTGCCACTTCTTGCACGACTCCAACCCAGTGACACGAGGGAACACGGATTTCCTCCGAGGTGTGATAGACGCCGCCCCACATTGGGTGAGCAACTTCTCGGAAGGGTGCAGAGATTTGTCAGGGACAACGTTGGAGCGGATCTGGAAGAACTTCGACCAGACATGCACTGACGGCCACAGGCCGAAGTATCCCTCCGAAGCGGAGATGAAAGCAGAAAGAGAAGCTATGGCGTTCGCAGGAAGATGATGCGGCTGAAGGCCGAAGTAATCGAGGAATTCTCTAGCGAAATCGCTAAGAGGGAGACCGGCAGCGAAGTGAGACATGAAAACCACATACTCGCCTCTCGACATCCGGAGAGGATTCTGCCGGGTAACGGCAAGAAACCTCGGTGGGAATCCTTCGAGTCGGATGAGCCATTCAATCTCACGGCAGGATCGAAGAGCCTGCCACGAGCCTCACTCGGGCCCAGAGCCAGCGTCGTCGTCCTCAACAAGAGCGCCGCTAAACGAACTAGACATATGTGCGCCGGAAAGATCGCCGGAGAGACTGGCGGCGGAGGGGAGTTTAGAGCTGCAAGGCCCCGTCGGAACTTTGCACGAAAACAATGGCGAAGAAACAGAGGAACCGCCGAGCACGTAAAATGAAGCAGATGAATCTAGGAAGATCAGGCAAGACGACCGAGAGGACTCACCGGACGGAGCCAAAAGCGGAGCGGGCAAGAAAGGCAGAACGGCGCGGCGGAATCTTCACCGGCGGAGGCTCTGGCTGGCGAGCGGCGGCGGAACTGCAAGAGAACGCGCCGGCGAAAGGAAGGAGGAGAACGGAGGCGAGCGATAAGGGGAAAGGTGAATCCCACAAACGCAGTTCCCACTGGCACACACAGTACAAAATGATACCAAATATAACCGTGCATCATAAATACAACGAATATGATCCAGAATTTACATTATTTACTCAAGTACACAGCGGAAAACGAATACAAGGTAGATCTCCATCCTTCAAATGTGCCATAGGCGAACAATTGTTGAGTGGAGTCTCGTGACCTATGAACGATCACTCAGATACGAATGGTCAATACATTGAATGTATGGCAAGTAGGCTAAAGTGGTTCACAACAGATCTATCAACTACATGCTTATTTGGCCAAGTGGAGTTCAGGCTCATTTGCATAAAGCAACAGTTTTATCCTATCATTTGTAACAAAGTAGTTTTCCAATACGATAAATAGGACACTCTGGTTCACTCCCAGGTGCTCCTACCCAATTATGTTCACCCAACAAGTTTTAAGTAATTAAGAAATAATGATGAGTGAGAAATATCATAGCATCAGTATCAGGTCGCTCAAATTGTCCATAACCGGGGACACGGCTAATCGATTAGTTTATACACCATGCAGGGGTTAGTACACTTTACCCATGTGACTTGGCCAGCCCATTTCACCACTCTCATATTGGGTGATGATAGGGAGAAGTCCAAGAAGTAACCGCTCGGAAGTAGCTCCCCAATCCCGACCGCACCGGTCCAACCTACACTATCTACATCTCGATACGTGGGTTCGAAAGTTACCACAACCTACTGAGTTCAACCAACCACCCATTCCATTATTGGCACATGGTTGCACACAAAGCTTTCAAACAAAGAAACCAATCCTTTCTCGGTGTCCGGTGCCTTTCCGCAATGATACCACCAAAATTATCAATCCCATCACACCGAGATTCATTGATTAAGTTGTTTTAGTTTTCGAACCAACACATTTAGAATCAACATCTGATGTAACCCAGCCCTCGCTCGTCATAGCATGGCTAAGCACATCTACCAACGGTGGTTCATCTATAGGAAAACCCTACCACATAATAGGACATAGCATAGCATATACACATCAATTCCTACAGATGCAATTCTACACACATCAATTCCTCTGGATGAATTTCATGTTGCGAACTTTGATTTGGATACAACACACAGCTCGATACCATCCGTAACACCCTCTTTGATAAGGCTGAGTTCATGTGTATAGTGCCAATCGGATCGGTTCACTAGCACACAAAGACAAAATGATACCAAATATAATGCATCATAAATACAACGAATATGATCCAGAATTTACATTATTTACTCAAGTACACATTGGAAAGCGAATACAAGGTAGATCTCCATCCTTCAAATGTGCCACAATAACAATTGTTGAGTGGAGTCTCGCGACCTATGAACAATCACTCGAGATCGATATAACCTGCAACATGAAACGTTGCAACCACGAATGGTCAATACATTGAATGTATGGCAAGTAGGCTAAAGTGCTTAACAATGATCTATCAACTACATGCTTATTTGGCCAAGTGGAGTTCGTGCTCATTTGCATAAAGCAATAATTTTATCCTATCATTTGTAACAAAGTAGTTTTCCAATACGATAAATAGGACACTGGTTCACTCCCGTGTGCTCCTACCCAATTATGTTCACCCAACAAGTTTTAAGTAATTAAGAAATAAGGATGAGTGAGAAATATCATAGCATCGTGATCGGTCGCTCAAATTGTCCATAACCGGGACACGGCTAATCGATTAGTTTATACACCTGCAGGGTTATTACACTTACCCATGTGACTAGGCCAGCCCAGCTCGTACCACCACTCTCATATTGGGTGATGATAGGGAGAAGTCCAAGAAGGAACCGCCGAAGTAGCTCCCAATCCCGACGCCGGTCCAACCTACACTATCTACATCTCTGGATCTGGTTCGAGTTACCACAACCTCGAGTTCAACCAACCGCCCATTCCATTATTGGCACATGGTTGCACGAAAGCTTCCAAACAAAGAAACCAATCCTTTCTCAGTGTCACGGTGCCTTTCCGCAATGATACCACCAAAAATTATCAATCCCATCACACCCAGGTGTCGGGGGGTTGACCTCGGGTAGGTCAGAGACGGGGAAAGACAGAGGTGCTATCCCCGTCTAGTTTCCGAGTTACGGTCCAAGTCGGCCGAATCATGGATAGGTCGGCCGATGAACGGAGGCAAGAAGCCCGCGTATATGTATCAAGTGGTTACCCGGCCGAGTTACTAAGAGGATCGGCCGGGTTAGCCCAAGTGATCTTGATGCAGGTAAAGAACGAGCCGAGTAACACAAGGTAAGGCCGAGTGATACGAAGCTTGCAGGAGAAGGAGAAGCCCAAGGTCAAACTATAGCTGCAGGCTAGAAGGAATCAGAGCGGAGCCAAGCACAAAAGACAAGGATGCACAGCGTGAGGAGGGGCGAAGGAGGTCACGGTGGCAGTCCGGGAGCCCGAGGCACGCAGGAGGGGCCATGGAGCCTTGCCGTCATTAGAAGGGCGACAGGGAAAGGAGGCCGCCGAACTACTAATTTGGGACAAGCATATTCCACGAATATGCTTGCCTCGTCAGCCCTAAGGGCACCCAAGGCACTCCTTTATAAGGGGAGGCTTGGACCCTGAGGAAGGCATCGACTCTTTGAGCACTGTTAGGCTGGGGAGATTCATCTTGTCCCCCTGTATACAACTCAAGGAGCATTTGTAACCCATCAAGAGAGAAATAAAGATCATCACTTTGGCAGCTTGAGTGTAGAGACAGTTGCATCTTCCCTCCCCAGATCCCACTAGCATCCATTGGCCCCATACTTTAGCCTACCCATGGCATCTGCCGTGCCACCACCACGACAGTTGGCGCCCACCGTGGGGCCAGCAGCGGTGCTAGCTGGAGTTGTGATCCGGACGGGAAACTTCATCAACACCGGCGAGCGCGTTGTTTCTGGTTTGGTCCAGAGACTTGGTCTCTGCGACTATGTCAGAGACAATGCAGGAAGCTTTAGGGGGAAAACTCCCCCGCGCAATGGAGTCTTCATTGGCCTAGGCGAGCACAGGGTCTACGTCGGCGTCGACATCACCGGCATTTATCCTCACCAGGTTTTTGTTGCAGGAGAGCCACCTCGAAGCGCAGCGAGCCGTCCATCAGGAGAGCATCCTGCATGCAGCGTCGAGGTGATGGTCGCAGCAGGAGCTCAAGCTGGAACAGCAGTAGCCGGGTCAAGCAGAGAACCCGCCGCAGGCGCACAAGGCGCACCCAAGCAGACCACACTGCCATCCACTGAGGTAATTCCGCCAGTGACAAATCCGACCGAGCTACATGACACCACCCCAAAGGCACCAAGGGTGAGAGGGCCACCTCTGGAAAGACCAGAGAACATTCTTCAGGCGACAATAGAAAACTTAACCACACCTGTAGCGCCGATACTTGATCCGGCAAATGCTCAGGCAGAGTTAGAAGAAACCAGGCAAAAGGTGCTGGTAGAGGCCAAAAAAGTATCAGCCCTGCGGGAATCCTTGAACAGGACCCTGAGAGAATATGCAAAAGCTAATAAGCTTGATATCGCACCTGAGCGGGTGGACGAACTAAGATTAAGAGGGAAGAACCTCATGAATGACATTAACAAAGAGCATGAAGCTCACAGGCGAATCAGTGATTTGGGTTTGCCGAGGTACTGACCCGGCGAAGAACTGAGAGCGACAAATGCCGCAGCATTGGAATTAGAGGGTTAACGGGAAGCTCGGCGAAACAACAATAAAGAGTGAATGAGCTGGTGCGCATCGCGAACCAGCAAAATGAGGAAATACTCAGAACTAACCCGGCAAGACCAGGGGCTTCACGGATGGTTCATTCGGCAGGGGAAGCACCTGCCTTATCCGCGGCAGCGGCATCTTCACCCGGAAACAACGCTCGAAAAGAGAAAGAAGTAACCTCAGGGAAGAGGAACAAGCAAATTGTTCCATATGACCCGGCAATAGCTGGGAAGGCAAATGAGAACAGAGGCAATGCAAGCCGAGGTAACAGTGGGGAGAGAAACCATGGCCGTATGGAAAAGGACGGCGGGGGCCGAGGCAATGGGGATCTCGGCAGGAGAGAACCCGCGAGAGATAATCATGAAAACCAGACCCCGGCCAAAGTAAGGAGAGAAGTGCCGCCCAACTCGCAACCAAGACATGAGCCTCGGCAAGAAAGAGAAGTGAGGCCAGCTCGCCACAATCAGATGAATGAAAGGTACAATGATGGATATTCCGAGGTGGAATACGCAAACCAGGGTGGAAACAATCACTATGGGATACAGGACAGAATCCTGTACAGAGATTTGCCAGCAAGTGATGCAAGAGTAAAGTTGGATCGGCTATACCGGTCCGAGTTGTTGGAAGAGCAAGGTCCACCAGGTCCGACATGTTTTGGACCACGGATCATGGGCGAACCACCAGTGCCGAATTTTCAGTTAGCAAGAGGCACAAAAACATACAATGGAAGTACCAAGCCACAAGACTGGTTGATTGATTATGCCACCGCTGTGAAGATAGCGGGTGGCAACCTAAGATGGGCAGTGCGGTATGTCCCACAGATGTTGGAAGGACCAGCCAGGGTATGGCTGAATAATCAACCAGCTGGCAGTATCAACTGCTGGTTAGATTTCGAAGAAATGTTCGTCAGCAACTTTACCAGCACATACAAGAGGCCAAATAGACCACAACAGCTAGCCATGTGCAAGCAGAGGCCGAATGAAACGGATAGAGAGTTTTTAACTCGATGGTGTAACCTGAGAAACTCATGTGAGGGAGTTATCGAATCGCAAGCAATCGCTTGGTTCGCGCAAGGCTGCCGTTATGCCAGCGTGTTGTGTAACGCTGCAAAGAGATATGCCAACTACACTGGCAGAAACTATCAGAATAGCAGATTCCTATGCATTGGGCGACCCAACCCAACCGGAATTAATGTCGGCAGATCATCGTGAGCAACAGGAGCATTACGCGAGAGAATTGGCCGGGTCATCCAGGCGTGATTTCAGAGGAAGAAGAAGAGAGAGGAGGCGGATTATAGATATAATTCGCCGGTGGCGCGATAGCACAAGATCAGCGAATCACGGAGCAACTCAACGGTAAAAAATGGACCTCAACAGTGGACATCGAGAAATGAGGGAAAAAGGCAATGGACCCCAGAGCAAAAGAAGCAATGGCAAGAGAGGCCGAAATATACGTTCGAATCCATGTTAGATCAGCCGTGCAAATTTCACACATCAAACCCATCCAGACCAATCATACAACCCGCCAATGTGCTGGATGAAAATGCGATGGGGAACCAGCGAGTTCAGCTCCCCATCGGTGCAACAGCATCAACCGCAATTAATCGGAGCAAATACGACAGAATCGATGCTACCGCCTCCCTAGGGTACGATAACTCGGATCGGAGGGATGCAAAGGCATCAAGTAATGAACCAGTCGGGGCGGAAGGATGAATCCGGCAAATACCGGACGTAATGATTACAGGGAACATCACCAGTCTTATTGTGTGTTCACAACAGAATAGCAGGACAAGCAAAGTGTGCAGCGCCGACATATGGAAGTGAATGCAGTTATGCCGGCAGTACCAAGATACCAGCCATGGTCTGATCAAGAGGTGACCTGGAGCATGAAAGACCACCCCAGAATAATGCCGAGTCCAGGATCATATGCACTTGTGCTGGATCCGACATTTGTTGGACCAAGCATCAATGTGAAATTTTCAAAAGTACTTATCGACAATGGTAGCAGTATCAACATCATGTACAAAGATACCATGCATAAACTCGGAATATCGCAGAATATGCTGCAGTCCACGAGGACAACTTTCCATGGGATAGTGCCAGGGCTTTCAAGTGAGCCCATCGGTAAAGTCCGAGTGGATGTGTTATTTGGTACAAGAGATAACTGCAGAGCAGAAAACTTAGAGTTTGAAGTGGTGGATCTGGAAAGTTGTTATCATGCTCTACTCGGACGGCCCGCACTGGCCAAATTCATGAGCAGCTGTCATATAAGTTATCTAAAGATGAAGTTACCGGACCACAGGGGTGATAACGATTGAGGATTACAAGAAGTCAATGGAGTGTGCTTCATAGGGTCAAATTGGCGAGTCATTGGTTATAGCAAGAGAAAAGAAAAGGATTCAAGAGGTAGCAGCCCTCGCTCGGTCGGCCTGATTGAACATGCAAGACCGGCCAACCCTCATGGCAGTGTCTCTTTTCAGCCAACTAAAGAGACGAAGAAATTTCAGATCGATGAGCAATTCCCAGAGCGTACTGTTACTATTGGTGCAGGCCTTGACGCTAAATAGGAAGGCGAGCTCACCAACTTCCTCCGTGAGAATCGGGACATATTTGCATGGTCAACTCAAGATCTGCAAGGTGTTCCGAGGGAGTTGGCTGAGCACTCTTTAAACGTCAGGCCAGGAGCAAGGCCGGTGAAGCAACCTCTCCGCCGCTTCGCCGAAGACAGGAGAAAAGTAATAGGGGATGAAATAGCTCGGCTCCTCGCAGTCGGGTTCATCATGGAGGTGCTATATCCGGATTGGTTATCAAATCCGGTGCTAGTAGAAAAGAAAAAAGATGACCCCAATGTAGCCATTGTGTGGCGAATGTGTATCGACTACACCAACCTGAACAAGGCGTGTCCGAAAGATCCTTTTCCATTGCCTAGAATAGACCAAGTCATTGACTCGACCGCTGGCTGTGAGCTGTTATCATTTGTAGACGCCAGATTCGGTTTCCACCAGATACCGTTAAATCTGGCCGATCAAATAAAGACTGCATTTATTACCCGTCACGGGCTTATTGTTATCGCAATGCCATTGACTGCGAAATGCAGGAGCAACATATCAAAGATGCATGCAAAAATGCCTACATGATCAGATAGGGAAAAATGTACAAGTGTATGTGGATGACGTGGTCATCAAAACTAAAGAGAGCAAAACCTTGATAGAAGATATACGGCAAACTTTCGCGAACCTGAGAAGGTTCCGAATGAAGCTTAATCCAGAGAAATGCACATTTGGCGTGCCGGCAGGAAAACTACTCGGTTTCCTTGTGTCCAGCCGAGGTATCGAGGCTAATCCAACAAAGATAAGAGCAGTAGAAAGAATGGAATTGCCGAAATGTTTGAACGATGTACAAAAATTCACGGGCTGCCTGGCCTCGCTTAGTCGATTTGTATGTCGGCTAGGAGAAAAGGCACTGCCACTTTATCAGCTGATGAGAAAGTCGGACAAATTCAGCTGGACTCCGCAGGCGGACCTTGCATTTCATGAGTTGAAAAAGATGCTAGTTACGGCACCCATTTTAGCTTCTCCATTATCGAAAGAACCTATGCTACTCTATGTAGCGGCTACCAATCGAGTAGTTAATCTTGTTGTGGTGGAACGACTTGAAGATGGTAAGTCAATTCGAGAGGCCGCCTATTATCTAAGTGAAGTATTATCCACTTCAAAGCGAATTATCCGCACTATCGGAAGATGGCTTATGGAGTATATATGTGAAAAAGCTTAAGCATTACTTTGAAGAGCACCCCATCAAAGTAATCTGAGGCACCCATAACCGACATATTGAACAACAAAGACGCAAGTGGTCGAATAGCAAAATGGGCGATTGAGTTATCCTTTGTATGCTCCACAATTTGATAGAAGAGATGCAATCAAATCTCAGTGTCGCCGACTTTCTCGTAGACTGGCCGAGGTGCGAGATGAGCCACCATTGCGGATCCAAATTAATGGACAATGCATTTTGATGGTTCCAAACTAAGGAATGGTGGGAGCAGGAATAGTGTTAACCTCGCCTAAAAGACCAATTGAAATATGTCTTGCAAATACATTTTGCGTCCAACAATGTAGCTGAATATGAAGCTAGTCCATGGATTAAAAGTAGCGAAGAAATTGGTATCGCGAATCCTATGCTATGGTGACTCGGATCTAGTAGTACAATAAGTATCGTGCGGTTGGGACGCATTAGATGCTAATATGGCTTTATACAGATTCCATATGCAAAAAATCAGTGGATACTTTGAAGGATGTGAATTCCACCACATACCTCGAGCAGAAAATGACGCTGCCGACACATTGTCAAAATTAGGGTCAACCCGGCAGTCAATTCCACCAGGTATTGCCCTGGAGCACCTCAGGAAACCATCAATAATCCCATCACCAGAATCCGAATCAATCTTTATCCCAGCAAGTTCTGCAGAAGATCACACGCCAATGGAGGTAGATCCGCAGAATGACTCGGAACCCCTAAAGAGAGGGACAGCCGAGGTAATCACAATCATGGAAAGAGCCGAGGTATATACATCGACAGAGAACATGGAGATAGACAGTGAGATCACACCAGAAAAAGTAACACCGATATGGGCGCAACCCATATTTTCTTACCTAAAAGACGCGATGTTGCGGAGTAATGAGGTATTAGCTAGACAAACCATAAGAAGAGCAAAAGCCTATACAATCATAAACAATGAGTTATATAAGAGAAGCGTCACAAACGTATTGCAGAAGTGCGTGAGTTCCACAGAAGGTCAGGAAATCCTTCTAGACATACACCAAGGAGAATGTGGGCACCATGCCTCATCTCGCGCTTTAGTAGCCAAGGCATTTAGGCATGGATTTCTTGTGTGGCGTTAAAAGAGGCAAAAGAATTAGTTAAGAAATGCAATGGGTGTCAGAGATACGCAACCAGAATACATATGCCGTCGGCCGAGTTAAAAACAATACCCATCACTTGGCCATTTTATGTATGGGGTTTAGATATGGTGGGACCATTCAAGCCGGCGCGAGGAGGAATGACCCACATGTTGGTTATGGTAGACAAGTTCACAAAGTGGATTGAAGTAAAACCGATTAAAAAGTGTGATGGGCACACATCAGTGAAATTTCTCAAGGATATCATCTTGAGATACGGGTACCCGCATAGTATTATTACGGATAATGGCACAAACTTTGCAGAAGGAGCTTTCGCTAGATTTTGCCGAGAGAAGCACATAAGACTAGATATTGCCTCTGTGGCTCACCCATCCAATGGACATGTGTAAAGGTCTAATGGACTTTTTCTGTCAGTAATAAAACCACGACTTGTTGAACCTTTGCTAAGGTCGGCAGGGTGTTGGATCGAAGAAATCCCAGCCGTGTTATGGAGCCTCCGGACTACTCCGAATAGATCAACAGGCTACACTCCATTCTTTCTGGTGTACAGAGGCCGTACTTCCAGCCGACATAATATATGACTCGCCAAGAGTTGCTCAGTACACAACCTCAGAGACAAATGAGATAGCTCGGCAAGATGCGTGACCCTGGAAGAAGCCGAGAGTTGACATTATCACAATCGGCTATTTATCAACAGAACTTGCGGTATCACAGCAAGAAAGTGAATCCAAGAGTATTCAAAGAAGGAGATTTGGTCCTCCGACTGCGTACAGCATACGGCATGCACAAATTGTCACCCCCATGGGAAGGACCGTTTATTGTGAGCAAAGCATTGCACAACGATGCATATTATCTAATCGACGCTCAGTCCCCCGGAGAGAACAAGGCAGACAAAACTGGCGAAGAAACGAAGAGCCCCTGGAATGTGGCTTTACTTCGGCCATTATACTCATAGAATTATATCTCAAAGTCAAAATCCAATGATGTATTTGAACCTCGGCAACCAGAGCAGTGACTCGGGGACTGCCATAAGTTATATTTATTTCATATTATGTATTCGAACCTTGGCACCCAGAGCAGTGACTCGGGGACTGCCATATGTTATATTTATTTCGCATTATGTGCTTGAACCTTGGCGCCCAGAGCAGTGACTCGGGGACTGCCATATGTTGTATTTATTTCATGTTACAAATATGAACCTCGGTGCCCAGAGCAGTGACTCGGGGACTATCATATGATATATCAATTTCGTATTAATACCTAAACCTCGGCTTCTAAAGCAGCGACTCGGGGACTACCGTATGCTACCTCAAACTTATGCTGAACGCACTCATATCAGTTTTATACTACCTCTGAAATCTGATTTACATATGGAAGTTTCGGACAATAAACAACGATCCAGCGATTGCTACATATTTCCACAACGAAGTAGCTAACTTATGTTCAGAACAGATCAATATCACAGGTATTCAGCGCTCATGCCTGGATAAGACCATAAAAAATAAACGGCAAAGTTAAGCCCTAAAAGGTCAAGAAGTTAAGGGCCAGCGAAGCAAGAATTCGGACGAGCATCCACTTAACCAAATGTCACAACAGTACATGGCAAAAGAAATTCAAATCATACAGAGAGTTGACAAATTTTTCGCCTACATCATACGCCCGGCATACCAGGGATCGGAAATAACTTAGGCGTTGTTCGTTGGAGAGGCAGCTACTTGCTCAGGTGCGGGGCACTCCGAGGTAGGAGGAACTTCGACTGAGGTTGCCTCGCCCTCCGCCGACCAGTGCAACTTCGGTGAGTCGAGGTTGTTCAGAGGCGTCGGTCGTGCGGTAGAATGCCCTGTACCTTTGGAAGAGGACCGCGCATCGCCGTTGCTGTCCGAGCTTGAGCTGGAGCTATCAGATGCGGCCGAATCATTTTCACCTTCCCCCTGCTCAGCTGAATCATCATCCGAGGCACCCTCAGCCACAACCTCCTGATCCGGGTCTGGGAGAAAACTCGGCCCTTCATTCCAAGTGTGCACGTCGGCGTACTCGACGAGTTGGAACACCCGAGCTTGCCGAAGAGCAACAAAAGTGGGATCTTCAACCCGGGAGCGGTCGCATAAATTTCTCGGTATGTCCAGAGAGATGTCTTCATACCATGACATGATAATGAGGCCATGTCGGCACCAAAGACGCCTTGACCGATTCTCTCCAAAGACTCAACTGCCTCTCAGATGCCATCAGCCTTGTCACCAATAACTTGACTTCGTTGATATCAGGAGTCCCCGAGGTATTCGGCCAGAGTACATGGTAAGCTCGGATAGCGGCCTGCACCAAGTCCCGGCCCATAATTTTCATCGGACCAACTGCGGCACCAACGACAACCAAGTAATCCTCCATTGAATATTCTGAATCAGCGATGTGAGTTCACCTCGGCGCGCACGAGCTGCAAGAACCGCTTTAGAACTCACGGGCTTGGCCTCGGGGAAATGATCTGCGCAAAGCATGAACGTGTCAAAGGGTAGCAGCGACAAAAAAGAAAAAATATAATTCGGCCATGCCAAGTAGCTTACGATGAATGTAGCTCATCATTATCTGAAGGTCTTTGGCCCAATCAGCCTTACTCTTCTCAAAACGAGCAATTTCCTCGCTCAAACCCCGGGTTTTAAGTTCGGCAGCTTCAAGGAGTTCTTTGTTCTTCTGCAGATCCAGAGTCAGCCGATTCTTTTCCTCGGAAAATTCTTGGTCGACCTTCTCTAGTTCGGATTTCTGAGAGAGCTTAAGGGTATCCACCTCGGATCGCAGGCGAGCTATCTCATCGTCTTTTTCTTGTAGTTGCTTGAATGAACTGCATTTTGTTCTAAAAAATGCAGCATCACGTCAGGCATGGGCATGCAATCTTGATGTGACACTGCGAAGTCTTGCAACTCGGCTTTACCACAACTAAACGCAATAAGGAACCTTAGCATATATATTAAAAAGGAGAAGGAGTAAAATAGAAAGGAAACTAACCTTCCAGGTTCTTGATCTTCTTTTCAAGGCGAATATTGAGGTTATTAATGTTACCTATTCAACAAAAAGTAAGCCGGCATTCCGTGGACGAATACATGAGAACGTTGGGAATAAGGAAAAGGAACTATCGACATACCAGCCTTCTTTGCCACGGGCAGAACCTTCTCGTACTTCTCTTCCAGCTTGCGGTGCGAAAAAAGCAACCTCTGGAACTCGGCAGTCCGCCGGTCATGTGCAACCTGAGTAATGAGGCAAAATGATAAATCAACGAGTAAAAGCTAAACGAGATCCGAGTCAAGCAGGACTTAACTCAGATCTAGGTGGCTGAATATTCAAAGCTAAATTAGATCCGAATCAAGCAAAGCTTAATTCGGCTCTAGGTGGCTGGATATTCAAAGCTAAACCAGATCCGAGTCAAGCAGAACTTAACTCGGATCTAGGTGGCGGGATATTCAAAGCTAAATTGGATCCGAATCAGGCAAAGCTTAATTCGGCTCTAGGTGGCTGGATATTCAAAGCTAAACCAGATCCAAGTCAAGCAGGACTTAACTCAGATCTAGGTGGCTGGATATTCAAAGCTACATTAGATCCGAATCAAGCAAAGCTTAATTCGGCTCTAGGTGGCTGGATATTCAAAGCTAAACCAGATCCGAGTCAAGCAGGACTTAACTCAGATCTAGGTGGCTGGATATTCAAAGCTAAATTAGATCCGAATCAAGCAAAGCTTAATTCGGCTCTAGGTGGCTGGATATTCAAAGCTAAACCAGATCCGAGTCAAGCAGGACTAAACTCGGATCTAGGTGGCTGGATATTCAAAGCTAAACCAAGTCCGAATCAAACACAACTAAACTCGGATCTACATGGCCGGATTAACGAACCTTAGAAATAAATTTAAGTCAAACTTCCAAGGATACAACAAGTTATTTCCTTGCAAGTTTCGGGGACTAGAGCATATGGTAACATCTGAAGAATAATTTAAGACTAAGAGAAAAAATAATTACCTCATTCATCTTGTTGGTATCAACGATGGTAGGCGCGACATGGTCAAAGCGACGTGATGTCGAGAAAAGCTGAAAGGCTGGTTTGTTGGATTACCCTCAAACCGATCGTGACATTCGATTATTGGCATACTCAACCAGCGCTCAAGGCTGTTCCACTAGCTGTCCAAGTTAAAACTTTACCCGGGCGGTCACCACAGCGATCGCAGTCTCTTATGAAGAGCAAGCTGCCGTGGCCGAGGTAACGGGACTTTGGTAGGCTCCCTTACGCAAGACGTCGGCAATACTCGGTTGAGAAGAGCCGCAAGACCTTTACGAGAAGAAGAAGTCTTGTGGCAATAGCTTTTTCACCTTAGAAGAGGCATCGGCGGAAGTGGCGCCTCGGAGTAGGGACGAGTCCTTAGGAGCAGCGGAGGATAAGGTCGCAGAGCGCCGTGATAACGACCTTTTCGGCCGAGGTCGGAATGGCCGAGAAACTGCGGAGTAGATGGAGGCTCGATGGCAGCTGGGGCCCATAGAAGGGCGGCGGGTTCGACGAAAACCGGAGGGCGGTTCGAATCCAGGTCAGTGGAAGGGGTCTCAGGGACATCGCGACGAACAGGCGACGTATTCGGAGCTGGAGGAGAAGCAGGACGAATAGGACTAGGAATCCTGGTATCATCAGCGGGAGGAGGAGATGGCGGCCGAATCGGACGACTAGTCATACTAGGACCGCCGGGTTTAATGAAGGAACCGCAAAAATAAGAAAGAAGATTCACAAGATGAGAAAGCGAAGAGAGAAACAAGAAATATAGGCAAAAGAACTTACCCGGCGACCCCAGGCATAGTCTTGCGCCTGGGAGGGTTCGGAGCGGATTTCTTCATTCGTTTCTTAGGAACCGCCTCCGAGGCACTAGCAGGAGCCCCGCGTTTCCCCGAGGTAACGGGAGGTCGGGAAGCAATAGGCTCGGCGTCGTGAACCTGACCGGCCGGATTAGCTGGGAAAGTAGAAGCCGGAAATGCATAAGAAATAGGCATGGCGGCAACTACCTCAAGAATTTGGACCTCGTCCGAATCACCTTCCTCCTCGTGCGCTGAAGTCTTGCCGCGAGCTCGAGCCGGAGCAGGATCCGACTTAGGGACGAACTCCTCGGAGTCCGGCTCACCAGTATCCGGGGTACTCATCCATGGGCCAAGGATCTGCAGAACAGGCGTCCTCGTTTTTCTGCTCTGCGAACCTCTGCAAGACGAGGAGAAAGAGAATTAGATAAACCAGTTTCTAAAAACAGTGGAATAATAGAGCAATGTTGATTAAGCTCACCTCGGGAGGCGGATGATCGCGGGTGAATGGTTTTAATCCCCAAGACCAATCCTCAGGCATCTCAGTCTTGAAGATAGCTCGGACGCGCTTATAAATAAGGTAGTTATCCAGCTCCACGGTCGAGACTCGATTAGGGTCAAGGGGACCACTCATGTAGCACAGCTTGTGGGTCCGCTTCTGGAAGGGGCAGATCCGGCTACTAATGAAAGTTGCCATCAGGTCTTCGCCGCATAACCCGGCCCGGATCAACTCTTTAAGCCGAATCTCGAAGGCCTCGGCCAAGGCGTGAGTTTTCCTCGGATTATAGAGCCAGTTCACTTTAGAAGGTGGGCCAATTGAGAATGGAGGGAGCCGAATCTTGTCTTCCGCACCTCTGTTTGGCGTAGAAGAATGATTTGTGCCACTTCTTGCACGACTCCAACCCAGTGACACGAGGGAACACGGATTTCCTCCGAGGTGTGATAGACGCCGCCCCACATTGGGTGAGCAACTTCTCGGAAGGGTGCAGAGATTTGTCAGGGACAACGTTGGAGCGGATCTGGAAGAACTTCGACCAGACATGCACTGACGGCCACAGGCCGAAGTATCCCTCCGAAGCGGAGATGAAAGCAGAAAGAGAAGCTATGGCGTTCGCAGGAAGATGATGCGGCTGAAGGCCGAAGTAATCGAGGAATTCTCTAGCGAAATCGCTAAGAGGGAGACCGAAGCCGCGGGCGAAGTGAGACATGAAAACCACATACTCGCCCTCTCTGATATCTGGAGAGGATTCGCTGCCGGGTAAACGGCAAGAAACCTCGGCGGGAATCCTTCGAGTCCGGATGAGCCATTCAATCTCACGGCGCGTGACTGAAGAGCCCTGCCACGAGCCTCGCTCGGGCCCGGAGCCAGCGTCGTCGTCCTCAACAAGAGCGTCGCTAAACGAACTAGACATATGTGCGCCGGAAGGATCGCCGGAGGAAAGACTGGCGGCGGAGGGGAGTTTAGAGCTGCAAGGCCCTGTCGGAACTTTGCACGAAAACAATGGCGAAGAAACAGAGGAACCGTCGCCCGAGCACGAAAATGAAGCAGATGAATCTAGGGAAAGATCAGGGCAAGACGACCAGAGAGGACTCACCGGCGACGGAGCCAAAGCCGCGGAGCGCGGGCAAGAAAGGCAGAACGGCGCGGCGGAATCTTCACCGGCGGAGGCTCTGGCTGGCGAGCGGCGGCGGAACTGCAAGAGAACGCGCCGGCGAAAGGAAGGAGGAGAACGGAGGCGAGCGATAAGGGGAAAGGTGAATCCCACAAACGCAGTTCCCACTGGCACACACAGTACAAAATGATACCAAATATAACCGTGCATCATAAATACAACGAATATGATCCAGAATTTACATTATTTACTCAAGTACACAGCGGAAAACGAATACAAGGTAGATCTCCATCCTTCAAATGTGCCATAGGCGAACAATTGTTGAGTGGAGTCTCGACCTATGAACGATCACTCGAGATCTGAATGGTCAATACATTGAATGTATGGCAAGTAGGCTAAAGTGGTTCACAACAGATCTATCAACTACATGCTTATTTGGCCAAGTGGAGTTCAGGCTCATTTGCATAAAGCAACAGTTTTATCCTATCATTTGTAACAAAGTAGTTTTCCAATACGATAAATAGGACACTCTGGTTCACTCCCAGGTGCTCCTACCCAATTATGTTCACCCAACAAGTTTTAAGTAATTAAGAAATAATGATGAGTGAGAAATATCATAGCATCAGTATCAGGTCGCTCAAATTGTCCATAACCGGGGACACGGCTAATCGATTAGTTTATACACCATGCAGGGGTTAGTACACTTTACCCATGTGACTTGGCCAGCCCAGCTCGTACCACCACTCTCATATTGGGTGATGATAGGGAGAAGTCCAAGAAGTAACCGTTCGGGAAGTAGCTCCCCAATCCCGACCCGCACCGGTCCAACCTACACTATCTACATCTCTGGATACGTGGGTTCGAGTTACCACAACCTACTGAGTTCAACCAACCACCCATTCCATTATTGGCACATGGTTGCACACGAAAGCTTTCAAACAAAGAAACCAATCCTTTCTCAGTGTCCTGGGTGCCTTTCCGCAATGATACCACCAAAAATTATCAATCCCATCACACCCAGGAGATTCATTGATTAAGTTGTTTTAGTTTTCGCGAACCAACACATTTAGAATCAACATCAGTGATGTAACCCAGCCCTCGTTCGTCATAGCATGGCTAAGCACATCTACCAACGGTGGTTCATCTATAGGAAAACCCTACCACATAATAGGACATAGCATAGCATATACACATCAATTCCTACAGATGCAATTCTACACACATCAATTCCTACAGATGAATTTCATGTTGCGAACTTTGATTTGGATACAGTCAACACACAGCTCTGATACCATCCTGTAACACCCTCGCCTGATAAGGCTGAGTTCATGTGTATAGTGCCAATCCCTGGATCGGTTCACTAGCACACACAGTACAAAATGATACCAAATATAACTGTGCATCATAAATACAACGAATATGATCAAGAATTTACATTATTTACTCAAGTACACATCGGAAAACGAATACAAGGTAGATCTCCATCCTTCAAATGTGCCACAGGCGAACAATTGTTGAGTGGAGTCTCGCGACCTATGAACGATCACTCAGATACGATATAACCTGCAACATGAAACGTTGCAACCACGAATGGTCAATACATTGAATGTATGGCAAGTAGGCTAAAGTGCTTAACAACAGATCTATCAACTACATGCTTATTTGGCCAAGTGGAGTTCAGGCTCATTTGCATAAAGCAATAATTTTATCCTATCATTTGTAACAAATTAGTTTTCCAATACGATAAATAGGACACTCTGGTTCACTCCCAGGTGCTCCTACCCAATTATGTTCACCCAACAAGTTTTAAGTAATTAAGAAATAAGGATGAGTGAGAAATATCATAGCATCGATGTCGTCGCTCAAATTGTCCATAACCGGGACACGGCTAATCGATTAGTTTATACACCTAGGGTTAGTACACTTACCCATGTGACTAGGCCAGCCCAGCTGTACCACCACTCTCATATTGGGTGATGATAGGGAGAAGTCCAAGAAGGAACCGCCGGAAGTAGCTCCCCAATCCCGACGCCAAGACCGTCCAACCTACACTATCTACATCTCTCGGATACGCTGGTTCGAGTTACCACAACCTCGAGTTCAACCAACCGCCCATTCCATTATTGGCACATGGTTGCACACGAAAGCTTCCAAACAAAGAAACCAATCCTTTCTCAAAGGTCCCGGGTGCCTTTCGCAATGATACCACCAAAATTATCAATCCCATCACACCTGTGTCGGGGGTTGACCTCGGTAGGTCGAGACGGGAAAGACAGGTGCTATCCCCGTCTAGTTTCCGAGTTACGGTCCAAGTCGGCCGAATCATGGATAGGTCGGCCGATGAACGGAGGCAAGAAGCCCGCGTATATGTATCAAGTGGTTACCCGGCCGAGTTACTAAGAGGATCGGCCGGGTTAGCCCAAGTGATCTTGATGCAGGTAAAGAACGAGCCGAGTAACACAAGGTAAGGCCGAGTGATACGAAGCTTGCAGGAGAAGGAGAAGCCCAAGGTCAAACTATAGCTGCAGGCTAGAAGGAATCAGAGCGGAGCCAAGCACAAAAGACAAGGATGCACAGCGTCAGAGGGGCAGAAGGAGGTCACGGAGGTGACAGTCCTGGAGCCCGAGGCACGCAGGAGGGGGCCACTGGAGCCTTGCCGTCATTAGAAGGGCGACAGGGAAAGGAGGCCGCCGAACTACTAATTTGGGACAAGCATATTCCACGAATATGCTTGCCTCGTCAGCCCTAAGGGCACCCAAGGCACTCCTTTATAAGGGGAGGCTTGGACCCTGAGGAAGGGATCGACTCTTTGAGCACCGTTAGGCTGGGGAGATTCATCTTGTCCCCCTGTATACAGCTCAAGGAGCATTTGTAACCCATCAAGAGAGAAATAAAGATCATCACTTTGGCAGCTTGAGTGTAGAGACAGTTGCATCTTCCCTCCCCAGATCCCACTAGCATCCATTGGCCCCATACTTTAGCCTACCCATGGCATCTGCCGTGCCACCACCACGACACCAGGAGATTCATTGATTAAGTTGTTTTAGTTTTCACAAACCAACACATTTAGAATCAACATCAGTGATGTAACCTAGCCCTCGTTCATCATAGCATGGCTAAGCACATCTACCAACGGTGGTTCATCTATAGGAAAACTCTACCACATAATAGGACATAGCATAGCATATACACATCAATTCCTACAGATGCAATTCTACAAAAGCATCTAAAATGCATAGGAAAACAATATGACATTTATGACCAAGATAGCACCACTTTCCTTTGTTGTAGATGTAGTCGATTAGATAATCCTCACAATTCTCATATATATAATGGTTCCTCTCGTCATAACCACAATACTTGCAATCATAGTAGTTGCAATCACAGTAGTTGCACTCCTCGCAATCTAACGTTTGAAGCAAACACAACAAACACCATTCAAAACATTGCAAACATACAACAGTGCAACATTACAAGAAAACAATGATGAACAGATGCATGCATGATGCATGTGGAAAGTCATTTAATGCACTAAAGCTTTTATTACTAAAGTTGTATCGATTTAATATGGTGTATACCACTTTAATTGAACTAAATATGTTTATGTCGTATTAAATTGTAAACTAGATGCTACTGGATAGAGGTAATGAAATTTAGAGACAGTGGCAATTTGAATCACCTAAAAAGGAGTTATAGATATTTTCTTATGATTAAAACACTATTTCAATGGGTTTAAATATTTCTGTATGAATTTCTGTTTTAACAGTACCAAATAATTTGTCATGCAATTTCTCTGTATAGATATTGTCAATACAAAACCTTAGAACTTGGATTCACCCTAATCGGTGTTATAGATCTTTTGTATGATTTAAATAGTGTTTAATGGGTTTTATATGATTCATATAGTTTCTGTTGCCTTAAAATCAAACTAAAATTATATCTGTAATCTCCATGGAATTGTGAATCCAGGGACATATTATTTGCAATTTTCTGAACTATATTTATTTTCTTATGAATTTATTACTCTAAATAGACCATTAAACCATTTAAATCTTCACGGCAAAATCTTAGAGTCAAAGGCTGAACTAATTGCATATTGATGATCTACATGGAACCAACTTTCCATCGGTATATCATTTATATTTTTGTGACAAGCAATTAATTTACTATGAATTTAATGATTTATAAAGCCATTAAATCTAATTAAATTGCTACGGGTTAAATAATCTGCATAGGCTGGACCCAACCATATATTATTAAAGTACATTACAGTAGCTTCAATTTGGTATATTATTCATATTTTTCGGAGTTACAGATAATTTCTTATGAATTTATTAACCTAAAACACCATTAAAACTAATTAAATTACTGCAGTAACCACATACAGTAAAATTTGGATATATTCTGATAAGATGATTCTACGTAAAATTATCTTCAATTTGATATATTATACGCAATTTTTGGACGTGGTATGAATTTCTAATGAATTTTACAAGTTAGATCTATAATATGCAATTTTAAATTCGAACGAAATATTCCAGAGAATATTCCGCTGACTGGACAGGTTGACTTTGCATGCTGACTCAGACTAGATGTTGACCTGACGTGTAACATCCCTAAAATCATGATTTCAAAGTTTGCATATCATTCATGCATGCATATAGAATTGAGATCAATTTCAAACTCATTTCAGAAAACAGAAGCACATAGTGCTATCATTTTATGTGAGCAAACTTAAATCAAATGGCCATCCTCAGGGTCAAAGCTTGAATGTTTTAAACCTAGATTGTTTGTCTCTCTTGTTGTTTGGTTTGAGCGTGGAATTTGAACAAAATTTTACAAAATAGAAATGGTTTCAAAAACCATTTCCAAACATTTGCAAACCTAGTGCAATGTCCCTGTTATTTTGTTTTTCCAAAAATGACCAAGGCAACTCAAAGTGACCACATGGTTTTATGCCAAGTTTTGTGACTGTTGCACACTACAAAAGTTCCTGAAAAGATTTGAATCAATTTGAGTTTGAATTTATTTGAAAACCATTCCTGAAAATCATTCTGGAAAAAGAAAAGGGAATAAGAAATCTAGCTGGGCCTGGCGCCACAAATCCAGCCCAACAAGCAAAGCAGCCCACCCGGGCCACTCTTTTCTCTGTCTTCTCACACCCGCGACGAACCAACCCCGCAGCCACTGAGCACTGGGCCGTCTCCACGTCAGCGTCGTCTTCCCCAATTTCTCGCGCAGACACCGCTCCGCCGTTACCACCGTGCCAGTGCGCCCCTGTCCAAGCAAAGACCATGTTGAGCTTCCTCGTGACCGTACGAGTCTGGTAAGCCACGCCACACACCCCATCCCATCCTGTATTCGCCGGACCATCGCCGCCAGTAGCGCCACCACCGCCAGCAGCCATTTGCGCCGCCCATCCTTGGTCACGCGCTTAGCAGCCGTAGGATCTAGATCCAGCGCTCTAGATTAGATCTGCATCGAAGGGGTAAGTGACAATCTGAGCCGTACGCGTTAAGATATATCTGACGGTCCACGCTGGTCGATCCAAGCGAAGCGGTACCGACGAATCAGAGCGCGACGCGTTGCTAGGGTTTAGTTTAAAAACAGAATTTGAATCAGATTTATATCCAAATTTGATTTGCTTGTAACTTTTGATTCCTACGTTAGATTTTAGAAAATTTTATACCATTGGAATCAGGAATACAAGCCCTTTATTTATGAAATGTGTTTAGTTTCTGTTAAAAAGACTTTATTTGCAGAAACTTGTTTAGGTCTATTTTGAGTATAGGAATTGTTTAGGAAATTGTTTTAGTGTCAAATAAACTTGGTTTAGCAAGTTTTTGACTTGTTTATGATTCAGTACTATGCACTTGCTTGGTTGGGTTTTAAAAATCATCACTTAGCATTTTGCATGCATGCATATATTTATGTTTGTATATAAATTGTGTGTAATTTTGTGCTACCATTTTTTGTGTAGACTTTGGTGCTAGTGATTGTGATTGTGAAGAGTGCTACTCTCCCAACTACCAAGGCAAGTGGTACTTCATGAATATTTCTATCCCTATATTTTACAAGCATTAGAAATATTTTGCTAAGACTTGCATGTTACTATTTTGCCAAATGCCATGTTGGAAATCCTAAGTAGTTGTAGAATTGCTAGGAAATTTCTAAGTTAAGTTACTATCTATGCCATGCTTAGCCTAGCTAGTAGCAAACACGGGTTGGTAAAATATACATGCTATGGTAAAAATATTTCTAAGTCTTTGGACTTATGTTTTTCTTAATAAAACAACTAAGTCAATGAATCACCTGGGTGGAAAGGGACTTGATTGGTGGTTTTTGGTTGAGTGGTTACACAAGGCCCATGGCTATGGTTTACCTTGTGTATCTCACTTGTGGAAAGCCACCCAGGAACAAAGGGATTTTAGAGGCCAAGTGTTGAGAAGCTTCTAGTGCAACCACTTTGGAATATGGGCTCTGCCTGGATCACATAGGTTGCTAGAACTTAGCCATTTGGACAGTTGGTGGTAGTGGGAATGATAGGTTGGAGCGCGTCCATTTAGTCTAAGGAAAGGCTTCTGAAAGGTCCTGTCTTGGGAAACCAAGTCTGGTGGGGAAAGTGCACAACCTCTGCAGATGGAAAAATCTAAGTACTTAGCCAAGTCCATGGCAATGGACAACTTGAGCATCAAGACATGGAAGCTATCAAGAATCTCATCATTCCAACTTCTAAGTAAAAACTTGTGGGTGAACAAGGGTGAAGGACCTCAATGTCTATTGATGGTTTCTTGGGAAAAGTTTTGACAAAGAAAAACTTAGTGATTTCAACTAATAGGAAAAACCTATTTTGAGCAAAGCAAGCCAAGCTACACTTAGCCAAATTGCATATAGTAATATAGTCCACTTAAAATTTACTAAGGTATCACTTGCCAATACTATTCCAAAGTATTGACCCACTGTGGCTGTAACTTGTGATATTGCAGGTTACTCTGATGAGGATTAGGTGTCATGAGTCTACACTCAACATGTTTGCCTGTGGCACATGAAGATAAAGACTTATATTTATTTACTTATTCAAACTCTTGTATTAGGCCTGTGGCCTTGAGTTGTAAAGACTATGTTTATCTCTGGAATGGATGTAGTAAATGACCTTTGTATCTGTGTACTTCATCTTAAACTGTGGATGCTAGCAATGATCCAGGGACTAGCATTGCAATCATAGGGATCCTTTTTCCTTTACAAAGGAGGGATCTTACAGATGGTATCAGAGCACTGTGTTGCCTGTAGGATTATGACCCTAGGATTGGAAACCACTAAGGAAAAATTTTCAACTTCTACACTTGTCTATTCTTCTCGTAAACTTTTGTAATCTTCTCTCTCATCTCTATTTGTAGATGAACTCCATCAACGAAGCCGTGAGGAAAGGACCACTCATGACTACGACTTTGGAGTGTGAGATAGAATTTCCCAAGGCTCTCAAGGACCTCATGGTTGCATTAGAGATACAAGGTGCAGCTGTGTACAAGGGTTTTCCAGTGATGGATGAAGGAGTGGAATACTGGTGGGTGCAACTTCACTTGTATAAAAACAAGGAAGACAACCATCAGGAAAAAGGATTCTGCATGTTCACCAATTCAGTGGTGCACCCTACATTCTTTGAATCAGCAAGGGATGCAGCTTGGAAGACCATCAAAGAACTTGGTGATAGAGTCAAGTGTAGAATGCTCAACCTCCAAAATGATCTAAGGAAGGAGAAGGAACATACCCAAGAATTGGAAGCTACCAACCAAACCTTAAGAGGAGATATTATAGACTTAGTGATGGAATCATGTGAGCAAGATAGGATGATTGCTTCTAGAAACATTGTGTTAGCCAACAGATCCAGTGAGATAGGATTGTAAACGTACTTCGTTAGTTGGACCACCACCTATCACCTTATTTTCCAAAAAGTTGCTTAAAATAAGTTTGAACCTTGGTTGTTGTAATGGTTTCATGTATGCATGACTTGTGTGTTTTGCTTCCCAAGGATGTGTATGTGATATTATGCCTTTTACTTTATCTTGAATTGTGTTATTCTAACTTTTCCATCTTATAAATAGATGCCTATTACCATCAGCACTGTTGAGGAGTTCCAGGTTACCCGCTTTGGTCCTCGTATCGTTGAGCTTACCACCTTGCTCAATCTCCCTCTTCCCACCATCATGGTGCATCCCCTCAACAAGTTTGAGAGGAAGGATCTCTGGGGATTCAAGGTAAACCAGCCCAGACGCTAGACAGAGCCTACTACGGAGGCCATCGTCTTCAAGCTTATGCACGATGACAGGGAGAGAGGCCTTGAGGTAGTGATGCAGGATCTGATAGGACGTCTGCTAGGACGACACTCCCGACAGGTTAGAGGCACCCACTTCCACGTCTTCGGAAGACGTGATGAGGATGGAGAGTCCATCGACTTCGAAGACGATTCGAGGGACGCAGCAGAGCCGATACGCCTGTACCTTCAAGACTTAGAGTCTCTCCTTAGGCACGTGGACACAGACAGGACCAATGTCATGCTCAGCAATGATGAGCTCCAGGTGCAGCTTCGCGAGAAGGACAAGCTCTTCTCGCAGCAAGACGAGATAGTCAAGGAAATGGAGGCAAAGTTCGAGACCTAGGACAGGAAGTTCAAGAGTCAGGAGAAGCGTGTCCAGGATAGGAACAAGAAGATCCGGGACATGACTGAAGAACTGCAGTCCAAGGACTTCGAGCTAGAGCAGCAGCAGTCGGTGATTGAGAGGCTTCGTTCCCAGAAGAGGGCTCTCAAGGCCAAGATAGAGTCCTTGACCACTACCATCGTCTTCGTGAAGGATATTAGTACAACGGATGGAGCTGTATTTTTCTGTGCTTGTTCTCCAAGTTGTTATCCAACTTTCATTAGTTTTGCACTTTTTGATCTGAGCAACAGAAGTTCTTTGAAAAAATCAATCTTTACTTGCTGGTCTGTTTTGACAGATGTCTTCCATCATTTGCATTTGCCTCTTATATTGATTCCCTTTCAGATTATTTTGTGCTTTTGAAAGGAGTCGCTATAGTAGCTCTTGTTTTTATGGATTTCAGTTGAAGTTTTAACCTAATTGTTTTTGCGCTCACTAATGTTTCTAATGAGTTTTGTGTAAGGCCTTGTAAGAAAGGAATTTTTAGGATATGAAAAGAAGGAATCTGCAGAGTCCATCTTTGAATAGGTAAAAAGTGGTGAGAACAGAAGGTTCGTGAAAACCTTATATTTTCATATTTTTGATGTTTTATTACATACGGAAGGTTACGAGACGAAACAGAGGAGGAAACGGAGGCCAGGTCGGCCACACCCATCCTAGGCACGGGCCCTAGCTGGCCGCGCATATAGGGGGTGTGAGCCCCCTCGAGTCCGTCTCCGCCTCGTTTTTGCGCAGTACCTTCCTTTTGCATTGAAACTTCGTAATATATAACCCCCCGGATCCCCTGAGGTTCGTATATCGTGTTCTCGTCGTGTTTTCGTTTCGATCTGTTTCTGTCAGGAAGTCTTCTTAAGTTTAGAGCACCATGGTCTCCGCCAACGACAAGGGCAAGAGGCTCGTGGAAGAAGAAAGGATCCCTTCTAGGCGCGGAGACATGGATTGGAGCGTCGGAGAGTAAGGAAAGAACATGCCAGCAAGCATGGAGGAACAAACCGCCACAGGGTCAAGGGCAAGGAAACCTACTTTTGTAGGAACAATTAACACCGAACGTGCTTTTTCTCGTAATATGCAGGGGACTATGACCTCCGTTCCAGACTTCAGATCCTACCCTGAGGCAGTGGAAGCCCTTTGAACCACTGATGAGCTTTGTGATAAGTACCGTGCTCTAAGGATGAAGGTGGATATACTTCAAGAGGAGAATAACAGGCTTCATAAGATGCTGGAGAGTTTTCTAACCCTAAAAAAAGAGAATACCACCACCACCGAAGGAGTAATTCGTTATCAGGTTTGGCATCCCCTTGGCTTGTTTCAAGCTTGGGGGAGTGCCGAGATATCACATCATTATCTTTTATCTCTTTACCTTTTTAGTAGATTCATATCTTGGGTAGAGAAGTTATCTTATAGGTTGGTTTGCATTGTGGAAGTATCTCTCTTTTAGTTGGATATCTATGTATCCCTTGGTGTGAGTGCCTTTATGAAATATTAATGAGAAGTTTCATCTTTTACTTTTTGCACTTCTTATTTTAGTTTGAAATCTCTATTATATGATTGAACTTGTTGATCAGTATTGGTATCACTTTGGGAGCATCAAGTAGATCTAAATTGGTTTTGGCAAACCAAGCTCTAGTCAGTAGCAACACTTTTTGAGGTTCGAAAGGAAAACAGAAAAAGCTTATAGGTATTTTGTATCATTTATTTTCTTTCTTGATTGGCTCATAACCTTAGTATTCTTTATTTAAGATCTTTTGTGTCTTCAAGGAATATTGCATGTTTGTCTTTATTACTTGTAGGTTTTCTTGTTTCCTTCAACTCTTTTGCTTGCTACCCAGCCTTGCTAGCCAAAAATCTATTTTGAGAAGACATACTTCTCATGTATCCAACCCCTTTGAACCAAAACCTGTGCCATTTGTATCCACCATATCTACCTATTAGCATTATTGCTATTCCAAGCAAATTCTCAAGCTTCATCTATCTTTCGAATTAAAAAATATTTTGTTATGTGAAAACTAGTTAGTAAAGATGTCACGAACTTGATGGCACACCTTATGTTCTTTCCCCTAATAAACTTGAACCATTGTGTCATCGAAGTTGTATATACTTGCATCTATACGTTGGGATTAGCAGAACCATGCTATCACGGGGAACGCTTTCTACACCTGTAAATACATACCCAGTTGATATCATGCTCTTTTGTTTGCGGATGTCGTCGGTGTGAAATAAAAGGGGAGCTTGTAAGTCCATGGAGTTATGTATGTGTGTTAGAGAAACGCCTGGGCCACTAGCCTAAGCCATGCCTAATCATGGTGGAAACTTGCAGCTTCGCCATAATGAGCAATCTATGAAGCTTTCTTCTTATAAAAAAAGAGAGACATATTGAAAAGAGGAAAGAGATAAAAAGCACCATTTTACCATGGCAAATAATAAGATTGCTGAGATGCTCATTGTCTGCTCGCCTTGTCATTTTAAGTATGGGATATCTCCTGTATCATGTGCAAGGGGTACCCCGTTGGCACTTCTCTATGATACGCATGTACTTACAATGGCAAGAACTTACCGATAAATAAAGTTGAGTAGCATGAGGAGCGACCCTCGCACTCAAGGGACATGAGATTGCCAACTTATATTTCGTCAAGCATATACTCCATCTTTGTTCACTTTAACCTTAATCACCTCAATATGCTTATGATAGGGGCAATGAGAGCTCAAAGCTAGTAAGTACCATAATATTTTGAAAGCTCTTTACGAACTTGAAATCCCTGCTTCCCTCTATGAAGGGCCTTTCTTCTATCTCTAAGTTGAGTCAGTAAACCTATTCCTCTCTATCTCTAGCAAGCATTTGAGTTGTTATGTTTCAAGCATTCATATGATGATTTATTCAATCATGTTCTCTATCTTCCTTGTTTGCACAGACTCTTATCTAATGAGTATTACTTTGAAAGCTATCATTGTGAAAACCTTTTATGTTTGAGCAAAGAGTACTTTTGTTGTAAAACTTCTACAAAATCTTTATTTGAAAACTATTTGCTAGCTCTTCTCTAACCAGGAACAAAGTTTGCCAATCCCAATTATGATTTATCTTTATGCATCTCTATTATGACTCCTATACTTGTTGCAAGCTAAGTTATATAATGGTGAGTTGCTTTTTCTATGAGTTGTGCATTGGTAAGTGTGATGCTTCTTGTTCGTATTCTTTTATATACACTTCACTCCATAAACCTGTGGACATGTTTACTGAGCTCAGTTTTCGCTTGGGGACAAGCGAATGTCTAAGCTTGGGGGGAGTTGATACGTCCAATTTGCATCACCATTCTATATCATAATTTGCCTCTATTCATTGATATATTTCATATTAAGAGGTGATACTTATGTCTTTTCATCTGTTTTTGCATGTTGGATGATTCTTGGAGGATGAACTGCCGGAGTCGGGATTCTGATGGAAAAAAGCGGCGTTTTGATGCAATTTCACGAAGATCATAAAAATACCAGAAAACTACAGAAAATCCTATTTACCTAGAAGACGAAGAATGCCAGAAGGGGAGGCGGAGATGGGCCACAGGGGGCCCACACCCTCCTAGGCGCGGGCCACCCCAGGCCGCGCCTACAGGGGTGTGCCCCACCTGGCCCACCTTTGGCTCCGCCCTCTCGCCTATATCTTCTCCTCGAAACCCTAATACACGGGGAGCGACCACAGAAAGATTCCGCCACCTCTACAGGGCGGAAAACACCGAGAAAGAGCTCTCCGGCAGATCGTCGCCATCAACACCATCATCAAGCTAGACTTCATCGGGATCATCATAATCATCATCCACACCATCATATTGAGAAACACCATCATCACCACTCCATACCGCTGTAACAATTGTGTTGAATCTTGCATAGTTCTTAGGGGAAACTTTCCCGGTGTTGATTACTATTGTAGTTGATGCTTGTGAGTGGAACCATTGGATTATTGTTTATGTTCAGATTTTTATCCATCACCATATCATCTCTGATATTGATCCATATGATGTCTTGTGAGTAGTTTGTTTAGTTCTTGAGGATATGGGAGAAGTCATGTTGTTAGTAGTGGATTTGTGTTGAGATATTATTCAATAGTTTAGTATTTAAGTTGTGGTGCTATTCTTATAGTGGTGTCATGTGAATGTCGAATACATGATACTTCACCATTTATGGTCCTAGGGGAATGCATTGTGTATTTGGCTACTAATTGTGGGTTTGCCGGAGTGACAGAAACCTGAACCTCCGTTACGAAACCATTGCACAAGGGAGTGTAGGATCTCAGAGTTTAAGGTTGTTGTTAGGTTTATACCTTAATTGCTTTCTTGTAGTTGCAGATGCTTGCAAGGGATTTAATCACAAGTATGTATTAGTCCAAGTAAGGTCGGTACATTAGCACATGTTCACCCACACAACACTTACAAAACCAAAGAAGACTACTCAGCTATATGAAGCGAAAGCACTTGACAGAATTCCCATGTGTCCTCGAGAATGTTTGGTCCTCATTAGTATTTCCACCGGCTTGTCCTTTGCTAAGAAAGGATTTGTCAACACCCGGATTTTTCAATCCTAGATGCCTGTTATGCCATACATCGCAATCCCAGGATTACCATTTCTGTGAGACATAACATAATTGGATACCATAGTACATCATCCATTACAAACGATACATAAGTTCTTACACAAATAGGGATCTCATGATCCAGTTCTTAATACAACATCAAGCAGTAGAATACGTAATAATAACGGTAGCGTAGGCGAAGCTCCATCTTCGGGGTCACAGGCAATGCTGACGATGGGAGATGATCCTAGTTGTCGTAACCTTCCTGGGGTCCATCCTCAAGGTACTCATCTTCATAGTCTGGCCATGGGAATAGCCAGGGACAAAGCCATGAGTACTCTTTAAGTACTCGCAAACTAATACTAACAGGTAAAAGGGGTTTTTGGATAAAAGGACACTAGGCTCTAGGGTTGTTTTGCAAAAGCCAGATTTATCTCTACGAGGTTCCAAAGCTAATCGCAATTTTATAACTCCTAAGTGGGATCTTGTATTTCAAATCAAAACCCTGTTGTGGTCAAGTCAAAGTCTCAATTCATTCCACAAGTCATTTTGAAAAGTCTGACGGGGGAACAGTATGGCCACTCCAACTGTCCATAACCGCAGACGCGGGTATTCGAATAGTTTGACACTCTGCAGAGATTGTACACTTTCACCACAACATTCGATACATCCGTCAGGAACAAATCCTGAATTCACCATACTCAGTATGAGGATAATCAATCCTAACCTTTCAATTACACGCCCTAGTATAAGCACCTCTCCTGTGAGTTTGGCCTCCCAACCATGACCAACTGTCATCTTGGGTACTGCACAGGTGGACAATATTCACAAGGTAGCCTTAGCTCAGACCTTGGCCGTGAGGGAGCTAATACTAAGGTATATAAGTTTCCAGTCAAGCCCTACCTAATATTCGGGTATTGTGGTTGTACGATAAAATTGGAACGGTTTCGCATCCAGACAACCATCGGTTTTATAAAGGGCTAAGGCTCATGCCTCAACATTTTCATCACAAAAATCATCGGGTGTTTGGAAACACATGTCCAAAACATTTCAATAGAATGATCCATCAATCCAAGGTTTTCATAACCATTTTTCCACCAAGTATTCCCATCTAAAGTGGATCAAGTTTTATGCTTAGCACTAGCATCTACAGGTGGGGGTAAGCAATAATGAGGGGTGGTAAACTAGGGGAGTTTCAACTAAGTACACCTTATATCTTGGGGTGATATCAAGGTTTCTAACTTAGGCCAAATTTTATGCTCTTTATGCAACCTTATAATCTTGCATAGGTATAGCATCAGCTTGCCTTGTGCAGAGCAGTGGTTGAAGTTCTCCTCGGCTTCTTCTTTGTAGAATCCTCCTTCCTCCTCGTATCCTTGGTCGGTACTATCGTCTATGAATAAATACGAGGTACACAATCACCAAACAATACTTAACTACTTGCAATCATCACACAAAAGGGTCCTATAGATGATCTAACATCATCTCTAAAATTACAAGATTAAGGCTTGGTTTAATTCCTTTTATTTTTAGAAAAGTAATTTCTACTTATTGAAAAACTACTTAAGATTTAATATTCTCCAAACCAAACATGGGATCATGTTGAAACATGTCATCACCACATATTTTAGTCCAAGGGAATGTGATTTAAAGTGGTGTCACAATTTAATAAGGCTTTACCCTTTTATTTAATTAATTAATGTGTCTAGAAATGCTTATGTAGCATTCTTTTATTACTTGAACATTATTTCTGCAAGTAAACCTATATATTTTTATATATTCTGAAAGGTATGGTTAGATGTGATTTTTGAGAGTTGGAATCAACTCAAAAGCTATTATGGTTTAAATTTGAAAAATGTTTGAATGCAGAAAAGCTTCTGCCTTGTTATTTTTACCATGGGTGATCTGTAGCTCCAAATGACTTGAATCCAACGGGCTTGGATTCAGAATTCCCAAACCTTTCTAACAAAATTGGTTTCATTCAATTTGGTGCACTGAATCGATCTGGGTTGATTTTTGAAGTTAGATACAGAAGTGTGTTTGAAAAAAAAATGAAAAAGGTTTAATTCAAATAACTGGGCTGTGCGGGAAAATTTAACGGGCCGGCCTGCTAAGCGCAGTGCTCCCGCGGGCTGCTTAAGTGGGTGTCCCCACTCGTCGGTGACAGGAGGGAGGCGCGATGCAGGGCAACGTGGGTTGTTCGATCTGATTCTAATCCAACGGCTGGGAGTCATCGTCGACGCGAGACAACGCCGGCGAGAAAGAAACCTAGCGCGGCCAGTGAGGGGTGCTGGGGGCTCACCGGGGTGCAGGCGAGGGTCGGCGAGGCGGGCAAACAACAAAGTCGACGATGGTGAACTCAGGGATGGTCGCGGCAGCTCTTGGGGTGGACGAAATCGATTGCGCCCTTCTTCTCCAGAGGCGGCGGGCTCCGGTGAAATTCTGGCGAGGTGGTGCTCGCCTTGCTCCGGGAACGGTGTGGCACGATCAGTGAGAAGAGGGGAGTGGGGTGGTGTGAATAAATCGACTGGGGGTGGCCTCTATTTATAGTCGAGCGAGGGGACCGACGGGGCGCACGGTGAGCTCGTCGGGGGCGGTGTTACAGGCGGCTACTGGCATGGGCGACGGTAGGGGACGGTGCGGTGTTCCCTGGCGATGCTCAACGACATGGTTTTGAGGCGTAGGGCGGTGTGGCTTGGTCTGGAACATGCGACGCTCTGCGCGACAGAGGCAGCGTCTTCGACGGCGAGCGGTGGCTGTGCGGCGCGGGGTGGCGAACGAGGATGTCTGGCGGTCTCCTGGGTCCCTGGGGATTGTGTATGCACGTGGCAAGGGCGGCGCGCGGTCTGTGGGCTTCGGTCGAGGGTGGCGCTATGGCGCACGCTCGACACGGTCGCTGGCGAGGTTGGCATGGTTCGTGCGTGTGGTCCAGGGCTTGGCAACGCTCGCGGCTGGGACAGGGAGTGGCGATGGATGGTGGGATGCCTCCCAGACATGCTGGCTAGGCTTGCTTCTCTCCCAGCTTGTTGTCGACATGGGGGTGACATGGGTGTGCTCGGCTGTTCACCATTGATGGCAATGGCAAGCTCACAGTGGTGCTAGTGTTTAGTTAATATTGCTAGATGATCTACTGAGCTGGTTGTGAGCTAGAGAGGGAACAAGTTAGGACTCAATCACTGCTCACTATAGTGTTTAGATTTTGTATGATTTGTGTCTGCAATCTGTTTGATGAAATGGCTGCATGAAATCAAGTTTTGAATTTTGAAAAGATTTTTGGTGGGTTTGCTAGATTGGTGCTGGTGAGTCTGCAGATACTTGGGTTTTGAAAGTTGAGCTCGTTTGAGTGGTTTTAGAATAAGTGGGATCTTCCCATATGATAAAGATTCAATTTTGAATTGTCATTTAAAGTATGCATTTGAAAGTTTGTGGATGATCACAAAGTGGTCCTCGATACCTTGTTATGAGTACATTCAAGGGGTGCAAAGATCCAGAAAAGTTTCCATTATGTTCTGAAAGTTTGAGACAGCCAAAGTAGGCATGGGAGTTAAATTGGTCAAAATGACCATTCCTTTATTTTATTGGTTTTGATTTATTTGTCTTAAGGAAAAGTTTGGGAAATGTTTAGATGATGTTTATTTCACCTAAGAAAAATTTTACAAGCAAGGAAACATACAAACAAGGTGGTTCAAAAGAATTTCAAATTAAATGCATACACATATGCATCCCTTCATAATTTTAATTCGAAAAGTTTTTGTTAACCCTAATTTTGATGATTAGAAGTTGATGATTTAAGTTTAATATTTTTGGGATGTTACAAACCTTCCCCCCTTAAACAAAATCTCATCCCGAGATTTGAAAAAGGATGAAAAGATTACCTAGGATTTGAAGAGATCGGGAAACTCCGTCCTGATGTGATCTTCGCGTTCCCAGGTGGCTTCCTCTTCTGTGTGGTTGCTCCACTGAATCTTGAGAAACTTGATGCTTCGGGTTCGGGTAGTTCGAAAAGCTTCTTCCAAAATACGGATGGGTACTTCGGGATAGGTCAGGTCATCATTGATCTCTATGGTCCGGTGGTCGATATTCTTGAACACTTCGGTCTTCTCGGGGACTTCGAGACACTTGCGAAGTAACGAGATATAGAACACATTGTGCACGACTGACATCTCTCCGGGCAGTTCCAATTGATACGACACTTCTCCTCGACGGTTCAGAATCTTGAAAGGTCCGATATATCTGGGGGCTAACTTTCCTTTGAGTTGGAAACGCTGCATTCCCTTCAATGGCGACACTTTCAGATAGACAAAATCTCCTATGTGGAAGGCGAGGTCTCTACGTCTCTTGTCAGCGTAACTCTTCTGTCGGGATTGGGCGGTCTTGAGGTGCTCACGAATCTTGTGAACCTTCTCTTCTGACTCTCGTAGGATGTTGGGTCCGAAGATCTGACTCTCTCCTACTTCCGACCAGTTCAAACGGGTGCGATACTTCCTTCCGTACATAAATTCAAATGGGGACATTTGCAAGCTGGCTTGATAACTATTGTTGTATGAAAATTCTGCGAACGGCAGACAGTCTTCCCACTTGGATCCATATTCTAACACACATGCTCTCAGCATATCTTCGAGTATTTGATTTACTCGCTCTGTTTGTCCATCGGTCTGAGGGTGATACGCGGTGCTGAAATCTAGACGGGTCCCTAAACCTTCTTGGACTTTCTTCCAAAATCTCGAGGTAAACTAAGTTCCTCAATCCGATACTATGTTCTTGGGGACTCCATGCAAACTAACGATTCTAGCGATGTATAACTCCACTAGTTTCGAACTCTGATATGTGGTCTTGACGGGCAAGAAATGGGCGACTTTGGACAATCTGTCCACTATGACCCAGATAGAGTCATTTCCCCTACTAGAAGTAGGTAGTCCAGTGATAAAGTCCATTCCTACAGAATCCCCATTCCGGAATCTGCAATGGTTGCAACAATCCAGCGGGTCTTTGATGGCCGGCCTTGACTCGCTGATAAATATCACACTTGGCGATATAGCTTCCGATTTCTCTCTTCATCTTATGCCACCAAAATTGCTCTTTTAAATCTTGATACACCTTAGTTCCTCCGGGATGGATAGAATAAAGAGTATCATGAGCCTCCCTCAAAATAACTTCTTTCAACTCAGAATCTGATGGTACACAAAGGCGTCCTTTGTACCACAACAGTCCTTCTTTGTCCTCGTTGAATCCGGGTACTTTGCCTGTACCGATACAACGCTTGATTCCGTCAATACTGGCATTTCCCTTATGCGCCTCTTTGATCTGGCTGATCAAAGTGGATTGAAGTTCTATGCTAGCCCAAAATCCTTCACTTACTAATTCCATCCGAAAATCTTCTAGCTCCTTGTGCAGACTTGGTTGCTCCTTCAAAATCATGGAGTTCAAGCGGCACGACAATCTGCTAAGGGCATCTGCTACCACGTAGGATTTACCAGGGTGATAGTGAATGTCCAGATCGTAATCCTTGATTAGCTCAATCCATCTTCTCTACCTCATATTCAGCTCCTTCTGAGTGAATATATACTTTAGGCTCTTGTGATCCGAATAAATCTCACAACGGTTTCCCATCAGGTAATGTCTCCATGTCTTCAGGGCTAGAACTACGGCTGCGAGTTCGAGGTCATGGGTTGGGTAGTTTTGCTCATGTTGCTTCAATTGTCGCGATAGATAATATATAACTTTGCCTTCCTGCATTAGCACACATCCGAGACCAATCTTGGATGCATCACAATACACATCGAAGGGCTTCGTGATATCCGGCATGATCAAGATTGGGGCTGAAATCAATCTCCTCTTGAGTTCTTGAAAACTCACTTCACATTTGTCGGTCCATTCAAACTTCTTGTCCTTCTTCAGCAATTGGGTCATGGGTCTAGCGATACTAGAGAATGCTTCTACGAATTTGCGGTAATATCCCGCCAATCCGAGAAATGCACGAACTTGGGTTTGAGTGGTTGGGGCTTGCCAATCTTATACATCTTTCACTTTGGCAGGGTCAACAGCAATTCCTCCGGCTGATACAATGTGACCGAGGAATCCTACCTCCTGTAACCAGAATTCACATTTGCTAAACTTTGCATACAACTGATGCTTTCTAAGGGTTCCAAGAATGGTCCTTAGGTGTAGCTCATGTTCTTCTTCAGATTTGGAATAAATCAGAATGTCATCGATGAAAACAACGACAAACTTATCCAGGAAGTCCATAAAAATCTTATTCATGAAATAAGCGGGGGCATTGGTTAATCCAAAAGACATGACCGTATACTCATACAATCCATATCTGGTGGTAAAGGCAGTCTTTGGAATATCCTCTGCACGAATTTTGAGTTGATGATAGCCAGTTCTAAGATCAATCATAGAAAACACTTTGGCACCGGTCAACTGATCAAACAAATCTTCTATCTTGGGCAAGGGGTACTTGTTCTTGATGGTGACATCATTCAATTTCCGATAATCCGTACACAAACGGTTACCTCCATCCTTCTTGTCCACAAACAAGACAGGTGATCTCCAAGGTGACGCACTTGGTTGAATCAATCCAATTTCCAGCATGGAATCCAGTTGCTTCTTCAATTCTGCTAGCTCCGACGGGTTCATACTATAGGGTCTCTGGGCTATGGGTCCAGTTCCAGGGATTAGTTCGATGATAAACTCGATATCCCGATCTGGGGGCATACCGGGCAAAACATCTGAAAATACATCGGGGTATTCATAGACTATCCGGACTTGGTCAATGGTAGGTTGGGCTATACTCTTGTTGCATTTGAATTGGCGGGGTAAGGTTTCAGATATATGCTCGACTGATATTCCGGCGGTACTGGTCATAGTTATGGCTTTCTTGGCACAGTCAATTAATCCTTTATGTTTGGACATCCAATCCATTCCTAGTACTACTTCCAAACCTTTAGTTCCGAGTACTATCAGATTTGCATAAAAATCTATGCCATGGATTCGGATAGGGACGGCTTTGCAAATTTGCCTAGCCTTGGTGGTTGATCCGGGAATTTGAACAATCATGACATGCTTCAGTTTGGTTGGTTGAATTTTACTAGTGCATGCAAATTCTTCGGTGACAAATGAGTGCGATGCACCAGAATCAAACAACACTCTTGCAAGTACTGAATTAACAGAAAACATACCCAGCACGACATCTGGCGCTTCCTGAGCTTCTTCATCATGCATGAGAAAAAGACGGCCGTTGCGGTTGAGTGAATTCCCTGGGGCAAATCTTCTTCCTGGCTAAACACGACGCTGCTGCTGAGCTGGGACATTGGCATTGGGGGCTATAGCATTCTTCTTGTTGGGGCACTCGTTGGAATAGTGTCCTTTATTTCCTGATCATAACAGTCACTTGAATTGTCCTTGGCTGTGCAGCAAACATTGCTTCCAGTCGTCGGGGCAGTGTTGGTGTAGGCGGTAGCATTGTTGTTGTTGAACTTGGGTGGGGCACGATTGAAATTGCTAGAGTTGTCGGGGTTGTTGTGTTTTCCTCCGGGTCTAGGGTTTCCATGGTTGGGATAGGTGGGACGGGTCATCGGGGGTCTATTGGTCCTTGGGGCAAATCCTGGAGATGGGTTAGGGCGATACTTTGGGGTCTGATGGGTTCCTGGTTGATGCATCATACGACGCTTGCGGTTCTCATTGGCTTGGTTGATCTTTCCTTCCATCTGGATAGCAGAGTCGACAAGGGCTTCAATATCCGCAAAGGGAATATTGACTAACACCGTCTGCATCTCATCATGCAGACCATTCAGGAATCTTTCTTTATTCTTGGCTTCAGTGTATATTTCATCCGGGGCATACCTAGCTAATGACAAAAATTTGTCACGGTATTCCACTACAGTCATCCTTCCTTGCTTCAGCTCTCTGAACTCGTCTCTCATTCTCTTGATCAAACCCAGTGGTACATGGGTTCTGCTAAACTTGACCTTGAATTCCTCCCAGGTCATCCTCTGGCCTCCGGTCATTGCGCGAACACTGTTCCACCATGCTCGGGCATCTCCGGCTAGATAGTGGGTGGCGAACAGGACTTTATCGTTGGCTTCCACTCCTGCTACTTCTAAGTTATTTTCCATGGTTTGCATCCAATCATCGGCGTCTAGGGGTTCCTCTGACTTAGTGAAAACATGTGGGTTGGTATTCTGGAAATTCTTGAGCTTAGATCCATGGTGGTCCTGATTTCCGTGGCCTTGGTTGTTATGGGCTAGCTGGGCTATCTGCTGAAGGGTGGCCAGGTTGGCAGCGTTCGCTCTTTCGACTTCGGTCGAAGTCAACATTTGTAGAATCTGCAACATCGGGTCCGGGGTTGAACCACTTCCTCCACGTGGCATCTGAAGATTGAGGTAGATCATGAGAAAATAGGGAAATTTCTAAAGTTTTTGGGTCTTTAAAAAAAATTAAAGTTTGACTCAGATTTTCTAGCAACTTGATTTTCATTCATTCATTTATTCATTCATAGCACCCGATACAACACACACCACAACAAAGAAAATAGATGGTTTTAAGAACCATTCTGAGAACTACGATACAGTGGGACCAAATACTACTCACTACATTTGGGCACTAGCGTAGTTGTGAGTTTTACTAAAAGTGATCTAGGGTGCAAAATTTGATGTAAGCTTTGAAATAATTTTGGAGTAGCGTGAATTTTTATGAAAGAGTCCAAGAGGTAAGAATGAGATTAAGTTCTTGTAAATATTTGCTAGCGTGAATTTTTATGAAAGAGTCCAAGAGGTAAGAATGAGAATAAGTTTTTGTAAATATTTGCTTTCTTTGGTTTTGAAACTAAGTTTTTGATTCAAACGTCCCGTCTAACTAGGGTCTCCTATGGTCAGGATGGCTCTGATACCAACTTGACAACACCCGGATTTTTCAATCCTAGATGCCTGTTATGCCATACATCGCAATCCCAGGATTACCATTTTTGCGAGACATAACAGAATTGGATACCATAGTACATCATCCATTACAAACGATACATAAGTTCTTACACAAATAGGGATCTCATGATCCAGTTCTTAATACAACATCAAGCAGCGGAATACGTAATAATACCGGTAGCGTAGGCGAAGCTCCATCTTCGGGGTCACAGGCAATGCTGACGATGGGAGACGATCCTAGTTGTCGTAACCTTCCTGGGGTCCATCCTCAAGGTACTCCTCTTCATAGTCTGGCCATGGGAATAGCCAGGTAAAAAGCCATGAGTACTCTTTAAGTACTCACAAACTAATACTAACAGGTAAAAGGGGTTTTTGGATAATAGGACACTAGGCTCTAGGGTTGTTTTGCAAAAGCCAGATTTATCTCTACGAGATTCCAAAGCTAATCGCAATTTTATAACTCCTAAGTGGGATCTTGTATTTCAGATCACAACCTTGTTGTGGTCAAGTCAAAGTCTCAATTCATTTCACAAGTCATTTTGAAAAGTCTGACGGGGGAACAGTATGGCCACTCCAATTGTCCATAACCGCGGACGCGGCTATTCGAATAGTTTGACACTCTGCAGATATTGTACACTTTCACCACAACATTCGATACATCCGTCAGGAACAAATCCTGAATTCACCATACTCAGTATGCGGATAATCAATCCTAACCTTTCAATTACACGCCCTAGTATAAGCACCTCTCCTGGGAGTTTGGCCTCCCAACCATGACCAACTGTCATCTTGGGTACTGCACAGGTGGACAATCTTCACAAGGTAGCCTCAGCTCAGACCTTGGCCGTGAGGGATCTAATACTAAGGTATATAAGTTTCTAGTTAAGCCCTATCCAATATTCGGGTATTGTGGTTGTACGATAAAATTGGAATGGTATCGCATGCAGACAACCATCAGTTTTATAAAGGGCTAAGGCTCATGCCTCAACATTTTCATCACAAAAATCATCGGGTGTTTGGAAACACATGTCCAAAACATTTCAATAGAATGATCCATCATTCCAAGGTTTTCATAACCATTTTTCCACCAAGTATTCCCATCTAAAGTTGATCAAGTTTTATGCTTAGCACTAGCATCTACAGGTGGGGGTAAGCAATAATGAGGGGTGGTAAACTAGGGGAGTTTCAACTAAGTACACCTTATATCTTGGGGTGATATCAAGGTTTCTAACTTAGGACAAATTTTATGCTCTTTATGCAACCTTCACATATCTTTCTAGTATCTACCATTCACTTAAGTAAGCTCTAAATACTAGCTTTGATAAAGAAATAAAGTAATCAAGCTTGCAAGTAAAACTAGGATTGGTTTATCAAGGGGATATGATCATATATGCTTAGGGCATATAGTAATCATAGTAACAAGTAGGGGTTTGTTGCATCAGTTGGGTATTCTGCAAGAGTTAACTTGCATAAATATCAGTATAATCTTGCATAGGTATAGCATCAGCTTGCCTTGTGCAGAGCAGTGGTTGAAGTTCTCCTCGGCTTCTTCTTCGTAGAATCCTCCTTCCTCCTCGTATCCTTGGTCGGTACTATCATCTATGAATAAATACGAGGTACACAATCACCAAACAATACTTAACTACTTGCAATCATCACACAAAAGGGTCCTATAGATGATCTAACATCATCTCTAAAATTACAAGATTAAGGCTTGGTTTAATTCCTTTTATTTTTAGAAAAGTAATTTCTACTCATTGAAAAACTACTTAAGATTTAATATTATCCAAACCAAACATGGGATCATGTTGAAACATGTCATCACCACATATTTTAGTCCAAGGGAATGTGATTTAAAGTGGTGTCACAATTTAATAAGGCTTTACCCTTTTATTTAATTAATTAATGTGTCTAGAAATGCTTATGTAGCATTCTTTTATTACTTGAACATTATTTCTGCAAGTAAACCTATATATTTTTATATATTCTGAAAGGTATGGTTAGATGTGATTTTTGAGAGTTGGAATCAACTCAAAAGCTATTATGGTTTAAATTTGAAAAATGTTTGAATGCAGAAAAGCTTCTGCCTTGTTATTTTTACCATGGGTGATCTGTAGCTCCAAATGACTTGAATCCAACGGGCTTGGATTCAGAATTCTAAACACTACAACGAGTTGAGATTTCAGGATGGGGATGTTCTGGCGATGCTCCGGCCGTTTTAATGGTAGTGTAGCAATACCAGAACAATACTCTATGACAACCAGCAATCGTCATTTATCGCAATTCTGATCTCGGTTATTCTCCGTTCAGTTTGGTGGATGGATCTGTTGATTTATCTTTTTTGGATTTCTGTTTATCTCAATTCAGAATGTTTAATACAATCCTTTGGAAGATATAATCCAAGTCAGTCAGTTCCCTCTCATAGTCGTCCATTTGATCACTCTCTACATCGATCAGTTGTAGTATAGTAGGATGCCAAGTAATACCGGTCAGGGTCCTTTTTATGTCCTGTGGCTGCTCCTAACCCTCAGCCTCAGTGATCTCAAGAGACCCTCACTCCTTGCCATCGGCTTGAGGCGAATCCTCAGGATCTCTCCTTCTTTATTCATTAATGTGGGATATTGTTTGGTGTGGATGGGATCTGGTTATCTTGGATGGATCCAGTATCCTGGAGGATGATCCGTCTTTGACCGTCCAATCATCAATATCTGGATTGATCAGTTTTTGATCAACCGCCCGTTCTCATTATTTTCTAGTTCCTTTTCTCATCTTTGATCAAGTTTAAGTCTATTTAGTGATTGGTTTACTCCAAGTTTAATAGTTGGTATTAAATCAAAATGCTTGATTTAGGTCAAATATCTCAATATCCTTGCTGTTTTGTCTTGGCGTTCATGATGAATGTTTGAAAAATAATATATCCAATTTGATTCAAGATGGATTTAAGCATTTGATAGTGGTGATCTACTTGAAGTCCAAAGACAATTCATTTAACTATACATACTTATATGGCTCCTATTGATGTGATAAATTCTTTAAAGGAAAAAATCTTAGATATTATTCATCAAGAGGATTCTTTGTCGGTTTGTTTCAAATAATTTAAGATACAGATCATTGATGTGGTTTGATCAAAAATCTGGATATTCAGTTTAAAGGATGATGTTGGTTGATCAATATTTCTTGGCAAGATCTCCGCTGATGAATATTATCAGTTGATGGATTATCAAAGTTCTTTGATTTTGAATCTGGTTGAAAGTTGATCTGGATTGGATATATTAAGTCGTTGAATCAGATGGATGGAGGATATTTTGATTCCTATTTCTCTCTGAAGGAATCAGATCAGAGATCTTCATCCTCCTGGCCATCTGTTTATCATATTAAGATGGTTGGATTCAGTGTTAGATTTATCATTCCCTCAGCTCTTAGGATGTTAGATTTGTTCATCTAATGAATTTGATTCAGTTCAATTATTGAAAATCAGCCCATTAAAATCTCAGATCTCAGAGTTATGGATGGAGGAGGAGTTCGTTGGTACAGACTGTTGGATGTGGGCTACACTCAGCGCCTTGAGCAACCTGGACTGCCAAGATTCGGAAGGAGCTCAGATGAACCTCCTAGCTACAAGGTTTGTAGTAGATCACAATCAGTTAACGTTCCTTGATGCAGTCAACAGGCTCTTTGCTAAAGATGAAATGTGAGTGAACGTAAAGAATAATCATGTGTTGATGGTGACCGGCCCCCACCTTTAAGAAAGTAAAGTGCAAGGAAGCCCTTGAAAGAAAGCGGCTGACAGCCGTTGCCCTATGAAGAAGCTCAAGTCTGGTCCTAAGCGGTTCTTTGAAATTAGCCTATTGCAAGGACAAAAGGAGTCAGGGCGCAACTGTCCGATGTAGCGGACAAGAAGGTACAGCACCATCAAAGGCCATGTTGATACCATGTTATTGATGTTTTCCTTACTAGCCCTAGATTTGTAGTGCACGGTATTTGATACCGGTTAGGTTGCTATTTGTAACTTTCCGGATCGGGGCCTTCTGGAATGGTAGTGACTTCTGAGGATGTAGAGGTGACGATGCGCGTTAGCAGCGGATCAAAGTTGATGTGATGATAAAGCGCATCTCCTTAGTTTACCTTCGGGATTAGTTTTGACCTTAATAAATGTTATTATGTGCCTGCGTTGAGCATGAACATTATTTCGGGATCATGTTTTATTTGCAAAGGCGGTTTATTCATTTAAATCGGAGAATAATGGTTGTTCTATTTATATGAGTAACATATTTTATGGTCATGCACCTCTTGTGAATGGTTTATTTCTTCTAAATCTAAAGAAAGGATGAAACACATCCATAACATTGAGGCTAAGAATGCAAAGTAGATGGTGATAATACTACTTATTTGTGGCAGCGTAATCTAGGTCATATTGGTGTAAGCGCATGAAGAAACTCCATTAAATGGACTTTTGGAGTCTCTTGATTTTGAATCATTGACACACATGCGAACCATGCCTCATGGGCAAGATGATCGAAACCCGTTCTCCGGTATGATGGGCGAACAGCGGACTTGTTGGAAATCATACATACCGATGTGTGCGGACGATGAGTGTTTGACCTTGGCGGTGGATATCGCTATTTCCTCACTTTACCGATGACTTAAGTAGATATGGGTATATCTATTTAATGAAACATAAATCTGAAACATTTGAAAAGTTCAAGGAATTTGGAATGAAGTGGAGAACCATCATGTGAAAGATTAAGTTTCTACGATCCGATCGTGGAGGTGAATATTTGAGTTATGATTTTCTCACGCATCTTAAAGCAAGTGGAATCGTTTCACAACTCCATACGGGAACACCACAAGCGCAATGGTGTGTACGAGCAGGAATCGAACCCTATTAGATATGGTCGATCAATGATGTCTCTTCTTGATTTACGTTATCATTTGGGGTTATGCATTAGAAACATCTGCATTCACTTTAAATAGGGCTCCATCTAAATCCGTTGAGCGACACCGTATGGTATTGGTTTGGTGCTAAACCTAAGTTATCGTTTCTTAAAGTTTGGGGATCTGAAGCTTCGTCAAGAAGTTGATCTTGGGATATTTCAGACAAAGCGAATCGTCTTCATAGGATACCTAAAAACTATTGGGTATACCTTCTATCCGAGAACCGAAGAAGCAAAGTGTTTATGCATAAAAACGGTTCCTTTCTTGAGAAGGAGTTTCTCTCGAAAGAAGTGAGTGGGAGAAAGTAGAGCTTGGCGAGGTTATTGAACCTTCTCTTGAATTGGAGAGTAAGCGCGGCACAAATTGTTCGGTGCTGCTTTGCACCAACAATGAGGAAGCTAATGACAAGGATCATGAAGCTTGGACGATCTCTCTTGAGCGTCGCTTGGTCGACAAGGTCGCGTGCCCCTCTGAGTGATGCAGCAACCTGTCTTGGTGTCTTGTTAGTAGAAGCGGTGAACCTCTGAACTATGAGAGCGATGATGAGCCGGACTCGAGAAATGGCTGGAAGCCATGAAATCAATTGGGATCCATGGCCCGAAAACCAAGTATGGACTTTGGTGGACCCTCCTAGCGGCCAGAAAGGCCGTTGAGTGCAAATGGATCTTCAAGAAAAGCGGTGGCGGATGGTAATGTTACCGTCTATAAAGCCTGACTTATGCAAGGTTTTCGACAAGTTCAAGGTGTTGACTTCTGATGAGACTTTCTCTCCGTGGCGATGTTTAAGTCCATTCGGATTTTGTGCAATTGCTGCGTTTCATGATTATGAAATATGGCGGATGGATGTCAAACTGCTTTCCTCAATGGCAACATTGATGAAGAGTTGTATATGATGCAACTTGAAGGTTTTATCGATCCTAAGGATGCTAGATAAAGTATACAAACTTGACGTTCCATTTATGGTGAAAAGCATCTCGGAGTTGGAACCTTCGTTTTGATCAAGTGATCAAGAGCTTTGGTTGTTCCAAATTGCTGAAGCTTGTATCTACAAGAAAGTGAGTGGGAGCTTCGGTGGCGTTTACGGTACTATATGTGGATGACATATTGATTATGGAAATGACATCAACATGTATGATGTGAAGAGTTATTTGAACAAGTGTTTTTCAATGAAAGACCTAGGTGAAAGCTGCTTATATATTGGGCATCAAAATCTATAGAGATAGACAAAGGCGCTTTGATAGCTTTAAGCGGGTACATACCTAGACAAAGTTACGAAAAGGTTAGGAATGGATAAGGCAAAGAAAGGTTGGTGCCTATATTTGTCGGGTAAGATATTGAGCAAGGCTGGGTGTCCATTCTGATGAAATGATAGGAAGCTATGAGCAAAGTGCCTTATGCCTCGGCCATAGGTTCCATCATGTATGCCATCTTGTGTACTAGGCGGATGTGTCCAATGCTCTTAGTTTGTGAAGCGGATATCAAAGTGATCGAGTGGAACCTTTGGAGCCGTGAAGAACATCCTAAAGTACCTAAATAGAACTAAAGAAATGTTCTTAGTCTATGGGGGTGATGAACATCTTGTCGTAAAGGTTACGTCGATGCTAGTTTGACACGACAAGGATGATTCTAAATCTCGAACAGGATCGTTTATATTTTGAATGGAGGAGGCTGTGGTGGAGAAGGCGCAAGCAAAGCGTGATCGCGGGATCTGATGAAGCGGAATACATGGCTCTGCGAAGCGTCAAGTGAAGGAGTTTGGATCGAAACTTCATCCTTTGAGCTTGGCGTGGTTCAAGTGCATTGGACCTTTGGAGATATTGTGTGACAACATGGCGCCATAGCACTCGCTAAGGAACCAAGATATCATCAAAGACCAAGCATATCAACGCATAAGTTTCATATAATCCGAGATTATATAGCGATGGAGATCGAAGATTAGCAAAGTACATACGGATCAGATATCGCGGATCCATTGACTAAACCTCTTCCGTGTAAAACATGATCAACACCTCGATTGCCATGGGTGTGAGATTGTTGCCAAATGTAAACTAGATTATTGACTCTAGTGCAAGTGGGAGGCTGTTGGAATTATGCCCTAGAGGCAATAATAAAGATGTTATTATTATAATTCTTGTTCATGATAAAGTTTATATTCCATGCTAGAATTGTATTAGCGGAAACATTAATACTTGTGTGGTTTGTGAACAACACCGTGTCCCTAATGCGCCTCTAAGGACTAGCTCATTGATCAATGATGGTTAAGGTTTCCTAACCATAGACATGAGTTGTCAATTGATAATGAGATCATATCATTGGGAGAATGATATGATGGAGACAAACTAAGCAAAACAATTAGATCGTTCATCGTGTTCATCTTTGCGAAGCTTTTCCTATATCAAACATTGTATTCCTTAGACCATTAGATAATGCAACTCCACGGTACGGAAGAAAGCTTTGAGGTCATCAAGCGTCATCCTATGAGAGGGTGATCATAAAGGTGTCTCTCGGTGATCGGAAAGTATCTGTTGGGTTGTATGTATCGAGATGGAATTTGTCCCTCGGTCGGAGAGATATACTTGGGCCCACTCGTGTCGATATCAACACCGCTTGCAAGCATGTGGTTAAGGAGTTAATCACAAAGTGATATCGGATTCTGAACGAGTAAAGTACTAACGTGAGCGAGATTGAACTAGGTATGGCAGTGCGACGATCGAATCTCGGGCAAGTAAAATATCGCGAGACGAAGGGAATATATATATGGGATTGATTGAATCCTGGCATCGTGGTTCATCCGATATGATCATCGATGAATGTGTAGAGTCAATATGGGTGCCTGGACCCATTGTTGATTATTGATAGAAGATCGTATGCGCATATTCTCGAACCGCGAGGTCACACATAACGTGTCTTGGCTAGGATAGATTGGATAATTGGTTTATGAATTTTTGTTGGTCTCGGATGGGATCTGGGATATCACGAGAGGTTCGAGAATGGTCAGGAATAAGATTCATATAAGGCGGTGCAATTTTGGAGTTGAATTGTTCGGTTAATCGGTATTATGCGGAAGCTTCTAGAACCTTCGGAAGGGGACCAACGTGGCCCCACCTTCCGGGAGGGCATGGGCCTATGAGGGAGTGTCCTGGCCGCATTGGGCGAGGGACAAAACCCCATAGGGCCCAGCCGATTCTAGAGAGATTTAAATCGTTTAAACTAGAGATAGGATTTCTAGATAAGGAGAGTTTAAATTGTTTAAACTAGAGATAGGCTTGGAGGAGGGGCAGCTGGCGCCCCCTCTATATAGAGGGGTGGTCGCCTCCCCTACACACCTTCCTCCAAGCCCTAGCTGCCTTGCTACCTTCCTCTCTCCCTCCCATTGTTTGTGGTGAAGCCTGCAGTGAAATTCTCCACCATATACACCACGCCGTGTTGTAGATCAATCTATCTCTCCACCATACTTGCTGGTACGAGGAAGGAGGAGGCGTCGAGGTGCTGCGTGTGCATCTCAAGGAGGCACCGCCACTTGTGGTGCTAGATCGGATCGGATCGCGAGGAGGAGAAGCGAAACGACTACATCACCCACGTTACGAGCGTTCCATGTCGCGTATCTTCAAGGGTATGAAGATCTAATCCAATCTCTCTCGTTGTTTGCATCTCCTAGATTAGATCTTGGCTTTCCCTCTGTTCGCTCCGTAGAAAATTTTGATTTACTATGCCGCGAAACCCTTCAGTGGTATCAGAGCTAGATCTATGGGTAGATGTGTTTCACGAGTAGAACGCAACATGGTTGTTGCGGGCGTTGATGTTTTCTGTTGCAAGCCTCTTGTTTGTGTTCTTCTTATGACGCGGGATAGTGAATTGAAGCGGTCCAGGCCAACCTTACGCGACGTCGTTCGCGAGACCGGCTCTGCACTTGACGTGTGGCTTGTTCCACACATGCGGCTGGTGGATGTCAGTTTCTCTCACTATAGTTGCCATGGGATTAACACCGGAGTTTGGCAACCATAATATCACCGTTGTGGCTTTCCGTAGGTAAGAATCGTTCTTAGCATCTACTCCCATAAAGCCACGTAAAACATGCAACAACAAAGTAGAGGCGTCTAACTTGTTTTTGCAGGGAGTGTTTTCTGTGATATGGTATGGCCCAAGATGTGATGTGTAGATTGTATGCGATGATCATGTTTTGTAATGTTTCACGACTTGCATGTCGATGAGTACACAACCGGCGAGAATATATGGTTGTCTTTATAATTGTGTATGACCTGCGAGTCAACTTCTTATCGCCATGTAATAGCTTTACTTTATCGCTAAGTAGTTAGAAATAGTTGTAGTTGCTATTCGTGGTGGAGGAAATCATGGTGGAGTGATGGAGATCATGCTTACGCACAAGATGGAGATCATTCGCGAAGATTGGCTATACCATGTCACATAAAGTTATATGCATGTGATGTTTATCCTTTTATGTATCTTATCATGCTTAGATCGCGGTAGCATTATAAGATGATTCCTCATAAAGATCAAGATAAAACTGTGTTCTCCCCAAGTATGCACCGTTGCGAAAGTTAAATGTGTCCAAGCATCACGTGATGATCGGGTGCTATAGACTCTACGCTCACATACAACGGGTGCAAGCCAGTTTTGCACCTGCGAAATACTTTGGTCTAACCAGCGAGCCTAGAATGTCTGAGACATGGCCTCGGAACACAAGAACCGAAAGGTTAAGCATGAGTCATATGAATGATATGATCGACACCGTTGTCCACCATTGAAACCACATCTCTTCTCGTGATGATCGGATTAGGTGTGGTGAATTTGGATCGTGTTCACTAAACAACTTGAGGGATGTTGAATTTAGTGGGAGTTCATCTAGTAATTTGATTAAGTTGAACTATTTATCATGAACATAGTCTAAATTGTACTTGCAAATCTTGTAGATCACATGGCCAAGTCCAACTTCAACTTCAACGTTTTTTTGAAAGAAAAGCTTAGAAACAATGGGTCTAACTTCACCAACTGGTTCATAATCTAAGAATCATTACATGCGGCGGACAAAGGACTATGTCCTTGAGAAAGCGTTGGTAACCCCCTAGTAGATGCTTGGTGATGAAAAAAGCTTTATCGATCGCAAGGATGATTATGATTTGATTAAGATCGTCAGGTTGTATGCTATGGAATCGGATCTTCAAAATCGTTTTGAGGAGTTCGCCGGGCCCTTTGAGATTCTCAAGGAGCTGAAAAACATGTTTCAGACTCAAGCCCGTTCTGAGAGATATGAGATCTCTAAGAAATTCCTTAACTACAAGATGGAGGAAGGGAGTTCCGTTAGTGAGCACGCTATTAAGATGTCGGGCTACACTCAACGCCTTGAGCAAGCTGGACGCAAGATTCGGAGGAGCTCAAGATAGACACTCCTAGCTACAAAAGTTTTGTAGTAGATCACAATCAGATTGGTTCCACTGATATGATCACTGAGCTCTTTGCTAAGATGAAAGTAGCGGAGGTGAACATCAAAAAGAATAATCATGTGTTGATGGTCAACAAGCCCCCCACCTTTAAGAAAGGTAAGGGTGCAAGGAAGCCCTTCAAGAAAGGCGTGACAAGCGCGTTGCCCTGAGAAGAAGCTCAAGTCTGGTCCTAAGCGGACAGGTGCTTCTATTGCAAGGACAAGGGTCCTTTGGGCATGTCATCAAAGTACTTAGCGGACAAGAAGGCTGGCACCATCAAAGGTATATTTGATATACATGTTATTGATATTTTCCTTACTAGCCCTCGTTGTAGTGCACAGGTATTTGATACGGTTCGGTTGCTAATATTTGTAACTCGAATCGGGAGCTACGGAATGAGCGGACTTGCGAGGATGAGGTGACGATGCTGGCGTTGCAGCGGATCAAAAGTTGATGTGATGGCGTCGGCACGCTCTCCTTAGTTTTACCTTGGGATTAGTTTTAAACCTTAATAAATGTTATTATGTGCTGCGTTGAGCATGAACATTATTTAGGATCATGTTTATTGCAAGACGGTTATTCATTTAAATCGGAGAATAATGGTTGTTCTATTTATATGAGTAACATATTTTATGGTCATGCACCTCTTGTGAATGGTTTATTTCTTCTAAATCTCGAAAGGGATGAAACACACATCCATAACATTGAGGCTAAGAGATGCAAAGTAGATAGTGATAATACTACTTATTTGTGGCACTGTCGTCTAGGTCATATTGGAGTAAAGCGCATGAAGAAACTCCATTCTGATGGACTTTTGGAGTCTCTTGATTTTGAATCATTTGACACATGCGAACCATGCCTCATCGGCAAGATGATCAAAACCCCGTTCTCCGGTATGATGGAGCGAGCAACGGACTTGTTGGAAATCATACATACCGATGTATGCGGACCGATGAGTGTTTCGACGTGCGGTGGATATCGCTATTTCCTCACTTTTACCGATGACTTAAGTAGATATGGGTATATCTATTTAAGGAAACATAAATCTGAAACATTTGAAAAGTTCAAGGAATTTCAGAATGAAGTGGAGAACCATCGTAGAAGATTAAGTTTCTACGATCCGATGGAGGTGAATATTTGAGTTATGATTTTCTCACGCATCTTAAAGCAAGTGGAATCGTTTCACAACTCCATACACGAACACCACAGTAGCAATGGTGTGTCGAGCGCCGGAATCGAACCCTATTAGATATGGTCCGATCGATGATGTCTATTCTTGATTTGCCGTTATCATTTTGGGGTTATGCATTAGAAACCGCATTCACTTTAAATAGGGCTCCATCTAAATCCGTTGAGGCGACACCGTATGAGCTGTGGTTTGGTGCTAAACCTAAGTTGTCGTTTCTTAAAGTTTGGGGATCTGAAGCTTCGTCAAGAAGTTGATCTGGGACAAGCTCGAACCCAAAGCGAATGCGTCTTCATAGGATACCCTAAGGAAACTATTGGGTATACCTTCTATCACGAGCAGAAGGCAAAGTGTTTATGCATAAAGAACGGTTCCTTTCTTGAGAAGGAGTTTCTCTCGAAAGAAGTGAGTGGGAGGAAAGTAGAGCTAGGCGAGGTTATTGAACCTTCTCTTGAATTGGAGAGTAGCGCACCTCAAATTGTTCGATGCACTGCACCAACAATAGAGGAAGCTAATGACAAGGATCATGAAGCTTGGACAATGCTGCTCTTGAGCGTCGCGGTCGACAAGGTCGCGTGCCCCTCCCGAGTGGTACAGCAACCTGTCTTGACTGTCTTGTTGGTAGAAGACGGTGAACCTATGAACTATGAGGAAGCGATGATGAGCCGGACTACGAGAAATGGCTGGAAGCCATGAAATCCGAATTGGGATCCATGAGCGAAAACCAAGTATGAACTTTGGTGGATCCTCCTAGCGACCGAAAGGTCGTTGAGTGCAAATGGATTTTCAAGAAGAAAACGGACGCGGATGGTAATGTTACCATCTATAAAGCACGGCTTGTCGCAAAAGGTTTTCGACAAGTTCAAGGTGTTAACTACGATGAGACTTTCTCTCCCGTAGCGATGTTTAAGTCCATTCGGATTTTATTAGCAATTGTTGCGTTTCATGATTATGAAATATGGCAGATGGATGTCAAGACTGCTTTCCTCAATGGCAACATTGATGAAGAGTTGTATATGATGCAACCCGAAGGTTTTGTCGATCCTAAGGATGCTAGTAAAGTATGCAAACTTCAGCGTTCCATTTATGGACTGAAGCAAGCATCTCGGAGTTGGAACCTTCGTTTTGATCAAGTGATCAAGAGCTTTGGATTTGTTCCAAATTGCTATGAAGCTTGCATCTACAAGAAAGTGAGTGGGAGCTCGGTGGCGTTTACGGTCTTTGTATGTGGATGACATATTGATTATCGAAATGACATCAACATGCTTAACGATGTGAAGAGTTATTTGAACAAGTGTTTTCAATGAAAGACCTAGGTGAAGCTGCTTATATATTGGGCATCAAAATATATAGAGATAGACAAAGGCCGATAGCTTTAAGCCAAAGTACATACCTAGACAAAGTTCGAAAAGGTTCGGAATGGATAAAGCAAAGAAAGGTTCGGTGCCTATGTTGTCGGGTAAGATATTGAGCAAGGCTCGGTGTCCATTCGGTAAATGATAGGGAAGCTATGAGCAAAGTGCCTTATGCCTCGGCCATAGGTTCCATCATGTATGCCATCTTGTGTACTAGACCGGATGTGTCCAATGCTCTTAGTTTGACGAGATATCAAAGTGATCCGAGTGGAACCTTTGACAGCCGTGAAGAACATCCTAAAGTACCTAAATAGAACTAAAGAAATGTTCTTAGTCTATGGGGTGATGAACATCTTTTTAAAGGTTACGTCGATGCTAGTTTCGACACCGACAAGGATGATTCTAAATCTCGGATAGGATACGTTTATATTTTGAATGGAGGAGCTGAGAAGCTGCAAGCAAAGCGTGATCGCGGGATCTACATGAGAAGCGGAATACATGGGCTGCTTGAGCGTCAAGTGAAGGAGTTTGGATCGAAACTTCATCATGAGATTGGCGTGGTTCCAAGTGCATTGGACCCACTTGGAGATATTGTGTGACAACATGGCGCCATAGCACTCGCTAAGGAACCAAGATATCATCCAAAGACCAAGCATATCAACGCAAGTTTCATATAATCCGAGATTATATAGCGGACGGAGATCGAAGATTAGCAAAGTACATACGGATCTGAATGTCGCAGATCCATTGACTAAACCTCTTCCACGTGTAAAACATGATCAACACCTCGATTGCCATGGGTGTGAGATTGTTGCCAAATGTAAACTAGATTATTGACTCTAGTGCAAGTGGGAGACTTGGAATTATGCCCTAGAGGCAATAATAAAGATGTTATTATTATAATTCTTGTTCATGATAAAGTTTATATTCCATGCTAGAATTGTATTAAGCGGAAACATTAATACTTGTGTGGTTTGTGAACAACACCGTGTCCCTGAATGCGCCTCTAAGGACTAGCTCATTGATCAATGATGGTTAAGGTTTCCTAACCATAGACATGAGTTGTCAATTGATAATGAGATCATATCATTGGGAGAATGATATGATGGATGGACCAAACTAAGCGAAGCAATTAGATCGTTTCATCGTGTTCCTCTTTGCGAAGCTTTTCCTATGTCAAATATTGTATTCCTTAGACCATGAGATAATGCAACTCCTGATCTGGAAGAAAGCTTTGAGGTCATCAAGCGTCATCCTATGAGAGGGTGATCATAAAGGTGTCTCTCGGTGATCGAAAAGTATCTTGGGTTGTATGTATCGAGATGGAATTTGTCCCTCAGTCGGAGAGATATACTTGGGCCCACTCGTGTCGATATCAACACCGCTTGCAAGCATGTGGTTAAGGAGTTAATCACAAAGTGATATCGGATTACGGAGCAGTAAAGTACTTGCTGTGAGCGAGATTGAACTAGGTATGAGTGCAAGACGATCGAATCTCGGGCAAGTAAAATATCGCGAGACGAAGGGAATATATATATGGGATTGATTGAATCCTGGCATCGTGGTTCATCCGATATGATCATTGATGAATGTGTGGGAGTCAATATGGGTGCCCAGACCCCGCTGTTGATTATTGATAGAAGATCATGTCTGCATATTCTCGAACCCGCAGGGTCACACACTTAACGTGTCTTGACGCTAGGATAGATTGGATAATTGGTTTATGAATTTTTGTTCGGAGTCTCGGATGGGATCCGGGATATCACGAGAGGTTCCAGAATGGTCCGGAGAATAAGATTCATATAAGGCAGTGCAGTTTTTGGAGTTCGGAATTGTTCCGGGTTAATCGGTATTGTACCGGAAGCTTCTAGAACCTTCCGGAAGGGGACCAACGTGGCCCCACCTTCCGGGAGGGGGCATGGGCCTATAAGGGAGTGTCCTGGCCGCATTGGGCCAGGGGCACAAGGACCCATAGGGCCCAGCCGATTCTAGAGAGATTTAAATCGTTTAAACTAGAGATAGGATTTCTAGATAAGGGAGAATTTAAATTGTTTAAACTAGAGATAGGCTTGGAGGAGGGGAAGGGCTGGCCGCCCCCCCTCTATATATAGAGGGGTGGTGTGCCCCCTCCCCCTACACACACCTTCCTCCAAGCCCTAGAAGCCTTGCTACCTTCCTCTCTCCCTCCCGACTGTTTGTAGGCGAAGCCCTGCAGCAAAAATTCTCCACCATATACACCACGTCGTCGTGCTGTAGATCCAATCTATCTCTCCACCATACTCGCTGGTCCGAGGAAGGAGGAGACGTCGAGGTGCTGCACGTGTGCATCTCACGGAGGCACCGCCACTTGTGGTGCTAGATCGGATCGGATCGCGAGGAGGAGAAGCGAGTACGACTACATCACCCACGTTCCGACGAACGTTCCGCTGTGCGTATCTTCAAGGGCATGAAGATCTAATCCAATCTCTCTCGTTGTTTGCATCTCCTAGATTAGATCTTGGCTTTCCCTCTGTTCGCTCCGTAGAAAATTTTGATTTACTATGCCGCGAAACCCTTCAGGTATTCCTCCTTAACACCAAAGACAAAAGTGTTTATCGCTTAGAACGTCAAGTTTCTTGAAAAGAAATTTTTCGTGAAAGGTTAAGTGGGAAGACAATAGAACTTTTATAAGGTTAAAAGAACCTTAGCTATAATGATCAGAGTTGCGCAACATCGAAAAGTGTTCTGGAGGCAGCAACAATGCTCATGGATCACGTGCCTCAAAAGTTGTGATCACGAAGGTCTAAGTTCCTATTGAATCAAGTAGGTCGGGTAAACAATCAAATACCAAGATTTGAGAGTTAGATCATTATTTGAGAATGATGAACCGACTATATTCAAAGAAGCGATGATGGGCCCTGACTCCGTCAAATGGCTTGAAGCCGTAGAATCCGTGATAGTTCCATACACGAGAAATCAAGCTTGGAACTTGAAAGACCCTCTGGAAAGGTGTAAGACCTTACATTCATGTTTTGTATCTATAAAGAAATAAACATGGATGTTTCACATCTATGAAATAGTCGACATGTCGGGAAAGAGTTCATGACAATGTTCAAGCAGTTGAATATGACAAGATTTGATCTTTCATAGCGATATTTAGTCTAGACGGATTAAATGTAGCAACCACTACATATAATTTTGTTATGTGGTAGTTGAATAAATAAAACAAGTTCTTCTAATAGAATGGTTACCTAGGACGTGTGCATAACACGATCCAAAGGTTTTTGTTAATTCAAAGGATGCTAAAAGCATATGCAAACTTCAATTGTTGAAGTAAGCATCGAGGAGTTGGAATCTTCACCGTGATGAAATTGTTAAAGGGTTTAATTTCATCGGAAACGATGAAGGTGCTTGCATTTGCAAGAAATTAAGTGGGAGCGCTAAGACATATTTCTAATGCATTATGTGAGAGACATATTGTTGATTGAAATTGATGTATCTTTTATTAACACAAGTTAAGAACTTCATCTTGATGAAAGACTTAGGCAAAACCCGAATGTTTGGCATCAACATCTATATAGATAGATTAAGACTCTAATATGGTTGTGCCAAATGTACATAGATGATATATTGAAAGAGTTCAGTATGGAAATGACAAGAAAGGTTCTTGCCACACAGAAATGATTAAATAGAAATTCAAGTGTATCGACACTTGGTATAAGTGAAACAAAGATTCAAGTATTTTTGATACTTGATGATTGAAATCACAAAGAGAGTTTATCGATCAAACTGTGATATGTACACATCTAGATATGTCTTATACTCTAAATGTTATGAGCATATGCCAAAATGATTCATAATATGATCATTGGACGATAGTAAGGATATTCTTATGATCTTTTGGAAGAACTAAGAATATATTATTTTTGTAGAGATGACAAATAGATGGTTAGTTCATTGTAAAATATTACATTGATACTAGTTTTGTCATAAAGTACAGACTAAGTTTATCTCAATACAAACTAAGGCTGGCATAATATAATGGAAAGTAAGTTCCATAATGGATTTGGATGAGTTCCAAAGTTAAGACATTATGATAGATACTACAACAAAAGGCTAAGTATATGACTGATATTATAGCGGCAAAAGAGGGCATTTGTGTCAAACAGTTTGTTATCAAACTAGGTGTGGTTCACAGCAGGATAGTACTATGAAGATATATTGTACGACAATATTATCAACATGTTTTAACCCGAAGGAACTAAAGGTCTCACCAAAGGACCAAATTTATACGAAGCCATCTCATTAGAGAATGAGTGATGCGTAGAGATGCAAAGACATGCAATTACACACAAACCTAAAAGTGTCAGATCTGAAGATCAGTTGACCACTAGCAATCGTGTACATACAACACCGGAAAGCCATAGGTGTTGAATACACAAAGATTTGAAACTAGATTATTGTCTCTAGTGCAAGTGGGAGACTGTTGGAGATATGCCCAAGAGGCAATAATAAATTGGTTATTATCATATCTTCATTCTTATGATAAATTTTTACATCCCATGCTATAATTATATTAACCGAAAACATTAATACTTGTGTGGTTTGTAAACATAAAAGAGTCCCTAGTAAAGCCTCTTGTTAAACTAGCTTGTTGGTTAATATATGATCATGGTTTCCTGATCATGAACATTGAGATGTTATTAACAACAAGGTCATATCATTAGGAGAATGATGTGATGGACATACTCCTATAGCTAATCATAGCATAACATCAAGTCATTTAAAATACTTCACTTGCTATAAGCTTTCAGATACATAGTAACCTAAATCCTTCGACCATGAGATCATGTTAATCACCATCATCGGATGGATGATTTGATGACATCAAACACCACTTCTTAACTGGGTGGTTACAAAGGTGGCATTGAGTGTTCGGAAAGTATGTGTTGAGGCGCATAGATCAAGAGTGGGATTTGTCCATCCATATGACGAATAGATATACTCTATAGGCCCTCTCGGTGGAATGTCATCCAATTAGCTTGTAACCATGTGACTAGCTTACAAGGGATCACATATCACAGGGACGAGTAAAGAGTACTTATCGGTAATGAGGTTGAACTATGTATGCAGAGATACCGACGATCAAACCTCAGATAAGTAAAGTATCACGAGACAAAGGGAAATTGGTATTGTATGTAAATGGTTCATTCGATCACAAAGTAATCGTAGAAATATGTGGGAGCCATATGAATTTCCAGATTCCTCTATTGGTTATTGATCGGAGAAGAGTCTCGGTCATGTCTGCATAATTCACGAACCGTAGGGAGACACACTTAAGGATTCGATGTTGTTTAGTAGATATGGAATGTGAGTAAAGAGACCGAATGTTGTTCAGAGTCTCGAATGGGATACGGGATATCAAGAGGAGATCCGGAAAGGTCCGGAGAATAAGATTCATATAAGGAAAGTCCAATTCCAGAGTTCGGGAATGGTTTTGGTGTTTCCACCAGAATGTTCTAGAAGGGTATAGAAGGTTCACCGATCCGGAAGGGGAAGGGTACATGTATGTGTCATGCCAAAGTGGAATGGTTGCATCATGTCCTAGGTCACTTGGATGGACACTTGGAAGAGAGAAATCAAATTCTAGTTTTAAAGTCAAAAAGGCAGCTTGAAAAGTCAAACTGGGACAATGATTTCCAAGTGGAGGGAGGGAAGGAATCCTATCAAAGGGAGCATTCCTCCCTCTCCCTTGCGCCGGCCACATGAAGTGGAGTTGGGGGATGACTCCCTCCCCCTTGGCGCTTATCCACCTATAAAAGGAGGGGTAGGGAGCCCCCCTTGCCCACACAAGAAATCCTAGGTTGGTCGCCGACCCTCTCTCTAGTTGCGGCCAATCTAGATCTCCTCTAAACCGCTACCGACTAGCTAAACCCTAGTTTCTAGCTACCTCTATACCTCGGCCCTCTAAACCCTAGATCGCCGGGGCTCCCTCTACTCCGCCATACTCGTTCCGGCTTAGGCGAAGCCCTGCGGGATCTCCCCTCTACGTCCTGCACCACGCTGTCTTGCTGCCGGAATCGCGAGGAGAGAGCTATAACCTCCGATGCCTGCTAGAACAAGGGAGATGAATGTATTCATTGAGTATCGTACGTGAGACCGACTGCAGGAGCGTTGCCGGAAGCGGCGCCGGAAGGATCATCTACGCGATCTTGAGATCGGCAAGTGGACGACTACATCACCCACGAGAATCTGCTCCCGCTAACCGCTTTGGATCTTCGAGGGTTAGTACTCTATCGACTCGTTGCTACAATCTAGTAGATAGATCTTGGCTTGTGTATGTTCATGCGATAGATAATTTTTATTTTCCATGCTACGAACCCCGACATGTGATTGCTCACAAACTAATTCGGCCCACTCAGACGGCATTTATGCCTGGTCGGCATATCCTCGAAGGGGTGGTAGTACTGCATGAAACAATTCACGAGATGCACAAAAAATCTTGATGGAGTCTTATTCAAGATATATTTTGAAAAGGCGTATGATAAAGTGAAGTGGAATTTCTTGAAACAAGTTTTACGAATGAAAGGATTTGATCCACTTTGGTGCAAATGGATTGATAATTTCGTTCGGGATGGAAGTGTATCCATCTGTGTCAATAATGACATTGGCCAATACTTTCAAACAAGAAAATGCCTAAGGCAAGGAGATCCTCTTTCTCCAATGTTATTTAATATTATTGCCTATATGCTTGCTATCTTAATTGCTAGAGAAAAAGAGAACGGCCAAGTAGCTGGTCTAATTCCTCATCTGGTCGAGGGGGGTATCTATTTTACAATATGCAGACGACACAGTACTGTTCATGGAACTTGACACACATAAGGCAGTTAATATGAAACTAATCCTCTGCATTTTTGAGCAATTGTCGGGTCTTAAAATTAATTTCCATAAAAGTGAAATCTTTTGCTTTGGCAAGGCTGCCGAACAAACAGAAACCTATCGGGAAATTTTTGGGTGTGAAGCTGGATCCTTACCGTTTAGGTACCTAGGGGTACCTATACATCACGGAAAACTTTGCAAATCCGAATGGAACCCAGTGGAAACTAGGTGTGAGAGCAAGTTAGGAAGCTGGCAAGGGAAGTCACTATCTTATGGAGATAGATTGGTTCTAATTAACTTTGTTCTTTCAAGTATGCCTATGTTTATGTTATCTTTCCCTGAAATACCGAAAGGTGTGCGAAAAATATTAGACTTCTATCGTTCAAGGTTCTTTTGGTAAAGTGATGAACATAAGAAGAAATATAGACTTACTAGAGAGAACATTATTTGTCGACCCAAAGACTAGGGTGGCTTAAGAATAGAGGTGCTAGATCTGAAAAATAGGTGTCTACTGAGAAAATGGTTATATAAACTATTAACAAAGGATGGGGTATGGAAAGAGTTGTTACACAACAAGTATCTGGCTAATAAAACACCTGATGAAGTTCAGGCCAACCCTACTGACTCTCCCTTTTGGAAAGGACTAACAGGAGTGAAGAATGACTTCTTTACCCGTGGTGTTTTCAAACTTGGTGATGGGAAAGGTATCAGATTTTGTGAGGACACTTGGTTAAGAGAGCTTCCTCTCGCCCATCAGTACCCATCCCTATATAATATTGTTCATAGAAAAAATGTCTATGCACACGATATCCTGTCTCATAACCCTTTAAACATTGGGTTCCGGCGAACCTTAACTAGAAATAAATGGGAGGCATGGTTGCACTTATGTGAGAGATTGATGATGGTTTCATTGTCCTCTGATAAGGATATTTTCATATAGAAAATAATTGAGAATGGTTTTTTTAGTTAAATCCATATACGAGGACCTCATGAATGAAAACCCGTGTTTTCCAACAAGATACTTATGGAAGATAAATATTCCAATGAAGATTAAATATTTATGTGGTTTATCTATAATAAAGTCTTGTTAACTAAAGATAATCTGGCTAGAAGGAATTGGAAAGGATGTAATAAATGTTGTTTCTGTGACGAGGTCGAAACAGTTGAACACTTATTTCTCCCGTGTCCTTTCGCAAAGATTGTATGGCCTATGGTTTTCTTCACATATAACCTCCCTCCTCCAACTAGTATTACCAATATGTTTAGGAATTGGTTAAATGGGGTAGATAAAGTGAATAAAGGAAGGATTCGTATTGGTATGTTGGCCATATGTTGGTCCATTTGGAAAAGTCGTAATAACTGTATTTTTAATAAGACTGAAGCTCCTTCCTTTTTGCAGGTTATTCTTATGACGGCACGCTGGATTCAACTCTGGGCTTTTCTCCTCCCAGAGAACTTGCGACAACCAATGGTTTCTGGTTGCACCCGTCTTGTGGCGGTTACTTCCGATTTCTTCAGTCTGGCTTCGCGGCGGCATACTAGTAGATTGATTGTTGCCTAGCTGTTTTATCCACTCTCGTGTGAGGGACTCTTGTTTTGTCAGATGGGTAATATACGCATCTTCATATCTGTCTTATGATTATAATGTTCTGACGATATTACTTTAAACTTTAATAAGGGGATGTGTGCATCCCAGGAAGCAGAGCCCTACCCCCTTTTCAAAAAAAAAACATGCTCCTTTCCAAAAAATGATCACTAACAATTAACAACAACAATACAAGTGGCATCATGTTCTCAAGATGTGAGCAGTCGAGAGTCAGCCAATCTCAGGCATATTCTGAAGATATTTTTTCCATTTTCATTTATTTTCTAGGAGTTTTGGGGAATATTGTTCTACAATATTTACCAAATCAAGGAGTGACAGTATTTAGAAAACCAGAAATTGATCAATTAAGCTTTTTTGTGGAGCAATGTATATCATTATTTAATAAAGAAGCATTTTATGGTATGCATGCTACGCGCCAAGAAATAAAAGGTATATACTTTGATCTAAAGTTTTCCTATTATATGGTTTCCATCCACTAGTGCTATTAGCTCGGCTGGATTTTCTCACACATTTCCTTCCTACTTTATCTCGTTTGCTAGACTCCTTGATTACTTCTATCTAAAAGGAGCGTGGAATCTCCCAAGAGCGTACATCCTTTCCCTACTAACTCACTGTAAGGTTAGTGTTTCAGAAATGAGAACTTGTTTCACATGTTTACAATCTTATTTTTTATGGAATCATAACTTACTTACCTACCTTTATCTAATAATGAGAGAGGATGCATGACACACACATCACCTCCATATATACAATATTTCGTCCTCATGTTTGCTCTCCCATGGATATCTCTTCCCCACCTAAATACCATGTCATATATTGTTGTTGGTTTCCTCACTTCTTGGTTACTCATAGGCATGAGAGATGTCAGGAAGTTTTCAACAATATAACTTCAGGATAGGATAATAATGTTTCCATGTTTGACACGGATGGAGGATCTCTAGAGATTTCATCTGGTACATTAGCTTGGATGGGATGTAATCAAAATTATCTTTAGTATCGGTGCATGTAGTAGCTTTTGAATACTTAATTTAAAATAAGTTCCTTAGAAGCAAGATATTATCGAGTCACTTAAGACATACACTATTTCTTTTGTCCACTTTATGAGGAGTCCACTGAATAGCCACATACCAAAAGATATTGATTCAATGGTGATTTTAATTCTCAATGCTATCCCCAAAGATAACTATTTGTAGCATGAAACAACAAGATGACATGTAAATAAAAGATTGTTTTTAAGTATTTTCTTCTAAGATAAATGCATGAAAAGAACAAAGTTTTTTTGGTATGTGCCATCATACATGCATATCTTCAAGGTACCTGCTTACATTATCGATGATGCTTCACTTTTCTCCTTCAAAAAATGACATGATTTTCATGTATGCTCAAAAAAATCGAGATACAAGTTGCCTCCTATTAGTTAACATCACAATAAACATTTAGTTAATTGATTTCCACTGATAAGCGATGCCATGTTCAATCTCGAGTCGCACGTGGTGATTTCAAAAATTTATAATGTTTCTACCTTAAGATTTAGGGCACTGCCTTGTAACTTTATGCATCTATGTTATACTTGGAGTTTCTAAAATTATGAAATTTTAATACATTTCTAGAAAAACTAAATGGAATATCAGTGTACATGTTCTAGAGGCTAAACAAACAAATAGCCTCACTCTACTTCTCCTTCTCAAAGTTCATAACCCCCTCGCAATCTCTTCTTTTGTTGATTGTTGTGAGTTTCTAACACACAACTAAATTATTGTAATTTGTTACACATGGATCTTCAGTTGGAGTTTTTGTGGGTTACACATCTATACACCTAGTTAATTACTTGGATTGAAATATCTGGTTAGAGCTCAAGCTGATGGTTCCTTTGGCACCATCAGCCATCATGACCTATCAACCATCATTACCCAATGTTATCATTGCCCACCTAGATATTTCCTTTTGACAACAACTAACTTTATTACTGCGAAGTAATAAAAGAGGTTGAGAGGGCGTACACACTTCACCTCATAAACATGATAGCTGTTTTCTTGTCGTCACAATAAGAGAGGGCTTTCTCTCACGTGTCTATCTTCACATTATTTTTTCCCATACCGTCGTATCTTGAATCACTCATAGGCATAGCAAGTGTCTGGAATTTCTCAACAAATTATGCAAGATGAATGACTATGATTTTGTATGACGGATAGACATAAGGCGAATAGGCTCTATTAGTCATACTGGTTTGGCCACATGATAGAAGCTATCTAGTACTTAGCATTAAAATTTGTCACTAGAAGTGTTTGATATATCTATCTAGCAAGAGGAGTGCCGGAAGAGCCACATAGATGAGTTGTCTCGCTCGCTCACACTATATATGCAAGTAAAAATGTGAAAAATAGTTGTTGTGTTCTTTTATTATAGTATAAATTAAGATTTACCAGAAACATGTGTATCCATAAATTGAGTTCAACTTGTCGCTGAAAACGATGAATCGGTAATCACACTTTTCCATGGTTGGGCAATTTTATTGTTTTTGTGGTAGTGCACATTACATGCATGTCCTTTTAAGTCTTGCCACATCACCATTCTATGATAAAATCAAATGTATTTGCTTATATTATGCCCATCCAAATGTTATCTCAGAGAATGAATCATGGTTTCGTAATATAGGGATGGAGAGCTTGGGTATTATTGGGCACTACCCTATTGATTCCTCCCCATGCCGTCCTCTGGGGATGCATACTCCACATGCTTGTGGCTGTATCCTGCAGCCAGAAAAAGATGAGTTCAGTACCATTAAAAACTGATCAGTTCAAAAATAATTTAGGTTGCAGTAGTTTTTTATTTTTACTTTGCGTACTATGAAACTTTAACATTATAAAGTTTCAAGTCTATGACAAACACACACACCCAGTATGCACCAGGATACTTTTAGTTTACAATAAAAATGAAAAATTTGTCATGTACTTTTGAATTGGTATCAGATTTTATATTATCTCAAACATTGCCGTATGTTAACTATTTGAAATAAAGTATGATATTGCTGTGGGGGCTTGAAATACAAACCTTTGTAACAAGGAATGAAGATCATACCCACTGGCGATATTCTGCAAAGCAAGGACAAATGCACATATTACTCACATCATTCACAATGGAAGCTAGCTAAAAGGATATTTGAAATGGAGTAAATACCACATTACAAATATTTCTTGAAGGAGTATTTCAGTACATTAGTAAGTAATGAGTTCAACAAATATGGGGGGAATGTCTGTTGGGGCCTGATGCTTCACCTAGCCATGAAAAGTGAATCATGATAAGCTCTATTGATCATCAATTTGTATTCCAAGCCCAACTGTTTTGCAAAAAATTCCATTGGTTAAAGATTGACTTGTCAGACAGGGCAGGTGGATCCTGGTTGACGGTCTTTAATTCTGATAGCTCAACTACGACGGATATTTGATATGTCAATCGCATATTGGTGAACCTTCTCAATGACATCATTCCTGCTTTTCTCGTCAATATCTCTTAGATCTGTACATAAGATATTGTGGATTACTATGACTATCTCTTTTTTCGAAACGGATACGTAGCTCCAGCCTCTGCATCGACTGATGCATGCAGCTCTTTATTAATTTTATTCAGCATATGGTTTTACAAAATATTACATCATGGGTCGCATAGGGTTGAGACATGAATCAACAAAGATAGAAAACATGAAGCGGCTCTATACTAACATCTTAACCTATGATCAAAACGCCAACTGCACCGACTGTAAAAATCTCGTGTCACCTGCTCTAGCCGGTTGCACCCGGTAACCATGTCTTGACGTTTTTCCGTTGACTGGAGGAAAGACCACAAACGGATCCAGTGAGTAGCCAAAGGAAAGACCTGCATAAAGGAAGAATGTTTGGCATTGTTAAATATATAATCATTCCGAATGTTCCATATGGCCCATAGTAAAGCACATACTCCAACTCGGATATGTGCTTTTTCTTGTTTGTTGAACCCCGCTAACCAATTCCCAAACAAATTTGTTATGTTAGACGGAGGAGTGATATTAAAAGCCATATGAACAATACGTTACACAAGTTTTGCTAGAGGACATGATATGAATAAATGTTGTATTGATTCATCTTGGTCACAAAAACAACATTTTTTGCATCCTTGCCAATTCCTTTTTATTAAGTTGTCCTTTGTAAGTAAAACTTTTCTATGCAAGAACCACATAAAAATCCTTATCTTTAGTGGTACTTTCATTTTTCAAATATATTTCCGAAGGTATTTAGTATGGTCATTCATGTAATCTAAATACAATGACTTGACCGTGAAAGTGCCGGACGTTGTCAATTTCCAAACAAACGCATCTGGCTGCGTAGTTAACTGCACATGAATGAGTTGGCTACAAAGTTGAAGCCAACTCTGCCCTCTATGTCCCATTAAAGCTTGCCTAAAACCTATGTTCAACGGCACTTGAGACATAACACTAGCGACTAAAACTTGTTTTCTTTGTGCTATGTTATAGAGCGAGGGGTATTGTTGGGATAAAGGCATGTTTCCTAACCATGTGTCCTCCCAAAAACGTGTATCCTGCGATGACCCAGCATACCACTTCATGTTGTAGTATACTATAGTCGTGGACATAACACTCGCGGAGTACCATTCCGCAAATATTACATTCTCAGGGTGGTACAATAGAAACAAAGAGGGTCCACATCATATATTATCATTATTACAACCAGAAATTACATGACGACTCTGAGATCCTCCTAGGTCCATAGAGGTATCTCAATGACTCGGGGCTAAGCTATAATAACAATTCTGAGAGCAAGATAAAGAAACAAACTAAACTTTTAGGTTTATACGAGATTTAATATAGATAGGGGATAGAGACCTATGCTATTGGACTAGATCACTATATATGACACATCTACACTTCAGATACGTCGGTCTCCATTCCATAGATGTTTTCATAATTATTCCCTTCGACGCTTCCGGATACTGTTGGTTCTTCATAGCGGAATTCTTCTTGGTCTTCAATTAGATATAGTATTTCCTCTTCCTGGCCGTTATTGTCTTCAGAATCTAGCAAAGGTTAAGAAGATACGTTGAGTACGAGTGTACTCAGCAAGTTCACTAAAAAGGAGTGTTTGATGCACTATATATACAGCCACAGACCATAGGTCATAGGCAATGCAGGTTTTTGTAAATATTTCTTCAAAGGTTGCTTTTATTATAAAAATCTATGTCCGTCAGCCTTCACAGGTTTACCAGAACTTTCATGGAGTTCCTTTCATGCAGCGTTCGCAGCTCCTTCCCAGAACAGGGAGTAACAAGTTATAGTTCTTACACTCTGCAGAGGTGCGTTGCTTTACCCATGAGAGATCAAATCCTTGTTGCACAACCGGGCGAATCTTTCCCGTCCACACTTCCTATGGTGTGGGGCCCAGTAGATGATCCAAGACAATCACTGTCCTTCTCCACGACCCCGCATACACCGCAATTGTTGTATGCCCAAACTCAAGGTAGACCTTTCCCCGTATAAAACGGCTATACCTTAGTTGGATACACATAACAACCATTAACACTAGAAATCTGTCTTTTGTAAGCCTAGATCCATGGTAGACATTTCCCCGTATAAAACGGCTATACCCACGATCTGCAACTCACAAATGCCCAGAACAGTGTCCAATGCATGCAAAAGGGAGCCGATCCAACTGACTTTTCCGTCCCATTCCAAATCTCATGGTTAACGCGTAATATACGGCGCGAGAATCACTGGCGACATTGGTTGTTAAGTCCTAGATGATATATTCCTGTGCAGTGGTATTCCAACTGCCAGATTTAATAGATTAGCTGATCACCCTGGATCAGTAACCAATAGTTCACTTTAATTATGAAAATAGGGTTTTCGACCTTTTTGAAATGCAAGTGATGACAACACTGGATTTGCAAAATACATTACAGAAAATAATCAAAGGACATGAGCAAATGTGAAATTGCCTTGATATAGCGAAGTATTGTAGTCGAATGTCTCGACTTGTCCCTGGACCTCGAGTTCTACAAAATTATCATCATTGCCTGGTAAGGACAATGTTTAAAGAAGCAAGATGCTGTTATGCATAAGTAATGAGATGCATAATGCAAAGTCCCCAAGTAATTCCTCAATCATTACCAGTGAGATGGACTTAGATGATTTATTTATGATTTGCTTTATTTTAAATTTACTTCATAAAAAGGATAAACACATAAAATATGAAGAGTAAAGTACAATCATGATATAATTTTAAGGTTCCATGATTTATTATAAAGTTCATGTTTTAAGTTGTTATGGCTTTAAATAAATGGTATATTGTTTCTTTTGAAGTGGCAAAAAGAATAACATTTGAAGAAAATATTATTTATATTAAGTTATTCAACTCTAAAGTTTAATAGGATTGAAGCTATGGTTTTTAACAAGGTTTAAATAATCTTGAGTCATTATATATCTAGCTTAAGGTATCTTAGACCAAAGTAAACTATAAAAAATGTAATTGGACTTGAGATATAGAATTTGTAGCATTATCAATTATTAGGGTTTTTCATAAGCATCATTAAAATGAAATCTTATAATTATGGAACTTTGTTTTAAAGATGTAGATTTAGCATGTGTAATATTTATAGATCATACTATGAGATTTTTTATTTATAAAGAAAAATAGATGGATTATATTATAATTTATTTAGTGAATTTCAAGTTTGTTAAATATGATTATTTATGAATTATTAATGATTTGCAAAGAATTACTTTGTAATTCCTTGACTTATAGTTAGTTAAAGATTTTAAAAGATTATTATAAAGTTATTTTTTTACACCGAGATTTTAGATTAAATTATAATGATGGTTTAGACTACTTAGAGTCAAAAGATTATGTTTTAAATAATATCATTTCTTACTTAGGAAAGAATATTAAATAATTAACAAAACAATTATCTTATTTTAATAACTTAGATAATTCAAGTTATATGATCTAAGAACTTTAAAATGTTTTTATAACAATATACTTAGGATTTTTCTAGTAAATATACTTGTTTAAAATCTTAAAATGAATTTTATTTATTCTTAGGTATTATCTTTATTTTCATAAAATTTCTTAATTATTTAATGTCTTTAAATATTTGTTTTATATTTTATTTGTAAAAAAATTAAGTTAGTATTTTTATGAGATAAGAGATTTCTTTTTATTCCTAAAAATGATTTTTATTTATTTTTAGGAATATTTCTAAATTTATTAAATTTCATTTAAATGTTTAAGGGTGTTAATATTTATTTGTATTTTATTAAACTTAAATAAATATGATTATATTTTTCTTAAGTGAATATTATTTTAATAAACACTTGGATGTATTAAATATATTTTAAGGAATTTTCTACATTTTTCTAGAGATTAAAATGTGTAGAGGTATTTTGGTCATTTAATATTTAATTTAATTTTATTGGGGCTAGGTTCTTGGGCCAGCCCATTTGGTTGGGCTGGACCACATGGTCTGGTCGATTGGCTCGGTCACTCGACCACATGTTCTCTTCTCTCTCTCTCCCTCGCCTCGGCTCCTCTTCCCAGTGATGCCGCGGTGGTGCCGCCATCGCCGCACAATCATGGTCGGCTCCGGCCTCCTTGGCCGCCCCATTGGTCGCCCTCGACGCTCTCCCCTCTGCTACTCCTTCCTATCCAATTCGATCTGTCCTTTGACCCCTCCTTCACTCGTCCCCACAACATTCTTATTGCTAGGGTTTCGGCTTCGACTCCGATGTGCTTTGATGACCCCTGGATGGTGACTGTGGCAAGGTGATGGTGTGGTAATGGTGATCTGATGATGGGTTGGTTGTTGGTGCCGCCTCTTCTACGCATAGGCATCCACTTGTGCGGGTTGAGTACCACGGTGCTCCTCGTGCCGCCGCGTCGTGGTCGCCATTGATGGATAGTGCTGCTTCCTCTTTTCGGCTTAAGCGAGGACCCTGGGTAAGTTATCCCATCTACCCCCACATTTTTAGAGTGTCTCTATTCCTCCTGGAGGTCAAATCCTAATCTGTTCTAGAAGTGGCTTATTGTATCATGCGTAGCTTATAGTGGCCTTGCAACTGATCTTGCCAAGTGAATGGAATTAAGACTAGATTGATGATTTTGGTTTGTGCTTCCCTGAATCCTGTACTCAATGTGGCTTGTTAGCTGATTCAATTGACTTGTAAATGTACATGGTGGTTTATAGATCTTAATAAGATTAGATTATGTTGATGTTGAATTGGGATTCATAAGCTATGATTCAGAAGCATATGTTGGTCATTTGTGATGGATTTTGGGTACCCAACCAATATATTATTTTGGCAGAGAAGTAACCATTTATATGATTCCTAAATATTTACTAGGAAAATGATTAGATTGTAGTTGTTGTTGATTAGCAGATGATTTATGTGCTTTAACAACTAATGGCCTGGTACATATGCTTTCTGAATGAATTATTCAGTTAAGTTTGCATTCATTTTCACTGAACCTTTGTATCCAGGAAGGTTATTGGTGGCTTTTGGGCTTGTTCTTATTGATGTGGTACCTTTTGGAAAGATGCACATAATAAGAACAAATGCTCATGATATGTTGTTGCCTCTTGGATCCAATGTTTGCCTTGTGAATGGTTGTTTAGAATAAATGATGTGACTTCTAGATTTGGTTCTAGCTATAACTTATCATTTGAAGCTGTCCATGAAAACTATATATTCTGATTCCTAATAAAATCTTATTAGGAAAATGATTTATCTTGTTTAGCTTGACTAAAGATAACTCAAGTGCAATGCTTGCTTGGTAACTAGAGAGGAATTGAGTACCTGTGTATATAGACAGAGAACTGATATGCATCCTTGATTCCTGGATTATCCTCTAGGAAAATGATAGAAATTATTTTGTTTGACTAACTTGGGCTAGCTATTGAAGAACAACTTATATGCTGGCTCTGTTGCCTTGGGCTGCTACTGTGGTGCCTCCAATCTTGGAGTGTGCATAGTGGTAGCCCAGGTAATATGACTTGTTGTTGTAATCAACAGTAAAGTAGTTGGTGTTGATGCCCAAAAGATAGAAATACAGCTCATGATGCATAAAGCTGAAGCTAGTTGATTCGCTAAAACTTCTTAATTTACCACTGTGGTGCCTCCACTAGGTTTGTGCACAGTTGTAACATCTTAGATGTTGTTTGCTGGATTTCTTGGTTTGGTCTCTGATGCAAAGTCTGAGACCAAATCTTCTAGGATAAGAATAGATTCTTTGTTGGCCTCAACAGCTCTAGGATGAACTAGTGTAGCACTTCTACACTAAACTGAGAGCTCCCTCTTACCTAAAATCCATCTTGGGAAAAGAAAATAGGAGAATAATTGATATTAAATATTTTGGATGTCTTAGAGATGAATAACAACCTAGTATGGAAGCTTGATGATGTTGTTCCTAAAATGTATGCTTGATCAGCTGGCTCTTCTTATTCCTATGCTTAAGTTGATCCTCCTTGATCTTATGTTGGCTTGATTCTTGTGCTTTTGGCCTACTCCTTGTGCTCCTGACCTCCTCCTAGTGTCCTCGGATGGCTTCTTCGAGCAACCAGGGTGCTAGTGATGTGATTTGATCTGTGTGTTATTGGGAAATCTAATAAGAACGGGTGATGTTCTTTGTGGTGCTCTAGATCTAGTGGAGGACTATGGGATGGTGGTGTGTGTGAGATGGATATCATAGCAGCCCTGCTACGGCTGGTGTTGTCTCTCCATTTGTTGTTCTCTTGTGGTGTTGACAACACACACAGTTGCATGTGTTGTGTGAGTTGTGTGGTTGCTTGCTGTGATGTTATGGATCAGATCAAGTTAAAGTTTCTTGATATTTGCTGATGGTTCTACTATTTTACTTTTACCTTTTACTAATTCGGTGAAACTTGCCCCATTTATGTCAATGATACTGTGCTGAGACAAATTTGATAAGAACAGATTTACACTTGACTAGTTTTCTTCTCTAAAACTCAATGATGTGACAAGCAATGCATCACATTGCATTATTGAGAGTAATTCTAACCCCCCCAAACTTCTTTATACTATATTTTGTTTACTTCATGCTTTTACAGGAACAAGATCAGGAAATGAGAAGATGTGAAGATGAAGGTTAGTTCTAGGATTTTCCTTTTATCCCATTTTTTTGTAATTTCCTTTTCTATCAAGAATTAATGTAAAAACATTGTAATACATTATCTATCTTATTATTGTAACTATTCTTATTATTCCTTTATTGTAAAATAATAATGTAATATATATTCTTTTAATAAAGAATTCTTCTATTTGTTTAATTATTGTAATTCATTTTCCATTTTCTTTATTCACTTATTTGTTTCATTGTAATATTACTTTATTCTTTTATTGTAAAAGAACATTGGAATGTTGGATTTTAATAATCTTTATAATTTTATTTTTTGTATTATTGTGAATAATTATTTATAAGTCAAATTTCTTCCCTCATAACTCCACAAAACAATAGAGGTCATGTCAAAATTCATCTCACTCCCCTTCTGATGACACTAAACCTAATTCATCGGAGTGAGAATTCTGATCACTCTAGTCTTTTAATTTGGCAAAAAAATTACCCGGATTTTCAGATGCATGCATGCAGATGCACAAAATCCTAAATCTACCCTTCGATTAGTCCTAAATGCTGGGATGTTACATATCCTTACCATTACCAATATTGAAAGAGCCTCTATCAAAAAATTCATCTTTTACTTTCATTAATCCTTTCCAAAAGGGGGAGTCCGTAGGTTTTTCCTTTACTTGAGACAAAGATTGGGAGTTGAGATATTTATTTTGTATTAATTCCTGCCAAACACCTTGTTTGGTTAAGAGTTTAAAAATCCACTTGGTTAAAAGACATTTATTTTTGATCTCTAGAACCTCCACTCCAAGACCCCCCTAATCTTTGGGTCGACAAATGATGTTCCACCGAGTAAGTCTATACTTTCTCTTGTGACCATCACTTTGCCAAAAAAATCTCGAACGAAAGTAATCCAACCTTTTTCTTACCCCTATGGGTATTTCAAAGAAGGATAGCATAAACATTGGTAAGCTAGTTAAAACTGAATTAGTTAGTACCAATCTGTCTCCATATGAGAGAAGTTTACCCACCCAACTCGCTGAGTTTTCTCTCGAAACGATCCTCAATCGGCTTCCATTCACCATTTTTTAATTTTCGGAAGTGAATTGGAATCCCCAAGTATCTAAATGGGAATTTTCCAGCCTCACATCCGAAAAGATTGATATATTGATCTTCAACTTCTTTGGCTTTACCGAAACAGTAAACTTCACTCTTATGGAAGTTAATCTTCAACCCCGAAAGTTGTTCAAAAATAGACAAGATCAGCTTCATATTTAATGCCTTTTCTATGTCATGTTCTAAAAAAATGATAGTATCATTGGCATACTGTAAAATGGATATCCCCCATCAACTAAATGAGGTACAAGTCCCTCAACCTGGCCATCTTCTTTGGCCCTAGCAATTAAAACTGCTAACATGTCGGCAATTAGATTAAAAAGGATAGGCGATAGAGGGTCACCTTGTCTTAAACCTTTATGAGTTCGAAAATAGTGACCTATGTCATCATTTACCTTAATACCAACCGTTCCGCGACAAACAAAATGTTCTATCCATTGACACCATTTAGGATTGAATCCTTTCATGCGCATGACTTGTTGCAAGAAAGACCACTTAACCTTATCATAAGCTTTTTCGAAGTCTAATTTTAGCAACACACCATCCATTTTCTTCCTATGAAGTTCATGTATAGTTTCATGTAAAATAAGCACCCCTTCGAGAATATGTCTCCCTGGCATGAACGCCGCCTGAGTTGGTCTAATAACTGTATGGGATACCTTAGTAATATTATTAGTACCAACTTTAGTAAAAAAAATTGAAGCTTACGTTTAGAAGGCATATTGATCGGTACTGCTGAATTTGAATGGCATTTTCTTTTTTTGGAAGCAAGATGATAGTGCCATAATTAAGATGAAAGAGTGGTAACTCGCCACTCTGAAATTTTTCGAACATATTCATCAAATCATGTTTGATTATTTCCCAAAAAGTTTGGAAAACCTCCACAGGAAAACCATCAGGTCCCGGGGCTTTTTTTTTTTTCATTTGCATAATAGCATCGTACAACTCCTTCTCTATGAAGTTTGATGTAAGAATAGAATTCTCCTCATATGTTAACTGTGGTATATCCGTGGTTTCGGATTCTACCAAAGAGAAGTGATTCTGCCCCGGAGGCCCAAATAATATTTTGTAGAAGTCGGTGATATAATTTTTGATGTTTTCTTGGCCTATTATAGTTCCCTCATCTTGTTCAAGTTGGAAGATCTTCTCCCTCCTATGCTTGCCATTGACAATAAGATGAAAATATTAGGTGTTGTTTCCCCCTTCTTGAATGTGTTTAACCTTAGCACGCTGCGCCCATTTGGACTCCTCGTCCCGGCGCAATTTAGCCACTTGATCGTTAGCATCTCACAATAACTTTCTCTCATGGTCATTAAGAGGGCCACTTTCTGCTTTAATGTATAGACTATCTATCATATCTAACAGACGCTGTTTTTCCTTTTTATAAACACTACTTTTATTTCTTGCCTAGCCTTTCAGAAAATTTCGAAGTTGGCGAATCTTATTTTTCCATACTTTTATTGGACTTTTTCCATGAGATACCGCTGCCCACTCATGAGCCACCATATCAAAAAAAACTTCTTGTCTTAGCCATGACAATTCAAAAGAGAAATTGTTGTTATTATCCCGGTGAGCTTGTTCACCCGAGTCAATAAGTAAGGGGTTATGATCAGAGCCCGTCCTAGTCAAAGGCCGCACTGTTACTAAAGGGAACATTTGCTCCCATGACACATTAGCAAGAATTTTATCAAGTTTTTCGAAAGTGAGTACCTCTTTAGTAAAAGAAAAAATTCCCTACTTTAGTAAAAGAAAAAGTTTCCTACTTTAGTAAAAGAAAAAGGTTCCTATCATTTTCCAGGCGTGATTTACTTGGGATGCTCTTGATAGCGCATGGATGTAGCTGCAGAATACCTATAGGAAAATAATCTGTTACTGGAAAAAAAAAGGTTTCGACAAGTGTTTCTTGACCATTATAAACCATGGTGGGATGCCAGCTCCATCAATATCCTTTCACAATGGAAATTACTCGACATAGTAGAACACTTGTAGTAGAAAAAGATCTCGAGGACTCTATAGAAAGGGTAAATGCTGGCAGAACTTTCACTAAATTGGGTAATTTGGATAATTTTTTTTGTAAATAGAGTAATGAGTGTTAAAAATGTCATACTAGGGAATAAAACTGAAATTTACCCTTATTTTTTTGGGATAAAAAATAGTATGGTTAGCCTATACAGTATACCTGCCAAGAAACAGCATGTTCTGCTTGTGGCTTGCAAATCATTACATGTCTCCGTTCCCACCTACACACGCAATAAAACCAACACAACAACAAATAATTAGCGGTCAATTAGAGAGAGATATGCGCCAGCAATTCTCTCTGGCGTTTCATCAAACAACCTCATCGCACCATCCTACTCACAGTTCCTGCAATTCACGTTCACATCAAGCCATCAACTATAGAGAAAGACCTGGTCACCTGGAGATAATTAGTTCCAGAGCACAAACCATGTGTTTCATCCGCTTCTTCATCAATTGAATCCTAAAGCCGGCAACCTGGATCGTGCAGTCGACGGTGTCGGGGGCGTGCGACACGGCGGCGCAGTCGGTGCAGACTGTTTAGTGGGGGCCGGGCTGGGGAGCGACTGGGAAGGAACACAACAACGGGGAGGTCTAGCGACGGTGTGTTCGTAGGTGCTGGATTATGGCGTAGAATAGAAGGGGTCAGAATGAGAGGGAAGAACTGCTTGGCTTGTGGGACATTTATAAATCTTTTTTCTCTCTATTCCAACTCAGCAATCATCCCACGTGGCATTGCTAAGATAAGAATAAGATAAAACCATAAAACCATTGTATATGTCATAAGAAGCCGACTGCTCGCCTGCCTCATCCGTTACTGACTCAGCTTGTGGCATTGATTCATTTACTTACGATCATATATAGGAGAAAAGCACATTGACTCTTCAGAAGACGAAGAAAAAATACGACGTTGCAGAGCTGAGCCAATGGCACAAAGATACTTCCTTGGACCCGCATGGAAATAGGGCAAACCAAAAGTGGTGACATGGATGCACTAGAGAGCAGAGAAATAAGGTATCGGCGGACTACTATTTTATATATAAGACTGAATGTATTGGCAACAGCAATACATTTGCATGTACATGAAACATGTGAGTCAATTTATCGTCGGATAGGCAGCTATTACTGTGTTTTGCGTTTTTGAATTGAAATTCAACACAAATATAATTACAACTACAACCAGCAGATCTCGAAATAGTCTTGCGCCCCGCTATATTCATATAGCAAACCACCGATACAAGAAGGACACCACCGCTAGGGCAAAACAGCACAATCTGAGACCAAGAGAAACAAAAAAGAAAGAAAGAGAAAACAATGCCGAGAACGGCGGTTCGACGAAAACGAAGAGGATTCTCCACCGCTGCGCCCTCCAACGAAATTCCATCACGCTGCTATCACTCTGAAGAGCCGTGCACCAAGCAACACCTTCAAAAAGGGAAACAACGATGACGCCACTGCTGCTCGGATCGTTCCAAGGGATATCCCCGTAACCAGTCCAAGGGTTTCTCCCGGTCCACAATAGGGGGGGGGGGGGGGGGCTCTGATGCCCTTCGGGGAGGAAGGTGACACCCGCAGGCGTCACCGCGCCGGTGCCAAGACAGGGATTTCTCCTGACCCCCAAAAAAACCACACCTTCGGGCCCTCCGGAACGTCCACCAACCTTGCCGCCCACCAGCACGCGCCACCACGGTTTTGCAATCACCCCTGTCATCTCATCGAGGTCCACATCGCGAGGACGGTAAAGACGAGAAGCAAGGAGCACCGGCGAGGGTCAGTGGTACATCTCCACCCGGGAGGGAACTACCTCCACCGCCTCCGTCGCCGGGAGGCGGTAGCCGACCGGGTGTAGCAGCACGACACACCAGGCCCGCCGGCCCGGCCGATCCCGAGAGGGCCCGTGAAGTCCCGCCGCAATACTGCAGCAGGGGCACTGCCGCCGCCACCAATCCATGCCCTAGCTATGTTATCTCATCCACCGGAGAAGCCACAGCCGCACCAGGCATGGCCCGCCCAGGCCCAGATGGAGCCCTTTTGGGCCTAGATCTGGGCTGGTTGGGCGATGCCGACGACCAGCCGGCCACGCTGGCCTCCTCCTCCCCTCCCCGCAGCCAACGGCCGCGCCGCCACAACGCCACCACCCGGTCGCGGGTCTCACGCCGCCGAGACGGACCATCCACCCCCGAGGAGCACCAGCGCCGTCGGGAGGCCCTGCCCTCCGTTCGTTCGTCGGGAAGAGGACGACCCGCCGCCACCAAACGCGCGACTTACGCCGCCGGCGGCGGCCGGGGAGAGGAAGAGGGAGGGGGCGGTGGGTGGGCGGCGGCTAGGGTTCTCCCATCGCCCGCAGGAGGTGAGGGGGCAAGCGAGCGAACGGGTCGTTTTTTCCGAGCGAGCCACAACCAGCAGATCGACCAAACTAACAACACAAGTTTGCCAATACCGTCACATTCTTAAGAGGTGAGCAGTCGAGTCAGCCGACCTCTGATCTATTTTGAAGATACTTTTCAATTTTCATTTCTTTTAGGATGTTTTTGGGAATATTGTTCTACAATATTTACCAAATCAAGGAGTGGCGGTATTTAGAAAACCAGAACCTGATCAATTGAGTTGTTTCTTTTGTTTACTTGTGGACCAACGTGTCACACTATTTCGTTTTGATCTATGTATTCACATATATGATTTTCATCCACTGCCACTGGTGCCATTATTGCTCACACATCTCCGTCTTACATTATTATCTCTTGGTAAACACTCAAGATCGTAGGCTGATGGCAAAAAAATCATCGGACCAACGCTTAACCGTCCATGTCGCTTCCGCCGCAGCGCTAGAGATTCGTCTTACATCTCACAAAAAAAATTGGTCCATTAAATCTGCACCTTCTCCACATTAATCCCAAAAATTACGCAACCCTCAGCTCCCCCAAATCGAGCCCTAGCTCAGCAACATCTGCTATCCTCATACCCATGGCGATTCTTCTCTTCCCACCGTACCTCAATCCTCAGATCTGCCGACCACGCCACGTCCTCCCATCCCACGCCGGTACCCGTATCTCCACACCCGATTCACCATGTGCACAGGCTCGCATGTCGTTCCTCCGGGGGGAATTGTCTTTAGAGACCCCTTGAATGTCGCTGGCCGGCGTACTAGGGCCAGAGGTGGTTTAGCCTGGGACGCTGGTCATGAACGGCGTCATCGCCGGATCATCTAGCCATTGCGCTTGTAGGTAGCAATTCACCATGGATTCTTTGACATGGAAAGCTATCAGTGTTGAGGTAATCATATAATTGACGTGCTTCCTCGGTTTCACATGTATACTTCAGTTGTTTCCTCATATACTTCACTGATTTTTGCCATTTGTTTCTCCCAGCAGGAGGACCTGACGCACTTGCAGAAACTGTGTCATGGACGAGCATGGCGGTTTGCTTTGCGGAGGTCTCCCGTAGCACCTCTCCTGTCCTGACATCCTCCGATGGTCCTGACATCAGGCTCGTCGGCGCGGAGGCGCAAAAGTTCTCATCCTAATGAAATCCTTTTAGCGTGGCGATTTATGGAGCAACATAATGGTTGTGTTAACAAGGGCTGTAGGCTGTATGAAACCACGTAGGAAGCAAGAAGAAAGCCAACAACACAAGCAATCGAAGCAAACACATGATTATCATAGGAAACATATGATGCACGCAAGAAAGCAAATTCTCTATCAGACGGAAGCAATTTTTCTTTTTGTTGGAAGCTATATATTCCCTACTATTTCACTAGAAGCACTAGAATATAATTATTCTTCATAGAAACAATTATTTATGTTATTGAAAGCATTTATATTATATTATTTGTTGGACGCATTTCTCCAACCAATGTAAACAATTATTCACCTTGAAGCATTTCTCTTGTTGATTGATAGAAAGAACACCTATATAGCTTTCAAAGCTCTAGTCTATGGGAACAATATTTTGTAACAATTCAAACCAATTAGACAAACATTTACTTCTTAGCAAAAAATTCACGGTTGAAGCAAATTATTTGGTGAACAAAAACATATTTTACTACAAAAGCGTAATTTCACATAATGAATATATTGGTTTCATACGGAAGCAAATTTAGTTTCACTCGAAGCAAATCTGTATGGCAATGGAAATAAAATTTGATTCTAAGAAAGCAAACTAATAATTAGGATCCTCAAAATCTGGAATAATTGGGTTCCTAGAAATCACCAATTGAATAATTCTGAACGCAAACAGTTTTGGAAATGTTTGTAATTAGATGGGTAGCTCTAGAATATTTGGAAACCGAACGTTCTATACTCCGAAAATTGTGTGATTAGGCGTGATTTTTGCAAGTATTTATTAGGAAGCAAATCAGGAAATTAACTGCTTCCAGGCTGCTGGTGGTTCTCATGCTATTGATCGAACCGTGCATGCAGTCTTCATCGTACGCCAGAATAGGAGTCCGATGGAACACTAAGAATCGGCGTCTGATTCCTACCTTTACTTGATAAGGAAAGATGATGCACGAAACACGCATCCTTAGGACCGGGTCGAGCATCCCGCTCGAGTGCGTCCGAACTCGTCCACGTGGATGCTTGGGACGAACGCGACGCCCCTGCGGGCCGATCTATTCGGACAAACGCGTTCGGCCTGACCATCTATGCATCTAATCTGGGCAACGGTTGCGTTGGCCCGGACGCGTGCGTACATATGGCGTGTCATGCCCGCGCGTACCCCGTCAGCCATCGTGCGGTTGATTCAGACGCGCGCTGCGGCACCGATGCAGACGCAACCGCGGCAGCGATTCAGAAGCGCTGCGAAAGGCTGACTGGCGGCAGCCTGCGCCATCAATAACGACGAGACTGCACACTGACTGACTGGACGCCACGCTCTTCGCCGCTGCTGCAGCGCCGCCCGACGCCTGGCCTCATGGCTGGAAACTTCAATGTCGTCTCTTTGGCCTCCGCGCCGGCATCCAATGCCAGTCCTTTTTAACTGGCCGCCCGCGACCATCTTCTCCCCCATAGAACACCATCCTCTCCTCCTTCTCCTTTTCATTCTCCACTACCTGTAGCTAGCCATGGCCAGAGGCGCTGGATCGAGGGGAGGGCATGGTTATCATGGACGCCGAGGGAGGCGTTGAGGACGCGGCCAAATCAGCACGCCACCACGATCTCCCTCAACGTCGTTGTCGCCCGAAGATTTCGACCCAGTCACCCAGTTCGCCGTGGCCATCCACCTCGGCATGTCGCGTGACAGGCTACTCCTCCCCCGCAGGTTCGTGACATTGATAGGCGAAGCACTACCACCGCTTGTCATAACGCGGGCGAACGGCTTCAGGACCACCAGGTACCCGATCGATCTGCAGTTCGACCACCTCGACCAGATCGAGGCAGGCAACATCCTCGTCTTCAAGTACGACGACGAAGGAAATTTTGGCGTCAGCATCTCAGATGACACCATGTGTCGCCGCTGCTACCACTTTGACTCCTCCTACTCTGACGAGTAGGCTAGGTTGTGTGCGCGCTATGTATGGTCTACCAATGTAGGCATTGGCCATTTTCAATGAAAATTTTTATTCAATCCCTAAAACATTTGTTATAATCACACCACACACCCTAAAACTACACACGGAAGCCGGCGCTGGAGGCAGCGGATGCGACGTGTCAGATACACCATTCGTCATAGAGAGAGAGAATGATCGCCTCCTGCACCCATGTGTCCTCTTGATGACCCACAAGTATAGGGGGTGTTGTAGGGTTCGCAGCATAGAAAACAAAAAATTTCCTACGATGGGAACAACTATGTACCAAGATCTATCTACTAGATACAAACAACGGGCGGATGTACATCCGTAGAGAACATACCCTTGAAGACCGACAAAGCTTAACGAGTCCAAACTCGTGGTTTATGTAGACGATCTCTTGCCGATCTCAAGATCGAGAGGAAGTCCTAGCGCTGCAAAACAGCAGCGCATCCGTGCTCGCACACACGTTCGAGGCACCGAGCAACCTCCGCCTCCTCGCTCCAGTGATGCAGCGGAAGCGCAACTCTTTCTTGCCGAATAGCCACCGGGAACATGTATCTCGCTAGTCCAAGACCATGGGGGATAAATTCTAGAGGGGGAGAGAGATCCTTCACGAGGAGGTGTGAGTGAGAGAGAGGGAGGGGGCTCCTTTTATAGGGAGAGGGGGCACCCAAGGGGCCATGCGCCCAGCCATGAGGCTGCCCCCACCTCTTCCACATTCATGTGGGTGGACACTCCACTCACTCAAATTCCTTTCAATTCCCTCCACTCAAAAACCCACTCAAATTCCCATTAAATTTCCACCTAATTTAATGCAAACTCTCATTAAATAAAACTCCTTTTATTTATTCAGAATTTTGTCAATTAATTTAATGACAAACATTCACATATAACCCCTTGCTAGTATTTCATTTCACATGCAGAAACACTTTCTGCAATTTCACCCGAAAACCCGTTTCGGTATCTAGTGAAATAAATTCCTGCGCTTGTTATTCTTTTAGGCAAGATACTTTTGCTCCAAATGGATGTCGGTATCTCTTAACTGTGTCACCCTATGGTTCGCGAATAATGCGGACATGATCGAGACCCTCTCAGATCAATAATCAGAAGCGGGATCTGGAGACCCATACTGACTCCCACACATTCAACGATGACTTTCTTGTGATCGTCGGAACCTTTTACGCTAGTATCTTAATCCGTTTGTTTCACGATATATTACATGTCCGAGATTCGATCATCGGTATCTCCATACCTAGTTTGATCTCGCATCGACATGCACTCTTTTCTTGTTCCCGTGATATAACATTCTAGTGATCAAATCACTTGCTTGCAAGCTAATCAATGTGATATCACTGAGAGGGCCCAGAGCATATCTATCCGTCATCGGGATGAACAAATTCCACTCTCGATCCATGGACCTCAACATAACACTTTAGTAGTTCTGAACCCATCTTTATAATCACCCTGTTACGGTGTGACGTTTGATGTTATCAAGAAACTCTTTGGTGTTAGTGATTGACATGATCTCATGGTCTAAGGATTAGGATCACTTCGTAAGTTGTTATAGCAATATAAACTCAATGACTTTGATCGTAATGCTATACTTCGGATGAATGTTCATCATACCATTACACTAATGTTGTGATCTCGTTATTAACAACATCCAATGTCCATGATCAGGAAACCTTGATCATCTTGTTAATCAACGAGCTAGTTTATGAGAGAGGCATAACTAGGAACTTACTTTTTGTTTATTAAACACACATGTATTAATGTTTCCGTATTAATACAATTATAGCATGTAAAATAAACATTTATCATAAATAAGGAATACGATAATAACCACTTTATTATTGCCTCTCGGGCATATTACCTTCAGGTGTATCGTAGTATTTTCGATAAATAGGAGTGTCGATCCCAACAAGGAGCAGAAGGTGTTGAACAGTGGTATGAAGCAGTAAATCCCTGTGAATACTTAGAAAACGGATTTTTAGTGGTTTTCTGATAAGGCAACAAAACAAAGAGCAAGTAACAGAAGTAATGAACAAACGGATAAAGTGGCCCAATCCTTTCTTAGCAAAGGACAAGACGGTGGAAATACTTATAAGGACCAAATGTTCTCGAGGACACATGGGAATTCTGTCAAGTGCTTTCACTTCAAATAGTTGAGTACTCTTCTCTAGTGTTTGTAAGTTTTGTGTGGGGGAACCTGTGCTAACATACTACCCTTCCTAGGACTAATACATACTAATTATTAAACCCCCTGCAAACATCCATAACTACAGGAAAGTAATTAAAATATAAATCTAACCACAGCCTTAAACTCTGAGATCCTACGCTCCCTTGTGCAAAGGTGTCCTAACGGGGGTTCAGGTTTCTGTCACTCCGGCAACCCCGCGATTAGTAACCATATACACAATGCATTCCCCTAGGCCCATAAATGGTGAAGTATCATGTAGTCGACGTTCACATGACACCACTAGAAGAATAGCACCACAAATTAAATACAAAACCATTGAATAATAACTCATCACAGATTCACTACTAACAACATGACTTCTCCCATGTCCTCAAGAACTAAACGAACTACTCACAAGACATCATATGGATCAAGATCAAAGATTATATGATAATGGATAATAATCTGAACATAAACAATAATCCAATGGTTCCACTCACAAGTATCGACTACAATAGTAATCAACACCGAGAAAGTTTCCCCTAAGAACTATAGCAATATCCAACACAATTGTTACAGTGGAACGGAGTGGTAGTGATGGTGCTGGTGGAGATGATGGTGTGGATGATGATGATCCCGATGAATCCTAGCTTGATGACGGTGTTGATGGCGACGGTCTCCCCTCTCCGGGAAGGAATTCCCTCGGCAGAAATCTGTCTACCGGAGAGATCTTTCTCTCTCGGTGTTTGCCGCCCCCAAGAGGCGGCGGAAATCTATTTGTGGTTGCTCCCCGAGCCTTGGGATTTCGAAGGGAAGATATAGGTGAAGGGGCGGAGTCAGAGGCCGGGCAGGTAGGCCACACCTGCCCTAGGCGCGGGGTCAGGTGGGCACGCGCCTAGGGGAGTGTGGGCCCCCGAGGCCGCACTTCGTCCCTCCTAGCTTCCTTCGTCTTCTGGTAAAATAATTTGTTTCCATATTTTTCTGGTATTTTTCTGATCTTTGCGAAATTGCACTGAAACGCCTTCTTTTCCATAAGAATCCAGACTCCGGCAGTCCATCCTCCAAGAATCATCCAACACGCATAAACAGATGAAAAGCCATAAGTAATACCTCATAATAAGACAAATATCAATGAATAGAGGTAAATTATGATATAGAATGGTGATGCAAATTGGGCGTATCACCTCTTCAGCTCGATCGAGGAGGGCACACAGGGAAGCATGATACGTTGGAAACGTATTTATAATTTTTGATGTTCCATGCTTGTTTAGTATCTACTTTTCTTTGCTTTGTCTACACTTTGAGGTGTTTTTATATGTTTTCTGGTACTAACCTATTAACAAGATGCCACAGTGCCAGTTGCCTGTTTTCTTCTGTTTTTGGTTCCAGAAAGGCAGAAAATCTATATTCCCGAAATTGGACGGGACAAAAGCCAAAGTCAATATTTTATCGTGGGGAACACGGAGCCAGAGTACGAGACGGAGGGGAGGCACTAGGGGGCCACACCCCCTGGCGGCGCGGGCTAGGGTTAGCCGCGCCTGGGGGGTGTGACCACCCTAGCCGCCCCTGCCTCGCCTCTTCGCCTATAAAGACCCCCCGATGCATAAACCCTAAGTACCCAATCAATATTCCACAAAACCGTCTGTAGTCGCCGCCACCATCGTCCCTATATCGGGGGGATCTTAAGCTCTTCCCGGCACCCTTCCGGAGGGGAGATCATCCCGGTGGCCTTGTTCTTCATCATGCCATCCTCCGGTATGAAGCGTGAGTAGTTACACCTTGGACTGCGGGTCCATGTTGTAGCTAGATGGTTGTATCTCCTCGTTTGTGCTTTCATGTTTAGATCTTATGATCTCCATTCATGATCAAGATCATATCTATTTGTAATCATGCATGTTGTGTTTGCGGGGATCCGATGGATATTGAGATTACTATGTTAGATTGATTGATGGTTTTGTCTTATTGATTCTATCATGTTTGTGTTGTTTGTGATCATGCATGCTCTCCGTTTCTAGTAGCTATCTTGGCCAAGTACATGCTAGTGACTCCAAGAGGGGGTATTTATGCTCGATAGTGGATTCATGCCTCTCTTTAATCTAATGGAAGTGACTGAAATCTCTAAGGTTGTAGATGTGTTGTTGCCACTAGGGAGAAAACAAAGGTCTCTTGTTCATGGAACAAGTGGATTATTTACCTTACACATTTTGCTTAAATCAGTTATCTGTTGCTTGCAACTTAATACTGGTGGGGGTTCGGATGATAACCCGAAGGTGGATTTCTAGTCATAGATGCAGTTGGATGGAGGTTTATGTATCTTGTTGTATTGTCCAATCGAATCTCATAGGATCATGAATGTCTAGTATTGCATTGTTATGCCTTGCTCAGTCCTATCAATTGCCCTGCTGTAATTTGTTTACCTAGCATGCCATGTTTGTTTATCTAAGGAGAACACCTCTACTGAACTATGGACCCCGGTCCAATCTTTACCATTGATACATCTTCCAATGTTACTGTTTACTTTCTGCAAACCACTATTAACTTCCACACCATACAGTTAATCCTTTGTTTTTAGCAAACCATTGAGATAGACAACCTCCTTGTTCTTTGGGGCAAGGTCTTGGTTTTGTGTTGTACAGGTCTCCAAGTTGCTAGCAACACCTTTGAGACGTTTCCTTCCTCCTACTGGTTCGATAACCTCGGTTTCTTACTAAGGGAAAACTTGCTGCTATGCTCATCACACCTTGATCTTGGGGTCTCCCAACGAGGCGTCAATAACACGCCAACAAGCTTTTCTGGCGCCGTTGCCAGGGAGGCTAAGGACGTCTTCACAAGGGGAGTCCTTCTCAACCTTTCTATTTACTTTGTTTTTGTTTTGCTTAGTTTCTTTTGCCTGGTTTGTTTGCCTCTTATTATCAAAAACTCCAAAATAATTAGTTTAGTTTGGTTTGCTTTCTCTTATCAAAATAACAAAAAAATTAGTTCCTGCTCTAGTTGCTGCTGTTTTTGGCTTGCTCCACTTTTTCCAAAATGAACTTTGCTGAGAACACCAAGTTGTGTGACTTCACTAGCACAAAAAACAATGATTTCCTAAGTACTCCTATTGCTCCACCTTCTCCTGATGCTACCTTTTATGAAATTAATCCTACTTTGTTGAATCTTGTGATGAGAGAGCAATTTTCGGGTGCTAATTCTGATGATGCTGCTTCCCACCTCAATAACTTTGTTGAACTTTGTGAGATGCAAAAGTATAAGGATGTAGATGGAGAGATTATTAAGCTCAAGTTGTTTCCTTTCTCCTTGAGAGGAAAAGCTAAAGAATGGTTGCTATCCTTGCCTAGAAATAGTATTGATTCTTGGATTAAGTGCAAAGATGCTTTTATTGGAAAGTACTACCCTCATGCTAAGATTATATCTATGAGAAGTGATATTTTGAAATTTAAACAACTTGAAATGAACATGTTGCTCAAGATTGGGAAAGAATGAAATCTTTGGTTAAGAATTGTCCCACTCATGGACTTACTGCTTGGATGATTATCCAGAATTTTTATGCAGGTTTGAACTTCTCTTCAAGAAACCTGTTGGATTCAGCTGCTGGAGGTACCTTTATGACTATCACCTTGGGTGCTGCAACAAAACTCCTTGACAATATGATGGTTAATTATTCTGAATGGCACACTGAGAGAGCTCCACATGGTAAGAAGGTAAAATCTGTTGAAGAAACCTCATCTTTGAGTGGTAAGATTGATGGTATCATGGCTATGCTTGTTAATGGGAAAGCTCCTTTAGATCCTAATAATGTTCCCTTAGCCTCTTTTGTTTCTCAAGAAGAGTAAGTTGATGTGAACTTCATTAGAAACAACAATTTCAAAAATAATTCCTATAAGAATAATTTTGGTAGTAACAACAATTATAGGTCTTATCCTCCTAGTAATGGCAGTACCTATGGAAACTCCTACAACAATACTAGAAGTTCCCCCTCTGAACTTGAAGTCATGCTCAAAGACTTTATTAGTAAAAAAACCACTTTCAACAAGACTGTGGAGGAAAAGCTTTTGAATGTTGAGAAAAATATTTCCTCTTTGTCTGAAGCATAGTCCTCTTTGATTAATAAAATGGCTGCTAAACCTGAAACTTTGGAAAGTAACTTTGCCGCTACTCATGTCATACAAGTTACTATTGATGAAAATATTAGACTGTTAGCCCAACTACATGCTAAGTGGGAAACCGAAGCTGGAACTGCTAGAAACAATAGTGTGTGCACTATCACCACCACCAATATGGATGCCACTAAACCACAAGAAGTCCCTATTCTGTAGGGTTCGCAGCATAGAAAACAAAAAAATTCCTACGATGTGAACTATATACCAAGATCTATCTACTAGATACAAACAATGGGCGGATGTATATCCGTAGAGAACATACCCTTGAAGACTGACAAAGCTTAACGAGTTCAACTCGTGGTTGATGTAGACGATCTCTTGCCGATCTCAAGATCGAGAGGAAGTCCTAGCACCGCAAATCAGCAGCGCATCCGTGCTCGCACACACGTTCGAGGCACCGAGCAACCTCCGCCTCCTCGCTCCAGCGAGGCAGCACAACTCTTTCTTCTTGCCGAATAGCCACGGGAACATGTATCTCGCTAGTCCGAGACCATGGGGGATAAATTCTAGAGGGGGAGAGAGATCCTTCACGAGGAGGTGTGAGAGACAAGTGAGGAGGGGGGCTCCTTTTATAGGAGGAGGGGGGAACCCAAGGGGGTGGCCGGCGCATGGGGATGCCCCCTTTCCCTCCCCTCTTCATGTGGGTGGACACTCCACTCAAAAATCTCCTTTAAATTCCCTCCACTCAAAAGTCCACTCAAATTCCCATTAAATTTCCACCAAATTTAATGCAAACTCTCATTAAATAAAACTCTTTTATTTTATTCAGAATTTTGTCAATTACTTTAATGACAAACATTCACAAATAACCCCTTGCTAGAATTCTATTTCACATGCATAACCACTTTATGCAATTTCATCTGAAAACCTGTTTCGGTATCTAGTGAAATAAATTCCTGCGCTTGTTCATTCTTTCGGCATGAAACATTTGCTCCAATTGGATGTCGGTGTCTCTTAAGTGTGTCACCCTATGGTTCGTGAATAATGCGGACATGATCGAGACCCCTCTCGGATCAATAATCGAGCGGGATCTGGAGACCCATCGACTCCCACACATTCAACGATGACTTTCTTGTGATCGTCGAACCTTTTACGCTAGTATCTTAATCCCTTTGTTTCACGATATATTACATGTCCGAGATTCGATCATCGGTATCTCCATACCTAGTTTGATCTCGTATCGACATGCACTCTTTTCTCGTTCTGTGATATAACATTCTAGTGATCAAATCACTTGCTTGCAAGCTAATCAATGTGATATCACCGAGAGGGCCCAGAGTATATCTATCCGTCATCGGGATGAACAAATTCCACTCTCGATCCATGAGCCTCAACATAACACTTTATTAGTTACGAATCCATCTTTATAATCACCTGTTACGGTGTGACGTTTGATGTTATCAAGAAACTCTTCCGGTGTTAGTGATTGACATGATCTCATGGTCTAAGGATTAGGATCACTTCGTAAGTTGTTATAGCAATATAAACTCAATGACTTTGATCGTAATGCTATACTTGGATGAATGTTCATCACACCATTACACTAATGTTGTGATCCCGTTATTAACAACATCCAATGTCCATGATCGAAACCTTGATCATCTTGTTAATCAACGAGCTAGTTTATGAGAGAGGCATAACTAGGAACTTTACATTTGTTTATTAAACACACATGTATTAACGTTTCGTATCAATACAATTATAGCATGCAAAATAAACATCTATCATATACTTGGAATACACATAATAAACACTTTATTATTGCCTCTCGGGCATATTCCTTGTCTCCCACTTGCACTAGAGACAATAATCTAGTTACATAGTGATAAATCTAACACCCATTGAGTTACGGTGTTGATCATGTTTTCTCTAGGGAGAGTTTTAGTCAACGGATCTGCTACATTGAGATCCGTATGTACTTCTACAAATCTTTATATCTCCATCCTTGACATGCTCGCGGATGGAAACTGGCGCTTAATATGCTTGGAATGCTTGTGAGACCTTGGCTCTTTGGCATTGGCAATGGCACCATTGTTGTCACAATAGATCACCATTGGGTCCAACGTTTGCCAAGACTCCTAGTTTGGATATGAACTCCTTCATCCAAATCGCTTCTGGCGCTCAAGCAAAGCAACATATTCGGCCTCCGTTGTTGATCCCGCTACCACAGGTTGTTTGGAGCTCCTCCAACTAACCGCTCCGCCATTCATGATAAATACGTATCCGGATTGAGACTTAGAGTCATCCGGATCGGTGTCAAAGCTAGCGTCGACATAACACTTAGCGACGAGCTCTTCTTTACCTCTGTATACAAGAAACATATCCTTAGTTCTTAGTAAGTACTTAAGGATATTCTTGACCGCTATCCAGTGTTCCGAACCTGGATCCGATTGGTACCTACTAGTCAAACTAATAGCATGTGCCACATCCGGTCTTGTACATAGCATGGCGTACATTATAGAGCCTATGGCTGAAGCACAGGGGACTTTGTCCATTATCTCTCTTTCTTCATGAAGCGGACTTTGAGTCTTACTCAATGTCTTGCCTTGCAACATAGGTAAGAACCCTTCTTACTTCGTCCATTTTAAACTTCTTTAAAATCTTATCAAGGTATGTACTTTGCGATAGCCCTATTAGGCGCCTAGATTTATCTCTATAGATCTTTATGCCTAATATGTATGACGCTTCACCTAGGTCCTTCATTGAAAATTTGCTGTTTAGATAACTTTTAACACTGTTTAAAAGATCTATATCATTTCCGATCAATAATATGTCATCCACATATAATATCAGAAATGCCACATTGCTCCCACTCACTTTCTTGTAAATACAAGCTTCTCCATAAGGTTGGACAAATCCAAACTCTTTGATCACCTCATCAAAGCGGAGATTCCAACTTCGTGATGCTTGCTTCAATCCATAGATGGATCGCTGAAGCTTGCACACCTTGTTAGCATCCTTAGGATCTACAAAACCCTTTGGTTGTATCACATACAACTCTTCTTCAATATTACCATTGAGAAACGCGGTTTTGACATCCATCTGCCATATCTCATAATCGAAATATGCAGCAATTGCTAACATAATCCTAACTGAATTTAGCATCGCTACGGGAGAGAAAGTCTCATCGTAGTCAACTCCTTGAATTTGTCGAAACCCCTTTGCGACAAGTCGAGCTTTATAGACGGTCACATTACCATCAGCATCAGTTTTCCTTTTGAAAATCCATTTGTTCTCCACGGCCTTTCGGTCGTGAGGTAATTCCACCAAGTTCCAAACTTGATTTTCATACATGGATTCCATCTCGGATTTCATGGCTTCTAACCATTTGTTGGAATCCGGGCTCATCATCGCTTCTTCATACGTCGCAGGGTCATTATTTTCATCAACCATGAAATTCATGACAGGATTTCCGTACAGCTCGGGAGCTGCACGCGTCCTGTTTGACCTGCGAGGTTCGGTAGTACTCTCTTTCGGAGTTTCATGATCATTATCATTAGTTCCCTCTTCAACAGGTGGAGCCAACTCCGGAACAACTTCCGGCGCTGCGCTACTCGCCATACTTTGAAGAGAAGGTTCCACAACCTCTTCGAGTTCTACCTTCCGACTACTCACACCTTTCGCGAGAAACTCTTTCTCTAGAAAGGATCCATTCTTGGCAACAAAAACCTTGCCCTCAGATCTGTGATAGAAGGAATACCCAATAGTTTCTTTAGGGTATCCTATGAAGACGCATTTTTCCGCTTTGGGTTCGAGTTTATCCGGTTGAAGTTTCTTCACATAAACATCGCATCCCCAAACTTTAAGAAATGATAGCTTAGGTTTGTTTCCAAACCACAATTCATACGGTGTCTTTTCAACGGATTTAGATGGTGCCCGATTTAAAGTGAATGCAGCAGTTTCTAGTGCATAACCCCAAAATGACAATGGCAAGTCCGTCAGAGACATCATAGATCGAACCATATCTAATAAAGTACGATTACGACGTTCCGACACACCATTTCTCTATGGTGTTCCGGCAGGTGTGAGTTGTGAAACAATTCCACACTCTTTCATGTGAGTGCTAAACTCGTAACTTAGATACTCACCTCCACGGTCGGACCGTAGAAATTTGATCTTTCTATTACGATGATTTTCCACTTCATTCTGAAATTCCTTGAACTTTTCAAAGGTTTCAGACTTGTGTTTCACCAAGTAGATATAACCGTATCTACTCAAATCATCCGTGAAAGTAACAAAATAACGATATCCACCTCGCGCCGACACACTCATTGGACCACATACATCAGAATGTATGATTTCCAATAAATCTGTCGCCCGTTCCATTGAACCGAAAAATGGCGTTCTAGTCATCTTGCCCATAAGTCATGGCTCACATGTATCAAATGATTCATAATCAAGTGATTCCAAAATTCCATCCGAATGGAGCTTCTTCATGCGTTTAATGCCAATATGACCTAGACGGCAGCGCCACATATATGCGGATATATCATCATTAAGTTTAATCCTTTTAGCATCAACATTATGAATATGTGTAACATTATCATCGAGATCTAATAGAAATAAACCATTCATCATCGGTGCATGACCATAAAAGATTTCATTCATGTAAATGGAACAACCATTGTTCTTGGATTTAAATGAATAACCACTTCGCATCAAACACGATCCAGATACAATGTTCATGCTCAGTGCAGGCACCAGATAACATTTATTCAAGTTTATAACTAATCCCGACGGCAAGTGGAGAGGCAGCGTTCCGACGGCGATCACATCAACGCTTGATCCATTGCCGACGCATCTTGACCTCACCCTTGCAAGCGGTCGCTTGTTCCAGCCACGATTCGAGTTACAAATATTAGCAACTGAACCGGTATCAAATACCCAGGTGCTACTGCGAGCACTAGTCAAGTACACATCAATAACATGTATATCATATATACCTTTGTTTTCCTTGCCGGCCTTCTTGTCTGCCAGATACTTGGGGCGATTCGCTTCGATGGCGGTCCCTTACAATAGTAGCACTCGGAATCGACTTAGGTCCAACTCGGGGTTTCTTTTCGGTGCAACAGGCTTGCCGCCTTACTTACCTTCCGTTTTCCTTCTTGTCTTTCTTGAAACCAGTGTTCCTATTGATCATCAACACTTGATGTTCCTTTTGATCTCCACTTCTACAGTTTTAAGCATTGTGAAGCTCGGGAGACTTCTTCATGCCTTGCATATTATAGTTCATCACGAAGCTCTTATAGCTAGGTGGCAGAGACTGCAGAACACGATGGATGCCTAAGTCAATGGGAATCGATATTCCCAAGGACACAAGCTTATCGGCGTAACACGACATCTTGAGTACATGCTCACTAACGGAGCTGTGCTCTTCTATCATGCAGCTAAAGAACTTTTCTGAAGCGTTGTAGCTCTCTACAGCAGCATGTGTGTCGAAAATCATTTTCAACTCACCCATTGTATCAAATGCATTGCCGTTTTCGAAACGCTTTCGAAGTTCCGGCTCTAGCCCATACAATATGCCGCAATGAACTAAGTTGTGGTCCTCCTGACGAGTCTGATAGACATTCTTCTCCTCGTCAGGGGCATCATCTAAAGGTGGGGGGCCTAACGGCGCTTCTAGTATATATTGCTTTTGTGCAGCAGAGAGGAGAATCCTCAAATTCATGGCCCGTTCGTTGCTAGTTTCTCTTTCTCCATGAACACATTGAAATTAAAAGCAGGTGGTGCCATCTACAACAGAATTTGTAAAGTTTAGACTAAGTGTATGATAGATTGAGTTCAAATAATCCATATTATGAATGAACTCCCACTCAAAAACGACATCCCTCGTGCCTTTTTGGTGATTACATGAACCAAATCCACTACACCAAGTCCGATCATCACGTGAGTCGGTATAGCTTCAAAGGCGAGCATCAAATGGGCATCATATCAACTATATGACTCATGCTTAACCTTTCGGTCCGTGCTCCGAGGCCATGTCTGTACATGCTAGGCTCGCCAAGTTAGAACCTTAGTATTCGCGTGTAACTGCTTTTACACCGAAATATGGTGGATCCAAGAACACCCGATCATCACGTGATGTCTTGGAGCGACGAAAACATAATCGGTGCATACTAAAGGAAGAACACATTCTTATCTTGATATTTAAATGAGGGATCATCTTATTATGCTAACAAAGCGCTAAACAAGCAATATAAGATGCTATCAAACATCATATGTTTATTAGTGAAATGATATGGTTCCCGCAGATGATCTCTATCATGTGCATCGTGGTATGATCACTATCATACCTATATGTGTAAATCCAAGGTCTATGGATTTTACACGCTATGTGTGTTGTAAGAGTATCATCTCATACTTCTACTTACAACACTACCATATCATAACACTTGCCCAACAACAATCTAAACTAGACGCCTCTAATTTATCCATTGCAAGTTTTACGTGGCTTAGGGCTTTCGAGATAGAACCGTTATTACCTACGAACATGAACCACAACGAGGATAATCAAAATGTTGACAACTCGCTTGCAAAATAGATATTGACTATAGTAGGAGAGACAGACACCCGCTAGCCACTTATGCAAACTAGTTGCATGTCAAGCGTGGAACAGGTCTCATGTGCGAGGACATGTAAAGTTTGTCCGGGACGCTTCATCCCACTATGCCACCAATATCCAAAATTACAACAAAGGAGCAACAACATGATCATCATCGCCCACATACTCATATGTGTACTACCCGTGTAAAGTATCTACGCATAGATCCGGCTCTGATACCACTGTAGGGTTCGCATCATAGAAAACAAAAATTTTCCTACGATGTGAACTATATACCAAGATCTATCTACTAGATACAAACAACGGGCGGATGTATATCCGTAGAGAACATACCCTTGAAGACCGACAAAGCTTAACGAGTTCAACTCGTGGTTGATGTAGACGATCTCTTGCCGATCTCAAGATCGAGAGGAAGTCCTAGCGCCGCAAATCAGCGCATCCGTGCTCGCACACGATCGAGACACCGAGCAACCTCGCCTCCTCGCTCAGCGATGCAGGAAGCACAACTCTTTCTTGCCGAATAGCCACGGGAACATGTATCTCGCTAGTCCGAGACCATGGGGATAAATTCTAGAGGGGAGAGAGATCCTTCACGAGGAGGTGTGAGAGACAAGTGAGGAGGGGGCTCCTTTTATAGGAGGAGGGGCACCCAAGGGGTGGCAGGCATGGGCACACCCTTGCCCTCCCCTCTTCATGTGGGTGGACACTCCACTCACAAATCTCCTTTAAATTCCCTCCACTCAAAAGTCCACTCAAATTCCCATTAAATTTCCACCAAATTTAATGCAAACTCTCATTAAATAAAACTCTTTTATTTTATTCAGAATTTTGTCAATTACTTTAATGACAAACATTCACAAATAACCCCTTGCTATAATTCTATTTCACATGCATAACCACTTTATGCAATTTCACCCGAAAACCTGTTTCGGTATCTAGTGAAATAAATTCTTGCGCTTGTTCATTCTTTCGGCATGAAACATTTGCTCCAATTGGATGTCAGTGTATCTTAAGTGTGTCACCCTACGGTTCGTGAATAATGCGGACATGATCGAGACCCCTCTCGGATCAATAATCAGAAGCGGGATCTGGAGACCCATCGACTCCACACATTCAACGATGACTTTCTTGTGATCGTCGGAACCTTTTACGCTAGTATCTTAATCCCTTTGTTTCACGATATATTACATGTCCGAGATTCGATCATCGGTATCTCCATACCTAGTTTGATCTCGTTACCGACATGCACTCTTTTCTCGTTCCTGTGATATAACATTCTAGTGATCAAATCACTTGCTTGCAAGCTAATCAATGTGATATCACCGAGAGGGCCCAGTATATCTATCTCATCGGGATGAACAAATTCCACTCGATCCATGAGCCTCAACATAACACTTTATTAGTTACGAATCCATCTTTATAATCACCGTGTTACGGTGTGGCGTTTGATGTTATCAAGAAACTCTTACGGTGTTAGTGATTGACATGATCTCATGGTCTAAGGATTAGGATCACTTCGTAAGTTGTTATAGCAATATAAACTCAATGACTTTGATCGTAATGCTATACTTCGGATGAATGTTCATCACACCATTACACTAATGTTGTGATCCCGTTATTAACAACATCCAATGTCCATGATCAGGAAACCTTGATCATCTTGTTAATCAACGAGCTAGTTTATGAGAGAGGCATAACTAGGAACTTTCTGTTTGTTTATTAAACACACATGTATTAACGTTTCCGTATCAATACAATTATAGCATGCAAAATAAACATCTATCATATACTTGGAATACACATAATAAACACTTTATTATTGCCTCTCAGGTCATATTCCCTTCATATTCCTCCTACCATAATGCCTAAACCCAATGAGTCTACTACTAGTGACGCTAAGTTTGATTTTGATCTTGATGGTTGCAATATTTATGAAGTGATTATGTTCCTAGAAAAGCTTGCTAGAAGTCCTGATGCTACTGATATGAATGTGGTTTTCACCAAACACATTACAGATGCTCTTATTAAAATTAAGGAAGATAAGTTAAAACACAAAGCTTCTATTCCTAGTAGTAGAAGATAGTTGGGAACCCATTATTAATATGCAAGTGAATGACTTTGATCTCAAAGCTTCATGTGACCTTGGTTCTAGTGTCTCTATTTTGTCTAGAAAGATTTATGAAATGCTTGATTTGCCACCTTTGGAAGATTGTTATTTGGATGTCCCACTTAATGATAATGCTAAAAAGAAACTCATGGGGAGTGTTAATGATGTTCTCATTATGGTTAACAATGCTTATGTCCCTGTTGATTTCTATATTTTGGATGTTGAATACAATGCTTCTTGTCCTATTACTTTCGGAGGACCTTTTCTTAGAACTGTTGGTGCCATCATTGATATGAAAGAAGGCACCATTAAATATCAATTTCCATTCAAGAAAGGTATTGAAAACTTCCCTATGAGGAGAGATAAGTTGATTTTTGCTCCTCCTTTGAAAGCAAGGTTTGATGTTAATGCTTCTTCATTTGAAAATACTTGATTCTTGCTTCTTGTGCCTAACTTAAAGGCGTTAAAGAAAAGTACTTGTTGGGAGATAACCCAAGAGTTTTCTTGAGTCTTGGAAATTATTAATTCAGTAATGAGCTCTCCTTATCCTTTTTATTTGCTTTTTGTGCCAAGAATGACCTCTAATGAGAGGGAAGTGATATTTGGGGAGTTGCTGTCCTGAAACAAATTTTTGTGCTCCACCGTAAAAATTCGTGAGGAATCTCTGTAAGTCGGATTGAGCTGATATTTTGTGAATAAATCCCCCAGTATGTTAGATAAATTTTGTTAGTTCAACACTTGTTGATTTGAGCAACATAAGGTCTTCGAACAAATCGGTTTATACCTGCTGGTCTGTTTTGACAGATTTCTACCATTATTTGCATTTGCTTCTTATTGATTCCTTTTTGGGTTCTCTTTGGGAAATTAAGCTTTTTGAGGGAATTGCTATAGTAGATTGTGTTTTTAGTGAAAGTTTTGCTGTTCTAAAGCTAAACCCAAGGGTCTATTATATTTTGAATACACTAATGTTGCTAATGAAGATTGTGTGAAGTTTTGTATGAAGCAAAATTTTCAGGTGTAGAAAGAGAATGATGTAATGAGATGAAGAATGGACAAAAGATCAAGCTTTCGGATGCCACCCCGTGTCACCCCAAGAAATATTCAAGAGGTGTAAGTGTTAAAGCTTGGGGATGCCCAAGGCAACCCCTTCTTCATCAATAAAAAGCTCAGGTCTTTCTAGACACCTCGTTTTTATTGTTTCATGCACTGTTGTGTTGTTCTTGGAGCGTCTTAGTTTTCGGTTGCTTTGCTTAGTTTGCTTGAATAAAGTAGTTTGGACCCCCATTCTCGTTGTGTTGTTTCAAATAAGTTGATTGATGTTGGAAAGGAGTAGAAAGTTCTTGCTCGAAATAGTGCAAGAGAGCTTGCTTTGACTGTGACTTAGACTTTAGCATGTCATGCTAGGTGTTATTTTGACCTTATGCTTAGCGATTATTTTTGTAGCATTACTTGTTCCAAACAATTGGGATTGCTTAGTGTGCCTTGAAGGAATCATGCGTTGTTTTAGCATACAAAAGCATAGTATTATGGTATTCTCCTTTGATGCTTTGTTTGGATTGACTTGGCACATGATCACACCATGTTATGACTATGAACAAGTCACCATAGCCTCTATGATCATTTAGTCCTTGACTTGTAGTACCACTTTATGATTTGATTAGTAATGTTTTGTCGCTCTGCATGATTATGGTCATTATTGCTCTCTTAGTTAGTCGCTCCCAGTCTTTTGCTAGCCTCCACTTGTATGAGTAAGCTCTACTCATGCATCAAACTCCCAAGAAACCAAGTTATTACAAAGTGTCCACTATAAATTCCTATGCATGGTGTGTTACACCATTCCAAGTATATTCTTGTTTTCATCTATCTTCCAATTAAAAAGTCTCTTTGTTATGTGAAAACTTAGTGATTAAAGCTCTCACGAACTTGATGGCACACTTTATATTTCTTGCCCCTAATAAACTTGAACCATTGTGTCATCTATGTTGTATATGCTTGCACTTATACGTTGTAATTAGCAGAACCGTGATGTCACGGGGAACGCTTTCAACATTGCACTTGTACTTTGTACACAGTTGATATCATGCTCTTTTGTCTATGGATGTCGCTGGTGTGAAATGAAAGGGGAGCTTGTAAGTCCATGGAGTTATGTATGTGTCTTAGAGAAACGCCTGGTGAAAGGATACGGATATCGCCTAGAGGGGGTGAATAGGCGATTAAAACTTTTCCGAGAGAGGCTCGACAAAGGCGGAATTAAACTAGCGTTTACTTTGTCAAGCACAACCTAGAACAACTAAGGTCCACATATGTGCACCAACAACTTATGATAAGCAATACAAGCAACAATGTGATAGAAAGATATAGATTACTTCAAGCACGAAGGCTATCACAATGTAAAGTGCATAAGTAAAGAGCTCGGGTATAGAGATAACCGAAGCACGCGGGGACAACGATATTTTACCGAGTTCCTCCCAGCATGGAGTACGTCTCGTTTGGAGAGGGGTGGTATCTAACCACCTACGCCACAAAAGGCCTCCCTTATTCTCCGGTGAATCTCACCCCAACGGGATCGATCCACGCTTCCACTATCGGTGCACTTGTCGGTGGCAACCGGAACCTCTCACAAGGTTGGGGAACTTCTCCACAACTTAATTGGAGGCTCCCAACAAACGCCACCAAGGCCACAAACCGTCTAGGGTTCCAAGAACCCAAGAGGTACAAGCTCCAACGAGTAACACGAACCGAATCCTCCGAGGAGAACTCAAATCGATGCACCGAATGCAAATGGCAAGAATACCACAAAGATACTCCAATCCCTCACTCTCGTGTTCCAACAAAGCTACTAAAGCTATTGGGGGAACAAGAGAGGAGGAATCAAAGAGGGACACAAAATCCCCCAAAATCTAGTTCCCCAAAGGTACACTCACAAAGAGATGAATCGATTAGGTCAAAACGTAGATCTAGATCTCTTCTCTCTTCCACTCAAATATGGGCAAGAATCACCGGAGGGGAAGAGATTAGGCTCAAAATCTAGAGCAAGTGTGGACAAAGGTTAGCCTAATCGAAGAGGAAGAAGCACACTAAACTAAAAATGGGCAAAGGGTATAAATAGTGGCCCATAAAATCTAGCCGTTTGGGGCGTTTTTCTGTTTGGGCCGGTAGTACCGGTTTTGACCGATACTACCGCATGCGCCAGGAAAAACACGAAGCAGCAGTGCAAGCGAGCGGGGCCAGCGCGGGACCCAGCGGAGCAGCAGCAGCTCATGCGAGCGGCAGCACCAATACATGCGAGCGGGGCCAGCGCAGGAGAATTTGGCGCGGCAGCGCGCGGATCGAAGCAAGCGTGCGGGGAGGATTGGCGGTGCAGCGGGTCAATGCGAGGCAAAGACAATGAGGAAGCAAGCACGAGCTGCGGGCAGCGCGTGGGTCGAGGAGGCAGCGGTGGCACGGGGCCTGGGCCAGATCGGCAGAAGTAGCGCGGCGAACGTCGGCGGCTGCTTGCGGTCAACGCGGCACAGGTAATGGTAGGCGGCGAAGCGAAGCGAGAAGCTGGTGGGGTTTCTGGGCAGATATTTTTGGGTCGGCCGGTACTACTGGGCCGGTCGGTACTACAGGGAATAGGTATTGGGCCAGACAAAGAGAAAATGGGGGACGCTCAGGTGCGGTCGGTAGTACCGGCCCGCCCGGGCGGTACTACCGCTTGGCCCAGAAACCAGAAACCTTTTCTTTTTCAATTAAAATGGCAGATATTCAAATGACCATAACTTTTGATAGGTAACTCCGATCAACCCGATTCTAATTGTGTTGGAAAGAGGACGACACGAGGTACCCTATATTATGTATTATAATGTACCAAGTGAGAATGTATCATGTATTATAATGTGAGATACCTTACTTGGTGAGAAACCGAAAAACCGCCAAGATCAAAATCGCAACCAGATACAAAAGGAAGACCCGATTTTGATGAACAAGAGCTTGTTATGGAGATTAACACAAGCTATATATCCTCACATGTATAAGAACAAATAACAACCAAAAACGATGAGGAAAGTATGCAAAGGTTTGAGCTCTCTCCGAACGATATGATCGAGTTACTCATTCGAGAGCCCCTCTTGATAGTACGGTTATCTATCCTAAACCCGGTCTCCCACACACAACATGAGACCGGCAAAAGGGAAAACCTATCAAGACTATACCTTTGCCTTGAGCATTCCACTCGAGCTAGATGTATACGAACTTGAACTTCTCAAGATGGAACGCCTTTCTTGATTCCTCATCATCGATCCATGATCACCGAGGATGGAAAGCATCAAACATGGCGCATTTTGAGCTTGCACATCACATCTTCTTCTCATTTCATCTATCTTTAAGCCAACACATGCTCCAAGCAATGCCAATGGACAATTCCTACAAGTATAACTTAATACACACATTAGTCCATAAAGATTGTCATTAATTACCAAAACCACACATGGGGGCCCACATGTTCTTTCACCTGGGACGCTAGCCTCAGCCATGCCTAATCATGGCGGAAACTTGCAGCATCACCATAGTGACATCTATGAAGCATTCTTCTTATAGAAAAAGAGATATAGAAAAAGAAAAAAATGAGAAAAGAGGAAAGAGAGAAAAAAGCACCATATTCCCATGGTAAATACGAAGAATGTTGAGATGCTCATTGTTTGCTTGCCATGTCATTTTGATTATGGGATAGCTCCTGTATCATGTGCAAGGGGTACCCCGTTGGTGGTTCTCTATGATACACATATACTTACTATGGCAAGAACTTGCAAGTAACTAAATTTGAGTAGCATGAGGAGCAACCCTCGTATTCAAGGGACATGAGATTGCCAACTTATAGTTTGTCAAGCATATACTCCATAGTTTGTTCACTTTAACCTTAATCACTTCAAGATGCTTATGATAGGGGCAATGAGGGCTAAAAGCTAACAAGTACCATAATTTTTGGAAGCTCTTTTTGAAACTTGAAATCCCTGCTTCTGTTGGCTGTGTGTGGTGCACTTCGTTGGAAACCCCAAGATCAAGGTGTGATGAGCATAGCAGCAAGTTTTCCCTCAGTACAGAACGAGGTTATCGAACCAGAAGGAGGAAGGAAACTTCTCAAAGGTGTTGCAAGCAACGTGGAAACCGGCACAACACAAACTCAAGACTTTATCCCAACGAACAATGAGGTTGTCAAGCTCACCGGTTTACTGTAACAAAGGATTAACTATATGGTGTGGAAGGTAATGGTGGTTTGCAGCAAGTAAACAGTAACAGTGGAAGATGTATCAATGGTAAAGATTGGACCAGGTTCCATAGTTCACTAGAGGTGCTCTCCTTAGATAAACAACATGGCATGAAGGGTAAACAAATTACAGCAGGGCAATTGATAGGAACTAAGCAAGGCATAACAATGCAATACTATTCATAAAGATCCTATGAGATTCGATTGGGCAATACAACAAGATACATAGACCTCCATCCAACTGCATCTATGACTAGAAGTCCACCTTCAGGTTATCATCCGAACCCCCTCTAGTATTAAGTTGCAAGCAACATACCACTACTTTAAGCAAAGTGTATAAGGTAAACAATCCAGTTGTTCCATGAACAAGAGATCGTTGTTTTCTCCCTAGTAGCAACATCACATCTACAACCGAAGAGATTTCTGTCACTTCCCTTGGAAACTAGAGGCATGAACCCACTATCGAGCATAAATACCCCCTCTTGGATTCACTAGCAACTACTTGGCCAAGATAGCTACTAACAATGGAGAGCATGCAAAATCACAAAGAACACAGACATGATTGGATCAAATAGACAAAACCATTAACCAAACTGACATAATAATCTCAATATCCCATTGGATCCCCGCAAACACAACATGCATGATTACAAATAGATTAGATCTTGATCATGAACGGAGCTTACAAGATCTATACATCAAAGAACAAGGAGGAGATACAACCATCTAGCTACTACATGGACCCGTAGTCCAAGGTGGAACTACTCACGCATCATACCGGAGAAGAAGACCTCCGGGATGATCTCCCCTCCGGCAGGGTGCCGGGAAGAACTTCAGATCCCCCCGATCTAGGGACGATGGTGGCGGCGACTATAGACGGTTTTGTGGAGTTTTTATCGGGTGCCTAGGGTTTCTTCATCGGGGCTTATTATAGGCGAAGAGGCGAGGCAAGGGGGCGCCAGGGGGGCCCACAGCCTCCCCAGGCGCGGGCCAGGCTTGGTCGCGCCCAGGGGGTCTGGCCGCCATGTGGCGCCTCTCCGTATCCCCTCTGGACTTCGTGTCGCCCATGGTAAAATAATGACTTTGGCTTTTGTCCCGTCCAATTCCGAGAATATTGGTTTTCTTCCTTTCTGGAACCAAAAACAGAAGAAAAACAGGCAACTGGCACTGTGGCAACTTGTTAATAGGTTAGTTCCAGAAAACATATGAAAAACACCTCAAAGTGTAGACAAAGCAAAGCAAAGTAGATACTAAACAAGCATGGAATATCAAAAATTGTAGATACTTTTCCGACATATCAAGCATCACCAAGCTTAACTCCTGCTCGCCTCGAGTAGGTAAGTGATAAAATAATAATTTTTGAGGTGACATGCACCATCAAAATCAAGATCAAACCATTTGCAAGCATTGAAAGATGGGATCAAAGAACTCTAAACATGTGCATGAAAGATGGAGTTCTAACAATAAGACAAATTAACTATGCATGCAACATGAAAGGCTACAAACAAAGATCATGAATAACATGCATTGAAAAACGTTTGTTTGTTTCAGATACAGAAAACATGGCATAGTGGCAATCAGATTGTCCTTCATAGAGTAGCAAATAGATGCATATGACTCCTTCAAAGTTCATAAGAGTGACTAGATACAAGTAGCACAAGAACAAATAATATCACAATATGCATCAATAAATAAGTTTTGGGACACTGCACATAGAACTAAGAATGGCAACTATGCTCTCTTAATGGTGCCTAAAGGTAGAAGGTGGAGACTCAACATAATAGTGGAAGAAAGGCCCTTCATAAAGGGAAGCAGGGATTTCAAGTTTCAAAAAGAGCTTCCAAAAATTATGGTATTTGTTAGCTTTCAGCCCTCATTGCCCCTATCATAAGCATCTTGAAGTGATTAAGGTTAAAGTGAACAAACTATGGAGTATATGCTTGACAAAGTATAAGTTGGCAATCTCGTGTCCCTTGAATACGAGGGCCACACCTCATGCTACTCAACTTCAGTCACCTGTAAGTTCTTGTCATATTAAGTACATGCATATCATGGTACATGAGCTATCCCATAACCAAAATGACAAGGCAAGCAAATAATGAGCATCTCAACGATCTTTTGTATTTACTATATGCATAGCTTTTTTATTGAGGATGCTTCATAGATAGCTCATTATGGTGATGTTGCAAGCTTCCACCATGATTAGGCGTGGCTTAGGCTAGCGGACAAGGCGTTTCTCTAACACAAAATACATAACTCCATGGACTTACAAGCTCCCTCTTTATTTCACACCGGTGACATCCATACACAAAAGAGCATGATATCAACTGTGTACAAAGTACAAGTGCAATGTTGAAAACGTTTCCCATGACAGCATGGTTCTGCTAATTCCAACGTATAAGTGCAAGCATATAAAACATAGACGACACAATGGTTCAAGTTTATTAGGGGCAAAGAATATAAAGTGTGCCATCAAGTTTGTGAGGGTTTTAATCACTAAGTTTTCACATAACAAAATAGTTTTTAATTGGAAATTGGCTGAAAACAAGAATATACTTGGAATGGTGTAACACACCATGCATAGGAATTTATAGTGGACACTTTGAAATAACTTGGTTTCTTGTGAGTTGGAAGCATGAGTAGAGCTTACTCAGACAAGTGGAGGCTAGCAAAAAGACTAGGAGCAACCAACTAAGAGAGCAATAGTGACCATAATCATGTAGAGCGACAAAACATTACTAATCAAAGAATAAAGTGGTACTACAAGTCAAGGACTAAATGATCATAGAGGCTATGGTGACTTTTCATAGTCATAACATGGTGTGATCATGTGCCAAGTCAACCCAAACAAAACATCAAAGGAGAATACCACAATACTATGCTTTTGCATGCTAAAACAACGCGTAATTTCTTCAAGGCACACTAAGCAATCCCAATTATTTGGAACAAGTCATGCTACAACAATAATCACTAAGCATAAGGTCACAAAAACACCTAGCATGCCATGCTAAAGTCTAAGTGACAGTCAATGCAAGCTCCTCTTGCACTTTCAAGCAAGAACTTTCTACTCCTTTCCAACACAAATCGACTTATTTGAAACAACACAGCGAGAACGGGGGTCCCAACTACTTTAATAAATCAAACTAAATAAACTAAGCAAAGCAAACAAAAACTAAGACGCTCCAAGAACAACACAACTGTGCACGAAACAATAAAAACGAAGTGTCTAGAAAGACCTAAGCTTTTTATTGATGAAGAAGGGAATGCCTTGGGCATCCCCAAGCTTTGACGCTTGTACCTCTTGGATATTTATTGGGGTGACACCATGGTGGCATCCCTAAGCTTGAGATTTTGTCCATTCTTCATCTCATTATATCATTCTTTCTCTACACCTGAAATTTTTCCTTCATACAAAACTTCACACAATCTTCATTAGCAACATTAGTTTATTCAAAAGATAATAGACCTTAAGGCTAAGCTTTGGAACAGCAAAACTTTTCACTAAAAACACAAGCTACTGTAGCAACTCCTTCAAAAAGCTCAATTCCCCAAAAGAAAACTAAAAAAAGAATCAATAAGAAGCAAACGCAAATAGTGGCAGAAATCTGTCAAAACAGACCAGCAGGTAGAAACCGATTTTTTCGAAAATCTTTTGTTGCTCAAATAAAAAAGTGTTGAACTAACGAAAGTTAACTAACATACTGGGGTTTTATTCGTAAATTTTTAGCTCAATCCGACTTACAGAGACTCATCATAAATTTTTATGGTGGAGGACAAAAATCTATTTCGGGACAGCAACTCCCCAAATCTTACTTCCCTCTCATTAGAGGTCACTCTCGGCACAAAAAGCAAACAAAAAGGATTAGAAGAGGTCATTACTGAAGTAATAACTTCCAGGACTCAAGGGAACTCTTGGGTTATCTCCCAACAAGTACTTTTATTTAACGCCTTTAAGTTAGGCACAAGAAGCAAGAAATCAAGTATTTTCAAATGAAGAAGCATTAACATCAAACCTTGCTTTCAAAGGAGGAGCAAAAAGCAACTTATCTCGCCTCATAGGGAAGTGTTCAATACCTTTCTCGAATGGAAATTGATATTTAATGGTGCCTTCTTTCATATCAATGATGGCACCAACAGTTCTAAGAAAAGGTCTTCCCAAAGTAATAGGACAAGAAGCATTGTATTCAACATCCAAAACATAGAAATTAACAGGGACATAAGCATTGTTAACCATAATGAGAACATCATTAATACACCCCATGAGTTTCTTCTTAGCATTATGTAACATCCCAACATTTAGGACTAAACGAAAGGTAGATTTAGGATTTTGTGCATCTGCATGCATGCATCTGAAAATCCGGGTAAATTTTTCGCCAAATTAAAAGACTAGAGTGATCAGAATTCTCACTCCGATGAATTAGGTTTAGTGTCATCCAAGGGGGAGTGTGATGAATTTTGACATGACCTCTATTGTTTTTTGGAATTATGAGGGAAGAAATTTGAATTATAAATAATTATTCACAATAAGAAAATACAAGTATTATAAATAAAAGTATAAAGATTATTTAAGACCAACATTATAGTATTCTTTTACAATAAAAAATAAAGAAAAATCACAATGAAACAAATAAGTGAATAAAGAAAATGGAAAAGGAATTACTACAATGCAACAAATAGAAGAAATCTTTATTAAAAGAATATATATTACATTATTCTTTTATGATAAAGGTATAATAAGAAATGGTTACAATAATAATAAGATAAATTAATGTATTACAATGTCCTTACATTATTTCTTGATAGAAAAGGAATTTACAAAATTGGATAAAAAGAAAACACCTAAAACTAAATTTCTACATCTAGTATGGACCTTCCTATATTTATCTTGGTACCTGCAAACAAAGACTAATAAAACAAAAAGGTTTAGTGTTAGTAAAACTTGTTCTCGATCTAACAGTGAAGTGCATGTTCCTTACATCATTGAGCAGAGTTGATAAGGGGCAAGTTTCACCAAAAATAATATATGTTCTTATCAGTATATTATTTGTCTCAGAACAACATCACAGACAAAAGGGGGCAAATTTCACCAAGCAAGTAAATCGTTAAGGTAAAACCATCAGAAAATATCCAGTATTCACTAGATCTGATCCATTTGAGTTAGGCAAGCCCACAGACAGCTCACACAACACATGCAAACGTGTGTGTTGTCAACACATGAAGACACCAAGGAACTGATAAGGCAGCATACTGCCGTAGCAGCAAAGCAAACATTGCTCTAGTTTCCTTCCAAACCATTTCACAACCACGTCCATCCAGTTCTATTCACACTACATGTTCTTCTCAAGAACACACATTCATTTCTTCACACCACCATCAAATCCACCACCCAATCAGCATCTGGTTGCTTATACAAGCCATCCAAAAGAAGATCAAGCAGTAGAAGGAGGGGAAGCAGGAGTATCTCAGTAGAATAAGTAATCTCAAGAAACAAGTTCTTTAGGATCCAGAAGAACAAGGTTCAGGATCACAAGATTAACATGAGTAGGTTGATCAAGTGCAAGGCAGCAATACCAGAAGGAGAAGATACAAATTAGCTAATCTTCGAACTAACAATCAGAAGATCGAGAAGTCCAGAATCAGTACACAAGCTACACAGCAGCAAGTAGCTACACCACACAACTAATCTTAGCTGATGTTCTCACCAGATTCTTTAGGAAATCAGTACACAAGTTGTAGCAGCAGGTAGCTACACCAAACAACTAATCTTAGCTTATGTTCTCACCAGATTCTTTAGGAAAATAATTTATGGTGGAGGAATATCCTCAGATATGCATACAGTGATATGCAAAGATCATCACAGAGATATTTAGGCAACAATAAGTAACTGTTCTTGACATGGTTATATCCTGCGGGTACACGACATTAGCATACCTGGTCCAGCCCAAGGAAGGCCCACAAGAATATACGTGCCCCGTAGAGATTTTCGGGTGGCCCAAGCTCATGAGATCTTCGAATCCTTGGAGAGCAAGACTAGAACAGATCGAATATTCAAAGAGATAAACCCTAAACTTGTAACCGCCTCAATCTGTTCCCGAGACCTGCCTAACTCTATATAAAGGCTAGGAGGGCACGGTGAGGAGGGCCAATCCTTTTTCCACCGCAGACACACCTTCACGCCAGATTGCATCTGCGCACCCCTATAACCTTAGATTCTGTCGTAATCAAGAGCAGACAAGCAGGAGTAGGGTTTTTCCTCCGGGGGCCTGAACCTGGGTAAATCTCGTGTCCCCTGGTTGCTTGTCTGTTAACCATTCCGTGATCTTTAGCACCCCCATCTTCTCCAAAACCCAAGCTCATAACAATGGGCATTGACGATATTAAACCTCGTCAGTTCTTATCATGCAGCAGTCTCAGCCTTATGCATCATTGACCAAGATCACATATTAGGATTCTGCATTTAGATCATCCAAACTGGATGATATCATTTTTCCACACCCTACTTGGCAAGTCTAGCAGATCCATTAGTGGAGATCACTATGATCCGTCCTAAGGGAGGCATCACAGTGACATCTCATTAGTGAATCTACATAGAACAAGTGAATAGCATCACATAATTCTTTTCCTAGCTAAAAACAACTAGGAATCATATGATCATCGTCTTAGTGACAGTAGTTGGACATTAACCAAATCAGTTGCAAGCCAAACTAAAAGGCAACAATAGTATATGATCATGTGCAACAAAAGTAAAGCCTCAGACCTGCATCATTGGCTAGAACTAAGCAGCAACTCATGCTATTAAGGAATTCTATTGTGTACACTCTGAATAGAGGCACAACGATAGCCAATCTAATACAGCAGAGCTACTAATCTCTTCACTTAACTTGAGCCTCACCAATTTAACATATTATGAACACATCTGCAAGCAAAAACAAACTGTTTCAAATCATTTTCCTAGTTCTTAAACTAGGAATCATTTTAAAGAGATACAAATATACTCCATAGGGGGGCTATGATCATTCCTGAACCATAGGTTCAGATTGCCATGTATATCTCACCCAAAATCTCAAATACATCATTTATCATCTGCAAATCACCAGAAGTTAAATCAAATCATTTTCTGTTGGGGAGATGACCTCGGGTAGGGTAAAGACGGGGAAAGATGAAAGGAAGTTGCCCGTCTAGTTTCTGAGTTATAGTATGAATCGGCCGAATCCTGTAGAGTTCGGCTAAGATAGGGAAGGGCAGGACCTTCATAATAATGGCAAGGCTTTACCCGGCCGAGATATTGAATAAGTCGGTCGGGTTAGCCCGAGTAATCTTAATGCAGGTGAAGGACAAGCCGAGTTACGCGAGGCAGGGCCGAATGATGCGAAGCTTGCAAGAGAAGGAGAAGCCTAAAGTCAAACTCTAGTCGTAGGCTAGGGAGAATCTGAGCGGAGCCAAGCATAAGGGACAAAGGCGTTGAGTGACAGAGGGGCAGAAGGAGGTCACGAAGGTGACAGTCCTGAAGCCCGAGGCACGCAGGAGGGGCCCTCTGGAGCCTTGCCGTCATTAGAAGGGCGACAGGGAAAGAAGGCCACCGAACTACTATTTTGGGACAAGCATATTCCTCGAATATGCTTGCCCCGTCAGCCCTAAAGGCACCCAAGGCTCTCCTTTATAAGGGGAGGCTTGGACCCTGAGGAGGGGATCGGCTCATTTAGTACCGTTAGGCTGGTAAAGTTCTTCTTTTCTCCCTGTATACAGCTCAATGAGCACTTGTAGCCCAAGGGAGGAGAAATAAAGATCTTTGCCATAGTCTTTTGTGTGTAGAATCAACTGCATCTTCCCTCCCCAGATCCCTCTAGCATCCATTGGCCCCATACTTTAGCCTACCCATGGCATCTGTCGTGCCACCACCACGACAGTTGGCGCATGCGTGGGGCCAAAGCGGTGCTAGCTGGAGTCATGATCCGGACGGAAACTTCATCAACACCGGCGGCGCGTTGTTTCGGCTTGGTCCGAGATTCGATCTCTGTGACTACGTCGGCGACAATGCAGCAGCAGGGAAAAACTCCCCGTGCGGTGTCTTCATCACTTGGGCACGGGGTCTACGTCGGCGTCGACATCTCGGCATTTATCCTCACCAAGTTGTTGTTGCAGGAGAGCCACCCTTAGCTGCTGGCCGTCCAGCGGGCATCCGGAAGCTTGCCGAGGTGATGGTTGTAGCCGGAGCGCAGGCGGGAGTAGCGGGTGCCGGATCAACCAGAGACCCTGCCGCGGGCGTGCAGGTCGCGCCCAGGCAGACGGCACCACCACCCACCGAGGTAATCCCTCCAGTGACCAACCAGGCCGAAGTACAGGACACCACCCCAAAGGCACCAAGAGTAAGAGGGCCACCTCTGGAAAGACCAGAAAACATTCTTCAGGCAACCATAGAAAACTTGACTACACCTGTAGCGCTGATACTTGATCCGGCTAATGGTTAGGCAGAGTTAGGCAAAAGGTGCTGGTAGAAGCAAAAAAGGTGTCGGCCTTGCGGGAGTCCTTAAACAGGACCCTGTGAGAATATGCCAAAGCGAATAAGCTTGACGTCGCCCCCGAACGGGTTGACGAGTTGAGATTAAGAGGGAAGAACCTCATAGATGATATCAACAAGGAGCATGATGCTCATAAGGCAGAACCAGTTGATTTGGGCTTGCCGAGATACAGTACCCCGACAAAGAACCTGAGAGCGGCAAATGCTGCAGCATTAGAGTTAGAGGGATTGACGCAAGCCCGTAAAACAAAGAAGAAAGAGTGAATGAGCCAAAAGCATCGCGAACCAAAGAAACGAAGAAATGCTCAGGCGGACCGGCGAGGCGGGGACCTCGAATGGTTCACTCGGCCGAGCAAAGACCGCTTGTCCGTGGCAGCAGCGTCCTCACCCGGAAACAATGCACGAAAGGACAAAGCGGTAACTTCAGGAAAGAGAAACAAGCAAATCGTTCCGTATGATCCGGCGATAGCTGGAAAAGCAAACGAGAACAGAGGCAATGGAAGCCGAGGTAACAGTGGTGAGAGGAATCTCGGCCGTGCTGAGAAAGACGGTGGCAGCCGAGGCAACGGAGACCTCGGCAGAAGAGAACTCGGAAGAGGCAATCACGAGAACAATATCCCGGTTGAAGTAAGGAGAGAACCACCGCTCAACCCGAAGCCAAGACATGAACCCCGGCAGGAAAGAGAAGCAAGACCAGCTCGCCACAATCAAGTAAATGAAAGGTACAATGATGGTTATTCCGAGATGGAATATGCAATCCATGGTGGAAATAACCACTATGGAATGCAAGACAGAGTTCTGTACAGAGATTTGCCATCAAGTGATGCCAGAGTAAAGCTAGACCGGCTATACCGATCCGAGTTGCTGGAAGAACAGGGTCCACCGGGTCCGACGTGCTTCGGACCACGGATCATGGGCGAACCACCTGTGCCGAACTTTCAGCTGGCAAGAGGCACAAAGACATATAATGGGAGCACCAAACCACAAGACTGGTTGATTGATTATGCCCACTACTGTGAAAATAGCAGGTGGGAACTTACGATGGGCAGTACGGTATGTCCCACAAATGTTGGAAGGACCAGCTAGGGTATGGCTGAATAATCTACCAGCAGGCAGTATCAACTGTTGGTTGGATTTTGAAGAAATGTTCGTTAGCAATTTTACCAGTACATCCAAGAGGCCAAACATGCCGCAACAGTTAGCCATGTGCAAGCAAAGGCCGAATGAAACAGACAGAGAGTTTTTAACTCGGTGGTGTAACCTGAGAAACTCGTGTGAAGGAGTTATAGAGTCGCAAGCAATAGCTTGGTTCGCTCAAGGATGTCGTTATGCCAGTGTGTTATGGCAGCGACTGCAAAGAGATATGCCAACCACGTTGGCAGAAACCATCAGAATAGAGGACTCCTATGCATTGGGAGATCCGACGCAACCAGAATTAATGTCGGCAGATCATCGGGAGCAACAAGACCAGTATGCAAGAGATTTGGCCGGGTCATCCAGGCGCAATGACTTTAGAGGAAGAAGAAGAGAAGAAAGACCGGATTATAGATATAATTCGGCCCAAGTGGCAGCGGTAGTGCAAGATCATCTGAATCACGGAACGTCTCAACGGCAAAAGAATGGTCCTCAGCTGAGGACACCAAGGAATGAAGGAAAAAGACAGTGGACCCCAGAACAAAAGAAGCAATGGCAGGAGAGGTCGAAGTACACGTTCGAATCTATGTTAGATCAGCCGTGTAAATTTCACACGTCAAACCCAGCCAGGCCGGCAAACCATACGACCCGCCAATGTGCATGGATGAAAAATACAATGGGAAACCCGCAGTATTCAGCAAAGACCTCTCCAAGTACATCAAGATCGCAGTTGATCGGAGCAAATGCACAAAGAACTAATGTTACCGCCTCCCCGAGGTACGATAACTCGGATCGGAGATGCGGTACATCAAGTGATGAACCAGGCTGGATGGAAGGACAAATCCAGAAACAATGGACGCAATGATTACAGAGAACATCATCGATCGTATGCGTGTTCACAACTAACAAAGAAGACAAGCAGAGTGTCTACCGGCATATGGAAGTAAATGCGGTTATGCTGGCAGTACCGAGATATGTGCCTTGGTCAGATCAAGAAGTAACTTGGAGCATAAACGATCACCCCAAGATAATGCCGAGTCCGGGTCATGATCGTATTGGATCCAACATTTGTTGGACCAAGCATTAATGTGAATTTTTCAAAGGTTCTCATTGACAATGGGAGCAGTATCAACATCATGTACAAAGATACCATGCATAAACTCGGAATATCGCAGAACATGCTGCAATCCACGAGGACCACTTTCCATGGGATAGTACCAGGGCTTTCGTGCGAACCCATTGGTAAGGTTCGAGTGGATGTGTTATTCGGCACAAGAGATAACTGCAGAGCAGAAAACTTAGAGTTTGAAGTGGTGGATCTAGAGAGTTGTTATCATGCTTTACTCGGACGGCCAGCTTTGGCCAAATTCATGGGCATCTGTCATGTGAGTTATCTAAAATTGAAGCTACCCGGACCACAAGGAGTGATAACGATGTGGGATTCTGAAGTCAATGGAATGTGCTTCAGCCGGGTCAAATTTGGCCGAGTCATTGGTTATAGCAAGAGAAAAAAGAAGGATTGGAGGTAGCACTTCGGTCAACAAGATAGCTGAATATGCCGGCATTAGCCAATCCACATGGAAGTGTCTCCTTTCAGCCGACTAAAGAAACAAAGAAGGTTCAGATAGATGGGCAATTCCCAGAGCATACTGTTACTATTGGTGCAAGCCTAGATGCTAAATAGGAAAGCGAGCTCACCAACTACCTCCGTGAGAATCGGGATATCTTTGCATGGTCAACTCAGGATCTGCAAGATGTTCCGAGGGAGTTGGTTGAGCACTCTCTGAATGTAAGGCCAGGAGCAAGACCGGTGAAGCAACCTCTCCGCCGCTTTGCCGAAGACAGGAGAAAAATAATAGGGGATGAAATAGCTTGGCTCCTGGCGGCCGGGTTCATCATGGAGGTGTTGTATCCGGATTGGTTGTCAAACCCGGTGCTAGTAGAAAAGAAGAAGGATGATCCGAATGTAGCCATTGTATGGCGAATGTGTATCGATTACACGAACCTGAACAAGGCGTGTCCAAAAGATCATTTTCCCTTACCTAGAATAGACCAAGTCATATTTGACCGCTGGTTGTGAACTATTGTCATTTGTAGACGTATTATTCGTTTTCACGGACACCGCTAAAATCCGCCGATCAAATAAAGATGCGTTTATTACCCCAGACGGGCTTATTGCTATCGCACAATGCCATTCGGCCTGCGCAACGCAGGAGCAACGTATCAAAGATGCATGCAAAAATGTCTACATGACCAGATAGGAAAAAATGTACAAGTGTATGTGGATGATGTGGTTATCAAAACCAAAGAAAGCAAAACACTACTGGATGATATACGGCAGACTTTCGCGAACCTGAGAAGGTTCCGAATGAAGCTTAACCCGGAAAAATGCACATTTGGCGTGCCAGCAGGAAAATTACTCGGTTTTCTCGTATCTAGACGAGGTATAGAGGCCAACCCAACCAAGATAAAGGCAGTAGATAGGATGGAATTGCCAAGGTGTCTAAATGACGTACAAAAGTTCACGGGTTGTTTAGCCTCCACCGGCCAGGTTTGTATACCGGGAGAGAAGGCATCACCACTCTATCAATGATGAAGAAATCGATAAGTTCATTTGGACTCCACAAGCCAGACGGTCGTTTCATGAATTGAAAAGGATGTTGGTCACAGCGCCCATTTTAGCTTCTCCATTATCAAAAGAGCCTATGTTACTCTACATAGCGGCTACCAACAGAGTAGTAAGTGCCGTAATCATCGTAGAACGAGTCGAAAATGATAAGTCAGTACAGAGGCCGGTGTATTACTTGAGCGAGGTGTTATCCGCTTCAAAGCAAAATTACCCACATTATCAGAAGATGGCTTATGGAGTGTACATGTCGGCAAGGAAACTTAAACATTACTTCGAAGAGCACCCCATCAAAGTGATTTGTGAAGCACCCACAGCCGACATATTGAGTAACAAAGACGCAAGTGGCCGGATAGCAAAATGGGCAATTGAATTGTCACCTTATGCTCCGCAATTCGATAGGAGAGATGCAATCAAATCTTAGGCTGTGGCCGACTTCTTCGTAGACTGGGCCGAGGTGCAATATGAGCCACCATTACCAGACCCGAAATATTAGACGATGCACTTTGACGGTTCCAAACTAAGAAATGGTTTGGGGGCAAGAATAGTGTTAACCTCGCCCAAAAGAGATCAGCTGAAATATGTGCTGCAAATACATTTTGCCGCGTCAAACAACGTAGCCGAATATGAAGCACTGGTCCATGGATTGAAGGTGGCAAAAGAGATTGGCATACGCCGAATCTTATGCTATGGGGACTCAGATCTAGTAGTACAGCAAGTCTCAGGCAATTGGGATGCATTGGATGATAATATGGCTTTGTATAGATTTCATGTGCAAAAGATCAGTGGATACTTTGAAGGATGTGAATTTCACCACATACCTAGGGCAGAAAACGATGTCGCAGACATGTTGTCAAAGCTAGGATCAACCAGGCATTCAATTCCCCCAGGTATCGCCCTAGAGCACCTAAGGAAACCATCGATAACACCATCACCAGAGTCCGAATCCATCTTTATTCCGGCAAATTCAGCAGAAGATAATGTGCCAATGGAAGTTGACCAGCAATATAACCCGGAATTCCCTAAGAGAAAGACATCTGAGGTAAGCATAACTATGGAGAAAGCCGAGGTAGTTATGTTGGCAGAAAACATGGAAATAGACAGTGAGACCACACCAGAGAAAATCACACCTGTATGGGCGCAACCCATATTCTCTTTCCTTAGAGATGCGACTTTGCCGAATAATGAGGTCTTAGCAAGACAGATAGCAAGGAGAGCTAAAGCTTATATGATCATAAATAATGAGATATACAAAAGAAGCGTCACAAGTGTATTGCAAAGATGTGTGAGTTCGGCAGAAGGCCAGGAGATCCTCCTAGATATACATCAAGGAGAATGGACATCATGCCTCATCTCGTGCCTTAGTGGCCAAAGCATTCAGGCATGGGTTTTATTGGCCAACGGCGTTGAAAGAAGCCAAAGAGCTGGTTGAAAAATGCAATGGTTGTCAAAGATATGCAACCAAGATACACATGCCATCGTCCGAGTTAAAAACGATACCCATTACTTGGTTGTTTTCTGTGTGGTGCTTAGATATGGTGGGACCATTTAAGCCGGCCCGAGGTGGGATGACCCACATATTGGTTATGGTGGACAAGTTCACAAAATGGATTGAAGTGAAACCAATAAAAAAATGCGATGTGCCCACAGCAGTGAAATTTCTCAAAGGTATTATCTTAAGATATGGATACCCGCACAGTGTTATTACAGATAACGGCACAAACTTTGCAGAAGGAGCTTTCGCTAGATTTTGCCAAGAAAAGCACATAAGATTAGATGTTGCCTTTGTGGCTCACCCAGCATCCAATGGGCAAGTGGAAAGGTCTAATGGACTAGTATTGTCCGGAATAAAACCACGACTCGTCGAACCGCTGCAAAGGTCGGCAGGATGTTGGATTGAGGAACTACCAGCAGTATTATGGAGCCTCAGGACTACTCCAAACAGATCAACAGGTTATACACCATTCTTTCTGGTATACGGGCGTAAGCTTCCAGACATAATACATGACTCGCCAAGAGTTACTCAATATACAACTTCAGAAGTAAATGAAGTAGCTCGGCAAGATACTGTTGATCTGCTAGAAGAGGCCAGAGAGCTGGCACTATCAAGATCAGCTATTTATCAGCAAAACTTGCGACGATATCATAGCAAGAAGGTGAATCCAAGAGTGTTCAAAGAAGGAGATTTAGTTCTCCGACTGGTGCAACGCACGGCCGGCATGCACAAGCTGTCGCCTCCATGGAAAGGACCATTCGTTGTGAGCAAAGCATTGCACAATGATGCCTATTACCTAATCGATGCTCAATCCCCTAGAAAGAACAGGGCAGACAAAGCCGGCGAAGAAACAAAAAGGCCGTGGAACGTAGCTTTACTGCCCATTTTACTCAGAAAGTCATCGGTGACACATTGTAAAGTAGTATCTCAAGATCAAGCACCAATTATGTTTGAACCTCGGCATCCAGAAAGTTGACTGGGACCGCCATATGTTATTTCAATTTTATGTTATATATTAAACCTCGACCTTGAGCAATGACTGGCGACCGCCTTATATTATTTCGAAATTTGGTTTACATACTAGACTTGACGCCATAGCGTGACTCGGGACCGCCATATATTGTTTCAAGTAGTTAGCCTTTGATACAAGGAAGATATCAAACTTGACACTCAAAGTAAGAACAGCTCAATCTCGTATGATATTCAAGTCCACACCAGCATTAGTCTAAACCACGGGAGTACAAAGGCAAATATATATTCCAAAATCAAGAAATTACAGGCCGCCAAAGCAAGGATTCGGACGAACAAGACCACTTAAACAAAGTGATAACACTTACAACCATATATGTCTCAGCAGCACACGGCAGAAGAATTTCATACCATACAGAAGACAGACAAATATTCCACGTACATCATACGCCCGGCATACCAGGGATAAGAAATGACTTAGAGGTTTTTTGCTGGAGAGGCAATAACTTGGTCAGGGGCTGGGCACTCCGAGGTAGGTGGAACCTCGATCGAGGTTGCCTCGCCCTCCACAGACCCAGGAGCGACTTCGGAGGAAGCCCGAGGCTGCTGAGGAGTGTCAATTTGCGCAGTAGAATGCCCAGTACCTTTGGATGAGGATCACGCGTCGCCATTGCCATCTGAGCTCGAACTGGAATCACCGGAAGTAGCCGAGTCATCCTCATTTTCTCCTTGATCAGCTGAGTTGTTATCCGACGCATCCTCAACTACGACCTCGTCTTCCGGGTTAGGAAGGAAACTCGGACCTTCGTTCCAGGTATGCACGTCGGCATACTCAACGAGCTGGAAGGCGCGACCTTGCCGAAGAGCGACAAAGGTTGGGTCCTCAATCAAACGGGAACCAGTGCGCAAATTTCTCAAGATATCAAGAGAAATATCTTCATACCATGACATGATAACAGTGAGAGCCATATCAGCGCCAGCTCGTCCGGCTGATTCCCTCCAAAGACTTAGTTGCCTCTCGGATGCCATTAATCTTTCCACCAGCAGTTTGACCTTATTGATATCAGGAGTCCCAGAAGTATTTGGCCAGAGAACATGGTAGGCTCGGATGGCTGCCTGCACCAAATCCTTGCCCATAATCTTCATCGGACCAAGCTGCAATACCGACAAAGAACCAGAAATCTTCCATCGAGTACCCGAGTCCGCCAACAGAACACCTCGGCACACGAGCACTAAGAACCGCTTTAGAGCTCACGGCTTAGCTTCGAAAATGATTCACAGAAACACAAATCAAGGCCAAGAGGAAAAAAGAAAAAGATAATCCGGCCGTGCTAAGAAGCTTACGATGAATATAACTCAGCATTTGTTGGGAATATGCCCTAGAGGCAATCATGTATGATGATATTTCCCATTGTATTCATAAAGTTATTAAGTAGTCCTTGTATAAACATCTGATGTGTATCATTGAATATGTGATTCAGTTGTGGAACTATGCATTCATGTTGTTTGTACTAAATATCCTTGGTCATTGAGGTTGTGTTGGACACACAACTTAGACCAATGTGAAAGTTGGCTTGATGACTCGGTCCCACTTGTCATGGGCATGGAGATGCTATTCCAACTTACACAGACTAGGCTAAAGAGTTTAGCGAGTCGGATTGACCCATATTGAGGTACAACGAACTAAGTTGTCATTTATATATCTCAATCAATGTAATCCTTAGACCTGAGGTTGTTGCATAGTCCGAGTTGAGGATCACCGACTTAGGTTCTGTCAAACGCTGATCCGTAAATGGGCAGTTATAAAGGCAGGGTTCGGGTCGACTGAGAATCAAGCTGCGTGATGTGAATAACCAAGATGGGATTTTGCCCCTCCACTCGGAGAGATATTCTCCGGCCCTCTCGTGAGATATGATTCGGAAAGCATGGCCATGCACGACTCGGTTAAGTGTTAACCGAGGCGATCGGCTAAGAGTTAGTCGGGTGAATCACTTATCTCGGATCGAGAAGAGAGTCGGACTATTTAAGGGATGACATATATTCGCCTATAGTCTGACAAGGTATATCGTGAGGCAAAAGGGACTCGGACGTAAGTCGCATTGGAAAGGCAAGTCGTCATGACTCTTTGGTACTTGGGAATCGAGACGCTCGCTAGGAGCCGATGCCGATTGATCGATTGTGAGTTGGACTCAAATCGTGTCCAAGTAGCCATGAGCTCTTGGGTCACACACTTAAGAGCGGAGCAAGTTCGGATTGGATCCGAATCAGAATGGGTTGGACATAAACCGATTAGGGTAAAGTTAGTGAGTTGGACTCACGGTGACTAGTTTTATATGGGCTTTAGTGAATGGGTCGCGCGAGCGGAGCCCACGTTCACTCCATATATATAGTGGAGCACAGAACCGAAAGGTTAATCGTTGTTCGGTTAGGTCATTCCATGTGTTGAAACCCTAGCTCAAATGATCCAGCCGTAATGCGAACCTAGCAGCCATGCCGCGCTCCTCCTGACGTGTGGATACAGAGAGGTGCTGCGATGACGCCACGTGACGATCGGATCGTGAGGATCGACCGCATCAACCGACGCGCTTCATCGAATCCGCAACCGGCGTCTAGTGGTAAACCTCGTGGCCTTCTACCTCGGCTAGATCTTGGGATCACCACGTTAGAGGAAAATTTTATTTTATCTCCGCGGCCCAACAAAGGGTATCGAGCGATAGCTTCGGTTTTAGGCTCGAGATCTCGCATGTGATATGCGATGAGGCTATAGATGAGATCTATGTGTTTTTGGTGATCGATCTATGAGATAGATCGGTTTTGTATGAAGTTGATTGGATCAACTATACCGGGAATGGTAGATCCGATCGTGATCATATCGCTAAGGTCGGAACGACATACCCACCGGCTTCCGCCATCGAGGTGATCGTGACACGTAAATCCGAAGCGGTGATCGAAGATCAAAAGTTTGATCGAATCGAACAATGGTCGAATCCATGTTCGGATCGTAGATGAGATCTACGCCGGAAAAATCGTCGCGCCGCACCTGACGGGCGCCTTCGATCCCCGCCCGCTATCCGGAAGCGGGACCACCGTCGTCAGAAGCGCCTTAGATGTCGTTGCGAGTTTCACAGCGCCGGTAGATATTGTATCTATGCATAACTTGTTTTTGCAGAAGTTGTGAATGGTATGGTTCATGTGCATGTGATGTATGTGTGTAATCCATACGTGATCTGGGAATCACGGTTTTTGTCGGCCGGAGCCTAGGTGTCATTTTATTGTATAACGACTGCGTGTCGGATTCTCTATGTAATTTACTTTACTAAGCTAGTGTAGCTGTTTGAGAACCGAAAGGCATGCAGGCGTTGTACATGTCGACATGGAGTAAGACGGCAAGTGACAAGAGTTGGCACGAGTCGGATTACGTGCTTTGTGGAGATGGAGATCGCCATGAAGAGAGCCATACCATTTCACATTATAATTGCTTTATTTTGTGTTATTGTTATGTCTCGCTTTTATCTCTATTAGATAGTCGGTAAAATTTAATCCCTCAAAGAAGGTCTAGTCGGTTTTCCCGCCGGGTTTGCACCATCACAAGTCGGACATTTTTGGTAGTGGGCTCATAAAATTGAGGTGTCCAATTCTTTCCGACTAGGTGGGTTCGAGTCGGACTCTTCTGCAGAAACACTTGGTAAGCTAGGCGGTCTATCACAACGTTGTGGGACTCGGGAAAAGTCGGATGGGAGCCGGGCATGTGATGCCACCCGTCAACAGAGTCGCATGAGATGCGATTGACAAGGAGTTGTCTACCTAGATCACTTGGCGGCTAGCGGTGATGCTAAAGCTCACTAGCCGACTTGCTTATTTAGGATCTGAATCACTAAGTAACCATCGGAGGGTGTTGGTTCTAGTGGGAGCATAAAATATTAAAATGTTTAATATGATTGCTCTTTTATGAATACATGTCTTAAGTGTTTTGCATATATTACATTGTAGATCATGGCACCAAGTAGCCTACTCTCGGTTATCCGGTTTTGCGTTGAGAACCATTCTTGAGAAAGATAAACCGAACGACACTAATTTTACCAAGCGGTATCAAATCGAGAATTGTTCTCAAACAAGAAAAGAAGGACCATGTCCTAGACAACCCACTTCTAGATGAGCCGAATGAGAATGCGCATGTCGCATACCAATGCCTACCGTCGGGCTAAGGATGAGTCCACGGATATTAGGCTGTCTTATGCTTGCTCACATGGAACCGGACTTGCAAAAGCGCTGAGCATGTTGAGGCCTACGATATGATCGAAAGCCTCAAAAGTATGTTCGTGCTCGGCGAAGACCGAGAGGTATCAAGTCTCTCGTGCTTTGCCGAGCAAGCTTAAGGATGGTGATCCACGAGTCGCATGTGATCAAAATGGTTGGTTACGTGCAGGTCTCGGAGAGGCTTGGCTACCCCATAAGCGAAGAGTTCGCTACGGATATAATCGAACTCTCTTCCTAGTGCATATGGGCGGTTCATTTGAACTACCACATGCATGGTATGGATAAGAAGCTCACTGAATTACATGGGATGCTCAAGGTGCAGGCGGATCTCAAGAAGGGCACCGGTCAAGTGTTGATGGTGCGAGAATAAGGCTAAGTTCAAGAAGAGTTCTTGGACTAAGAAGAAGGCTAAGTCGAGGAAAGGCTCAGATCTGTCCCAAGCGCTTCCTCGGACTAAGCCATCTCCTTCACCGTGCTTCTACCGCAAGGCGGATGGCCACCGGAAGAGGAACTGCACAAGTACTTGGCCGACAAAGCCAAGAGTGGAGGTATGACTTAAGCGGTACACTTGTTTGCAATGTTATAGACATATATCTTCCGATGCACCTAATAGTTCTTGGGTATATGATACCGGATCGTTATTCACATCTCGTAACTCGTTGCGGTGGACCGGTAAGAACTAGGAGCGTAGCAAGAGGCGAGATTGATATTCGAGTCGGCAACAAAGCAAGAGTTGCTGCGTTGGAAGTCCAAGACGATGCAACTTCATTTACCTTCCGGATTCATTATGGAACTAAATAATTGTTATTATGTTCCAAAGCTCGATCGAAACATTATTTACGCTTCATGTTTGATGAGGCAAGGCTATGAGTCGAATATCAAGAATAATGGTTGTTCTTTGTATTTGAATGATATGTTTCACGGCTTTGCACCCGTCGAGACGGTTATTTATTTTGAATATTGATGGTGAGTCGGTTTATAACATAAATGTTAAAAGGTTGAAACCAAATGATCCGAATATGACTTACTTTTGGCAATCGGCTTGGTCATATAAGTTGGAAACGCATGAAGAAGCTCCATGATGATGGACTCCTAACTTCGTTCGACTTGGAGTCGTTCGAGACATGCGAATCTTGCCTACTCGGCAAAATGACCAAGACACCTTTTGCAAAGAGTTGCGAAAGAGCGTCCAACTTGTTGGGACTAGTACATAGTGATGTATGTGGACAAATGAGCACGACAGCCAGGGGTGGTTATGAGTACTTCATTACCTTCACTGATGATTTGAGTAGGTATGGATATGTCTACTTAATGAAACACAAGTCGGAAGCCTTTGAAAAGTTCAAAGAATTCCAGAATGAAGCACAGAATCAACTCGGCAAGAAAATAAAGTTTCTTCGGTCGGACCGAGGAGGCGAGTACATGAGCCATGAGTTTGATGACCATCTGAAAAGTTGTGGAATAGTTCCTCAACTTACTCCGCCAGGAACGCCACAAAGGAATGGTGTTTGGAAGCGGAATCGGACCTTGTTGGACATGGTACGATCAATGATGAGTCAGACGATCTGCTTTATCATTTTGGGGTTATTGTCTAAACAGTGGCGTTCACACTAAACAAAGTACCATCAAAATCGAGAGAAGACACCGCATGAGATGTGGACAGCAAAAGCGATTTTGTCTTTTCTTAAGATTTGGGGTTGTGAAGCTTTTGTCAGCGACTTCAGACAAGCTTACGCAAGTCGGATAAATGTATTTTCGTAGGGTATCCGAGGAAACCTTGGGTTACTACTTCTACAACCGAGAAGAGGGCAAAGTGTTTGTCGCTCGGGCGGTGTCTTCCTTGAGAAAGAGTTTCTCGGTCGGGAGTAAGTGGGAGCACGGTGCAACTCGAAGAAATTCGAGAGGAATCGGCTAATAGCGAATCGGCAAAAACCTTGGAGGTTGAGCCGATCGGTGAGCCGACAAAGAAAGACCTGTACTACGAAGATCGGCAAGATTACGAAGTGTTCGTGATGTGTTCTTGTTAGGTGATGAGCCGTAAATTATTCGGGCGATGGTGGGATCGATTCGAGTCATGGCTTGGAGCCATGAGATCCGAGATAAAGTCCATGGATGAAAATCAAGTTTGGAACTTGGTTAATCGCTGCGGTGCAAGACCCGTCCGAGTGCAAATGGGTCTTTAAGAAGAAAAGCGATATGGATGGAAATGTTTCAATCTATAAAGCACGCCTTGTCGCGAAGGGATTCCGACAAGTTCAAGGAGTTGATTACGACGAGACTTTCTCCGTAGAGCGATGCTTAAATCATTCGGATCATGTTAGCTATAGCGGCCTATTTCGACTATGAGATATGGCGATGGATGTCAAAACGGCTTTCCTTAGCGGAAATTTAACCGAGGACGTGTATATGATACGGCCCGAGGGTTTTGTCGATCCGCTAATCTCGACAAGGTATGCAAACTTCATAAATCCATTTATGGATTGAAGCAAGCATCTCGAGTTGGAATATTCGCTTTGATGAGGTAGTCAAATCGTTTGGCTTCATCAAGAGTGATCATGATTCTTGTTTGTACAAGAAGTTTAGTGGGAACAAAGTAAATTTTCTAATCTTATATGTGGATGACATATTGATTGGAAATGATGTCCAGATGTTGCAAGAAACCAAGGAAGCATTGGAAAGGAGTTTCTCGATGAAAGACTTGGGTGAGGCAACATACATCCTCTAATCCGGATCTATAGAGATAGATCAAGGAGGCCCATTGATTGAGTCAGTACTTATTTGGACAAAGTGTTGAAAAGTTCAACATGGAATCGCCTAAGAAGGGTTCTTACCGATGTCCCATGGTGTAAAACTTAGCAAGACTCGGTGTCCTTCGACAACCGATGAGCGAAGTCGGATGAGTGCGATTCCATATGCTTCAGTTGGATCCATCATGTACGCCATGATTTGTACTAGGCCGGATGTTTCCTATGCTCTAAGTGTTGTGAGCGATACTGTCGATCTGGAGAGATCCATCGATGACTAAAAATATCCTAAAGTACTTGAGAAGGACTAAGGATATGTTCTTGGTTTATGGTGGTGAAGATGAACTCGGTAAAGGGTTACACAGATGAAGTTATCTCACCGACTCGATGATTCTCGTCAATCCGGATCGTGTTTATTATAAGCGGAGTGCCGTGAGTGGAAAAGTTCCAAGCAAGAGGCGTATCTGCGTCACAACAGAGGTCGAGTATATTGTCGCTTTGAGGCAAAGAAGGAAGTTGGATGAGGAATTTCCTCATGGATCTTGGTGTGGTTCAGGGATCGTCCAATCCGTTAGACGTGTATTCTGACAACAATGGTGCTATTGCACAAGCCAAGGAACCTAGACAACACCAAAAGAACAAGCACATACTCATGCGGTACCACCTAATTCGATTAAATGGATCAGGTGATATCAAGTTATGAAGGTACACACGGATGCAAATATTATGATCCGCTGACAAAGCCGTTACCCACCGAAGCATGAGGCGCACTTTGAAACCATGGGCATTAGATGCTTAGACATGTGATGTCGGAAGATTGACTCTAGTGCAAGTGGGAGATTGGGAATATGCCCTAGAGGCAATCATGTATGATGATATTTCCCATTGTATTCATAAAGTTATTAAGTAGTCCTTGTATAAACATCGATGTATCATTGAATATGTGATTCGGTTGTGGAACTATGCATTCATGTTGTTTGTACTAAATATCCTTGGTCATTGAGGTTGTGCTGGACACACAACTTAGACCAATGTGAAAGTTGGCTTGATGACTCGGTTCCACTTGTCATGGGCATGGAGATGCTATTCCAACTTACACAGACTAGGCTAAAGAGTTTAGCGAGTCGGATTGACCCATATTGAGGTACAACGAACTAAGTTGTCATTTGTATATCTCAATCAATGTAATCCTTAGACTTGAGGTTGTTGCATAGTCCGAGTTGAGGATCACCGACTTAGGTTACAAACGATCCGTAAATGGGCGCTTATAAAGGCGGTTCGATCGAGAATCAAGTCATGATGTGAATAACCAAGATGGGATTTTGCCCTCCACTGGAGAGATATTCTCTGGCCCTCTCGTGAGATATGATTCGAAAGCATGGCCATGCACTCGGTTAAGTGTTAACCGAGGCGATCGAAGAGTTAGTCGGGTGAATCACTTATCTCGGATCGAGAAGAGTCGGACTATTTAAGGGATGACATATATTCGCCTATAGTCCGACAAGGTATATCGTGAGGCAAAGGGACTGACGTAAGTCGCATTGGAAAGGCAAGTCGTCATGACTCTTTGGTACTTGGGAATCGTGACGCTCGCTAGGAGCCGATGCCGATTGATCGATTGTGAGTTGGACTCAAATCGTGTCCAAGTAGCCATGAGCCTGGGTCACACACTTAAGAGCGGAGCAAGTTCGGATTGGATCCGAATCAGAATCTGGTTGGGTTGGACCTAAACCAGATTAGATCGAGTTAGTGAGTTGGACTCACGGTGACTAGTTTTATATGGGCTTTAGTGAATGGGTCGGCGAAAGCGAGCCCACGCTCACTCCTATATATAGTGGAGCACAACCCGTAAAGGTTAATAGTTGTTCGGTTAGGTCATTCCATGTGTTGGAAACCCTAGCTCCTGTTAGCCCGTACCACGAATTTAACCTAGCGCCACGGCCGCCTCCTCCTTGTACGTGTGGATACCAGCAGAGGTGATGTGCGATCAGCACCAGGACGATCGAATCGTGAGGACTGCACTGCATCAACTGACGCGCTTCATCAGTAATCCGCAACCGCGCGTCTAGTGGTAAACCTCGTAGTCTTCTACCTCAGCTAGATCTTGGGATCACCACGTTAGAGGAAAATTTTATTTTATCTCCGCGTGGCCCAACAGCATTATCTGAAGGTCTTTAGCCCAGTCAATCTTGCTCTTCTCAAAGCGAGCGATCTACTCGCTCATTCCCCAAGTCTTCAGTTCGGCAGCCTCGAGGAGCTTTTTATTTTTCTGCAGTTGTAGAGCTAGACGATTTTTCTCCTCGGAGAACTCCTGGTCGACCTTTTCTAATTCGGACTTCTGAGAGAGCTTAAGGGCCTCCACCTCGGCGCGCAGGCGAGCTATCTCATCATCTTTTTCTTTTAGCTGTGCCGAATGAGTAGCGCTTTGTTCTAGAAAATGCAGCATCACATCAGGAAAGGGCGTGCAATCTTGGTGAGATGCTGCAAAGGTTTGTAACTCGGCTTTACCAAGGCCAAAAGAGATAAAAGAAACTTAGCGCACATTTTAAAGGGGAGAAGGTATAAAGCAAAAGAGCAACTAACCTTCCAGGGTCTTAACTTTCTTCTCAAGACGAATGTTAAGATTATTGATGTTCCCTGTTTACCAACAAAGTGAGCCAACATCTCGTATACAAAAATGAGAGTTTCGGAGATAACGCAAGAGTTTGTCGACTTACCAGCTTTCTTCACCACAGGAATAACCTTCTCGTACTTTTCTTCCAATTTTCTATGCGCAAAAGGCAGCCTTTGGAACTGGCAGTTCGCCGATCATGCGCAACCTAAGCAATAAGAAAAATGGTAAATGGATATTCAAAGCTACGACAGATCCGAGTCAAGCAAAACTTAACACGGATCTAGGTGGCTGGATATTCAGAGCTAAGACAGATCCGAGTCAAGCGAAACTTAACCCGGATCTAGGTGGCTGGATATTGAAAGCTACGACAGATCCAAGTCAAGCGAAACTTAACCCGGATCTAGATGGCTGGGTACTCAAAGCTACGACAAATCCGAATCAAACAAGACTTAACCCGGACCTAGGTGGCTGGATAAACGAAGCTTACATAAACACAAATCAAACAAAATTTAAGGCAGATCTAGCTGGATGGAGGTTCGAATTCTAAAATAAAATTCAACTGAGTAGAGCATCATAAAACTTTCAAACGAATACCAAGTTATTCGCTTGCAAGCTTCGGGGACTAGAATATATATAATAGCATCTGGAGAATTAATCAAAACTCCGTAAAAAACAATTACCTCATTCATCTTGTTACTATCAAGAACGATCTTGGCGGCTTGATGCGCGGTCACGATGTGAAAGTAAAACCGACGGCTAGATTACCCTCAAACCGATCGGCAGATTCCGATTATCGACGTATTCAACCAATGAAATGAGGTTGTTCCCCACTTCATGCGTGCAACCCTATGAGGCTTTTGCGGAAGCACTTCCTTTGCGCAGCACATCGGCTATACTCGGCTGAGAAGAGCCGGCAAGACCTTTCCGGGAGGAGGAGGCTTTAGTGACGACGGCTTTTCTTGTTTTAAAAGAGGCATCAGTAGGAGCTGATACCTCGGCAATAGGAACAGCGTCTTTAGGAGCCGGAGGAGTCACGGTCGCAGAGGGCGCCGAGATAAGGACACCCTCGACCAGGGAAGGAGTCACTGTGGAAACCGCGGCGGCAGAAAGAGGCTCAGTAGAGACATCAGGGTTCACAGAGAAGGCAGCAGGCTCGGAAAAAATATCTGCGGGCCGAGTGGAATCAACTTCAACGGGAGGAATCTCGGGTGCATCGTGGCGAGGTGGCGTCCGATTCGGAACTGGAGGAGATGCGCAGCAGATCGGGGAATCTCGGTATCTTGAAGAGGAGGAGGCATTACCCGAGTCATACGACTCGTCATGCTAGGACCGGGGCTTAACAGAAGTGGAGCACCGCGAAATGAAAAGGTCAAGTTAAAAAGGTAAAGAGAAAACAAGAAATGCGAGCAAAAGAAACTCACCCGTGACCTGTGCATGGTCTTGCGCCTAGGAGGATTCGAGCGATTTCTTCATTCGCTTGGGGCCGCCTCGAGGCACCGCTGAGCCCCACGTTTCCCGAGGTAACAGGGGCCGGAAGCAATAGGCTCGGCCGTGAACCCGACCGGATTAGGGGAAAGTAGAAGCGGAAATGCATAAGAAATTGGCATTGCAACTACCTCTAGAACTTGGACCTCGTCCGAATCACCTTCCTCCTCGTGGCCGAGGTCTTGCCACGAGCACGGCCGAGTGGTCCGACTTAGGGACGAACTCTTCCGAGTCCGGCCCCCATCGTCCGGGGTATTCGGTCCGCAGCCACGGGAGTGATAAAACCTCGGCGTCTTCATCCTTCGCTCGCAAACCTCTCAAGACGAGAAAGAAGAAGATTAGCAAAGACGGTTCTGAAAGCAATGGGAAAGCAAAGCATTAGTGATTAAGCTTATTTCAGGGGGATGCTCGGTGAACGGCTTCAATCCCCAAGCCCAATCCTCGTGCATCTCCGCCTTAAAGATAGCTCGACACGCTTAAAGATGAGATAGTTGTCCACTCCACGGTCGAGACTCGGTTGGGGTCAAGAGGACCGCTCATGTAGCGAGTTTATCGTGCGACGCTCGAATGGGCAGATTCGCCATCGAAGGTAGCCATCAGATCCTCGCCGCGTAACCCGCGCGGATCAGTTCCTTAAGCCGAATCTCAAAAGCCTCGGCCAAAGTGTGACTCTTCCTCGGATTATAAGTCCAGTTCTCCTTGAAAGGTGTGCCGATGGAGAAGGCAGGGAGTCGAATCTTGTCCTCCTTTCCCGTGTTCTTGACATAGAAGAAGGACTTGTGCCACTTCTTGCACGACTCTAGCCCCGTGACACGAGGAAATATGGACTTCCTCCGAGGTGTAATGGACGCTGCTCCACATTGGGTAAGCAACTTCTCGGAAGGGTGCAGAGACTTGTCTGGGACAACGTTAGAACGACCGAAAACTTCGACCAGATGCACGGACGGCCACAGTCAAGTACCCTCCGAGGCGAGATGAAGGCCGAGAGAGAGGCAATGGCGTTGGCGGAGATGATGCGGTCAAGGTCAAGTAATCAAGAAACTCCTAGCAAAGTCGCTAAGAGGAAGACCAAAGCAGCGCGAAATGCGACATGAACTACATACTCTCCCTCCTAAGGTCCGAGAGGACTCATTGGGTAAGCGACAAGATACCTCGGCGGAATCGACGAGTCCGAATAAGCCACTCGATCTCGCGCGAGTGACAGAGGACCGCCATGAGCCCCGCCGCCAGATCCAACATCGCTGCCCTCGAAGCGCACTAATGACGAACTAGACATGAGATCGCTCAAAACTTGCGAGGAAGAGAGAGCGGAGGAAAACCTAGAGCTCTGGCGCCCGTCGTGGTTCCACCTAAAACCGAGCGGGAGCGTAAAAAAGAACTGTCATACGGGTAAAGAAAAAGAACAGATCTCTAGAGGAAGGCTAGGCAACGGGACCGGAAGAACTCACCGGCGGTGGCGGAACGAAACAAGCGGGTGAAGGCGGCGAGGCGGCCTGAAACCTCTGCGTGAGAACTCGACGAAGCATGGCAGCGTGAGCGTGGCGAGGCGGAGGCGAGGAAGAAGAAGGGCAGGCGAGCGAAAGGAAAGTAAATCCCCCAGCGCCGCGCCCCTCTTTATAACCGCGTAACCTGCGAGGTAGTGGGAGCGTGCGTGAGGCAGTTGACCGCGTAGATCGGGTATGTAGCACCAACGCACGATGATGAGGAACGCACCGGTGGCCACAGGTGGGAAAGAGCAGACACGATCCCGATGGAAAGCGACGCGAGGCGTCGAGCCGACGAAGACAGCGGCAGATGGTATGGTCGACAATGAATCTGTGAAGACGAAAACTAGAAATACAATGATGAGTAAGACACGTAGGACGAGGAGTACGCGAGAAGATAGGATGATACCACGAGCAAATTGACTCGAAAACAAGACAAAAGAAATCTCTTGAAACTGATACGACCCGGCCGAAGTTATTGGCGGGCCATACCAGCTTCGGGGACTAATGTTGGGAAGATGACCTCGGGTAGGGTAAAGACGGGGAAAGATGAAAGGAAGTTGCACGTCTAGTTTCCGAGTTATAGTATGAATCGGCCGAATCCTGTAGAGTTCGGCCGAGATAGGGAAGGGCAGGACCTTCATAATAATGGCAAGGCGTTACCCGGCCGAGATATTGAATAAGTCGGCCGGGTTAGCCAGAGTAATCTTAATGCAGGTGAAGGACAAGCCGAGTTACGCGAGGCAGTGTCGAATGATGCGAAGCTTGCAAGAGAAGGAGAAGCCTAAAGTCAAACTCTAGCCGTAGGCTAGGGAGAATCTGAGCGGAGCCAAGCATAAGGGACAAAGGCGTGTGAGGAGGGGAAGGAGGTCACGAGGTGACATCTGGCTTAGAGACGCAGGGGGGCCCTCTAGAGCCTTGCCGTCATTAGAAGGGCGACAGGGAAAGGAGGCCGCTGAACTACTATTTTGGGACGAATATGCTTGCCCCGTCAGCCCTAAAGGCACCCAAGGCTCTCCTTTATAAGGGAAGGCTTGGACCCTGAGGAGGGGATAGGCTTATTTAGTACCGTTAGGCTGGTAAAGTTCTTCTTTTCTCCTGTATACAGCTCAAGGAGCACTTGTAGCCCAAAGGAGGAGAAATAAAGATCTTTGCCTTAGTCTTTTGTGTGTAAAATCAACTGCATCTTCCCTCCCCAGATCCCTCTAGCATCCATTGGCCCCATACTTTAGCCTACCCATGGCATCTGCCGTGCCACCACCACGACATTTTCCTAGATCATGAACCTAGAAATCATTTATTAGCCCATTCGTCACTGTCTAGATTGTAGAGGCAATTCAAATTATATCACTTGATCTCAAGCATGATCATAGATAAAGAGTAAGCCACATAGAACACATACAAGAAGACCAATCATTTTCCTAGCCATAGTTTACTAGGAATCATATTGAGAAATGTAAACATTTCCAAGAGGGGACCAAAATCATCACTAAACCATAGGTCCAGTTCACCAAATATATCCTATGCATGAATTTAGCACAACCAGCTAATAGGAACAACAAATCTGGCTGTATTAAAATACACACTTTCAGGAAATCCTCACGGCAGTGGATACCAAAGGCAACAAAAGGCACTAGCCAAAACCACAGCTACCAACAATTCCAATAGGAATATAAATCATTTTCCAAGTCAATAGAATGAGAATCATTTGTTATCCATCAATAAATTTATTGTTCAGTAAGGAACTATACTATGAATCCATTCAAACCAATAGTTTGAATTCAAACAAACATCTGCAACCCACTTACATATCAGATGCTTGACAACCTAAGTGATTCTGAACTGAAGTTTAGACAATTTCTGATAAAAACCAACTTAGAACCTAGCAACTTGAGTATTAAATATGTCAAACCATTATAGACTACAGTAACAACTACAAATTCAGCATATCAAGCAGCCACACGTGCCTACCGGAGATAATCAAGTCATCCAATCAGAAGCATTATTCCACAAATGAAACATTTCTGTAATTACACAAACATATATGCTCAGGATGATAAAATCATCCAAATTAAAGCAACACAATTAATACATATCCTATTTTACTTGGATTGGTATTTGATTAGCTCCAACAACACATCATTGACGCCTGTATGATAAATCAATTCAAACATGAGCATCATCACCACCTAGAACCACATAAAACGATAGGGAGCCATTTGGTAAAACAAAAGATTAAGCTAAAATTACCACAGCAACATTATAAGTTTTAGAGTGAAATGCATCAGCAGTCCTAGAAGTTGTTGGCAATGTTTGAAACAGTCCTAGAAATCAGAAAGTGCATCAAAACAGTCCCTAAACTTGTTCTAGATGTCCATATACGGTTCTGGATACGTATATGAATGACGTGGCAGTGCATATGGACCCGCAACTGTGCTTCCATGTAGCCCACAACGGTCGTGCGCTTGTGAGTAAACCATCCTAATTGGGAGAGGAATCAAAATTCTTTTCTAAAAATCCTACATTAACACAAAGCATCCGGTAGTCGATTTAGTGGGCAGTAAATTACAATAGTCCAATATAAATTTTTGGTGCCAACATGTGGGCCCATTTTTTTTTTGTCTTTGTTAGCATTAAAACTAATCTCCAACAATCATCCACCAAATATTTTCACCCGCCTGCATGTATGGTATATGTAAGTTCATGTTAGCTATACGACCATCATTAAGTAATCAAGATTCAATTTGATTGAAATATGTTCATGGTTGATCTAAAGGCTTGGCGGAGCTAGATCATACTGCACCGAGGTGCCTACCCGTGTACAAAGAGAGAAAATTCATCCATTGGAGATGCATATATACATGGTCAAAATTTTCAAAAATACAAAGAGATTTTATCCTACTCGGTGTCCTGCGCACCCCGTAGCACTATGTAGATCGCCACTGTAATGGCGTTGGATCTGGTGTATAGGACATGAATATACAATTACTGTAGCATAACATCCTTCTCGTAATTCTTAGGAATAAAGATGTAGATAGACTCAAAGAACCATTTTTAACCCAAAATCTAAAGAAAAAAAATGTGCCCTCCTTAGTCTCTAGGAGCGGGCGGAAACCTAAGTTGCCAGCAAAATTTTCTTCTTTTTCCTGGCAATTTTAATTTTTTTTGAATCTTTTTTAGGGTTTTTCTCTTTCCCCTGGATCTTCATCGTGTGGCTAGGCAGTTTGTCGTGCGCCCGTGCAAAAGCGCTCACGTCGGCGTGCCAGCATAGCTCTTTTTTAAATTCCAAAGTAGGAAATTTTGTAAGATGTCCTAAGAAAAAACCAATATTTTTGTTTGAAGTAGATTATATTGGATTAGCGTGCACTAATCTGAACTCTGCATGCAAGTAAGTTAGGTGGGTACTCATTACTCAAAAGAGCTTGCAAGCATTCAAGAATTATTTGGTTATGTGTCACTAGCTGGGAGCAACAATCAATGAAAATCTTTAATACATCTAGTTTTCGGATGCAAAACTTTTTGTCATACAATACAAGTCGCAATTTAAAAGTAGATTGTGTAACTAGTATTTGTTTTCTCATGGTCTTCATGATGTTTTTGACAGTATCAACCCCCACCCCTAAAAGTCACTAAATCACATATACAATTGACATATGAAAAATCCACAAAATTGATAAATTTTAAGTAAAATATCAGTCACACAGGTGGCCGTCATGAGCCATCTGGGAGTGCCATCGCGGGTCTACCTACACTGCCACGTCATCCATATACGTATCCAGGACCGTATATAGACATCTAGAACAAGTTCGGGGACTGTTTTGATGCACTTTATAATTTCCAGGACCGTTTCAAACATCGCCAGCAAGTTCTGGGACTGCCGATGCATTTTACTCTAAGTTTTAGGAGTCTGACTATTGGAGGTAGGTCGTTCATAGAAGTAGCACATGTCCAGGAACACCACATGACCATAATTTGTCAATAGAACTAGCACATATATTTCTACAACCGAATTCAATCATCACCAAAGCTCAATTCCAAAATCCCCAGAATCTAAACCTACATGCTGCACCTAAACCAGTGCATCGGCTCTAAGTCCAGTGACAAAAGGAAATACCTGAATCAGAATCGTCGTCGTCGCAGTTGACGCCGGGGTTGCAGCCCAGGCTGCTGTCCCGCCGGCGTCGAGGTTGAGAAATACATCCTAGCAATGTTGCCATATTAGCAGCAACGCCACCACACCAATCCCACATACATTCCCTGCCCGAGAGGTCGAGATCAAGCACGAGCGTTAGAGATAGTTGTGGGCATCGATGAGTTGGACCTGCAGCTCAAGGGGAGTCAGCAGAGGTCGTGGTCGACACGGAAAGCACAACCGGAGGTGCGGAAGCCGGAGCCCCGCCGGCGACCAAGGCGAACCACACGGTTAGGGTTAGCCTTGGGGGTGCACCCGGGGCGGAGCAGCGTCGATAAGACAGGGAGATGATAGAGGTGAAGGAGACGGAGCCTCGCTGGCCACGGCGGCAAATATCGTCCGGCGATGGCCGGAGCAGCGCTTAGCAGCGAGTAGGCGGCGGCGCATTGTGAGCGAGCGAGAAGAGAAACGATGGGGAATTTCCTGGTCGAGTGTGTGTATTCTAAACGCCCTTGGCGGTGTGTGTGCGTGGCCCGGTCAATGTGCGTGCGTGCGTTGTGTATCTGGGTCTGGGGGTTACTCGTATACACGGCGCTGAGAGCGAGCCCATGCCGAAATCTGAAATTTTTTTTTTTTTTGCTGGATGGAGCTTTTGGCATACGGTTTCTCACTCGCGTAGCTAGGTGAGTTCTCACGTTTGGCTAAAATTTAACAAATTTCGGTAAACTTTAGGCGAACTTGGGTGAATATAAGCGGTTTTGCGAATATGGGCGATATGGACAAACTATGAGCGAATATGGGTGATACCGACGAACTTTAAGCAAATATGCCCGAATTTGGACGAACTTTAAACGAATCTGGTTTATATGGGCGAAATTGGCGAATATGGTCGATACGGACCAACTTTGGGCAAATATGTCCAAACTTTGGGCGAATCTAGTCTATATGGGCAAACTTTGGGCGAATCTAGTCTATATGGGTAAAATATGGGCTAATATGGTCAACACGGACCAACTTTGGGCGAATATGCCCGAATTTTGGTCGAATTTTGGACGAATCTAGTCTATATGGGCGAAATTTGGGCTAATATGGTCGATACGGACCAACTTTGGGCGAATATGCCCGAATTTTGGGCGAACTTTGGCAAATATGGTCTACATGGATGAACTTTGGGCGAATATGGTCTATTTGGGCGAACTTTGGACGAATATGGGCAAACTTTGGATAAGTAAGGGCGAATATATGCTGACTAGGCGGGTCCACTCGTCAAATTTGCTTCGTCCGGCGTTCCCAGGACGTACCTAGGATCCTGGGTTTGGTCTAGGTAGGCCGGACCAAAACACGCCGAAATCCGGACGAAAATAGGTCTTTGGGTACGTGACTGGGCCAATTTTCGTCGTTCGGACCGAAATTCGGCGTCCGGATCGGCCTCCTGGATAGGCGAGTAGAGATGCTCTTAGCCCAACTTGTGGTATCCGGTGACTAAAAAAATCAAAATAGTATGTATATACATATATGCCAATAGCTCTAGTCGTTATAACTAGTCTAGTATGTACATGGGTGTAATTCTAATATATGAATGTGTTTAATTTTTACACCATTAATATTAGAGTATAATCCTATTTCAAAAAGATAAACAAATATTTTTTTAAGTGATATTCTAATTTCCAACACTATTAAGAACATTAATCAAGTCAAACTTTAGTTTTGAATATAAAGAAACCAATTTCAAATCTTAAATAGTGTAAACCCAACTCTATTTACTTTTAGAATCAAAAAATAAAAATAAATATAAAACATTTACCAAATCATTTTTTTGCTCATCATTAAGATTGTCAATACTTCAAAGGAAATTTCTAAATCCGTAACTTAAATTTGTTGAACCGGATTAAATAGAAATTGATATACATGTTAGGTTGACCTCTCCACGTATGAACCCAACGGTTCATACGAACCCTCGATTCGCGCCCTGATCGGGGGCGCCCAACCAAGTCAAGGTTGGTGGGCCCCTGTGGCAGCGCTATATAAAGAGTGGTGGGGACCGGGGCACAGACTACGAGGTTCGTCGCGCCGCCGCTCTCCCCACCACAATCCCTTCCGATCTAGGGTTTTGCGCTTAGCCACGGGAAGCACCCCACCGCCGCCGCCTAGCCTAGCCCCAGCTAGCCGTCGCCGTCGAACGTCATGGCCACATCGACCCCCTCCTCTAGCCAAGGAGAAGGTATGCCCCTCTCTCTCTCCGGATCTCCCTCTCACTCTCAGATTTCGACTAGACCTCTACAGACAAAGATCTACTGTAATCATCTAGACTAGAAGATCCAAAAGGCTAAATCTAACATTGGTATCAGAGCATGGCTCTAGCTCTAGTTCTTTCGGTAGAAACAGAAAATGCAAAAGGAAAACCCTAGATTCAACCCCTAAAGTGCGCCTTGCCCCTCTGGCCGCGCCGTTCCTCTCTATCTAGACGCGCATCGGCATGCCGAGGCATCGGAAGAAGAACACACCCCTTCGGGGGCAAAGAAAATCCCCAAAGATTTAAATCCTAACCCTAGTTACTCCTAGATCCCGCATGCAAATCGAAAGAAAATCCAAATCGAAAGAAAAGTTGCACCGGCCATCGCCGGGAGAGGATGTGCCTCCACCTCGGCCACTTGACGGCGGCGCACCCACCCTCGGGTGGATGCGCGCATCGGCAAGGAGCCAAGGGGAGGCGCCGCCGCTGTTCCCTCCTTGCTGCTGCGTCGCTGGGTGAAAGGGGAATGTGGACGGGACAGAAAAGGGGGGATCTGGCACCCTCGTGCCGGCGGCTCCACACCGCCTGCGAGCAAGGCTCGCCGGGGATGGGCTCGCACGGACACAGGGGGCAACCGCCAGAGAGGAAGAGGGAGGGGCACGCGTCCCGCGGCCGCCTCGCCTCGGCCTCACGCGGGCAGCCGCCACAGACCAGCTAGAGGGAGGGGCTCGCCGGAGGGCGGCCGCCTCGCCTCGGCTTGGAGCGAGCTGCGCCGGAGCGAGGAGGGGCTCGCCATAGGCCGCTCGCCAAGATCATGGAGACGCGCTCGGGTGAGGGGCATGGGGAGGGTGAGGGGCCGCGGCCGCTCCACAACGCCGCCGCACCGCGGGGTGCACACGTGGCAGACGCGCCGCCGACGCGCGGTGGACGCGCCGCCGACACGGGGTGGACGCGGGGCGAGTGAGGTGAGAATGGGGCTAGGGTTTGGACGCGGGCCGCCGACCGCCGGTTTTGATGTCGCGACAATCACTCCTGGCCGCTAGATCTAGGGCGACCGCGCGCGGACGGCCGAGATCATGCGGCCGCAGCGGGCGAGGGCCACGCTGGCCACACGGCGGGCCGAGAGCCACGCGGTGGCTACGGCACACGCTGCAGGCCGCAGCGCGCGCTGGGCGTGAGCTGGCGCCTTGTCAAGGCTGCTTGGCCGCAGCTGGTGCCGGCGGTGGCCATAGATTGGCCCAAGAGGCGTTTTCGCCAGTTTGCTTTTTATTTTTTAGCAGAGTTGTTTTAATAGTTTTGCTTAGTTTTTTAAGCAAATTTCAAATGGTTTTCCCTAGTCATTTTATTTTATGAATATTTTGACTAGAGAATGAAATAAAGACAGAATTTTTCTGTAAAGTCTTGAAAGGGTTATGAAAGTCATTATAAAAGTTTCCGCTGCAAATAGTAAAAAGGCAATTGCTCAAATGCAATAAAGTGATAATTAAATTTTCAAAAGATGTGATAAGGTGATATTAAAATATGATTATGATTCTGTTATTATATAACCAACGTTGTTAATAGCATGATCATGATTTGTTATTTTATGTTAAAAGGGGCATTCATCTATGTAAATAGTTAAAAGGATTTATTAAAGGTTTAAAGTGAATTAAATTTCAAAAGTATGTTAAAGAAGTTATTGAAACAATTGTGGTTCTGTTATTTTATGACCAACGTTATTAATAACATGATCATGTTTTGTTGCAATAATATATGTATTTATCTCTATTATCTGCCCAATGGTGATATAGATTTAATTGCATAAACAATTGTATGTTTTAATTTATACCAACGTTGGATTAATGCATGCAGTTGTTGTTTTGGTTACACATCATTGTGTTTTAAAGAAGAAAAGATGATGATATTGCGTGGCAGGAAAAGAAAAGGACCATGCTCTATCGGAGATGGCATATACCTTAGAGGACCAAACGATGTTTAATGCCGACAAAAGTTGCATTATTTTTATAAAGAACACAATTGAGAACGCTAATGCGGGCTCAATTGCAAAGTGTGCTTCCGCATGGGAGTTCATAGAAAAGACTAAAAGCCTTCATTACACAGAAACTTGATAAATGCATCCCGTGTGGACAAAGACATGGGAAGTGTGTCATATGGTTCAATAATGCTTATGTGGGTGATGTTTTGCTTCACAATGAGCCTTATTTTGTATCACTACATGAGAAAGTATTTTCTGTGTGTGATGTGAATGAAAAAGTTTCCTTGTCGAATAAAGAACAAAAGAAAAGAAAGTGAACTCTAGACTCATCGAAACTATGGCACTGCAGACTAGGCCATATTTCGAGGGGAAGAATAGAAAACCTCGTTAAAAATGACATTCTTCCTCCGTTAGAGTTCTCCGACATAGAGCAATGCATAGATTGCATTAAAGGAAAGTATGTCAAACAAAAAAAAAAGGGTGCAAACCGAAGCATAGCAACACTAGAAATAATCCACACGGATATTTGTGGACCGTTTCCGGTGAAAAGTGTGGATGGCTATGATTCATTCATAACATTCACGGATGATCACTCTCGGTATGGTTATATTTATCCAATCAAAGAAAGATCTGAAGCGTTGGATAAATTTAAAATTTTCAAAGCTGAAATAGAAAATCAGCACGATAAAAGAATCAAAATAGTTCGGTCCGATCGTGGGGGGGAGTACTACGGTCGGCATACTCCATATGGTCAAGTACCAGGACCTTTTGCACGGTTCCTGCAAGAAAATGGAATAGTCGCCCAGTATTCAATGCCGGGCGAACCTCAGCAAAACGGAATAGCTGAAAGGCAAACTGCACTTATGGATATGGTGCAAGATGGTGAGCTATTCAACCTCCCATTGGGATTGTGGATGGAGGCGCTTAAAACCGCCATTCATATTCTCAACAGAGTACCAAGTAAGTCGGTGCCCAAAACACCGTATGAATTGTGGATGCAGAGTCCCTCTCGCACCACTTGAGGGTCTGGGGAGCCCAATTGAGACAAAAGTTTTCAATCCAAACATTGCAAAGTTAGACCCCAAAACAAGATATCTTGCCATTTTATTGGCTATCTAGATAAGTCCAAAGGCTATCGTTTCTACTGCCTCGCAGACACAAAGTTTGTAGAAACGAGACATGCAGTCTTCTTGGAGGACGAATTAATGAGGGGGAGCACGGTAGCTAGGAAAATTGATCTTGAGGAGAAGAGGGTGCATGCACCTAATCCGATGATTCAGGAGCCATCTTTCTCGCTACCTGTCGTGCCACCATCTACAACCCCTGAGGTTGTGGTGCCGGCACCTGTTGTGACTCCACACGTGACAACAATGGGCGAAAGTTCGAACTGTCCATCGAGCCACCTGAACCCACTGTTGAGCACGAAAGGGAGCCAGAACAGCCACCTAGTGTAAATGTGCCTAAACCCGAGGCAAGAAATGAGCAAGAGTCTGATGAACTCAGACGGTCTAAAAGAGAACGAAGACCAGCCATTTCCAAAGAAATCTACAAAGTTTACAATGTAGTTCATATGGAGGGCGATCCTACCACATGTGAAGAAGCCATGAGTAGCCCTCACTCAGCCAAGTGGGTGGAGGCAATGGAAGATGAAATGAAATCGATGAGTTCCAACAATGATTGAGACTTAGAGGAAATTCCCAAAGGAGCCAAAACAGTAGGATGCAAGTGGGTCTACAAAACAAAGTATGACTCCAATGGGAATGTAGAAAAGTACAAAGCTAGACTCGTGGCAAAAGGCTTTACGCAAAGAGAAGGTGTAGATTACAATGAGACTTTTTCTCCAGTCTCATGTAAGGACTCCTTCAGAATCATCATGGCACTAGTTGCACATTTTGATTTAGAGTTACATCAAATGGATGTCAAGACGGCGTTTCTAAATGGAGATTTAGAAGAGAATGTTTACATGAAACAACCCAAGGGTTTTTTCATGGAGGGGAAGGAACATATGGGATGCCGCCTAAAGAAATCCATTTATGGGTTAAAGCAAGCCTCTAGGCAGTGGTATTTAAAGTTTAAGATTTGGATTCAAAGAAAATGTTGAGGACAATTGCATTTATGCAAAGTTCAAAAGTGGGAAATATATTTTCCTAATTCTATATGTGGATGACATTCTGCTTGCTAGCAGTGATGTTAGTCTACTACTAGAAACAAAGAAATTCTTGTCATCAAACTTTGACATGAAAGACCTTGGTGAAGCATCTTATGTTTTGGGCATAGAAATTCACCGAGACAGAAAGAATGGAGTGTTAGGACTGTCGTAGAAAGCGTATTGTGAAAAGATTTTAAAGAAATACAATATGCATGCGAGTAATTCAACACCTGCTCCCATAGTCAAGGGCGACAGTTTTGGGAAATCCCAATGTCCAAAGAATCAATATGAGATCGATCAAATGAAGTCGACCATATGCTTCGCTGTTGGAAGCTTACAAGATGCACAAGTGTGCACCGCTACGACTTAGCATTTATCACCGGGTACTCGGTAGATATCAAGAGACTCTGGCATAGAGCTTCGGAAGATGGTAAAGAAAGCTTTGCGCTATGTGCAAGGCACAAAAGGCCTCATGCTAACATACGTAAGATCCGATTCCCTAGAGATAAAAGGGTATTCAGATGCAGATTTTATGGAGATAAAGACGACGAAAGTCCACAGTGGTATGTCTTTACTCTCGCAGGAGGTGCTATTTCGTGGAGAAGCGCCAAGCAGTCGATAGTTGCATCATCTACGATGTATGCAGAATTTATAGCATGTTATGAGGCCATGGGACAGGCGTTATGGTTCTGAAATTCTTACCCGACTTGAAAGTGGTTGACTGCATTTGCAGGCCACTAAAGATGTCTTGTGACAACGAGCCCGCAGATTCTATGCTCACAACAACAAGTCGAGTAATGCTTCAAAGTCTATAGATATAAAGTATTATGTTGTGAAGGACAAAGTCCGGATCAAACTATAAGTCTCGAGCATATAAGGACAAAGGATATGCTTGGATCCGCTTAACGAAAGGCTTACCACCCAATGTGTTCAAGGAGCACATAGCACATGGGTTTAATGGGAAGCCTATGATCCATGGACTATAGAGGCCCAAAAGTAATGTAATTTGTTTGAACATGAAGGTATATAGTGGCTGTCGATTCTATCGGCAATTGAGTGAGACGATGAAACATGCTCTATGTATCGCTTACGTGATGGAATAAGTAAAGAACAAGGTTAAAAGTAAAGTCGAGATCAAGGGGAGAATGTTAGGTTGACCTCTCCACGTATGAACCCAACGGTTCATACGAACCTCGATCGCGCCGATCGGGGCGCCCAACCAAGTCAAGGTTGGTGGGCCCTCGTGGCGCGCTATATAAAGAGTGGTGGGGACCGGGCACGATCACGAGGTTCGCCGCTCTCCCCACCACAATCCCTTCCGATCTAGGGTTTTGCGCTTAGCCACGGGAAGCACCCCACCGCCGCCGCCTAGCCTAGCCCCAGCTAGCCGTCGCCGTCGAACGTCATGGCCACATCGACCCCCTCCTCTAGCCAAGGAGAAGGTATGCCCCTCTCTCTCTCCGGATCTCCCTCTCACTCTCAGATTTCGACTAGACCTCTACAGACAAAGATCTACTGTAATCATCTAGACTAGAAGATCCAAAAGGCTAAATCTAACAATACAACTATTTTTTAAAAGTAAAATTATGAGTTTGCACTTACTCCTAAAAGACCTACAATCCAATAAGACCCTAAAGCATTATAAATATATTTTTTGGCATCTAAAATGAAGTGTACCATTACTTATTTTAATGTTTAAAGTAATCAATTAACACTTTACTTAAAGCATTATACAAAGAAATAATATGTTGTTACCATATGTTTTTAAGTGTATAAATTACTTCCTAGAACACCTAATCATTTGAAACCAATCCAAAGAACTCACATTCCAATTCTAGTACTTAAACCCAATACACAATCAGACATTGGGATTAATTTCGGGATTTATACAAAATGCATAGCATATATTATGCATAATATCATATTGCTTCTTTAAATATTGTCCTTACAGGGAAATGATGGTATTTTCTAGAACCCGAGGTCTAGGGTCAAGTCAAGACATTCGACTCTAATACTTCGCTATATCAAGGCAAATTCACATTTGCTCATTTTCTTTGATTATTTTCGGTAAAGTATTTTGCAAATCCAGTGTTGTCATCACCTGCATTTCAAAAAGATCAGAAAACACTATTTTCATATAATATGATTATGGGTTATTTACCAAGTGGTAATAACCTACTATGAAAGTTCTCGTGGTAAAGGAACATAATACCTAGGACTTAACAACCAATGTCGTTGGTGATTCTTGCGCCGTATATTACGCGTTAACCATGAGATTTGGAATGGGACGGAGAAGTCAACTGGATCGGCTCCCTTTCGCATGCCTCGGACACTGTTCTGGACGTTTTGTAAGTTGCAGATCATGGGTATAACCGTTTTATACGGGGAAAAGTCTATCGTGGATCTGGGCTTACAAAAGATAGATTTATAGTGTTAACGGTTGTTGTGTGTATTAGACTAAGTTATAGCCGCTTTATACGGGGAAAAGTATACCTTGAGTCTAGGCATATAATAATTGCATTTTATGCGGGGTCGTGGAGAAGGACAGTGATTGGTTTGGATCTTAGTCTGGGCCTCATACCAAGGAAGTGTGAAAAGGAATGCGCGCCCGGATGTGCAACAAAGCTCTATCTCTCATGGGTAAATCAACACACCTCTGCAAAGTGTAAGAACTGTAACTTGTTACTCCCTGTTTCGGGAAGAAGCTGCGAACGCGGCAGGAAAGGAACTCCACGAAATTTCTGGTAAACCTGTGAAGGTTGACGGACATAGCTTTTCAGAATAAAAACAATCTTTGAAAAAATGTTTACAAAAACTTGCATTGCCTACGACCTATGGTCTGTGACTGTAGTTATAGTGCATCAAACACTCCTTTTTAGTGAACTTGCTGAGTGATCATACTCAACGTATCTTCTTAACCCTTGCTAGATTCCGAAGACATTAAAGATCAAGAAGAGGAAACACTCTATTCAGTTGAAGACCAAGAAGAATTCCGCTATGAAGAACCAGAAATATCCGGAAGTATTGAGGTGAATAATTATGAAAACATCTATGGAATGGAGACCGAAGTATCTGAAGCGTAGATGCGTCATAAAAAGTGATCAAGTCTAGTAGCATAGATCTCTATACTCTATATATTAATCTCGTATAAACTTTGAAGTGTAGTTTGTTCCTTTATCTTGTTCTCAGAGATATTATAGTTTAGCCCTGAGTCATCGGGATACCTCTATGGACCTAAGAGGATCTCGAAGTCGTTGTGTAATTTCTGGATGTAATAATAATAATGTATGCTTGTGGACCCGCTTTGTTTCTGTTGTACCACTCTGAGCATGTAATATTTGTGGAATGGTGTTCCATGAGTGTTATGTCCACGAGTACAGTATAATACAACATGAAGTGGTATTCTGGGTCATCACACATTATCATTAAGTGGGACATCAAAATAACAATCTTCCAAAGGTGGCAAATCAAGCATTTCATAAATCTTCCTAGGAATAATAGAGATACTGGAACCAAGATCACATGAAGCTTTGAGATCAAAGTCATTCACTTGCACATTAATTATGGGTACCCAACTATCTTCTACTTTCCTAGGAATAGAAGCTTTGTGTTTTAGCTTATCTTCCTTAATCTTAACAAGAGCATCTGTAATGTGCTTGGTGAAAGCAACATGCATATCACTAGCATCAGGACTTCTAGCACGTTTTTGCAGGAACATAATCACTTCATAAATATTGCAACCATCTATATCAAAATCAAACTTAGCATCACTAGTAGTAGACTCAATAGGCTTAGGCATTGTAGGAGGAGGAACAGGGACTTCTTGTGGTTTAGTGGTATCCATTTTAGTGATGGTGCACACACTATTGTTTCTATCAATTTCAGCTTCCCTTTCCCACTTAGCATGAAGTTGAGCTAACATTCTAACATTTTCATCAATAGTAACTTGTATGGCATGAGTGGCAGCAAAGGTACTTCCATGGTTTCAGGTTTAGCAGCCATTTTATTAATCAAGGAGGACTGTGCGTCAGACAAAGAGGAAACATTTTTCTCAACATTCAAAAGATTTTCCTCTATAGTCTTGTTGAAATTGGTTTGCTTACTAATAAAATCTTTGAGCATGACTTCAAGTTCAGAGGGGGCACTTCTAGCATTTTTATAAGAGTTTCCATAGGTATTGCCATTATTAGGAGGATAGGGCCTAAAGTTGTTACCACCAAAATTAATCCTATAGGCATTGTTGTTGAAATTGTTGTTTCTAATGAAGTTCACATCAACTTGCTCTTCTTGAGCAACCAAAGAGGCTAAGGGAGCATTATTTGGATCTAAAGGACCTCTCCCATTAACAAGCATAACCATAATGACATCAATCTTATCACTCAAAGAGGAGTACGATGTGGAGCTCTCTCAGTGTGTCATTCAGAGTAATTAACCATCATATTGTCAAGGAGCTTTGTTGCAGCACCCAAAGTGATTCCCATAAAGGTACCTCCAGCAGCTGAATCCAACAGGTTTCTTGAAGAGAAGTTCAAACCCGCATAAAAAGTCTAGATAATCATCCAAGTAGTGAGTCCATGAGTGGGACAATTCTTAACGAAAGATTTCATTATTTCCCAGGCTTGAGCAACATGTTCATTATCAAGTTGTTTAAATTTCATAATGTCACTTCTCACAGATATAATCTTAGCAGGAGGGTAGTACTTTTCAATAAAAGCATCTTTGCACTTAGTCCAAGAATCAATACTATTTCTAGGCAAGGATAGAAACCATTCTTTATATTTTCCTATCAAGGAGAAAGGAAATAGCTTGAGCTTAATAATATCTCCATCTACATCATTATACTTCTGCATCTCACAAAGTTTAACAAAGCTATTGATATGGGCAGCAACATCATAAGAACTAGCACTAGAAAATTGCTCTCTCATCACAAGATTCGACAAAGAAGGCTTAATTTCATAAAAGGTAGCATCAGGAGCAAGTGGAGCAATAGGATTGCTAAGGAAATCATTGTTGTTGGTGCTAGTGAAGTCACACAACTTGGTGTTCTCAGCAGAGTTCATTTTGGCAAAGGTGGGCAAGCCAAAAACAGCAGCGGCAGCTAGAATAGGAACTAATCTTTTTGTGTTTTTGAATAGAGAAAGCAAACCAAACTAAACTATTTTTTTTGGAGTTTTTGATAAAAAGAGACAAACAAAACCAAACAAAAGAACCTAAGCAAACTATAAACAAAGTAAAGAGAAAGGAAGTGGAAGACTCCCCTTGTGAAGACGTCCTTATCCTCCCCGGCAATGGCGCCAGAAAATCTTGTTGGCTGTGCGTGGTGCACTTCGTTGGAAACCCCAAGTGCAAGGTGTGATGAGCACAACATCAAGTTTTCCCTCAGTAGGGACCGAGGTTATCGAACCAGTAGGATGAAGGAAACGTCTCAAAGGTGTTGCAAGCAACATGGAAACCTGCACAACACAAACTCAAGACTTTGTCCAAACAAACAGTGAGGCTGTCAAGCACACCGGTTTGCTGTAATAAAGGATTATGTATGGTGTGGAAGGTAATGGTGGTTTGCAGCAAGTAAACAGTAACATTGGAATATGTATCAATGGTAAAGATTGGACCGGGGTCCATAGTTCACTAGAGGTGCTCTCCTTAGATAAACAACATGGCATGAAGGGTAAACAAATTACAGCAGGGCAATTTACAGGAACTGAGCAAGGCATAACAATGCAATACTAGTCAGAAAGATCCTATGAGATTCGATTCGGCAATACAACAAGATACATAGACCGCCATCCAACTGCATCTATGACTAGAAGTCCACCTTCAGGTTATCATCCGAACCCCCTCCAGTATTAAGTTGCAAGCAACAGACAACTACTTTAAGCAAAGTGTGTAAGGTAAACAATCCACTTGTTCCATGAAAAAGAGACCGTTGTTTTCTCCCTAGTAGCAACAACACATCGACAACCGAAGAGATTTATGTCACTTCCCTTGGAAACTAGAGGCATGAACCCAACATCGAGCATAAATACCCCTCTTAGAGTCACTAGCAACTACTTGGCCAAGATAGCTACTAACAACGGAGAGCATGCAAGATCACAAACAACACATACATGATAGAATCAAATAGACAAAACCATTAACCAAACTGACATAATAATCTCAATATCCATTGGATCCCTGCAAACACAACATGAATGATTACAAATAAATTTGATATTGATCATGAACGGAGCTCACAAGATCTATACATGAAAGCACAAGGAGGAGATACAACCATCTAGCTACTACATGGACCCGTAGTCCAAGGTGGAACTATTCACACATCATACTTGAGAAGAAGGCCTCTGGGATGATCTCCCCTCCGGCAGGGTGCCAGGAAGAACTTCAGATCCCCCTGATCTAGGGACGATGGTGGAAGCGGCTACAGTCGGTTTCGTGGAGTTTTGATCGGGTGCCTAGGGTTTCTGCATCGGGGGCTTCTTATAGGCGAAGAGGCGAGGCAGGAGGGCCGCCAGGTGGCCCACACCCTCCCCAGGCGCGGGCCAGGCTTGGGCGCGCCCAAGGGGGTCTGGCCGCCCTGTGGCGCCTCTCCGTCTCCCCTCTGGACTTCGTGTCGCCCACGGTAAAATAATGACTTTGGGTTTTGTCCCGTCCAATTCCGAGAATATTGATTTTCTGCCTTTCTGAACCAAAAACAGAAGAAAACAGGCAACTGGCACTGTGGCAACTTGTTAATAGGTTAGTTCTAGAAAAGATATAAAAACACCTCAAAGTCTAGACAAAGCAAAGTAGATACTAAACAAGCATGGAACATCAAAAATTATAGATACGTTTCCGACGTATCAGCTTCCCTTTATGAAGGGCCTTTCTTCCACCATTATATTGAGTCTCCACCTTCTACCTTTAGGCACCAGTTAAGAGAGCATAGTTGCCATTCTTAGTTCTATGTGGATTGTTTCAAAACTTACTGGTTGATGCATATTGTTGATATTATTTGTTCTTGTGCTATTTGTATCTAGTCACTCTTATGAACTTTGAAGGTGTCCTATGCATCTATTTGCTACTCTATGAGGGACAAGCTGAATGCCACTATGCTATGTTTTATGTATGTGAAACAAACAAAAGTTTTTCAATGCATGTTATTCATGATCTTTGTTTGTAACCTTTCATGTTGCATGCATAGTTACTTTGTCTTAGTGTTAGAACTCCATCTTTCATGCTCATGTTTAGAGTTCTTTGATCCCAGCTTTCAATGCTTGCAAATGGTTTGATCTTGATTTTGATGGTGCATGTCACCTCAAAAATTATTCTTTTTATCACTTACCTACTCGAGGACGAGTAGGAGTTCAGCTTGGGGATGCTTGATACGTCAGAAATGTATTTATAATTTTTTATGTTTCATGCTTGTTTAGTATCTAATTTGCTTTGCTTTGTCTACACTTTGAGGTGTTTTTATATGTTTTCTGGTACTAACCTATTAACAAGATGCCACAGTGCCAGTTGCTTGTTTTCTTCTATATTTGGTTTAGAAAGGCAGAAAATCAATATTCTCGGAATTAGACGGGACAAAAGCCAAGGTCAATATTTCACCGTGGGGAACATGGAGCCAGAGTACGAGACGGAGGGGAGGCACCAGGGAGCCACACCCCTGGCGGCGCGGGCTAGGGTTAGCCGCGCCTGGGTGTGTGACCACCCTGGCCGCCCCCCGCCTCTCCTCTTCGCCTATAAAGACCCCCCGATGCATAAAACCTAAGTACCCGATCAATATTCCAGGAAACCGTCTGTAGCCGCTGTGTCAACACTAGGATTTTTAATCCCAGATGCCTGTTATGCCATACATCGCAATCCCAGGATTAACATTTTTGTGAGACATAACATATTTGTACCATAGTTCATCATCCATTACAAACCATAATAAAGGTCTTACAAATAAAGGATCTCATGATCCAATCTTAATACAATCAACACAGCGGAATAATATAATAACATAGCGTGGCGAAGCTCCATCTTCATGGTCACAGGCAATGCTGACAATGGGATATGATCCTAGTTGTCGTAACCTTCCTGCGGTCCATCATCTTGATAGTACTCTTCATAGTCTGGCCACGGGAATAGCCAGGGACAAAGCCATGATTACTCTTTAAGTACTCGCAAACTATCACTAACGGGTGAAGTGGTTCAAGTAGGAATACTAAGCTCTAGGTTGTTTTGCAAAAAGCCAGATTTATCTCTAACTAAGTTTAGAAGCAAAGAAAACTAGTTTAAGGTTTTATAACACCTAGATGGGAACTTGAGTTTTCATGTTCACAGCCCTATTGTGGTCAAGTCAAGTCATGATTCATTTCACAAGTCATTTTGAAAACATCTGACGACGGAACAGTATGGCCACTCCAACTATCCATAATGCTAGTTTGACGGTGTGGCACACACACACACCATACATATACACATCCAATATACATCAACCTCGAATTCAACAACATTCAACATCAATAAATCAATCCTAATAACCTTACACACACACCTAGTATAGGCACCTCTCCTATGAGTTTGGCCCAACCACCCACATCATCCATCTTGGGAACTGCACGTGTGGTGGAATCATCACATGAGGTAACCTCATCTCAAACCTCGACCACGGACGCTATTCGAATAGTTTGTTGACACTTCCACAGGTGGTGCACTTCACACCACAATATTCGATACATAGAGAACAACTTGAATTCAACATACAGAAAGCAATAATCAATCAATCCTAACCTTTCAATTACACACCCTAGTATAGGCACCTCTCCTATGAGTTTGGCCTCCCAACCATGACCATCTGTCATCTTGGGAACTGCACAGGTGGTCAATCATCATGAGGTAGCCTCATCTCAAACCTCAGCCACAAGGGAACCCATACTAAGATATATAAACTTCCAGGCAAGCCCTACCCAATTTTGGGTATTGTGGTTGTACGGTAAAATTAGAATGGTATCGCATCCGAACACAACCATCAATTTAATAAAGGGCTAAGGCTCCTGCCTCAACATTTTCATCATTAAAAACCATCTGGTGTTCAAGAACACATGTCAAAACATCTCATTAGAATGACTCATCATTCTAAGGTTTTCATAACCATTTTCACCAAGTCTTCCCATCTAAAGTGATCAAGTTTTATGCTTAGCACTAGCCACTAAAGTTGGGGGTAAACACTAATGAGGGGTGATAATCAGTGTGACTTGTCTAAGTTCAATCTCATGCCTCATGCCTCAAGATGACATAAAGTTCTACCTAACTTAGGCCAAGTTTTATGCTCTTTATGCTACCTTTAAAATCTTTCCAAAATTTACAAGTCACTAAGTAAACATAAATAAAAAGCTTTGATAAATAAATAAAATAATAAAGCTTGCAAGTAAAACTGGGATTTGGTATAATCAAGTGGTATAACCAAAGCATGCCTAATGCATTGCATAGGTTAATATAGTGGGTTTAGGCTTGCAAGTAAGACTTGCATGGTTTTGCCTAGCTTGCCTTGTGCAGTATAGTGGTTGAAGTTCTCCTCTGCTTCTTCCTCGTAGTAGTCTCCTTCCTCTTTGTATCCTTGGTCGGTACTAGCATCTATAAATAAATACGAAGTACACAATCACAAAAAAATACTTAACTACTCTTATTTGGCACACAAAGGTTCACACTAGATGATCTAGCATCATCGCAACATTACAAGCATTAAGGCAATAGTTTTATTTATATTATTTTAGGAAAGTAATTTCTACTCATTGAAAAACTACTTAAGATTTAATATTCTCCAATTAAAACGTGGGATCATGTTGACACATGTCATCACCACATATTTCAATACTTGGAAATGTGATTTAAAGTGGTGTCACAATTTAATAAGGTTTTACCTATTTATTTTAATTAATTAAAGTGACTAGAAATGCCTCTGGGGCATTCTTTTATTACTTGTCCACTATTACTGCAAGTAAACCTAGATAATTTTATATATTCAGAAAGGTCTTGTCAAATGTGATTTTTGAGAGTTGCAAACAACTCAAAAGCATCTATGGTTGAATTTTGAATTTTTTTGAATGCATAAAAGTCTCTGCCTTGTTATTTTTACTATAGGTGATCTATAATTTCAAATGGTTTGAATCCAACGGGCTTGGATTAAGAATTTCCATATCTTTCTAACAAAATTGGTTTCATGCAATTTGATTTAGTGAATCTCTCTGAATTGAATTTTGAATCTATTGCCAGAACTAGGTTTGAAACTAAATAGATAAATCTAAAATTCCAACTAACTGGGTTGCGAGGGAGAGCTAGTTGGGCCGTCCCACTGCGCACAGCGCGCGCGGGCTGGTTAAGTGGTGTCCCCATGAGTCAGTGGGACAGAGGGGTGCGAAGGGGTACGGTCTAACTACGACCGTAGTATTAGATCAAGGATCAACGGCTCACGGCCATCGTCCTCGTCGAACAGAACTCGACGGGCTCGAACCCTAGCGCGGCCAGCGGGGCTCTAGGGCGGCTCACCGTGGATTAGGCGATGGTCAGCGATGGGTGCGAACGACGAAGTCGACAACGGCGGTTCTCCTGGTGCTGGTGTCTCCAATCGACGGTGTCCTTCTCCTCCAGCAGCGACAAGCTCCGGCGAAATTCCAGCGATCCTGCGCTCACCTTGCTCCAGGAAGAAGTGGGAAGGATCAGTGAGAGGTGGGGAGTGGAATGGTGCAAAGAAAACAAACGGGGAAGGCCTCCTTTTATAGGCGAGCGAGAGAGGCCGAGCGGCATGGGCAGTGCTCGCCGGGGTCAGGGTTACAGCGAGCTACGGGCATGGTTGAAGCTAGGAGACAATGCACGGTCTCCTGGCAGTGCTCAACGGCTTGATGGCGCGTGATGTCTACGCACTTCTATTCTTGTAGACAGTTGTTGGGCCTCCAAGTGCAAAGGTTTGTAGAATAGCAGCAAGTTTCCCTTAAGTGTATTACCCAAGGTTTATCGAACTCAGGGAGGAAGTGGTCAAAGGTATTCTGTAACACCCTTAGAATCGACCCTATGCAAGTTTTAGCGATTCCCGCCAAAGCCGCATAGAAACGATTCAAAGGTGCCCACCAGGCACTTTCGTGCGTGTGGAAAACGAAGTAATACCATTACACAATAGTCCACGATGGAACCCACAGAACAGATATATATACAACAATGACTCAAAGAGTCAAGAATATAGATATACAATACGAAGATCCAAATCACCTTTAAAACGATACAGCGTCCGAGTACGGACAAGATGCAAATTGAGCTAAGAGCCCTGAAGAATAACCAATGGCGTCCATAACCCTGGCCAGGCCAAGCCGGAGGGGTAACCCTGCTAACGAAGTCGATCTCAAAACCTGCTTAAACAAAAAGGGGTGCCGACAAAGGGCAAAGGAAAAAGAGATCGGTCAGTACTAAGGCCAGTACACGGCTAGACTAGAATTCGGCGGTCCTCGCCTACATAGGTATGGTGGACTGAAGCGGCATCAGCATGCACTAAAGAACTTATAGAGACTCAATACAACTGGCGGCTATCAGATAGGGATAAGAAAGACCTATTCGGATCCAACCTGAAACTATCACCAAGCATACCCATCCTGGTATTTCCCCCTCGAGACCAAACGAGGAAGTCCACCGAGGAACTCACATAGTTGGCAGTTTTATTTATTCAGTTATCGTTGCGGCAATTACTAGTCAGATATAGATAGCATGAGTCATCCTGACATAATAAGCAGTGGGCAGTTTTAGTTAACCATTCCGTTGTAGTTGTAGTACTTACTAGTCAGATACATATAGCATGAGGTGTTGGAGATATGCCCAAGAGGCAATAATAAAGTGGTTATTATCATATCTTCACACTTATGATAAATGTTTACATACCATGCTATAATTGTATTAACCGGAAACATTAATACTTGTGTGATTTGTAAACTAAAATAAGAGTCCCTAGTATAGCCTCTTGTTAAACTAGCTTGTTGGTTAATATATGATCATGGTTTCCTGATCATGAACACAGAGATGTTATTAACAACATGATCATATCATTAGGAGAATGATGTGATGGACATACTCCTATAGATAAGCATAGCATAAAGATCAAGTCATTTCAATAGTTCAATTGCTATATGCTTTCTGATACATAGTAACCTAATTCCTTCGACCATGAGATCATGCATATCACCTTTACCGGATGGATGCTTTGATGACATCAAACACCACACCATAACTGGGTGGCTATAAAGGTGGCATTAAGTGTTCGGAAAGTATTGGTTGAAACACATGGATCAAGAGTGGGATTTGTCCATCCTCATGACGGATAGATATACTCTGGGCCCTCTCGGTGAAATGTCATCCAATTAGCTTGCAAGCATGTGACTTGGTCACAAGGGATCACATATCACGGGAACGAGAAAAGAGTACTTATCAGTAACGAGGTTGAACTAGGTATGCAGAGATACCGACGATCATAACCTCGGATAAGTAACATATCGTGAGACAAAGGGAAATTGGTATCGTATGTAAGTGGTTCATTCGATCGCAAAGTAATCGTAGAAATATGTGGGAGCCATATGAATTTCCAGATTCCTCTATTGGTTATTGTTCGGAGAAGTGTCTCGATCATGTCCGCATAATTCACGAACCGTAGGGAGACACACTTAAGGATTCGACGTTGTTTGAGTAGTTATGGTATTATGAGAAAGAGACCGAATGTTGTTCGAGTCTCGGATGGGATCCGGATATCACGAGGTGATCCGAATGGTCCGGAGAATAAGATTCATATAAGGAAAGTCCCGTTTCGAGTTCGGGAATGATTCCGTGTTTTCATCGGGAATGTTCTAGAAGGTTCCGGATTGTCCCAAGACTGGGGAGAGGTACATGAATGTGTCATTACATATTGGAATGATTGCATCATGTACTAAGTGTTCTGCTGTCCCAAATAAAGGATTAAATTGAATCCTAAAACAGAAAAGTCAAATGTCCAGTTTGAAAGTCAAACCGCCAAAACAAGAAACTGTGGGAAACAAGCAAGAGGAGTTGGAACCAACCGAGGAGGAGTTGGACTCCTCCAGCCGCCAAGCCTGGTCCGAGTTGGGAGGGACTCCTCCCTCGGCTGGCCAAGGACCCCCTCCCATATAAGGAGGGCAGGGCTCCTCCATAGACACATAACTTTCTACTCTAGATCTCCGTTTAGAGCCGTTTTGGTTTAGAGCTTCTAATTGCTTTAGCCAACGGTTTAGAGCCTTCTAATTGGTTTAGAGCCTTCTAATTGGTGTGTCTAATTACTAGACCACTAATAGCCTCTCTCATAAGCTCCACCATACCGCCGCTTAAGGCGAAGCCTCGGATTTCCCTCTACTTCCTACCACGCCAGTTGCCTAGGAATCGCGAGGAGAGTCTGCAACCTCCGCCGCTTTGGAACAAGGGAGAGGAAGGTCTTCGAAAACCGAACGCAGTGACCGATCATGGAGCGCCTTGAACGCATACCTGGAAGGATCGTCTACGATCTTGAGATCGGAAGTGTACGACTACATCACCCACGAGAATCGCTCTCGTTAACCGCTTTGGAATCTTCGAGGGTGAGTTCCTCTATCGACTCGTTGCTACAATCTAGTAGATAGATCTTGGCTTGTTTGTTTGTATGCGATAGAAAATTTTGTTTTCCATGCTACGAACCCTACAAAGGGTATCGAGCCGTGTCTATATGTAGATCTGTTGACGAGTAGAACACAATGGTCATTGTGGGCGTTGATGCTTTATTGTCGATTGCTTTTGTGTACTTTGTATCTTGCGGTATGTTGGGATGAAGCGGCCGGCTAACCTTACATGACATCGTTCATGAGACTTGCTCCACGCTTGACATGTAACTTGTATTGCATAAGTGGCTTTATGGTGCATGTTTCTCCTAGCATAGTTAAGATCCAATTTACAACGGGTGATTGACAATACTAGTATCAATGTTGTGGTTCTTGTTCGTAAGTTAGAACGACACTTATTGAAAGCCCCAAACCACGTAAAACATGCAAAGAAAGTAGAGGCGTCTAACTTTGTTTTGCGGTGTGCTGTGATGTGATATGGCCATGATTGTGATTATATATGATGTATGCAATGTTCCTTATTGTAAGTTGGCAACCGCGTGAGCCATATGGTTGTCTTTAATTTATGTTAAGACCCGTGTCTATTCAAAGTAGTTGTAATAGTTGAAGCCGTGGGCGACAACCATGGAGAGGCGTCATTGACCTTGATGCAATGTCGGTGATGATGGAGATCATGTTCGTCGAAGATGGAGATCGGAAGCACAAAGAAGAAAGGCCATATCATATCACATATTATGAATTGCATGTGATGTTAATCCTTTATGCATCTTGTATTGCTTAGTAGGACGGTAGCATTATAAGATGATCCCTCATGCACATGAATTTCAAGTCTTAAAGTGTTCACCCTTAGTTAGCACCGTTGCTAAAGCTTGTTGTTTGAAACACCACGTGATGATCGGGTGCTAGATTCTGCAAGTGTATACAACGTGAGCAAGCCAGATTTGCTCATGCGAAACTAAGGTTTGATCTTGACGAGCCTAGCGTATGCAGACATGGCCTCAGGAACACGGATTACCGAAAGGTAGAGCATGAGTCATATAGTAGATATGATGAACATGTTGATTGTTCGCCATTGAAGCTATATCAACTCTCGTGATGATCGGTTTTGATGTGGTGGATTTGGTTCGTGTGATCACTAAAACAATGTGAGGATATTGTTTTGAGTGGGAGTTCACCTAGATTAATTTAATTATTAATTAGAACTCAATTTATCATAAACTAAATCAAAGTGAATTTGCATAGTTGTTGTAGTCATTGGCATCCGTTTACCACCTTGCGCTTAGTTATAATTGAGATGATAGAACTATATAATTCTGGTTAATTTACTTTCTGTTGGTATCGTATTGTTTTGAAGTGTTAATATAAAGTTTAAAAGTCCTATTGCAAACTTTCAAGAAGTTCAGTTACTCCATGAAGTTTAATAATTGGTATTAAATCAAGAGTGACAGTTCCAAGAGTTAGTATATGAGTGTCATGTTTGTCTCCATGATTCTTGATATTCAAAGAATTCTCTTAATATCAAGGTTATCTAGGATCTGAAAGAGTTATTTGAAACCATGATGTGTGGAAGATATTGTGATATCTGAAACAAAGTTTTAGTTGCAACATGATAGAGTATAATATGGCAAAAGTCATGTTCTCATATTTGATGAGAATTTGCAAAAGGTTGGAGACACTTGTTGTCCTGATCCTCCAAAAGGTTTTGGATAGCAACATTATACTCATAATTCATCGTTATAAGCTAAAAGTAGCTTGATCATGGACGATTCCATGTTAAGTGTGAATATTTGATGTAGGTAAAATGTTTACTACACCAAGAGATTACTAAAGAAAGGAATTTGAAAGAACACCAAACATTTGATGATGGTGATCTACTTCAAAGTGCAAGTCCAAAGACATTGGTATTTAACTATACACGCTTTGGACTATATGTCATATGTATGACTCCACTGTTGATGTTGATAGATTCTTTCAAACAGAATAGGAAAATCTTGAAGAGAATCTCATAAATATATGGCGGAAAGGAAAAGACTAGAATTGTTCGGTTTAAGTATATAGATGATATACATGTTATGGCTGTATTCTTTGCTTATTAAACAATGTGGTTCTTAAGTATTTAATCTGAATTTGTTGGTATGAATCGTCATACGAAACAATGTAATTCATGAACTACGATGGCCTAAGTAATTAGCAAAAGAATATGTGATGATGATCATCGAGAACAAATAAAGGGTTATTGTGTTGCTCGTTAAACATGAAAGCTTGCCTTCAAGATTTGTTTTATCGGTGTTATGAGAACAAAAGGGTTGTTCAAATAATTGCCGTAATCCATAAAAGATGGATGATTCACAAATCTCGTTGGAAAATCACATCCATAAAGCTAATGCTAAAGATGTCGAAAGACAAATTGATTGAAAAGATCACTGAGGAAGTGACATCGCCTTTTAAATTATGTTGGAAAGAAAACATGAAGAAAATCCATATGGATGGAATTTTGTAGTCTATTTGATTTTGATCAAATGACGCTTGTGAAACTTTCCTAGAGATAATTAAAACTTCGATCATAGTCCAAAAGGAGAATGACTAGCTTATTGGAAATTGTACATATTGTTGTACAAAGACCATCATGTGTAGTCAAAAGCGATGGATTTCAACTTCATATGCTTTCTCCGAAAATTTGAGTGAATATATGAATATTTACTTAATAAGGATGAAGTATGAAACATTTGAAAAGTTCAAAGACTTTCAAGATGAAGTACAAAATCATTGTAACAAGAATATAAATAGTTTATGATAAAGATCATAAAGGAAGATATTTGAGTTACAAAGTTTAGCATAATACCTAAGATTTAAGGAATCGTTCCATGGATTTGCATTTTCCCGAAACACCATAAGAGTATGGAGCGTTCGAGATATGTAATTAAACCTTGTTTGACATGGTAAGATCAAAGGTATAATTTATAAAACTGCCATTATATTTTAAAGATTAAAAGCTTTAGAGATTACCGTTTTTCCACTGAAAAGAGCTCCATCATAATCCGTTGAAATGACACCATATAAGGTTATGGTTTGGGATAAAACCCAAGTCGTCCTTTCTTAAACATTGGTATGCTTTGCATAAGAAAGATGTTTTGCAACCAAAGTCGGATAAACCTGTCTTTGTATGTTATTTCGAATAAGCATTAAGTATTCCTCCATAACACCGAGACAAAAGTGTTTGTCACTTAAGCGTCAAGTTTCTTTGAGAAGGAATTTTTCGTGAAAAGTTAAGTGGGAGGACAATAGAACTTTGATAAGGTTAAAGAACCTTAGCTATATGTGCGAGTTGCTTGACCAGAAAAGTGTTAGGAGGCAACAATGCTCATGGCTCACGTGCCTCAAAGGTTGTGGTCACGGAGATCCAAGTTCCTATTGAAACAAGTAGGTCGGATAAACAATCAAATACCAAGATTTGAGGGTTGAACCATTATTTGAGAATAATGAACCGACTACATGCAAAGAAGCGATGATGGGCCACGACTCAGTAAAATGGCTTGAAGCCATAAAATCCGTGATAGTTCCATACACGAGAAAATCAAGTTTTGAACTTGAAGGACCCTCGAGAAAGGTGTAAGACCTTATAGTTGTGTCTGGATCTATAAAGAAATAGACATGGATGTTTCACATCTATGAAATAGTCGACATGTTGGGAAAGAGTTCACAACAATGTTCAAAGGTTGACTATGACAAGATTTGATCTGTCATAGTGATATTTAGTCTAGACGGATTAATGTAGCAACCACTACATATAAATTGTTATATGGTAGTTGAATAAACAAAACAAGTTCTTCTAATAGAATCGTTACCTAGGACGTGTGCATGACACGGTCCATAGGGTTTTGTTAATTCAAAGGATGCTAAAAGCATATGCAAACTTCAATGGTTGAAGTGAGCATCGCGGAGTTGGAATCTTCACTATGATGAAACTGTTAAAAGAGTTTAATTTCATCAGAGACAATGAAGATGCTTGCATTTGCAAGAAATTAAGTGGGAGCGCTAAGACATGTTTCTAATACAGTATGTGGAAGACATATTGTTGATTGGAAATAATGTATCTTTTATTAACACATATTAAGAATTTCATCCCGATGAAAGACTTAGGCAAAACCTAAATATTTGGCATAAATAGACGCTAATATGGTTGTGCCAGAAGTACATAGACAAGATATTGAATGAGTTCAATATAGAAACTACAAGAGAGGTTCTTGTCACACAGAAAGGATTGAATAAGTTCAATGTTGATGATATATTCAAGTGTATTGACATTTGGTAAAGTGAAACAAATAATCAAGTATAGATTGATACTTGATGTATGAAATCACAAAGAGTATTTATATCAATCATACTGTGATATGTACAAATCCAGATATGTCCTATGCTCTAAATGTTGTGAGCATATACCAGAATGATTCGTAAGATGATCATTGGACAATAGTAAGGATATTCTTATGATCTTTTGGAAGAACTAAGAGTATAATATTTGTAGAAGTGACAAATAGATGGTTAGTTCATTGTAAAAGTACTACATTGATACTAGCTTTGTCACAAAGTACAAATTAAAGTTTATCTCAATCTAAACTAAGGGTGGCACAATATAATGGAAGGTGAGTTCCATAATGGTTTTGGATGAGTTCCAAAGTTAAGACATTGTGATAGATACTACAACAAAAGGCCAAGTATATAAGCGCTATTTTAGCAGCAAAGAGGGCATTTATGTCAAGTAGTTTGTTATCAAACTAGGTGTAGTTCACATGGGATAATACTATGAAGATATATTGTGCGACAATATTATCAACATGTTTTAACCCCAAAGAGCTAAAGGTCACACGAAAGACCAAATTTATACAAAGCCATCTCATTAGAGAATGAGTGATGCGAGAGGCATAAAGACATGCAATTACACACGGACCGAAGTGTCGGATCCGGAGATCAGTTGACCACTAGCAATCGTGTACATACAACACCGGAAAGCCATAGGTGTTATATACACAAAGGTTTGAAACTAGATTATTGACTCTAGTGCAAGTGGGAGACTGTTGGAGATATGCCCAAGAGGCAATAATAAAGTGGTTATTATCATATCTTCACACTTATGATAAATGTTTACATACCATGCTATAATTGTATTAACCGGAAACATTAATACTTGTGTGATTTGTAAACTAAAATAAGAGTCCCTAGTATAGCCTCTTGTTAAACTAGCTTGTTGGTTAATATATGATCATGGTTTCCTGATCATGAACACAGAGATGTTATTAACAACATGATCATATCATTAGGAGAATGATGTGATGGACATACTCCTATAGATAAGCATAGCATAAAGATCAAGTCATTTCAATAGTTCAATTGCTATATGCTTTCTGATACATAGTAACCTAATTCCTTCGACCATGAGATCATGCATATCACCTTTACCGGATGGATGCTTTGATGACATCAAACACCACACCGTAACTGGGTGGCTATAAAGGTGGCATTAAGTGTTCGGAAAGTATTGGTTGAAACACATGGATCAAGAGTGGGATTTGTCCATCCTCATGACGGATAGATATACTCTGGGCCCTCTCGGTGAAATGTCATCCAATTAGCTTGCAAGCATGTGACTTGGTCACAAGGGATCACATATCACGAACGAGAAAAGAGTACTTATCGATGTGAGGTTGAACTAGGTATGCAGAGATCCGAAGCGATCATAACCTCGGGTAAGTAACATATCGTGAGACAAAGGAAATTGGTATCGTATGTAAGTGGTTCATTCGATCATAAGTAATCGTAGAAATATGTGGGAGCCATATGAATTTCCAGATTCCTCTATTGGTTATTGTTAGGAAGTGTCTCGATCATGTCGCATAATTCACGAACCGTGGAGACACACTTAAGGATTCGACGTTGTTTGAGTAGTTATGGTATTATGAGAAAGAGACCGAATGTTGTTGAGTCTCGGATGGGATCCGGATATCACGAGGTGATCCGGAATGGTCCGGAGAATAAGATTCATATAAGGAAAGTCCCGTTTCGGAGTTCGGGAATGATTCCGGTGTTTTCATCGGGAATGTTCTAGAAGGTTCCGGATTGTCCGGCACTCCGGGGGGGGAGAGGTACATGAATGTGTCATTACATATTGGAATGATTGCATCATGTACTAAGTGTTCTTGCTGTCCCAAATAAAGGATTAAATTGAATCCTAAAACAGAAAAGTCAAATGTCCAGTTTGAAAGTCAAACTGCCAAAACAAGAAACTGTGGGAAACAAGCAAGAGGAGTTGGAACCAACCTGGAGGAGGAGTTGGACTCCTCCAGGCCGGCGCCCAAGCCCTGGTCCGAGTTGGGGAGGGACTCCCTCCCTCCCTGGCGCGCCAAGGACCCCCCTCCCATATAAGGAGGGGCAGGGCTCCTCCCATAGACACATAACTTTCTACTCTAGATCTCCGGTTTAGAGCCGTTTTGGTTTAGAGCTTCTAATTGCTTTAGCCAGCGGTTTAGAGCCTTCTAATTGGTTTAGAGCCTTCTAATTGGTGTGTCTAATTACTAGACCACTAATAGCCTCTCTCATAAGCTCCACCATACTCGCACCGGCTTAAGGCGAAGCCCTGCGGGATTTCCCTCTACTTAGGTACCACGCGTTGTCTGCCGGAATCGCGAGGAGAGTGCTGCAACCTCCATTTTCTTTGGAACAAGGAGAGGAAGGTCTTCGTCAGTACCGAACGTGTGACCGATTGGGGGCGCTGCGGAACGTGGCTGGAAGGATCGTCTACACGATCTTGAGATCGGAAGTGTACGACTACATCACCCACGAGAATCTGCTCTCGTTAACCGCTTTGGAATCTTCGAGGGTGAGTTCCTCTATCGACTCGTTGCTACAATCTAGTAGATAGATCTTGGCTTGTTTGTTTGTATGCGATAGAAAATTTTTGTTTTCCATGCTACGAACCCCTACATGAGGCATCCCAACACCCAGCAATTGTTGGTACATTTATTTAGCCATTCCGTTGTAGTTGCAATACTTACTAGTCAGATACAATGGTAACAGGTGACAACACAAATCAGCAATTGTTGGCACTTTTATTTAGCCATTCCATTATAGTGAAGCTGATTACTAGTCATTATAAAGTTAAATTTATAGCACTACTTTAGTTATAGTTGTCTACGATCGAGATACTGTGCTCCAAGTCGTCCATAACCACGGACATGGCTTTCAGAAAGTTTTACCCTGCAGGGGGGCATAAATAGCAACACACACACGATCAACCTTGAGAAAAACCAAATGAAAACCCAACGAGACATCACGACAGAGCAATTGCAAGATTCATATAAATTTTAGGGGGCCACCCCACCAAGCTACCCGCTACGAAGTTGGCCAGCTACGAGACGGACCCAGAGGTTTGTGACGATGGCTGTAAACGACTGGGAACCCGAAAGTGTGACTGGGCTTGTCGATACCGCGAAAACGTGGCACGGGGTTCCAAAATAGTACAGGCGCTTCACGCGCAATCATAAATAAAGCAGTAAAGCATGACATAAGTACATGATAGTAATAAAGCCCTAAACTACTTTGTGGCCCTAAGAAATAAGATATGACTCAAGCTCTGGCTAGGGGGATTCATGGTCCCACATGCGGATAGTGCGAATATTCAAAGAATAGGTATCAAGTACTCGGTGTCCTACGGGACACAAGTGGACGGTTAAAAACCAAATAACATCTATTGCCCACCGGTGCCTTTGCATTATTTACCTACTTAAATTTTAGTTATTAAACGGTAATTAAAGCCATGATCATCTCCAACATTAAACATAAGGCATTACTCCAACAACTATGGAACATCGACGGCGCGACGCAACACCTACGCAAGCAACTACGACTCGCAAGGCTGAATATCTACCAAACAACCGGTAATAGGATGTGTCCAAGGCAATTTAATGGCTGCAAGGGATATCACGGGTACGAAAACTAGAGCATCGCATCACAGATAACAATAGATTAACAGGAGGAAATAAAGACTATAAAAGTAAGATAGGTAGAAAGGGGGAGAATGCTCGCCTGAAAACATTGCCGAAGGTTCATTCGAAGAACGGGTCGACTCTCGCATCAACTCATCGGCCTAATCCGTGAAGAAGCAAAGCACTAGAAGAAACAACGGATGCACTATTTAATACTATGGCAAAAGATCGGGCATGATGCATGTATGATGTATGACATGGCAAAGATGCGATGCAGTTAGGCCATATTAAGCCAAACAGGTGTCCCGATAATTTATTAGATGGTTTATGTTGTTTAGATACCCCGCATTTTAAATGTTGTCTTAACAAGTCGAAACATGACATCGATTCGTTACACAAATTTAAATGGGGCCATTATAAGATTAGGATAGCCCGCATATGGTGTCCATATTTATTATTACTAGATGATACCCCGCGCGTTGCTGCGGGGCATCAGTGCACCAAAAATATAGTTTTTGTAATATGAAATGCATTCTATAAAGAAATAATAGATTACAAAAGAGCCTTGTTCCCAATGATCTCTCACAAGAATTATAAATGTAATTGACATAAATGACCATTCTCAATTTCTAATATTCCTTAACATTGCATGCTTTCAAAACTCAGTTGGAACCTTGTCAACTAAAGGGAAAAACTATAGTATATCATTGATTCAAGTGGCGTAGAGTTTGAATATGTACAACATCCAAAATAAAAGAACTTATGAAATACGAAGAAATAATTAATTTTTGTAAGAATTGATAATCCATCCATACTTCATCGAACTTTACATTCAAACAATGAACACCATCAATTTGGCATTTCATTATTGACTTGCTTGCATCGAAACAAAGACAGCAGTATTCTTGATTTTGCTAGCATATGGACGAAGGCAGAGTATAATTAATTTTTGTAAGAATTGATAATCCATCCATATTGTTCACTGAACTTTACTTTCAAACAATGAACACCATCAATTTGGCATTTCATTATTGACTTGCTTGCATCTGAAACAAAGACAGAGTATTCTTGATTTTGCTAGCATCTGGACGAAGGCAGAATATTCATTAGAGCTTGTCATTGTTAAAAGGATAGCCGAACCTTGATTCCCCCATACACCACGGGAAATACTCGACAAAATAAAAGAGCAAAATAACACCCATCATTAGTAGCAAGTCCTTGTAGTATCCGCATTATGTCTGACAAAGATATGAAATTCAGTGCATAAGTAATCTAATAGAGATGTACTTGTGACAATCTTGAAATATTACTATATCTACGACCAATGAAAGTTTGAAAAAAATCCATCCGAAAAGACTATGTACCATAAAATACATCATGCATTGCATTAAGACTGCCTCAATCATTGCTCATAACAGGTTAGCCATGGCATGTCTTGACGCAAAGGTGAAATCAGAAAATTGATGTTGTTGCAACCTTTAAAACAACTTTTCTTAAAAAAACTTATAAAAACCATGGGTAATTAGGTGCGGAAACATGCATGACAAAGTGTTCAGATCGGGAGGATTTCATAGAAAATGGACTACAATCCTGGAGCCATTTGTCTGATATATCTGTTGCCAGATAGATCAAACCTCTAGTATACAATTTAGAAAGCTTCAATTTATACAACATAATATAGCAATTGCTAATTACCAAAACAAACATTGACTTTCGACTGTTAACCACCTCGATATACATACATTTGTAGCAGCTGTGTGAATCAATGAAAAACATAACATGAAAAGATGTCAGAATGAATATTAACTTTCATGATGTGGTGGTCTCAGGCGAAGGCATTTTCAAGTTGGCCCTTTCAAGTTTTGTTGAATGAGTGGTGACATACCTGCTGCCGCCATTTAGGGCCGAGTCAAGAAGAAAGGGGTCTGTGTATGCTTGCATAAAAAAAGGAAAAATCGGCAAGCAAGACTAATCTACGAAAGCATCAAGAAAAGAGAAGGAAAGGAGCTAACCAATATCCATGTTGGCAGTGAGTACGTGCAGAGCGGTACGACGTGCTATTAATGGAAACGAACTGAGTTTGAAATCAACCAGTTAAAATCAAAGATGGAGAACTGAAGGAAAATACACACGTTGTTGGGCTTGTGGCATACATGGACAGGAGGAAGCAATCATACCTGTATATCCGGAATTTATCCAACAAAATCATGCCATCAACAGCTATAACATGGAACATTGTTACATGGATATAATCAGGGAAATACGACTCCATGCTTCTATACCACATATGTCTAATAAGAGATTATCTAGTGCAGGGAGAAGATAATGGTTCAACAGGAAGGCCTAGATCTGGATCTGGAGAGGAGGATGGGGAAGGTAATGAGATAATGGGAGTGTTTCAGTCTTTCAGATCAGCGACGACGTCAGGCTCGACGGCATCATTCTGGGCGTAATTGTTTAGGCAGAGATTGTGATGGTTGGGCAAGAAGATCGCCCAAAACTGTTTGTAGCCACAAAAACGGGTCACTTTATATAGCCAGAAATTCGAAGATTTTCCCCGCTTCAGCCTCGCTCAGGTAGTTGGAAGGTCAGACGCCATGCTATCAATGGATATTGAAGGACTCTAGAAAGAGCGTTTCTGCCAATTGGAAGCCGGGCGAATCTAAGAGGCATACGCGGCATGAGCGAGAGAACGTGCGTGAGAGGAGAAGGATTCTAGGCGAACCGCCGGGAGGAGAAGGTAAACAGATCGACCCATAGAGTAAAACTGGTCATAGAAATTATTTTGCTAACACATCAAAAAATAAAACTAATGACATGACGTGGATGGACGTATAAGGTGGACCAATCAAAATCTTGCTGATGTGGATAGCCTGCATGTTGAGAGAAATAAGGTAGTGGGGGTTCCTATTTAGATATAGAAGATTAGATGAGTCGACAACATACCACAAACTCAGAATATGTATGCAAGGATGCTCCATTCATATGCAACAAGATATTTATTTCATTTATAAAAATAAGGTATCGGAAAGAGGGTCACACACTAGGGTTCGGCACCGATGGTCTTGGGGTTCGACGACATTCGCAATATCGATCTTCGGATCCATGACGCCGCACCCAAGGGTCTTAGCGTCTTCGGGTTCCATGAAGAAGTTCTTGACATTCTGGGCATCTTCGGGTCCGGGGATCCGATTCCACGTCGACGGTGTTGTTGTCCAAGATGGAGAACTTAGACTTCAGCTTTGGTTGTTGGGTGAACTTGGTCGCAAGACGATTTTCCCGAGGAGGATCTTGAGGGACAAGGTATTCTACTTGGTAGTTGACAACATTAGAGACATCGTAGATCATGTGTGCTCACAAACAAACGGAGCATTGGGATAACAGCCTGTCTAGAGTTCGGAACCAACAACAGAAGCTCTCTACTGCAAAACAAACGCCACTGGTCCCGAAGAGCCGTTCGACAGAAGATCAAAGGTGGTCGCGCACGACTCGACAACATGAACTTGCGGCCAAAACAAAGGGCAGGTCCGTGCCCAGCAGGTAGAACTGCAGGGAGGCGGTCCAAGGTGACACTGGAGAGAAGTAGAACGTTGCGGTCAGCCTGGTGGCGTACAACACGACAACGTCGAGCAGCCGAAGGGTGGCGCTGCAGCGGTGGAGGTCGGGACAGAGAGGAAGCGAGGCCGGTGGCGGCGCTTGGCGAGGAAAATAGACAGCGACTGGGCGCAGGGCCGGAAAGCTTAGGGAAGGAAGATGGTGGTGGTGGGCGGGTTCCAGTCCAGCGATGCATTGGTCGGGGCTACGGCCGGCACCACGACGAGCAGAGGAGAAGGGGCGGGGAGGAGATCGCGAGGGTGCTCTGGCAACGGCTGCGGGATGAGATCGGCGGGGAGAGTAGGCACCAAGGACGGCGGTTGGTGGCAGCGACGGGTTCTGTGGGAGAGACGAGAGCAGAGGGAGGCGTGGGGAGGGCGCCAGAGAAAAGGCGGAGGCGGTGGGGAGGAAAACATGCGGGAGGAGAGAGGCGAGCGCGCGGGGTCGGGCTCGCGTGTGGGGTGGGCGGCTTGTGTGCGTGCGGTGTACGCGTGAGGGAGCGTGGGGATCCAGGGGTGGGGCCTAGCAAGCGGGAGCGGCAGGGTGGAGGGAGTGGGTGGCGGCGGCGGCGGGTGTGGGTGCTAGGGGGATTTGGCTAGGATTAGGTAGTCTAGGGTTTGGGGTTAGGTGATAGGTTGGAGGTGGCCGACTGGGCTTTTGGGCCTGGCTGGCTGCCTCCCTAAATAAAAATAACTTTTATATTTATTTATTTTTGTTCCTGTTTTATTTTACAGCCTTTTGGAAATAATATTTAGATAAAATAAAATATCTGGACGTTCCAGGGTTTTACATTTAAAATAGAGGGGGTATTTGATAAACAAAAATATGCTTTCGGAAAAATAGTTTTAGGCAAAACATGTATGATGATGTCATGATGATGCACAAAGTATTATTTAACCGCGATTTTCTAGCAGTGGTTTTACCCGGGGTGCTACATATTCCCTCTCAAGCAATCCTGCAATGAAGATACTGTTGGAGATATGCCCTAGAGGCAATAATAAATATAGTTATTATTATATCTTTGTGTTTATGATAAATGTTTACATTCATGCTATAATAGTATTAATAAGTAAACATTAATACTTGTGTGATTTGTAAACTTAATTTGAAGTCCCTAGTATAGCCTCTATACTTCACTAGCTTGTTGGTTGATTAATGATTGTGGTTTCCCTATCATGAACATTGAGATGTTATCAACAACAAGATCATATCGTTAGGAGAATGATATGGTGGACATACTCCTATAGATAAGCATAGCATAAAGATCAAGTCATTTCAATAGTTCAATTGCTATATGCTTTCTGATACATAGTAACCTAATTCCTTCGACCATGAGATCATGCATATCACCTTTACTGTATGGATGCTTTGATGACATCAAATACCACACCGTAACTGGATGGCTATAAAGGTGGCATTGAGTGTTCGGAAAGTATTGGTTGAAACACATGGATCAAGAGTGGGATTTTTCCATCCATATGACGGATAGATATACTCTGGGCCCTCTCGGTGGAATGTCATCCAATTAGCTTGCAAGCATGTGACTGGCTCACAAGGGATCACATATCAGGAACGAAAATAGTACTTATCGAACGAGGTTGAACTAGGTATGCGAGAATCAAGCGATCATAACCTCGGATAAGTAAACTATCGTGAGACAAAGGGAAATTGGTATCGTATGTAAGTGGTTCATTCGATCGCAAAGTCGTAGAAATATGTGGGAGCCATATGAATTTCCAGATTCCTCTATTGGTTATTGTTCGGAGAAGTGTCTCGATCATGTCCGCATAATTCACGAACCGTAGGGAGACACACTTAAGGATTCGACGTTGTTTGAGTAGTTATGGTATTATGAGAAAGAGACCAAATGTTGTTCGGAGTCTCGGATGGGATCCGGGATATCACGAGGTGATCCGGAATGGTCCGGAGAATAAGATTCATATAAGGAAAGTCCCGTTTCGGAGTTCGGGAATGATTCCGGTGTTTTCATCGGGAATGTTCTAGAAGGTTCCGGATTGTCCGGCACTCCGGAGGGAGGGTACATGAATGTGTCATTACATATTGAATGATTGCATCACGTACTAAGTGTTCTTGCTGTTCCAAAACTGAAAATTCAAACTGCCAGTTTGAAAGTCAAACGGCTAAAACAGAAGCTGGGAAAGCAGAAACTGTGGGAAGCAGGCTGTGGAAACAAGCAAGAGGTGGTTGGAACCGACTTGGGGAGGAGTCCCTCCAAGCCGCCAACCAAGGCCGACTTGGGAGGACTCCCCTCCCAGCCGCCCCTCCACCTATAAAAGGAGGGGCAGGGCCTCCTCCTCTAGACACAAGTTCCTATCCTCTAATCTCCGGTTTAGAGCCGTTTTGGTTTAGAGCTTCTAATTGCTCTATCCTGCGGTTTAGAGCCTTCTAATTGGTGTGTCTAATCCCTAGACCACTAATAGCTCTCTCATACTCCACCATACTCGCTCGGTTTAAGGCGAAGCCTGCGGGATCTCCCTCTACTCGGTACCACGCCCGTTGTCTTGCGGAATCGCAAGGAGAGTGCTACAACCTCATTTTCTTTGGAACAAGGAGAGGAAGGTCTTCATCGAGTCGAACGTGTGACCGATTGGGAAAGCTGCTTAGGAGCCTTGTGGAAGGATCGTCTACGATCTTGAGATCGGAAGAGTGCGACTACATCACCCACGAGAATCCGCTCTCGTTAAACACTTTGGAATCTTCGAGGTAAGTTATTCCATCGACTCGTTGCTACAATCTAGTAGATAGATCTTGGCTTGTTTGTTTGTATGCGATAGAATTTTTTGTTTTCCATGCTCGAACCCCTACGATGGTATCGAGCCGTGTCTATATGTAGATCATTGACGAGTAGAACACAATGGTCATTGTGGGCGTTGATGATTTTATTGTCGATTGCTTCTTGTGTACTTTGCATCTTGCGGTAAGTTGGGATGAAGCGGCCCCGGCTAACCTTACATGACATCGTTCATGAGACTTGCTCCACGCTTGACATGCAACTTGTATTGCATAAGTGGCTTTTATGGTGCTGTTTCTCCTAGCATAGTTAAGATCCAATTTACAACGGGTGATCAACAATGCTAGTATCAATGTTGTGGTTCTTGTTCGTAAGTTAGAACGACACTTATTGAAAGCCCCAAACCACGTAAAATATGCAAAGAAAGTAGAGGCGTCTAACTTTGTTTTGCGAGGGTGTCTGATGATGTGATATGGCCATGATTGTGATTATATTTGATGTATGCAATGTTCCTTATTGTAAGTTGGCAACCCGGAGAGCCATATGGTTGTCTTTAATTTATGTTAAAGACCCGCGTGTCTATTCAAAGTAGTTGTAATAGTTGAAGCCGGTGGACGACAACCATGGAGAAGCGTCATTGACCTTGATGCAATGCCGGTGATGATGGACATCATGTTCGTGCTTGAAGATGGAGATCAGAAGCACAAAGAAGAAAGGCCATATCATATCACATATTATTGAATTGCATGTGATGTTAATACTTTATGCATCTTGTATTGCTTGGTAGACAACGGTAGCATTATAAGATGATCCCTCATGCACATCAATTTCAAGTCATAAAGTGTTCGCCCTTAGTTAGCACCGTTGCTAAAGCTTGTTGTTTCGAAGCACCACGTGATGATCGGGTGTGTTAGATTCTGCAAGTGTGTACAACGTGAGCAAGCCAGATTTGCTCATGCAGAAACTAAGGTTTGATCTTAACGAGCCTAGCATGTACAGACATGGTCTCGGAACACGGATCACCGAAAGGTAAAGCATGAATCGTATAGTAGATATGATGAACATGACGATTGTTCGCCATTGAAACTATATCAACTCTCGTGATGATCGGTGTTGATGTAGTGGATTTGGTTCGTGTGATCACTAAAACAATGTGAGGGATATTGTTTTGAGTGGGAGTTCACCTAGTTTGATTTCATTAATTAATTTGAACTCAATTTGTCATAAACTTAGTCTAAACTATTGCAAATATGTTGTAGATCAATGGCAGCCCCTACCATCAATTTTAATGCGTTCCTAGAGAAAGAAAAGTTGAAAAACAATGGAAGCAACTTCGCGGATTGGTTCCGCAATTTGAGGATTGTCCTCCACGGTGGTAATTTGACCTATGTCTTTGGATGCACATTGGGTGACCCACTGCGGTGGTGCTCCCGATGAAGTAAAGAATGTTTACCTCGCTCGGAAGAATCGATTACTCCATAGTTCAAGGTGCTATCTTGTATGGTTTAGAATCGGAGCTTTAGAAAAGGTTTGAAGAGTCGGACCCATATGATATTGTCGAGGATCTCAAATTGATTTTTGAGACTCATGCGGCAATTGAAAGCTATGAGGCTTACGAAAAGTTCTTTAACCGCAAGATGGAAGAGGGCAGCTCGTCGGTGAGCATGTGCTTAAGATGCGGGCACGCAAACAAACTTCAAAGCTTGGGTATAGTGATTCCTAATGCTTTGGGATTTACCGTGTCCTCTAGTCACTACCACCAAGTTACAGGAACTTTGTGATGAACTACAACATGCGAACATGAACAAAGAGTTGCGAACTGTTTGCTATGTTAAAATCTGCGAAGTGGAGATCAAGAAAGAGCACCAAGTGTTGTTGGTCAATAAGACCACCAAATTCAAGAAAGGTAAGTCTAAGCAAAGGGACACTTCAAGAAGGGTGGTAAGAAAGTTACCACGCCGTGAAGAAGACCAAAGCTGGACCCAAGCACGTCTTGAGTGCTTTTACGCAAGGAGAAGGTCCTTTGAGCGGAATTGCCCAAAGTACTTGACGGATCGAAGAACGGCAACATCAAGAAGAAAGGTATATCGATATACATGTTATTGATGTGTATCTCACTAGTACCGTAGTAGTGCCCGGTATTTAATCTTGGTTCGGTTGCTCATATTTGTAACTCGAAGCAGGTCTGCGAATAAACGGAAGCTAGCGAAGAACGAGGTGACGATGCGGCGTGGGAAGCGGATCAAAGGTTGATGTGATCGCGATCGGCACGCTACCCTTCATCTACCATCGGGATTAGTTTTATACTTAAATAATTGTTATTTAGTGCTGTGTTGAGCATGAACATTATATCGGGATCTTGTTTATTGCGAGGCGGTTACTTGTTTAAATCAGAGAATAATGGTTGTTCGATTTATATGAGTAATATGTTTTATGCACATGCACCTTTGATAGATGGTCTATTCTTATTGAATCTCGATAGTGGAAATACACATATCAACAACATTGAGGCTAAGCGTTTGAAATCAGCGATAATGCAACCTACATGTGGTACTATCGTCTTGGTCACATTGGAGTGAAGCGTATGAAGAAACTCCATTCTGATGGACTTCTTGAATCACTTGATTTTGAATCACTTGAAAGATGCGAAGCATGTCTGATGGGAAAATGACTAAGACTCCATTTTACGGTATGATGGAGCGAGCTACGGACTTATTGGAAATCATACATACCGATGTGTGTGGTCCAATGAGTGTAGCATCATGAGTGGTTATCGTTATGTTCTTACCTTCACGGATGACTTGAGTAGATATGGGTATATCTATTTCATGAAACATAAGTCCAAAACTTTCGAGAAGTTTAAGGAGTTTCAAAGTGAGGTAGAGAATCAACGTAACAAGAAGATTAAATTTCTACGTTCTGATCGTGGAGGTGAATATCTAAGTTACGAGTTTGGCGAGCATTTGAATAAATGGAATACTTTCTGATTGACACCGCCAGGAACACCACAGCGTAATGGTGTGTCCGAACGTCGTAATCAAACTCTCTTAGATATGGTTCGTTCTATGATGTCACTTACAGATTTACCGCTATCATTTTGGGGTTATGCATTAGAAACAGCCGCATTCAGTTTAAATAGGGCACCGTCTAAATCCGTTGAAACGACACCGTATGAATTATGGTTTGGGAAGAAACCTAAATTGTCGTTCCTTAAAGTTTGGGGATGCGAAGCCTATGTAAAGAAGTTACTGTAGGACAAGCTTGAACCCAAAGCGGAAAATGCGTCTTCATAGGATACCCGAAGGAAACTATTGGGTATACCTTCTATCATAGATCCGAAGGCAAAATCTTCGTTGCCAAGAATGGATCCTTTCTAGAGAAGTAATTTCTCTCGAAAGAAGTGACTGGAAGGAAAGTAGAACTCGACGAGGTTGTCGAACCTTCTCTCGAAATTGCGAGTAGCGCAGCACCGGAAGAAGTTCTGTGGTGCTGCACCAATAAGAGAGGAAGCTAATGATGTTGATCATGAAACTTCGGTTGAAGTTGCTCTGAGCCTCGGAGGTCAACGAACTCGTACCACTCCAGTTGGTATGATCCGTTATGAGTGTCATGTTGGTGGACAACACCGATGACCCGAGACATATGAGGAAGCGATGATGAGCCCAGATTCCAATAAATGGCAAGAAGCCATGAAATCCGAGATTGGATCCATGTACGAAAACCAAGTATGGACTTTGGTGGACTTACTGGGATGGCGGAAGGTGTCGAGAACAAATGGATTTTCAAGAAGAAAACAAATCTTGATGGTAATGTTACTATCTATAAAGCTCGACTTGTCGCAAAAGGGTTTCGACAAATTCAAGGAGTTGACTACGATGAGACTTTATCACCGATGTGAAGCTAAAGTCCGTGAGGATTATGTTAGCAATCGCTGCATATTATGATTATGAGATATGGCGGATGGATGTCAAAACAGCATTCCTCAATGGAGATATTGATGAAGAGTTGTATATGATGCAACCCAAAGGTTTTGTCGATCCTAAAGATGCTAACGGTATGCAAACTTCAACGGTCCATCTATGGATTGAAGCAAGCATCCAGTTGGAATCAACGTTTTGATAAGGTGATCAAAAGTTTTGGTTTTATACAAACTTATGGAGAAGCTTGTATTTACAAGAAAGTGAGTGGGAGCTCAGAGCATTCTTAATACTATATGTGGATGACATATTGTTGATTGGGAATGATGTAGACCTTCTTAATAGTGTCAAGGAATATTTGAATAATAGTTTTCAATGAAGGATCTTGGCGAAGCAGCTTACATATTAGGCATAAAGATTTATAGAGATAGATCGAAGCCAAATATCATTGTCACAGAGTACATATTTGGACAAAGTTCTAAAGAGGTTTGGAATGGAAGAAAGCAAGAAAGGGTTCTTGCCCATGTTGCTCAATCGACCTTGAGTAAAACTCAAAGTCCGACATCGGCGGAAGATAGAGAAAGGATGAGTAAGACTCCCTGTCGTCCATAGGATCTCTAATGTATGCCATGCTATGTACTAGACCCGACATTGCATATCTTTAGTTTAACTAGCAGATATCAAAGTGATCCAGAGTGGATCATTGGACAATGATCAAAAACATCCTTAAGTACTTGAGAAGAACTAAGGATATGGTTCTTTCTTATGGAGGTGATGAACAGCTCGTTGTTAATGGTTACACCGATGCTAGTTGGAACACCGATCCGGATGATTCTAAATCACAACTGGATCGTATTTATTTTGAATGGTGCGTGATTAGTGGAGGAGTGCAAAGCAAAGCGTTGTGGCGAGATCTTCAAGAATCGGAATACATGGCTGCTTGGAGGCTTCACAAGCGATATGGATGAAAGAGTTCATTAGAGCTGGGTGTGGTTCCTAGTGCTGGACCCAATGTCTATCTCTTGTGATAACATGGGAGCCATAGCCAATGCGCAAGAACCAAGGTCACACAAGAAGTCAAGCATATCAAGCTGTGATTTCACGCTATTCGAGAACATATCCGGGATGGGGATATAAAGATTTGCAAAGTACACAGATCTGAATGTGGCGGATCCGTTGACTAATCCTCTCCAGGGCAAAACATGACCAACACCAAACTGCCATGGGTGTTCGGTATATTACCATGTAATCTAGATTAGATGACTCTAGTGCAAGTGGGAGACTGTTGGAGATATGCCCTAGAGGCAATAATAAGTATAGTTATTATTATATCTTTGTGTTTATGATAAATGTTTACATTCATGCTATAATAGTATTAACAAGGAAACATTAATACTTGTGTGATTTGTAAACTTAATTTGAAGTCCCTAGTATAGCCTCTATACTTCACTAGCTTGTTGGTTGATTAATGATTGTGGTTTCCCTATCATGAACATTGAGATGTTATCAACAACAAGATCATATCGTTAGGAGAATGATATGGTGGACATACTCCTATAGATAAGCATAGCATAAAGATCAAGTCATTTCAATAGTTCAATTGCTATATGCTTTACGATACATAGTAACCTAATTCCTTCGACCATGAGATCATGCATATCACCTTTAGGATGGATGCTTTGATGACATCAAACACCACACCGTGGCGGGTGGCTATAAAGGTGGCATTGAGTGTTCGGAAAGTATTGGTTGAAACACATGGATCAAGAGTGGGATTTGTCCATCCATATGACGGATAGATATACTCTGGGCCCTCTCGGTGGAATGTCATCCAATTAGCTTGCAAGCATGTGACTGGCTCACAAGGGATCACATATCACGGGAACGAGAAAAGAGTACTTATCGGTAACGAGGTTGAACTAGGTATCTTTGAGATACCGACGATCATAACCTCGGATAAGTAAACTATCGTGAGACAAAGGGAAATTGGTATCGTATGTAAGTGGTTCATTCGATCGCAAAGTAATCGTAGAAATATGTGGGAGACATATGAATTTCCAGATTCCTCTATTGGTTATTGTTCGGAGAAGTGTCTCGATCATGTCCGCATAATTCACGCATCGTAGGAGACACATAAGGATTCGACGTTGTTTGAGTAGTTATGGTATTATGAGAAAGAGACCGAATGTTGTTCGAGTCTCGGATGGGATCCGGATATCACGAGGTGATCCGGAATGGTCCGGAGAATAAGATTCATATAAGGAAAGTCCCGTTTGAGTTCGGGAATGATTAGGTGTTTTCATCGGAATGTTCTAGAAGGTTCTGGCTTGTCCGACACTCCGGGGGGGAGGGAACATGAATGTGTCATTACATATTGAATGATTGCATCATGTACTAAGTGTTCTTGCTGTTCCAAAACTGAAAAGTCAAACTGCCAGTTTGAAAGTCAAGCGGCTAAACGAGAAACTGTGGAAAAGCAGAAACTGGGAAGCAGAACTGTGGAAACAAGCAAGAGGTGGTTGGAACCAACTTGGGAGGAGTCCTCCTCAAGCGGCCAACCAAGGCCGACTTGGGGAGGGACTCCCCTACCCTTGGCCGCCCCTCCCAACTATAAAAGGAGGGGCAGGGCCTCCTCCTCTAGACACACAAGTTCCTATCCTCTAATCTCCGGTTTAGAGCCGTTTTGATTTAGAGCTTCTAATTGCTCTATCCTGCGGTTTAGAGCCTTATAATTGGTGTGTCTAATCCCTAGACCACTAATAGCTCTCTCTCATACTCCACCATACTCGCTCCAGCTTAAGGCGAAGCCCTGCGGGATCTCCCCTCTACTTTCGGTACCACGCCGTTGTCTTTGCGGAATCGAGGAGAGTGCTACAACCTCCATTTTCTTTGGAACAAGGGAGAGGAAGGTCTTCGTCGAAATGTGAGCGTGTGACCGATCTGGAAGCGCTGCTTGAGCATGGCCTTGGAAGGATCGTCTACACGATCTTGAGATCGGAAAGAGTACGACTACATCACCCACAAGAATCCGCTCTCGTTAAACACTTTGGAATCTTCGAGGGTAAGTTATTCCATCGACTCGTTGCTACAATCTAGTAGATAGATCTTGGCTTGTTTGTTTGTATGCGATAGAAATTTTTTGTTTTCCATGCTACGAACCCCTACAGATACAAGAAGTCTCTTGTGTCCCCAACACACCCAATACACTTGTCAGGTGTATAGGTGCACTAGTTCGGTGAAGATATAGTGAAATACAAGTGGTAACGATGCCAGAAAATAGCTTGACGTGGAGGTAAAGACTACAACAAGCAAACATGCAACAGATCTAGTAGCAAACGGTGTTTCAATGCTTAGAAACAAGGCCTAGGGATCATACATTCACTAGTAAACACTCTCTCGTATAAATATCCTCTCTTCATGATACTACTCTTAACTACTCTCCAGTTGGACACTCTAATCATAGGTAGGGCTATAACAACACTCCCCAAAGTCCGCCTTCCCCAATCTAGATAACCCCACACTATCACCTTGAGCGCTAGATGGTTCCAACAAACACCGCAATTTCATAGAGACATCCAACTCCAAATATAACTCATAACAAATATTCAATCTAGCCAAAGTGCCACACACGGTATGCACACTGTCACTTTCACACACGTGGGGAAAAGCATAGATCTATTAAAGCACAAAGAGTATTTATATAGACTCAAGCCTAAGTGCCACCATGGCGTGCACGCTGTCACTTTCACACACATGGGGAGAGCAGAGATCTAATGAAGCACTTGAGTAGCAAGGTATATATACTTGATTACAAAGCTCATGACCACAAGATCATGCATAGAGAGAGATGAACACATAGCTACCGGTAGAGCCCTTAGCCCTGAGGAAGAACTACTCCCTCCTCATCATGGGAATCAGCAACGGTGATGGAGATGGTGGTGGAGATCGATGGAGATGGCTCCGGGGGCACTTCCCCGTCCCGACAGGGTGCCGGAATAGACTTTCTGTCCCCTTAATATCCCCTTCGGTGGCGGCGGCGCTACGGAGGTTTTCGTGAATTTCTTCTGGATGCCCAGGGTTTTTGGGTCGGAGGCTTCTTATAGGCGCAGGAATCAAGGTCGCTGGGGGTCCAGGGGGCCCACACCCCCTGTGGGCGCCTCTAGGGCTTGCTCGTGCCTAGGGTTTTGCGGCCACCCTATGGCCCCCTCCGGCTCTGCTTCGTGGTTCCGTGTTGCTCCGGGAAAAATAATGACTTTGGATTTTTGTCCCGTCAAATTCCGAGAATATTGATGTTCTGCCTTTCTGGAACCAAAAACAGAAGAAAACATGGAACTGGCACTGTGGCATCTTGTTAATAGGTTAGTTCCAGAAAACATATAAAAACACCTTAAAGTGTAGACAAAGCAAAGCAAAGTAGATACAAAACAAGCATAGAGCATAAAAAATTATAGATACGTTTCTGACGTATAAGCGCGGCAAGGGGTGGTGCGGTTCGGTCGGAACGCGTAGGTGCTCTGAGCGGCACCGACGACATTTTTTACGATGCACGGGCGCTCCTGGTCTTGCAGCGGAGAACGGGGTTGTCTGGTGGTCTCCTAGGACGATGGTGATCGCAGGCACAGGCGGCGAAGGCGGGGCGCAGTCTGTGCGAGCGTGTCAAGCGCGGCGCTCTAGAGCGCTCTAGACATGTCAGAGACAACCTAGGCATGTGTGTTCTCTGTGGTCCACTGCTTGTCAAGGCTCGAGGGCTAGACAAATGGTGGTGGTGGACGGTGGTGTGCTTCCTGGACACGGTGGCTAGGTGCGGCCATGGCTCTGGCTAGCTTGCCATGGTCGGCTGGCCAGGGTTGGCTTGGGCATGCACGACATGGTGCATTGGGTAGGTTCTAGGTTGGTTTAATGCGATGGTTGTCACTGGGGGAGATAGAAGTGATTAAGGTTAGAGTGGCAAAGATGGAGTATATGCTTGAAAAAGTATAAGTTGGCAATCTCAAGTCCCTTGAATACGAGGGCCACACCTGATGCATACTCAACTTTGGGTCCAGGTAAGTTCTTGTCATTGTAAGTATTTGCATATCATTGAGAACCGCTAACGAGGTACACCTTGCACATGGTACAGGAGCTATCCCATAACCAAAATGACAAGGCAAGCAGACAATGAGCATCTCAGCAATCTTCTTATTTACCATGGGAATATGGTGCTTTTTTCTCTCTTCCTCGTTTTCTCAATGTGTCTCTTTTTTATAAGAAGAATGCTTCATAGATGTCACTATGGTGATGCTGCAAGTTTTCACCATGATTAGGCATCGCTTAGGCTAGCGGCCCAGGCGTTTCTCTATCACAAAATACAAACGACATGGATATGCCCTACAGGTACCCGATGTTAGTATACCTGGTCCATCCCGACGGAAGGCCCACTCGACGACCTGCCAGGGTCCATGACGCCTATGACGTTTTGGCTGCTATGAAGCCCATATGGACACGGACTCCCAAGTGCACAAGACAAGGAAACCTCAAGACTAAAGTTTGAATACAACTTGTAACCTACTCGTATTGGCACCCGAGACCTAGCCTCCCCATATATAAAGGCTAGGAGGGTCCAACGAGGGGGAAAGATTACGACCTACTGTGGCATCCCGCAAAACCACTACTAGAAAATCGCGTTGAATTTGTGCATTGCATCGTCATCATCATGCATTGTTTGCATAAAACTATGTTTGCAAAACCCGTCCTTGTTTTCTAAACGCCCATCTTATTCAAACACCGGAAGCCCGGGTCGCCGGACTATTTTTGTTTTATGCATTATCGGGTTGCTTGGACTTGTTAAAATAAATAAAAATTATAATTATTTTAGTGGGGTAGTCGAACGGGCCGAAGCGACCCGAACGACCACCCCAGAAAAATATAAAACGGTCCACCCCAACCAGCCCCATCTAAATCCTAAACCCACCAACTATCCTACCCACACCCCCTGGCCACCTCACTCCACCCAATCAGAACACGCCACCTCACCTCTCCCCACACCCCCACCACTAAAAATCTGCCACCTAGACTAACTCACCCCCTCTCTCTCCTCTCTCTCTCCAGCTCACTCCCCACCAAACCGACACACACCCACCACGGAGCACAGCCCAGTAGCTCCCTTGATCACCACAGTCGCCCCTGCCCAAATCCCAGCCACCAACCGCCTTGGTCCCACGCACCCTTTCGCTTCCCACATGGCGCCCACGCGATCCCCGTCCCTCGTCTTCTTCCCGAGGCCACCGCTCGCCCCGCGCCTCTCCCCTCACGCGCTCTCCCACCTCCCTCTGCTCCACCGCTTGGCGCCGCCTCCGCCACCGCTCGGTCCACCCGCCTCCGCTCCCTCTCTCTCTCTCCGCTCACCTCGCTCACTTGGCCCGCGCGCAGCTTCCCATCGCCTTCGTCCGCCGCCCCTCTCTAGCTTCGCCTCCGGTCCCTTCCTCCACAGCCGCCGCCGACCCGCACCCTCGCTTCCCCGACCTCGACACGCCCTTCTCCGGGATCCCGCACCCTGCAGGCCCGACCCGCCCCAGCGCGGACCCTCCTCCTGCGTCTCGCCCGCCCCAAGACCATCCGCTCGAGAACCCCCGCTGCCGTGCCCATCTCCGTCGGCGTCGGTGCCCGGTCAGCTTCCCGGTAGCGTCCTCGTCGCCAATGTTTCTCAGATGTTGTTTCAGCACCCGGCTATCTCGGTGGTGGTTGTATGTCCGTCGTGGTTGGCGGATAAGTGGTGTGCCCCTGACAACAAGATCGACAGTGACCCAGATAATCCCGAGGTACCGAGACGCGGATCCAAGTAGGCCATCGAGGGTTGAGGCGAGAACCCCCAAGTTCGACACCGACAAGAACCTCCTCGACCTTTGAGCGGCCACCAAGTTCTCCTCTCGGGCGGTCAAGACCTCCGTCACCGGACCCTCGAGACCTTCCACACGGAGCGGCGATGCATAATCTGGAGAAAGCCGGCACGTTCCAAGATCCCCGACTCGAAGGTCCCCGGAACGCCAAGACCGCCACCGATACGACAAGTACCCCGTCCCGAACGCCATGACCGACAACATGAACCGAGGACCGCGAATGCAACAAGATCCGCATGCAACAAGACAGCGACCGGGAGAATCCGATGCGCCCCTGACACCGAACCAAGTTCGGCTTCCCGGATGCGACGAGATCTACCCCCGTAATTCGAGAACGACCCCGGAGCCGAGAACGTTCCGTCGAACCCTGGACCCTGAGACTGACCCCGAACCCCGGAAACCCCAAGATCGTCGAGACCCCTAATGTGTGAACCCTTTCCTCGAACCCTATTTCATAATATAATACAATTGTTGCACATCAAATCATTCATCTCGCATGCATATCATGTGGTTTGGGGGCCTTATGCCGATTCACCTAATAATTAAATATGGGGCCCATATGTGTAGCATCCCAGTTGTCTAACCACTGTAATGCTACTAAGTCTAATAATAAATGGGCCACTTCCAACATATAATTGTTGCATCATCATCATATCATGCTCATGTCATCATGTTCCTTGCATTTGAGCATCATATAAAACCTCTTCTTGTTTGCTTCTTATCTCATGTGCATGATTAATTGTAGTTGCTTCTTGATATTGTATTTGGTTCTTACTAAATTGTTAAATGCCCAAGTTGAGTTGGGGGCATCTCTCTTTTGACTCCACCACCTTATCTTGCACCACCTTATAATTCCACCATCCAATAATATGGGCTGGGCTTTTGTTGATTCTCCTAACCCATGTTGTTGGGTGGATCCTATAATCTTTGCTTGGCCTTTGCCACCTTTTGTGCATGCAAGGAGTAAAGCCACATGGAATCATGTTGTTTTCACAATATATCCACTTGGCATTAATTGTCTTGCATGGGCCATGCAAGCTCCATCTATCCTAGTCTTGGCTTTTGTTGGTTTTCTAAATGGAGCCTCCTTCTTTGCTTGTTTGTTGGTTAGTATAGCATCCTAGCTACCCCTTCTTTTGTTCTTGCTTGCTCTATGATGGATCATGCATGAACCCAAAACCACATCACCAACCTTGGCCATCTCTTTTTCCCCTTTTTCCTTGCTTTCTTGTTAGTGTATGCTTGTAGTTGGCTTGACCTAAATTAGTAACCTACATCTACTTGCCCTTTTAAGCAAAGACCCTAATTCTAATCTATTCTAAAAACCACACCTAAACCCTATTTTATATCTATCCTAAATCCAACCCTATTTCACTATTAACCTAAACTAAACCCTAAACTACTTGCTCTCCCTCAACTAAACCCTAGCTACCATCTCTCTCTCTCTCTCACCTAACCAAACCCTAAATAATTACATCCTAAATAACCCCTACATCTAATTCTAACTCTAATCAAACTCAAACTAAACCCTAAGTAACCCTCCCTCCTATCTACCTTGCTCATGTCCCTCTCCCCCTCTAGCCACCCTACCTGCGCCTACCCATCCCCCTGCAGGCCCCACTCGACCTGGACACCCCCCTAGCTACCCCACACCCGACCATGCCCCTCTCTCTAACCCTATACCCTAGCCCGAGTGGCCCTCCCTCTTTTTTTTCCTCCCCCTCTTTTCCTCTCCCTCTCCCCAGCAGCTGCCAGCTAACCTAGCGCCCCATGCCCTACCTGCCAGCCACCCTAGCTCCCTCTCGCCACCTAGTGCCCCAGCCCCCCATGCGATCACGTCTGGGAGGTGACCAAAGCCACACCCCAGCTACCCTTCCCCACGCCACCGTGCCCTCGGCGTTCTTATCTCGCCCTCCCTCTCTGCCTCACAGAACCCCAGATCCGTCCGGAACCCCCGCCTCTCCCGTTTCTCCCGCCGGCTCGCCACCGCCAAGATACCACGTCCCGATCCGGCCGAGCGGCTGCTGCAGTGTCAAGGACGTTGCTGGAGCTCGCCTGCGTCGCCCTGAACCGTGCCAGCGAGGAGGAGGCGCCAGGAACGCCAGGACCAGACGACGCCGCCGCCAAGCCCTAGATCGACGGAGCGCGCCGCCGCGTGGATCGCTTCGCCCGTGCCGAACCGACCACGCCGTCACGATCGCGGTACGCCCCTGAACCCCCCAGACACGGTCCCGTCGACGTTCGCTTCCTGGTTGCACGAGTCTCGCCGTCGAACACCCTCCGTGCGCGGTGGTTGTCGTCGACGTCGCCTGTTCCCAGTCGCTACAACACCTTAGCTAGACGCCACCACCCTTCCTAGCACCTAGCCTAGCCCAGTAGCGCGGCGCTCCAGACGCGCCAAGCAAAGCCGGGTTCGATCCCGCTGCGCGCGTAGCGTCGAAGCCAGCAGTTCAGAGAAAGGGAGAAGAGAAACAGTGCGCCGCAGACTTTTGCGTAAACCCCCTTCCAGTTTCGTTTTGCTCAACCCGCGATCCTCACAGCCCCACCTGCCAGCGACCGATGCATTTTTGCAAAAAGGCTCCCCATAGAAGCGTGAACCAACCCGCAGTCCACCCCCTGACCGCATGTGCGCTTTGCAGAAAACCCCTGGCCCGTTTGTTTTGTCAACCCGCGGTCCATCTGGCCCCGCAGTCAGTCTCTCAGGAGATTTTACAAAAAGGCTCCTGAGAATCTGGTTAATAAACCCGCGGTCCTGAGTGCTCTCAGGCACTGCCCTGTGGGCCAGAGAGGACCCCTGGCCCACCTGTCAGCGGCTCAGGCTGGGTCAGGCTGTGTGTTAAAACGTTTCTGAGCTGGATTTCAAATTCAAATTTGTTTTAAATAATTTAAAATGCAAATTCAAATTCAGAATTTAATAACTTTTGCATGCTTTATCCAATTTAGGCAAATGATATATGTTTCTGATTCAGAAAAATGAGAGGAATTCAAATATGCCATCTGTTTAGTGTTTTGCACAAGTTAAATTCCAAGTTTGTGTTAATTACTTCAATTGCCACTAGGATTTCAAAATTTAAATAACTTTTGTTTGGAAAATCCAAATTAAGCAAATGAGTAGTCTAAAATGATCAGCTCGACGAGACCTTTCTGTTTATGCTATCCTTGACTTCAATTGCAGCATGCATCATATAAATATATTGAGAACAACAAGTGTTATGACAACAAAACATGACTAAAACCAAATTCAAATGTTATTTTCTTGTCCTTCACACCTCACCCATGCCATGCTACTATACTTGCCATGTAAATTGTGCATCATTCATCATGGCATGATTGTTTGCTTGACATCTTATTCATATGCTTGTGCTCTGTATTCATGTTGGCCTTGTTTGTTTGGTTTTCTCGGATGAACCTTTGGCGGGGTTGTATCAAGAGTACCAGGAGCACCACCCAGATTCGTCCATTGCTTCAACTGAGATACCAGGCAAGCACTACCACATGCTTGCATACATACAGTACCTATTGCCTCTATCTTATTCTTGCATCATTGAGTCGCGATTGCATTAAAAATGAATCCCAAGTATGCATAGCCTTTACTTTTAAACCCCACCAAGCTTGTATCCTCCATCCCATGAGCCATTACTATAGGAGTTGTTTGAGCCATGCGAGTCGTAGAACAGCATGTGTAGGGTTTGTGAGAGTCTGATGAATAATGAGGTACCTAAACAACTTAACTTTGAGTAGTTACGGGATAACTAAAGAAAGTGGCACGGTGAGCCATATCTGCTATTTGGTTTTCCTGCTCACTTGTGTCCCGTAAGACCCAGTACTTGATTCCTGTTCCTTGATTTATCGCTATCCACATCCGGAGGTATATGGGACCCCCACGGACGAGCTTGATTAGTCTTATTTCTTGGGGCCACAAACTAGTTTGAGGTTTTATTTACGATCTGTACTTATGCCATGCTTTTGCTTTATTTACGATTGTGCGAGTCTTGCACTGTCTTTATTTGGATAGTGGCACGATTCAGCGGTGTCGACAAGCCCGTTTGGGGTTCCCGATCGTTCACGTGTCCCCACAGACCTTGAGGCCGTCTCGGAGCTTGCCTACTCCGTTGCGGGTTCTACTTAAGGGGTGGCCCCCTGAAATATTTCTGAATCTTGTGATTGTTCAGTCGTGAAAGCCTCGTTGGGTTTTGATTTGGTTTTTCCGAGGTTGATCGAGTGTGTGTTGCTATTGGTGCACCCCGGCCGGGTAAAACTTTCTGAAAGCCGTGTCCGCGGTTATGGACGACTTGGAGCACAGTTTCTTGATCATAGACAAGCATAACTAAAGTACCGCCTTAAATTGACTAAGTAATTTGACTAGTAAATAGAGTAATACTCATGGAATGGTTAATAAAATTGCCAATGGATGGGGGGTTGTTCGTCCGCTTCCTTGTTGGTAAGCAGGGAGGAGGATGGATCGGATGAGATTACCACTATAACTGTTGTACTTAATTCACGGACATCCGTCTATCATTGGTTAGGCGGAAGGTTAGCGTTTATCTGTAGGATTGCTAGGGTTTACTTTTGCTGCAATTGCGTCACCCAGGTTGTGTCCCCTTTAGAGGCATTAAGACTTGCTGAGTACCCTTAGGGTCTCACACGATAAATTCTTGATTCAGATGAACAGGTACCTTCTCAGGACGGATACTGGGTGGAAGAAGCCGATGATGGGGGCAACGATCGTTCGGTGTAGAGATTCCGGGAACGGGGATCCGTGAGACCTGTAGTTGGGATGTGCTTATTTTCTCTGGCATCTTATGCCTATTTGCTTCTTATCCGTACTCGGATCTTGTTTGCCCGCATGATACTACGATGTGTCTTTGTATGAGGAGCTATCCTAAATTATAGATGTATCCAGGTCATTTGAATCTTGCTTGGTATGGCGTTGGTATATTTCCTTTCTTTCTAGATGGTGTGGCTCGATGTACATTTGTATGGTGGCTTGCGTACATACCCACTTGTGTCGTAGTTGATCCCTTCGCCGACTACGCCCGTCTGAGTCCCGTTGAGAGGTTAGCGGTTGGTACGTCTGAAAGGACTACCGGTGAGTGGCTTTGGGGCCCCAGTACTATTTCAACCGCTATCTCTCATCCAGGCTTGTATCTAGGAGCGTAGTTCACCGAGGTAGTTACAATTGGTATCGAGCCATCCCGACCTTGAGGTTTCAGCCAAGCAGTCGTTGTCGATCTAGCAAATATTTTGAGTAGTTATGTATATTAGGGAAAAAAAAGCAGAGTAGGACTGCTTCCATTTTCTTCTTACCCTCCCACCCACCCTTTTCTGGTAAGGAAGTGCAACGTTTTCAATCCTCGTCTCAAAGTTCAAACTAGGATTCACGTGTTCTGGGTTTCCGTAGTACCATAGGATGTGTGTGCGTGTGTGTGTGTGTGTAGTCCCTTGTCTATCTGTTGCATCCAAGTTGTTATCTTATCTGCCTTTGGTTATCAACTGTTGGTACATTCCATACCGACAGGCTTTTGTAAACCGACGCAATCTACCTTCCTTTTGTAACCGACGCTATCTTGTTTGGGGTGTTCGTTTCCGTAGTTACCAATCTTTAGGTTTCGTCGTGAGAAGAAGGGATTAGGATATGTGTTCAACTTGTTCATGTGCGGAGTAATGATTTGAGTGCGGGATGGAGTCGCGACCATACCACTACTTGTATCATTTGCTTTTGTATATTGGATCGGTAGAGTCACTAATCTTGATTCGTTAAGTAATTTTGCGCATCTATTGGTATTTTAATGCCGAAATTTGTGGAAAATTTTTCTTTGATATGTTTGTGTACCACACTTCTTTTCAGTCGTGTGCGATATGCTTAATATCTTTTAGGTGCTATGAACTTTGTTGATATTTTAATATCATCTCAGTAAATTGTATCCTTTAATCTTGGTTAATTCCATCTTGGTACTATTTTGGATTATTATCATCTTCCATTATAGTACTGACTTGAGTTTTACATCAATGACAGGATGGCTCCCCCACGCCGGACTGAGGAGGACATTCCTCCAGAACTGGGCTCAGCGCTGTCAAGCATAGCTACTGCTCTGGCAGCCATGCAAGAGAACCAGCTGCGCTTTGAGGAGAGCGTCCGAAGGAACGAGTTCACTCCACTTCCTCCACCTCCCAAGCGTGGTGACATCAAGAGCTTCCTCAAGTTCAGTCCTCGGCAGTTTGACGTGTCTGACCGACCTCTTGATGCTGATGATTGGCTGCGCGAGATCTCAAGGCTGCTAGAGACTGCTGATGTGCCAGAACAGGAATGGGTAAAGTGTGCTACTCACTGCTCAAGGGAGACGCAGCTCTATGGTGGGAAAACTACACAGTCTAGGCACTTTGGGTTCCAGCCCACTTGGGAGAGGTTCACCGCCGCTTTCAAGGCAGTTCCTCTCGAGATTGTGATGGAGCGGATGAAGGATGCTTTCCTCAACTTGAAGCGAGGCAATGATAATGTCAACACCTACATCGGGAACTTCATGAACTTGTCTCGCTATGGTGGTGATGAGGTATCGATGACAAGAAAAGCGTAAGAGATTGAGCAAGGGCTCAATCGTCGATCAAGTATGCACTCACGCATGCAAGACCGGCAACCTTCACGGAACTGCAGCATATGGCACTACAAGAGGAGGCTAGTAGGCGGATGTTCGAGGAGTCCAAGAAGCACAGCGAGGATGCATCAAGTTCGGCAATGGCAACTCCTTCTAAGCGGCGTGTGGGTTCCTAACACCCCACCGTCGCTTCGGCTCACCAAGACACGCAAGTTTCACGCCAAGGCCACCAAACTTCACCGCTGCGGCTCCTGGGGCTACAACAACCCTTACCACAGGCGCTGGCGGAGTCCCTGGCTTCTCTGCTCCACGTCCTCGCGGTGCTTGCTACACGTGTGGAGATCCTGGACATCCCCACTGGAACTGTCCAACGAAGAACAAAGCTCTCCCTCAACCCCCGCCAAGATCTGCGACAAGCTCTCCTTCGATTCGTGCACCACCGCCTCGGGCTCTCAACATCAACACTAAGCCCGGGTCCGCGGTTGTTCGAGCTAACTGCGTCAACGCCTCTCAAGCTGAGCTCGCACCTGGAGTTGTAATGGGTATGCTATCCGTTAACTCAGTCCCTGCACGAGTTCTCTTTGATTCTGGTGCATCGCATTCTTTCGTGTCACACAAGTTTGCACATGACAATGTGTTGAATCTGGACCCTCTCCTTAAGAAGCTGATGGTCTTGTCTCCTGGTTCCAACCTGAGGGCTGAGTATATCAGTCATGGCAACAAAGTGGAGATTGGTGGTTCTTCATTCTTGGCTTCTTTGATTCTGCTGGGCAACTCTGACATTGATGTCATCTTGGGCATGGATTGGTTGTGCAAAATGCAGGTGATTGATTGTCTTTGAACGCTCAGTGTCTCTGAAGATCCCTGAAGGCCACATAGTCTTCTCTCCAAGTCTGACTCCTGATGTCCAGCTCTTTTCCTTGGCTGCTCTGAATGATGATGCCATGGAAGCTATTCAGAAGGTACCGATTAGTCCGTGAGTTCGGATGTCTTTCTGAAGAGTTGCGGTATGCCTCCGGATCGCGAGGTTGAATTCGTGATCGAGCTTGAACCTGGAACGGCTCCTATCTCCAAGAGGCCATACAAAATGGGTCCTTCTGAGCTGGCTGAACTCAAACGACAACTTGATGAATAAGAGAAGTTGGGTTTCATTCAGCATAGCACTTCTTCTGGGTAGTCCAACAATCTTCGTGAAGAAGCGTGATGAACCGATAGGCTCGTGTTGACTACCGGGCTCTAAATGCTAAAACCATCAAGAACAAATACCCTCTTCCTCGGATAAATGATCATTTGATCACCGGCGAGAGCTGTGGTGTTCTCTAAGCTTGATTTGAGAAGTGGTTATCACCAAATCAAAATTCGCAAAGAGGATGTGCCCAAGACAGCTTTCACCACTCGCTATGGCTGTATGAGTACACGGTCATGTCTTTCGGTCTCACCAACGCACTTTGCTACCTTCTCGAGGCTGATGAACTCCGTTTTCATGGAGTACTGGACAAGTTTGTGGTGGTATATCTGGATGATATTCTCGTCTATTCCAAGTCCAAGGAGGAGCATGAAGAGCACACGGTGTGTCTGAACAAGCTTCATGAGAACCGCTTGTATGCCAAGTTCTCAAAGTGTGAGTTACGGTTGCTGAAGTAACCTATCTGGGCCATGTTATCTCGCCAAGGGCATTGCGGTCAACCCGAAACCGTGAAGACAATAGTTGAATGGCTTCCTCCTGCTAATGTCAAGGAAGTGCGGAGTTTTCTCGGCTAGCTATTGTCGTCGTTTTGTGCAGAACTTCTCGAAGATAGCAAAGCCTCTTACCGATCTCCTCAAGAAAGGCAAGAAGTACCTGTGGACACCTGCTTGCCAAGAGAGCTTTGAGACACTCAAAGCGAAGCTCACTTCCACACCGGTCTTGGTTCCTCCGGATACATCCAAGCCTTTTCAGATCTTCTGCGATGCCTCTTTGCAAGGATTGGGTGCGGTCCTTATGCAAGAGAGACAGGTGGTTGCTTATGCCTCTCGCGATTGAAGGCATGAGGTCAACTATCCCACACATGACCTGGAGCTAGCGGTGGTCTTTGCCTTGAAGCTGTGGAGGCACTACTTGCTTGGGAACCGTTGTGAGATCTTCTCGGACCACAAGAGTTTGAAGTATATCTTCACTCAACGGATCTCAATCTTGACAAAGGAGATGGATTGAAGCCATCAATGACTTGATGTGACCATCAACTACACTCGGGCAAAGCAAGCGTCATGGCGGATGCGCTTAGTCGTAAAGCTTATGTCAACAACCTCATGGTAGAAGAGCAGACCTCTCTTGTGCGAGGAATTCCGTCGGTGAACACGGAAATTGTGGAACAAGGGCATCTCTGAACCTTCGCTACTCCTCTCTTGGAAGAACAGATTCGGTCTCGTCGGTGGTGATCCGCACCAAGAAGCTCATCGCTAAGCTTGGCACTCAAGTATGAATCCTTCCATGTTGATGATCGAGGCACGCTCTTCTTTGATCACCGGATGTTTGTTCCAAACTACCCGGTGCGAGATCAATTGCTCAAGGAGGCACATGATTCGGTCCTTTCTATCCATCTGGCAGCACAAAGATGTATATGGACTTGAAAACACAATCTGGTGGCACAGGTTGAAAAGGTATTGTGCCAAATCGTCTCGAATGTGATGTGCGCCCATGAGTCAAGGCATTCATCGAAACCATTTGGTCTTTTACAGCCATTGAAGCCTCCGGAATGGAAATGGGAGAAAGTTGAGATGGACTTCATCACGGGCTTTCCTAGGTCGCAGAAGGGCAACAATGCAATTTTGTTGTCATCGACAGGCTTTCAAAGTGGCACACTTCTTCGATCAAAGAAACAATTTACGGACTTGATTGGTGAGCTCTATATCAACAGGATTGTCTCTTTGTATGGGGTTCCACTGAAATCAGTTCGGATCGTGGGAGCATCTTCACCTCAAAGTTCGGGAGAGTTTCCAAAAGCTTTGGGAGCAGTTGAACTTCAAGACCGCTTACCACCCTCGGTCTCAAGGGCAAGTAGAGAGAATCAATCGATTCGGAGGACATGCTTAGAGCTTGCGTCATCTCTTTTGGCATGAAGTGGGAGGAATGCCTTCCATATGCTGAATTCTCCTACAACAACAGCTTCGGAAGAGTCGAAGATGGCACCATTCGAGGCTCTCTATGGTGGAAGTGCGAACACCGATTGGTTGGTCGGTGCGGGAGAAAGAATCTGGTTTGGGCGACATTGTGACTCGCGAGAGGAGAAGGTGCATATCATTCGGAGAACTGAAGATTGCTCGAGTCGTCGGAAGAGCAACTATGACAGAAGCACAGATATGGTATATGCCCTGGTGATCTCGTCTACCTTCGTGTCACTCCCATGAGAGGAACACACCGCTGGAATCAAAGGAAAGTTGGCTCCTAGATACATCGGTCCTTTCAAGATACGTGATAGAAGAGGAGAAGTTGCTTATGCACTTGAGCTTAGGAAAAACTCAAAGTCCATGATGTTTTCACATCTCGCAGCTCAAGAAGTGCTTCAAAGACCCGGCAAGACCGTGGATCATGAGCTAATAGACCTCCAAGAAGATCTCTCTTATCAAGAGCACCCACCAAAATCCTCGAGACCATGAGCGAAGGACTGCAACAAGTCCATCAAATTACGCAAGGTGCGTGGTCACACCATTCTGTTGATGAAGCAACTTGGGAGCGTGAAGATGAACTCCGTGCCAACCATCCTTCTCTCTTTGTGTCTTCTTCTTCTTCTTCCTAGAATCTCGGGGCGAGATTCCTGTTTAGTGGGGGAGAGTTGTAGCATCCCAGTTGTCTAACCACTGTAATGCTACTAAGTCTAATAATAAATGGGCCACTTCCAACATATAATTGTTGCATCATCATCATATCATGCTCATGTCATCATGTTCCTTGCATTTGAGCATCATATAAAACCTCTTCTTGTTTGCTTCTTATCTCATGTGCATGATTAATTGTAGTTGCTTCTTGATATTGTATTTGGTTCTTACTAAATTGTTAAATGCCCAAGTTGAGTTGGGGGCATCTCTCTTTTGACTCCACCACCTTATCTTGCACCACCTTATAATTCCACCATCCAATAATATGGGCTGGGCTTTTGTTGATTCTCCCTAACCCATGTTGTTGGGTGGATCCCCTATAATCTTTTGCTTGGCCTTTGCCACCTTTTGTGCATGCAAGGAGTAAAGCCACATGGAATCATGTTGTTTTCACAATATATCCACTTGGCATTAATTGTCTTGCATGGGCCATGCAAGCACCATCTATCCTAGTTTTGGCTTTTGTTGGATTTCTAAATGGAGCCTACATCTTTGCTTGTTTGTTGGTTAGTATAAAATCCTAGCTACCCCCCTTCTTTTGTTCTTGCTTGATTTATGTTGGATCATGCATGAACCCAAAAACCACATCACCAACCTTGGCCATCTCTCTCTTTTTCCCCTTTTTCCTTGCTTTCTTGTTAGTGTATGCTTGTAGTTGGCTTGACCTAAATTAGTAACCTACATCTACTTGCCCTTTTAAGCAAAGACCCTAATTCTAATCTATTCTAAAAACCACACCTAAACCCTATTTTATATCTATCCTAAATCCAACCCTATTTCACTATTAACCTAAACTAAACCCTAAACTACTTGCTCTCCCTCAACTAAACCCTAGCTACCATCTCTCTCTCTCTCACCTAACCAAACCCTAAATAATTACATCCTAAATAACCCCTACATCTAATTCTAACTCTAATCAAACTCAAACTAAACCCTAAGTAACCCTCCCTCCTATCTACCTTGCTCATGTCCCTCTCCCCCTCTAGCCACCTACTGCGCCTACCCATCCCCTGCAGCCCCACTCGACCTGGACACCCCCTAGCTACCCCACACCGACCATGCCCCTCTCTAACCCTATACCCCAGCCCGAGTGGCCCTCCTCTTTTTTCCTCCCCTCTTTCTCTCCCTCTCCCCCAGAGCTGCCGGCTAACCTAGCGCCCCATGCCCCACCACCCCTAGCTCCCTCTCGCCACCCTGCGTGCCCCATGCGATCACGTCATTGGGAGGTGACCAAAGCCACACCCCCGCAGCTACCCTTCCCCCACGCAACCACCGTGCCCCCCTGGCGTTCTTATCTCGCCCACCTCCCTCTCTGCCTCACCAGAACCCCCCAGATCCGTCCCGGAACCCCCCTGCCTCTCCCCCGTTTCTCCCCTTCGCCGCCGCCATGATATACCGCCCCGTCGATCCAGCCGAGGCGAGCTGCTGAGGTGTCAAGGGGCGTTCTTGGAGCTCGCTGCGCTCGAACCGTGCAGTGCGAGGAGGAGGCGCCAGAACGCCAGAGACGACGACGCGCCGCCAAGCCCTAGATCGACGGGCGCCCGGCCTCGCCGTGGATCGCCCTCGCCCGTCGAACCGACCACGCCGTCACGATCATGTACGCCCTGAACCCCCAGACACGGTCCGTCGGCGTTCGCTTCTGGTTGCACGAGTCTCGCCGTCGAACACCCTCCGTGGCGGTGGTTGTCGTCGGCGTCGCTGTTCGGTCGCTACAACACCTTAGCTAGACGCCACCACCCTTCCTAGCACCTAGCCTAGCCTAGCGGCTCCGCGTCGCCGCGCGCATAAAGCCGGGTTCGATCCCGCTGCGCGCAAAGCGTCGAACGACAGCGTTCGAGAGAAAGGGAGAAGAAAGCGGCGCCGCAGACTTTTGCGTAAACCCCCTTCCAGTTTCGTTTTGCTCAACCCGCGATCCTCACAGCCCCACCTGCCAGCGACCGATGCATTTTTGCAAAAAGGCTCCCCATAGAAGCGTGAACCAACCCGCAGTCCACCCCGACGCATGCGCTTTGCGAGAAAACCCTGGCCCGTTTGTTTTGTCAACGCGGTCCATCGGCCCATGATCGGTCTCTCGGAGATTTTACAAAAGGCTCACGAGAATCGTTAATAAACCCGGTCTGAGTGCTCTCGAGCACTGCCTGTGGGCGAGAGGACCCAGCCCACCTGTCAGCGGCTCGGGCTGTGTTAAAACGTTTAAAGCTGGATTTCAAATTCAAATTTGTTTTAAATAATTTAAAATGCAAATTCAAATTCAGAATTTAATAACTTTTGCATGCTTTATCCAATTTAGGCAAATGATATATGTTTCTGATTCAGAAAAATGAGAGGAATTCAAATATGCCATCTGTTTAGTGTTTTGCACAAGTTAAATTCCAAGTTTGTGTTAATTACTTCAATTGCCACTAGGATTTCAAAATTTAAATAACTTTTGTTTGGAAAATCCAAATTAAGCAAATGAGTAGTCTAAAATGATCAGCTCGACGAGACCTTTCTGTTTATGCTATCCTTGACTTCAATTGCAGCATGCATCATATAAATATATTGAGAACAACAAGTGTTATGACAACAAAACATGACTAAAAACCAAATTCAAATGTTATTTTCTTGTCCTTCACACCTCACCCATGCCATGCTACTATACTTGCCATGTAAATTGTGCATCATTCATCATGGCATGATTGTTTGCTTGACGCATCTTATTCATATGCTTGTGCTCTGTATTCATGTTGGCCTTGTTTGTTTGGTTTTTCTCGGATAGACACTGAGCAGGGGTTGTATCAAGAGTACCAGGAGCACCACCCAGATTCGTCCATTGCTTCAACTGAGATACCAGGCAAGCACTACCACATGCTTGCATACATACAGTACCTATTGCCTCTATCTTATTCTTGCATCATTGAGTCGCGATTGCATTAAAAATGAATCCCAAGTATGCATAGCCTTTACTTTTAAACCCCACCAAGCTTGTATCCTCCATCCCATGAGCCATTACTATAGGAGTTGTTTGAGCCATGCGAGTCGTAGAACAGCATGTGTAGGGTTTGTGAGTCGATGAATAATGAGGTACCTAAACAACTTAACCCGAGTAGTTCGGGATAACTAAAGAAAGTGGCACCGTGAGCCATATCTCGCTATTTGGTTTTTCCTGCTCACTTGTCCCGTAAGACCCCGAGTACTTGATTCCTGTTCCTTGATTTATCGCGCTATCCACATCCGGGAGGTATATGGGACCCCTGACCGTAGCTTGATTCCGTCTTATTTCTTGGGGCCACAAACTAGTTTGAGGTTTTATTTACGATCCTGCATTATGCCATGCTTTACGCTTTATTTACGATTGCGAGGTAACGCACACTGCATCGCTTTTGGATAGTGGCACGATTCCGCGGTGTCGACAAGCCCGCTTGGGGTTCCCGTTGCTCACCGTCCCCAGACCTTGAGGCCGTCTCGAGCTTGCCTACTCCGCTATGGTTCTACTTAAGGGTGGCCTGAAATATTTCTGAATCTTGTGATTGTTCAGTCGTGAAAGCCTCGTTGGGTTTTGATTTGGTTTTTCCGAGGTTGATCGAGTGTGTGTTGCTATTGGTGCACCCCGGCCGGGTAAAACTTTCTGAAAGCCGTGTCCGCGGTTATGGACGACTTGGAGCACAGTTTCTTGATCATAGACAAGCATAACTAAAGTACCGCCTTAAATTGACTAAGTAATTTGACTAGTAAATAGAGTAATACTCATGGAATGGTTAATAAAATTGCCAATGGATGGGGGGTTGTTCGTCCGCTTCCTTGTTGGTAAGCAGGGAGGAGGATGGATCGGATGAGATTACCACTATAATCGTTGTACTTAATTCACGGACATCCGCTCATCATTGGTTAGGCGGAAGGTTAGCGTTATCTAGGGATTGCTAGGGTTTACTTTTTGCTGCAATTGCGCCACCCAGGTTGTGTCCCTTTAGAGGCATTAAGACTTCTTGAGTACCCTTAGGGTCTCACACGATAAATTCTTGATTCGATGAACAGTACCTTCTCGTGACGGATCTTGGGTGGAAGAAGCCGATGATGGGGGCAACGATCGTTCGGTGTAGAGATTCCGAACGGGATCCGTGAGACCTGTAGTTGGGATGTGCTTATTTTCTCCGCATCTTATGCCTATTTGCTTCTTATCCGTACTGGATCTTGTTTGCCGCCCGCATGATACTACGATGTGTCGTATGAGGAGCTATCCTAAATTATAGATGTATCCAGGTCATTTGAATCTTGCCGTATGGCGTTGGTATATTTCCTTTCTTTCTAGATGGTGTGGCTCTGATGTACATTTGTATGGTGGCTTGCGTACATACCCACTTGTGTATGTAGTTGATCCCTTCGCCTGCCGACTACGCCGCCCGTACAGGTCCCGTTGAGAGGTTAGCGGTTGGGACGTCTGAAAGGACTACCAGTGAGTGGCTTTTGGGGCCCCGCCGTACTATTTCAACCGCTATCTCTCATCCAGGCTTGTATCTAGGAGCGTAGTTCACCGAGGTAGTTACAATATGCGGGCAAATCTAGTCTCATATTGGCCTCATTTAAACTTGTGTAGCGAACCGGTATCTTGTCTGCCTTGTTAGAACAACATGTAAATTGCGGGGTAGCTGAACAACTTGAACCACTTGAATAAATTGTCGGGACCCCGGTTCCGCTTAACATGACCTAATTGCATCGCATCTTTGCCATGTCATTCATCATACATGCATCATGCCGATTTTCTGCCGTTGCATTAAATAGTGCATCCGTTGTTTCTTCTAGTGTTTTGCTTCTTCGCGGATAAGGCCGTTGAGTTGATGTGAGCTCCGCCCTATCTTCGGTTGAACCATCGACAATGTTTTCAGGCGAGCATCTCCCCCTTTCTATCTATCTTACTTTTATAGTATTTACTTCCCTCCTGTTGATCTTTTGCTATCTGTGTTGCGATGCTTTAGTACCGTACCTAGAATATACCGTGCAGCCCTATATTGCCTTGGACACATCCTATTACCTGTTGTTTGGTAGATAGTTGGACTTGCGCGTCGTAGTTGCTTGCTCAAGTGCTGATGTGTGTCGTCATATGCCACAGTTGCTGATGTATTGCCGCATGTTGATGTTGGAGATGATTCTAGTTTTACTTATCGTCACTTTAATTTCTGTTTAACAACTAAAATTGAATAAGCAGAGGCATCGGTGGGTGATAGATAATATTTGGTTTCCGAACGCCCACTTGTGTCCCGTAAGACCCCGAGTACTTGATACCTGTTCCTTGATTTATCGCGCTATCCACATCCGGGAGGTATATGGGACCCCACGAGCGAGCTTGATTCATTCTTATTTCTTGGGGCCACAAACTAGTTTGAGGTTTTATTTACGATCCTGTACTTATGCCATGCTACTTTACGTATTTAAATTGTGACGAGATAGCACACTTTGTCTGTTTAGGATCGGACCACGATTCATGTGTCGACAAGCCCAGCTTTGGTTCCCATCGTTCACGCCTTCTAGCCAAACCTTGAGTCTGTCTCGGAGCTTGCTTACTGCTATGGATCTACTCAAGGGTGGCCCCCAAATATTTCTGAATCCTGTGATTGTTCAGTCGTGAAAGCCTCGTTGGGTTTTGATTTGGTTTTTCCGAGGTTGATCGAGCGTGTGTTGCTATTGGTGCACCCCGGCCGGGTAAAACTTTCTGAAAGCCGTGTCCGCGGATATGGACGACTTGGAGCACAGTATCTCGATCATAGACAAGCATAACTAAAGTTTACTGCTATAAATTTGACTTATAATGACTAGTAATTAGCTTCACTATAATGGAATGGCTAATTAATACTGCCCACAATTGCTTGTTTGGTTGTCGCTTGCGACAATTGTATCTGACTAGTAAGTATGGCAACTACAACAGAATGGCTGAATAAAAGTACCAACAACTGTTGGGTTTTGGGCTTATCTCATGTTAACCGTATCTGACTAGTAAGTGTTGCCACTATAACGGAATGGTTAACTAAAAGTGCCCACTGTCTACTTTATCAGGATGATTACCTATACCTGACTAGTAATTGCTGCAACGATAACCGAATAAATAAAACTGCCAACTGTGTGAGTTCCTCGGTTGACTTCCTCGTTTGGTCTCGAGGGGGAAACACCAGGATGGGTTTGATTGGTGATAGCTTCAGGTTGGATCCGGTTAGGTCATTCTTATCCCTCTCTGATATCCGCCAGTTGTATCGAGTCTCTATAGGTTGTTTAGTGCATGCTGCCGCTTGATCCACCATACCTATGTAGGCGAGGACCGCCAATTCTAGCCTCGCTGTCTTGGCCTCGATCGACGCCCTTCTTTTCCTTTGCCCTTGCCGCACCCCTTTGTTTAAGCAGGTTTTGAGATCGACGTCGTTAGCAGGGTTACCCTTCCGGCTTGGCCTGGGCAGGGTTATGGACGCCATTGGTTATTCTTCAGGGCTCTTAGCCCCATTTGCATCTTGTCCGTAGCTGGACGCTCTATCGTTTTCAAGGTGATTTGGATCTTTGTAAATTATATCTGTATTCTTGACTCATTGAGTCGCTGTTGTATATATCTGTTCTGTGGGTCCCATCGAGGACTGTTGTGTAATGTTATTACTTCGTTTTCCACCCGCACGAAAGTGCCTGGTGGGCACCTTTGAATCGTTTCTATGCGGGTTTGGCGAATTTTGCTCAAACTTGCATAGGTCCGATTCTGAGGGTGTTACACCTACACACGCCATAACTCAACCAGCCTCGACTCATACTTTCGCACACGCATCCACGCCAGATCGAATCTGCGCACCCTGTAACCTTTGGTTCCGCCGTAATCAAAGAGCAGACAAGCAGGAGTAGGGTTTTCCCTCCGGGGGCCTGAACCTGGGTAAATCTTGTGTCCCCTGGTTGCTTGTCTGTTAACCGTGCCACGATTTCCAGCATCCCCATCTTCTCCAAAACCCAAGTCCATAACAATGGGCATTGACGAGATTAAACCTCGTCAACAAACTCAATGGACTTACAAGTTCCCTATTTATTTCACACAGGTGACATCCATAGACAAAAGAGCATGATATCAACTGAGTACAAAGTACAAGTGCAATGTTGAAAACGTTTCCCGTGACAGCACGGTTCTGCTAATTCCAATGTATAAGTGCAAGAATATACAACATAGAAGACACATTGGTTCAAGTTTATTAGGGGCAAAGAATATTAAAGTGTGCCATCAGGTTCGTGAGAGCTTTAATCACTAAGTTTTCACATAACAAAATACTTTTTAATTGGAAGATAGCTAAAAACAAGAATATACTTGGAATGGTGCAACACACCATGCATAGGAGTTTATAGTGGACACTTTGGAAAAACTTGGTTTCTTGGGAGTTGGAAGCATGAGTAGGACTTACTCATACAAGTGGAGGCTAGCAAAAGACTGGGAGCAACCAACTAAGAGAGCAATAATGGCCATAATCATGGAGTGCAACAAAGCATTACTAATCAAAGCCTAGAGTGGTACTACAAGTCAAGGACTAAATGATCATAAAGGCTATGGTGACTTGTCATAGTCATAACATGGTGTGAGCATGTGCCAAGTCAACCCAAAAAAAGCATCAAAGGAGAATACCATAATACTATGCTTTTGCATGCTAAAACAACGCTTAATTTCTTCAAGGCACACTAAGCAATCCCAATTGTTTGGAACAAGACATGCTATAGCAATAATCACTAAGCATATGGTCAAAACAACACCTGACATGTCATGCTAAAGTCTAAGTCATAGTCAATGCAAGCTCCTCTTGCACTTATAAGCAAGAACTTACTACTCCTTTCCAACACCAAGCAATTTATTTGAAACAACTCACAAAGATAATAATCAATAAAGATCAGTGAGATTGTCTCACAAATCCACAAAGAAGAACTAAAAAGTTCTAAGCTGAAAGCACAAGAAAACTAAGGCTAAACACAGTGCTAGCAAAAGAGAACACTCACAAAACAATAAGAATGAAAACTAGAGTGTTCTAGGCAATGAAAACAAAGTGTGTCTCTCTCCAAAATAAGTGTGTTGGGATCAACCAACTTAACGCAAGCAAACTAAACAAAATAAAACTAAAAACAAAAACAAAGACGCTCCAAGAACAACACAGAAGTGCATGAAACAATAAAAACGAAGTGTCTAGAAAGACCTAAGATTTTTATTGATGAAGAAGGGGATGCCTTGGGCATCCCCAAGCTTTGACGCTTGTACCTCTTGTATATTTCTTGGTGTGACACCGGGGTGGCATCCCCAAGCTTGAGATTTTGTCCATTCTTCATCTCATTACATCATTCTCTCTCTACACCTGAAATTTTTCCTTCATACAAAACTTCACACAATCTTCATTAGCAACATTTGTGTATTCAAAAGATAATAGACCATTAGGTAAAGCTTTCGAACAGCAAGACTTTTCACTAAAAACACATGCTACTGTAGCAAATCCTTCAAAAATCTCAATTCCCCTAAAGAGAACTCAAAAAGGAATCAATAAGAAGCAAATGCAAATAATGGAAGAAATCTGTCAAAACAGACCAGCAGGTAGACACCGATTTTTTAGAAGACCTTCTGTTGCTCAAATCAAAAATTGTTGAAATAACGGAAGTTAGATAACATACTGGGGGATTTATTCGTAAATATTCAACTCAATTCGAGTTATAGAGACTCCTCACGATTTTTTTGGTGGAGGACAGAAATCTGTTTCGGGACAGGCACTCCCCAAATCTTACTTCTCTCTCATTTAGAGGTCATTCTTGGCACAAAAAGCAAACAAAAAGGATAAGTAGAGGTTATTACATAAGTAATAGCTCCCAAGACTCAAGAAAACTCTTGGGTTATCTCCCAACAAGTACTTTTGTTTTACGTCTTTAAGTTAGGCTTGATAGTTTGAGAAGATGCTCACATAAGAAATATGAATCTATACCTAATAATAAAGGAAGGAGTGTTTCTTGTAGTACCTACACTTTTTTGGACGACTTTACCCTTTGAATAAAAAATAAATTACCCACCAATGCCACCGGTAATTGAAAAATAAAAAGAAAAAGAAATTACCCACCAATGCCACCGGTAAGTGAAAAAGAAAAATAAATTACCCACCAATGTCACCGGTAAGTGAAAAAGAAAATAAATTACCCACCAATGCACCGGTAAGTGAAAAAGAAAAAACACAATGCCACCGGTAAGTGAAAAATTACCCACCAATGCCACCGGTAAGTCAAAAAGAAAAATAAATTACCCACCAATGCTACCGGTAAGTGAAAAAAATTACCCACCAATACCACCGGTAAGTGAAAAAAGAAAAAAACACTTTTTTTTGGCATGTTGACTTTTAGGAGTTGGTTCTTTTCGAGGAATTCCACCGTTAGTTTTCTACACATAGAATTCATTCGCTTTCTCATGTTCGTCCTCGGGTCCTCACAATAAGCTGAGCACATGCATGTGTGTATGACCAGCCCCGCCAATGTTTTTGTTCCCAGTGACGCATGGTTGACGGGACTGCACCTATAAGTAAAATATCTGGCCACTAGACCTGGCTGCGGACCATGGCCAGAATCGACAACGACGACGACGCAGCCGGGGGCTCGGATGCCCAACGCTAGCCCTAGTTGACACCTTACCTCCAACGGACAAACACGGTGGCGCGTCCTCTGGTCTGACACATACCGTCCCTAGCTGAAATCATATGTTGTGTCAATCCGGGTTTACAAAATAAAAAAATGCATGCGCCCCTATTAAGCTCTGCCAAACGAATACGTCTGTCCTTTTGCGTGAAATCCCTATGACTATTAGAGGATACTATATTATGAAGTATGCTTTATCTAAAAATCAACAAATCAAGACCATATTTAGCACTAAGCTCTTGAAAATCAGCAGTTTCAGCGAAATACTTAATGCAATCATACTCATAGTTTATACCTGGTTCTTTACCTTTGTCATTATTCCAATATTAGGTATTGCTTTGAATTGTTTCAAGAGGATCCCACTTAGATTTGACCTCCTTACTTGTGAAGGATCCCTCCAAACAGGTATCCAAATAGTCCTTGTAATGTCCTGAAAGCCTTACATACAAATTATTGATAACAACATTACTGGGGAGCTCATGAATGGGACATTTGAGCATTAGTGACTTTAATCTCCCCCAAGATTGGGCAATACTTTCTCCCTCATGAGGATGAAAATTGTAAATATAATTCCTATCTTTATGAATTTCATGAGGAGGATAAAATTTAGAATAAAAGAGAGATTCAAATTCCTTCCACTCCAAATGATGAGGATCATCTAGTAGCTCATACCACTCCCTTTATTTGTCCCTAAGTGAGAAAGGGAATAGCTTCCTCTTAGCTTGGTCCATTGAAATACCTGCACACTTGAACAACTCGCATAATTCATGTATAAAGACTAAATAATCACTAGGATGGATAGTGCCATCTCCAAAATAGCAGTTGTTCATAACACGTTCAACAATTTCAATAGGTATTTTAAAAGGGACACTTTCAGTATGTGGATCACAACTATCATTAGAATTACCACATATGGGAGATAAAGTATCATCAGAGCAAATTTTCTTCCCTAAAGCTGGGGAACTAAAAATATCTTTCTCATAAAAACTAGCTTTCCTAAGCTTAGACGTTTCCATACCATTAGTAACAATGGTGTTCAAAAAATTCATACTAATAACATTGCTATTAGCATGCAAAGAAGGTTCCATAGGTTTTTTTATTTTATTTTCAAACCACTCAAGTTCTAACTTAGGAAAAATACTAAAAAGCTCTCTAATTTTGTTGTTGTTTTCCATTAAGCCTAACTAGTGAAAATAAGAAATAAAAATACAAAACTGCAGAATCTAAAGGAAATAACTTTGAGCACTCACACCGGAGGATGTGAGAACCTTTTACCTTACCTCTCCGGCAACGGCGCCAAAAAAGAGCTTGATGTCTACGCACTTCTATTCTTGTAGACAGTTGTTGGGCCTCCAAGTGTAGAGGTTTGTAGAACAGCAGCAAGTTTCCCTTAAGTGGATTACCCAAGGTTTATCGAACTCAAGGAGGAAGTGGTCAAAGGTATTCCCTATCAAGCAATCCTACAATCAAGATGCAAGAAGTCTCTTGTGTCCCCAACACACCCAATACACTTGTCAGGTGTATAGGTTCACTAGTTCGGCGAAGAGATAATGAAATACAAGTGGTAACGGTGCCAGAAAATAGCTTGACGTGGAGGTAAAGACTACAACAAGCAAACATGCAACAGATCTAGTAGCAAACAATGTTCCAATTCTTAGAAACAAGGCCTAGGGATCATACTTTCACTAGTGAACACTCTCTCATATAAATATCCTCTCTTCATGATACTACTCTTAACTACTCTCGGGTTGGACACTCTAATCATCGGTAGGGCTATAACAGCACTCCTCAAAGTCCGCCTTCCCCAATCTAGATAACCCCACACTGTCACCTTGAGTGCTAGATGGTTCCAACAAACACCGCAATTTCATAGAGACATCCAACTCCAAATATAACTCATAACAAATATTCAATCTAGCCACAGTGCCACACACGGTATGCACGCTGTCACTTTCACACACTTGGGGAAAAGCATAGATCTATTAAAGCACAAAGAGTATTTATGTAGACTCAAGCCTAAGTGCCACCATGGCGTGCACGCTGTCACTTTCACACACATGGGGAGAGTAGAGATCTAATGAAGCACTTGAGTAGCAAGGTAGATCTACTTGATTACAAAACTCATGACCATAAGATCATGCATAGAGAGAGATACGAACACATAGCTACTGGTAGAGCCCTTAGACCTGAGGAAGAACTACTCCCTCCTCATCATGGGAATCAGCAATGGTGATGGAGATGGTGGTGGAGATCGATGGAGATGGCTTCGGGGGCACTTCCCCGTCCCGGCAGGGTGCCGGAACAGAGACTTTATGTCCCCCAAATCTCCCCTTCGGTGTCGGTGGCGCTACGGAGGTTTTCGTGGATTTCTTCTAGATGCCCCATGGTTTTTGGGTCGTAGGCTTCTTATAGGCGCAAGAATCAAGGTCGGTGGGGGTCCAAGGGGCCCACACCCCCTATGGGCGCCTCCAGGGCTTGCCCACGCCTAGGAGGCATGTGGCCACCCTGTGGCCCCCTCCAGCTCTGCTTCGTGGTTCCGTGTTGCTCCGGGAAACATAATGACTTTGGCTTTTGTCCCGTATAATTCCGAGAATATTCATTTTCTGCCTTTCTGGAACCAAAAACAGAAGAAAACATGCAACTGGCACTCTGGCATCTTGTTAATAGGTTAGTTCCAGAAAAGATATAAAAACACCTCAAAGTGTAGACAAAGCAAAGCAAAGTAGATACAAAACAAGCATGGAGCATCAAAAATTATAGATACGTTTCCGACGTATCAGCGCGGCAAGGGGCGTTGCGGTTCGGTCAGAACGCGCGAGTGCTCTGAGCGGCACCGACGACATTTTTTACGATGCACGGGCGCTCTTATTCTTGCGGCGGAGAACGTGGTTGTCTGGTTGTCTCCTGGGACGGTGGTGGCCTTGACGCAGGCGGCGGCGGGCCGCTGCATGCGGCGTGTCGAGCGCTCTAGCACGCTCTGGACATGGCAGAGACAAACTAGGCGTGCATGTTCTCTGTGGTCCACTGCTTGTCAAGGCTCGAGGGCTGGACAGAGGGTGGCGGTGGACGGTGGCGTGCTTCCTGGACACGGTGGCTAGGCGCGACGATGGCTCTGGCTAGCTTACCATGGTCGGCTGTCCAGGGTTGGCTCGGGCATGCACGACATGGTGCATTGGTTAGGGTCTAGGTTGGTTTAATGCGATGGTTGTCACTGGGGAGACATGGGTGATCAATGGGGAACAAGGTTTGGGGTGATCACTGCTCCAAACAGTGAAGTTTGGCCAAATTTGATTTATGTCTCCAGGTGTTTGATGAAATGGACAAAAGAAATTCATATTTTTATTTTTGGTTGAAACTTCATGAGTGTACTTGTCACATACTATGTAGTCTCTGGTGGTTTGGATTTGTCAAGGTGCACTGCTTTGGTTGGGTTTTGAGAAATGGTGATCTTACCATATGAACTAGATTCAATTTTCAAATATCATTTGAATAGGGTTGCCAAATGTTTCTGTGGGTTTGCAAGGTGGGATTGGGTTCACTTTTACTTGGTCTAGTAAGGGGTGAAAAGAATTGAATTTGTTTATGTTAGAAATCTTGGACTAGAAACACTCAAAGTGGTCTAGTGAGTAAGATTGGAAAAAATGACCATTAGCTCATTTTGTTTGTTTTTGAATTTCTCTTGATTTGATTCTGCTTGGAAATGATTTAGATGATGTTGTTTTCATCTTTAAACCAATCCTTTCCATTCATAACAATCACACAAGTCCATTCAAGCATTCATGCATTCATCACATACGCACATGCATTCATATGGATTTAATTAACAAAAGTTTTTGTTAACCCTAAATTTGGGTGATTGGAATTGATAACCTTGATTAATATTTCTGGGTTGTTACAAACCTTCCTCCTTAAACATAATATCGTCACGAGATTTGAGAAAAAGAGAAAACTAGGATTTAAAGATATCTTGAAACTACGTCCTAATGTAGTCTTCTCGCTCCCAGGTAGCTTCTTCTTCAGTGTGCTTACTCCACTGGATCTTGAGAAACTTGATACTCCAGGTCATGGTTGTTCTGAAATCTTCCTGCAAAATACAGATGGGTACTTCGAGATATGTCAGGGCATCGTTGATCTCTATGGTTTAGTGATCAATATTCTTGAAAACTTAGGTCATCTCCGGGACTTCTAGGCATTTGCGAAGTAACAAGATATGAAACACATTATGCACTGCTGACATCTCTTTCGGCAGTTCCAGTTGATACGATACTTCTCCTCGATGATTCAAAATCTTGAAGGGTCCGATATATCCGGGGGCTAACTTTCCTTTGAGATGGAAACGTTGAATTCCCTTCAAAGGTGACACTTTGAGATATACAAAATCTCCGATATTGAAGGCTAGGTCTCGACATCTCTTGTCGGCGTAACTCTTCTGTCTGGATTGGGTAGTCTTGAGGTGCTCATGAATCTTGTAAACTTTCTCTTCTGCTTCTCGTAGTATGTCGGGTCCGAAAATCTGACTCTCTCCTACTTCCGAACAATTCAAAGGGGTACGACACTTCCTTCCATACATGAATTCAAATGGGGCCATTTGCAAACTGGCTTGGTAACTGTTGTTGTATGAAAATTCCACGAAAGGCAGACAGTCTTCCCATTTAGATCCATATTCCAACACACAGGCTCTCAACAATATCTTCGAGTATTTGATTTACTCGCTCTGTTTGTCCATCAGTCGGAGGGTGATAAGCTGTGTTGAAATATAGTCTGATTCCTAATCCTTCTTGGACTTTCTTCCAAAATCTCGAGGTAAACTGAGTTCCTCAATTCGACACAATGTTCTTGGGGACTCCGTGCAAACTAACTATTCTAGCAATGTACAAATCTCCTAGCTTAGAACTTTGATAGGTGGTCTTGACAGGTAAGAAATGGTCGACTTTGGACAGTCTATCTACTGTGACCCAAATAGAGTCATTTCCTCTACTAGATGTAGGCAAACCGGTGATAAAATCCATTCCTACTGAATCCCATTTCCATTCCGGAATCTGCAATGGTTGCAATAGTCATGTGGGTCTCTGATGTCCTGCCTTGACTCTCTGACAAATATCACACTTGGCTATGTAGCTTCTGATTTCTCTCTTCATCTTATGCCACCAAAATTGTTCCTTCAAATCCTGATACATCCTCATTCCTCCGGGTGGATAGAATAAAGGGTATCATGGACTTCTTTCAAAATAGCTTTCTTCAATTCTGAATCTGCTGGTACACAGATACGTCCTTTGTACCACAAAACTCCTTTATCCTCGGTGAATCTGGGTACTTTTCCTGTACCGATACGATGTTTAATTCCGTCGATACTAGCATTTCCTTTCCGCGCCTCCTTGATCTGACTGATCAAAGTGGGTTGAAGTTCTATGCTAGCCAAAAAGCCTTCACTTACTAATTCTATTCTGAAATCTTCCAACTCCTTGTGCAAACTTGGTTGCTCCTTCAGAATCATAGAGTTCAAGCGACACGGCAATCTACTAAGGGCATCTGCTACCACATTGGGTTTACCGGGGTGATAGTGAATGTCTAGATCATAGTCCTTGATTAGCTCTATCCATCTCCTTTACCTCATATTCAGCTCCTTCTGAGTGAAAATATACTTCAGGCTCTTGTGATCCGAATAAATCTCACAGTGGTTTCCCATAAGGTAATGTCGCCATGTATTCAAGGCTAAAACTACATTTGCTAGTTCAAGGTCATGGTAGGATAATTCTGCTCATGTTGCTTCAGTTGTCGGGATAGATAATATATAACTTTGCCTTCTTGCATAAGCACACATTTGAGACCGATCTTGGATGTGTCACAATACACATCAAAAGGCTTTGTGATATCCGGCATAATCAAGATTGGGGCTGAGATCAATCTCTTCTTAAGCTCTTGGAAACTTGCTTCACATTTGTCCGTCCATTCAAACTTCTTATCTTTCTTCAACAATTGGGTAATGGGTCTTGCGATGCTCGAGAATCCTTCTACGAACTTGCGGTAATATCCTGCTAATCCGAGAAATGCACGAACTTAGGTTTGAGTGGTTGGGGCTTGCCATTCTTCAAAATCCTTAACCTTTGCAGGGTCAACGGCAATTCCTTCGGCCGACACGATATGTCCGAGCAATCCTACTTCCTGTAACCAGAATTCACATTTGCTAAACTTGGCATACAACTGATGCTCCCTAAGGGTTCCAAGGATTTTCGTCAGGTGTAGCTCATGTTCTTCTTCTGATTTGGAATAGATCAGAATGTCATCGATGAAAACAACGACAAACTTATCCAGGAAGTCCATAAAAATCTTATTCATGAGGTTCATGAAATAAGCGGGGGCATTGGTTAATCCAAAAGACATGACAGTGTACTCATACAATCCATATCTGGTGGTAAAGGCAGTCTTTGGAATATCTTCGGCGTGAATCTTGAGTTGATGATAACCAGTTCTCAGATCAATCTTAGAAAACAGTTTGGCACCGGTCAACTGGTCAAATAGGTCTTCTATCTTTGGTAGTGGGTACTTGTTCTTGATGGTGACATCATTGAGCTTCCGATAATCCGTACACAAACGGTTACCTCCATCTTTCTTGTCCACAAACAAAACAGGTGATCTCCATGGCGACGCACTTGGTTGAATCAGTCCTATCTCCAGCATAGCATCTAGTTGCTTCTTCAGCTCCACTAATTCAGATGGGTTCATACTATAAGGTCTCTGGGCTATGGGTCCGGTTACAGAGATTAGTTCAATGATAAACTCGATATACCGATATGGGGGTATACTGGGCAAAACATTTGGAAATACGTCGGGTATTCACAGACTACTCTTACTTAGTCAATGGTGGGTTGGGCTAGACTCTTGTTGCACTTGAATTGATGGGGCAAGGTTTTAGATACATGCTCTACTGATATTCCGGCTGTACTGGTCATGGTTATGGCTTTCTTGGCACAGTCGATTAATCCTTTATGTTTCGACATCCAATCCATTCCTAGTAATACTTCCAAACCTTTGGTTCCGAGTACTATTAGATTAGCATAAAAATCTATGCCATGGATTCTGATAGGTACGGCCTTGCAAATTTGTCTAGCTTTGGTGGTTGAACCAGGTATTTGAACTATCATAACATGCTTCAATTTTGTTGGTTGAATCTTACTAGTGCATGCAAATTCTTCTATAACAAACGAGTGTGATGCTCCAGAATAAAACAATACTCTTGCAAGTACTGAGTTAACAGAAAACATACCTAGCACGACATCTAGCGCTTCTTGGGATTCTTCAGCATTCATGTGAAATAGATGCCGTTTCGGTTGAGCGAGTTCCCTGGGGCAAATCTCCTTCTAGGCTGAACACGACGCTGCTGCTGAGCTGGGGAATTCACGTTGGGGGCTTCTACAAGCTTCTTGGGGCACTCATTGGAATAGTGACCCTTGGTTCCGCATTCATAACAAGTCACGTGAGACTTGTCCTTTCCTGCAACAGGCACAACATTGCTTCCAGTTCTTGGGGAAGTATTGGTATTGGTGGGGTTGTTGTAGTGGTTTCCTCTGGGCCTTGGGTTTCCTCCTCCACGGTTGGGATAGGTTAGACGGTTCATCGGGGGTCTATTGTTCCTTGGGGTAAATCCTGTAGACGGGTTGGGGCGATACTTTGGGGTATGGTGGGTTCCTGGTTGATTCATCATTCGACGCTTGCGGTTCTCATTGGCTTGGTTGATCTTGCCTTCCATCTGAATGGCAGAATCCACTAAGGCTTCTATGTCAGCAAATGGAATATATACTAACATTGTCTGCATCTCATCATGCAGTCTATTCAAGAAACTCTCCTTTTTCTTGGCTTCAGTGTCAATCTCATCTGGTGCATACCTAGCTAATGACAGAAATTTGTCACGGTACTCAACTACTGTCATCCTCCCTTTCTTCAATTCTCTGAATTCATCTCTCATCCTCTTGATTAAACCCGGTGCCACATGGGTTCTGCTGAACTTGAGTTTGAATTCATCCCAAGTCATCATTTGTCCTCCATTCTTGGCGTGAACGCTATTCCACCAAGCTCTTGCATCTCCTGCTAGATAGTGAGTGGCAAACAGTACTTTCTCGTTGGCCTCCACTCCTGCGAATTCTAAGTTGTTCTCCATGGTCTGCAGCCAGTCATTGACATCGAATGGCTCTTCAGACTTACTAAAGATGGGTGGATTGGTGTTCTGAAAGTTCTTGACCTTGGATCCATGGCTATCCTGGTTTCCATGGCCTTGGTTGTTGTTGGCCATCTGAGCTATGTGTTGAAGGGCGACTAAGTTGGTTGACGTTCGGCTCTTTCATCTTCGCGGTCCGAAACCAACATTTGCAAGATTTGCAGCATTGGGTATGGGGATGAACTGCTTCCTCCGCGAGGCATCTGAAGATTGAGATAGATCATGAGAAAAGAGGAAAATTTTCTAAGGTTCAGGGATTTGTTTTTGAAAAGTTTTTAAATTTTGCGTTTGACTCAGGTTTTGCTAACTAGAAACTTGTTTTTCATTCATTCATTCATAGCACACAATACAAACACACACTACAACAAGGAAACATATGGTTTTAAGAACCATTCTGTGAAGCTACGATACAATGGGACCGGATACAACTCACTAACGCTAGTGCTCAAGTGCTACTACTCCTCAGAATCGGTGGCTTCATCATCATCCTCATCATCAATGAAGGCGAAGTCATCCTCATCGGTGAAGAAGTCCATGGCTTGATCCTCCAGGAAGTCATCATCGTCACTGAGGTAAGAGTAGGGGTCTCCACGGATATCTTCCCCTGCATTCTCCCTCTCCTCAAGCTGCATGTCCCTCTCATGGATGGTCTCCTCCAAGTTTGTCACTCTGTGACGAAGGCGGGCAATAATGCGATCCTTCTTGTCAAGCTGACGGCGACGAGACTGGCGATCCTTCACAAGAATCGCAATGGTCTGGTCCTTCTTGACTGCGAGGGCATAGTTGTGGTTGGCGCAGGAGCGAACATTGTCCAACTCCTTCTGCCTGTCATACATCATGAAGCTGAGATGGTCTACTTGATGCTTCAGCTCCGGGTGATATGGTGCCTTCAATGGCTGTCCTATAACATCATGCCTTGGGTAGAACTCAAAGCGCGTGCCCTTGATTTGATTGATGCTTTGCTCACACAGACGAGCAAGAGCTTCCTGCATGGCCCTGGTGAGTCCATCTAGCCAGTCGTTCTCTCTTAAGGTGAACTGGACTCCCTCTAAGGTAGGGGCTTCAATCTTCCCTATGAGACTTGCAACAATCAGCCATTGCAATTCTCCTCCTTCCCTATTATTGAGCTGAGCTCCGAAAAACTCGGGATGCGGGCGCTTCAGAAGTTCCGAGAGTTGGTCCAAATAACGCTCAAAGATGAGATATCCTCCATTTCCCAACTGAAAGAACTTGCTATAATTCACGTCCATCTATAAGAATGCAGGATGAGTAAGTTAATAGAGTGATCAAGTGTGTCAAATTTTATGTATGTTTGCAAGAATTTTTTAGGAACATGAATTTTCATGAAAGAATCTAAGTGATAAGAATGAGAATAGGTTTTTATAAATAACCACTTCTTTTGTTTTGAAACTAAGTTTTTGATTCAAGCGTTCATTCTAACTAGGGTGTCCTATGGTCAAGATGGCTCTGACACCAACTTGTCAACACCCGAATTTTTAATCCCAGATGCCTGTTATGCCATACATCGCAATCCTAGGATTACCATTTTTGCGAGACATAACAGATTGGTACCATAGTTCATCATGCATTACAAACCATAATAACAGTAGCGGAATAATATAATAACGGTAGCATGGGTGAAGCTCCATCTTCATGGTCACAGGCAATGCTGATGATGGGAGATGATCCTAGTTGTCATAACCTTCCTACGGTGCATCATTTTGATAGTCCTCTTCATAGTCTGGCCATGGGAATAGCCAGGGACAAAGCCATGATTACTCTTTAAGTACTCGCAAACTATCACTAACAGGTAAAGTGGTTCAAGTAGGAATACTAAGCTCTAGGTTGTTTTACAAAAAACCAGATTTATCTATAACCGAGTTTAGAAGCAAAGAAAACTAGTTTAAGGTTTTATAACACCTAGATGGGAACTTGAGTTTTCATGTTCACAACCCTATTGTGGTCAATTCAAGTCATGATTCACTTCACAAGTCATTTTGAAAACATCTGACGACGGAACAGTATGGCCACTCCAACTGTCCATAACCGCGGACTCGGCTATTCGAATAGTTTGACACTCTGCACAGGTGGTACACTTGCACCACAATATTGGATACATCCATCAGGAAGAATCCTGAATTCACCATACTTAGTATGCGGATAATCAATCCTAACCTTTCAATTACACACCCTATTATAGGCACCTCTCCTATGAGTTTGGCCTCCCAACCATGACCATATGTCATCTTGGGAACTACACAGGTGGTCAATCATCACGAGGTATCCTCAGCTCAAACCTCGGTCGCAAGGGAACCCATACTAAGATATATAAACTTCTAGTCAAGCCCTACCCAATTTCGGGTATTGTGGTTGTACGGAAATTGGAATGGTATCGCATCCGAACACAACCATCAGTTTTATAAAGGGCTAAGGCTCCTTCCTCAACATATTTAGCATAAAAAATCATATGGTGTCCAAGAACACATGTCAAAACATCTCATTAGAATGACTCATCATTCTAAAGTTTTCATAACCATTTTCACCAAGTCTTCCCATCTAAAGTGATCAAGTTTTATGCTTAGCACTAGCCACTAAAGTTGGGGGTAACCACTAATGAAGGGTGATAATTAGTGTGACTCATCTAAGTTCAGTATCATGCCTCAGGATGACACCAATTTCTACCTAACGTAGGCCAAGTTTTATGCTCTTTATGATACCTTTAAAATCTTTCCAAAACTTACAAGTCACTAAGTAAACATAAATAAAGAGCTTTGATAAAGAAATAAAATAATAAAGCTTGCAAGTAAAACTAGGATTTGGTATAATCAAGTGGTATAACCAAAGCATGCCTAATGCATTGCATAGGTTAATATAGTGGGTTTAGGCTTGCAAGTAAGACTTTCATGGTTTATCTTAGCTTGCCTTGTGCAGTGCAGTGGTTGAAGTTCTCCTCTGCTTCTTCCTCGTAGTAGTCTCCTTCCTCTTCGTATCCTTGGTCGGTACTAGCGTCTATAAATAAATATGAAGTACACAATCACCAAAAAATACATAACTACTCTTATTTGGCACACAAAGGTTCACACTAGATGATCTAGCATCATCACAACATTACAAGCATTAAGGCAATAGTTTTATCTATTTTATTTTAGGAAAGTAATTTCTACTCATTGAAAAACTACTTAAGATTTAATATTCTCCAATTAAAACATGGGATCATGTTGACACATGGCATCACCACATATTTCAATACTTGGAAATGTGATTTAAAGTGGTGTCACAATTTAATAAGGTTTTACCTTTTTATTTTAATTAATTAAGGTGACTAGAAATGCCTATGGGGTCTTTTATTACTTGTCCATTATTACTGCAAGTAAACCTAGATATTTAAATATATTCAGAAAGGTCTTGTCAAATGTGATTTTTGAGAGTTGGAATCAACTCAAAAACATCTATGGTTGAATTTTGAAAAATGTTTGAATGTAGAAAAGTCTCTGCCTTGTTATTTTTACTATAGCTGATCTATAATTTCAAATGGTTCGAATCCAACGGGCTTGGATTAAGAATTTCCGTATCTTTCTAAAAAAATTGGTTTCGTGCAATTTGGTTTAGTGAATATCTCTGAATTGAATTTTGAATCTACTGCCAGAACTAGGTTTGAAACTAAATAGATAAATCTAAATTCAAACTAACTGGGTTGCCCGAGAGAGCTAGTTGGGCCGGCCCACTTCACACAGCGCGAGCGGGGGATGGTTAAGTGGTGTCCCCATGCGTCAGTGGGACAGGGGGTGCGAAGGGGTACGGGATAACTATGACCGTAGGATTAGATCAAGGATCAATGGCTCACGACCATCATCCTCGTCGAACAGAACTCGACGGGCTCGAACCCTAGGGCGGCCAGTGGGGGTATGGGGTGGCTCAACGGGGCTCAGGCGATGGTCGGCGATGGGGGCAAACGATGAAGTCGACAACGGCGGTTGTACTGGCACTGGCGGCTCCTCTTGGGGTGGCTCCAATCGACGATGCCCTTCTCATCCAGCAATGATAGGCTCCGGCGAAATTCCGGTGATGCTGCGCTTGCCTTGCTTCGGGAAGAAGTGGGAAGGATCAGTGAGAGGTGGGGATTGGAATGGTGTGAAGAAAACGAACAAGGAAGGCCTCCTTTTATAGGCGAGCGAGAGAGGTCGAGCAGCATGGGCAATGCTCGTCGGGGTCGGGGTTACAGCGAGCTACAGGCATGGCTGAAGCTAGGGGACGGTGCCTGGTCTCATGGCGGTGCTCAACGGCTTGATGGCGCGGCAAGTGGCGGTGCGGTTCGGTCGGAACGCGCGAGTGCTCTTAGCGGCGTCGACGACATTTTTGACGACACACGGACGCTCCTGGTCTCGCGACGGTAACGGGGTTGTCTGGTGGTCTCCTGGGACGGTGGTGATCGCAGGCACGGGCGGCAAAGGCGGGGCGCTTTCTATGCGAGCGTGCCAAGCGCGGAGCTCTGGCGCTCTCTGGACATGACAGAGACAATTTGGGCATGCGTGTTCTCTGTGGTCCACTGCTTGTCAAGGATCGAGGGCTGGACAGAGGGTGGCGGTGGACGGTGGCGTGCTTCCTGGACACGGTGGCTAGGCGCGGCGATGGCTCTGGCTAGCTTGCCATGGTCGGCTGCCCGGGGTTGGCTCGGGCATGCACGACATGGTGCATTGGGTAGGGTCTAGGTTGGTTTAATGCGATGTTTCTCACTGGGGGAGACAGGGTGATCAATGGGGAACAAGGTTTGGGGTGATCACTGCTCAAAACAGTGAAGTTTGGCCAAATTTGATTTGTGTCTCTAGGGGTTTGATGAAATGGCCGAAAGAAATTCATATTTGAATTTTTGGTTGAAACTTTGTGAGTGTACTGGTCACATACTAGGTAGTCTCTGGTGGTTTGGATTTGTCAAGGTGCACTGCTTTGGTTGGGTTTTGAGAAATGGTGATCTTACCATATGAACTAGATTCAATTTTCAAATGTCATTTGAATAGGGTTGACAAATGTTTCTGTGGGTTTGGAAGGTGGGCTTGGGTTCACTTTTACTTGATCTAGCAAGGGGTGAAAAGAATTGGATTTGTTTCTGTTAGAAATCTTGGACTAGAAACACTCAAAGTGGTCTAGTGAGCAAGATTGGCAAAAAATGACCATTAGCTCATTTTGTTTGTTTTTGAATTTCTCTTGATTTTATTCTGCTTGGAAATGATTTAGATGATGTTGTTTTCATCTTTAAACCAATACTTGCCATTCATAACAAACACACAAGTCCATTTAAGCATTCATGCATTCATCACATACACACATGCATTCATATGGATTTAATTAACAAAAATTTTTGTTAACCCTAAATTTGGGTGATTGGAATTGATAACCTTGATTAATATTTCTGGGATGTTACACGCTGCCACCATCGTCCCTAGATCGGGGGGATCTGAAGCTCTTCCCAGCACCCTGCCGGAGGGGAGATCATCCCGGAGGCCTTCTTATTCATCATGCCAGCCTCCGTTATGAAGCGTGAGTAGTTCCACCTTGGACTACGGGTCCATGTAGTAGCTAGATGGTTGTATCTCCTCCTTTGTTCTTTCATTTTTAGATCTTGTGAGCTCCGTTCATGATCAAAATCATATCTATTTGTAATCATGCATGTTGTGTTTGCGGGGATCCGATGGATATTGAGATTACTATGTCAGATTGATTAATGGTTTTGTCTTATTAATTCTATCATGTGTGTGTTGTTTGTGATCTTGCATGCTCTTCGTTTCTAGTAGCTATCTTGGCCAAGTAGATGCTAGTGACTCCAAGAGGGGGTATTTTTGCTCGATAGTGGGTTCATGCCTCTATTTAATCTAAGGGAAGTGACAGAAATCTCTAAGGTTGTAGATGTGTTGTTGCCACTAGGGAGAAAACAACGGTCTCTTGTTCATGGAACAAGTGTATTGTTTACTGATACGTCCAATTTGCATCACCATTCTATATCATAATTTGCCTCTATTCATTGATATATGTCTTATTATGAGGTATTACTTATGTATTTTCCTACGTTTTTGCATGCTGGATGATTCTTGGAGGATGGACTGCCGGAGTCAGGATTCTGATGGGAAAAGAGGTGTTTTGATGAAATTTCGCGAAGATCAGAAAAATATTGGAAAGTTATTTTTTCCCAGAAGACGAAGGAAGCCAGAAGGGGAGGCGTAGCTGGGCCACAGGGGGGCCACACCCCCTAGTAACAGGTCCCCCTGGGTCGTGCCTAGGCCAGGTGTGGCCTACCTGGATGGCCTCCGAGTACGCCCTCTCGCCTATATCATCCTCTCGGAACCCTAATACTAAGGGAGCGACCATAGAAAGATTTCCGCCGCCTCTACGGGGTGGAAAACACCGAGAGAGAAAGAGCTCTTCGGAAGATAGATTTCTGCCAGGGAAATTCCTTCCCGGAGAGGGGAGATCGTTGCCATCAACACCATCGCCAAGCTAGACTTCATCGGGATCATCATCCACACCATCATATCCACTAGCACCATCATCACCACTCCATCCCGCTGTAACAATCGTGTTGAATACTTGCATAGTTCTTAGGGGAAACGTTCCCGGTGTTGATTAGTATTATAGTTGATGCTTGTGAGTGGAACCATTGGATTATTGTTTATGTTTAGATTGTTATCCATTACCATATCATCTTTGATCTTGATCCATATGATGTCTCGTGAGAGTTCGTTTAGTTCTTGAGGACATGGGAGAAGTCATGTTGTTAGTAGTGGATTTGTGTTGAGTTATTATTCAATGGTTTAGTATTTAAGTTGTGGTTCTATTCTTCTAGTGGTGTCATGTGAACGTCGACTACATGATACTTCACCATTTATGGGCCTAGGGGAATGCATTGTGTATTTGGCTACTAATTGTGGGGTTGCCGAAGTGACAGAAACCTAAACCCCCGTTAGGACACCTTTGCACAAGGAAGCGTAGGATCTCAGAGTTTAAGGCTGTGGTTAGGTTTATATCTTAATTACTTTCTTGTAGTTGCGGATGCTTGCAGGGGGTTTAATCACAAGTATGTATTAGTCCAAGTAAGGTCGGTACATTAGCACAGGTTCACCCACACAACACTTACAACACCAAAGAAGGGTACTCAGCTATTTGAAGCAAAAGCACTTGACAAAATTCCCATGTGTTCTCGAGAACATTTGGTCCTTATAAGTATTTCCACTAGCTTGTCCTTTGCTAAGAAAGGATTGGGCCACTTGCTACATTTGCTTGTTTTGTTGCTTTATTAGAAAACCCCTAAAAATCCGTTTGCTAAGTATTTACAGAGATTTCCCGCTCCATACCACTAGTCAACACCTTCTGCTCCTTGTTGGGATTAACGCTCCTATTTATCGAAAGTACTGCGATACACCACCTATACTTGTGGGTCATCAAGACTATCTTCTGGTGTCGTTGCCGAGGAGTGAAACGCTATTGAAGAGTGGAACTGGTAAAGGAAACTTCTACTGTGAGTATTGCTTTTTGTTTCTGTTTGTTTCTTTGTTTCCAATATGGATAACCCACTTGGTTTTCTGTTTGGGAAAACTACTACCACTGTTAGGGTAGTAGATGAACCACCACTTGTTGAGATAGATCCTTTTAAGATACCTACAAGTATTGTTGATCATGTTATGGATAATTATTATTTAGGGGATGGAACTGTCCATCCCGGTGATCATTTGCTTTTTATCCATGAATTATGCGGGTTGTTTAAGTGCGCAGGTATCACAACTGAACAGGTGAAGAAGAAGTTACTCTCCATATCCTTGAAAGGGAGAACTGAAGAATGGTATAAGCTGCTGAAGAATGGACAATCCATGGAATGGGAGGAGATGGCATCTTTCTTTTATTCTAAATTGTATCCTCCCAGTGAGATTCATAAGGATAGAAATCTGATATATAAATTTTGGCCTCGTGATGGAGAGAGTACAGCTCAAGCTTGGGGGAGACTGAAGTTACTAATGCTTAAATGTCCTATTCATGAACTCCCTAACAATATTATTATTAATAACTTTTATGGTAGGCTTTCTCTTCATGATAAAGATTTACTAGATGCTTGTTGTGCTACATCATTCACACGTATGAAAGAAGAAGCTAAATGGGATCTCTTAGACCGTATTCAAGAGAACACTGAAGCTTGGGAGAATGACAAGGGAAGAAAGTCAGGTATAAACTATGATTATGAATGCATTAAATCTTTTATGGGAATTGATGACTTCCGTGATATCAGTAATGAGTCTGGTCTTGATCCTCAAGTTCTTGTAAAATGTTTTAAGGCCTTTGCTTCTTACATAGAAATTCCCAAGAAAGAGTGGGACAAGTACCATGCTCCTTATAAAGACATTGTTACCCATCTTCCTGCTAGCATAGAAGTTTGTACTGTTGATCCTATTTTGACTAAACCTTATGTTGAGAAAAATCCTTTTCCTGTTAAGGTAAAGGAACATTCTATCATAGCTAACGTGGTTAGCAAAAGTGCAAAGAAAACTGTGGAACCCGATGAGCAAATAAATATTGAACCTATGGTAGTTATTGTGAAAGATCTGGTCACTAGAAATATAGAGGATGAGCACATTGTCTTCTGTGAAGACGCATCTAATATTGTCTCTCGTCCTAAAAAAATCTAGAAAAGTTGTGTCCCCGTGCTTTCTGTTAGAATTGTTGATCATAGTTATTATGGTTTGTGTGATATTGGTGCTAGTTCTAGTGATATTCCTTATGAGATTTACAGGGAAATTATGCATGCAATTGGTCCTTGTGATCTTGAGGACATTGATGTGGTTATTCACCTTGCTAATAGGGAGACAGTTTGTCCCATTGGCATCGTAAGAGATGTGGAAGTTCTTTGTGGTAAGATTAAATATCCTGCTGATTTTCTAGTACTTGGTAAAGAAGCTAGTAAAACCTATCCTATTATCTTTGGTAGACCCTTCTTGAATACTTGTGGGGCTATCATAGATTGTAGGAAGGAAAAAGTTTTGACTAAGTTTGATGGAGAGTCTTATGAGTTTAACTTTTCCAAATTTGCTAAAACTCCTTATGAAAGTGATCTGCCTAATGAGGATTTTAGGGTTGAACAACTTTCTGCTATTTCTCTTGCTCCTAACAATGCCTTGCAGCAGTTTATTGAAGATCATGAAAGTGATGTCTTCATGAAGGAAAGAAATGAGATTGACGAGGTTTTTCTTCGTCAGCCTAAGCAACTTAAGCATAATCTACCTATGGAAGATTTGGGTACCACACTACCACCTAAAGGGGGCCCTGTTTTTGAACTAAAACATTTACCTGATGATCTTAAATATGCTTATCTTGATGATAAGAAAGTGTATCTTGTTATTATTAGTTCTAAACTTTCTGGAAAAGAAGAAGAAAGGTTATTGGAAATACTAAAGAAACACAGTGGAGCTATGGGCTATGCTCTTGATGATTTAAAAGGGATTTCTCCTAGTATATGTCAGCATGCTATTAATATAGAACTGATGCAAAACCAATTTTTGAGCACCAATGCCGTCTAAATCTTAAGATGAAGGATGTGGTTATAAATGAGGTATTAAAACTCCTTGATGCTGGTATTATTTACCCTGCTGCTGATAACCAATGTGTTAGCCCCGTTCATTGTGTTCCCAAGAAAGGGGGAATAACTATTGTGCCTAATGAAAATAATGAGCTTATACCCCAAAGAGTAGTGGTTGGGTATAGGATGTGCATTGATTTTAGAAAGGTTAATAAAGTTACTAAGAAAGATCATTATCCTTTGCCCTTTATTGATCAAATGCTTGAGAGGTTATCCAAAAAGACTCACTTTTGTTTTCTTGATGGTTATTCTAGGTTCTCTCAAATTGTTGTGAAAGCGCAAGACCAAGAGAAAACCACTTTCACTTGTCCTTATGGAACTTATGCATATAGGTGTATGCCTTTTGGTTTATGTAATGCTCCTACTACCTTTCATAGATATATGTCTGCTATCTTTCTGTAGGGGTTCGTAGCATGGAAAACAAAAATTTTCTATCGCATACAAACAAACAAGCCAAGATCTATCTACTAGATTGTAGCAACGAGTCGATGGAATAACTTACCCTCGAAGATTCCAAAGCGGTTAACGAGAGCAGATTCTCGTGGGTGATGTAGTCGTACACTTCCGATCTCAAGATCGCGTAGACGATCCTTCCGCGCCACGCTCCGCATGATCGGTCACACGCTGGTACTCGACGAAGACCTTCCTCTCCCTTGTTCCAAAGGCAACGGAGGTTGTAGCACTCTCCTCGCGATTCCGGCAAAGACAACTGGCACCTAAGTAGAGGGAAATCCCAGGCTTCGCCTTAAGCGGTGCAGTATGGTGGAGCTTATGAGAGGCTATTAGTGGTCTAGTAATTAGACACACCAATTAGAAGGCTCTAAACCAATTAGAAGGCTCTAAACCGTTGGCTAAAGCAATTAGAAGCTCTAAACCAAAACGGCTCTAAACCGGAGATCTAGAGTAGAAAGTTGTGTGTCTCTAGGAGGAGCCCTGCCCCTCCTTTTATGGGAGGGGGGTCTTGGCGCGCCAGGGGAGGGAGGGAGTCCCTCCCCAACTCGGCCTTGGGCTGGGCGCCGGCCTGGAGGAGTCCAACTCCTCCTCCAGGTTGGTTCCAACTCCTCTTGCTTGTTTCCCACAGTTTCTTGTTTTGGCAGTTTGACTTTCAAACTGGACATTTGACTTTTCTGTTTTAGGATTCAATTTAATCCTTTATTTGGGACAGCAAGAACACTTAGTACATGATGCAATCATTCCAATATGTAATGACACATTCATGCACCTTCCCCCGGTCTTGGACAATCCGGAACCTTCCAGAACATTCCCGATGAAAACACCGGAATCATTCCCGAATTCCGAAACGGGACTTTCCTTATATGAATCTTATTCTCCAGACCATTCCGGATCACCTCGTGATATCCCGGATCCCATCCGAGACTCCGAACAATATTCGGTCTCTTTCTCATAATACCATAACTACTCAAACAACGTCGAATCCTTAAGTGTGTCTCCCTACGGTTCGTGAATTATGCAGACATGATCGAGACACTTCTCCGAACAATAACCAATAGAGGAATCTGGAAATTCATATGGCTCCCACATATTTCTACGATTACTTTGCGATCGAATGAACCACTTACATACGATACCAATTTCCCTTTGTCTCACGATATGTTACTTATCCGAGGTTATGATCGTCGGTATCTCTGCATACCTAGTTCAACCTCGTTACTGATAAGTACTCTTTTCTCGTTCCCGTGATATGTGATCCCTTGTGACCAAGTCACATGCTTGCAAGCCAATTGGATGACATTTCACCGAGAGGGCCCAGAGAATATCTATCCGTCATATGGATGGACAAATCCCACTCTTGATCCATGTGTTTCAACCAATACTTTCCGAACACTCAATGCCACCTTTATAGCCACCCAGTTACGGTGTGGTGTTCGATGTCATCAAAGCATCCATCCGGTAAAGGTGATATGCATGATCTCATGGTCGAAGGAATTAGGTTACTATGTATCAGAAAGCATATAGCAATTGAACTATTTAAATGACTTGATCTTTATGCTACGCTTATCTATAGGAGTATGTCCATCACATCATTCTCCTAATGATATGATCCTGTTGTTAATAACATCTCTATGTTCATGATCAGGAAACCATGATCATATATTAACCAACAAGCTAGTTTAACAAGAGGCTTTACTAGGGACTCTTATTTTAGTTTACAAATCACACAAGTATTAATGTTTCCGGTTAATACAATTTTAGCATGGTATGTAAACATTTATCATAAGTGTGAAGATATGATAATAACCACTTTATTATTGCCTCTTGGGCATATCTCCAACACTTTCATGGTTTTTGTGAAGAAATTGTGGAGGTTTTCATGGACGATTTCTTCGTCTATGGAACTTCTTTTGATAACTGTTTGCACAACCTTGATAAAGTTTTGCAGAGATTGAAGAAACCAACCTTGTTCTTAGTTGGGAGAAATGCCATTTCATGGTTAATGAAGGGATTGTTCTTGGACACAAAATTTCTGAAAGGGGCATTGAAGTTGACAGAGCCAAAATTGAAGCAATTGAGAAGATGCCTTTGTCCTAGAGATATAAAAGGTATTCGTAGTATCCTTGGTCATGCTGGTTTCTATAGGAGATTTATTAAAGATTTCTCAAAAATTTCAAAGCCCCTTACCAATATTCTTCAAAAATATGTACGTTTTGTTTTTTATGATGATTGTAAGGAAGCTTTTGAAACTTTGAAGAAATCTTTGACTACTGCTCCTATTGTTCAACCACCTGATTGGAGTTTACATTTTGAAATTATGTGTGATGCTAGTGATTTTGATGTGGGTGTTGTGCTTGGGCAATGCGTTGATAAGAAGTTGAATGTTATTCATTATGCTAGCAAGACTCTAGATGTTGCTCAAAAGAATTATGCTACTACTGAAAAATAGTTTTTAGCTGTAATCTTTGCTTGTGATAAGTTTAGACCTTATATTGTTGATTCAAAGGTTACTATTCATACTGATCATGCTTCTATCAAGTACCTTATGACAAAGAAGGACGCTAAGCCTAGGCTTATTAGATGGGTGTTGCTTTTACAAGAGTTTGATCTGCATATTGTAGATAGGAAAGGTGCTGAAAATTCTGTTGCTGACAATTTATCTCGTTTGTAAAACATTTCTTTTGACCCTTTGCATGTTAATGATAGTTTTCCAAATGAGCAGTTGACTGCAATAAGGGTAAGTCCGCACGAAAGTCCTTGGTATGTTGATTATGCTAACTTTATTGTTTCCAAGTATTTGCCTCCAACCTTTACAGCCCAGCAAAGAAGAAAATTCTTTTATGATCTAAGGCATTACTTTTGGGATGACCCACACTTATATAAAGAAGGAGTGGATGGTATTATGCGAAGATGTGTTCCAGAAGTTGAACAACAATAGATATTGAGAAAATTTCATGGTAGTGCTTATGGAGGACATCATGCTGGGGATAGGAATGCACAAAAGGTTTTACAATCTGAATTTTATCGGCCTACCCTTTTCAAAGATGCAAGGAAGTTTGTCTTATCATGTGATGAATGTCAACGAGTAGGTAACATTTCTAGACGCAATGAAATGCCTATGAATTATTCTTTTGTTATTGAACCTTTTGATTGTTGGGGATTTGACTTTATGGGTCCTTTTCCTCCTTTAAAAGGGTATACTCATATTCTTGTTGTTATTGACTATGTTACAAAGTGGGTAGAAGCCATACCTCTTTAAAAGTGACCCCTTTTGATGGTGTGTTCAATAAGATGCTACTATCTCATTACTGAATCACAAACAACGATGATGGTAAGACCTCTTTAAAAATGCTTAAGGATGTTATTTTTCCTAGGTTTGGTTTGCCTAGATATCTCATGACTGATGGAGTCTCTCATTTTATTCATGGGGGTTTTAGAAAAACTCTCGCTAAGTATGATGTAAACCATAAAATTGCTTCAGCTTATCACCCCCAAACCAGTGGGCAAGTAGAAATTTCCAATATGAAAATTAAATCTATCTTGCAAAAGACTATTAATAGATCTAGGAAAAATTGGGCTAAAAAGTTGAATGACGCTTTATGTGCTTATAGAACTTCTTATAAAAATCCTATGGGGATGTCTCCTTACAAAATGGTCTATGGGAAATCTTGTCACTTGCCTTTAGAATTAGAACACAAAGCTTATTGGGCAATGAAAGAATTGAATAGAGATTTTAGACTTGCCAACGAGAAAATATTGCTCGACTTGAGTAATCTAGATGAGCGAAGAAGTGAAGCTTATGAAAATGCTAAGCTCTTTAAGGAAAAATTAAAAAGATGGCATGATAGGAGGATTCTCAAAAGGGAGTTCCATGTTGGTGAGAAAGTTCTTTTGTATAGGTCTCGTCTCATATTTTTTTTTCAGGGAAACTACTCTCAAAATGGGAGGGACCTTTTGTTATTGAGGAAGTATATCGTTCAGGTGCTATCAAAATATCTTCTTTCAAGGACAGCACTACATAGGTGGTGAATGGCCAAAGGCTCAAACATTATATTTGTGGAGATTCTTATAATGAAGACGTTGACATTATTCAAATGGTGACTCCGAAATAATTTATTAGAAACCAAACACCAGAATCTGTAGAGTTCGTCTTTGAATAGGTAAAAGTGGTGAAAACAGAAGGTTCGTGAAAGCCCTATCTTTTTATATTTTTGATGTTTTTAATACATATGGAAGATTACGAGACGGAATAGAGGAGGAAACGAAGTCTGGGGTGGCCTCACCCACCCCAGGCGTGGGCCCCAGCTGGCCGCGCCTGGAGGGGGTGTGAGCCCCCCGAGCTCTCCACCTCGTTTTCGTAGCAGCACCTTCCTTATGCATTGAAACTTCGTAATATAGAACCCCCCGGATCCCCCGAGGTTCATGCATCGTGTTCTCGTCATGTTTTTGTTTCGATCTATTTCTGTCAGGAAATCTTCTCAAGTTTAGAGCACCATGGTCTCCGCTAACGACAAAGGCAAGAAGCCCGTGGAGGAGATATAATTGGAAGAACAAACCACCGCAGGGACAAGGGCAAGGAAACCTACTTTTGTAGGAGCAGTTAACACTGGACGTGCTTTTTCTCGTAACATGCAGGGGATCATAGCCTCCGTTCCAGACTTCAGATCCTTCCCTAAGGCAGTGGAAGCCCTTCGAACCACTGACGAGTTTTGTGATAAGTACCGTGCTTTGAGGATGAAGGTGGATATGCTTCAAGAGGAGAATGACAGGCTTCGTAAGATGTTGGAGGATCTCCTTACCCTAAACAAGAGAACACCACCACTGAAGGAGTAATTCGTCATCAGGTTTGGTATCCCCTTGGCTTGTTCCAAGCTTGGAGGGAGTGCCGCGGTATCACCATCATTATCTTTTATCTTTTTAGTGGATTCACATCTTTGGTAGAGAAGTTATCTTATAGGTTGGTTTGCATGTGGAAGTATCTCTCCTTTAGTTGATTATCTATGTATCCCTTGGTGCGAGTGCCTTTATGGAATATTAATGAGAAGTCTCATCTTTTACTTTTTGCACTTCTTATTTTAGTTTGCAATCTCTATTATATGATTGATCTTGTTGATCAGTATTGGCATCACTTTGGGAGCATCAAGTAAATCTAAATTGGTTTTGGCAAACCTAGATCTAGTCAGTAGCAACACTTTTTGAGGTTTGAAAGGAAAGATAAAAAGCTTACAGGTATTTTGTATCATTTATTTTCTTTATTGTTGGCTCATAAGCTTAGTATTCTTTATTTAAGATCTTGTGTGTCTTCAAGGAAGATTGCATGTTTGGCTTTATCACTTGTAGGTTTTCTTGTTTCTTCCAACTCTTTTGCTTGCTACCTAGCCTTGCTAGCCAAAAACCTGTTTTGAGAAGGCATACTTCTCATGTTTCCAATCCCTTTGAACCAAAACCTATGCCATTTGTGTCCACCATATCTACCTATTAGCATCATTTTCTATTCCAAGCAAATTCTCAAGCTTCATCTATCTTTCGAATCAAAATAGGTTTGAAAGGAAAGAGAAAAAGCTTACACGTATTTTGTATCATTTATTTTCTTTATTGTTGGCTCATAAGCTTAGTATTCTTTATTTAAGATCTTTTGTGTCTTCAAGGAAGATTGCATGTTTGTCTTTATCACTTGTAGGTTTGCTTGTTTCTTTCAACTTTTTTGCTTGCTACCCAGCCTTGCTAGCCAAAAACCTGTTTTGAGAAGACATACTTATCATGTTTCCAATCCCTTTGAACCAAAACATGTGACATTTGTGTCCACCATATCTACCTATTAGCATGATTTTCTATTCCAAGCAAATTCTCAAACTCCATCTATCTTTCGAATTAAAAGGTATTTTGTTATGTGAAAACTAGTTAGTAAAGCTCTCATGAACTTGACGGCACACCTTATTTTCTTACCCTAATAGACTTGAATCATTGTGTCATCGAAGTTGTATATGCTTGCATCTATACATTGGGATTAACAGAACCGTGCTGTCACGGGGAACGCTTTCAACACCTTTTGGATACATATCCAGTTGATATCATGCTCTTTTGTTTGCAGATGTCGACGGTGTGAAATAAAGAGAAAACTTGTAAGTCCATGGAGTGATGTATGTGTGTTAGAGAAACGCCTGGGCCGCTAGCCTAAGCCATTCCTAATCATGGTGGAAACTTGCAGCATCACCATAATGAGCATTCTGTGAAGCATCCTCAATAAAAATCTATGCATATAGTAAATAAAAAGATCACTGGGATGCTCATTGTCTGCTTGTCTTGTCATTTTGGTTATGGTATAGCTTATGTACCATGTGAAGGGGTACCCCGTTGGCGGTTCTTTATGATACACATGTACTTACAATGACAAGAACTTACCGGTGACTAAAGTTGAGTAGCATGAGGTGCGGCCCTCGTACTCAAGGGACATGATATTGCCAACTTATATTTTGTCAAGCATATACTCCATCCTTATTCACTTTAACTTTAACTAGCACAGTGGCCCGCACCCTGCGCGGGCGGCATCTTTACAGTCTATTGAAGTGTTTGAGTTTTTTTTAAAACTAACAAATATAGTCTGAAATTTAATTCAAAGTTACTGTATTGTATACAAACCTATCGTATGTAAGAGAATTTGTCGGACTTTCCTAGTTATGTAATCATTGATATTATCGATAAGGAGAAGATGTAGACTTGACAAAAGCACATCGCTGATTTGTGGACATATCAACTATGTTTACACTTACAACATGTGTCTAGATGTATAAAATTACAAAATTTTACATGAACTAACTGGTTTGAAACTTTACTAATGCAACCCGTGCAGTTTCGATCTTATGTAATTTGGAGCAAAAGGTGCAGAATGCTAGACAATTATATTTAATGTCTTTAATTTAAGTAAGGAAATATTTGCACTAAGAATTCACCTCTCCCTCGTGCCCCAGCCTCCTTAGGTAAAAATACGACTATACTATCTACTATAGCATGATGTGTTGGGAGATAAATAAATATACACAGAAATTAGTCGAGTATATAGCAGTGTGAATAAACCGAAATATCAGTAGATTAGCCAAAAATTGTCACAAAGTAGTAGCTAGAGAGGGGTCATACTAAATTACTAACCTCACCACAATTGAACTCAGCGGATTGAAGGTGTATTTTAGGAACAAAACTATGCTCCGGAAGTCTCAAGCTAGGAAACATGGCTGGAGTCTTTCCCAAAACACCCACGGCAAATAATCTATGTTACTGAAATTGATAGTGTTAGTAAGAAAAAATAAAGTAATCTTATTTACAAAAATATATGTTCTCGTAAGAGGAATATATAAGCACAATTTAATTTTATATGCAGAAAAACTGAAACTTCATAGCATAGAAATTCACTCAGTAATAATATCTTGTATATTGATAGATATATAGATGCACACCTTTGTCTTCTATACTGCCAGTAGTGAGATGGCAAATTTCCAAACAGTATATATTGTACTCCATGTAAAGAAGTGGTTGTCGCAATCAAAGTAAAACAAAGTCCACGTGTATTTACCTATCTTTGGGCTGTCCGGATGTGTGTTTACGGTGCAAGTCTTAATTCGATCGATCCATCCATCTTGTTTGGCCAAAATCAGCCTTTCATCCTATATTGCCGAGAGCGAGGTGACAAATTTTTAGACGGTATATTCTATACTACCTCCATCCTGAAGCATATATTTTTTGAAAAGTCAAACTATGAAAAGTTTGACCAAACTTTTAGAAAAAACTCAAGAAGTATGATATTATATAAATACCATATGAAAATATGTTTTATGATGTATCTACGGGTATGAATTTAATTTGATTTCTAGAAAAAATATAAGCTTAACCTTTAACCTTTAGGAGGGAGGTAGTATATATCCTGAAGAAGGGGAAGTAGCACTCAAATAAAATTAAACCTCACATCGTATTTACCTGCTTTTGGGCCGTCCTTTGTGCTGTCCCGTTGGGTGCATGAACCAAGTCATAATTCGATCGATCCATCCTGTATGGTTGCATGCCTGCACCGTGCATGCTGTATGCATGAGATTAAATCCCTCTTGAGATAGTCCTTTTATGCATATTACGCTTATTTTGTTGCGAATGACAACTAAGGTGATGAGGTCAGCATACCAACAATTTGGATATGGCATGCATATACATAGTATTTGTCTTTGCTAATTAATCTGCAGGATCAGCACCTCAGAACATATTATCTACTCTCTTCGTCTTAAAATAGATGTCGCAGATTTCTCAAAATTTAAATGAATTCAGACACTATTTAGTATATAAATTTATCCAAATTTTGACAGACTTACTGACATCTATTTTGAGACGAAGAAAGTAACAACTAAAAACCACACTTGATAGCCTCCATCTAATACTCCTATGAACCTAACAATCCCTGAACCCTTGAGAAGAACACTGGTACAGGATTAGTGCAGATCTAACATAGTTCCTTGCATGGCCTTTGATGGCACGTCATATGCTTCACGAAGTGTTACATAGAAATGTTGTATTCAACATTTTGGTGTATAATGGCTTGGCAGTTAAGAACATAATATATTTTGAAACACGTGTAGCATTAATCAATCATGTTGCTAACACTTATCTTTAGTATATATGTGCATGTCTCTACCCAAATAAGCATGTGGTTCATTCAGATTAAGATGGTTAATGTCTAACTACAAAAAACTACATGTGGTTATGCCTTTCACCAGATTTATATTATAAAGTGAAGTAACACTGATATCTACCTACCTGATTAGATAGGATAAACTCATAGGATCATAACTTACTAAACATGTGCAGGGATTCTCTTCATTGTCTTTAATTGATAAAAAAGAGCCTTGAATGCCTTCACAAAGAATCAAAGACTAACAACGCATGCTAGTAATGTCGACAAAGCTTTTAGAAGATTACATATACCTTCATAATTCAGTAATTTTGCAAAAAGAATCATTTTGATTAGAGGTCATAGGATCATAGATACTCACCTGGTTGATAGGTTATCATGGAAAATTGCTCTTATGATCTCCTTACTTCACTTCTATGGAGATATCTTAATCAACTTGGAAGATACTGCACCAATCTAGGAGGAGGCGGCGAGGGGCGGCCTTAACTGAGGCGAAGCAGCGATGCGCTTTCACCATCGTCGTAGGCGCCAGAGAGCCTCCACGGGCATCTGAGGTGGCCATTAGAGAACGGTAGATTCCAGTAGAACGTTCCCCATGTTGACCTCCAACCCTATGCTCTTCTTCCTCTCCATTGACGCGAATTGATCTAAGCACCCAGGAGGACATCAAATAAAATATTGCTTCTAGCTTAGTTAAAACCTCATGTAAATACCTTTGAGATTGATTGTAGTTTCCGGCTATATCAATGAGGAAGCATCCGACCAAAATCTTGCAGATCTGGCAAGCTACGTGTACACCGGTGGTCTAGTGCATGAATCAGCAAGCAAGATCGGAACTTCAAGCATTGGCTTGGATTCTGGCGGAGGTGCTAAGAAAATTATGGTGGCCGCTGCGCGCGTGAGGATGAGCTAACAGAGGCTTTGGCTTGGATTTTTTGGGGAAGTCCGTAACCTATCTAACAGTGCGCAAAAAATTACAGAGGGTATTGGTGGGTAAATTTTGTATAACTTTTTTTTTCTAAAATCCATTGGCTGTCATGGTTTATGTAGTTAAATCAATGGCCAGATGTTTTTAAATCAACGGCCAGATGTTTCTAATTTTTGTTGTAATTTCTAGAGTATTTCTCTTTTTTCTGGTGAACCCATAATGCACTTTTAATATATAATAATAATAATAATAATAATAATAATAGATTCTCTCAAGATGTCTATGATAGGAGCAATAAGGGCTCAAAGCTAGTAAGTACCATTATTTTTTGGAAACTCTTTATGACTTGAAATTCCTGCTTTCCTCTATGAAGGGACCTTTCTCTTATTCTCTAAGTTGAGTCAGTACACCTATTTCCTCTCTATCTTCAGCAATCATTTGAGTTGTTGTGTTTCAAGCATTCTTATGGTGATTTATTCAATCACGTTCTTTATCTTCCTTGTTTGCACAAGACTCTTATCTATTGAGTATTACTTTGAAAGCCTTCATTGTGAAAAACCTTTTGAGCAAAGAGTGCTCCTGTTTTGAAGACTTCTACAAAAAGCTTTTTGTGAAGCTATTTGCCAGGTGTTCTCTGACCAAGAACGAGAGTTTTCCAATTCCAATTATGATTTATCTTTATGCATCTCTATTGTGACTCATGTACTTGTTTCAAGCTACATTATATAATGGTGAGTTGCTTTCTTCTATGAGTTCTGTAATGGTAAGTGTGGCACTTCTTGTTCGTATTATTTTATCGACACTTCACTCCATAAACCCGTGGAAATGTTTACTGAGCACAGTTTTTGCTTGGGGACAAGCGAAGGTCTAAGCTTGGGGGAGTTGATACAATCCAATTTGCATCACCATTCTATATTATAATTTGCCTCTATTCATTGATATATGTCTTATTATGAGGTATTACTTATGTCTTTTCCTTCGTTTTTGCATGTTGGATGATTCTTGGAGGATGGACTGCCGGAGTCAGGATTCTAATGGAAAAAGTGGTGTTTCGATGCAATTTCGCGAAGATTAGAAAAATACCAGAAAAATATTGGAATTTTTTTTTTCAAAAGACGAAGGAAGCAAGAAGGGGAGGCATAGCTGGGCCATAGGGGCCCACACCCCCCTAGGCACGGGTCCCCCTGGGCCGCGCCTAAGGCAGGTGTGGCCCACCTGGCTGGCCTCCGACTCCGCCCTCTCGCCTATATCATCCTCTCGGAACCCTAAAACTAAGGGAGCGACCATAGAAAGATTTCTGCCGCCTCTGCGGGGCGGAAAACACCGAGAGAGAAAGAGCTCTCCGGCAGACAAATTTCTGCCGGGGAAATTCCTTCCCGGAGAGGGGAGATCATCGCCATCAACACCATCGTCAAGCTAGACTTCATCGGGATCATCATCCACACCATCATCTCCACCAGCACCATCATCACCACTCCATCCCGATGTAACAATCGTGTTGAATACTTGCATAGTTCTTAGGGGAAACTTTCCCGGTGTTGATTACTATTGTAGTTGATGCTTGTGAGTGGAACCATTGGATTATTGTTTATGTTCAGATTGTTATCCATTACCATATCATCTTTTATCTTGATCCATATGATGTCTCGTGAGTAGTTCGTTTAGTTCTTGAGGACATGGGAGAAGTCATGTTGTTAGTAGTGGATTTGTGTTGAGTTATTATTCAATGGTTTAGTATTTAAGTTGTGGTGATATTCTTCTAGTGGTGTCACGTGAACGTCGACTACATGATACTTCACCATTTATGGGCCTAGGGGAATGCATTGTGTTTTTGGCTACTAATTATGGGGTTGCCGGAGTGACAGAAACCTGAACCCCCGTTAGGACACCTTTTCACAAGAGAGCGTAGGATCTCAGAGTTTAAGGCTGTGGTTAGGTTTATATCTTAATTACTTTCCTGTAGTTGCGGATGCTTGTAGGAGGTTTAATCACAAGTATGTATCAGTCCAAGTAAGATCGGTACATTAGCACAGGTTCACCCACACAACACTTATAACACCAAAGAAAGGTACTCAGCTTTTTGAAGCGAAAGCACATGACAGAATTCCATTGTGTCCTCGAGAACGTTTGGTCCTTATAAGTATTTCCACCGGCTTGTCCTTTTCTAAGAAAGGATTGGGACACTTGCTGTGTTTGCTTGTTGTCTTTATTACTTGCACCTTGTTTTGTTGCTTTATCAGGAAACCCCTAAAAATCCGTTTGCTAAGTATTTACAAAGATTTACTGCTCCATACCACTAGTCAACACCTTCTGCTCCTCGTTGGGATCGACACTCCTATTTATCGAAAGTACTGCGATACACCCCCTATACTTGTGGGTCATCATTTACCTTACACACTTTGCTTAAAGCAGTTATCTATTGCTTGCAACTTAATACTGCAGGGGGTTCAGATGATAACCCGAAGGTGGATTTCTAGTCATAGATGCAATTGGATGGCGGTCTATGTATCTTGTTGTATTGCCTAATTGAATCATATAGGATCATTAATGTCTAGTATTGCATTGTTATGCCTTGCTCAGTCCTGTCAATTGCCCTGCTGTAATTTGTTTACCCAGCATGCCATGTTTGTTTATCTAAGGAGAACACCTCTAGTGAACTATTGACCTCGGTCCAATCTTTACCATTGATACATCTTCCACTGTTACTGTTTACTTTCTGCAAACCACTATTACCTTCCATACCATACAATTAATCCTTTGTTTTCAGAAAACTAGTGAGATTGACAACCTCACTGTTTGTTGGGGCAAAGTCTTGAGTTTGTGTTGTGCAGGTCTCCAAGTTGCTAGCAACACCTTTGAGACGTTTTCTTCCTCCTACTGGTTCGATAACCTCAGTTTCTTACTGAGGGAAAACTTGTCGTTGTGCTCATCACACCTTGCTCTTGGGGTCTCCCAACAAGGCTTCAATAACACGCCATCAAAGCATCATCGGGATTGGCTCGCACCGCTTCCCGGAGGTCACTTCGGACGAATGCGAGTTGGTCACATCGCTGGTACTCTGGCAAAAAGACGCGTTCTTCCACCACCATCGTGAAAGGCTCGCTGGTGGTCACGTGACGGTTGTAGAAAGGGCGATGCGGCGAGTGATTCATCTTGTGTTGGGGATATGCTATATGGGTATCCTTATAGCATGTCTCTTATCCGGATAACCCGGGTGGCCCACAGTTGGTAGCATGGCCCATGGTCTGCTGGGCGGCCCAGTTAGATGGATCTAGAAGGGAGGCCCATGCCGGATAAAGGAAGGCTACGGTGGAGTCACCAGCATACCCGAAGCCTTGGAGTACTAGACACGCAAGACTAGTAATAGACGGTGTAGGACTCTATAACCTGTCCGGCTAGGACTTTTTGTAGGGGTTCGTAGCATGGAAAACAAAAAATTTCCTACCGCATGCAAACAAACAAGCCAAGATCTATCTACTATATTGTAGCAACGAGTCGATAGAGGAACTCACCCTTGAAGATTCCAAAGCGATTAACGAGAGCAGATTCTCCTGGGTGATGTAGTCGTACTCTTGCCGATCTCAAGATCGCGTAGACGATCCTTCCGGCGCTGCGTTCCGGCAGTGCTTCCGTAGTCGTTCACACGTTCGGTACTCGATGAAGACCTTCCTCTCCCTTGTTCCAGTAGGCAGCGGAGGTTGTAGCACTCTCCTCGTGATTCCGGCAGCACGACGGCGTGGTACTGGAAGTAGAGGGGAGATCTCGCAGGGCTTCGCCTTAAGCCGAAGCGAGTATGGTGGATTAGGGTTTCCCGGAAAACTAGGGTTTAGAGATCCGGGAGGAGGAGGTGTAGGAGGTGTCAAGGCGGCGGCGACGGACCGGCGGCGGCAAGACGCGGCTGCGGGCGGCGGCTCGTGGAGAGGGCTTGGAACTTGTGTTGTTTGGGGCAGCCCTCCCCCTCTATTTATGAGAGGGAGGGGCAGCCTTGGGAGGGGTGGGTTTGAATCCAAACCCAAACCCAAGTTGGATTGAGAGAAGGACTTGTTTCTTCTCCCACTAGGAAACCATTGTTCCAGTTTGACTTTTCAAACTTCCCGTTTGACTTTCAATTTAGAGCTTTATTTCTCTCTTGCATATGCCAACACCAAGTGACCTTGGACATGATCCAATCATTCCACTTACCCATGACACATTCATGGACCATTCTCCTTTCAGACCGGTGAACCTTCTAGAACCTTCTAGAACCTCTCCGATGAAATCATCGGAAACTTTCCCGAACTCCGAAATAGGACTTTCCTTATATGAATCTTATTCTCCGGACCATTCCGGATCTCCTCGTGATATCCCGGATCCCATTCGAGACTCTGAACAACATTCGGTCTCTTACTCATCATCCCATAACTACTCAACAACATCGAATCCTTAAGTGTGTCTCCCTACGGTTCGTGAATTACGCGGACATGACCGAGACACTTCTCCGATCAATAACCAATAGAGGAATCTGGAAATTCATATGGCTCCCACATATTTCTATGATTACTTTGCGATCGAATGAACCACTTACATACGATACCAATTTCCCTTTGTCTCACGATAGTTTACTTATCCGAGGTTTTGATCGTCGATATCTCTGCATACCTAGTTCAACCTCGTTACCGATAAGTACTCTTTTCTCGTTCCTGTGATATGTGATCCCTTGTGAGCTAGTCACATGCTTGCAAGCTAATTGGATGACATTCCACCGAGAGGGCCTAGAGTATATCTATCCGTCATATGGATGGACAAATCCCACTCTTGATCCATGTGCCTCAACCCATACTTTCCAAACACTCAATGCCACCTTTATAGCCACCCAGTTACGGTGTGGTGTTTGATGTCATCAAAGCATCCTTCCGGTGATGGTGATTAACATGATCTCATGGTCGAAGGAATTAGGTTACTATGTATCAGAAAGCTTATAGAAAATGAACTATATTAAATGACTTGATCTTTATGCTACGCTTAACTATAGGAGTATGTCCATCACATCATTCTCCTAATGATATGACCACATTGTTAATAACATCTCTATGTTCATGATCAGGAAACCATGATCGTATATTAACCAACAAGCTAGTTTAACAAGAGGCTTTACTAGGGACTCTTTTATGTTTACAAATCACACAAGTATTAATGTTTCCTGTTAATACAATTATAGCATGGTATGTAAACATTTATTATAAGTATGAAGATATGATAATAACCACTTTATTATTGCCTCTTGGGCATATCTCCAACAATCTCCCACTTGCACTAGAGTCAATAATCTAGTTTCAAACCTTTGTGTATTCAACACCTATGGCTTTCCGGTGTTGTATGTACACGTTTGCAAGTGGTCAACTGATCTCCGGATCTGACACTTCCAGGTCCGTGTGTAATTGCATGTCTTTGCGTCTCTACGCATCACTCATTCCCTAATGAGATGGCTTTGTATAAATTTGGTCCTTTGGTGAGACCTTTAGTTCTTTGTGGTTAAAACATGTTGATAATATTGTCGTACAATATATCTTCATAGTACTATCCCGCTGTGAACCACACCTAGTTTGATAACAAACTTCTTGACACAAATGCCCTCTTTTGCTGCTATAACAGCAGTCATATACTTAGCCTTTTGTTGTAGTATCTGTCACAATGTATTAACTTTGGAACTCATCCAAATCCATTATGGAACTTACTTTCCATTATATTGTGCCACCCTTAGTTTAGATTGAGATAAACTTAATTTGTACTTTGTGACAAAACTAGTATCAATGTAGTACTTTTACAATGAACTAACCATCTATTTGTCACTTCTACAAATAATATACTCTTAGTTCTTCCAAAAGATCATAAGAATATCCTTACTATTGTCCAATGATCATCTTATGAATCATTCTAGTATATGCTCATAACATTTAGAGTATAGGACATATCTGGATTTGTACATATCACAATATGATTGATATAAATACTCTTTGTTTTTCATACATCAAGTATCAATCTATACTTGAATCTTTGTTTCACTTACCAAGTGTCAATACACTTGAATATATCATCAATATTAAACTCATTCAATCCTTTCTGTGCGACAAGAACCTTTCTTGTAGTTTCTATATTGAACTCATTCAATACATCATCTATGTACTTTCGGCACAACCATATTAGCGTCTATTGATGCAAAATATTTGGGTTTTGCCTAAGTCTTTCATCGGGATGAAATTCTTAATATGTGTTAATGAAAGATACATCATTTACAATCAACAATATGTCTTCCACATAATGTATTAGAAACATGTCTTAGCGCTCCCACTTAATTTCTTGCAAATGCAAGAATCTTCATTGTCTCTGACGAATTTAAACTCCTTTAACAGTTTCATCATGGTGAAGATTCCAACTCCGCGATGCTTACTTCAACAATTGAAGTTTGCATATGCTTTTAGCATCCTTTGAATTAACAAAACCCTATGGACCGTGTTATGCACATGTCCTAGGTAACAATTCTATTAGAAGAACTTGTTTTGTTTATTCAACTACCACATAACAAAATTATATGTAGTGGTTGCTACATTAATCCGTCTAGACTAAATATCGCTATGAAAGATCAAATCTTGTCATAGTCAACCTTTGGACATTGTTGTGAACTCTTTCCCAACATGTCGACTATTTCATAGATGTGAAACATCCATGTCTATTTCTTTATAGATCCAAACACAACTGTAAGGTCTTACACCTTTCTCGAGGGTCCTTCAAGTTCAAAACTTGATTTCTCGTGTATGGAACTATCACGGATTTTATGGCTTCAAGCCATTTTACGGAGTCAGGGCCCATCATCGCTTCTTTGCATGTAGTCTGTTCATTATTCTCAAATAATGATTCAACCCTCAAATCTTGGTATTTGATTGTTTACTCGACCTACTTGGTTCAATAGAAACTTTGACCTCCGTAACCACAACCTTTGAGGCACGTGAGCCATGAGCATTACTGCTGCCTCTAGAACACTTTTCGGCGCTGCGCAACTTTGCACATATAGCTAGGGTTCTTTTAACCTTATCAAAGTTCTATTGTCCTCCCACTTATCTTTTCACGAAAAATTCCTTCTCAAAGAAACTTGACGTTCTAAGTGACAAACGCTTTTGTCTCCGATGTTATGGAGGAATACTTAACAGTTATTTGAAATAACATACAAAGACAGGTTCATCCGACTTTGGTTGCAAACATCTTTCTTATGCATAGCATACCAATGTTTAAGAAAGGACAACTTGGGTTTTATCCCAAACCATAACTTTTTTATGGTGTCATTTAAACGGATTATGATGAAGCTCTTTTCAGTGGAAAAACGATAGTCTCTAAAGCTTTTAATATTTAAAATATAATGGCAGATTTATGAATTACACCTTTGATCTTACCGTGTCAAACAAGGTTTAATTACATATCTTGAACGCTCCATACTCTTATGGTGTTTCGGAACATGCAAATCCACGGAACGATTCCTTAAATCTTAGGTATTATGCTAAACTTGTAACTCAAATATCTTCATTTATGATCTTATCATAAACTATTTATATTCTTGTTACAATGATCTTGCACTTCATCTTGAAAGTCTTTGAACTTTTCAAATGTTTCATACTTCATCCTTATTAAGTAAATATTCATATATTCACTCAAATTTTCGGAGAAAGCATATGAAGTTGAAATCCATCGCTCTTGACTACACATAATGGACTTTGTACAACAATATGTACAAGTTCCAATAATCTAGTCATTCGTTCCCTTTGGCCTATGAACGAAGTTTTAATTATCTCTAGAAAAGTTTCACAAGCGTCATTTGATCAAAATCAAAAGACTCCAAAATTCCATCCACATGGAGTTTCTTCATGTTTTCTTTCCAATATAATTTAAACGGAGATGTCACTTCCTAAGTGATCTTTCAATCAATTTGTCTTTCGACATTTTTAGCATTAGTTTTATGGATGTGATTTCTCCAACGAGATTTGTGAATCATCCATCTTTTATGGATTACGGCAATTATTTGAACAACCCTTGTGTTCTCATAATACCTGATAAAACAAATCTTGAAGGCAAGCTTTGATGTTTAACAAGCAGCATAATAACCCTTTATTTGTTCTCGATGAACATCATCACATATTCTTTTGCTAGTTACTTAGGCCATTGTAGTTCATGAATTGTGTTGTTTCGTATGACGATTCACACCAACAAATTCAGTATCAAATACTTAAGAACCACATTGTTTAATAAGCAAATAATATAGCCATAACATGTATATCATCTATATACTTAAACTGAACAATTCTAGTCTTTTCTTTTCTGCCATATATTTATGAGATTCTCTTTCAGTATTTCCTTTTCTGTTTGAAAGAATCTATCAACATCAATAGTGGAGTCATACATATGACACATAGTCCAAAGCGTGTATAATTAAATACCAATGTCTTTGGACTTGCACTTTGAAGTAGATCACCATCATCAAATGTTTGGTGTGCTTTCAAATTCCATTCTTTAGTAATCTCTTGGTGTGGTAAATATTTTACCTACATCAAATATTCACCCTTATCATGGAATTATTCATGATCAAGCTACTTTTAGCTTATAAAGATGAATCGCGAGTATAATGTTGCTAACCAAAAACCTTTTGGTGGATTAGGACAACTAGTGTCTCCAACCCTTTGCAAATTCTCATCAAATATGAGAACATGACTTTTGCCATATTATACTCTGTCATGTTGCAACCAAAACTTCGTTTCAGATATCACAATATCTTCCACACATCATGGTTTCTGAAACAACTCTTTCAGATCCTAGATAACCTTGATATTAAGACAATTCTTTGAATATCAAGAATCATGGAGACAAACATGATACTTGTACACTAACTCTTGGAATTTTCACTCTCGATTTAATACCAGTTATTAAACTTCATGGAGTAACCGGAACTTACTGAAAGTTTGCAATAGGACTTTTAAAGTTTAGATTAACACTTCAAAACAATATGATACCAGTTCGTAAAGTAACTAACTAGAATTCTATAGTTCTATCATCTCAATTATAACTAAGCGCAAGGTGGTAAACGGATGCCAATGACTACAACAATTATGCAAATTCACTTTGATTTAATTTATGATAAATAGTGTTCAACTTTTAATCATATTGTTGTTGAACTCCCACTCAAAACAATATCCCTCACATTGTTTTAGTGATCACACGAACCAAATCCACCACATCAAAACCGATCATCACGAGAGTTGATGTAGCTTCAATGGCGAACAATCATCATGTTCATCATATCTACTATATGACTCATGCTTTAACTTTCAGTGATCCGTGTTCCGAGACCATGTCTGTACATGCTAGGCTCGTCAAGATCAAACCTTAGCTTCTGCATGAGCAAATCTGGCCTGCTCACGTTGTATACACTCGCAGAATCTAACACACCCGATCATCACGTGGTGCTTCGAAACAACGAGCTTTAGCAACGGTGCTTACTAAGGATGAACACTTTAAAACTTGAAATTGTGTGCTTGAGGGATCATCTTATAATGCTACCGTCATGAACTAAGCAATACAAGATGCATAAAAGGATTAACATCACATGCAATTCATAATATGTGATATGATATGACCTTTCTTCTTGTGCTTCCGATCTCCATCTTCAAGCACGAACATGATCTCCATCATCACTGGTGTGGCGTCAAGGTCAATGGCGCCGCTTCATGGTTGTCTTCCACCAACATCAACTATTACAACTACTTTGAATAATAGACACTAAGGACTTAATGGAAACAACCATATGGCTCCTGCCGGTTGCCAACTTACAATAAGGAACATTGCATACATCATATATAATCACAATCATGGCCATATCACATCACAGCACACCCCTGCAAAACAAAGTTAGACGCCTCTAATTTTCTTTGCATATTTTACGTGGTTTGGGGCTTTCAATAAGTGTCGCTCTAACTTACGAACAAGAACCACAACATTGATACTAGTATTGTCAATCACCCGTTGTAAATTGAATATTAACTATGTTGGGAGAAACAGGCACCCGCAAAGCCACTTATGCAATACAAGTTGCATGTCAAGCGTGGAGCAAGTCTCATGAACGATGTCATGTAAGGTTAGCCCGGGCCGCTTCATCCCACCATCCCGCAAGATGCAAAGTACACAAGAAGCAATCGACAACAAAAGCATCAACGCCCACAATGACCATTGTGTTCTACTCGTGCAACAGATCTACATATAAACCTGGCTCTGATACCACTGTAGGGGTTCGTAGCATGGAAAACAAAAAATTTCCTACCGCATGCAAACAAACAAGCCAAGATCTATCTACTAGATTGTAGAAACGAGTCGATAGAGGAATTCACCCTCGAAGATTCCAAAGCGATTAACGAGAGCAGATTCTCGTGGGTGATGTAGTCGTACTCTTGCCGATCTCAAGATCGCGTAGACGATCCTTCCGGCGCTGCGTTCGGCGTTGCTTCCGATCGGTCACCGTTCGGTACTCGATGAAGACCTTCCTCTCCCTTGTTCAAAGAAGTGGAGGTTGTAGCACTCTCCTCGTGATTCCGGCAGCACGACGGCGTGGTACCGGAAGTAGAGGGGAGATCTCACAGGGCTTCGCCTTAAGCCGAAGCGAGTATGGTGGATTATGGTTTCCCGAAAAACTAGGGTTTAGAGATCCGGGAGGAGGAGGAGGTGTCGTTGGCGGCTAAGGCGATGGCGACGGACCGGCGGCGGCGGGAGGCGGCGGCTCGTGGAGAGGGCTTGGAACTTGTGTTGTTTGGGGCAGCCCTCCCCCTCTATTTATGAGAGGGAGGGGCAGCCTTGGGAGGGGTGGGTTTGAATCCAAACCCAAACCCAAGTTGGATTGAGAGAAGGACTTGTTTCTTCTCCCACTAGGAAACCATTGTTCCAGTTTGACTTTTCAAACTTCCCGTTTGACTTTCAATTTAGAGCTTTATTTCTCTCTTGCATATGCCAACACCAAGTGACCTTGGAAATGATCCAATCATTCCACTTACCCATGACACATTCATGGACCATTCTCCTTTCGGACCGGTGAACCTTCTAGAACCTTCTAGAACCTCTCTGATGAAATCATCGGAAACTTTCCCGAACTCTGAAATAGGACTTTCCTTATATGAATCTTATTCTCCGTACCATTCCGGATCTCCTCGTGATATCCCGGATCCCATCCGAGACTCCGAACAACATTGGGTATCTTACTCATCATCCCATAACTACTCAACAACATCGAATCCTTAAGTGTGTCTCCCTATGGTTCGTGAATTACGCGGACATGACCGAGACACTTCTCCGATCAATAACCAATAGAGGAATCTGGAAATTCATATGGCTCCCACATATTTCTACGATTACTTTGCGATCGAATGAACCACTTACATACGATACCAATTTCCCTTTGTCTCACGATAGTTTACTTATCTCTACATACCTAGTTCAACCTCGTTACCGATAAGTACTCTTTTATCGTTCCTGTGATATGTGATCCCTTGTGATCCAGTCACATGCTTGCAAGCTAATTGGATGACATTTGTAACACCCTCAGAATCGGACCTATGCAAGTTTTAGCGAAACCCGCCAAACCCGCATAGAAACGATTCAAAGGTGCCCACCAGGCACTTTCATGTGGGTGGAAAACGAAGTAATAACATTACACAACAGTCCTCGATGGGTGTAACACCCTCAGAATCGGACCTATGCAAGTTTGAGCAAAATTCGCCAAACCCGCATAGAAACGATTCAAAGGTGCCCACCAGGCACTTTCGTGCGGGTGGAAAACGAAGTAATAACATTACACAACAGTCCTCGATGGGACCCACAGAACAGATATATATATAACAGCGACTCCATGAGTCAAGAATACAGATATAAGGTACAAAGATCCCAAATCACCTTGAAAAGATACAGCGTCCGACTATGGACAAGATGCAAATGGGGCTAAGAGCCCTGAAGAATAACCAATGGCGTCCATAACCCTGCCCAGGCCAAGCCGGAAGGGTAACCCTGCTAACGGCGTCGATCTCAAAACCTGCTTAAACAAAAGGGGTGCCGACAAAGGGCAAAGGAAAAAGAGGAGCGTCGATCGAGGCCAGTGCAGCGAGACTAGATGGCGGTCCTCGCCTACAAAGGTATGGTGGAGGCGGCGGCAGCGGCAAATCGAACAACCTATAGAGACTCGATACAACTGGCGCTATCAGAGAGGAATAAGAAAGACCTATCCGGATCCAACCTGATACTATCATCAAACAAACCCATCCTGGTGTTTCCCCCTCGACACCAACGAGGAAGTCTACCGAGGAACTCACACAGTTGGCAGTTTTATTTATTCAGTTATAGTTGCGACACTTTACTAGTCAGGTTTAGATAATCATCCTGATAAAATAAGCAGTGGGCACTTTTAGTTAACCATTCCGTGATAGTGGCAACACTTACTAGTCAGGTACATTTAGCATGAGATAACCCTTAAACCCAGCAGTTGTTGGTACTTTTATTCAGCCATTCCGTTGTAGTTGCAACACTTACTAGTCAGGTACAATGGTCGCAAGCGACACTCCAATCAAGCAATTGTGGGCAGTATTATTTAGCCATTCCATTATAGTGAAGCTGATTACTAGTCATTATAAGTCAAATTTATAGCAATAAACTTTAGTTATGCTTGTCTATGATCGAGATACTGTGCTCCAAGTCGTCCATATCCGCGGACACGGCTTTCAGAAAGTTTTACCCGGCCGGGGTGCACCAATAGCAACACACGCTCGATCAACCTCGAAAAAACCAAATCAAAACCCAACGAGGCTTTCATTGAACAATCACGATTCGAAATATTTCAGGGGCCACCCCATTGAGTACACCATAGCAGTAAGCAAGCTTGAGACGGACTCAAGGTTTATGCGACAATGGTCAGAAGCGACAGATCCCCAATCGGGACCTGCCGATACCGCGTAATCACTCCGCTTACCTAAGCGATACATGTGCTCCTCGCACAATTTAAATACTAAAGTAGCATGGCATAAGTACAGGATCGTAAATAAAACCTCAAACTAGTTTGTGGCCCCAAGAAATAAGATGAATCAAGCTCGCTCGGGGGGTCCCATATACCTCCCGGATGTGGATAGCGCGATAAACCAAGGAGCAGTATCAAGTACTCGGGGTCTTACGGGACACAAGTGGGCGTTCGGAAACCAAATATTATCTATCACCCACCGATGCCTCTGCTTATTTCAATTTTAGTTGTTAAACAGAAATTAAAGTGAACGATAAGTAAAACTAGAATCATCTCCAACATCAACATGCGGCAATACATCAAGAATCGTGGCCTTTGACGACCGCAAAGACTTGAGCAAGCGACTATGACGCGCAAGTCCAACTATCTACCAAACAACAGGTAATAGGAGGTGTCCATGGCAATATAAGGCTGCAAGGGATATCACGGGTACGAAAACTAGAGCATCGCAACACAGATAGCAATAGATCAACATGAGGGAATAAAGACTATAAAAGTAAGATAGGTAGAAATGGGGAGATGCTCGCCTGGAAACATTGACGAAGGTTCATCCGAAGATCGGGGCAAAGCTCACATCAACTCAACGGCCTTATCCGCGAAGAAGCAAAACACTAGAAGAAACATCGGATGCAATATTTAATACAACGGCAGAAGATCGGCATGATGCATGTATGATGTATGGCATGGCAAAGATGCGATGCGATTAGGTCATATTAAGTGGAACCGGGTCCCGACAATAATTAGGTGGTTCATGTTGTTTAGATACCCGCAATTTTAATGTTGCATTATCAAGACAAAAGATAGTACCGGTTCGCTACACAAGTTTAAATGAGGCCGATATGAGACTAGATTTGCCCGCATATGGGCCCCATATTTAATTATTAGGTGAATCGGCATAAGGCCCCCAAACCACACAAATATGCATGCATGAACATTTAATATGCGACAAGTTGTTATTTTGTAAAATAGGGTTTTCGGGAAGGGATTCACACATTAGGGGTCTCGACGATCTTGGTTTCCGGGGTTCGGGGTTCGACGGAAACGTTCTCGGACTCCGGGGTCGCTCTCAGATTACTGGGGTGGATCTTGGGCATCCGTGGAGAAGGACTTGGTTCGGCGTCAGGGCGCTTCGGACTCGCCCCGGGTCGATGCCGTTCTTATTATCGCGACGATCTTGTCGGGTCCCACAGGGTCGATCTTGCCGCGGCGAGGGTCTTGTCGGGCCCGCGCCATCGATTCGGTCTTGGCATTCAGGATGAAGTTCTTGACGTTCCTGGTCTTGTCGAAGTCCCTGTTGCTCTATGGCGAAGAACTTAGCATCATCGGGGTCCGAGAAGGAGATCTTGACGCGGCACCGGGTACGGGATCGGCCTTCGGGTCTTGGTCGGATCGCCGGTAGTTCTTGGTGTCCAGGGGAACTCCGGGTCCGGGGCTCGCCGCTACGCGAGGTAGATCTTGTCAATCTCGGCTCCTTCGCCCCTAGTTTCCACGACGAAGTACTCGGGATCTCGATCGATTGTCGGTGCCGAGCTCGTTGTCCGGGGGTTCTCTGGTCCCGATGAAGATCTTGGCGAGAGGGAACTTGGGGTTTGCGGGGGTTCGGTCTCAGGGCTCGACGGATCTGGGGTTCGAGGCTCGACGATGAACTTGTTTGGTACCGGGGTTTTCCCGAAGATCTTGGCGTTACTTGGCCGCGTTGTCGTACTTGTCGAGGGTGTGGTCTGGTCGGCAGGACTCGGAGAGAAGACCACCCATCCACCCATTGGCTCCGCCACCTTCTCTTGTCGCAGGGTACATCTATGGTATATACGGAGTTGGCGCTGCGTGTACCGCGCTCGGACGGTGACTTGGGCTACCACACACTGCCCAAGGGCGAGCCTTGGCGGTTCACGGGGACGAGGCGCTCGTGGAGGCCGCGCGACGAGGCCTGGGAGGAGGACGTGGCCGAGGAGCTTGCAGGTGGCGGCCCGGGCGGAGGTGCTGGGACGAACTCGCGCCGAGCAGGGACTTGGTCGACGGCTCGAGGAACTGGCGGCGGCGGGCGGGCAGGTAGCAGGGCAGGCAGAGGGCGTCTGTGGGGAGAGGCGAGCCGGGCGGCGGAGGCGAGGCGGCGCGCTGGAGGGCGGCTCAGCGGCGGTCGCGGTGGCGGTTGACCGGAGGCAGCGCCGGAGGAGCTAGGCGGCGGGGGCGCTGGTGGGGTGCTTGCGGGGAGCGGAGGCGGGCGGTTGACCGGCGGGCGTGGGAGGCGGCGAGGCTTGAGGGGCGGGCGGGAGCTGGCGGCGGGGAGCAGCGGAGGCAGGCGGCGGCGGGCGCGGGCCGGCGGGAGGAGGAGAGGCGGCGTCGGGGCCGGCGGCTGGGCGGCCTGGCAAGGCGGAAGCGGGGGCACTGAGGAGGCGAGGAGGCGGCGAAGGCGGGCGGCGGCGGGCGGCGGCCAGGCGCGGCGGCCTGGGAGGCGGCGGGCGGTGAGGCGGCGAGGCTGGGCGGTGGAGGAGGAGGCAGGCGGTGGGAGGTTGGAGAGAGGAAGGAGAAGGAGGAAGGAACAGGAGGAGGCGTCAAGGCGTGTGGTGGCCAGCGTGGGTGGGGCAGGCGGGCGGTCTGGAGAGGTGGGAGTGTGTGGCTGTGTGGCAGGGTGTGTTGGCGTGTGGGTGGGGTGTGTATGGCCCTGTGTGTGTTGGGGAGAGAGAGGGGGGGGGAAGGAGAGGGGTGAGCCAAGTGGCAGCCCACGGTTGGTGGGGGGTTTGGGGAGGGACGACGTGGCGTTCAGGGATTGGCCAGGGTGAGGTGGAGGGGTAGGTTGGGGTAGATTAATTGGTAGGTTTAGAAAAAGGGGCGGACCGTTTTAATTTCTGGGGTGGTCGTTCGGTCATTCGGACCGTTCGACTGCCCCACTAAAATAAATTAATATTTTATTTGTGTTAAGCGGACCGTTTGCACAACATATTTAATCAAAACAAAATATTCCGGAGTCCCGGTTTTGGTGTTGATTTAAAGACGGGGCGTTTTAGAAAACAAAACGGGCTTTGCAAAAATAGTTTTTGACGAACAACACATGATGATGACGATGCAATGCACAAATTCAACGCGATTTTCTAGTAGTGGTTTTGCGGGATGCCACAATTCGACACCACTAACAATGGATCTCGCCCTCGAGATCCGCCTCATGGTACCGGAAGGGAGGTCGGCGATCTGAACCTTTGCGCTTCGTGTAGAGCCCCGCGACACCACTAACAAGAGGTCGTTGTCCGTGATCGTCGAGAGAACACTCCGGGAACAAAAGGTCGAAGGTAGAGGTACCAACAAATAAAGCCACCTCTAACTCCGGTAGAAAGAGAGGACCGATGCATTCTCATCCACTTCAATGTACAAAAGCGAATAGAAGGGGTAGTCGGCATGGGGGCCAATCCATCACGCACCCAAACTATTACTCTGCACAATCGGTAGAAAAGAGCGCAACCATTCTCGGAATCAGACTGAAGATCTCGACAAGCGAGGTTCGGAAACAAGGGAGGGATGCAGACTCTGCATCGGATCCGGCGTGGATGATGTCGTCGCGTCGGAAAACACCGGATAGCGCAAACAAGGAACAAGACGGATACCACAGCAGACGGATCACTCAGATAGCCTGAAGACCAGATGGCAGAACACCGTTATCAAAGAAGGAAGCGAATCCCTGAAGGTACGACGGAAACCCAACCACGAGAAATCCTGGACTCGAAGAAAAGATAAGAGAGCAGATTCAAAACACGTCGAGATAAGAGGGGAACAGCAAAGGGGTAAGGAGTAAAATCAGACCTAATCAGAACTATCCAACCGGTTTTGCAAAATAGTTTTGACACTCTACTTCGGCCGTTAGCTAGGTTATCCTACATGCTGGACTTGTGGGGTATCGCAACTGCTGAGCTCTGATACCACTCTGTAACACCCTCAGAATCGGACCTATGCAAGTTTGAGCAAAATTCGCCAAACCCGCATAGAAACGATTCAAAGGTGCCCACCAGGCACTTTCGTGCGGGTGGAAAACGAAGTAATAACATTACACAACAGTCCTCGATGGGACCCACAGAACAGATATATATAACAGCGACTCCATGAGTCAAGAATACAGATATAAGGTACAAAGATCCCAAATCACCTTGAAAAGATACAGCGTCCGACTACGGAGAAGATGCAAATGGGGCTAAGAGCCCTGAAGAATAACCAATGGCGTCCATAACCCTGCCCAGGCCAAGCCGGAAGGGTAACCCTGCTAACGGCGTCGATCTCAAAACCTGCTTAAACAAAGAGGGTGCCGACAAAGGGCAAAGGAAAAGAGGAGCGTCGATCGAGGCCAAGACACGGCGAGACTAGAATTGGCGGTCCTCGCCTACAAAGGTATGGTGGTGGCGGCAGCGGCAAAGAGCGAACAACCTATAGAGACTCGATACAACTGGCGCTATCAGAGAGGGATAAGAAAGACCTATCCGGATCCAACCTGATACTATCATCAAACAAACCCATCATGGTGTTTCCCCCTCGACACCAACGAGGAAGTCTACCGAGGAACTCACACAGTTGGCAGTTTTATTTATTCAGTTATAGTTGCGACACTTTACTAGTCAGGTTTAGATAATCATCCTGATAAAATAAGCAGTGGGCACTTTTAGTTAACCATTCCGTGATAGTGGCAACACTTACTAGTCAGGTACATTTAGCATGAGATAACCCTTAAACCCAGCAGTTGTTGGTACTTTTATTCAGCCATTCCGTTGTAGTTGCAACACTTACTAGTCAGGTACAATGGTCGCGTTTACACTCCAATCAAGCAATTGTGGGCAGTATTATTTAGCCATTCCATTATAGTGAAGCTGATTACTAGTCATTATAAGTCAAATTTATAGCAATAAACTTTAGTTATGCTTGTCTATGATCGAGATACTGTGCTCCAAGTCGTCCATATCCGTGGACACGGCTTTCAGAAAGTTTTACCCGGCCGGGGTGCACCAATAGCAACACACGCTCGATCAACCTCGGAAAAACCAAATCAAAACCCAACGAGGATTTCACGACTGAACAATCACAGGATTCTGAAATATTTCAGGGGGCCACCCCATTGAGTACACCCGCAACGAAGTAAGCAAGCTTCGAGACGGACTCAAGGTTTGCGACAATGGCTGTAAGCGACAGCAGATCCCCAATCGGGGACTGTCGATACCGCGTAATCACTCCGCTTACCTAAACAGTACAGTGTGCTCCTCGCACAATTTAAATACAGAAAGTAGCATGGCATAAGTACAGGATCGTAAATAAAACCTCAAACTAGTTTGTGGCCCCAAGAAATAAGACTGAATCAAGCTCGCTCGTGGGGGTCCCATATACCTCCCGGATGTGGATAGCGCGATAAACCAAGGAACAGTATCAAGTACCGGGTCTTACGGGACACAAGTGGGCGTTCGGAAACCAAATATTATCTATCACCCACCGATGCCTCTGCTTATTTCAATTTTAGTTGTTAAACAGAAATTAAAGTGAACGATAAGTAAAACTAGAATCATCTCCAACATCAACATGCGGCAATACATCAGCAACTGTGGCACTGGACGACACGCAACAGCACTTGAGCAAGCGACTACGACGCGCAAGTCCAACTATCTACCAAACAACAGGTAATAGGAGGTGGCCATGGCAATATAAGGCTGCAAGGGATATCACGGGTACGAAAACTAGAGCATCGCAACACAGATAGCAATAGATCAACAGGAGGGAATAAAGACTATAAAAGTAAGATAGGTAGAAAGGGGGAGATGCTCGCCTGAAAACATTGACGAAGGTTCATCCGAAGATCGGGGCAAAGCTCACATCAACTCAACGGCCTTATCCGCGAAGAAGCAAAACACTAGAAGAAACATCGGATGCAATATTTAATACAACGGCAGAAGATCGGCATGATGCATGTATGATGTATGGCATGGCAAAGATGCGATGCGATTAGGTCATATTAAGTGGAACCGGGGTCCCGACAATAATTAGGTGGTTCATGTTGTTTAGATACCCGCAATTTTAATGTTGCATTATCAAGACAAAAGATAGTACCAGTTCGCTACACAAGTTTAAATGAGGCCGATATGAGACTAGATTTGCCCGCATATGGGCCCCATATTTAATTATTAGGTGAATCGGCATAAGGCCCCCAAACCACACAAATATGCATGCATGAACATTTAATATGCGACAAGTTGTTATTTTGTAAAATAGGGTTTTCGGGAAGGGATTCACACATTAGGGGTCTCGACGATCTTGGTTTCCGGGGTTCGGGGTTCGACGGAAACGTTCTCGGACTCGGTCGCCTCGACATCGGGTGGATCTTGGGCATCCGTGGAGAAGGACTTGGTTCGGCGTCAGGGCGCTTCGGACTCGCCCCGGGTCGATGCCGTTCTTATTGTCGCGACGATCTTGTCGGGTCCCACAGGGTCGATCTTGCCGCGGCGAGGGTCTTGTCGGGCCCGCGCCATCGATTCGGTCTTGGCATTCAGGATGAAGTTCTTGACGTTCCTGGTCTTGTCGAAGTCCCTGTTGCTCTATGGCGAAGAACTTAGCATCATCGGTCCGAGAAGGAGATCTTGACGCCGCACCGGTAATGGATCGCTCGGTCTTGGTCTGGTCGGATCGCCGGTAGTTCTTGGTGTCCGTGGGAACTCCGGTCCGGGCTCGCCACGAGGTAGATCTTGTCAATCTCGGCCCTTCGCCTAGTTTCCACGACGAAGTACTCGGGATCTCGATCGATTGTCGTGCCGAGCTCGTTGTCCGGGGGTTCTCTGGTCCCGATGAAGATCTTGGCGAGGGAACTTGGGGTTGCGGGGTTCGGTCTCGTGGCTCGACGGATCCGGGGTTCGAGGCTCGACGATGAACTTGTTTGGTACCGGGGTTTTCCCGAAGATCTTGGCGTTACTTGGCCGCGTTGTCGTACTTGTCGAGGGTGTGGTCTGGTCGGCAGGACTCGGAGAGAAGACCACCCATCCACCCATTGGCTCCGCCACCTTCTCTTGTCGCAGGGTACATCTATGGTATATACGGAGTTGGCGCCAGGTACCGGCGCCGACGGTGACTTGGGCTACCACACACTGCCCAAGGGCGAGCCTTGGCGGTTCACGGGGACGAGGCGCTCGTGGAGGCCGCGCGACGAGGCCTGGGAGGAGGACGTGGCCGAGGAGCTTGCAGAGGTGGCGGCGCCGGTGGACGGAGGTGCTGGGACGAGCTCGCGGCCAGAGCAGGGACGCGGGTCGACGGCTCGGGGAGGAACCGGGCGACGCCGGCCGGCCGAGTAGCAAGGGGAGGCAGAGGGCGTCTGCGCTGGGAGAGGGCGAGCGGGCGGCAAGTGAGCAGGAGCGGCCGGGCGCTGGAGGGCGCGGGCGCGAGGGCGGTCAGGCGGCGCTGTCGACGAGGCGGCGCGGCCGACCGAGGCAGCGCCGAGGAGCTAGGGCGCGGGGCGCTGGTGGGGTGCTTGCGGGAGCGGAGGCGGGCGGTTGACCGCATGGCCGTGGAGGCGGCGGGACGGCGGAGGAGCACGGCTGTGGCGGGCGCGAGGAGCTGCAAGGGAGGAGGAGATTGAGGCGGAGGCGGCGGGGGTCGCGGTCGGGCGCACGGGCGGGCGGAAGGATGGCGGCGCGGGGCTCGCGGGCGGCGCACGGTCGCTGGAGGCGAGGAGGCGGCGAAAGGGCGGCGCTGGGCGCATGCGGGCGGGCGGCGTGCGGGAGGGGAGCCTGGGGCCGGGCGGGCGGGGCCGAGGCACTGGCGAGGGTGGAGGCGGAGGCAGGCCGGTGGGGAGGTTGGAGAGAGGAAGGAGAGAAGGAAGAGGAACAGGGAGAGGCACAAGGCGTGCTGCAGGCGTGCAGAGGTGGGGCCGCGGGTCCCATGCAGGGGAGAGGGAGGTGTGTGGCTGTGGTGTGTTGGCGTGGGTGGGGTGTGTGGCCCTGTGTGTTGGGGAGAGAGAGGGGGAAGGAGAGGGTGAGCCATGGCAGCCACGGTTGGTGGGGGTTTGGGGAGGACGACGTGGCCTGTGGATTGGCCAGGTGAGGTGGAGGGTAGGTTGGGGTAGATTAATTGGTAGGTTTAGAAAAGGCGGACTGCTTTAATTTCGGGGTGGTCGCTCGTCATTCGGACTGCTCGACCGCCCCACTAAAATAAATTAATATTTTATTTGTGTTGTTGGACCGTTTGCACAACATATTTAATCAAAACAAAATATTCCGGAGTCCCGGTTTTGGTGTTGATTTAAAGACGGGGCGTTTTAGAAAACAAAACGGGCTTTGCAAAAATAGTTTTTGACGAACAACACATGATGATGACGATGCAATGCACAAATTCAACGCGATTTTCTAGTAGTGGTTTTGCGGGATGCCACAATGGGACCCACAGAACAGATATATATATACAACACGACTCCATGAGTCAAGAATACAGATGCAATATACAAAGATCCAAAACACCTTGAAAACGACAGAGCGTCCGTCTACGGACAAGATACAAATGGGTCTAAGAGCCCTGAAGAATAACCAATGGCGTCCATAACCCTGCCCAGGCCAAGCCGGAAGGGTAACCCTGCTAACGACGTCGATCTCAAAACCTGCTTAACAAAAGGGGTGCCGACAAAGGGCAAAGGAAAAAGAGGAGCCAAGATCGAGGCCAAGACACCATGAGGCTAGAATTCGGTCCTCGCCACATAGGTATGGTGGCTGAAGCGGCAAAGCAGTACTAAACAACCTATAGAGACTCGATACAACCGGGCGGTTATCGAGGGGTGAGAATGATCTATCCGGATCCAACCTGAAACTAACACCAAACAAACCCATCCTGGTGTTTCCCCCTCGAGACCAAACGAGGAAGTCAACCGAGGAACTCACACAGTTGGCAGTTTTATTTATTCAGTTATAGTTGCGACAATTACTAGTCAGGTTTAGATAATCATCCTGATAAAATAAGCAGTGGGTCATTTTAGTTAACCATTCCGTTATAGTTGCAGCAATTACTAATCAGATACAGATGGCATGATATAATCCCAAACCCAGCAGTTGTTGGTACTTTTATTCAGCCATTTCGCTAGAAGGTAATACTTACTAGTCAGTACAATGGTCGCAAGTTTACAAACCAAACAAGCAATTGTGGGCAGTTAATTAGCCATTCCATTATAGTGAAGCTGATTACTAGTCATTATAAAGTCAAATTTATAGCAATAAACTTTAGTTATGCTTGTCTATGATCGAGATATCAGGCTCCAAGTCGCCCATATCCGCGACACGGCTTTCGGAAAGTTTTACCCGCCGGGTGCACCAATAGCAACACACGCCGATCAACCTCGAAAACCAAATCAAAACCCAACGAGGCTTTCACGACCGAACAATCACAGGATTCAGAATATTTCAGGGGCCACCCATTGAGTAGATCCCGAACGGAGTAAGCAAGCTCGAGAGACGGACTCAAGGTTTGCCAATGGTCAGAAGCGATCGGGAACCCGAAAACTGGGTGTCGATACTGCGTAATCACTCCGCTTACCTAAACAGACAAGGTGCTATCCGTCGCACAATTTAAATACATAAGTAGCATGGCATAAGTACAGATCGTAAATAAAACCTCAAACTAGTTTGTGGCCCCAAGAAATAAGACTGAATCAAGCTCGCTCGTGGGGGTCCCATATACCTCCGGATGTGGATAGCGATAAATCAAGGAACAGTATCAAGTACTCGGGGTCTTACGGACACAAGTGGGCGTTCGGAAACCAAATATTTTCTATCACCCACCGATGCCTCTGCTTATTTCAATTTTAGTTGTTAAACAGAAATTAAAGTGAACGATAAGTAAAACTATGACCACCTCCAACATCAACACATGCGGCATTACTCCAACAACTGTGGCATTTGACAACACGCATCAACACTTGAGCAAGCGACTACGACGCGCAAGTCCAGCTATCTACCAAACAACAGGTAATAGGATGTGTCCAAGGCAATATAGGGCTGCATGGTATATCACAGGTACGGAAACTAAAGCATCGCAACACAGATAGCAATAGATCAACAGGAGGGAATAAAGACTATAAAAGTAAGATAGGTAGAAAGGGGGAGATGCTCGCCTGAAAACATTGTCGAAGGTTCAACCGAAGATCGGGGCGAAGCTCACATCAACTCAACGGTCTTATCCGCGAAGAAGCAAAACACTAGAAGAAACACCGGATGCAATATTTAATACTACGGCAAAAGATCGGCATGATGCATGTATGATGTATGACATGGCAAAGGTGTGATGCAATTAGGTCATGTTAAGCGGAACCGGGGTCCCGACAATTAATTAGGTGGTTCAAGTTGTTTAGCTACCCCGCATTTTAAATGTTGTTTTAACAAGGCAGAAAATAGCACCGGGTCCGCTACACAAATTTATATGAGGCCAATATAAGGCTAGATTTGCCCGCATATGGGCCCCATATTTAATTATTAGGTGAATCGGCTTAAGGCCCCCAAACCACAGATATGCATGCGAGATGACAATTAAATATGCAACAAGTTGTTATGTTATAAAATAGGGTTCGAGGAAAAGGGGTCACACATTAGGGTTCGACGGTCTTGGGGTTCCGGGGTTCGGCGAGGTCGTTCTCGGACTCCGGGGTAGGTCTCGGATCGGGGTAGACGATCTTGTCGCACGAGCGTCATTGCTTCCGGGGGAAGAACTTGTCGTCTGTGGTGTCGGTTCGGGTACAAGGCTTGATGTCCTTGGCCTCCGGAAGGAGATCATGGCTCGGGCCGGATCCTCGAGATCGGGCCTTCGGATCCGCGACGTAGGCCTTGGCGCCCCTGCCGAGTACTCGGGTTTCAATGCCGGACTTGGATCGGCAGCGCTCGTCGACTAACCCCGGAGGTCCCGATGGTGGGATCGTCGAGTCGCGGCGCCTGGGTGGTCATCTCACTCTTCGTTATGACGGCTTGACGATTCAAGATCTTGGCGCCCCGCGCGGCGTTTGTCGCACCGGGATGGAGACCTTGGGGGGCCCATCTCGTTCACCGGTCAACTCGTTGGATGTAGAACTTGGCATCCGACTTCTCGCCATCAGCGCGGAGAGGCGGTCTTGTCGATGGCGACACGCTAAGAAGCGGAACTCGGGCGAATCGGTCCTCTTTATCCAACAGCTCTATAAGCAACACCGCAACCCGTTTATACCGAACTCACAAAACCGGAACAGCGAGGCGAGGCGGGGTCGCGGGATGGTGAGGCCGACGACGACGGACTGGGCGCTGATGCGCAGCTCCAGCGAGACGGCGATCCGGGGATCGCTGGCGAGCACGGGAAGAGGCCGGAGGCGGCGATGTTGTTCACCCCGGCGGCGGAGCTCGCGCCGGTGGAGGCGGCCAACGGCAGAGCGGCACCGGTCGGGGGAGGCGAGAGGGTTGAGGAGGAGGCGCTGGCGCTGCAGACGGAGGAAGGCGGGGAGAAGGGCGTTGAGGGCCGAGGCGGCGCCGGCCTGGGCGGAGGAGCGGCGACGGGCGGCGGTCGGGCTCAGCGACGCACGGCGGAGCGGACGGGGCACCTGGGGAGGGCGGAGGCGGCTCGGGGCGGCGGACTGAGCGCAGTCGCCGGGCGCGGGGCGCGGAGCGGGCGAGAGGAGGGCGAAGCGAGGCGGGCGCGCTGGAGGCGGAGGAGGACGGAGGTGGCGAGCCGGGAGCGCGCGGGGCGGGCGGCGCTGGAGGGGCCGCGGGAGCGCCGGCCGGAGCAGGCGGTCGCGAGGGCTGCGTGGAGGCGGGCGCTGGCGGGAGGGCCGCGAAGGCGGGCGCGGGGCTGTGCAGTGGCCGGGCGAAGCGGCATGGGTGCGCCGGCGGCTGCGGCGATGGAGGCGTGGGCCAAAGGGGGCTGAGGGAGGTTGCAGGTGGGAGGGAGAAACGGTGCGGGCGAGCGGGGTGGGAGGTTGAAGATGACCAGGGGGAGCGGGCGCCAGGCGTGGGACGCGCGGGCGGGGTGGGACCCAGGGGACAGGTCCACGCGGGTCAGGGGTGGCGTGCGTGCTCTGTGTGCTGCGTGGGGTGTGAGAGAGAGAGGTGGGGAGAGGGGTAGGATTAGGTGGAAGTGTTAGATTGGTTAGGGGGGAGGGTGAGAGTGAGGTGGCACACACTGATTGGGTGGGGTGAGGTGGAGATAGGGGTGGGTAGGTTTTCTGGGTAGCTGTAGGATTAAGGGCGGACCGATTTGAAAATCCTGGGGGTGGTCGTTCGGGTCGAAACGGCCCGTTCGACTGCCCCCGCTAAAAACAATTAATCAAATTATTTATTTCAACCAGCTTTTTGCAAACTGACAACGGGCCAAACAAAATACTCCGGTGACCCGGGTTTGCGCGATAATTAAGGTGGGGCGTTTTAGTAAACAAAACGGGCTTTGCGAAAATAGTTTTATGCAAACAATGCATGATGATGACGATGCAATGCAAAAATTCAACGCGATTTTCTAGTAGCGGTTTTTGCGGGATGCCACAATTCGACACCACTAACAAAGGATCTCGCCCTCGAGATCCGCCTCATGGTACCGGAAGGAAGGTCGGCGTTCTCCGTCTTCTCGCTTTGTGTAGATCCTCGCGACACCACTAACAAGAGGTTGTTGTCCGTGATCGTCGAGGGAACACTCCGGAACAAAAGGGCGAAGGTAGAGGTATCAACAAATAAAGCCACCTCTAACTTCCGGTGGAAAGGGGGAACCGATGCACTCTCGTCCACTTCAATGTACAAAAGCGAATAGAAAAGGTAGTCGGCATGGGGGCCAATCCATCACGCACCCAAACTATTACTCCGCACAATCAGTGGAAAAGAGTGCAACCATTCTCGGAATTAGACTGAAGATCTCGACAAGCGAGGTTCGAAAACAAAGGAGGGATGCAGACTCTGCATCGGATCTGGCGTAGATGATGTCGTCACGTCGGGGAACACCGGAAGGCACAAACAAGGAACAAAGAAGGGTATCACCGTAGACGGATTTCTCGAGCAGCATGAACACCGGACATAGCATCACCGTTACCAAAGGAGGAAGCGAAACCCTGAAGGTACGACGGAAACCCAACCACGAGAATTCCTGGACTCGAAGAAAGAGACGAGAGCGGATTCAAACACGTAGAGGTAAGAGGAGAATAGCAGAGGGGTAAGGAGTAAAATCAGACCTAATCAGAACTATCCAACCGATTTTAAAAATAGTTTTGACACTCTACTTCGGCCGTTAGCTAGGTTATCCTACAGGCCGGACTTGTGGGGTATCGCAACTGCTGAGCTCTGATACCACTCTATAACACCCTCAGAATCGGACCTATGCAAGTTTTAGCGAAACCCGCGAAACCCGCATAGAAACGATTCAAAGGTGCCCACCAGGCACTTTCGTGCGGGTGGAAAACGAAGTAATAACATTACACAACAGTCCTCGATGGGACCCACAGAACAGATATATATACAACACGACTCCATGAGTCAAGAATACAGATGCAATATACAAAAATCCAGAACACCTTGAAAACGACAGAGCGTCCGTCTACGGACAAGATGCAAATGGGGCTAAGAGCCCTGAAGAATAACCAATGGCGTCCATAACCCTGCCCAGGCCAAGCCGGAAGGGTAACCCTGCTAACGACGTCGATCTCAAAACCTGCTTAACAAAAGGGGTGCCGACAAAGGGCAAAGGAAAAAGAGGAGCGCCAAGATCGAGGCCAAGACACGCGAGGCTAGAATTCGCCCTCGCCACATAGGTATGGTGGGTCAAGCGGCAGCAGGTACTAAACAACCTATAGAGACTCGATACAACTGGCGGTTATCAGAGAGGGGTGAGAATGACCTATCCGGATCCAACCTGAAACTATCACCAAACAAACCCATCCTGGTGTTTCCCCCTCGAGACCAAACGAGGAAGTCAACCGAGGAACTCACACAGTTGGCAGTTTTATTTATTCAGTTATAGTTGCGACAATTACTAGTCAGGTTTAGATAATCATCCTGATAAAATAAGCAGTGGGTCATTTTAGTTAACCATTCCGTTATAGTTGCAGCAATTATTAATCAGATACAGATAGCATGATGTAATCCCGAAACCCAGCAGTTGTTGGTACTTTTATTCAGCCATTTCGTTGTAGTTGCAATACTTACTAGTCAGGTACAATGGTCGCAAGCGACAAACCAAACAAGCAATTGTGGGCAGTATTAATTAGCCATTCCATTATAGTGAAGCTGATTACTAGTCATTATAAAGTCAAATTTATAGCAATAAACTTTAGTTATGCTTGTCTATGATCGAGATACTGTGCTCCAAGTCGTCCATATCCGCGGACACGGCTTTAAAAGTTTTACCCGCGGGTGCACCAATAGCAACACACGCCGATCAACCTCGGAAAAACCAAATCAAAACCCAACGAGGCTTTCACGATCGAACAATCACAGATTCAGAATATTTCAGGGGCCACCCCATTGAGTAGATCCCGAACGGAGTAAGCAAGCTCCGAGACGGACTCAAGGTTTGCGCTAATGGTCAGAAGCGATGGGAACCCGAAAACTCGGGGTGTCGATACCGTAATCACTCCGCTTACCTAAACAAGACAAAGGTGCTATCTCGCACAATTTAAATACATAAGTAGCATGGCATAAGTACAGATCGTAAATAAAACCTCAAACTAGTTTGTGGCCCCAAGAAATAAGACGAATCAAGCTCGCTCGGGGGTCCCATATACCTCCCGGATGTGGATAGCGATAAATCAAGGAATGTATCAAGTACTCGGGTCTTACGGGACACAAGTGGGCGTCGAAACCAAATATTTTCTATCACCCACCGATGCCTCCGCTTATTTCAATTTTAGTTGTTAAACAGAAATTAAAGTGAACGATAAGTAAAACTATGACCACCTCCAACATCAACACATGCGGCATTACTCCAACAATCGTGGCATTTGACAACACGCATCAACACTTGAGCAAGCTTATCACGACGCCGCAAGTCCAGCTATCTACCAAACAATGTAATAGGATGTGTCCAAGGCAATATAGGGCTGCATGGTATATCACAGTACGGAAACTAAAGCATCGCAACACGTATAGCAATAGATCAACAGAGGGAATAAAGACTATAAAAGTAAGATAGGTAGAAAGGGGAGATGCTCGCCGAAAACATTGTCAAGGTTCAACCAAGATCGGGAAGCTCACATCAACTCAACGGTCTTATCCGCGAAGAAGCAAAACACTAGAAGAAACACCGGATGCAATATTTAATACTACGGCAAAAGATCGGCATGATGCATGTATGATGTATGACATGGCAAAGGTGTGATGCAATTAGGTCATGTTAAGCGGAACCGGGGTCCCGACAATTAATTAGGTGGTTCAAGTTGTTTAGCTACCCCGCATTTTAAATGTTGTTTTAACAAGGCAGAAAATAGCACCGGGTCCGCTACACAAATTTATATGAGTCCAATATAAGGCTAGATTTGCCCGCATATGGGCCCCATATTTAATTATTAGGTGAATCGGCTTAAGGCCCCCAAACCACAGATATGCATGCGAGATGACAATTAAATATGCAACAAGTTGTTATGTTATAAAATAGGGTTCGAGGAAAAGGGGTCACACATTAGGGTTCGACGGTCTTGGGGTTCCGGGGTTCGGCGAGGTCGTTCTCGGACTCCGGGGTAGGTCTCGGATCGGGGTAGACGATCTTGCCGCACGAGCGTCATTGCTTCCGGGGGAAGAACTTGTCGTCCAGGGTGTCGGTGCCCGGGGTACAGTGCTTGATGTCCTTGGCCTCCGGGAAGGAGATCATGGCTCGGGGCTGCGGATCCTCGAGATCGGGGCCTTCGGATCCGCGACGTAGGCCTTGGCGTCCCTGTCGGAGTACTCGGGTTTCAATGCCGGACTTGGATCGGCAGCGGCTCGTCGACTAACCCCAGAGGTCCCGATGGTGGCATCGTTCGGAGTCGCGGCGCCTGGGTGGTCATCTCACTCTTCGGTTATGACGGCTTTGACGATTCCGAAGATCTTGGCGTCCCGCGGCGAAGTGCTTGTCGCACCGGGATGGAGACCTTGGGGGGCCCATCTCGTTCACCGGTCAACTCGTTGGATGTAGAACTTGGCATCCGACTTCTCGCCATCGGCGCGGAGAGGCGGTCTTGTCGATGGCGACACGCTAAGAAGCGGAACTCGGGCGAATCGGTCCTCTTTATCCAACAGCTCTAGAAGCAACACCGCAACCCGTTTATACCGAACTCACAAAACCGAAACAGCGAGGCGAGGCGGGGTCGCGGGATGGTGAGGCCGACGACGACGGACTGGGCGCTGATGCGCAGCTCCAGCGAGACGGCGATCCGGGGATCGCTGGCGAGCACGGGAAGAGGCCGGAGGCGGCGATGTTGTTCACCCCGGCGGCGGAGCTCGCGCCGGTGGAGGCGGCCAACGGCAGAGCGGCACCGGTCGGGGGAGGCGAGAGGGTCGAGGAGGAGGCGCTGGCGCTGCAGACGGAGGAAGGCGGGGAGAAGGGCGTTGAGGCAGCGGCGCGCCGGCGGGCGGAGCGGCGGCGGCGGTCGGGCTCAGCGACGCCTGGCGGAGCGGACGGCACAGGGAGGGCGGAGGCGGCTCGGGCGGCGGACTGAAGGCAGGTCGCCGGCGCAGGCGCGCGAGCGGGCGAGAGGAGGGGCGAGCGGGCGGCGCGGAGGCGGAGTGGAGGACGGAGGTGGCGAGCAGTCGGGCCAGCGGGCCGGCGCTGGAGGGGCCTTGGCGGGCGCGCCGAGCGGGCGGTCGCGAGGGCTGCGTGGAGGCGGCGCGCGGGTGGCTGGCGCCGGCGGCGGCGCTTGCGGGCAGGGCAGGCGGCTGCGGGGTCGTCGCCGGCGGCTGCGGCGATGGAGGCGTGGGCCAGAGGGGGCTGAGGGAGGTTGCAGGTGGGAGGGAGAAACGGTGCGGGCGAGCGGGGTGGGAGGTTGAAGATGACCAGGGGGAGCGGGCGCCAAGCATGGGACGCGCGGGCGGGGTGGGACCCAGGGGACAGGTCCACGCGGGTCAGGGGTGGCGTGCGTGCTCTGTGTGCTGCGTGGGGTGTGAGAGAGAGAGGTGGGGAGAGGGGTAGGATTAGGTGGCAGTGTTAGATTGGTTAGGGGGGAGGGTGAGAGTGAGGTGGCACACACTGATTGGGTGGGGTGAGGTGGAGATAGGGGTGGGTAGGTTTTCTGGGTAGCTGTAGGATTAAGGGCGGACCGATTTGAAAATCCTGGGGGTGGTCGTTCGGGTCGAAACGGCCCGTTCGACTGCCCCCGCTAAAAACAATTAATCAAATTATTTATTTCAACCAGCTTTTTGCAAACTGACAACGGGCCAAACAAAATACTCCGGTGACCCGGGTTTGCGCGATAATTAAGGTGGGGCGTTTTAGTAAACAAAACGGGCTTTGCGAAAATAGTTTTATGCAAACAATGCATGATGATGACGATGCAATGCACAAATTCAACGCGATTTTCTAGTAGCGGTTTTTGCGGGATGCCACAATATTCCACCGAGAGGGCCCAGAGTATATCTATCCGTCATATGGATGGACAAATCTCACTCTTGATCCATGTGCCTCAACCCATACTTTCCAAACACTCAATGCCACCTTTATAGCCACCCAGTTACGGTGTGGTGTTTGATGTCATCAAAGCATCCTTCCGGTGATGGTGATTAACATGATCTCATGGTCGAAGGAATTAGGTTACTATGTATCAGAAAGCTTATAGCAAATGAACTATATTAAATGACTTGATCTTTATGCTACACTTAACTATAGGAATATGTCCATCACATCATTCTCCTAATGATATGACCCTGTTGTTAATAACATCTCTATGTTCATGATCAGGAAACCATGATCATATATTAACCAACAAGCTAGTTTAACAAGAGGCTTTACTAGGGACTCTTTTATGTTTACAAATCACACAAGTATTAATGTTTCCTGTTAATACAATTATAGCATGGTATGTAAACATTTATCATAAGTATGAAGATATGATAATAACCACTTTATTATTGCCTCTTGGGCATATCTCCAACACTTTTCCCTGTAACCCTAGGACCTGGCGACTATATAAGTCGGGCCTATGGGAGACTTTAGGGCACGATCAAGTAGCGATTAGCACACACCTCGCACAGCGATCCTATCTCTGTAACTCGGCGTATTGCCATTATAGTGATTTATAGCAGGAGTAGGATTCTGCCACCGTTGTGGGATCTGAACCTGGGTAAGTTGTGTTACCTCGTACCCGTCAGCCGTCCGCCTTCCCCCATGTCTCTAAACACTCATTGTGAGGACCACTCCATGGCGTACTCGTCGGCAATACCACGACAGTTGGCGCCCACCGTGGGGCAAGAGGCGCTTTAAGCTCGTCAGCGGGCGAGGACCAAGATCTTCGCGGCAATCGGCGAAATCGTATCCATCGGTCGCGTTATATTCTCCGACAACATTTCAATCGTCCCTCCCGACAAGTTCTGGATCCCGGCAAAGACGAACCCTACGTGGTGTTCGATCTTTCCTATCGGAGACATCCACCTCTTCATTCGCGAAACCGACTCGGGCACTAGTTCCCTGGGAGTCGGAGGAGCATAAAGACCCACACGGACCGCCTACGGGCAGGACACATTCACGGAAGGATCGATGTCAGATCTCTCTTCGGAGTTTGCCGGGAAAGATCGGAAAAATTCAAGGTCCACCCAAACCGCCCCTATGCAGGATATAACGGTGGAAGATCACTTCAAGTCCGCCGGCTTCGTCCGTGCGTCTGGACAACAGAGATCCAAGTTCGTCGGCATGGTTACCATCTTTGATCTGGCGCGTTGCATTCAGAGAGAGGGCGAAACTCCCCGCGATTACCTTGCCAGGTGGCTCCGTATACGAGCCGATCTGGCCCACTACCCCAATGATGATGATATGTATCACTTTGTGGAAGGACTGGACCATGGCATGCTTCTCCGGCATTCCCTAAGACGGCAACAGGCGTCCGGACGCCTTACCTTCGAAGGCATGGTGAACACCGTCAACAACTACGCGGAGGCTGAAGCGGCAGCTCAAACAGCACTTGCGCTCATTGACGGAGCCCCTCCGATTCAGCCACCGCCACCACCGCCTCCGGCCGCTGTCACCGCAGCTGCGCTGCCACCTCCATTCATCGTCGCCGATGTTGCACCTCCACCCCCCATCATCGAGGAAGTCCTGGCACCCTCCGACTCTGTGATTGACGTGCTATATGCCGACTTCAGTGCAGATTCAGAGGAGATAGATTTCAGTCCAGAGGAACTAGACTCCTCCATGCAGGAGATGGAGGAGGAGTACACGCGCGACGAGGAAGCCAACAACGCCATCACGTCTCGAGAGGTGTTCGTCACCATTGGGACGGCGATGGATGAAGATCAACCCAGACGAGCTCTGCCTACAGCTCTAGACAAAGGGAAGGGACCACCTGTTGCTAATGACATTGATCGCGCAAAGGTCATGCCCCGCCGCCTAATCTAGTGCAGCAACCGCAGGAACTCGGCACCGACCCGAGCAACAACAACACCGCAAACTTGTCGCCTCCGGCATCTACGTCTGCTGCTGCCCAAGTTATTCCAGCTGATAGAGCAATGCACGGAAATCTCCTCGTCGAGCCACTGAGAAGCGCCAACAGCTTCTAGAGGAAGCGCAGGCCATCGCGGAGCAAGGCGCTAAGCTAGATCAAGATCTGGTCAACGCGTAGAAATCCATAGAGAAAGCTAGAGCAATGGAGACCGAGTATAAGACTCTGCTGCAGCAGCAGAAGGCCAAGAAAGCTCTGGCTCGCTTCATCAACAATCCTGGTGTACGGCGAAACCTAGGATGGGCTCCCCCGAAGCCGGCACAAGCCAAGCCATACATTGACAGTTAAGGCAGACAGGTGATACCCACTCCTCTCCTCAACCTCGCTGTCGCTAAGACCCTTATGGAGCAGGATAGATCACCCGAGGCGGTGGACCAGGTCTATGACCTAGTGTCCAAGGCGGTGAAGCAGCAGGAAAAGGCCACCTCTCAGAGGCTTGAGTCCGACCCAGCGTTTTGCCAGTCTAGCCAGTATAAGCCGCCAAGGGACAGATCTCCTCTTGATGTCGGGTCCTAGACGGGTTCATCAGAACGAAGACGGAGGGATGCGCGCAACAGGAAGGATGTTATCCCCATATCCTCCGACCATGGAGAAAAGGCCCGACCTCGTCGCCCATCGCCACCGCCCCGCTCCCCCCGACATCGCGAAGACCCCAAGGCTCACCATCGTACAGATATGCCCCCGCCAAGGCAAAGCGGCATCGTCATCCGCGACAATGCAGAGCAGACCCGTCATGACGGCGAGCGCAACCAGGGACACAAGAGCAGGTCGCGCCATGACCCTCCGCGTCCGGCAAGCAATCGCGACAAGCGTGAGGCGTCACAGGAGGGTAATAGCAAGAAAGCTAACCCACCGCCACCTAGCAGTCACCATGGCGGAGGGGGCCCGCGTCGTTCACGCAGCCCATCCCCTGTTGACAAGAAGAATAAAAACCCGGAGCCATACGATGCACATTCGCAGATCGATAAGATCCACGAGGCCCGGAAAGGACCATACTTGGGACCACGTTGCTTTGGACCTGCGATACGGTCCGCAACTTACCCCAAAGGTTTTCGGATTGACAAGACCATTAAGCCCTATGACGACACCGCTAAACCAGCTACATGGTTGCAGGACTACGACAACATGGTAGAGATTGCCGGGGGTAACCCCAACGTTGTCATCAAGTACCTCCCATTAATGTTGGCAGGCACAACCCGTCAATGGATTGATGACTTACCAGAGAAATTCATCTGCAATTGGTTGGACATGCAAGAAGCGTTCACCAAGAACTTCGAGGGTACGTACAAACGTCCCTACACTGTTGGCGATCTACAGCGGTGCGTGCAAGAGAAAGACGAGACATCTCGCGCCTACCTCTCCCGCTGGCTGGATATGAAGAATATCTGCGCAGGAGTGCATGCTCAGACCGCCATGGCCGCCTTCATTGATGGGCTGGAAAGGGGCACGTTGCTCCGACATAAGATGAAGCGCTTGCAGGACAATCACCAGCTTGACTTGAACCAAATGATTCAGTTGGCTAGTGAGTTCGCAGCTGCCGACGACGATGCTCGCGGCTCTCTGTCGGCAACGGCCATTCCAACTCAAGCTTGGAGGAACAGAAGCACAAAGCGGAAAACCGCTCCAGAATAAAAGCAAACTCCTAACATGGTCGCCATGACCTTTGCAGGATGAGGTGATGGCGGACAACGTGGCCGAGGACGGGGAGCTGGTCGTGGGCAGCAGCGAGGAAGTGAAACTGCCTCGGCAGCGCTCCGCGTTCCCCAAACCTACGAAGAGTACCGCGATATGTCGTGCCTCGTACACCTCGATGTCAACGGCAAGGCCACCCATACAAATCGACACTGCAAATTCGTCAACGACCTCAAGGAGGACCCGAGTCCGCTACAAGTCGGAAGAATGACATGCGAGGCAAGGGCAAGGGGAAGAAGAAGGAGGAGGAGTCCAAGGATTCAAGTGACATGGACGAGGATGTTGACCCCAAGCATGCCGCCAAGAGCGACGACAAAGGCAAGAACCCCTTTGTGAAGAAGGCACCAGTCTACCACACTTTCCTTGGCACCCCCACCGTCCGGCAACAGAAGACCTCTATGTGGATACTGATGGCCACTCTACCCCCAGTTCCCCAGTACCTGCGCTGGTCGGAGGTTCCCATTACTTGGGACAAGAAGGATCACCCAGACCTTATCCCTACGGAGAACCAATACGCCATGGTCATCAACCCCTTGATTGACGGTATGGAGTTCACCAAGTGTATGGTGGATAGTGGAAGCAGCATCAACATCATGTACCTGGATACACTGCAGAAGATGAACTTAACGGAGGCAAACCTAAGGCGGATCAACACCATCTTCCACGGCATAGTTCCTGGCCGGTAGGCTCAGTCCCTTGGGTGCATCACACTTCAGGTTACCTTTGGCGATGTTAATAATTACCGCCAAGAGCACATGACCTTTGAGGTGGTCCCCTTCAAGAGCGTGTACCACGTCATATTCGGCCACGACATATTCCACACCTTCATGGCCAAGCCATGCTTCATCTACTACAAACTCAAGATACCCGGACCAAACGGTGTCATCACCGTATCCGGAAGCTTTACCAAAGCAAGGGACTGCGATATTAATGAAGCAGCCTAAGCGGAAGCTATCCTCTATAGCGAAGAATTCAAAGAGATCTAGAGCAAGGTCGATGACTCAGAGATTCCTACGTCGAAGAAAAAAATCTCCGACTCCACTCCAGCATTCAAGGCAGACATCGAGACCAAGCCGGTGGAACTTGTGGTAGGCGATACCTCCAAGACCACCGCCATTGGGACGAACCTGGATCCCAACTAGGAAAGCGCGCTCGTCGAGTTCCTCCGTGAGAACAGGGACATCTTTGCTTGGCAACCTGGCGACATGAAAGGTGTACCTAGGGAACTTGCCGAGCACAACTTAAACATTGATCCAAAATGCAAACCAGTGAAGCAACCTCTACGACGCTTTGGAGATGAGAAGAGACGCGCCATAGGCAAAGAGATAGCTAGTTTACTTAAGGCTAGTTTTATCCGAGAAGTCCTTCACACCCAATGGGTGGCCAATCTTGTACTTGTCCCAAAAAAGGGAACCAAAGAATTAAGAATGTGCATTGATTACACCGGCTTGAACAAGGCATGCCCCAAAGATCCGTTTGCTTTGCCTCGCATTGAACAAGTCATTGACTCGACGGCTGGCTCGGAACTTTTGTGTTTTCTTGACGCATACTCAGGATACCACCAGATCAAGATGAGGAAGTCGGACCAATTGGCCAATTCGTTCACTACCCCATACGACACGTTTTCCTATGTTACGATGCCCTTTGGGCTGAAAAACGCAGGTGCTACGTACCAGCGGACAATGCAACATTGCCTACACGACCAAATTGGTCAGAACGTTCACGCCTATGTGGACGATATATCGGTGATGTCTAAAAAGTCAAATGACTTAATCTCCGACTTAAAAGAAACCTTTGACAATCTCCGGAAATACAACATGATGCTTAACCCTAAGAAGTGCGTCTTCGGGGTTCCAGCCGGCAAATTGTTAGGATTCATCATTTCCCAGCGTGGAATCGAGGTCAACCCGGAGAAAATTAAGGCCATCTTAAACATAACCCATCCGACATGCCTAAAGGACATTCAACGACTAACAGGTTGTGTTGCAGCAATTAGTCGGTTCGTTAGCCGACTTGGAGAGAAGGTTGTGCCGCTATACAAGTTGTTGAAGAAGGCGGACAAATTTACGTGGACAGACGAAGCACATGCAGCATTGAAGCAGCTCAAGGAGATTCTTTCCCCAGCGCCCATCCTTGCAGCACCCGAGCCTGGAGAGCCCATGTTAATTTACATGGTGGCAACCAACCGGGTAATCAGCATCGTCGTCATGGTAGAGCGGAAGGAACCAGGATATGAGCACGGAGTTCAACGACCAGTTTACTATGTAAGAGAGGTCTTGACAGAGTCCAAGCAGCTTTACCCGCACTACCAGAAGATAGCTTATGGAGTATTCCTTGCTTCTCGGAAGTTGAGGCATTACTTTCAGGAGCACCCTATCACAGTGATGAGCAAGACTACACTGTGATAGGGTGCTCCTAACATTATCAACAACAGCGACGGTACGGGAAGGGTTGCGAAGTGGGGAATTGAACTTGCCGCCTTCGAGATCACCTACAAGAGACGCGATACTATCAAGTTACAAGCCTTGGCGGATTTTATCGCAGATTGGACGGAGATGCCAGATGCTACTCCGTTGCCGGAACCAGAGTACTGGGTGTTGCACTTTGACGGATCAAAGCTGCTCAACGGCTCGGGGGCTGGTGTATTGCTACAGTCACCAACTGGCGACAAGCTACACTATGTTCTGCAGATCCAGTTCGAGGCTACGAACAACATGGCGGAGTATGAAGCACTCATTCACGGATTACGCGTAGCCAAGGATATTGGCATCAAGGGCATAGTTTGCTGTGGATATTCCGACTTGGTTGCCCAGCAGGTGGCTGGCACCTGGAATGCGCGGAACCCTATGATGGCGGCATATCGAGATGAAGTGGACGAGATAGCCAAGTGCTTCTTGGGCTACGAGGTCAAGTATGTGCCTAGGGAGCAAAACGAGGCGGATAATCTGCTGTGTAAGCTTGGAATAGGGCGCAAACAAATTCCGCCAGGAGTTTTCCTAGAGCATCTACGGACACCATCTATGAAGGGAGCAGACATCGACAACCCGGATAGAGCTGACTCTTTCGTCCACATGGTGGCAAAGGTCCCTCCGGCTTGGACAAAACCGTTCATGGAATATCTCGAACACGGAACTTTGCCCTACGACAAAGTCGAAAGACGACAAATCGTACGACGAGCAAAGGGCTATACCATAATCAATGGACAGCTCTACAAAAGGAGCACTACTGGTGTATACCTGAAGTGTATTTCCCAGCTAGAAGGTATTGAAATCCTACGCGAAATCCATATCGGAGATTGCGGGCATCACGCCGCTCCCCGATCGTTGGTCGCGAAAGCCTTCCGGCAAGGATTCTACTGGCTGACCACGAAGGCGGACGCCGAAAAGCTGGTTGAGACATGCATGGGATGCCAGTATTATGCCCGACAACCACATGTTCCTACTAAAGAATTGCGAACAATACCAATAACTTGGCCATTTGTAGTCTGGGGGCTAGACATGGTGGGACCGTTACAGACGGCACCATGTGGGTTTACGCATCTGCTAATAGCAGTTGATAAATTCACTAAATGGATAGAAGCTAAACCCATTAGAAAGCTTGATGGGGCAACTGCCCTTAGGTTTGTCCGGGATCTAGTGCTGAGATTTGGTCTCCCACATATCATTATCACCGACAACGGCAGCAACTTGTCACTCGGAGAAGTGGAGGCTTATTGTTGGGAGAAGGGCATCCGACTTGACCTTGCATCTGTGGCACATCCACAATCCAATGGTCAGGTTGAGCGAGCCAATGGATTAATTCTACAGGGAATAAAGACACGTCTTGAGGCACCGCTACATAGAGCAGCTGGAGCCTAGGCGGAAGAATTGCCATCTGTGATGTGGAGTTTACGAACTACACCCAACAGATCCACCAGCTACACCCCTTACTTCATGGTATATGGAGCAGAAGCCATCCTACCTTCCGACATACTTCACGATGCACTAAGGGTTGCCGCCTATGACGAAGATGATGCTGAAGAATCCAGACGCCTAGATGTGGACCTTCTCGAGGAGGAGCGCGTTTTGCCATGCCAAAGATCCGCCATCTACCAGCAGAAGATATGCAGCTACCATATTCGCCGCGTTCGGCATCACTCGTTTAAAGAGGGGGATTTGGTGCTCCGACTTAAGCAGAAGAAGTCACACAAATTATCCCCGCCATGGGAAGGACCGTTCATCGTAAGCAAGGCGCTACTCAATGGGTCTTAATACCTCTTAGCAATCGTGAACTGAAGGATAGACCCAACAAGGATCATAAGCGTAAGCGACGTGACCCGGATGATGACTACCCGGAGCTTGATCGGCCATGGAACGTAGCACAACTACGTCCTTTTTACACTTGGCATTTTTTATCTAATTGTGTACCTCTTATATGATCAATGAAATAAAGCTCTCTGGTTCACTCATATTTCTGAGTCTTTTACCTCCTTTAGTGTTCATTTTTGTATCATATAAAACCTTTATGCACAAGCTTTGCGATTGCACTTGTGAAAATTCTGCCTACGGGCGTTAGCTTAAGTTTTCTGGTCTACACGTTCTTTGTCGTTTTTATGTGGATTCTGGAGTAGTGACTTTCGACACTTATTGTCGGCGATTTTTTGCTTAGGTTATTGACGGTGCCATTGGGCATCATCACCTGAGCGCATGGTTCAGACAACGAGTCTTCCGACTCACGAAAAGTCAAGCATAAGAACCAAAATAATGGATAAGCCAGCACTTGCTTAAAAAATATATACATGCTGGAACTAGCTCTTAAGCAGCAAGACGTACATCATTGTTTTACGCCTTAAGTTAATACATAGTTTTTTCCGCATACACATCACAGAGGAAACAAATATTACAAATTGTTTCTCATTCCTTTGGCGCAGGCGACTTGGAAGCAACGTCATCGGCAGAAGGAGAGTTACCCTCGAAGTCGGTAGTTTGAAGGGACTCGGAGGAGCTTTGGTTGCCGCCATCGATGGCATTCATTGGCACAAAGACGTTAACGTCGACCAACTCGGCAACTCTAGTGTCATAACCCGCGAGTGACGACAAGATAGATTCGTGATTTATCTCTTTGCCTTCGTCATCTACGTCGGGAATGCCAGAGGTTACCGTGTCGATATCGGCATCCTCATAGTGTGCCTTTACCATGGACAGCGCCATCCTTGCACCAGCCCGTGCACATGAAGCTTTCCAGCATGTGATACGCTCGGGGGCTCGGCGCATGATCTCCGAGAACTTCGTCACAGAGTCTGATGCCTTGATATTGATCTGGAGGGGCTTGGCAATCTCTTTGGCTTGTGCAATGGTGGTGTTGATGAAGTTGCCGGAAAGTACCATGCATTCCTTTGCCGGAGGAGGCGACCAGGTTAAACCCATAGGAGCTACGAAATTCCGACAAAGGATCACATGAGTTCAAAAATTCAGAGTATCCAGACTACAGAAATCCAAGACGGAGAATCACTTACTGAAGATGCTAGCCTCAGCTTGCCAGAGGGTATCCTCCAAGGAGTCCCGTTCTTGTTGGAGGAGCTTGTACGCTTCATGATGGCGTTGATTCTGCTCATCGGCAGCTTTCTTCTAATCTCTTAAGATCGAGATCTCCTCCTTCAAGCGGTTCATCTCCTCGGTGGCGGATTCCTGGAGGGCTTTCATTGATTCTTCATGCATCTTCAGCATGTCCTTCCTCTCCTGCTTAAGGATCTTGTTCTCGCTATCCAGCTCCTGAATATGCTTGGATTGCTTGACAATGTCCTTAGCCTTGGCAATGGTTTCTTGTAGAGGTCCCAACCTAATAAGGTGGATTCCTCCTGTGTTTTACAATGCTAGTCCCTAGATCAATAGCTAGCATCCACAGTTAAGATGTAATATCAAGAAACAATGGTCAAAACATAACTTTATAACCAGGAATAACATAATTTTATTACATCATACATAGCTCATTTGGCTATTACATTACATTGCAGCGGAATAACTATAATCATGGGGTCCTTCATCTTCAAAGTGCCACGGGCAGATGTTGGTTGTAGGCTTTGTAGTCCTAGTCAATCAAACAATCTTCATTTAAAAACAATCAACCTGCAACATTACAAGTTACAGCCACAAGGGTCAATACATTTGAATTGTATTGGCAAGTTTCACTTCTATGTGTATATGAGTGGATCCTACCAATACATGCATATTTGGCTAAGTAAAGTTTAAGGCTTATTTGCATAAAGCAAATTTTATCCTATCTTTTCAAAATGGTTTTGGTCCTTTGTCAAAACACTTTTCCAAGTTCCTTGAACTCCTTGGTAGAAACTCAAGTGTTCAAGTCCTTGTCAAAATCCCTTGAGCTACTTGGTAACCCCAAGTGCAACAAGTTTTATCAAAACCTCATGAGTTCCTTGGTAACCCCAAGTACATCATGCTCTTGAGCACCTTGGTAACTCCAAGTGCAACAAGCTTAACAAAAATTCTCTTTGAATTCCTTGGTAGACACACAAGGGCATCAAGTTTTTATATTAGAAATTGGAATGTCGAGATCTCCCATAGTTCAAACTTTAGTTGCTCAAGATTGTCCATAACGGGACACGGCTAAGTACTTAGATTTTATTAACTTCTGGAAGGAGTACACTTTACCCACATGACACAATCCCATCTTGTTGCCACCGGTGGCCTCTGGATTAGTGCTCACCAAGATGGAATCTTGGCATCGAGAATGTGAAGTCTTTCCAAAAGGTCCTCACATACATCATTGCTAGCTTGTCTTCAGCCCCCATGAAGCATTCCAGATCCCCATGTCCGGTAACTAAAGACAATGTATGGGTCTTCCTAATGTAGTTGACTAAGCCAGAGCCATAATAGCATGTGGTTGCACACGAAAGCCACAATTGGAGAAACATGCTCAATCTCTAAGTTTCCTAGGTGGTTTTCATTTGGAGCACAACACAAAGTGATTGCCATAGACATGGTTCTCTTTTGTTGCCACCTTCTCCAAAACATAAAGTGTCCACCACCTAGGTGGTTCATTGAGTCCTTGTTTTATTATATAAAACACAAGTCCTTTTCTCATCCTTTGTAAAATCTCAACATGTATCTATTTTCAAAACATAGCATGGCTAAGCATGTACAACTTCAGTATTTTTTTTACCAAGGAGTGTATAGGGAATCCTATTAGTATTAGCATAGCATAAGTATAAAACATTTTCATGCATGTTTACAAAATCCACTAAGTATAATGAAAATAGTAGGGTATTTGTATGATAGTGTAACTTGCCTTTTTGTTAGGGAATGATAGTCACTCCTTGATCTTGCTAGCCTCACACTTTGCTAATTTCACTACAATCAAACAAGCATAGTATCAAGTAGCATTCCAAACCAACATTCAAACAATATTTCACACACACAAAGCAATGGATCCTATGTCATACAGAAGAGGGTTCTATTGCAAGGTTGGTCTCTACTAGGTTTATAAACTTTGTAAGGTTCACATTGGTCATTTACCAAAATGGCAAGGTCATTAGTTAGAGGGTTTTGCTCAAAATCTATTTTAAAATCTATTCAACATTTTATGTGGTGTAAATTATTCTTTTCAAAGCAAAACTTTATGTTTTTCACCAAGTGAGTTGCCCTTGGCAAGGCTTGGTGTTTTGGGTCAGTAAGTTTGGTCCATAACATTTTCCCAAAGTTTTTCTTGCAAAAACATTTCCATAATAAAATCAATGAGTTTATTTGGCTAGAAATGGCTAAGTTAAATAATTCAACTCAAATTTCACAAAAATCATTTTTAACACTATGGGTTGGTTCCTAGGGTCAGTAAGGTCACACAAATCCATTTTGCAAAAGATTTAATCCTAAAATCAATTTTAAACATTTTTTATACTCTAAACAAGTACACAAATGTTTCTGTAAATTCAAACAAGCTAACAGATACTATTTTCAAAACCAAGGCCATGGTTGGCTAGGGTTTGTTCTCCTGATTTTATTGATATAAAATTTGCAAAATTTGGACGTGTGGTTTGAAAGTTATAGCAATTACAAATTTGTATTCTAATCAGATCAAAATTCTATTTTAAATCGAATCCTGAACACGTGGCTGTTTCGATTGGGCAATACCGTTTCGTGGATCGTGATACAGGCCACAGGATTAAAAGGAGCATGCGGCTCAGATCAAACGTACCCTTCGTTTAATGAATCTATCCTAGCCAACGGATCGAGATCCAACGGTTCACAACAATGACTATAATCTGGCGGCGCTAGCGGCGGCGGCGCGTGCTTTCGGCGGTGAGCTTGCCGGCGAGTTAGGTCGCGCGGGAGAGAGGTAGGATGCTCAACGTGCTGGCCGAAGTGCAGTGAAGCTCATGACGTGATCGTTCGTTAAATCGAGGTGCACCGAACAGGGTGGATTGCTCGCCGGAGCTTGCAGCGGCGTCGAGTGCTTCTGGTTGTCGTCGGAGGTGAGGTTTCAGGGTGCACTGAGGCAAATAGACCATGTGGTTAGCTGCGTACAGTACTGGGGGTCACAGTAGCATCATTGATAGGTGCTGGGGCAGTCTATACTCACCGGGGAAACTCGCCGGAGTCGAGGCAGGAGGCGGCGATGCTCTGCTGTTGAGGTTGCCGAGGCTACGGTGCTCGCGCGGGTGTGAGGTTGGTGCTGGGAGGCAGCAGAAGAGGGTATCAAGCTCGTGTGCTCTGGGAGGTGGGGGAGGTTGGACGGCGCCGGAATCGGCTGGTGAAGCTCGTCGGAGCAGTGGAGCTCGAGCTCGAAATTGGGGCAGCCTGGAGGCAGAGGGGAGGCGGTGTCTAGGGAAAACGGAAGAGGGGAGGCAGGCGCTCTTATCGTGCGTGATGGCTGACGAATTAACGCGGCATTTAACGGGGATTGATGGAGCTATCATCGGGAAGAAACGGCAGCGAGGTGAGGGGAGAAGGGGTCGCGCGGGGAAGAAGGAGGACAGTGGAAAGGGGGTCCAGCGGTCAGTGGGAATATAAGAGTGGAGGAGGTCCACTTTATAGCCTCAGTGTAGGTTTCTTTTGCGGTGTAGAAAAACGGTTCGGGAGAGGAGGTGGGATGCGAGTTGGGCTGTTGGGCCAGATGGTGGGCTGGTCGTTTTCTCTTTTTTTCTGTTTACTTTGTTTTATTCTTTTCTATTTCTATTTCTGTTTTGAATTCCAAACAAAAAATCATACTCAAATCATTTCAAACAATCAACAATTCATGCAACTATGAATTAGGTTCTGTTTAGTAACATGAACAAAAAATCCCAATATAAAATAATAATTTTATTCTTTTTAAGATCCATCCTTTAATTTAAATAAAATGGATCTTTAGTTATTTAATAAAATAGGGTTTGTTTTAATTAATAAAATCTTCATTTGAAATCCAAATGCTTTCTAAACCCAATCAGTAGATTTTATTTGGAAATTATATAATATTTGGAAATTTGTTTTAAAACAAAATAACCTTTTATTTTAGTGTCCATTATTAATTAATATAATAGACTTTTATTATTAAATCCAATAGGATTGGTTTTATTGAGATATTTATTTTGAAATCTAAAATAAAGCCAAAACATTTTAGTAGGTTTTATTAGAGAATATAAAATACTTGGAAAACCTATTTAAAATAATTTAATAAGTTTTGATGTTTTAATTAAAATGGTAAAACCTTTTGTATAAAATTTGGTTATTAGGTCCTTATTAATTTATTTAAATAATCCTTTGTTTATTTTTATTCAAAACAAAATGTACAAATTCCAAATCTTGGCCAAGGTTTTAATTTGGCTTTATAAAACATTCTTCATTTATAAACTTCTATTTCATTTGAAAATAAATCTTTTCACTCAAGATTTTCAAAATAGTATTTCCAAATGTTTTTATTTTTCCTTTTATTAAATGTTTATCTTTTTAGATCCCTTTAGGTTTTATTTAATTCAAATGGGTTTGAAGTTCCAATTGAATTCAAAAGTTTCTTCTGGATCTGAAAATCAAACAAAGTTTTATTTTATTCATTTATTTTCACATTACAAGATTTGGAAAATCTTGGGATGTGACAGGCTACCACCCTTAAAATAAATCTCGTCCCGAGATTTGGGGAGGCTAGGGTTACAAGCAAATTCAAAACAACTAGGGTACTACCACCCTTAAATTTTTCCAAACAAAAATTACATATTGTCCTTCCTAGGATCCTGGAGAAAATTTCTCATTGCAAACATTTGCATGGTTTCCTTGGTTTCCATACTTGACTCATGGGCCAAGATTGAGCTTCTCCATAGGCTTGTTCAACTTGTTCTTCATCCTTTCTGGACAGTTGCTTGCATAGTGTCCTGGGTTCTTGCAGTTGAAGCAATGAATGTCATTGAGTTCTTTACGTGGTTCTTGTGGGCAAGTTGCTACATAATGACCTGGTTCGTTACAGTTGTTGCACCACACTTGGTCAATCCCTTTATTCTTCTTGTTCTCTGGGCATCCACTGGAGTAGTGTCCCATTTCCTTACATTTAAGACATTGTGAAAGGCTCATGTCTTGCTTGGGCTTCTTGATTTTCTTTGATCCTTTGAATTGGGTTGTCTTGTTTGGAGGTATAAGTGGTCCTTTTCCTTTGGTAGACTTGGATCCTTCTTGTTTCCTTTGCTCTACCATGGCATAGATGGGACATAGGCCAGGAGTATGATCACTTCCTTCACAAAGGTAGCAAGTAGCTAGAGAGGTGGGGCATTGTCCAACAGGATGGTCTTCTTCACAATTGGGGCATTGTCCTTCATGCTCCGTGGAAGTATGATCCTTGTCTCCACAAATAATGCAAGCTGGGGCTCCATCTAGAATAACAAATTTGTCACCCTTGTTATCATACACTCTTCTAGGATAGCTTTCTTCCATGCTAATCATTTGATTAGTCACCTTAAGCATCAGTTGGGATTGTTCCTCCAAAAACTTTTGCAGTGCTAGATCTTTATCACTATTGTTGGCTAGGAATTGAGCTGTCAGTTGGTTCAACTGATGTTGGGTTGCTATGAGCTCTCTCATGCTGTCAGCTTGGTTGGTGTTGGTGTCATCAACCTTGATGTTGGAGTCCTTTGGAGTAGTCATCTGTTTGGGTTGAAGGAAAATTAGAATGGGCAAGATATTTCTAAGGAAATATTTCTAATCACACACATCACAATTCACACAAGCAATGTGCATGCAATCACAAAACAAACTTTTCACTCTTACAAGGTTCAAGCACATACTTAGGCAACAAAATATTTTTGTTACACCCCATAAGTTGGTGTGTTTTTGTCTTAACTAAATTATGGTGGTCCATCTATATGGTTCACTTGTGATCCTTCCATCCTTCTTGGTTGATCCTTCTTGCATGAGATCATGGTTTCCTTTGAAAAACTTTTGGTCACAATACGTCAAGGTTGTTAATGGCTCTTTCTTATTTTGCATTCCCTCAGTCTCTAAATCTTGAGTAAGATTTTCCTTGTCTAACTTGTGGTCCTTAGTGGTATCCATGTTGGAAGTCCTTGGGGAATATGCTGAAGATGTTGAAGTCATTAGAGTTGAAGAAGTTGAAGAAGTCCTTTGTACATGGTGTAGTCTTTGGCCATGGGGTAGGTTTTTCCATCAAGCAGAAGAGATGTAGAGTTGAAACCAAAATTGTTGAGGAAAGAGTTACAAGTGTTTTTGTAAATAAGTTTTGGATCAAAATATAACTCCTATTTTCTAAGGGTTTTGTCCAATCCTAGGGTTTACAAATCCTACAGGCAACACAATGCTCTGATACCATCTGTAGAGGTCCCAACCTAATAAGGTGGATTCCTCCTGTGTTTTACAATGCTAGTCCCTGGATCAATAGCTAGCATCCACAGTTAAGATGTAATATCAATAAACAATGGTCAAAACATAACTTTATAACCAGGAATAACATAATTTTATTACATCATACATAGCTCATTTGGCTATTACATTACATTGCAGCGGAATAACTATAATCATGGGGTCCTTCATCTTCAAAGTGCCACAGGCAGATGTTGGTTGTAGGCTTTGTAGTCCTAGTCAATCAAACAATCTTCATTTAAAAACAATCAACCTGCAACATTACAAGTTACAGCCACAAGGGTCAATACATTTGAATTGTATTGGCAAGTTTCACTTCTATGTGTATATGAGTGGATCCTACCAATACATGCATATTTGGCTAAGTAAAGTTTAAGGCTTATTTGCATAAAGCAAATTTTATCCTATCTTTTCAAAATGGTTTTGGTCCTTTGTCAAAACACTTTTCCAAGTTCCTTGAACTCCTTGGTAGAAACTCAAGTGTTCAAGTCCTTGTCAAAATCCCTTGAGCTACTTGGTAACCCCAAGTGCAACAAGTTTTATCAAAACCTCATGAGTTCCTTGGAAACCCCAAGTACATCATGCTCTTGAGCACCTTGGTAACCCCAAGTGCAACAAGCTTAACAAAAATTCTCTTTGAATTCCTTGGTAGACACACAAGGGCATCAAGTTTTTATATTAGAAATTGGAATGTCGAGATCTCCCATAGTTCAAACTTTAGTTGCTCAGTATTGTCCATAACCGGGGACACGGCTAAGTACTTAGATTTTATTAACTTCTGCAGAAGGAGTACACTTTACCCACATGACACAATCCCATCTTGTTGCCACCAGTGGCCTACTGGATTAGTGCTCACCAAGATGGAGTATCTTGCATCGAGAATGTGACGAAGTCTTTCCAAAAGGTCCTCCCATACATCATTGCTAGCTTGTCTTCAGCCCCCATGAAGCATTCCAGATCCCCATGTCCGGTAACCAACGACAATGTATGGGTCTTCCTAATGTAGTTGACTAAGCCAGAGCCATAATAGCATGTGGTTGCACACGAAAGCCACAATTGGAGAAACATGTTCAATCTCTAAGTTTCCTAGGTGGTTTTCATTTGGAGCACAACACAAAGTGATTGCCATAGACATGGTTCTCTTTTGTTGCCACCTTCTCCAAAACATAAAGTGTCCACCACCTAGGTGGTTCATTGAGTCCTTGTTTTATTATATAAAACACAAGTCCTTTTCTCATCCTTTGTAAAATCTCAACATGTATCTCTTTTCAAAACATAGCATGGCTAAGCATGTACAACTTCAGTATTTTTTTTACCAAGGAGTGTATAGGGAATCCTATTAGGATTAGCATAGCATAAGTATAAAACATTTTCATGCATGTTTACAAAATCCACTAAGTATAATGAAAATAGTAGGGTATTTGTATGATAGTGTAACTTGCCTTTTTGTTAGGGAATGATAGTCACTCCTTGATCTTGCTAGCCTCACACTTTGCTAATTTCACTACAATCAAACAAGCATAGTATCAAGTAGCATTCCAAACCAACATTCAAACAATATTTCACACACACAAAGCAATGGATCCTATGTCATACAGAAGAGGGTTCTATTGCAAGGTTGGTCTCTACTAGGTTTATAAACTTTGTAAGGTTCACATTGGTCATTTACCAAAATGGCAAGGTCATTAGTTAGAGGGTTTTGCTCAAAATCTATTTTAAAATCTATTCAACATTTTATGTGGTGTAAATTATTCTTTTCAAAGCAAAACTTTATGTTTTTCACCAAGTGAGTTGCCCTTGGCAAGGCTTGGTGTTTTGGGTCAGTAAGTTTGGTCCATAACATTTTCCCAAAGTTTTCCTTGCAAAAACATTTCCATAATAAAATCAATGAGTTTATTTGGCTACAAAATGGCTAAGTTAAATAATTCAACTCAAATTTCACAAAAATCATTTTTAACACTATGGGTTGGTTCCTAGGGTCAGTAAGGTCACACAAATCCATTTTGCAAAAGATTTAATCCTAAAATCAATTTTAAACAATTTTTATACTCTAAACAAGTACACAAATGTTTCTGTAAATTCAAACAAGCTAACAGATACTATTTTCAAAACCAAGGCCATGGTTGGCTAGGGTTTGTTCTCCTGATTTTATTGATATAAAATTTGCAAAATTTGGACGTGTGGTTTGAAAGTTATAGCAATTACAAATTTGTATTCTAATCAGATCAAAATTCTATTTTAAATCGAATCCTGAACACGTGGCTGTTTCTGATTGGGCAATACCGTTTCGTGTGGATCGCGTGATACAGGCCACAGGATTAAAAGGAGCATGTGCGGCTCAGATCAAGCGTACCCCTTCGTTTTAATGAATCTATCCTAGCCAACGGATCGAGATCCAACGGTTCACAACAGCCAGACTATAACTGGGCGGCGCTAGCGGCGGCGGACGGCGGTGCGTGCTCGGCCAGTGAGCTTGCCGGCGAGTTAGGTCGCGCGGGAGAGAGGTAGGATGCTCACCGTGCTCGCCGAAGTGCAGTGAAGCTCAAGACGTGATCAGTTCGTCGAGGGTGCCTTCGAACGGGTGGATTGCTCGGAGCTTGCGGTGCGCCGAGTGCTTCTGGTTGTCGTCGGAGGTGAGGTTTCAGGGTGCACTGAGGCAAATAGACCATGTGGTTAGCTGCGTACAGTACTGGGGGTCACAGTAGCATCATTGATAGGTGCTGGGGCAGTCTATACTCACCGGGGAAACTCGCCGGAGTCGAGGCAGGAGGCGGCGATGCTCTGCTGTTGAGGTTGCCGAGGCTACGGTGCTCGCGCGGGTGTGAGGTTGGTGCTGGGAGACGCGCAAGAAGAGGGGTATCAAGCTCGTGTGCTCTGGGAGGTGGGGGAGGTTGGACGGCGCCGGAATCGGCTGGTGAAGCTCGTCGGAGCAGTGGAGCTCGAGCTCGAAATTGGGGCAGCCTGGAGGCAGAGGGGAGGCGGTGTCTGGGGAAAACGGAAGAGGGGAGGCAGGCGCTCTTATCGTGCGTGATGGCTGGCGAATTAACGCGGCATTTAACGGGGATTGATGGAGCTATCATCGGGAAGAAACGGCAGCGAGGTGAGGGGAGAAGGGGTCGCGCGGGGAAGAAGGAGGACAGTGGAAAGGGGGTCCAGCGGTCAGTGGGAATAGAAGAGTGGAGGAGGTCCACTTGTCAGCCTCAGTGCAGGTTTCTTTTGCGGTGTAGAAAAACGGTTCGGGAGAGGAGGTGGGCTGCGAGTTGGGCTGTTGGGCCAGATGGTGGGCTGGTCGTTTTCTCTTTTTTTTTCTGTTTACTTTGTTTTATTCTTTTCTATTTCTATTTCTGTTTTGAATTCCAAACAAAAAATCATACTCAAATCATTTCAAACAATCAACAATTCATGCAACTATGAATTTGGTTCTGTTTAGTAACATGAACAAAAAATCCCAATATAAAATAATAATTTTATTCTTTTTAAGATCCATCCTTTAATTTAAATAAAATGGATCTTTAGTTATTTAATAAAATAGGGTTTGTTTTAATTAATAAAATCTTCATTTGAAATCCAAATGCTTTCTAAACCCAATCAGTAGATTTTATTTGGAAATTATATAATATTTGGAAATTTGTTTTAAAACAAAATAACCTTTTATTTTAGTGTCCATTATTAATTAATATAATAGACTTTTATTATTAAATCCAATAGGATTGGTTTTATTGAGATATTTATTTTGAAATCTAAAATAAAGCCAAAACATTTTAGTAGGTTTTATTAGAGAATATAAAATACTTGGAAAACCTATTTAAAATAATTTAATAAGTTTTGATGTTTTAATTAAAATGGTAAAACCTTTTGTATAAAATTTGGTTATTAGGTCCTTATTAATTTATTTAAATAATCCTTTGTTTATTTTTATTCAAAACAAAATGTACAAATTCCAAAGCTTGGCCAAGGTTTTAATTTGGCTTTATAAAACATTCTTCATTTATAAACTTCTATTTCATTTGAAAATAAATCTTTTCACTCAAGATTTTCAAAATAGTATTTCCAAATGTTTTTATTTTTCCTTTTATTAAATGTTTATCTTTTTAGATCCCTTTAGGTTTTATTTAATTCAAATGGGTTTGAAGTTCCAATTGAATTCAAAAGTTTCTTCTGGCTCTGAAAATCAAACAAAGTTTTATTTTATTCATTTATTTTCACATTACAAGATTTGGAAAATCTTGGGATGTGACATTTCTGCAAGTCGGAGAAATCAAAGTACACACTGAGTACTCGGAGAATACACAAGTTCAAGTCGGAATACGAAAAAGAAAGGAAAAACATACGCTTGCTCTTGATGATTTTTTCCTTCAAGAAGGCAGTTTTACCCTTTTCGGCTTCCAAGTCCGCGCGCATCTTCTGGTACTTGTCGTTGGCCATGCCCCTCCGAGCATTCTCATTCTATGGAAAAAAGAAAAGTTAAACGCTGTTTGGTCTACTTGGAGCATCTATCCGGAAAATTTCCACCTAGACGCTCGGGGGCTACAGCAAGAGATTTTAACTCAGCAATATGCTTAATCTTTCTTTAAGCATCTAGTCGGAACTAATTCAGTTTTCGATTAGAAGCTTGGGGGCTATAGTAAAAAGTTTTTATCTCGGATGTATGCTTAGCTTCTCTTTAAACATCTAGTCGGAACTAATTCAGTTACAACTAGAGGCTTGGGGGCTATAGTATTGAAATTTATAAACACTGCGTATGCTACCCTTAAAGCATCTAGTCGGAATAATTCATTCCACCTATATGCTTGGGGGCTACAGTGAGAAGTTTTCTAGCTTAGTCACTCCTAGAGCATCTAGACGCAAAGACCTATGGTTTTCCGTCTACATCCTCGGGGGCTACAGTGGGACATTCATATGAAATGCAAAAGGCAAATAAAACTTACAAGTGCAATGATCTTGAGGTTGGTAGCACTCTCAGCCAGCAGCTTGCCGAAGGATACACTGTTTCCTTGCAAGATCTCTTCTTGCCGAAGAAGCTCCTCTAGACCGCACGTCGGAGATGTCGGCGCCGCACCAAGAACCAGAGCAGTGCTACCCGGTGTAAGTACCGGATAGACTATCTTCGGATACTCTATGGTTTTCTTGGGTGCGGGGGCGCCGCCTTCAGCAGAAGTACCACCTTCCACCACTGCCTTACCGCTACCGATGGCATCCTTAGCCGGAGCTTCAGCCATTTGGTGCGTGGCACTCTCCTGTGTCGCCTGCTCGTCGACAACAACAAGCTCGGTAGAGGCACCTCAGTCCACTTCCATGGCGGAAGGGCCAGCCGCTTCCTTGGCTTGAGAGCTTGTCGGAGCGGATGAGGGCTTGACGATGGGAGTGACAGGGGCGATGGTGGGAGATGCATCACGATGCAGCATATCCTTGATAGTTCTAGAAGCCTCCGATGTTTTGGAGGTCTTCTTCAAGCTGGCCGTGGCTTTCTTCCTGAAACGTGCAAAAAGCATAAGTACATGAACAAGACAGATAAATGGACAATGTCGGAGAGAAAGAAGCTTACACAAGAGGGGGTGCTTTGGCAAAGGGGATCCCAGTAGTCTTTCTTTTCTCCACCTCCAGGGCGGCGGTAGTCTTTTTGGAGGCTCCACCCTTCGCTTTCTTCTTCTTTCCTCCATCGCCAGCGTCAGAGGTGGAGCTCTTCCGCTTTCGCGACAACGGAACATCGTCGTCGGACACGAACGTGACTTCCTTCATCTTTGGATCATAGATTTGGACAGCCATGCTATCCTCCTCCAGATCGCTAAGCTGTTAAGTGAGAAGTTATCGTGTTAGACAAGATGGTAATGGTTTGACGGAAGAACTGGAGTATATGTCATACACAGAAGATATACAGTTACGTTTGGGCACTTGTTCTCTACGAACATGTCGTAGGTGATGGCGAAGCCACACTTCTTGTCCTTCACCTTGACGATGTCCTTGAGGCGAAGCTTGACGGAGTCGCTCAAGAAGTTGTCCACGGAGATGCGGAGGCTATCCCCTCTATCGTTGGTATACTCGTGCATCAGCTTCGAGCGGTGCTGCAAAGGCTGGATTCGCCTGATGAACCAGCACATGGCTAGGTCCAAGCCGGTCAAACCCGTCTCTACGAACCACTCTATCCGCCTTATAGCACGGGAAGCGTCGATGTCAGAGGGAAGGGAGGCCTGGGATCTCCATGTCGAAGTTTCGGCGGCGGCTCCACCGACAAAGTCCGGGTACGTTACTTCTCGTCCGGCCAGAGGGATATCTGGGCCGTAGAAGTAAGTACGCTACCAGTTCTTGCAGGACTCGTGGCCGACGATGTCGGGGAAGCGCCGGCCAGGCCGGATCTTGAAGCTAATAATGCCACAATTTCTAAGTTCGTCCTTGCTGGCTCTGGCTTCGCGCTTGACGGTGAATAAATAGATAAAGAGGTCTAGCCTAGGCTTAATCCCTAAGTAACCCTCGCAAAGCGCCACATAATTGCTAATCTCTAGGATACTATTGGGAGAGAGGTTTTGGGGCTGAACTCGGTAATGGTTCAAGACGGCAAGGAAGAAGTTAGAGATGGGCAGGGAGACATCGCGTACCAATTGTGCTTTGAGGTACACCTTTTCTCCGGATTGGGTAGAAGGTGTGACCTTGCCAGCCGGCGCCGCCCGCCAGGCGAGCCCCTCCGTCGCGGGGAGGTAGCCCTCGACGATCAACTTTTGATGTCGTGGTCCGTGATGTCCGAACCGCGCCAGTCGCCTTTGTGGGAGTCATTTTCCTCCTCTAGCAGCTCCAGCGCCGCTAGATTATGGTCGCCGCCGGTGGCCTCGACCACCGCGGACATGGGGATGACCAGGCCCTCCGGGGGCACGACGACGGAGCTCGCCGATTTCGCTGCGGCTTCGCCCGACGCCGCTATCAAAGGAGAAGAGTTGTTGCTGGCCATTGCGAGTGTTTGGAAGTGACTGGCGAGATTGGGAGTTAGGGTTTTTCGTGCGAGGCGCAGAGAGCTCGAGGAGACGCTTGGCTGAGGAAGAAGAAGATGCAGGGGACAATGAGGTGAAAAAGTAAATTTTCCACCGCAGTTACTATTTAGGATACCCGGCGTCAAGATTCGTGCAGCTTGATCGGATGCCACGTAGATGACGTGTGTGGAGACGTGCGCGGAAATTTCGCCACGTACCAACCATCGCCGCCAACGATTTGTATCGCTCGCGCGGGAAAAATGGACATGATTGCGTTCTCTGCATGTGTGAGTTACAAGGCGTTGCTGACCTAAGTCTACGTCGCCCTAGCTGACATAAGCAGATGAACCATCACATCAGAAGATTACGGCATGGACGGATCCAGTCCGGCTACGAAAGAGTACGATGGAAGATTCAGCAATTCTCCGACTTACAAGTTGAAGACGGAGAAAACCTTGCAGGGTTCTTTGGGAGGACTACAAGATATTGCTTGACGATTTGCCGACATCCATCTAGGCGGAGCATTCACATGAAGAGGCAAGACGACGCAAGATCTCGGAATTCTCCGGGGGCTACTGTTGGGGATATGCTATATGGATATCCTCATAGCATGTCTCTTATCCGGATAACCCGGGTGGCCCATAGTTGGTAGCATGGCCCATGGCCTGCTGGGCGGCCCAGTTAGATGGATCCAGAAGGGAGTCCCATGCCAGATAAAGGAAGGCTACGGTGGAGTCACCAGCGTACCCGGAGCCTTGGAGTACTAGACACGCAAGACTTGTAATAGACGGTGTAGGACTCTATAACCTGTCCGGCTAGGACTTTTCCCTGTAACCCTAGGACCTGGCGACTATATAAGTCGGGCCTATGGGATCATTTAGGGCACGATCAAGTAGCGATTAGCACACACCTCGCATAGCGAACCTATCTCTGTAACTCGGCGTATTGCCATTATAGTGATTTATAGCAGGAGTAGGATTCTGCCACCATTGTGGGATCTGAACCTGGGTAAGCTGTGTTACCTCGTACCCGACAACCGTCTGCCTTCCCCCACGTCTCTAAACACGCACTGTGAGGACCCCTCCATGGCGTACTCGTTGGCAATACCATGATATCCTGTAAATCCACGGGCGTCCCGGAATCGGAGGAGGCAGCACGTCTGGTAACTCCGGCGGGTTCCATGAGGGCTCGGGCTCCTTTTCTCTACCGCCGTCGGGGTTTCCATGGACCTCGCCGGGTCGATGTCGGCGGCCAGGCATGGTGTATTTTGTGCTGTGGGTGGCTCGGGTCTGGTCCAATATATGTCGGCGACCTCCCCTTTTTATGGCTGCGCTTGGACGCAGCGGGAAACACCCAGAACTCGCGAGAAGGAGTGGGAAAGAAAGGCGGGAGACGGTGTGGCGGCGGTAAGACAATGGAAAATACGCCGGCGTTGGCGATGGCCAAGCGCGGACAGATGGGTCGCACCTCTGGACGCGATCGGCCGAACAAACCGGACCACAACCCCAAATCGACCGCGGTCCAACCCAAACGGACAGAAACGGACCACATGTGGGAATTTATTTGTAGGGATTCATTTCTACAGAGTTTGCTAGTGTATGTATGCATTGGATATGAGCTTGTCTTAGTGTTTGCTATAGTGTTTGCTATGTTGGGGAGCACTTCAATGGTAAATTAGCCGGTTGTATAATAATATAGCTTAGGACATTATAAGTGAGAGTGTTTGCTATGTTAATTATCACAATGTTTGTAGATTCTGCGGACATGTGGACGGAGATTGCACGTCAGATGAAGTTTGCGGAAAGTACCAAAGGCAAGTATCCCAATATGTCATCGAAAGATGCTCCGGTGCTACCAAGATATCGGGTACCAAATTGTTCTTGTGGTAGAACTTGTCATATCCAACAATCTAACTACCACACTACTGCTGGTCGCGCATTCTACCGTTACCCCGATACACGCGTGAGTTTTGTTGGCTTGTGACATGGTATCTATCATACTTTATTCATCATTGATTGTTGATATGGTAAAGTTTATTTGAAAGGAAGATTGCACATGCTATTTCTTCTAGTGGATCGATGGCCCCGAGTGTTATGATGACTATCTTCTTTCATGGGATATTAGCATTCTTTTGGGCCCGAAACCAGCCGAGAGGTGGAAACGCATTATGCGTCCTCCTCCATATCCACCTAAGTATTGGAAATTACACGAGACTAGACCCAAGGCTCCTCCACTTTTTTGGTGTGAGCATTGTCAATATATGACACGGTGGTGTCCCCTTTACGGGCCCGACACTTTGGAGGAGTCTTGGAAGGTTTTCGATGAGGAGAAAAATAAGCATGAGGATGAAATAAACTTGGAGTTGCAAGGGATTGAAGAAGCACAGAAGGAGCGCTCAAGGAAGTACGAGTTAGAAGCTAAAAATAAGAAAGAAGAAGAGGCAAGGAATAAAGAAGAACAAAGGGAAGATAAGAGAAGGAAAGAGTGGGAAGATAGCAAGGCTTTGTTGAATAAGGAAAACACAAAGTGGAAGCTGTGGAACTATTGAGAACATTCTGATATCATCATGTATTAGTCTTGGTTGTAAGCTGTGGAACTAATTTGGCACCGTTTTCATTATGTTTGTAATGAGTACTTGAGATGATGCAGTCGATGAAATATTTCCAGCTCATATTGTTTTCTACCGAGATGATAAGTACATTGCATAGCATGAAATATTTCCAGCTCATTCGGAGGCGAACTCGATCAGGACAGCACCTGATTACACCACACTACAGGGGCAGGTCCCAATTGGGCATTTGCCCAAACACCTTGCGGGACACACACTTGGTCAATGTCGAAACATGCACAGGATTGGCCGCACGACAAGCTCGGATGGCAGAGACCCGAGGTGAGCTCATGGTCAAAGACAAGGGTCGGCCTTGGGGCCCGATGGTGACCAAGGCGCAGAGGCGGCACAGGGCAAGGAGGTAGTGGCCGCGGTGACCGACGAGGCAAGGCTCTGGCGGCGGGGAGAGGCACGCGGTGCTCGGGACGCGACAAGATCGACGGGATGAGGTCGCAGGGCTGGCGGCGGAGAAGATAGAGGGCGCAACAGCAGTGGGGACGCGGACGAGGCCGGTGGCGAGGGGGCGACGCGGCGGTTGCTCCTAGGGACGGAGGCTGGCGAGATTGCGCGAGCAGAGTTCTTGGTGGCGGTGCTCGATGCGCGAGGCGAGGTCGGCGACTGGTCGAAGCGCAGGGGTATCAGGGCCTCGACGCGGGCTTGAGGAGGGCGGTCAGAGTTCGTGGGGCAGACGAGGAGCCGCGGTGGCGGGCGAGGAAGAGGGCGACGAGGGCTCCTAGCGACGGATCAATGGCGGGTGGGGTCGGCAGAGGAAAGCCCATTGGCGGGGCTGCGCTTGGCGTGTGAGGATAGATGGGAGGAAGTGGCGCTGGCGTGCTCGGGGAGGCATGCTCGCTGGCGATCAGAGGCGGCGACGGCAGGCGGGGATTCGGGCAGGTCGAGGGAGAGAGAAGCAGGGGGTGCGGGGTGTGGCTGGTGGGGCGGGGTATCGGGAGGTGGTGGAGTGGTGGTCACGACGGGAGTGGGTCACGATGGGGTTGGCGTGCGTGTGATCCGGCGGCGGGTGGAGTGTGTGTTGGGGTCTAGGGTTAGGTCAGAGGTGGTTTTAGGGTTAGGGTTTGCTAGGTTGGGGTGGTAGGTGGCTGCGGGCTGGGCTTTTGGGCACATGCTGCCTCCCCCGATACAAAAATATTTTATTTAATTGATTTAGTTTAAAAATATTTTCGTAAATAGTTGTTAGACAAATAACAGATCCGGATCGATCGGGGTTTCGTATTTGAATAAAGAGACGGGGTACTTGTAGAAAACAAAAATAAGGCTTTTCGCAAATAGTTTCAGACAAATAGATGCATGCTGATGTCATGATGCTGCACATAGATAAAGATAGGCGATTTTCTAGTAGTGGTTTTTGCGGGATGCCACAATTCGACACCACTAACAATGGATCTCGCCCTCGAGATCCGCCTCATGGTACCGGAAGAAGGGCGGCGATCTGAATCTTCTCGCATCGTGTAGATCCTCGCGACACCACTAACAAGAGGTCGTTGTCCGTGATCGTCGAGGGAACACTCCGGGAACAAAAGGTCGAAGGTAGAGGTATCAACAAATAAAGCCACCTCTAGCTTCGATAGAAAGAGGGAACCGATGCATTCTCATCCACCTCAATGTACACAAGCGAATAGAGTGAGTAGTCGGCATGGGGGCCAGTCCATCATGCACCCAAACTATTACTCTGCACAATCAGTAGAAAAGCATGCAACCACTCGGAATCAGACTGAAGATCTCGACAATCGAGGTTCAGAACAAAGGAGTGATGCAGACTCTGCATCGGATCTGGCGTAGATGACGTCGTCGCGTCAGAAAACACCGGAAGGCACGAGAAGGAACAAAGAGAAGTCCACCAGACGAAGGATTCCTCGGATAGCATGAAGACCAAATGTAGCAACACCGTTACCAAAGGAGGAAGCGAAACCCTGAAGGTACGACGGAACCCAACCACGAGAAATCCTGGACTCGAAGAGAGAGAAGAGAGAGGATTCAAAACACGCAGAGGTGAGAGGAGAGCAGCAGAGGGGTAAGGAGTAAAATCAGACCTAATCAGAACTATCCAACCGATTTTTCAAAAATAGTTTTGACACTCTACTTCGGCCGGTAGCTAGGTTATCCTGAGGCTGGACTTGTGGGTATCGCAACTGCTGAGCTCGATACCACTCAGACACCCTCGGAATCGGCCCTATGCAAGTTTCAGCTTCCGCCAAAACCCGCATAGAAACGATTCAAAGGTGCCCACCAGGCACTTGCGTGCGGGTGGAAAACGAAGTAATACCATTACACAATAGTCCTCGATGGAACCCACAAAACATATATATACAACAGCGACTCAAAGAGTCAAGAATACAGATGTACAATACAAAGATCCAAATCACCTTGAAAACGATAGAGCGTCCGACTACGTACAAGATGCAAATGGGGCTAAGAGCCCTGGAGAATAACCAATGGCGTCCATAACCCTGCCCAGGCCAAGCCGGAAGGGTAACCCTGCTAACGACGTCGATCTCAAAACCTGCTTAAACAAAAAGGGGTGCCGACAAAGGGCAAAGGAAAAAAAGAGCGGTCAGTACTGAGGCCAGTACACGGTGAGACTAGAATTCGGCGGTCCTCGCCTACATAGGTATGGTGGACTGAGCGGTAGCGCGGCATGCACTAAACAACCTATAGAGACTCGAGATAACTGTCGGCTATTAGAGAGGGATAAGAAAGACCTAGTCGGAACCATCCTGATACTACCACCAAACATACCCATCCTGGTATTTCCCCCTCGAGACCAAACGAGGAAGTCAACCGAGGAACTCACGCAGTTGGCAGTTTTATTTATTCAGTTATCGTTGCGGTAATTACTAGTCAGGTATAGATAATCATCCTGATATAATAAGCAGTGGGCAATTTTAGTTAACCATTCCGTTGTAGTTGCAACACTTACTAGTCAGATACGATTAACATGAGATATCCCAAACCCAGCAGTTGTTGGTACTTTTATTTAGCCATTCCGTTGTAGTGAAGCTGATTACTAGTCATATCGGATACAAGTCAAATTATAACAGTAAAGTTTAGTTATAGTTGTCTATGATCGAGAACTGTGCTCCAAGTCGTCCATAACCGCGGACACGGCTTCTCGAAAAGATTTAACCCTGCAGGGGTGCACCAAAGTTTCCACACGCACCTACACCCTTGTTGTCAGATCAGGTAGGTACAAGATCACAAAACATACACCCAATGGTATGTCGACGGGTTTGACACGATGTTTCCGACCCAAAGCAAGCACGGGGCCACCCCACTAAGCCCGCGAACGGTTGGCCGGCTCGAACGGACCTGTGGTTTGCGCCGATGGTAAACGACTGGGAACCCGAAAATGTGACTGGGCTTGTCGATACCAAAACACTCCGCTTACCTAAAGACAGTGCTCCTCGCACAATCTTAAATAAAGCAAAAGCATGGCATAAGTACGAAAAGTAATAAAGCTCCAAACTACTTTGTGGCCCCAGACAAGATGCTTGGAATCGGTACTAAATCGATGGGGTGCCCATACACCCACGTGGTTAGCGCTCGATCTCGGAACAGGTGTCAAGAACTCGGGGTCCTACGGGACACAAGTGGACGGTTAACAACCAAATAACATCTATTGCCCACCTGTGCCTCTGCATTTACCTACTTTCAATTTTAGTTATTAAACAGTAATTAAAGCCATGATCATCTCCAACATAAAGCATATGGCAATACTCCAACAACGGTGGTACTGGACGACACGCAACAGCACTTGAGCAAGCGACTACGACGCGCAAGTCCAACTATCTACCAAACAACAGGTAATAGGATGTGTCCAAGGCAATATAAGGCTGCAAGGGATATCACGGGTACGAAAACTAGAGCATCGCAACACAGATAGCAATAGATCAACAGGAGGGAATAAATACTATAAAAGTAAGATAGGTAGAAAGGGGGAGATGCTCGCCTGAAAACATTGCCGAAGGTTCATCCGAAGATCGGGGCGACACTCGCATCAACTCATCGGCCTAATCCGCGAAGAAGCAAAACACTAGAAGAAACACCGGATGCACTATTTAATACTACAGCAGAAGATCGGCATGATGCATGTATGATGTATGGCATGGCAAAGATGCGATGCAATTAGGCAATATTAAGCGAAACCGGGGTCCCGACATTTAATTAAACGGTTCAAGTTATTTATCTACCCCGCAAATTAAATGTTGGGTCAACAGGACCAAACATGGCTTCGGTTCGCTACACAAATTTAAATGGGACCAATATAAGACTAGAATAGCCCGCATATAGCCTCCATATTTAATTTAGGTGAATCGGCATAACGCCCCCAAACCCACAATATGTATGCAAACATGTTCATTTAATATGCAACAAGATCAATACCATATATTATAAAAATATGAGGGGTCTCTGATAGGGGTCACACATCGAATGGCGATCTTGGGGTTCCGAGGGCTCGGGGGATCGGTCTTCAGAGTCTCGACCATCGGATCCGGGGACGGGGCTTTGTCGTGCCGAGAGTTCGGATTCCGTGAAGGCGAGCTTGAGGGTCCGGTGTCGGTGATTCTCGGAGTAGTTCTTCGTGTCGGCTTCAAACGCATGACTTGGTGTCTCATACGGCACCGGAGATCTCCGGATGGCGCGGTTCTCGAGCGTCAGATGGTCTCATTCGGAGGCGAACTCGATCAGGACAGCACATGATTACACCACACTACAGGGGCAGGTCCCAATTGGGCATTTGCCCAAACACCTTGCGGGACACACACTTGGTCAATGTCGAAACATGCACAGGATTGGCCGCATGACGAGCTCGGATGGCAGAGACCCGAGGTGAGCTCATGGTCAAAGACAAGGGTTGGCCTTGGGGCCCGATGGTGACCAAGGCGCAGAGGCGGCACAGGGCAAGGAGGTAGTGGCCACGGTGACCGACGAGGCAAGGCTCTGGCGGCGGGGAGAGGCACGCGGTGCTCGGGACGCGACAAGATCGACGGGATGAGGTCGCAGGGCTGGCGGCGGAGAAGATAGAGGGCGCAACAGCAGTGGGGACGCGGACGAGGCCGGTGGCGAGGGGGCGACGCGGCGGTTGCTCCTAGGGACGGAGGCTGGCGAGATCGCGCGAGCAGAGTTCTTGGTGGCGGCGCTCGATGCGTGCAGGGACGGCGAGGTCGATAGCCTCCAGGCGGCAGAACAGGGGCCGGCCTCGACGCGGGCTTGAGGAGGGCGGTCAGAGTTCGTGGGGCAGACGAGGAGCCGCGGTGGCGGGCGAGGAAGAGGGCGACGAGGGGCTCCCTAGCGACGGGATCCAGCGGGGCGGGTGGGGGTCGAGCAGAGGGAAAGCCCTGTTGGCGGGGCTGCTCGCAGGTGCGGCGGCGGGGATAGATGGGAGGAAGTGGCGCTGGCGTGCTCGGGGAGGCATGCTCGCTGGCGATCAGAGGCGGCGACGGCAGGCGGGGATTCGGGCAGGTCGAGGGAGAGAGAAGCAGGGGGTGCGGGGTGTGGCTGGTGGGGCCGGGGTATCGGGAGGTGGTGGAGTGGTGGTCACGCGAACGGGAGTGGGTCACGATGGGGTTGGCGTGCGTGTGATCCGGCGGCGGGTGGAGTGTGTGTTGGGGTCTAGGGTTAGGTCAGAGGTGGTTTTAGGGTTAGGGTTTGCTAGGTTGGGGTGGTAGGTGGCTGCGGGCTGGGCTTTTGGTCCTGGCCTGCGGCTGCCTCCCCCGATACAAAAATATTTTATTTAATTGATTTAGTTTAAAAATATTTTCGTAAATAGTTGTTAGACAAATAACAGATCCGGATCGATCGGGGTTTCGTATTTGAATAAAGAGACGGGGTACTTGTAGAAAACAAAAATAAGGCTTTTCGCAAATAGTTTCAGACAAATAGATGCATGCTGATGTCATGATGCTGCACATAGATAAAGATAGGCGATTTTCTAGTAGTGGTTTTTGCAGGATGCCACAATGTAGTAGCTAGATGGTTGTATATACTCCTTTGTGCTTTCATGTCCAGATCTTGTGAGCTTCGTTCATGATCAAGATCTCATCTATTTGTAATCATGCATGTTGTGTTTGTGGGGATCCGATGGATATTGAGTTTACTATGTCAGATTGATTAATGGTTTTGTCTTATTGATTCTATCATGTTTGTGTTGTTTGTGATCTTGAATGCTCTCCGTTGTTAGTAGCTATCTTGGCCATGTAGTTGTTAGTGACTCCAAGAGGGGGGTATTTATGCTCGATAGTGGGTTCATGCCTCTATTTAATCTAAGGGAAGTGACAGAAATCTATAAGGTTGTAGATGTGATGTTGCCACTAGGGAGAAAACAACGGTCTCTTGTTCATGGAACAAGTGGATTGTTAACCTTACACACTTTGCTTAAAGCAGTTGTCTGTTGCTTGCAACTTAATACTAGAGGGGGTTCGGATGATAACCCAAAGGTGGACTTCTTCATAGATGCAGTTGGATGGCAGTCTATGTATCTTGTTGTATTGCCCAATCGAATCTCATAGGATCATGATGTCTAGTATTACATTGTTATGCCTTGATCAGTTATGTCAATTGCCCTCCTGTAATTTGTTTACCCAGCATGCCTTGTTTGTTTATCTAAGGAGAACACCTCTAGTGAACTAGGGACCCCGGTCCAATCTTTAACATTGATACATCTTCCACTGTTACTGTTTACTTTCTGCAAACCGCTATTACCTTCCACACCATATAGTTAATCCTTCGTTATAGCAACCGGTGAGATTGACAACCTTACTGTTCCTTGGGGCAAAGTCTTGAGTTTGTGTTGTGCAGGTCTCCAAGTTTCTTGCAACACCTTTGATATGTTTCCTTCCTCATACTGGTTCGATAACCTCGGTTTCTTACTGAGGGAAGACTTGCTGTTGTGCTCTTTACACCTTGCTCTTGGGGTTTGCCGACGAAGCGCTCTCAGGTGCCATCAACAATTTTTTTGGCGCCGTTGCCGGGGAATTAAAGAAGAAGCTCCCACGTCAACAACACGCCAGCACAAGTTTTCAGGCGTCATTGCCGGGGAGGCTAAGGACGTCTTCACAAGGGGAGTCCTTCGCAACCTTTCTCTTTACCTTGTTTTTGTTTTACTTAGTTTCTTTTGCTTGGTTTTGCTTGCCTCTTTTTATCAAAAACTCCAAAAAAAATTAGTTTAGTTTGGTTTGCTTTCTCTTATCAAAAACACAATAAAATTAGTTCCTGCTCTAGTTGTTGTTGCTGTTGGCTTGCTCCAATTTTGCCAAAATGAACTCTGCTAAGAACACCAAGTTGTGTGACTTCACTAGCACAAACAACAATGATTTCCAAAGCACTCCTATTGCTCCACCTACTCCTGATGCTACCTTTTATGAAATTAAGCCTTCTTTGTTGAATCTTGTGATGAGAGAGAAATTTTATGGTGCTAGTTCTGATGATGCTGCTGCCCATCTCTATAACTTTGTTGAACTTTGTGAGATGCAAAAATATAAAGATGTAGATGGGGATATTATTAAGCTCAAATTGTTTCCTTTCTCCTTGAGAGGAAAAGCTAAAGAATGGTTGCATCCTTGCCTAGAAATATTATTGATTCTTGGATTAAGTGCAAAGATGCTTTTATTGGAAAGTACTACCCTCCTGCTAAGATTATATCTATGAGAAGTGATATATGAAATTTAAACAACTTGATAATGAACATGTTGCTCAAGCTTGGGAAAGAATGAAATCTTTGGTTAACAATTAACCCACTCATAGACTTACTGCTTGGATGATTATCCAGGCTTTTTATGCAGGTTTGAACTTATCTTCAAGAAACCTGTTGGATTCAGCTGCTGGAGGTACCTTTATGACCATCACCTTGGGTGCTACAACAAAACTCCTTGATAATATGATGGTTAATTATTCTGAATGACACACTAAGAGAGATCCACATGGTAAGAAGGTAAATTTTGTTGAAGAAACCTCCTCTTTGAGTGATAAGATTGATGTTATCATGGCTATGCTTGTTAATGGGAAAGATCCTTTAGATCCAAACACTCTTCCCTTAGCTTCTTTGGTTGCTCAAGAAGAGAAAGTTGATGTGAACTTCATTAGAAACAACAATTTCAACAAAAATGCCTATAGGAATAATTTTGGTAGTAACAACAATTATAGGCATTATCCTCCTAATAATGGCAATACCTATGGAAACTCCTGCAACAATGCTAGAAGTGCCCCCTCTGAACTTGAAGTCATGCTCAAAGACTTTATTAGTAAACAAACCACATTCAACAAGACTGTGGAGGAAAAGTTTTGAATGTAGAGAAAAATATTTCCTCTTTGTCTAAAGCATAGTCCTCCTTGATTAATAAAATGGCTGCTAAACCTGGAACCATGGAAAGTACCTTTGCTGCTACTCATGCCATACAAGTTACTATTGATGAAAATGTTAGACTGTTAGCCCAACTTCATGGTAAGTGGGAAAGGGAAGCTAAAATTACTAGAAACAATAGTGTGTGTGCACCATCACCACCAATATGGATGCCACTAAACCACAAGAAGTCCCTATTCCTCTTCCTACAATGCCTAATCCCAATGAGTCTACTACTAGTGATGCTAAGTTTGATTTAGATCTTGATGGTTGCAATATTTTTGAAGTGATTATGTTCCTACAAAAGCTTGCTAGAAGTCCTGATGCTAGTGATATGCATGTAGCTTTCACCAAACACATTAAAGATGCTCTTGTTAAAATTAAGGAAGAGAAGTTGAAACACAAAGCTTCTATCCCTAGGAAAGTAGAATATAGTTGGGAACCCATTATTAATATGCAAGTGAATGACTTTGATCTCAAAGCTTGATGTGACCTTGGTTCTAGTGTCTCTATTATGCCTAGAAAGATTTATGAAATGCTTGATTTGTAACCTTTGGAAGATTGTTTTTTGGATGTCCCATTTAATGATAATGTTAAGAATAAACTCATGGGGAGTGTTAATGATGTTCTCATAATGGTTAAAAATGCTTATGTCCCTGTTTATTTCTATGTTTTGGATGTTGAATACAATGCTTATTGTCCAATTACTTTGGGAAGACTTTTTCTTAGAACTGTTGGTGCCATCATTGATATGAAAGAAGGCACCATTAGATATCAACTTCCATTCAATAAAGGTATTGTTGGGGATATGCTATATGGGTATCCTTATAGCATGTCTCTTATCCGGCTAACTCGGGTGGCCCATAGTCGGTAGCATGGCCTATGGCCTGCTGGGCGGCCCAGTTAGATGGATCCAGAAAGGAGGCCCATGCCGGATAAAGGAAGGCTACGGTGGAGTTACCAACGTACCTGGATCCTTGGAGTGCAAGATACACAAGACTAGTAATAGGCAGTGTAGGACTCTGTAACCTGTCCGGCTAGGACTTTTCCCTGTAACCCTAGGACCTGGCGACTATATAAGTCGGGCATATGGGAGCCTTTAGGGCCCGATCATAAACAATATCATACAACCTCGCACAGCGAACCTATCTCTGTAACTCGTCGTATTGCCCTTATAGTGATTTATAGCAGGAGTAGGATTCCGCCACCGTTGTGGGATTTGAACCTGGGTAAACTGTGTTACCTCGTACCCGTCAACAGACTCTTGTTTTTGATGATCTGTTCCTTCAAGATGGTAGTTTTACCCTTTTCGGCTTCAAGATCTGCGCGCATCTTCTGGTACTTGTCGTTGGCCATGCCCCTCCGAGCATTCTCGTTCTGTGAAAAAAGAAAGTTAAACCGTTGTTTAGTCTACTTGGAAGCATCTAGTCTGAAATTTTCCACCTAGACACTCGGGGGCTAAAGCGAAAGTTTTTTACTTAGCAATATGCTTAGCTCTTCTTTAAGCATCTAGTCGGAGCTAATTCAGTTCTCGATTAGAGGCTTGGGGGCTACAGTATAAAGTTTTTAACTCGGAATCTGCTTAGCTTTCCTTTAAGCATCTAGTCGACACTAATTCAGTTTCAACTAGAGGCTTGGGGGCTACAGTATTGAAAAATTATAAACACTGCGTATGCTACTCTTAAAGCATCGAGTCGGAATAGTTCATTCCATCTAAATGCTTAGGGGCTATAGTGAGAGTTTTTTCTAACTTAGTCACTCTTAGAGCATATAGATGCAAAACCTATGGTTTTCCGTCTACATCCTCGGGGGCTACAGTGGGATACTCATATGAAATGCAAAAGGCAAAGTAAACTTACAAGTGCGATGATCTTGAGGTTTGTAGCACTCTCGGCTAGCAGCTTGCCAAAGGAAACGCTATTTCCTTGCAATATTTCTGCTTGTCGGAGGAGCTCCTCAAGACCGCATGTCAGAGATGACGGTACTCCTCCAAGAACCAGTGTTGTGTTACTCGGCGCAAGCACCGGATAAACTATCTTTGGAAGCTCAGAGGGTTTCTGGGGAGCAAGGTCACCGCCTTCGGCAGAAGTACCAGCTTCCATCATCGCCTCGCCGCCACCGATGGCATCCTTAGCCGGAGCTTCAGCCATTTGGTGAGCGGTGCTTTCCTGCGTTGCTTACTCGCCGACAACAGCAAGTTCGGTAGAGGCACCAGAGTCCACTTCCATGACGGAAGGGCCTGGTGCCTCCTTAGCTTGTGAGCTTGTCGGGGCAGATGAAGGCTTGACGGCAGGAGTAGCAGGGGCGATGGCGGGAGAGGCGTCGCGATGTAGCATGTCTTTGATATTTCGAGAAGCCCCCAAAGTTTTGGAGGTCTTCTTGAGGCTGGTCGTGGCTTTCTTCCTGAAACGTGCAAAATGCATAAGTACAGGAGCAAGACAAACAAATAGACAATGTCGGAGAATGAGAAGCTTACACTAGGGGGTGCTTTGGCAAAGATCCCGGTGGTTTTTCTCTTTTCCGCCTCCAGGGCGGCGGTAGTCTTTTTGGAGGCTCCACCCTCTGTCTTCTTCTTCTTGCCTCCGTCAGCAGCGTCAGAGGTGGAGCTCTTCCTCTTTCGCGCCAACGGGACCTCGTTGTCGGACACGACCGTGACTTCCTTCATCTTTGGATCGTAGATTTGGGCAGCCAGGTTGCCCTCATCTGGATCGCTAAGCTGTTAAGTAATAAATCACCGTGTTAGATAAAATGGTAGTGGCAAGACAGAAAAACTGGAGCATATATCGTATACGGAAAATAAATACCTACCTTTGGGAACTTGCCGTCTACGAACATGTTGTAGGTGATGGTGAAGCCACACTTCTTATCCTTCACCTTGACGATGTCCTTAAGGCGGAGCTTGACGGAGTCGCTCGAGAAGTTATCCACGGAGATGCGGAGGCTATCCCTTCAGTCGCTGGTATACTCGTGCATGTACTTCGCGCGGTGCTGCAGAGGTTGGATTCGCCTGATGAACCAGCACATGGCTAGGTCCAAGCCGGTCAAACCCGTCTCTACGAACCATTCGATCCGCCTTATAGCACGAGAAGCGTCGAGGTCGGAGGGAAGGGAGGCTTGGGATCTCCACGTGGAAACTTCAGCGGCGGATCCATCCGCAAAGTCCGGGTACGTTACTTCTCGGCCCGCCAGAGGAATGTCGGGGCCGTAGAAGTACGTCTGCTGCTAATTCTTGCAGGACTCGTGGCCGACGATGTCGGGGAACCGCCGGTCAGGTCGAATCTTGAAGCTTATGGTGCCGCAGTTCCTAAGCTCCTCCTTACTATGTCCGGCTTCACGTTTGACGGTGAAGAAGTACACAAAAAGGTCTAACCTAGGCCTTATCCCTAGGTATCCCTCGCAAAGTGCCGCGAAGTTGCTAAGCACTAAGATACTATTGGGGGAAAGGTTATGGGGCTGGACCATATAGTGGTTTAAGACGGAGAGGAAGAAGTGGGAGATGGGCAGGGAAACGCCGCGTACCAGCTGAGCTTTGAGGTACACCTTTTCTCCGGCTTGGGGAGAAGGTGTCACCTTGCCGGCCGGCTCCACCCGCCAGGCGAGCCCCTCCATCGCGGGGAGGTAGCCTTCGGCGACCATCTCTTGGATGTCGCGGTCGGTGATGTCTGAGCCGCGCCAGTCGCCCTTGTGCGAATTTGGCTCCTCCTCCAGTGGCTCTAGCGCCGCCAAGTTTTGGTCGCCGCCAGTGGATTCGATCACCGCCGATGCGGGGATGACCAGACCCTCTAGGGGCACAACGATGGAGCTCGCCGTCTTCGCCGCGGCTTCGCTCAATGCCGCCATTGATGGGGAGGTGCTGCTGCTAGCCATGGGATGAAGGTTGGATGCGACTGGTGCAGATGGGAGCTAGGGTTTTTTCGAGGTTTCCCGCGGAGAGCTCGAGGAGACGCGCGGCTGAAGGAAGAAGATGATGCGAGAAGAATGAGGTAAAAATAGGAAATTTCCCCACGATTACTATTTATCATCCTCGGCATCAAGATTCGTGAAGCTTGATCGGACGGTTGCCGTGTAGACGACGTGTTCGCGAACGTGCGCGGAAATTTTGCCACGTCTCCAACCGTCGCTGCCAACGGTTCGTATCGCTCGCGCGGGAAAATCGGATATGATTGCGTTCTCTGCGTGTGTGAGTTACGAGGCGTTGCTGACCTAAGCCTACGTCGTCCTAGCTAACATGGGTAGATGAGCCATCACATCGAAGATTCCGACATAGACGGATTCAATCCGACTACGGAAGAGTACGATAGAATATTCAGCAATTCTCCGGCTTACAAGTCGAAGACGGAGAAAGCCTTGCAGGGTTCTTTGGGAGGACTACAAGATGTTGCTTGACGATTTGCCGACATCCATCTAGACGGAGCATTCTACGTGAAGAGGCAAGACAGCGCAAGATCTCGGAGTTCTCCGGGGGCTACTGTTGGGGATATGCTATATGGGTATCCTTATAGCATGTCTCTTATCCGGCTAACCCGGGTGGCCCATAGTCGGTAGCATGGCCTATGGCCTGCTGGGCGGCCCAGTTAGATGGATCCAGAAGGGAGGCCCATGTCGGATAAAGGAAGTCTATGGTGGAGTTACCAACCTACCCGGAGCCTTGGAGTGCAAGATACACAAGACTAGTAATAGGCAGTGTAGGACTCTGTAACTTGTCCGGCTAGGACTTTTCCCTGTAACCCTAGGACCTGGCGACTATATAAGTCGGGCCTATGGGAGCCTTTAGGGCACGATAATAAACAATATCATACAACCTCGCACAGCGAACCTATCTCTGTAACTCGGCGTATTGCCCTTATAGTGATTTATAGCAGGAGTAGGATTCCGCCACCGTTGTGGGATCTGAACATGGATAAGCTATGTTACCTCGTACCCGTCAACCGTCTGCCTTACCCCACGTATCTAAACACGCACTATGAGGACCCCTCCATGGCATACTCGTCGGCAATACCACGACAGGTATTGAAGACTTCCCTATGAGGAGAGATAAGTTGTTTTTTGGTCCTCCTTTGAAAACAAGGTTTGATGTTAATGCTTCTTCATTTGAAAATACTTGATTCTTGCTTCTTGTGCCTAAATTAAAGGCGTTGAAGAAAAGTACTTGTTGGGAGATAACCCAAGAGTTTTCTTGAGTCTTGGAAGTTATTACTTCACTAATGACCTCTCCTTATCCTTTTTGTTTGCTTTTTATGCCAAGAATGACCTCTAATGAGAGGGAAGTAAGATTTGGGGAGTTGCTGTCCCGAAACAGATTTTTGCGCTCCACCGTAAAAATTCGTGAGGAATCTCTGCAAGTCGGATTGTGTTGGTAATTTACAAATAAATACCCCAGTATGTTATATAACTTTCGTTTGTTCAACACCTTTTGATTTTCTGCAATAGAACATTTTCGAAAAAATCGATTTTTACCTATTGGTCTGTTTTGACAGATTTCTGCCATTATTTGCATTTGCTTCTTATTGATTCCTTTTTGGGTTATTTTTGGTAAATTGAGATTTTGAGGGAATTTCTATAGTAGCTTTTGTTTTTAGTGAAAGTTTTGCTATTCTAAAGCTAAACCCAAGGGTCTAATATCTTTTGAATACACTAATGTTGCTAATGATGATTGTGTGAAGTTTTGTATGAAGGAAATTTTTTAGGTGTAGAGAGAGAATGATGTAATGATATGAAGAATGGACAAAATATCAAGCTTGGGGATGCCACCCTGTGTCATCCCAAGAAATATTCAAGAGGTACAAGCGTCAAAGCTTGGGGATGCCTTGGGCATCCCCTTCTTCATCAATAAAAAGCTTAGGTCTTTCTAGACACCTCATTTTTATTGTTTCATGCACTGTTGTGTTGTTCTTGGAGCATCTTAGTTTTCGGTTGCTTTGCTTAGTTTGCTTGAATAAAGTAGTTTGGACCCCCATTCTTGTTGTGTTGTTTCAAATAAGTTGATTGGTGTTGGAAAGGAGTAGAAAGTTCTTGCTTGAAATAGTGCAAGAAGAGCTTACTTTGACTATAACTTAGACTTTAGCATGTCATGCTAGGTGTTGTTTTGACCTTATGTTTAGTGATTATTGTTGTAGCTTGACTTGTTACAAACAATTGGGATTGCTTAGTGTGCCTTGAAGGAATCATGTGTTGTTTTAGCATACAAAATCATAGTATTGTGGTATTCACCTTTGATGCTTTGTTTGGATTGACTTGGCACATGCTAACACCATGTTATGAATATGAACAAGTCACCATAGCCTCTATGATCATTTAGTCCATGACTTGTAGTAACACTTTATGCTTTTATTAGTAATGTTTTGTCGCTATGCATGATTATGGCCATTATTGCTCTCTTAGTTGGTTGATGGCCCTGCGTTAACATGGATCGCTTCGTTGGGAAACCCCAAGAGGAAGGTATGATGCAACACAACAACAAGTTTTCCCTCAGTAAGAAACCGAGGTTACCGAACCAGTAGGAGGAAGGAAACATCCCAAAGGTGTTGTAAGCAACGTGGAAACATGCACAACACAAACTCAAGACTTTGCCCCAACTAACAGTGAGGTTGTCAATCTCACCATTTACTGTAACAAAGGATTAACTGTATGGTGTGGAAGGTGAAAGTGGTTTGCATCAAGTAAACAGTAACAGTGGAAGATGTATCAATGGTAAAGATTGGACCGGGGTCCATAGTTCACTAGATGTGTTCTCCTTAGATAAACAAACATGGCATGCATGGTAAACAAATTACAGCAGGGCAATTGACAGGACTGATCAAGGCATAACAATGCAATACTAGACATAAAGATCCTATGAGATTCGATTGGGCAATACAAAAATATACATAGACCACCATCCAACTGCATCTATGACAAGAAGTCCACCTTCAGGATATCATTCGAACCCCTCCAGTATTAAGTTGCAAGCAACAGACAACTGCTTTAAGCAAAGTGTGTAAGATAAACAATCCACTTGTTCCATGAACAAGAGACCGTTGTTTTCTCCCTAGTGGCAACATCACAGCTTAAAACGTAAAGATTTATGTCACTTCCCTTTATTAAATAGAGGCATGAATCCACTATCGAGCATAAATACCCCCTCTTGGAGTCACTAGCAACTACTTGGCCAAGATAGCTACTAACAACGGAGAGCATGCAAGATCACAAACAACACAGACATGATAGAATCAAATAGATAAAACCATTAATCAATCTAACATAGTAATCTCAATATCCGTCGGATCCCCGCAAACACAACATGCATGGTTACAAATAGATGATATCTTGATCATGAACAGATCTCACAAGATCTAGACATGAAAGCACAAGGAGGGGATACAACCATCTAGCTACTACATGGACCCGTAGTCCAAGGTGGAAGTACTCACTCTTCATACCGGAGGCTGGCATGATGAAGAAGAAGGCCTCCGGAATGATCTCCCCTCTGGCAGGGTGCCGGGAAGAGCTTCATATCCCCCCGATCTAGGGACGATGGTGGCGGCGGCTACAGACGGTTTCGTGGAATATTGATCAGGGCCTTAGGGTTTAGGCATCGGGGCTTCTTATAGGCGAAGAGGCGAGGCTGGGAGGCGGCCAGGGGGGCTACACCCTGCCCAGGCGCGGGGCCACCCTATGCCATGCCTGGGGGGTGCAGCCGCCCAATGGATCCCCTCTGTCTCTCCTCTGGACTCCATGTTCTCCTCGATGAAATATTGACTTTGGATTTTGTCCCATACAATTCCGAGAATATTTCCTTATTAGCTTTTCTGGAACCAAAAATAGCAGAAAACAGGCAACTGGCACTGTGGTAACTTGTTAATAGGTTAGTACCAGAAAACATATGCAAAACACCTCAAAGTGTAGATAAAGCAAAGCAAAGTAGATACTAAACAAGCATGGAATATCAAAAATTATAGATACGTTTCCGACGTATCAAGCATCCCCAAGCTTAATTCCTGCTCGTCCTCGAGTAGGTAAGTGATAAAAGAATAATTTTTGAGGTGACATGCACCATCAAAACCAAGATCAAACCATTTGCAAGCATTGAAAGCTGGGATCAAAGAACTCTAAAGATGTGCATGAAAGATGGAGTTCTAACAATAAGACAAAGTAACTATGCATGCAACATGAAAGGCTACAAACAAAGATCATGAATAACATGCATTGAAAAACATTTGTTTGTTTCACATACATAAAACATGGCATAGTGGCATTCAGCTTGTCCCTCATAGAGTAGCAAATAGATGCATAGGACACCTTCAAAGTTCATAAGAGTGACTAGATACAAATAGCACAAGAACAAGCAATATCACTATATGCTTCAATCAATAAGTCTTGGGACAACGCACATAGAACTAAGAATGGAAACTATTCTCTCTTAACTGGTGCCTAAAGGTAGAAGGTGGAGACTCAATATAATGATGGAAGAAAGGCCCTTCATAAAGGGAAGCAGGGATTTAAAGTTTCAAAAAGAGCTTCCAAAAATTATGGTACTTGTTAGATTTCAGCCCTCATTGCCCCTATCATAAGCAACTTGAAGTGATTAAGGTTAAAGTGAACAAATTATGGAGTATATGCTTGACAAAGTATAAGTTGGCAATCTCATGTCCCTTGAATACGAGGGCTGCTCCTCATGCTACTCAAGTTTAGTTACTTGCAAGTTCTTGTTATAGTAAGTATATGTGTATCATAGAGAACTGCCGACGGGGTACCCCTTGCACATGGTACAGGAGCTTTCCCATAACCAAAATGACAAGGCAAGAGACAATGAGCATCTCAGCATTCTTCTTATTTACAATGGGATATGGTGCTTTTTTCTCTCTTTCCTCTTTTCTCAATATGTCTCTTTTTTCTCAGTCTCTTTTTTATAAGAAGAATGCTTCATAGATGTCACTATGGTGATGTTGCAAGTTTCCACCATGATTAGGCATGGCTTAGGCTAGCGGCCCAGGCGTTTCTCTAACACAAAATACATAACTCCATGGACTTACAAGCTCCCCTTTCATTTCACACCGACGACATCCATAGACAAAACAGCATGATATCAACTGTGTACAAAGTACAAGTGCAATGTTGAAAGCGTTCCCCATGAAAACACGGTTCTGCTAATTCCAACGTGTAAGTGCAAGCATATACAACATAGATGACACAATGGTTCAAGTTTATTAGGTGCAAGAAATATAAAGTGTGACATCAAGTTCGTGAGAGCTTTAATCACTAAGTTTTCACATAACAAAATACTTTTTAATTGGAAGCTAGCTGAAAACAAGAATATACTTGGAATGGTGTAACACACCATGCATAGGAATTTATAGTGGAAACTTTGGAATAACTTAGTTTCTTGGGAGTTGGAAGCATGAGTATAACTTACTCATACAAGTGGAGGCTAGCAAAAGACTGGGAGTGACCAACTAAGAGAGCAATAATTGCTATAATCATGCAAAGCGACAAAACATTACTAATCAAAGCATAGAGTGGTACTACAAGTCAAGTAATAAATGACCATAGAGGCTAAGGTGACTTGTTCATAGTCATAACATGGTGTGATCATGTGCCAAGTCAACCCAAACAAAGCATCAAAGGAGAATACCATAATACTATGCTTTTGTATGCTAAAACAACGCATGATTATTTTTCAAGGCACACTAAGCAATCCCAATTGTTTGGAACAAGTCATGCTACATCAATAATAACTAAGCATAAGGTCAAAACAACACCTATCATGACATGCTAAAGTCTAAGTCACAGTCAAAGCAAGCTCCTCTTGCACTTTCAAGCAAGAACTTTCTACTCCTTTCCAACACCAATCAACTTATTTGAAACACCACAGCGAGAACGGGGGTCCAAACTACTTTATTCAAGCAAACTAAACAAATTAAGCAAAGAAAATGAAAACTAAGACGCTCCAAGAACAACAGAACAGTGAATAAAACAATAAAAACGAAGTGTCTAGAAAGACCTGAGCTTTTTATTGATGAAGAAGGGGATGCCTTGGGCATCCCCAAGCTTTGACGCTTGTATCTCTTGGATATTTCTTGGGGTGACACTAGGGTGGCATCCCCAAGCTTGAGCTTTTGTCCATTCTCCATCTCATTATATCATTCTCTCTCTACACTTGAAATTTTTCCTTCATACAAAACTTCACACAATCTTCATTAGCAACATTAGTGTATTCAAAAGATAATATACCTTTGGGCTTAGCTTTGTAACAACAAAACTTTTCACTAAAATACAAGATACTGTATCAACTCCTTCAAAAATCTCAATTTCCCAAAAAGAACCCAAAAAGGAATCAATAAGAAGCAAATGCAAATAATGGCAGAAATCTGTCAAAACAGACCAGCAGGTAGAAACCGATTTTTTCGAAGACCTTATGTTGCTCAAATCAAACAATATTAAACTAACGAAAGTTAGCTAACATACTAGGGAATTTATTAGTAAATGTTCAGCTCAATCCGACTTCGGAGAATCCTCACGAAATTTTATGGTGGAGGATAGAAATCTGTTTCGGGACAGCAACTCCCCAAATCTTACTTCCCTCTCATTAGAGGTCATTCTTGGCACAAAAATCAAACAAAAACGATAAGGACAGGTTATTACTAAAGTAACAACTTCCAAGACTCAAGAAAACTCTTGGGTTATCTCCCAACAAGTACTTTTCTTTAACGCCTTTAAGTTAGGCACAAGAAGCAAGAAATCAAGTATTTTCAAACGAAGAAGCATTAACATCAAACCTTGCTTTCGAAGGAGGAGCAAAAAGAAACTTCTCTCTCCTCATAGGGAAGTGTTTAATACCTTTATTGAATGGAAATTTATATTTAATGGTGCCTTCTTTCATCTCAATGATGGCACCAACAGTTCTAAGAAAAGGTCTTCCTAAAGTAATAGGACAAGAAGCATTGTATTCAACATCAAAAACATAGAAATCAACAGGGACATAAGCATTGTTAACCACAATGAGAACATCATTAACACTCCCCATGAGTTTCTTCTTAGAATTATCATTAAGTGGGACATCCAAATAACAATCTTCCAAAGGTGGCCAATCAAGCATTTCATAAATCTTCCTAGACATAATAGAGACACTAGAACCAAGACCACATGAAGCTTTGAGATCAAAGTCATTCACTTGCATATTAATAATGCGTTCCCAACTATATTCTACTTTCCTAGGAATAGAAGCTTTGTGTTTTAAGTTCTCTTCCTTTATTTTAACAAGAGCATCTGTAATGTGTTTGGTTAAAGCAACATGCATATCACTAGCATCGGGACTTTAGCAAGCTTTTGCAGGAACATAGTCACTTCAGAAATATTGCAACCATCAAGATCAAAATCAAACTTAGCATCACTAGTATAAGACTCATTAGGCTTAGGCATTGTAGGAGGATGAATAGGGACTTATTGTGGTTTAGTGGCATCCATATGGGTGGTGGTGATGGTGCACACACTATTGTTTCTATCAATTTCAGCTTCTCTTTCCCACTTAGCATGAAGTCGGGCTAACAGTCTAACATTTTCATCAATAGTAACTTGTATGGCATGAGTAGCAGCAAAGGTACTTTCCATGGTTTCAGGTTTAGCAGCCATTTTATTAATCAAAGAGGACTGTGCTTTAGAAAAATAGGAAATATTTTTCTCTACATTCAAAAGATTTTCCTCTATAGCCTTGTTGAAAGTGGTTTGTTTACTAATAAAGTCTTTGAGCATGACTTCAAGTTCAGAGGGGGAACTTCTAGCATTGTTGAAGGAGTTTCCATAGGTACTGCCATTATTAGGATGATAATGCCTATAATTGTTGTTACTACCAAAATTATTCCTATAGGTATTGTTGTTGAGATTGTTGTTTCTAATGAAGTTCACATCAACTTTCTCTTCTTGAGCAACCAAAGAAGCTAAGGGAAGAGTGTTTGTATCTAAAGGAGCTTTCCCATTAACAAGCATAGCCATAATAACATCAATCTTATCACTCAAAGAGGAGGTTTCTTCAACAGAATTTACCTTCTTACCATGTGGAGCTCTTTTAGTGTGCCATTTAGAATAATTAACCATCATATTATCAAGGAGTTTTGTTGCAACACCCAAGGTGATGGTCATAAAGGTACCTCCAGCAGCTGAATCCAACAGGTTTCTTGAAGAGAAGTTCAAACCTGCATAAAAAGTCTGGATAATCATCCAAGCAGTAAGTCCATGAGTGGGACAATTCTTAACCAAATATTTCATTATTTCCCAAGCTTGAGCAACATTTTCATTATCGAGTTGTTTAAATTTCATAATATCACTTCTCATAGATATAATCTTAGCAGGAGGGTAGTACTTTCCAATAAAAGCATCTTTGCACTTAATCCAAGAATCAATACTATTTCTAGGCAAGGATAGCAACCAATATTTAGCTTTTCCTCTCAAGGAGAAAGGAAACAACTTGAGCTTAATAATATCTCCATCTACATCCTTATACTTTTGCATCTCACAAAGTTCAACAAAGCTATTGAGATGGGCAACACCATCATCAAAACTAGCACCAGAAAATTGTGCTCTCATCACAAGATTCAACAAAGCATGCTTAATTTCATAAAAGGTAGCATCAGGAGCAGGTGGAGCAACATGAGTGCTTAGGAAATCATTGTTGTTTGTGCTAGTGAAGTCACACAACTTGGTGTTCTCAACAGAGTTCATTTTGGTAAAGGTGGAGCAAGCCAAAAATAGCACCTGCAATAGCTAGAGCAAGAACTAATTTTTTTGTGTTTTTGATAAGAGAAAGCAAACCAAACTAAACTATTTTTTTTGGAGTTTTTGATAAAAAGAGGCAAACAAAACCAAGCAAAAGAAACTAAGCAAACTAAAAACAAAGTAAAGAGAAAGGTTGAGGAGGACTCCCCTTGTGAAGACGTCATTAGCCTCCCCGGAAACGGCGCCAGAAAAAGTCTTGATGGCGCTGCATCAACGTGGAGCGCTTTGTTGGGAAACCCCAAGAGGAAGGTATGATGAAGCACAACAATAAGTTTTCCCTCAGTAAGAAACCGAGGTTATCAAACTAGTAGGAGGAAGGAAACGTCCCAAAGGTGTTGCAAGCAACGTGGAAACCTGCACACCATCTCACCGGTTGTTGTAACAATGGATTAACTGTATGGTGTGGAAGGTGAAAGTGGTTTGCAGCAAGTAAACATTAACGGTGGAAGATGTATCAATGGTAAAGATTGGACCGGTGTCCATAGTTCACTAGAGGTGTTCTCCTTAGATAAACAAACTTGGAATGCATGGTAAACAAATTACAGCAGGGTGATTGATAGGACTGAGCAAGGCATAACAATGCAATACTAGACATAAAGATCCTATGAGATTCGATTGAGCAATACAACAATATACATAGACCGCCATCCAACTGCATCTATGACTAGAAGTCCTCCTTCAGGTTATCATACGAACCCCCTCTAGTATTAAGTTGCAAGCAACAGACAACTGCTTTAAGCAAAGTATGTAAGGTAAACAATCCACTTGTTCCGTAAACAAGAGACCCTTGTTTTCTCCCTAGTGGAAACAACACATCTACAACCGTAGAAATTTCTGTCACTTCCCTTGATTAAGTAGAGGCATGAACCCACTATCGAGCATAAATACCCCCTCTTGGAGTCACTAGCAACTACTTGGCCAAGATAGCTACTAACAACGGAGAGCATGCAAGATCACAAACAACACAGACATGATAGAATCAAATAGACAAAACCATTAATCAATCTGACAGAGTAATCTCAATATCCATCGGATCCTCACAAACACAACATGCATGGTTACAAATACATGAGATCTTGATCATGAACGGAGCTCACAAGATCTAGACATGAAAGCACAAGGAGGAGATACAACCATCTAGCTACTACATGTACCCGTAGTCCAAGGTGGAACTACTCACGCTTCATACCGGAGGCTGGCATGATGAAGAAGAAGGCCTCTGGGACGATCTCCCCTCCGGCAGGGTGCCGGGAAGAACTTCAGATCCCCCCGATCTAGGGATGATAGTGGCGGTGGCTACAGACGGTTTTGTGGAATATTGATCGGGGCCTTAGGGTTTAGGCATCATGGGCTTCTTATAGGAGAAGAGGCAAGGCTGGGAGGCGGACAGGGGGCCCACACCCTGCCCAGGCGCGGGCCCAGCCTAGGCCGCGCCTGGGGGTGCAGCCGCCCTGTGGCGCCCCTCCTTCTCTCCTCTAGACTTCGTGTTCTTCTCGGTGAAATATTGACTTTGTCTTTTGTCCCGTCCAATTCCGAGAATATTTCCTTACTATCTTTTCTAGAACCAAAAACAGCAGAAAACATGCAACTCGCACTGTGGCAACTTGTTAATAGGTTAGTACCAGAAAACATATGAAAAGCACCTCAAAGTGTGGACAAAGCAAAGCAAATTAGATACTAAACAAGCATGGAACATAAAAAATTATAGATACGTTTCCGACGTATCATTGGTCGCTCCCAGTCTTTTGCGAGCCTCCACTTGTATGAGTAGGCTCTACTCATGCATCCAACTCCCAAGAAACCAAGTTATTCCAAAGTGTCCACTATAAATTCCTATGCATGGTGTGTTACACCATTCCAAGTATATTCTTGTTTTCATCTATCTTCCAATTAAAAAGTATTTTGTTATGTGAAAACTTAGTGATTAAATCTCTCACGAACTTGATGGCACACTTTATATTTCTTGCCCCTAATAAACTTGAACCATTGTGTCATCTATGTTGTATATGCTTGCACTTATACGTTGGAATTAGCAGAACCATGTTGTCATGGGGAACACTTTCAATATTGCACTTGTACTTTGTACACAGTTGGTATCATGCTCTTTTGTCTATGGATGTCATCGGTGTCGTGGGAATGTCCACGGCAGATGCTGCAATCAGTAGCGAGTAGTAGAACATGGGGCAAGGGCGGTCAGCCATCTACGGTGCGAGATGAGGGCGAAGACACAAGGGTTTACCCAGGTTCGCCCCCCCCCCCCGGAGGGTAAAGACCTACTCCTACTAGATTGTATTATGGAGAGAGTACAAAGGGCGAGCTCGACGACTAGGCGGCGAGTCATTGGGGTGTATGATGGAACGTTTCCTCTATGCGTACCCTAGGGAGGTTTATATAGGCTCACCTTGCTAGGGTTTACAGATCAACAACCGAATTGGTTAAGGATTCGGAGGGTCTTTGACCTAGTCTGACTGGGCCTAGCTACGCTTCTGGGCCTCTAGCTTCCAGTCGCCTGAGCCCTCGCCAAGTCTCGATCCAGTCGCTGTCCTGCAGGCCCACTCGCTGGCAGCTTGGGCCAATAGGAAACGTCTTGCTGGGCATACCCCGGTAGGCATATCCCCATCAGTAGTCCCCGAGGCCGTCGTTGATTCGTCGTAGGTGTTTGTTGGCAGTCGGAGTATGCGGGTCCAATTCGGACGCCCAGTCGAATCGGCGGTGGACTCCTGAACAAAGGAAAGAACTAGTCATTTTAGTCGCAATAACGGCGACCAATCAGATCGCAGCTTGGCGAACGGGTCAGGGAATAGTCAAATCACTGTTATAGTGATCGGGTCGACGAATCGTCGAGTCGCTGAAGATAGAGAGTCGAGTAGACGAAGTTGGACCGTCATCTTGGTCAAACTAGCCGTTGGGTAATCCAACGGTAATATCGGCGTAATTACTGTGCAGTAACGGCTCCCCGAAAATGGCGGGTAACAACCACTATATAAGGAGAGTGACGGGTGAGGGGAAAATGCTTCCCTCACTTCCTCTGAACTCACGCATTCTCGTTCCTCCGTTCCGCGCAGTGACCAGAGCGACCGAGAGCGATTCGCAACCCCCGATCCCCCAGCCGATGGCTCCTCCTGCAGAACCATGGGGCATATCCAAGTACACGAAGGGGCTGCTGAGATCGTTCGAGGAGGCAGGGATCCTCCGCGCCGGGAGATGGTGTATCCCCGCGGCTGGAGAAGTGATTCCAGATCCGCGCAAGGGGGAATTCATTTGCTTCACCAGCCACCTGGAATGGGGGCTCGGATTCCCGTTTCTGTGCCTCGGGGCAGCAACCTCCACGGCTTCATCGTAGTAGGCGCAGAAACGGCAGAAGACTCGTGGGCAGCACCAGCGTGAACTCGAGGCCAGCAAAAGCCTCGAGGCCCATGATGACGACGACGAGCTCCCCGAGAATACCTCACAGCATGAGGCCACGCCGTCAAAGAAGAAGAAGCCGCCGCCACCCAAGAAGAAGAAGAAGAAGAAGCCGGCCAAGCTAGCGTATCTACCTCGGTCCACGAGTAGTTCCGATGCTACCAGCACAGCCGAAGAAACATCGGCGCTCGTGGCTATAGCGACTGATGCGACCGTCGTGGAAGACGAGGCACCGCCGGCATCACTGCCGCCGCCGTTCGCCCCAGTCACCGGGCTGGTGGCCGCTCCAGCCACAGGGGCCTCGCCACCAAGAAGAGCTCCCGCGGCAATCGCCACTGAGCCTCCTGCCGCGACCTCATCCTCGAAGAAACCGTCGGTGTCTTGGGCACAAAGCGTGTTCGAGACGGGCCTCAATCGGAAACTAGGGCCAGAACTGGAAAAGCCGGCCAGCATTCGCACTGGCCTACGATTTATCCCAGTCGCCAAGTAAGTATTCCTCAACCTTTCATATGTCTGTTTGATTCGTGTTTCGATTGGCGAGTGTTTTTAACAGAGACGTCTCGCGGGACTGGAGTAAAGAAGATAGGTAACCCTTCGGTGGCCAAGGTTCCATCGGTCGCTGCGGAGGTGCCGGCTGATCCCTCGAAGAAGAGGAAGGGCGACGAGACTGAGGCTCCCGCCGAAGGCACCAAGAGAACCAAAGGCGATGAAGTCGTCACAATCTCGGACGAGCCAGCGGCTGCCCCGAGCGAAGCCCCGATTGCGGTGGACGTATCTTTGAAGGCGTCGGAGGATGCAGGGTCGCAGCAGGAAGGCCCCATGGTTTCGATTGAAGGGGCCGGGCCGCCTTCGGGTGGCGCGGGGGCCACGGTGGCGACGTTCCCTCGCTTTGTAGCGAGGGCCGCCATGGAGAGTGCCTCGGTACCATCGAGCCAATTCCCTGGGGATGCCAGTATGGAGGTCGAATAGCGTCGCGGGCACACTCCGCTCGTGCTTTAGTCGATGGACGCGATGGAGCTTCACGACATGCTAGGTGCCACCATCCAGGTATGTCCAGTCCCCGAGTGCCTAGTCGTTGAATTTCAGCGGCTGGGCACTTAGGAATTTTGTCATCCAGTCCCCGAGTGCCTAGTCGCTGAATTTCAGCGGCTGGCACTTAGGAATTTTGTCATCCAGTCCCCGGGTGTCTAGTCGCTGAATTTCAGCGGCTGGGCACTTAGGAATTTTTGTCATCCAGTCCCCGAGTGTCTAGTCGCTGAATTTCAGCGGCTGGGCACTTAGGAATTTTTGGTTGCTGACGCTGTGATTGTTGTGCAGGGCTTGCAGCGCGAGTCGACTGAGCGGCTTACTGCCAAGTGTCGCATGGAGAAGGAGCTTCTCGCTGTTCAGGATACGAACGAGGAGCTTCGAGCGACTGCGGGTGAGTGTTTGTCTTGTTTGGCGCTTGTCGCGAACTTGTTGCGTTTGTGACCGTTTTGTTTTGGAAGCAGAGAATAGTGCGGCCGTAGTGAAGGAGGCTCGCCAGGGCCTTATTCTAGCTGGTGATTTGACGGCGGATCTGTCTTCCTTGAGCGTCGCGGAGAAGCGAATCGCCAAATTGGAGTGTGAGCTCAAGGAGGCGAAGGCGGAAGCGAGCTTGGCGGAAGGACGAGCCAAGGCGGCCGTCACTTCTGCTGCTGAGGAGCGGAAGGTGTCGGACGCACTCGTCATTGGGTTGCAGAATGACCTCTCAGCTCTTCAAAATTTCATCACGGACCTCTGTCGCCCGCTGATTAGTGAGTTTTACTTCAGTCACTTCCCGAGCGTGCGTATCACATTGTGATTTTAACGCTTTGCTCACTGTTTGCTTGTGTGTTGCAGGCCTGATCACTGATAACACCGAAAAGGCGCAGTCATACGACGTGCGGAAATGCGTGACCACCCTAGTCGATTCAGCCGCGCTGTCAGCGACCTGCCTCTAGGTGTATATTCGGGAGATCTCGCCCACGGAGGTGATCCCCAGCGACCTCGTCGAGTTATGGCGCTATATGGAGAAGGCTGCGTCGATCGTGGAGTTCATGACGTGGTCGACCTTCCGTCGTGGAGCGGCGACTGCGCTAAGCCTTGGGCTCGCACATTTTCCCGACGACTTCAACCTCGACGACGTCACGAGCGGGTACCCCTCGTCGACGGGCTATCAGGAAATGGGCGTCGCCCCCAACGACCTCGAAGTGTTGAGGCTGACGGAGCGAGTCGCGGTGTACTCTAACCGCGTATGGGCGATGGGCGACCTTATTCCCTATCAGGAAATGGTCGTCGCCCCCAACGACCCCGAACCGGCGCATCGCGACTTCAAGGTGGAGCAACCATTCCGTGCGGCGATGGCGGGCGAGCTCACGATGTACCCGTCGAATCCCTAGGTTCCCTTTATCCGCAACCGCAAGGATGGTGGCGCCTCCTCTTTGAAGCCTGCAGAATAGAGTGTTTTGCCATTCGGTGTTAGCGTAAGATAAACATGTAATTCTCCTTGTATGTGAACAAATTTTGCTGCTATGAAGGAATGCGCGAGTTATTTTGTCATTGCTTTTGTGGTTTGAGTGTTGGTTGTACGAGTCCCTGAGTGCGTCCGCCCTTTTTATGGGGTTAACCTCGTTTTTATATTTTGTGTGAACTGTTAATGAGTTAGGGTCCACTCGCCATGGCTCGGAAAGCCAGTCGCATGGAAACTCCCAGGGGTGCTCTTTACTTGGCCGTTTTCCCGGGCACGAACGGGGTCGGGTCTCCGAGTCCCCGAGCGTGGTACTTGGCCGTTCTAGTCACATGCCCGAGGTAGGTGAGGACTAGGCGTGTTGTATTAGGCGCGTCACTCCACCTGATCCGTAAGACCAGTCGCATGGCGAGTCCTGGGCGCGCTCTCTGACTTGGCATTTTTCCCTAGCCGCTCTTCTTCAGACTGGTGTCAGTCCCCAAGCGTGGTACTTTGCCGTTCGAGTCGCTGCGCCGAGGATGTGGAGGTCTGGATCGTTGTGGGAAGCGAATGCAGTCGTCTTGGTTCGGGGAGCTAGTCGAGATAGGCGACTCCAATGGAATCCGGGTTAGCTTTTTCGTGGACGGACGAGGCCTGAATTTTTTCAGTTCCCTTGTACCGCACTACTTGGCTGTGTCGGTCGCGTTAGCAAAGGTTGACTTCTGTGAATAGCGTAACGCTATTATTACGAGTGCGAGTGGCACAAGGCATGGAGAGTAGACGCAATTTGCGTGAATCGGTCTGCTTTATTTCATAGCGGGTGGGGGGTACATGTCTAGAGTTCTAAGAGTAGAACTTCCGTAGGAGGTTTACATTCCATGGCCGCTTGACGTCGAGTTTTCCGTCACCTCGGACGTCGGTGAGGTAGTAGGCGTCATTGCCCAGGACTCGCCCGATGGCGAATGGTCCCTCCCAAGGGGGAGAGAGCTTGTGCATGCCTTTCTTGTCCTGGATTACACGCGGTACCAAGTCGCCTTCCTGGAAAGTGCGAGTCCGTACTCGCTGGCTGTGGTAGCGGCGAAGCCCTTCCTGGTAGATGGCGGTGCGGGAGCGAGCTCGGTAGCGCGCTTTGTCGAGCTAGTCGACTCCATCCTGCCGTGCGAGCTCGTTGTCAGCCTCCGTGTAGTTGACCACCTGAGGTGAGTCTTGCTCGAGGTCGGTTGGCATGACTGCCTCGGCACCGTACACCATGAAGAAAGGGGTGAACCCCATCGACCTGTTGACGGAGGTGCGGATGCCCCAGATGACGGAGGGGAGTTCTTCGACCCAGCACCCGGCGATGCGCTCGAGTGGGACTTGTAGCCGTGGCTTCAAGCCGTGGAGGATGCTCTGGTTGGCGCGTTTCGCCTGGCCATTGGACTCCGGGTGGGCGACTGAGGCGAGGTCGAGTCGGATGTTGTGCTCCTCGCAGAACTTGGCCATGGCTCCCTTAGCGAAGTTGGTGAGTTGTCCGTGATGATGCTGTTTGGGAACTCGTAGCGATAGATGAGCTCGCATCAGAATTTTGTAGCGGTCTTCCTGTCGCACTTGCGGACTAGCTTGGCCTCCACCCATTTTGTGAATTTATCGACTGCGACTAGGAGGTGGGTGAAGCCATAGGGGGCCTTATTGAAGGGTCCTACCATATCCATGCCCCATACGGCGAACGGCCAGGTGATGGGGATTGTCTTGAGCGCCTAGCTCGGTACGTGAGTCTGGTTGGCGTACTTCTAGCATCCGATGCATCGATGGACTATGTCGACCGCGTCGGCGTGTGCGGTGAGCCAGTAGAATCCATGTCGCATGGCCTTGGCGACCAAGGAGCGGGCGTAAGCATGGTGGCCACAGTCACCAGAGTGGATGTCCTAGAGGATCTTGCGTCCTTCAGCGGGTTGCACGCAACGTTGGAACACGCCGGTCACGCTGCGCTTGTGGAGCTCACCGTTGATGATGATGAAGGATTTGCAGTGGCGTGCTATCATCCGGGCCTCCATCTCGTCTGCGGTTAGGGTGCCTCCCTCCAGGTAAGCGACGTATGGCGTGGTCCAGTCGCTTGGCTCGGCGATTAGTGCGACCAGGGCAGCGTCTGGTTGCAGCGGAATTCCGATGTCGATCTCCCTTGGGGGAGAGACGGAGGGCTTGGTGATGGTGTTGATAAATACGCCGGCGGGTGGTGCGAGTCGAGCCGAGCCGATGCGGGAGAGTGCGTCGGCATCCTCGTTCTTCCGCCTGTCGATCCACTCAACGGAGTAGCCTGTGAAGTGGCCTCCAGCTAGTCCACTGCTTGGCGGTATGCCGCCATGGTGGGGGAGACTGCATCGCAGGTGCCGGTGACTTGCCCGGCGACGAGGTCGGAGTCTCCATAGCAGCGCATGCGATTGATGTTCATCTCCTTGGCTGCCCGCATGTCGTGGAGTAGCGCCTCGTACTCGGCCATGTTGTTGGTGCAGGGGGTGAAGTCGAGGTAGAGGACTTAGCGTAGCTTGTCGCCCTTCGGAGATGTTAGCACGATCCCCGCTCCTGCACCATCTGCGTTCTTGGAGCCGTCGAAGTGTAGGCTCCAGTAATGGAGGTATGGCAGCTTCTCTGGCTGCTGGGCCTCTTCCAAGTAGGCAAGGAAGTCTGCGAGAGCCTGCGATTTGATCCTTTGCGTGGCTCGTACCTGATGTTGTGGACGCCAATCTCGACGGCCCAATTGGCGACTCGCTCGGTCGCCTCACGGTTGTGGATGATGTCCTGCAACGGTGTTGAGGAGACGACCGTTATTGGGTGCTCCTGGAAGTAGTGCGGCAGTCGCCTCTGTGCTCTGAAGACCGCATATACCAATTTTTGGTACTTCGGGTAGCGTTGGAGCGACTCGGTGAGGACTTCGCTGATGTAGTATATGGGTCGCTGCACCGGGCGCTCCTTGCCTTCCTCTGGTCGTTCGACGACCATGACGGCGCTGACGACGCGCTCGGAAGCTGCGACGTAGACGAGCATGGGCTCCTTGTCGACGGGGGCGGCGAGTAGCGGTGCTGCGAGTATCACCTCCTTGAGAGCGTGGAGCGCGTCGTCGGCCTCCTTGTCCCATTGGAAGGTGGGGTTCTTGCGCATTAGGCGGTAGAGGGGCATCGCCTTCTCGCCTAGCCGGGGGATGAAGCGACTGTGAGCCGTGACTCGCCCGGCCAACTTCTGGACGTCGCGCAGGCACTCGGGTCTGCCGAGTCGGGCGATCGTGTTGATCTTGGCGGGGTTCGCCTCGATCCCGCGCTTGGAGACAACGTATCCTAGCAACTGTCCAATGGTGTGGCATCCCGCAAAAACCACTACTAGAAAATCGCGTTAAATTTGTGCTTTGCATCGTCATCATCATGAATTGTTTGTCAAAAACTAATTTCGAAAACCTATTTTTGTTTTCCAAACGCCTCGTCTTCGTTCAACACGCAAAGCCCGGTTCTCCGGATTAATTATTTTTGGCTGCTATCGGTTTGCAAACGGCCCTTTTAAAACAAATAAAAAAGTTTAATTGTTTTAGTGGGGGCAATCGAACGGGCCGACCCGACCCGAACGACCACCCCCAGAACCTAAATCGGTCCACCCCAAACCAGCCCCTCTAAATCCTACAGCTACCTAAAACTCTACCCACACCCTCCCTCCACCTCACCCCACCCAATAGACCGCTGCCACCTCACCCTTTCCCCCCCTCAACCAATCCTACCCTGCCACCTAATCATTCCCTCCCTCTCTCTCTCTCATCAGCCCCACTCCCTCACCCATCCAGCAAACACACACCACACACCCACTCTCACCAGCCGCACCCTCAACCCCCACTCCCACCCCTGGCCCCGCGCCTCAGTTCCCCATCTGTCAGCCCCGAGCCCACCCCTGGCGCCTGGCCCCACCCAGCGCACACGCCTCCCACGTCCACCCCGCTCCCGCCTGGTCAACCTCACCTCCACCTGCCGCCCGACCCCGCCTCTGGCCCCACCCACGCGGCCCCGTTCTCCCCAGCTCTCCTCTCCCCCGATACCACCCTCCCCGCTCGGCCTCCCTCATGCAACCACCATGGCCCCGACCGCCCCCCTCCCCGCCGGTTCGAGCTCGCCCCCAGTCGTCCGCGCGCCGCCGACGCCCCCCTTCCTTCCCCAGCCGTCCGCCCCGCAACCTCCACCCCCGAGCGCTCCGCCTCTCCTCCACCCTCTCGCCGGCCGCCTCTCCTCCACCCTCTCTCCGGCCGCTCCTCCACCCCGTCAAGCGCCGCCGCTCCCGCCCGTTCGCCTCTCCTCGCGCGGACTCGCCCCAGCGCGCCTCCGGCCTCCTCGCCCTGCACCTCCTCCCTCGACCACCACCGCCCGCTTGCCGCTGCCTCGCCCAGTAGCGCCCGGCCCCTCGGCCGCGTCCGCCCGCCGCCTAGCCGCGGCGCCCCACCTCTCGCCCGGCTCCCCGCCTCCAGCGCCAGCCGTCCCCGAGCTCGCCCCATCTCCCTCACCTCCCTGGCCGCGTCCGTGGCCCAACCGTCTTCCTCTCCGTAGCCTTCCCCTCCGGCCGGCCCGCCGCTCGCCTAGGGCACGCTGCCGCCGGTGCGCCCGCATCGTCCGCCTTGCCTGCCTTCGTCCAGGAGCCTGCCGCGGCACGCTCGCTTACCTCGGCCTCCAGCAGCCTCCTCCCCTTGCTCCTGCCTCAGCGCCTCGTCGTCGGTTGACATCGGCCTCATCCCTGCTGGCCGCGTTTCCCTGTGCCAGCCGGTTCAACCTTGCCCTGCGTGGCCTGTCGCCCTCCCTTGAGTCCCTACAGTGCCCCGCTCGCCTCTACGCCGTTTTCGCCAGCGAGTACTGCCCCGTTCGTCGCAATCCCCGGCCTGTTCCCTCTGTTCCAGTATCGGTTCCAGGGTCGATCTGCGGAGGGGTAGGATGGGGTGGAGTGAAGATGATGTTTGGAGACGATGGTTGATGTTGTGGTGGTCATGCCTCCCGAAGAATAGCACCAACAAGTGTACAAGAACCTCGCCACTGAAAAATGCTGGTGGACGACAAGTACTCCGTCATGGAACGTCAAGGCCTCCGTCATGGAACCCGGAAGACCCCGGTGTCGAACCCGAAGACTTGCCAACAAGGGCCGTCCCTACACCAAGATCTACATCGTTATGGGTTTCGCCGACCAATGCGCGAGGTGGAACCCGCTGACGCCGGTACCCCAAGATCTACCACACGGACGCCGAGACCCCCGGACCCCCTGAAGACCGATCCGAACCGCCAGTACCCGAACCTGAAGAACGCCAAGATCGACCGCTTGGAACCAAGATCTCCGGCCCGTCACGACAAGTTCTCCGCCTTGTATCCGCTCCCGCCGAGACCGAATCCGTCGAACCCTGAGACCGACCCCGAACCCCGAAACCCAAGATCTGCCGAACCCTAATGTGTGAACCCCTTCCCGGAACCCTATTTTATAATATAATAACAACTTGTTGCATAATTACATTGTCATACTTGCATGCATATTGTCATGTGGTTTGGGGGCCTTATGCCGATTCACCTAATAATTAAATATGGGGCCCATATGCGGGCAAATCTAGTCTCATATTGGCCTCATTTAAACTTGTGTAGTGAACCGGTGATTTATTTTGCCATGTTAAAACAACATTTAAATTGCGGGGGTTCTAAATAACTTGAACCACTTGAATAATTGTCGGGACCCCGGTTCCGCTTAACATGACCTAATTGCATCGCACCTTGCCATGCCATGCATCATACATGCATCATGCCCGATCTTTTGCCGTAGTATTAAATATTGCATCCGGTGTTTACTCTAGTGTTTTGCTTCTTCGCGGATAAGGCCGTTGAGTTGATGTGAACTTCGCCCCGATCTTCGGTTGAACCCTTCGGCAATGTTTTCAGGCGAGCATCCCCCCTTTTCCACCTATCTTACTTTTATAGTATTTACTCCCCTCCTGTTGATCTATGGCTATCTGTGTTGCGATGCTCTAGATTCCGTACCCTTGATATCCCTTGCAGCCATATATTGCCTTGGACACATCCTATTACTTGTTGTTTGGTAGATAGTTGGACTTGCGCGTCGTAGTCGCTTGCTCAAGTGTTGTTGCGTGTCGTCAAGTGCCACAGTTGTTGATGTATTGCCGCATGTTGATGTTGGAGATGATCCTAGTTTTCCTTATCGCTCACTTTAATTCCTATTTAACAACTAAAATTGAAGTAAGCAGAGGCATCGGTGGGTGATAGAAAATATTTGGTTTCCGAACGCCCACTTGTGTCCCGTAGGACCCCGAGTACTTGATACCTGTTCCTTGATTTATCGCGCTATCCACATCCGGGAGGTATATGGGACCCCCCTGAGCCAGAGCTTGATTCAGTCTTATTTCTTGGGGCCACAAACTAGTTTGAGGTTTTATTTACGATCCTGTACTTATGCCATGCTACTTATGTATTTACGTTTGTGCGAGGAGCACCTTTGTCTTGTTAGGATCGGGACACGATTCCGCGGTGTCGACAAGCCCAGCCACACTTTCGGGTTCCCAGTCGTTCACAGCCGTATACCCAAACCTTGAGTCCGTCTCGGAGCTTGCTTACTTCGTTGCGGGTGTACTCCAAGGGGTGGCCCCCTGAAATATTTCTGAATCTTGTGATTGTTCAGTCGTGAAAGCCTCGTTGGGTTTTGATTTGGTTTTTCCGAGGTTGATCGAGCGTGTGTTGCTATTGGTGCACCCCGGCCGGGTAAAACTTTCTGAAAGCCGTGTCCGCGGATATGGACGACTTGGAGCACAGTATCTCGACCATAGACAAGCATAACTAAAGTTTATTGCTGTAAATTTGACTTTATAATGACTAGTAATCAGCTTCACCATGATGGAATGGCTAAATAATACTGCCCACAATTGCTTGTTGGTTTGTCGCTTGCGACAATGGTATCTGACTAGTAAGTATTGCAACTACAACGGAATGGCTTAATAAAAGTATCAACAACTGCTGGGTTTTGGGTTTACCTCATGCTATATGTATCTGACTAGTAAGTGTTGTAACTATAACGGAATGGTTAATTAAAAGAGCCCACTGCTTATTTTATCAGGATGATTATCTATACCTGAATAGTAATTGCTGCAACGATAACTGAATAAGTAAAACTGCCAACCGTGTGAGTTCCTCGATTGACTTCCTCGTTTGGTCTCGAGGGGGAAACACCAGGATGGGTTTGTTTGGTGTTAGCTTCAGGTTGGATCCGGATAGGTCACTCTTATCCCTCTCTGATAACCGCCAGTTGTATCGAGTCTCTATAGGTCGTTTAGCGCATGCTGCCGCCGCCACTTCAGTCCACCATACCTATGTAGGCGAGGACCGCCGAATTCTAGCCTCGCCGTGTACTGGCCTCAGTACTGACGCTCCTTCTTTTTCCTTTGCCCTTTGTCGGCACCCCTTTTGTTTAAGAAGGTTTTGAGATCGACGTCGTTAGCAGGGTTACCCTTCCGGCTTGGCCTGGGCAGGGTTATGGACGCCATTGGTTATTCTTCAGGGCTCTTAGCCCCATTTGCATCTTGTCCGTAGTCGGACACTTCATCCTTTCAAGGTGATTTGGATCTTTGAATATTATATCTGTATTCTTGACTCATGGAGTCGCTGTTATATATATATCTGTTCTGTGGGTCCCATCGAGGACTGTTGTGTAATGTTTTTACTTCGTTTTCCACCCGCACGAAAGTGCCTGGTGGGCACCTTTGAATCGTTTCTATGCGGGTTTGGCGGGTTTCATTAAAACTTGCATAGGTCCGATTCTGAGGGTGTTACAAATGGGTACACCGAAGGTGCACTTTCCTGGGTTTAGCTTTATCTTGTACCTCCGCAGGTTGGCGAAGGTTTCCGCCAGGTCGGCGAGTAGATCGTCCTGGCGAGTGGATTTTACCACCACGTCGTCGATGTAGACGTGGATGTTTCGGCCAATTTGGCTCGCAAGGCACTCCTGCATGCACCTCTGGTAGGTCGCCCCGACGTTCTTGAGGCTGAAGGTCATGACGGTGTAGCAGAAGGCGCTGAATGGCGTGATGAACTCCGTCTTCTCTTCGTCCTCGACCGCCATTTTGATCTGGTTGTACCTAGAGTAGGCGTTGAGGAAGCATAGCGACTCCGAACCTGCGGTCGAGTCGATGATTTGGTCGATCCGCGGGAGGACGAACTGCTCCTTCAGGCAGGCGCTGTTGAGGTTTGTGTAGTCAATACACATTCTCTAGGTCCCGTTTTTCTTCTCGAACAGGACTGGTTTTGCCATCCATTTGGAGTATTTGATTGGCCGAATGAAGCCTGCAGCGAGTAGACGCTGCACCTCCTCGGCGATTGCTCGGCGGCGCTCTTCATTGAAGGGCCGCAACGAGTGCTTGACAGGTCGCACTTTGGGGTCGGCTTTGAGTTTGTGCTCAGCGAGTTCCCTCGGGACACCAGGCATGTCAGATGGCTTCCATGCGAAGATGTTGCGATTCTCACGTAGGAACTCGATGAGCGCGCCTTCTTTTTCTAGGCTCATGCCTGTCCCGATCGTCACCGTCTGGCTGGAGTTGCCTAGGACCAGCTCGATGGTGCGGGTGTGCGTTGTTGCCTCAAAGGCGGTGGAGCTGCCACCCTCCGAGTTGGGCTTCTTGAGTATGGTGGGGTCGTCGTTGTTGACCCTGCTCGCGTACTTGGCGAGCTCCTCAGTGTGGTTGGCCTCTGCCGCGATGACGGCGTCAGCGAGTTCGGTGCCTTTGGCCTCGCATTCTGCGGCCATGTCGGGATCGCCATGGACAGTGATGATGCCACACGGCCTGGGGAGCTTCATCGCGTTGTATGCGTAGTGGGGCGCTGCCATGAATTTGTCAAACACCTGGTGCCCTAGGACACAATGGCAGGGGCTGTTGAACGGCACCAGCTCGAAGACGATCCGCTCGGTGCGGAAGTTTGCTGGTGTGCCGAAGGTGACTGGCAGCATCACCTTGCCGATTGGGTACGCCTTCCGACCGGGGACGATGCCGTGGAAGGTGGTGTAGGTCGTCTCGATCATCGACTGCGGGAGCCGCAGTCGCCTGAATGTGTCCAGGTATAGGATGTTGATGGAGCTGCCGCCGTCCATCAGCGTCTTGGGGAGCCAATAGTCCCCCACCTTGGGCTTGACCACCAAGGCGACTCGGCCCAGATATTCGATCCGTGGTGAGTGGTCCTCGCGGCTCCAGGTGATTGGCTGCTCGGACCAGTTAAGGAACTGGGGGATGTCTATCTGGGACACCGCGTTGACGGCGATGGTGTGGGAGATGACCTTCTTCTCGTGCTTCGTGTTGAAGCCTGTAAAGGTGTGGAGCGAGCCGGCGACGCTGCCGAATTTTCCTCCATTTGGCGGGTTGTTGTCGGGGTCTTCCCGTGCGCGCCGTGCCTTCTCAATCTCCTTTAGGGAGTGGCAGTCGGCGGTCGTGTGTGTAGCGGGCTTCCCTTCCCTGCTGTGGAACACACATGGTTGGTTGAGGAGAGCCGTGGGGTCGAACCTCGGCTTCACCTTGTAGTTGCCGCCATCGCGGCGCTGGCCTCCGTCGCGGCGGAAGCTCTTGGGTTCACGCGGCGCGTATCCGGCGTTGGCGACGAAGTCGATTCGCCCATCACCGCGGCGCTTGCCGGTGAGGCGAGTGTTGCTGTAGTGTAGCTCGGGTCGCCTCCCGTTGTCGTGGCCGCTCGTGCGGCGATTCCCTCCCGACTCGTCGTCGGTTTCTTGGTTTGGGTCTTCTTCCGCGTACCGCTTGGCGATCTCCAGGAGGTCCGGTATGTTATCGAGTGTTCTGTACACTCACTTGAGCTTGGCGACCAGGGGCTCGTAGCGGCACGAGGTCTTGAAATAGTGGATCGCAGTGTCCAGGTGGATTCTGGCCGCGTTATACCACAGGTCTTGCCACCGTTGGACCCAGCTGCGGGTCGACTCGCGGGGTCCCTGGACGCATCGCTCCAGGTCCTCGATGGTGGTGGCGCGGGTGTAGGAACCCTCGAAGTGCCTAACGAAGGCGTCGCACATTTCCTCCCAGGAGTCGATGCTGTCCGTGGGGAGGGTGTTGATCCATTGCCTGCACTCTCCCTCCATCATCAGGGGGAGGTAGCGGGCGGTGAGCAAGTTGGTGTGGCCGGTGATTCCCATTGCCATAAGGTAGGTATCCAGCCCCGGACGGGTCGTACGAGGGGTCGTACTTCTCGATCTCCTTCGGCGCCTTGAAGTTCGCCGGGTATCTTTCGCCTCGGATCATTGGTCCGAAGAACTAGGGTCCGAATCGACTCAGCGATCCCCTTGGTTCGCCGCCGCGGAGGTTGGTGAGAGTATGCCTTAGGTCGTCGGGCTGGCGTGTGCGCCAGCTCTGGTTGTTGATGATGTGGGTGCGCGCGTCGACTGGTTGCCCGTTGGCGGCGACGAAGTTCTTCGCCGGCCACGGGTCATTGGTGGAGAGTGCCGCGATCGTGGGTCGATGTTGGAGCTGCAGGGGCTCGGGTGGTGGGCAGTTGAGGGTGTTCGCCACCATTGGGCGGCCGCTCGAGGCCGCCCTACTACCTGACGAACGTGAGTACATGCAACCCTGTGAGTCGGCACCCGCATTTTGTTGCTCGACTGCCTTGGCAAGTAGAGCCTTGGCGTACTGGATCTGCAGGGAACCTTCCCCGGTTACGTTTATGTTGTCGACCGCTGCTCGGCTTGCGACGACATTTTCCATCGGAGTGGAGAACAGCGGGAGGCCGTTTGCGTCTCGCTCCCGCGAGGAGACCACTATTCTTGGTTGGTCCCTGGGGGGCGCGCGGTTGGGTGGTGGTGCGCCGTTGGCCATCGCGCCTGGTGGGGGGCGGGAGCTCCCTCCTGGCGGCGCATTCTCGCAGATCGCGCGCTCGGCTGCACGAGCCGGGTCATTCTCGTCGTCGAAGTTCATGGTGCTCCCCTGAATGGTGGGGTTCAGGAGCGACCTGATTCAGAGTTGGTGGTAACGCGAGAGCTCCTCCGCTGTCACCTGCTCGAGGCGAATTTTTTCGCGCTCGGCTTGTTCTTTGCGGACCGCCTCCTCTAGCCGTAGGAGGAGTTCCTCGACCTCCGTTGCTGTTGCGTTCGGTGGGATCGGCGTGGAGAAGGGGTCTTGCGGGGAGTCGGCGCCATTCGCCATGTAGGCCGCGACGTGGCGACCAGACCCATCGTGGAGGTCGGCGGAGTTCTCCGACCCGGAGTCAAAGTCGAAGATCCCAAGGATGGAGGGGTCCTTGAAGTCTCCCACGTTCGAGACCTGGGTGATGGAGCCCGCGGACGATGCAGCGACGATGGATCCGGCAGCCGACGCCGGGGTCGCCGAGTCGGCGTCGTCGTTGAGGGCCGCGTCGTCCGCGACCATGGCAGTTTTGGCCACGTTGCTGTGGGCCGAGTCGTACTCGAAGGCGAGGCGGTGGATTGTGCGGACCTGGATCTCAGAGAGCTGGTCGCATGGCGGCGAATTGCGGATGCGAGCCGAGTCCTCCAAAACGATGACGTCGGTGAAGCCGACGAAGAGACTGATCGTGCCGACCGGCATGATCACGCTGTGCGTGACGGGGCGTGCCGCCGGGACGTAGCTGCTCGGCAAGATCTGGAGGATCTCGCCGATCGCAATCATGCGTCCGGTGGCGATCGTCTCGTTGATGGGTAGATTGGATCTCGCCGCAGAACACCGGACTGACCGACCAGGCCTCACGGTGGGCGCCACTGTCGTGAGAATGGCCACGGCAGATGCTGCAATCGGCAGCGAGTAGTAGAACATGGGGCAAGGGCGGTTAGCCATCTGCGGTGCAATATGAGGGCGGAAACACAAGGGATTACCCAGGTTCGGCTCCCCGGAGGGTAAAGACCTACTCTTGCTAGATTGTATTATGGAGAGAGTACAAAGGGCAAGCTCGACGACTAGGCGGCGAGTCGCTGGGGTGTATGGTGGAATGTGTCCTCTATGCGTACCCTAGGGAGGTTTATAGGCTCACCTCGCTAGGGTTTACAGATCTACAACCGAATTGGTTAAGGATTCGGAGGGTCTTTGACCTAGTCTGACTAGGCCTAGCTACGCTTCTGGGCCTCCAGCTTCCAGTCGCCTAAGCCCTCGCCAAGTCTCGATCCAGTTGCCGTCCTGCAGGCCCACTCGCTGGCAGCTTGGGCCAATAGGAAACGTCCTGCTGGGCATACCCCGGTAGGCATATCCCCATCAATCGGTGTGAAATCAAAGGGGATCTTGTAAGTCCATGGAGTTATGTATGTGTGTTAGAGAAATTCCTAGGCCGCTAGCCTAAGCCATGCCTAATCATGGTGGAAACTTGCAGCATCACCATAGTGACATCTATGAAGCTTTTTTCTTATAAAAAAGAGACATATTGAGAAAAGAGGAAAGGGAGAAAAAAGCACCATATTCCCATGGTAAATAAGAAGATTGCTGAGATGCTCATTGTCTGCTTGCCTTGTCATTTTGGTTATGGGATAGCTCCTGTACCATGTGCAAGGGGTACCCCGTTGGCGGTTCTCTATGATACACATGTACCTACTATGACAAGAACTTGCAAGTAACTAAACTTGAGTAGCATGAGGATCGGCCCTCGTATTCAAGGGACATGAGATTGCCAACTTATACTTTGTCAAGCATATACTCCATAGTTTGTTCAATTTAACCTTAATCACTTCAAGATGCTTATGATAGGGGCAATGAGGGCTGAAAGCTAACAAGTACCATAACTTTTGGAAGCTCTTTATGAGACTTGAAATCCCTGCTTCCCTTTATGAAGGGCCTTTCTTCCACCATTATTTTGAGTCTCCACCTTCTACCTTTAGGCACCAGTTAAGAGAGCATAGTTGCCATTCTTAGTTCTATGTGCATTTACCAAAACTTATTGATTGATGCATATTGTTGATATTGCTTGTTCTTGTGCTATTTGTATCTAGTCACTCTTATGAACTTTGAAGGTATCATATGCATCTATTTGCTACTCTATGAGGGACAAGATGAATGCCACCATGCTATATTTTCTGTATGTGAAACAAACAAACATTTTTCAATGCATGTTATTCATGATCTTTGTTTGTAGCCTTTCATGTTGCATGCATAGTTACTTTGTCTGACTGTTAGAACTCCATCTTTCATGCACATGTTTAGAGTTCTTTGATCCCAGCTTTCAATGCTTGCAAATGGTTTGATCTTGATTTTGATGGTGCATGTCACCTCAAAAATTATTCTTTTATCACTTACCTACTCGAGGACGAGCAGGAGTTAAGCTTGGGGATGCTTGATACGTTGGAAACGTATCTATAATTTTTGATGTTCCATGCTTGTTTAGTATCTACTTTGCTTTGCTTTGTCTACACTTTGAGGTGTTTTTATATGTTTTCTGGTACTAACCTATTAACAATATGCCACAGTGTCAGTTGCCTGTTTTATTCTGTTTTTGGTTCTAGAAAGGCAGAAAATCAATATTATCGGAATTGGACGGGACAAAAGCGAAAGTCAATATTTTACCATGGGGAACACGGAGCCAAAAGACGAGACGGAGGAGGGCCTCGAGGGGGCCACACTTGGTCATGGTGGGCCCATCCCGCGCTGGGTGCCGCCTCGGGCACCCCCTCGGCCTCCCTCTTCGCCTATAAGAATCCCCCGATGCCTAAACCCTAAGGACCCAATCAATATTCCACAAAACCGTCTGTAGCCACCGCCACCATCGTCCCTAGATCGGGGGGATCTGAAGCTCTTCCGGGCACCCTGCTGGAGGGGAGATCATACCGGAGGACTTTTTCTTCATCATGCCAGCCTCCGGTATGAAGCGTGAGTAGTTCCACCTTGGACTACGGGTCCATGTAGTAGCTAGATGGTTGTATCTCCTCCTTTGTGCTTTCATGTCTAGATCTTGTGAGCTCCGTTCATGATCAAGATCTCATCTATTTGTAATCATGCATGTTGTGTTTGTGGGGATCCGATGGACATTGAGATTACTATGTCAGATTGATTAATGGTTTTGTCTTATTGATTCTATCATGTCTGTGTTGTTTGTGATCTTGCATGCTCTCTGTTGTTAGTAGCTATCTTGGCCAAGTAGTTGCTAGTGACTCCAAGAGGGGTTATTTACGCTCGATAGTGGGTTCATGCCTCTATTTAATATAAGGGAAGTGACAGAAATCTCTAAGGCTGTAGATGTGCTGTTGCCAGTAGGGAGAAAACAACGGTCTCTTGTTCATGGTACAAGTGGATTGTTTACCTTACACACTTGGGTTAAAACAGTTGTCTGTTGCTTGCAACTTACTACTGGAGGGGGTTCAGATGATACCCCAAAGGTGGACTTCTAGTCATAGATGCAGTTGGATGGCGGTCTATGTATCTTGTTGTATTGCCCAATCGAATCTCATATGATCATGATGTCTAGTATTGCATTGTTATGCCTTGCTCAGTCCTGTCAATTGCCCTGCTGTAATTTGTTTACCCAGCATGCCATGTTTGTTTATCAAAGGAGAACACCTCTAGTGAACTATGGACCCTGGTCCAATCTTTACCGTTGATACATATTCCACTATTACTGTTTACTTTCTGCAAACCACTATTACCTTTCACACCATACAGTTAATCCTTTGTTACAGCAACCGGTGAGATTGACAACCTTATTGTTCATTGGGTCAAAGTCTTGAGTTTGTGTTGTGCAGGTCTCCAAGTTGCTTACAACACCTTTGAGACATTTCCTTCCTCCTACTGGTTCGATAACCTCGGTTTCTTACTAAGGGAAGACTTGCTGCTGTGCTCTTCACACCTTGCTCTTGGGGTTTCCCGATGAAGCGCTCTGAGGCGTCATCAGCTGTCTGTGCTCTCTCTTTCTTTTCTCCTCTAGCTCCTTGGCCTCTTTTTTCTGCACATATTTTCCCCCATACCAGTAAACTCGTACTGTCTTTGGTCTTCAAACCAGAAATCCTTGTCGCATCGCGATCCCGCCTATTGAATAATATAAATTTTTAGCGTAAACATTGAGCGAGAAGAGAGTTCTACCCCTAGTAAAAAAATTGAGTAAGGATAGAGTTATTACGAAATAGGGTGCATGGTCTCGGGCGTGGCCGCACACAAATCCCCATTTTCCGCCAAGGCCATCGCTCTTGATCTTGGCTTCATCATCTATGTAGCATCATCCCACCATGCAATCACACTGTATGATCCACGGAACATGACCGTCTAGTTCATTCATTGGTGGCATGTCTGGTGGGAGGAATGTACCACGCAAGGCCCTACAAGTTCAAAGGAAATCACATTGTATGATCATTAGCTTGCTATCTTGTAAGTACACCGGCCCGGTATACTTAGGCCATTGGTCCATGTCTAGGTAAGGCTCGAATCTACCAGCCCATGTGCGATATAGTGATTCAAGATTGTAGAACCGTGAGACGGAGTTGTATGGGTCCATGGCCCGAGCACGGCGCGCGGTTATTGTATGAGAGCATGGTAGATGGATCTGTAAAGGCATCTGGCACGTGCAAAAGTACTGAGCAAGCACAACAACATATTTGCGACCACCATACTGCTCACCACCTGAGTTGGTACATCCTCCCTCCAAAACCTCATATTTCCAGACCTCCTTATCAAAACAAGTCCATGTTTGGTCATGAGATTTCGTGGCTTGGTATCCAAGTTCTTCTTCAACAATATTTGGCCATCTTTTGTCGGCTTTAATTAGCACCTTGACTTCGTCGCTCCTCATGACCCAATACTCGTTTCACTTTTCAAAAGTAAAGGATGTGATGGCAGTTACCGGTAGCGTACGTATACCCTTTAGCACCTTATTGAATATCTTGGTCATGTTACTTGTCATGTGACCATACCGGACCCCATCCTGATCGAAAGCTTGAGCTCATAAGTACTTGACATCTTCGACCGTGCGAGTCTCGATTGGATGGGGCTGCACAATGTGCGTCATACCAGTGTTTCGATGTGCCATCGCCGCTAACAACCTGGGGAGCCTCCCATATGCTTCCTCCCAATCACCATAAACCATCTTCATAGCCATTTGCTTAGCCCTCCAAGACTTTCCATACTTGATATGATAGTCAAATATGAGTTTCACAAATTGGACCAAAGAGGCCGCTTGCAGGGTAGGCGTAGCTTTGATGGCATTGGCACACCGGTGTGCAATAAAAGTAGATGTCAGTTGCCGGTGCTTGTTGCCCTTCAGGACGGCATTTCCACATGTGTGTGGGCCTTCATAATTACTTATCTTCCACCAACCTTCAGGTTTCTTCTTCCTTGCCCATACCTTCCATGGACAATCTTCATTCTCGCATATCAAAACATATCTTTCATTTTGGTTGGACTTGAACACTATGTAGGGTCGATGATGACTTACGACGTACTCCTGGAACCATACTTGCATGTCCAACATAGCCTTGAATTTTAGCGCCGGGTATATCAAAGGCCGTGCCCTAGGTCGACTCTGTGCCTCGTCTTCAGTGAGGGGTCTAGGCCTCTCCGACCCATACTTCTGCAGGTTCAAGTCTGCCACGACTAGGTGAGCCTCCCCAACATCCTTAAACTCATGAACATTAGGATCTCTGCCCCACACCTTGACAAATGCATAAGTCTCCTTCTCCGAAAACTTGGGAACCGAACGATCATCGTCCGATTCCGCTGCGTAAGCATGTTCATACCCCTCGTCCTCTTCATTGTCATCTTCATAGGTATATGGATCTCCTCAAGCACCGAGGATGACACCAAAGGTACACAAGGCGATGATGGAATGTTGATTGGCGAGACAGCTACAAACTCTTCCTCGGTCAGCTCTAAGGTTTCAACATTTATTTTCTCCTCGATGATCTCTACTCGTTCTCTTTCAATAGAATTGGGTTTCTCCATAATCTCCTCCAAGTAATCTTCATCTTGTTGATTTTCTGTGTCCCACACATGCGGTTGGCTTGGACCTGCATCATACACATCCTCAGGACGGTCATCGTTGCTTCTTTCGATAACCGAGGGACGCTTGTTCAAGTCGATGAGAAGATGGGCATGCCTGGTGACCTTGACGGCAAACACGACCAAATATTTTATTTGCGAGTTCTCCACTAGCTCTTTGAATAGATCCCACTTGTTGTCACCATTGATCAGGATCATCTCAGTATAATATCTAGAGCCACCCGCATCATATCTTCCTTCCAAAACAACTTCACCGCCTTTGTCACTCCATCCAAGGGTGGCTCTAACCTTGACAACAACATCACTAAGACTAGGACTAATCGAAAAAAATATCACAGTCTTCGCCATATCCACAAACTCAACACTACAATCCGATTGCACAGCACGCCCACCGTGATGCACATGAAGGACTTTTGCATAAGCCATCTATATTAATAGCCAAAACAAATACCAAAACATCCATTAAAGAATGCAATACCCGACAAATTGCGACAATGTCCAACCAATAATACCAAGCCATCTACAATCACCCTAAAATACCATTGCTCTAACTACTTATTTTGCACTGCCATAACAATTCATACACACAAACTAGCCAATATCATTAATATATGTTGCACATGCTTACAACACATAAACTAGCCAATACCAATAAATGTAGCAACTCCTAAAAGCTCGAAAATATTCACAATGTATCCTACAAGCTCGAGCACATGTATCCTACAAACAACTCCTACAAAAAAACTCCTACAAGCAACTCCTACAAACTCAAGCACATGTAACATTTACCAATATCATCTAAGTGAAATATCTACATTACTAACACTTGTATACCAAATACAATTTCACAGTCATATGTTACAATAATTTATCTAAGTGGAATAATTTCATCAATTAACTAGAACATACAACATTTTCCCAATGTACAAATTATTTTAGAATAGGAGGGAGGGAAGGGGAGAGGTACTTGCAAAAGAGGTGCGGCCGGAGAGGAGAGGTAAGGGACGAGGAGACGGCCGGAGATCATCCCATCCTCCATGCCGGAGGGAGGCAGCCCACCCTCCACGCCGGAGCGGCAGTGCCCCTGCGTGCGTGCGGGCGGCCGGCGACCTGCGTGCGAGCGGCGACCTACATGCGTGCGGGTGGAGATGGTGCGCCGGAGGTGGAGAGGACGGAGGAGGAGCGACAGGAGGTGGTGCGGCCGACCGGTGTCGCGAGGGAGGGCGGAGGCGGCTGTATGAGTGACTTGATCGGGAAGAAAGGAAAACTGGTCGATTGGGTATAACCCTAGGGTCGGCGCCATAGTGGCCACGTCAGCCAGGCTGCCCACCCCAGTCGCTAGCTCGGCGCCGTCGCCAACATGTGTTAGTTCGACGCCATGTGAAGTGGCGCCGACGTGAGGGTCAAATTCCAAATTAATTTCGTCCGAGCAGCAGAGTTGGTTGTCGTCAGTTTGGTCAGATTTGATAAAAAATATGGCTTCGTCATGTCCATGTCATTTAAATAAGACATGGAGACATATCATAAAACATGACTCCATTTCCAAGCAGGAGTATCATTTTTACCGTAAAGACTAGCTTTAACTTTTAGTTTTGCACACCTTATTAATAATCTAGTTTACCCTTTGGCACCATCAATTACGCAATGTTATCATTGCCCACCTAGATATTTCACAACTAACATTGCCCACCTAGATATTTCACAACTAACTTCATTACTGCGAAGTAATAAGAGAGGGGATACACACTTAATCTCACATGGCTGTGTTCCTTTTTGCGATGTCTAGTATCATGGAGATTGATTGATTGATTTCACACTTCAGCAAGAAAACAAGAGGCGACGCTGCTCGGCATGACTTTTTTTTTGCAGTACTACACATTAAGGCATGTCCTTTAAGCCTTGCCACATCACCATGCTATGAAAATAACACATTATGATGAAATCAAATGTATTTCCTTATATTCTGCCCATCCAAATGTTATCCCGGAAGAATGAATCATGGTTTCATAATGCCGGGATATCGAGCTTGCGTATTATTGTGCACTACCCTCTTGATTCCTTCCCATACCGTGCTCACTCCAAGGATAGTTTGGCCATCGTCAAGGCTAGCATCTGAACTCCATTTGCCATGTCCTCCGGGGAAGCATACTCCTCGGGCTTGTGGCTGTATCCTGCAACCAGAAAAGATGAGTTCAGCACCGTTAAAAACTGATCAGTTCAGATATAATTTATGTTGCAGTACTTTGTTATTTTTACTTTGCATATTGTGAAACTTGAACATTACATCGCTTCAAGTCTATGACAAACACAGGCACAGTATGCACCAGGATACTTTTAGCTTACAGTAAAAATGAAAAATCTGACATGTACTTCCGAACTGGTATCAGATTTTATATTATCTCAAACATTGCCATAACTTAACTATTTGAAATAAAGTACGATATGTGGGGGCTTGGAATACAAACCTTTGTAACACGGAATGAAGATCATGCCCATTGGTGATATTCTGCAAAGCAAGGACAAGTGCACATATTACTCACGGCATTCACAAATCACAATGGAAGCTAGCTAAAAATATATTCGAAATGGAGTAAAATACCACATTACAAATATTGCTTGCAGGAATATTTCGGTAGACAAGTAAGGAATGAGTTCAACAAATGGGGAAATCCCTGTTGGGGCTTGATACTTCACCTAGCCATGAAAAGTGAATCGTGATAAGCTCTGCTGATCATCAATTTGTATTGCAGGCCCAGCTGTTTTGCAGAAAATTCCATTGCGTTGACGACTGATTTGTCAGACAGGGCAGGTGGATCCTGGTTGACGATCTTGAATTCTGATAGCTCGACTGCACGGATCTTTGATATGTCAATCGCAGATTTGTGAACCTTCTCAATGACATCATTCCTTCTTTTCTCGTCAATATCTCTTAGATCTGTACATAAGATATTGTGGATTACTAGCTGAAGAAAAAATTCCCTACTTTACTAAAGGAAAAAGGTTCCTACCAATTTCCAGGTGTGATTTACTTGGGATGCTATTGATAGCGCCTGGATGCAGCTGCAGAATACCTATAGAAAATAATCTGTTAGTGGAAAATAAGGTTTGGGCAAGTATTCCTTGACCATTAAACCATGGTTGATTGCTGGCTCGATAAATATCCTTTCACAATGGAAATTACTCGACATAGTAGACCATTATAAACCATGATTACGATACCTTCCATTTGAACATCAAAATATTTTTCCTCACAAGAAAAAGGACATATTGTTATATTTTCAAGTTGCAAGTCACATCTCATGGCTTTGCTGAAAATAATATTCCTACACATTTCACATTTGATGCATTTCATCCGATGCACATTTCATTTGTTCAAACGACTTGGACAGAAGACATGATCAAAGAAAGGATGAATTCAGATTAAAATGAAGGTAACTTTAAAAAAATGGAAGCTAAGCATCCTATTCACCAGATTCAAAACATGCTTTGTACAGCGGCAAATCGATTTGTCAAGGAACACATATTCAATCCATATATACTACAGGATACTACGTAGGCACGTAGCACATGCATGATCTAATAATGATAATACACATGGCTAAGAAAATAAAGCCTAATTTATCAGGTGTACCAACAGTGCCGACTGTATCAATTGATCCTGAATCCAAAACATGTTTCTCAACTGCTAATGCAAGCTCAGCTGCCGCCAATCCAGCATCATTTCTGTAAAACACTTCTTCAGTTCTTCACCATACAAAAATGTGGGGATGCATCAACAATAACACCAAAAGGTGGATGGAAATGCTGACCTCGCGGGCATGAGCACTGCTCCAGCATGACCCCCATTCCCTTCAAATTCGACCTTAATACTTGCAGGAGCAGCAATAGCAGTTACAATGCCAATTGGAACACCTGTTCTTGAGAACAGACACGAGTAAGAGCGATTTCAAACCACATGCATTGGAATTCACTAACAAAATCAACCTTCTTTTTCCAAGATGGGACCCTGTTCGATGTGCAATTCTATAAAAGAAAAATATGTATCTTGGTTCAAAAACACATTATGTAGATCCTCTGGATGTATCTTGTAGCCAGCAGAGTCAGCAGCATCAACAAATGATACATTATGGTTGTCAAATGTCCCTTTTAGTGATTGAGCTAGTTCCTTGCTCCCTGCCATTAAGCGGCTGCATATTTTCAAGGTGCGCAAAGATGAGAATAACAAACTAGGAATTGACACTACTTAACATAACAAGTAACTTTTGGAAATGAGGGTGGGCCTTCACCTTCCCAAGCAGCTAATTCCAAATCGTGTAGGCTCTTCTGATGTAAACATGATAACCTCCAAGGATCTTTTTGGCTGGAAACCCGACCTGTATGACATATGCAGGCCAAGAATGTAAGGTTTGTCTCAAGATGAAAACAACAATGGAGTTCAAATTTATATAGCCTGAGTCGTGCCACTGAAGGTGTCGAAACATTGGAAAAACATGCCAGGTTTTCTTCCATACGAAAATATAATCAAATCTAATGTTTAAATAGCTGTATGTGGCCTCAAATGCAGTCGACTGCAATATGGACGGTGGCCAAATATCAAGCCAAAAAAGGGAAAAGCAATGAAATATAGGTTTCAGAAATGGTGAAAGATACTCATAGGCCGCAGTTGTACCTTTGTAGCACACTGATTGCCTCAAGAGCACCCAGAACACCAACAACCCCATCATATTTGCCTGAAAATGGAATGGCATCAACATGAGAACCAGTTGCAACCGCTCCGAGACCCGCCTCAGAACCCACCCTGTAGAAAGAAAAGCATGCAGAGTTACAGTGAAACATGATTAGCCAGCACAAATATGTTCCTTTTGGTCATATCATAACCCGTTTCATAATCGGCACATCATAACGTGCGGTCCTTCCTATCATGCCAAGAGAGCAACTCGACAAAACAAATTGAGCTGCATTGTAAAGTTACTACTCCAACCATGCAAAGCAGGGAACTTCAAAGCTCCCTTGCTAAAGAAATGTTTGCCACGGCCCATTGCTAATAACTTCCAAAGTCAGACAAGAGAATCACAGAGGTAGCAAAGACACTCACCAGCGGCCAAATATGTTGCCAACGGCATCTTCTCGAACAACAAGGCCAAGCTGTTTCATTATCCCTTTTATGTACCTGTACATTAAGAGAAGAAATCAATGGTCAGCATAGGCAGCCAGTGGCCAGATATGCACATTATCACAGGCCAAAAAAGATGTACAGTTGTGTACGCATAACTATTCAAAGTTTGTCAGACTGATCAACTATATGTCAATGGAATAAAGTAATGTCGAGTTTCATATGAACAATGAGATTATTTTGTTTGAAGCAAACTCAGGTCATCGCGCAGAGGCTACAGAGTACAGAGTAAAGGCAATCGAAGCCACTGACTGCAACTACTCGTGACCAGGGTCGATAGCTAACTCTCAGGTAAGGAGTAATAAGTAGTAAGCATCGAATTTCGAACTGGGCGAGGTATCCTCACCGTCGAGCTTGCACGTCCTTGTCGCTGTACAGGACACGCGTCACCGACGGCGACGGTGAGTCGGAGAACGAGGCCAGCTCATCAATCTGCGCAACGACAGCGGGATAAAAAAAATCCATCACAACATTTCCAACCCCATGTCATCGGTCACCGGATCACATTCCACTGACACAACACGCGCGGTCTCTGTCGCCCGCGCTACGTACGGTACGGAACAGCCAGCGGACGCCTGGCCGGCGTGAAGGACGGGGAAGCCGGGAGAAATTTGTTACCTGACGCTGGAGGTTTTCGGAGTCGACGCGCAAGGGGAAGGCGCCGCCGTCGGATTCGGAGGCGGGGAAGCCGGCAAACTCCTCCATCGTCCGCCGCGCTGCCGCGTTGTCGTGGCCGTGGCCCGCGGTCGCGCCGCCGCCGCCGACGAGGAGGAGGAGGAGGAGGAAGAGGGAGGGGAGCATGGTTGGTTCCGCGGCTGCTGCTCCCGCTGGCTCGATGGGGAGGGAGGGAGGGTGAAGTGAGAGATGACGCGACGGCACTGCAGTGGTGTGGCGAGGAAGACGACATGAGTCCACGAAGCAGAGAAACTAAACAACTCGCGCACTGCTGGCTCGGCGGGCCCCACGATCCACCCGGCCCATAAAGGAAGCCAGGCCCGTCTACTACGCCAAGCCCACGGCCGAGGTAAGCTCGTTTGGGCCAGCTCGTCCGACCGTAGCTCGAGTTAAGAACGGCAGACGCACGGGCACGGGAACACCACACGCGCTCCCAAATCCTCTCCCGTGCTCTCCCTTCGCTCCCGTCAAAACCCTCGCCCCACCTCTCCGGCGGCGGCGGACTCTCCGGCGAGGCCTGCTTCTACGTTCCTGCAAGGTGCGCGCTCTATGCTCTCTCTACCTCAATCTTCCGCCCGTAACTCTGTAGCTTGCTCGCGCGGCGGCGCGTGGGCGGAGAGCTCGCTGGCGCCGGAGATGGGGACTGTGGCCTGTGCTTGTTGGCTGCGTTGTAGCTTACTTCGGATGCGTATGCGAGGTTCGGGGTGTCATGGCGTGGGCGCGGTGCCGTGCTCACGATTTAGGGTTTGGGAGGCCATGCGCTTTTCCCCGTCGCTCAGGAGCGACGCTTAGGGTTTGCTTTGGATCTGCTGTCGGTGTGCTTACTGAGGTCTAGAGCGACATTTGGTTGCTTCAGTTGGTAATTTTCACCTTGCATGCTATAGGTGTTTTATGCTGTGGCTAGCGTCTCTGTTGTGTAGGCAGAAAGTTCGTGCCACTTGGTTGTGGTTGACAATGGGGTTTTGCTATGTGTTTGCAGGGAATATGGATGGGTCTGCCGAGATTCCCGTGGTTGCGGAGCATGAGATGAGCGAGATCCCTGGCACTAACAGTGAGGAACAAGCCAATCCTGCCAGTGATGTGCCTGAGCAGTCCAAGGAAGAACTAGAAAAGCCATCTGATGAGGAATCCAAAGGCCCGAGCAACGAAGAATCTGGGAACCCGAACGATGAAGTGCAGGCGTATGTGAACACTGAGAATACAGAGGACCAGGCTATCCTTTCACATGAAGAGCCAGCAAGCGTTGATGGTGGGGATGTGGAGATGGAAGAGAAGAAATGGCCGGGCTGGCCTGGAGAAAGTGTCTTCCGTGTACTGGTTCCTACTCAAAAGGTGGGTGCAGTCATTGGCCGCAAAGGGGAGTTCATCAAAAGAATGTGTGAGGAGTCCAGAGCTCGCATCAAGATTCTTGATGGCCCACCAGGTGTTCCAGAAAGAACTGTAAGTTCTTCACCCTCTTGAACCATATTGAATTGTTATTATCACAATGGTTAGTAATGTCCAAGGTACCTGTGGCCTTGTAGGCATCTCGAGTACATGTCCAAAGCCAAGTATGATCTGTTTCCTTTATGAGCAATTCTTTCTGTTTTATAGTTGCTTTAGGAGAATCATGCATGTATATTCATAGTATATTGGTAGATATGTTTCGTTTTGTGTTGGTCTTCAAAAACGCTATACGTATATGGGTTCACAGTATAATGGTGACTTGTTTTTGTGGCTATCTTGAAGGATCATTGTGTTAAGGAAATCTTTCAATCATGGATAGCTATAGGACTGCACATCACATTACAATTATATTCTGCTTTTGTGGTTGCCTTCTCACATTCCTTCTTACCGGTTTATCGGAAGTCCAGGACGTTTTTGTGTATGTTTTCTTGATGTATGTTCGGATGAGGGCCAAAGCACACTACCAATTTTTTAGTCATGACCAAAAAATGGGTTTATGGTTGACAATTTTTTTGGCATGCCAATTGCTCTTTTCCCACTCTAGTTCAGTTTTCCTGCCAATGTTAGCCAATTCATAGGCTACCAAAATCTCAACAAATATGTTGGCTAGCCAAATATTCGGTAGGGCGGGCTTTGGCTAGAAGCAAATATACCCTTGATGCCATATAGTTTAGTTCACTACGGTAGTTGCTTATAATAATTGACAGATGAAAGCCTTTATAGGTATAACTCGTAAACTTAATAAAAATCTTAGACATGAAAGTTGAGCTGGTTTCTGAGTTTTATGCTGTACAAATCAATTTTAGCATACATTTGTAGTTGCAGATTGATGTCTCTCTAATTAGGAAATATGAACCAAGTGTGCAAGTATGGTGCTTACTTATGTTCTGAAGAGATGCAATTTTTTTCAGATTCTTCTGAATGTTTAAAAATAGTTAAGACTGGTGAATCTGGGGCTTACTGCTAAATCCAATGGAGGGTTTATAATTTAGAAGATTGGAGCATCAATGATATTATATCAAACTATATATATCATATGGTTAATGAAAAACAATGCAATAAGAACTACCTCCTTATATGGAATGGCTATATGCCTTTGTTGCGCAAGGAGCAAAATAACATTTTGATGTTCCTTTAACAAGTTTAAGTGAGTACTAACTAAAGAGTTAATTTAGTCAGGAAGCAGCTATGTATAATTCTGGATTTCTACTTAGATCAAGTAATTGTGGCACTCAGAAATACTAGCAAAAATGATTGATCATATAGTAGGAGCACTGTTTTCGGCCAACTTGCAAACATTATGTATGATGTCAAAATCCTATCAAGCTTTTAAATTTAGTAACGGAACTTGTGCATGGTTTTTGGATGTCCTCGCTACAAAAAGAGCTGATCAATTATAAATGTGAATACTGATAAATGTGGTAGCTGTATGTATAAATGCAACTCAAAATCAAATTTATGGGCATGGTTTGTGCCTATGCATTATTGTATATAACAGCGCAATACAATACAATACATATTCATGCTACTATTCATAGAAAGTTCAGCACAAGTAAAGAACCTCTAATACTATAGAAGAGCAAACTATCTGTAGAATGACATTCAAGTGGAAGCCTTGATTGGTGGCGATAACAGTAACAAACTAATCTTTGCAGGTTCTCACTGCAGTCTAAGGCCTCAAGTCAAATCCCTTTTTGTAACCAAAATAGACGAACAGTCATGGTTACCAGAGTTCAATTTTGTGCTCCTCTGCTGCAAATACGATTTTAAGTCTTTTGAGTATTGGATGAAGATGACTTTCAAGAAGCTCCACATTGGCTGGTAATTCCATGATCCATTTGATTGTTTGGCCAAAAGGAAATCAGTTGGCAAAATTTACGGGGCCATAATAGTTGTAGAAAGCTCAATCCTAACCATTTCGTAAACCCTTAGATGGTTCTTTCAGGAAATGGCCATATATTCAAAATTAAAATATACAAGTCCATGTCCTTCAGCATCAAGTAAACAACTAAACATGCAATGTGTAACACTTTCTGCAATACTATTTGAGTAATTCGTCCTAACCAAAGAACATTCACAGTTCAGAATAATAATAATAGTAATTAAATTATGGGCATGTCCTAAACTTTCTAGGCATATAAAGTTTCCTAAATAACCAAAGGTTATATTATTCTATATCTGTGCATAACCACTTCAGCATCAGATAACATGATCGTATCACAATTTGGAAGTTATTCAATCACAATGTGAACACATGTTTGGCATTGTGTTTGCTCTAATATGCAGGTTTATTTTACATTAATTGACTAATTTGAGAGATGTAAAATAATGCCAGTTAGAGTAAATATTATTACATCCCACAGTGCATCACAACAATGAACCAAACATGGCCTAATTAACATATTCTTGATAAATTGTGCTAAAATAGGAAATGATTAATATTCTGAAACCTGCCCTACGTAACGTAAGCTGTTCTGAATCAGATTTGGGAGGCGTACAAACGTGGATGCCCTTCAATTTTTGTAGCAGTATGCATTATTTTAATTATTTTCTCCTCAGTGCTTCTGCATATTGCTGTTAATTAGTGCTTTCATGTATTATCCATCTGTATGCAACATATTTGTGTGCCTCCTTGCTGACATCTAGACACTGTTTTCCTGTTTAAAGGTAATGATTTCGGCAAAGGATGAACCAGATGCACTGGTTCCTCCAGCTGTTGATGGTTTGCTGAGAGTACATAATAGAATAACAGATGGTTTAGACGCTGAAGCTGACCAGCCTCAGCGAGGTGCTGGTCCTGTGGGGCCAACACGGCTACTTGTGCCAGCTTCCCAAGCTGGCAGCCTGATTGGCAAGCAAGGGGCAACCATTAAAGCCATACAGGATGCTTCAAAATGCGCTCTCCGCATTCTTGGTAAGATCCATATTTCCCCTATGTTGTCTCAGTGTGGCATTGCTTGTCCATATTTCTACTGCACACACTAAAAGGCATCTAGATACATTTGCTTCAGAAAAATCCAAAACATCTTATATTTTGGAATGGAGGGAGTACATAATATAATCTGATATTTACGATATGTGCAAGAGTGTACCTAACATTTGCCATCTCCCTTGGCTTGGTGGGGTGATTATTCTAGCATTGTTTCTGTATGCACCTTTCTTCTGGGCTTGCTAGATCATGGCTACTGAAATTTCATGAGATTTAGTGTTGCATGTTTGAAGCGCCACATATTTGACATTTTCTCCTTCACAGAGAATGTGCCACCTGTGGCATTAAATGATGACAGAGTTGTTGAGATACAAGGTGAACCCCATGATGTTCACAAAGCAGTGGAGCTGATTGCAACTCATTTGAGAAAATTTCTTGTTGACCGTAGTGTTCTCCCTTTGTTTGAAATGCAGGTAAACTGAATTTTGTTTTGCAGTTTATTGTTTTGCTTGGATGAAATATCCGATAAGCATAACTTGTCTTCTTGACAGATGAAAGTGCACAATGTGCCCAGAGAGCAACCTATGCCTGCGCCTCAACAGTGGGGTCCTCCTCCACCCTGGAGTCATCCACCAAACATTCCTCCCAGTGGACCTACTTATGGTGCGAATCAACATTTTATGCCTCCACGGCCACAAGACAACTATTATCCTCCTCCTGATGTGCACCCTGTGGAAAAGCAACCACACTATGGGATTTCTTCATATGGACGTGATGCACATCCAACTGGCGCCCCGCCTTCCTCAGGGAATCAACACCTACCACATGGGTCTTCTCAAGTTAGTTGCTTTAAATTTTACCATTAAGAAACATGGTGTGTTTTCTTGCCTACTAATTTTACAGCTTGCACTTATTTTCTCCCATTTTTCTTTGGTTTATTAACAGATTTCCCAAAAGATGCAAGTTCCTCTTTCCTATGTTGATGCCGTGATTGGGTCTGCTGGTGCCAATATTAGCTACATCCGCAAGCATAGTGGTGCAACAGTAAGTATTCAAGAAGGTGTTCCTGGAGAGATGACGGTCGAGATTTGTGGGAGTGCTTCACAAGTTCAAACTGCTCAGCAGCTGATCAAGGTATTTTCATTTGTTCTCTTGGATTGTGTCAGTTTCCACATGTATTCATTATCTGCATTTAGGCTAAAACTATGTGATGTTGTGAGGATCTATTTCCCTAGTCTCTTTCTTCATATTGTCATCATCATATATTTAGCAATATATTTAACCCAGCCCACTGACTGACATGCCAACTACTTGTTGCATTACATTGAACGTAGCTACACAAGTGCATGATTACATCCATAGTGGTCATTTGATTTGTGTTACCCATAAGATGTTCAATGTATGTACACAACTCTTGCAACAGAAGGACCCATACACGTGAGATGTGCACAGAAGATGTTGCACAATTTAAGAGGAAAATCCTTATCATGGCTCCTTGATCCTTCAAGCTGTGTTTGTGTGGTTATATATGCTTATATTCCATGGTTGAAGTTACAATGTCAGAAGCTACAATACTGCATAGTCGTGCCATTATACAAGAAAATCATACTGTCATAGAATTTAACATAGTAGTACCATTTTCTGTCATTTATGTCTCAGTTCCCTCGTTGCAGAAGTTCGCGTGTCTTCTATTAATTGGTCATCCCCATCATTTGCTTGCAGAATTTCATGGCTGAAGCTTCTCCCCAAGTTCCTCCACCTGGTCCTGCTCCCTCCCAACCACTTGAATCAAGCTACAACTCATACCCGCAGTACGGAGGGCCATCGTACGGATCCCCTCCAGGCAGTGCTGGTCCTGCCCCTCACAATGGAGGAAGCTATGGCGCACACTACCCGCCGAACTACGGGTACTAGTTGTGGCATGAAACAATCTAGGATTTAGAGATGGACTCGGTTTTGTTGTTCGGCATCTGTTGAGAAACGTGAAATTATTAGGATTTCCCAAATTTATGGTGGTGTAATCTGCTTTCTGAGTTCTGACGCCAATGACAACTGTTATCTGATACTACGTTTTTAGTTACTCCCTCAGTCCCAAAGAGGATCTCGTTGATTTGTCTAAACTTGGATGTATGTATAAACTAAAACATGTCTAGATACACCTGAATCTAGACAAATCTGCCACATTCTTTTTGGGACGTTTGGGACAGAGAGAGTACTGTTTGTGCTGTAAACTTAATGCTCATTTTGCCCCTCCTTCATACTTTTGCTAGTCCTGTTTCTGCCTTGCTGAAAAACAAGTCGAGCAGCTGCTTGTCCAACTCCCAAAAAGAGATATGGCAATCCTGAAGAGAAAATTATCCACTTTGCAAAGATATCTTGGCGGGATCAAATATATGACGAGATTGCCAGATCATATTACAATACAAAACACCCATGTTAGATCATATTACAATACAAAACACCCATGTTATTTGCTGTAGGGTTCATCGGGTTCATCTTTTTGTTCACCGTAGGAGGGCTCACTGGAATAGTTCTCGCAAACTCTGGGCTAGACATTGCTCTACATGATACTTATTATGTGGTTGCACATTTCCATTATGTACTTTCTATGGGATCCGTTTTTGCTTTATTTGCTGGATTTTACTATTGGGCGGGTAAAATCTTTGGTCGGACACATATCCTGAGACTTTAGGCCAAATCCATTTTTGGATCACTTTTTTCGGGGTTAATCTGACCTTCTTTCCGATGCATTTCTTAGGGCTTTCGGGTATGCCACGTCGCATTCCAGATTATCCAGATGCTTACGCCGGATGGAATGCTCTGAGCAGTTTCGGTTCTTATATATCCGTAGTTGGGATTCGTCGTTTCTTCGTAGTTGTCGCAATCACTTCAAGCAGTGGAAAGAACAAAAAATGTGTGGAAAGTCCTTGGGCATTGAGAGCGAATCCAACCACGCTAGAATGGTTGGTACAAAGCCCTCCACTTCCACTCCACTCTCACCGGAGGCCCTGTCGCCGCCCATGGCGGCCAGGCGCAACCTTCCTCGCCCTCACCCAACTCCTCTTACGCCGCCATCAGCGCCGCCGGCAAAGCCCGGACGGCGTCGGCAGCCAGGTCCTCCTTCCGGCGCGATGTGTTACGGCGGGGTGGCCCATCTTCGCGGCGGTTCGGTCGCAACGCACCTTGATGTAAGGCGGCAACGCTGAAGTAGCGGGCGCAAACGCCGAGGTGGCGATTGATGCGGCGGCGCGCTTCTGGGCTGTGGCGGTATCCTCTCCTGTCCCAAGTTACGGCGCATGGATCTGGTGCTTGCAGCGCTGCTCGGCGAGCTTGGTGGCGCAGCAGGACGCAGGGTCGCCGACGAGTTCGGCAGTCGCCGGTGGCCCAGGATGCGGGGCTTGGGATGCGTGGGATCGCAGCGGCTGGGCCTGATCTGGGCTTTGGCGGGCCTGCGACCGGGTCGTCGGGCGGCAGTCTGGCGGTGGTTGGTGCGACGCGATCATGGTGCACAGTTTCGATGAGGTGGACGGCGGCGAGGCTCATGCTCGGTTGTTTGCGCCCTGCTGCACGGTCTCACTTGGCCTGACGGCGGGTTTGACACTCCAAGCGAAAGCTTCGCACTGATTCTGGTCGGTGCCGATGATGGCGGTGCCCTTCGGAGTCGTTTTCCTTCTTGAAGGCATCATCGAGGAGCTCCTGCCGTCACGAGTTTCATGATTTCCGGGCGAAAGCCTTAGCTCCTCCGGAGCGGGCGGCGGCGACACCCTGTGCCGTTACCTTCTTGAAGGCGCCGCCTTGGAGTCCTCGAAACTTGGGTGTGGCAGGTGCATGGCAGCTGTGCGTGTTGGCCTTGTGGTCGAGGGTTGTGGATGCCGGGGTGGCGGATCCGGACGGTGGACATGCGCCGAGGCGGCGGCCTCGGAAGGCCTTGCTGCGACGACTCCATGAGGTGTGGTTGTGGCCTAGCAAGGCATGGGTGGCGTGCTGGTGCTGCGAGGGCAGCGAGCTTGTCGGCCCGGTCGACGCAACCAAACGGTCGGGTTGACTGGCACGTCGGGGCGGCGGCCCCGGACCTTTTGGCGCGGCGTCCGTGGTCTGCGGGTGGGCGTTGTGTGTAGCTTGGGCTGCAACATGTCCACGCCGTCTGGCCGGCTTCAGCGTCCGGCGAAGCCGAATGGCTCCGGATATGGGTGTGTTTTTAGTGTGTCGGTAGTCCGGTGTCGCGTGGGCGAGGAGGCTCCGATGCTTCTTGATTTTGGCCGGTTTTCCTCATAAACGGATCGTTACGTAGTTTTGGCGGTTTTCCTTATAAACCGGGTCTTCGGGTCGTCTTGACCTTTTCCTCTACCGCGATGAATATAACAGTTCTCCTGTTGTTATTCAAAAAAAACAAAGCCCTCCAGCCTTTCATACTTTTGGAGAACTTCCTGCGGTAAAAGAGACAAAAATAAGCTAGACGCTTCTAACCCTCCCTTTCTTGATTCTAATGAGTTTGATCTTATTATTCATGAATTAAAGCTTTGATTATTTTATTGGGCTTTGTATTATTCATGAATCAAATGGATTATTGGGCCTAGAAAAGGTCTAGACTCCGTATTTTTGATTCAGATTTTCTATTGTGTGAAGAACTAGACTCCGAGACAGACAGAATCTAAGATAAGAACCTAACAGAAGTTTTGCGAATCCTTCATGGAAGAATATAGGTCTTAGTAAGGCCTATGTCAGTTCGAACCTGACGAGTCGTTCGTTCGTGTGGAGAATCTCTCTCCTTACTAAAGATTTTTTGATCTTCGAGGCGAGGCATATTCATTTGTCGAAGAAGGGGGAAGTCCTGCATCGAGATTATTAGTTGCTTACCGCTGCACATTTTATCAAGATCAACCTGTGGGAATAGCCGTCCCTTCCTTAGCAAAGAAAGAAAAAAGGAATGACACGGTCTGGTTTACGAGTAAGAAAGAAATAGGATTAACAAGGGTAAAGGTTACGTTTTAGCTCTTCGTTCCGCTCTTGGTTTACAGGCTTTGTTAACCGGACCGGCAGGTGTATAAAAGGGGTCATTTTCTGGGTAGGTTTCCCTATTAAGTCAGCACCGGATCAAGATTGGAGACCCACCACAAGCAGAGAACAAAAAGCCTAAGAGTGGTGACCAACCATATGCAAAAGGAGTAACAGAGCAAAACAGAGAAGAGAAGGGGGAAGAAAAAAGGTTCCTAACTCATTGGATAGCTTAATCTATTGGTCAGGGATCCCATCTTTATTTAGGTGCCTAGACTTTTCGGGACATAGGGTAGATTTCACAGTCCTTTAAGTGAATACGCCTTCTCTTTATGTATAGAGCTCTTAAAGAATGGATCAGCTCCTAGCGGAAAAAAAGTCCAAGGTCTGAATACCAAGAGCGGTCAAACACTGTGATCTTTTAATAGAAAGAAAAAGCCTGCCCTATAATCTTAAGTAGTCTTCGACTAGGTATATAAAATGGAAAAAAGAAAGAAGGGGAGGAGAGGAGATATATGCATTTCACTAGGCGTATATGATATTGGAAAGAATAGAATCGAGTAAGCTTAGGCCAATAGATAAGTCATCTTTGTGTAACTTCCCATATGCCTACTTCTAAGCTAAAGTAAGGAAATAGGATGAGATAAGCAAGAATGAGCCGAACGAAGACGTAAGGTTTGTTTAGATGTAGTTTGTGCTTTTCAAGTTGCTTCTTGCGAAATTACTTAAACAAGAGGAAAATGAGCCCAGGTTTCCGGGAGTTTAGATAAGATATGTCAGCTGTTGGAGGATCCATATTATCCGGGGGATCCATATATTATGAGGGAGTATAGAGAGGGGGTCTAGAGATAGTACAGTCTGTAGTGAACCTATTCATTAAATGGACTTTTCTCTTACCTCTCATCAGCTTCCCTTTCCCTCGCCGGTGCAGTGCCATCTGGATACCTCATAAATAAATCAAGCAGGCCGGCTAGTAAGCGATCCCGAGGGGCTATCTTCTCTCCCATGCTGGTGCCTTGCTTAACTCAAGTATAAAGTGGAAATTCAAGCCAAAATCCGGGGTTCCATTTGAATCTTGAGATCCAAGAAGAAGGATAGCTTCATGAGTTCGTTCTGACTCCTAGCTTTTAAGAAAGCTTTTGCTTGTATCTGGAAGTGGGTGTAACATCCATCATACTCAAACAGAAGAAGGTTTGCTCCAAGGCAGTTAGAATCATTTACAGAACCTGGTTTTGCACCTACTGAGGAGGAGAAAGGCCGACGACCCATACTAGAACTCCAAGATAAGATCTTTCAGTCGATCAGACGGCCGAGGCCTTTAATAAGGTCCGATTGTGCCAACGAGTTCTTCTAGTTATGAATCGCCGTAGGGAGGTAGCATTACATTTGTATTTTTTAATAGAGCTCCTCATAGAAAAGAATGGCGAAGAAAGTGTTATAGTACTTTCTTTCATTGATCTGGAACTTATTCTTTTCCGATCGACCTATCAACGATAGCGATCATACCCCATCGAGCGAGTTAGGAGCTGCTCACAAAGAAGGCGAAACCAGATGAGATGGCGAAGCAGATACCGAGAATAGGTTCCTTCACCGAAGAAAAAATTTGCGAATTCCAATTCCATTGATGCCGCACAGGTGACCATTTCAAATAGGTGGAAACGGGAGGCTGGAGAAGATGATCACACTTTGGAAGAGAGATCGCAGCATACCTGCCGGGAGGGGCTTTTGTTCGATACAATCACTGAACTCAACCGCTTACTGGAGATGGCACTTGAAAACTCGTACAGAAATCTATCAACTTTACTTAGAGGAAGAAGTGGCAGGGGGTAGGTCGGCTGTTTTAAGTCCGGATGGTTCCTCTTGTTGGCATGGCGTTGGTATGCCTCGCTATCCTGAAATCTATGGACAGGGGAGATAGAACTTTTTCTTTTCGATACCCCGAGCCGATACATGAAAAAAGAGGGATAATAGTAGTTGCAAGGGTGCTGTATTGGGTCAGTCAAAACTTACTACTTCCACATTGGTAAACGGCTCCGCCGTAGATCTATCATACAAATTTCGATTCTGGAAAAGCGAACCCGCTGATAAAGAATTTGATACCGAGGTTGGAGTTAGTCAACTCAATAATGATACTCTCCCTCTGGGGCCTTGAGCCGAAGCCGAGTCGTCAGGAGAGAATGCATAAGATACGATTGTAATATCAATAAGCAGAGGAGGAAAAGAATGAAGGTGTGGGCGGGAAGGAGGAGGCAAGGCCCCCTCAATGTGTATTCGACTACTCATTACGGAACCACCGATTGATCCGATTAGACTTCCCTGAGGTAGCGCGGAACTTCTTGAATCAACTCCTTGGAATCGGAGGCTGTGAGGGTCAATCCTATGGGAACCCCAAAACCTAGGAATGCCTGTTTCACTTCCTTGACATAGCCAATGAGATGCTCTGTCTCGATGTTGACCTAACATGGATTGATTCTCAATTCTGAAGGGTCTCATCCTGATCTCGCAAAGGATCGCAATAGCATGCGTACTCGAGGACTCTTAGGAAAGAAAAGAACTTTTCTCTCTCAGCAGTTAGACCGGCTATGGGTGGGTTGGTTATATCTGCGCCTTCCTTCTTCGAACCTTTTGGTATGTATTGCCCTAACTATAGATCAGATCCACGGACCAGAAACTCAATTCCGCACTGCTGCTGAGTCGTCGGACTTATCCACCTCGGGGATTCGTGGAATTTCCGTTTTTGAATTGCGTTGGAAATCTACCAAAGCTAGGCAGATAGATAAACTCCTTTCCGCTGCTAAGGGAGAGCAAGAAACTAAATCAAATGATTGTTTTTTTCACGGCGCCCTTTTTTTGCGGGTACTAAGAGTCCTCTCACTACCAACCAGCAGACATCATCATCTGGCTGGGTCTTGCCGGTATCTACAACGAGAAAGAAGAACCAAATGGAAACAACAACTAACTATGGATCTTGGCCCAGACAACGTCCTAGGCGTAGGGGAGATCAAAACAAGAAGTCACGCCTAGACGACGACGCCCGTCCTGGGCTGCAGTAAGTAGATCGAGAGGTCGTTCCGCCCTTGTCCCCGAAGATGGGTAATATGTTCTCATACAATGTTGCTCCAAATTTTTTTCTAGAGGGCCTAGCTGGCGAGCGATCCCAGTCCGCGGCAGAGAACAAGACAGCAAGCGAGCGTACCTTTGTTCGCTTCTTTTCCACCAAGCACAGAAGTTTAAGGAGAATTGTAGGTCGGTGGCTACCTAAGGAAACTCCGATTCGATCCGCCCCCTGGCTGGGAGGCATCTACCTCATCCCGATCACAAGGAGAGGTTCACCATGATGGGGGGTCAGGTACTTTCATTCTTTGCGTTCCGGAAAGAATGAAATGCATAGGGGACCATTTTTTTTGCGGCATGCTCTCTGATTTACGGATTCGCAGGGGGCCGAGGGCCAACCTTAGTTTACTGACAATGACAAAGGCTTGCGAAACAAAGTAGCGCCTTTGAAATGGAATCTTAATTAAGTAGTCTATCATTGATGCGAAGCAACTTAGCCTCGGAGAGCTAAAGGTTATACCTTTGTAAGCGAACTATGGTTCTTCTATGTAGGGTATTACTCCTTTACTCTCTTAATTAACGTCGAGCTAAGTGACTTTGTGTAGCGTAGTAGAATGAAGGCTACGTACGCACCGACACTCTTTTATCCCTAAGCCTCTTCGCTAACTCGCTCGCCTACCAAAAATGAGTAGTCGAGGCACTTCTTTTTTTCTTTGATTGTACTGTAGTAGACTTTCTAGCCTTTTATTTGATAACCCTTTCTCATGTTCTTTCATCCATCAAGTAGGCGAACCGTCAGGTCCTTAGTAGCGTTGACAAAGAAGAAGAGCCGGTGAAAAAAAATCAAGCTAGAATTTCCAATAGTGAGACTGAAGGACAAGCTACCTTTCCTCTTGATATGAGGTGCGAAGAGAAACATCTCTTTTTTATGACTTCCACTTCCCGATCCCGGCCCGGAAAAGTGACCGACCCCTTTCTGAATGAAAGAAAGGGTTTATGAGCCCTAGCCCTGTAAGCCCACACCTGTGTCGAGTAGATCGTTCAACACCTGCGGCACAAACCCATTTTTGACCAATTGGTCTGTATATCATAGGCGACCGAACGGCCGCCCCCGTCTTACTAGACCAACCTGCTATAATTATTCCATAAACACCTAGCGAAGATATGGCAAACAAATAAAGTAGCCCTATGTTCGGATCTGACAATACCATACCATAATCAAAAGGTACAACGGCCCAAGCGACCAGACTTAACATAAATGTAGCCACCGGAGCCATTCTAAAAAGGGAGAAATTAGCACTACTTGGTGAAATAGGTTCTTTTATAATCAATTTCAAACCATCTGCTAGAGGTTGTAACAATCTGAACGATCCCACTACATCAGGACCCTTTCGACGTTGCACAAAAGCCATTACTTTAGGTTCAGCTAGCACTAAAAAGGCTACTCCTAGTAGAAGTGGTAGAATTAAACAAAGTATTTCCGCTGGAACAGCTATGTACGTTTTCGATTTTCTATTCACTCATGATCGGGCCTGACCTGGTCGACCCGATCAAACTATTTCACTTATGATCTGGCCTGGTTGACCCAATCATGATATTGAAGGATGGGACCTTTTATCGAAAAACTCCGGATCCCGATAAGTTTTGAAGATGGTGCTCCTGTTACGTTACTTCGAATGGAATCCTCACTTGACTAAGCATAAGCGAAAACGCGGCTGAGAGTAAGCAATCCCCTTTGCTAGTGGTTGAGTCATGATCAGAAATATTGCGAAAGAAAGTGAAATGTCCTATCGTCGTCCCGGGTAATCCATGATGTCTTCATTTTATGTATCCATCTTGACTCGTTTTCGGTGTATCAATAATTCGTTGTACTACACTTTGAACTAACCTAAAGGCCGTGCTTAGGCGAAAATAGATATCAGTGAAGTAATCCCGGAACTCTAGAAATCGTTAATAATTTCATTTATTCCATTTTGTAAAATATCACGAATCTAGTGGAAAAGGGCCCCTCTAGAACATTCCTTTTAATGGAATTGTTCATTGGGTTCGACTTGTTGTTCTAAAAAATAGAAAGCTGTCTCTCGTATGTTATTGTAAGGTGATTCATTCATAATATTTCTTATGTGCAGTTTCAAGATGCTCTAAAAGTATCTTTTTGAATCGGCTTTTGAGCTCCATTATGTGGACTTTCTCAATTTAGGAATTTGGGACTTGGTGGTAGTGGTCAATACTAACTGCACCGTCTAAATGCTCCCTGACCAAGTTAGCGTACTCGTCAGGGTTGAGTTGAGAGGGCAGCCCGTGCGCTAATTGGGCTTCGAGGAAAAAAAACGCAAAAAAAGCTCATTTTCTACTGAGGCCTGTTCTGTCCTAAACTGTTCTAGAATGTTATTTGTTTCATAGGAAGATTCCAAAAGCACATTGATGCCGAAAGAATCTTCGGAACCGGTGGAGAGGCTATTCTGATTGTAGGCTAGACAAATAACATGACTGAGGTATGTAAATCAAACCTGTGAAATAGCTATCTAATATTAGATAGATATAGAATACCAAAAGCCTGATAATGGATTCCAAAATTTTGTATTTATATTTGCTTTCTTTTTATTTTGTGCGCGCTTTTCGCCTGCCTTCCCGACCACGGATAGGCTACGGGGCTTTGCACTTCGGCCCCATTGTGTGAATAACACATCAAGGTGACATGATTCGAACCTATGGCCCTATGTACCCAAAACAGATGCGCTGACCAGACTGCGCTACACCTCGTCTCCCCCTCAGAACATATGGATCTACCCGATCGATAAAGACTCGAACCGCAGCGCTGTCGCCCACCCCGCTTTGGGCACAGGGAGGCGAGAACCACCGCTTTTAGGAAAGAAGCCTACAATTCTCTTTCACTTGCATTTTCTTTCGCTCTCGTTCTTCTTACATCTTGACCTTTTCTTTTGTCTTTCGAATTGTATCTGTGGCTACTGCTGTTTTGCCAGTCTGTCTGTCCCCACTAATGAACTCTCGCTGACCGCGCCCTATGGGGATCATCAAATCGATAACCATTTTCATGTTTGAAGGGGTTCATATACAGAACGCCTGGAAATTCTACCCGGAGCAGGAGATTCAATTAAGCGAGATTCCGAAGCTACAATTTCGCCTCTCCCATCAATAGGTTTAGCCAGAGCATTTCTAGTTTAGCTCACGGGTATCTGAGCAATTCTTCCTGTTGCTTTTACAAAACTTCCCTCTTGATGCTAAACCTAGTGATTTGAATTCCACAATTTCTAAGAACGATATGCTTTTTTTCATTTTCCACTGTGAAAGCTTCTCTCAATCCCTCCCTAGTCCTTTCTTTCCTGGGCACTCAAAGACCTGGTTGACCGCCCACATTCATTCATTGTTCGTTCTGAGGTGGATTCGAACCACATCAAGCGCATCAAGGATTTGGAGTCCAATGCGCTAAACTAAAGAGGATTTTCAGTCCTCTGCTCTACCAGCCAGAACCTAGAAGGACACTGAACACCCGATTTGACATTAAAGACTGGAAACACTGCTTGTCAAGAGCACCCAGTATAGAATACTTTTTGAGTATGTTGGTAAGGTCCGGTCATCCGCTTCTGTGCTTGTACTTCTGCGGCATGCAGGAAGTACAGCGTACTTTCATAATGGAATCAAAAGCGTCGTCCGGATATACATGAAAAATGTCTATATACGAGATTTAGGACGTCCAGATATACATGAAAAATGTCTATATACGAGATTTCTGACACAGAATGTTGTTCTTTCACTTCCATCTTTGTAACTGATTCTCCGTTCCACTTTGGTTTTCGAGTAATAATTACCATGATTCATTTCTCTTACTGCTTGGTTCCGCACTGGATTTCGCCCCAAATTTTGTTTCGAAAGTGGTGTCACGACCGTGGGGATCAAATGGATGGTTCAGGAAAGTCTAGTGAAGCGGCACGGTCTAATCATATAGATGACCATAGTGGTATGGTTCCATAGAAAACTACTGGAGGCCATTACCGCCACCGAAATGGTTTCCATGCTCCGTTGGATGATTTTCCGATATCGCAGTATCTTAAAGAACGGTTTCAATTTGTAGGACGGGAAATAAACCTCATCCTTTGGTGCACACTAACCGATGAAGCTCAACCCTCTCTTGAACTTTTCATTTGAATTTCGAACAAAAAGTGCGAGTAGTTCAGTGACGGTCAAGCTTTCTTCCATCCGTCCTAGCTCCTCGAGCTTGCACCCGTCTCGCGCATCACTGCTTACGAAGAAGCATTCACCAAGATTGAGGATTGGTTAGAGTTCCAACTCACTTGCAAAATATACGACGATAATTTGAGTTTCCATAAATAAAGGAATGGAGATGTCCGAAATTCTTTCTTATTACCCCTTTTAGTATTCGATTTGCTGAGCTAAATAAATAGAAAAAGATAGAAATACGGCTTTCGCAGAGGAAGTAATGAGAGCCATGAATAGGAATCCGAAATTCTTTCTTATTACCCCTTTCAGCACTACCATGCTGAAAACATGTGTTTTATATTGTCTCAATGCCAATCCACCACTAGAAATCCACGGTAATTCATGAAAAATCTCAAATCCCTCATTGTCAGCTATGATAAATATACTACGTTATTAAGCAACCAAAAAGCAAATGGTACATGGGATACGTACGCAAATGCTCTATATGGCAATGCAAACTTGCATGACTACTATATACACCACTAATGGACTTTTGTGGAAGTATTTCGACAATATGAAAAATTCAATCAATAAGACCTCCCATAATATGGAATAAGATCAAACATTTGGTTTGTCGTGTAGAAAAAACATAGATCACGAGGCCACCGAGACCCTAGTAGGTGAGGTGGGATAGAAGAGATTTCTATTCAAATCAAATGGATCATGAAAACAGTGATTATTGAACAGAATGAGATCGAAATTCCAATAGTTCTAGTTAGGAAGAATGAAGCAGATCCGAGTTCCCATATCTTACTCACCGGATGAGCTCTTTGGCAATCCATTACACTAAAAAACATTATCCATGAAAGCATGAGAGACTGATTGTACTGTATAAGAGTGAGCAAGGGGAATGAAATGAGAATATTTAGTGAACCACCAACAATATGACTTCTTTGCCCCATGATTTGGGAAGACCCTCAAAGATAGATAAAGTAGGCAGTGGATCTAGGAGACCAGGGTAGTGGCAATGCTCTCCCTTGACTCAGTGGCAAACTGCACACTCATGTAGAAAAGTTTCAACCAGGCAATCAAATCGCTTTTTGACCCTTTGATAAGTAGCCACAATGCCTGAATGGCCTCCTATGGGAGAGTTGTGAAGTGAATCAATGATTTGGTGTTTAAGAACAGCATCTGATCCCACATATATTCTTTCTATCTCAAAAAGAATCATTAACAAAGTCTAAAAAATAGAAGGATGATCATCATTAGTTGATACAGTGGAAGCCCAAGCAGGAGTAACTGCAGTGACTGCCATCATAAGAGAATCTCTTCTGCTCAAAGCATCTGCAACCTTGTTTTCTTTGCCATTTTAGTATTCAATCTTGTAATCGCATTTTTTTTTCACATGCTGTTCCCTTTCGTACTCGTATTTAAGGTCAGTTTTGATCAAGAATTGGGAACCAAGAAAGTAGTGGCGCCATCTCTTCAAGGATTCCAAAATCGCTAAAGCTTCTCCTTATCATAAGTTGACATAGCAGCATTTCTGGGTCCAAGGGTTTTACTGAAATTTTGATTGGTCTGCCTTGTTGCATGAGGACAGAACCACCTGATGCATCTGTTTTAAAAAAAAAAATCAGGCTTAATAAGATGAGTGACCTCCCTCTTTTCTAGGACACGTATATTTGATCCAATCTTTTTTCGTAGCCACGGAATTGTACAGCTTCCTATATCGTTGAAAGCCCCTTTGCTTACGGAAGAGAAGAGTTGGATGCCTGTACTTGGTGGGAAAGCTCCCGTTTCCACTTTGCTTCTTGTAAATATAGAAAAGAGAACTTGCGGGAGGAACAACTTTCATTTCTCTCTTTTGGTGGATCCTTTCTCCTCACTTTTTGTGCTCCGGTCAAGATGTGACTCATCCTGTATATACATAATTAGGAGACCTCTCACGAAGAAAGGAGTACCATTTGTGTGGATCTTGTAAGCTTCGGTATTCTCAAGCATTCATTGTTCATTGAGAAAAGATTTGTGCTAGAGACAGATGCCTGTGGGCATTGGAGCAGTGATAAGGGGTAGAAGTATTCGTGTGTGGTGGGTTTCGATGGGAAGGTTGCACAATAGATTGTATCTCTTCACTTGATTCTGACTGAAATGACAAGTCAGTCTTCTCAAAGAGACATAGATGCCAGAGAGAAATGAGTTAGGTGAGTCAACATCCCCTGTGCCCGGTACACCAGTAGAAGGAGCAAGAAAGTATGATCTCGTTGTCGCTTTCTCTTTGCTCTAAGAAAAAAATGGACCTTCGCCAGAACGTGTTTCTATGGCCTGGTAATCTAA